>CM056501.1:32284326-34684326 GCA_029783415.1 Anisodus acutangulus
CCTTTAACTCTTAACAAAACTCTAATTTGAATGTAATTTTAAATCATAAATAAAAGTTGAGCGTATTATAAGTTTTTTCGCTATTAGTAATTTACATACTTAGAATTTATTTATTTCGTGCTGAAATTCTGTTAATAGTAAGTGTGAATGGAAATTATACTAATGATATTGATATAAACGGGGACCAAAACTCTGAGGAAGATAAAATTGAACAGTTTACTTTCAACTATTATGCAAATTCGAAATTTCCTCTTCTTTTTAGCAAAGAGCCAAATCTTGCCGTGTCAAAATGCAAGTTGTTTTGAAGAATTGTCACATTTGCGTAGAAGAAAAAAAGTTCTGAAAGCTAAAAAATAAAATTACAGCAATAGATGGTCCAATCAAGGTTCTCTTTTCTAATTATTTCATTTAAATTAAAATCTAATATCGAGTGTTTATGAATAGATGATACTATGTGTTTTAAATATAAACTTTACTTATTCATGACTAGTTAATTCATAAGTTTTGCCTCCTTAGGTAGGCGTTTGGCCATAGATTTTAAGTATTTTTTATTATTTGAAATTTATGAAATTGAAGTTGAAAATCCAATTGTGTTTGGTTATACTTTTTATAAGAAAATAAAAAAAAGTATTTTATTAGGCATTTGGACATAGATTCCAAATAATTGTTACTTTATTTAAAATTATGGAGCTGAAGTTGAAGATGGAGTTGTGTTTGGTTATAATTTTTGCAAAGAATATTTGAAATAATGTTCTTGATTGAATATATTTAAATACAACTTCAAAAGTAAAAAGTAAGTTGAAAAATATGTTATAAGCTATTTTTCAAATTTGAAATGTAAGTTCAAATTGAAATTGGAATTTTCATGGTCAATAAAGTGAAAAATTATTTAGGAAAATCGTGAAAACTTCTCATAGTCAAACGGGTCCTAAATCGCTTAAGCATGATAACTTTTATTGATTTAATTTAAATATCGGTGCATGTAAATACTTACCATCAAAATTGTGTGCAAATTCAAGAAAAATACGGCAAACTAAATAAACTAAGGGTGTAATAAATTATGCCAAATAAATAAATCTGTAGTTTAAGCCTTACTGAAAATGGCTGTTACAACAAATACTCATGGAGTAATAAATAATACAGATATGGTGGTGAGAGATAGAGAACATTTCTAAAAACAAAAAAAAGACAGTGCAACATATGAATGTTTCCAGTCTGTTTCAAACAACTCCAGCCTACCCGTGTTCCTTTCTCCTCATTTTTATCGCAAAAAATATTTTTTAGCTCTTTTCCCTATAATCACCATTGTTAGGTCATCTGTCCTTACTCAATTCATGACAAATTGGGGTTTTTTCTTTTCTTTTTTGCTTACCAATGTCTCCAAGAATCAAGCTTTTGACCATTTTAGTGGTCTCAGATCTGCTTGCTGATTTGGGCTATTCATTTTGAAGACATTATTGTGGGGTTTGGTTATTTTTACATGTTGTTGAGTTTTGAGTTGCCTATGAGGGATTGCTTAAGGTGTTTTTTTTTGGATATGTATGTTTGACTTTTGATTTTGTTCTGTACAAGTTTGTTGAGATTTTACAAGGTCAAAGCACAATATATAGAGATTGTTTTTGTTTTGGGTAGAATCTTGAGCCTAGTGTCTATCGGAAACAAACTCTCTCTGCCCTCCCCAAACCCCACTTGTGGAGCTACACTGGGTATGTTGTTGTTTTGGGGTAGAAAATGATTTGAGTTGATTGCAAGTTAGGGTTGGAAAATTCTCTAGTCTTGAAATTGAACTTGAAAGAGTGTGTAGAGAGTACCAAAAAAGGAAGAAACTTTGGGGTGTATTGGGATAGTGAGTTATGAAAGTCAAAGGGAGGGAGGTGTTTGGGATATTTCTTGTTTTGATATTAGTTGTGTTTGTTGAAAATGGGGAAGCTCAAACAAAGACTTTTTTGGTAAATTGTGGTACAAATTCCAGTGTGAGTGTGGATGGTAGTAAATGGATTGGTGACTCTGCCAGTGGCAACAATGTCACTTTGAGTTCACCAAGTATTGAGGCATCTACTGACTCATTTAATGGTGATCCATCTTATGAGTCACTCTATAAAACTGCCAGATTTTTTTCTGAAAGTTTTAACTATACTTTCAAAGGAGCACCTGGTAGTTATTTCCTCAGACTCCATTTCTATCCATTTTCGTTCGGGAATCGGGATGCAAATGAGTCCTACTTTGCTGTTGATGCAAATGGTTTGAAGTTGGTTTCGGAGTTTAATTTTGCTGGTGAGATCTTGCTCAAGAACTCGCTGCTGCAAGGTTCCGGGGGCAATTCCAGTGTCTTCTCATTGGCTAAGGAGTATTTTGTGACTTCTGATATCGATGTCTTTGTGCTCGAGTTTACTCCAAACAAGGATTCTTTTGGATTCATTAATGCCATTGAGATCATCCCGGTGACTGATAAGCTATTCGTGGACTCTATCAGTAAAGTCGGTGGCAATGGTGGTAACAGTTCTTTGAATTTGAGTAAACGAGGGATTCAAACTATGTACAGGTTGAATATTGGTGGTTCAGCAATTAAATCCACTCAAGATTCAGGATTCAGGAGGAAGTGGGAGGCGGATTCAAGCTATATGATCATTGCAGATGCAGGAACAGAAGCGAAAAACCGTACCAACATTACTTATGCTTCCCCAAACGACACGTCTGTTGCTCCGCTTCTTGTGTATGAAACAGCAAGAATTATGAGCAACACAGATGTCATGGAGAAGCGGTTGAACATGTCATGGAAATTGGACGTGGATCCAGATTTTGATTATGTAATCCGCTTACATTTCTGTGAGTTTGACTATAATAAACCAAATCAAAGGATCTTCAAAATCTATATAAATAACAAAACTGCAGCAGACAACTACGACATTTACTCACGAGCTGGGGGAATGAACAAGGCGTACCATGAAGATTACTTTGATGTGATGCCCTCGAAAAGCAGCAGCCTCTGGGTTCAACTTGGTCCAGATACAACGACTGGTTCTGCAGGCACTGATGCTCTTTTGAACGGTTTGGAGGTATTCAAGTTGAGTCAGAATGGTAATCTTGCTTATATACAGAAATATGAGGATGTTCCAGAAAAATCAACTTCGAAAAATCTAATCCAGTGGGTAGGAATTGGAGCAGGCATTGGATCCATTATCGTTCTCGCAGGTTTAGTCATGCTGATTATATTTCTATGTAGAAGGGGGAGTAGCAAAGATGACACAGAGAAAGGCCCACCTGGATGGAGGCCTTTATTCCTTCATGCTGAAAAGCTCACTGGGAATGGTAAGGGATCACTACAATATCAAAGTCTTGGAACTCTAAGAACTGAAAGGCGGTTTACTCTAGCAGAGATTAAAGCAGCCACAAACAACTTTGATGAAAGCTTAGTGATTGGAGTGGGAGGATTTGGTAAGGTTTTCACAGCAGAGCTCGATGATGGCACCCTTGCTGCAATCAAGCGAGCCAATCCTCAATCTCAGCAAGGTCTGAAAGAATTTGAAACAGAAATCGAAATGCTTTCTAAGCTAAGGCATAGGCATTTGGTCTCCATGATAGGTTTCTGTGATGAACAGAATGAAATGATTTTGGTGTATGAGTACATGACCAATGGAACACTCAGGAGTCATCTCTTTGGCAGTGATCTACCATCCCTAAGCTGGAAGCAAAGACTAGAGGTGTGCATTGGTTCGGCTCGTGGTTTGCATTACCTTCATACAGGGTCAGAGCGTGGAATCATCCATAGGGATGTCAAGACAACCAATATATTGTTAGACGAGAATCTTGTGGCGAAAATGGCGGATTTTGGGCTGTCTAAAACCGGCCCTTCTTTGGAGCATACTCATGTCAGTACAGCAGTGAAAGGAAGTTTTGGTTATCTCGATCCAGAGTATTTCAGGCGTCAGCAGTTGACTGAAAAGTCTGATGTTTACTCCTTTGGGGTTGTGCTGTTTGAAGTTATCTGTGCGCGCCCTGTTATCAATCCAAGCTTACCGAAAGATCAGATCAATCTTGCAGAATGGGCAATGCGGTTTCAACGACAAAGATGGCTTGAAACCATTATTGACCCACAACTGGCAGGACAATATTCCCCAGAATCATTGATGAAATTTGGAGAAATTGCTGAGAAATGTCTAGCAGATGAGGGAAGGAGCAGACCAACAATGGGAGAAGTCCTATGGCACCTAGAGTATGTCTTGCAACTTCATGAGGCTTGGCTGCGGAAGAATGCAGGGGAAGACTCAGCTTCTGATATTCGTGTCCTAGAGACTGTTGAGGAGAGAGGAACCGAAAATTCTGCAAAAACCAAAGAAGAGGGTGAATCTGCAACAAGGACCAGTGGCACTACAGATACCATGGCTACTGGAGATGATTTTTCGCAATTCGTCAGTCAACAAGGAAGGTGAGATGTAAAACAGAAAAGAGAGTTGATTGTAATGTCTGGACTGTTATAGGCCCGAATTCTTTCCATTTTTATCACATGCGTCTGAGGACTTCACGATAACCTCGACAGCTTCGACATTACTCGTTAACCAGAAAGAGCTTAGAATGGAGAATGTGAAGATCTTGGTAACACCATGCTACATTCTTTTTCTCAGTTGAGATTTCAATGTTTTTCCTGCTGAGTCCTTGTTGCTCAGGACTAAACGATTCTTTTATTATTGTATGTACTTCATGTTTGTATTTGAGAGAATGCCACTAAGTTGATGAATACTCAACAGTTCATGTCCAAATTTCCTTACTGCTTTTGAGTCTTAAATTGAAGAAAGTGGATATGATTGATATGGATAAAAAGCTGCACATTCCATAGTTCTATGGTTTATGAAGTTCTATAAGAGCTCTAAAAGTTCCACTTGTTTTTAGATGATGACTAACCTATGGTGTCAAAGAGATGGCAACGTGCTTGCCCAAGAGAGTATTATTATGGTTGAAATTCTTAAAAGAACCATAGGTGAGGACATGATTTTAGACTACTTACCTAAGGTTTGGATGCCAATTATCACAGTATATCAAAAATCTTTTGCTCTATGAATTTATTTTTTAACCTGTCTTCTTGAAAAATTAGGGATTCCAAAACGTAACAGAAAGTGATTAATATGTCTTTGAAAAATTACGGAGTCCTAAACCTATTAATGTTAATGTGTTGCCTACCAAGCAACTGTTGCTTAGGTCTCTTGTTTGATGGTTGTAGGTGCACAAAATCCGGTACCTTAAAACTGAAAGGATTCTATCCAAATACAATGTTGACGTGTTGCCTACCATTTGGACAAATGGCCAAGTTCAATGCGTTTGCTGTTTCTTTTTCCAACTTGAGTTACGATAATTAAATTTGACTGTCCTTTGAAAGGACAGCTCGTTTGATGAAATTCCCATGAACAAAGAATACCTCAACTAATCTTTCACCGTCATATATCATTCTTTCTTTTTTTTTGTGATTTTTCTGTGCCTTGTTTTATTCTGGAAAATATACCTGAATAATAAATATACAGCAAAAGCATAAGTAAAAAAATGTGGAGTACATTACAAATAATTGGATAATGGTTGAAACAATATGCCCCACATGAGAAGGGCTATGTTTATTATTTGATCAAATTAAATAGTTTCTAAGGGAAACTACATAAGCTAACTACTCACTACAGATGATACATGATCACTATCCTTCACCCATTCAGGAACCACACGCAAGGACTAGTGAGTTCTGGAACCAACAACCCCCCCCCCCCCCAAAAAAAATTTGGACACAATATTTCTTCCGCTTGGGACCACTATTCGAATTCTTAGTGAGAACATTATAGTTCTTATCTCATGTCTACTTTTAGTGAACATATTGTATTCTTAAGCGAGAAGCTCTTGTTAGTTTGATAGTTTACCCAAAAGTTATTCAATGTATCGGTTAACTGGACTTGTGGGATGGATAAATATTACAGATGATGAATCAGTGCACATTCTCGAGATGGATAGATGTTACAAACCAATCACCAAACCATCTTGTCGATGTGAGCTCTCGAGGAAGATCAACATGTTACCCCAAGAGTAACTTTTATCCATTGAACAACGGCCCTTGCACTTGGCACCTTCAGATCACTAACGCCAACTTGAGTCCAAATTGGACCGGACCCTTTTTCAGGCTGCAGGGCAGAACCATAAGTTCCTAACCTGAAAGAGTGACAGATACAAAATACGCGGGGAACAGTAACGACAAACTCGAAGAGAAAGATTGCTCCGCTGGAAGCTGCAAACAAATTCTGCTATTCAACAAAATACACTACAGTATGTTTTCTATTCATAAACTACCTATACCAGAGAGAATAGAAACATAACTGCACCAACACAAAGTCATCACGAAAAATAGAAACATAAATGACAGTATGTTTTCTATTCATAAACTACCTATACCAGAGAGAATAGAAACATAACTGCACCAACACAAAGTCATCACGAAAAATAGAAACATAAATGCACCAACACAAAGTCATCACTACTACAAAGTCACTTTACCTTCCTCACACCTGCTATCTATTCTGCAATAAAAATCGATGCCTCACAAATTCATCAAGACATAACAGAAATGTGACATAAGGACGAAGAAAGTGACTTCACCACACCTGAAATATTAATTAGTCATTCCTGACAATGCAAAAAGTAAATGCCCCATAAAAGAGAAGAGACAGATGGACTAAGAGATGAAGTGAGGTCAGGAAAGATCAAATCAAGTTGCAGCTGATCCATTGCACCTTCTAGATTGTACAATTACGTTTCTGAAGCAATTACATCCAGTGTACTGAGATGAGAATCTCATGTAGTACAAATCCAATTGTCCAAAATTTGTATGCTTAAATGTACAAGATGAACATTTCCATACATGAAGCCTATTATCTTCTCAATTCTGTCAGGAACCGTGAGCGAGCACCTGAGGTTTGATTCAATTTGCGCCTCTTAACTGCCAGCCGGGGTTTCAACTAAACAGAAGGAACAACACTAGGTTCAATATTCTATACCTTCACATAAGTTGGTCTAGAAAGTATAACGATGTACATTGAATAACAATTATCAGGGAAAACAAAACTAAGCAAAAAAGTTGTTAATATACAAATATTTCTTTCACACACATATCTCCAACCTTTGGGCATGCATGCATTAACAAATGAGAAAAATAAAGCAGTTACCAAAATCCTACTTATTTTTCCTTGACCAGGGAAACCATATTATGCAAAAGCTAAATCCTAGTTTCTCTTTGCTGTTTGTCTTGTACAATAGTAGTAAATGGAGACTCTGCACAACTAGTTTACTACAGCAAATTTCAAATTTTGAGCTGTCTAATAGTGAAGAGGGGCCAGAATCCTACTGTGTTCCAATTGTGCACAGGGAGCAGTCATTGGAGATAAGACCTTACTTCACTAGAAGAGAAAAAGGAAACGATGGATAGTATCTAATACAATCACCAAAGAAAGCTTAGATATATCTTCTTCAATTAGCTCATTTACTAAACAGACATTGTAACAAAAATAGTTAAGAAATATAACTCCACTGAGAAAGAATCTTTCGATTTTAGAAAAATGTAACACACCATAGACAGAAATTTTTTTAGTCGTATATATAATTTCAATAGACGATCGAGCTACTCTCTCCTCTCCTTCTCTCTCTAAGAACGTGAACGTTAACGGTAACCTACGTCACTTGATTCCGGCCGGCGAGACCCTCTCTCCGGCGATCAGGTAAGGGGCCCACGGTCTCTCTCTCACTCTCCCTCTCTCTCCATCTATCTCTCCTTTCTTCCTTTCTTCCACTCATTCTCTCTATCGATCTCTGTTTCTGTTGTATTTTCCGGCTGCTTCTTTTCCGCAAAGTACACCGGCGGTTTCGTCTGGCCGAACTATTTCCGACGAAGGCAAGGCTTCATATCGGAAACCTACTGGACTGGGATATCTACTCTCGCCCACTGCTCCTCACCAGCAGCCACCACAACGGCCGCCACTGCATCGCCGACAACTTATTTCGGCGGTTCTCAGGTGACCATTCTCCCTATCTCTCTTCCCTTTTTCCCTTTTTGTTTTCCTTTGCTTTGCTTTTGCAGGTACCAGCAGATATATATCCAAAGCATCAACTGCCGGAACACGACCGTCGAGACCTGATTTGTCACGACGCGCATCTGGGCTCTATCTCTCCGGTCTTCTGCCTAACATCCGGATTCTATCTCTCTGGTCTTCTTTCTTGTTACTAATTTATTTTTGCTTGGTGGTCGAATTTGTTTCATAATATATAGATTCCCGCCCTTAGTATATTACGTTCTTGCATTTACTCTTCTTGCCTTTAGTTATATCATTCTTGGCGTTCGTGTTTTAGGTGTAAACCTTTGATTAGTCTATTAGTTTATATCCGCTTTAGTGGCTTTGGTGACAGATGGTAGACTAGGGTCATGTTCTCAGTCGGGGACGAGGGCGAGGGTTATGGGGGGTAAATGGGGTAAGGGAGATGCTAGGCTGAGAATAGGGTCTTGGAACATTGAGACTTTAACGGGGAAGTCCATAGAGCTAATTAAGATTCTTAAGAAGAGGATTAATATAACATGTGTCCAAGAGACCAAATGGATAGGACCTAAAGCTAAGGATGTGGACGGGTATAAGTTATGGTTCTCGGGTAGGTCGAGGTATAGGAATGGGTAGGCATTTTGGTAGACATAGGAGGGTCAATGACAGGATGATGGCGATTAAATTGGTAGTTGGAGGGTTCACTATGAACATTATTAGTGCTTACACGCCGCAGGCAAGCTTGGACGAGGAGGAGAAGAGGCACTTTTGGGAGGATTTGGACGAGGTGGTGGGAGGTATACCACCCACTGAGAAGTTATTTGTAGGAGGGGATTTCAATGGACATATCGGGTCACTTCTGGGGGTTATGACAACGTGTATGGAGGTTTTGGCCTTGGGGACAGGAACGGATGAGGTGTCTCACATTGGGAGTTCGCTAAAGCTTTTGGGATGGTGATAGTCAATTCGAGGTTCATGAAGGAGGAGCACTTTGTGACTTTCCGTAGTTCAGTGGCCAAGACTCAGATAGACTTTTTGCTCCTTAGGAAGGTTGACAACGATTTTTATAAAGACTGCAAGGTTATTTCGAGTATCTTACAACCCGACATATGTTTTTGGTGATGGATTTGGAGATCAAGATGGAGAAGAAGAGGAGGGATGTGGATGACAGACTAATAATCAAATGGGGGAGTTTGACCATGGCTAGTGCAAAGGAGATGGGGGATAGGTTGATGACCAAGGGGGCTTGGGGGAGTAATGGGGATGCGACTGATATATGGGACAGGACGGCCAGTTGCAATCGGAAGGTAGCTAGAGAAGTGCTAGAGGTCTCGCGGGGTAGCCGTGGTGGGTATCGAGGGGACTGGTGGTGGAATGGTAAAGTTCAAAAGAAGGTGAAAGCAAAGAAAGTGGCGTATGCGAAATTGGTAGAAAGCAAGGATGAGGTGAAGAAGTGGACGAATAGGAATTATATAAGATGGCGAGGAAGGAGGAAAAGCTAGTGGTTACGGCGGTTTTTGAATGCTTGTATGTGGAATTAGAGGAAAAAGACGGGGATAAGTTGTACAGACTAGCCAAGGCGAGGGAGAGGAGGACCCGTGACGTGAGGTGCATCAAGGACGAGGACGACACAGTACTGGTGGAGGACGCGCGTATTAGACAGATGTGGCAGTCTTACTTCAATAAACTCTTGAACAAAGAAGAAGATAAAAGACATTGTGCTGGGAGATCTGGAGCAATCCGGAAAGTACCAGGATTTTGGATATTGTAGAAGTACTAACGTTGAGTAGGTTAAGGGTGTTGTTTGCATGATGTGTGGGAGACGAGCAACTAGGCTTGATGAGGTCCTAGTTGAATTTTGGAAGAGCGCATGCAGGGCAGGTTTAGAGTGACTGACTGAGTTGTTTAATGTCATTTTTAAGACGACAAGAATGCCCAAAAAATGGAGGTGAAGTACAATGATTCCTTTGTACAAGAACAAAGGTGACATCTAGAGTTGCAATAATTATAGGGGTATCAAGCTGCTAAGCCACACTATGAAAGTTTGGAAAAGGGTCGTGGAGACAAGGATGAGAAGAGGCGTGTCTATTTTCGAGAATCAGTTTGGATTCATGCCGGGGCATTCGACTACAGAAGTCATTCATCTTATTAGGAGGTTGGTGGAGCAGTATATGGAGAGAAAGAGAGACTCACATATGATTTTCATCGACCTCGAAAAGGCATACAACAAAGTCCCTAGGGAGGTTCTATGGAGATGTTTAGAGATTAGAGGTGTACATATGACGTACACTAGGGCGATCAAGGATATGTATGATGAGCCAATACCAGAGTACGGACAATAGGAGAAGACTCGGAGCACTTTCCAGTGATGATGGGGCTGCACCAGGGATTAGCTCTTAGCCCATTCTTATTTGTCTTGGTGATGGATGGACTGACGCGATAAATTCAAGGGGAGGTGCCATGGTGTATGTTATTCGCAGATGACATAATCCTGATTGATCGTAGCGTAGTGAACGCTAAGCTGGAGGTTTTGAGACAGACTCTGGATTCTAAAGGGTTCATGCTGAGTAGGACCAAGACAGAATACTTGAAGTGCAAGTTCAGTAATGGGAGCGACCATGAGACAGACATGAAGGTGAGGCTTGGTACTCAGGTTATTCCACAGAAAGGAAGCTTCAAGTATCTCGGGTCTATTATCCAGGGGAATAAGAGATTGATGATGATGTCACGCATCGTATTGGTGCAGGGTAGATGAAATGGAGGCTCGCATCTGGAGTCTTGTGCAATAAAAAGGTGCCACCAAAAGTTAAAGACAAATTCTATAGGGTGTTGGTTAGACCGACTATGTTGTATGAGGCGGAGTGTTGGCCAGTCAAGACACCGCACATTCGAAAGATGAAAGTTGCAGAGATGAGGATGCTGAAATGGATGTGTGGGCATACAAGGAGGGATAAAATTAGAAATGATGATATCCGGAACAAAGTGAGAGTGGCCTTGGTGGAGGATAAAATGCGAGAAGCGAGGTTGAGATGGTTCGGGCATGTGCAAAGGAGAGGCACAAATGCCCCAGTGCGGAGGTGTGAGAGGTTGGCTATGGACGGGTTCAGGAGGGGTAGAGGTAGGCCGGAGAAGTATTGGGGAGAGGTGATTAGACGGGATATGGCGCAGGTGCAACTTACTGAGGACATGACCTTAATAGGGGTTATGGAGAACACGGATTAGGGTAGAAGGGTAGTAGGTAGTTGAGCGTAGTCCTACTTACGCTTACATACTGGTAGTTGTAGTGTTATTATTGTAGCCCTGCTTAGCCTATCATACTAGTAGGTGCAGTATTGCTTTATAGTCCCCCGTCATTTGATTTCTGCTGTTGTATGTTCTTTCGTGTACTTTGTTTATCTTATTTACCTGTGATAGTTACTGCTTCTTTCTTCAGAATGCTTTATGCGTATTCGTTTTTATTACCATCATTTCCATACTGCTTTAAATTTTTTGTCCGGGTCTGACCGTTTCTCTTGCTTTGCTTGGCTTATGCTTTGTCTTGAGCCGAGGGTCTTTCGAAAACATCCTCTCTACCTACCAAGGTAGAGGTAAGGTCTGCGTACACTCTACCCTCTCCAGACCCCACATTGTGGGACTGAACTGGGTATGTTGTATATATAATTTGGCTGATGGGGTCAATCTTTTGTATTATATTAATTTTATTACCTACACCTCTTGCCAAATAAAGTATATAAGTAAATTCATTTCTTTATTGAAACAGGAAAAGAGTGTTGTAATAAGGTTTGCTCTTATACCACCTCTATATACTTCAAGTGCTTCAGAACTTCCTCCGTCTCTAGTTCCTGAGCCAGAGTGAGACAAAGAACAGCGATCAGAAAAACAATCAAAAAATATTAGTAAGGATGGATATGAAATGGGCAATATAGCAAATGAAAAACCCAAAGATCAGTAAGAGCGAGCAGCAATGCAATTATATCAATGTTATGGCACTTGTAGGATTTTCAATCCACATGTACTCCATCCACTTCTAGAAAAAATCATTTAGAGTATCAAGGGTTGTCTTTCCACACATATAAGAATCACGCCAAAAGTTTAGTTAAATATCATTTGTTTCAGCTTAAGCCTCCATCTTTTGAAACGAGAAGTGTGTTGCAAGATAATCGAACATTGCAAATGTACTAGCCCAAAAAGGGATAATGTCCGCAGTTGCTATTACTCTAAGCATCTGGACAAACATCTTCCCCGAGATGATGGTGAAAAACATTGAAGGTATTAGCACCTGAATGATTCTTCGAACATAAACTCAAAAGATATAAATCTTTCTTACTTACACATGCCAGCATAAAATCTGTGCAACACCTAGACAACTTTGGAATCAAATGTCTTAATCCTTACAAGAAACTAATTCTCCAACTAACAAAAATAAAATGCAACAGAACTATCTCAAACAGAAGCAACACTTAGTGTTTGAGCGGTTTGGGGATGGGGAAGAAAAGAAAACATAGAGCGAGGAATGGTAATGGGGAAGGAATTAAGCAAGTAAATGAATTTAGTTGAAGATAGGATGTTGAACACAAAATCTGGACTGAAAACTAACATACTTGAGGTACAGCACAATCGGCGTGAGCTGGATCCCAAAGGACAGAACGGAAGCACTCCCAATCATCTGTTTGAACTTCAAATAATGGGGCCCTGTCATGATAACACCAAGTTGCAAATTGGGCATCTTGAATAGATAAAAATTAAAAACACCAAGGCAAAATAACATGAATATCATGCATACAAAAGATAAAGAAGAATAACATGAACACAGTGAAGTGCGAAAGGAATTAAAGAAATAGGAGTTATCCTGGATTTCTTGATACGTGAACTTCCCTTTCTAAAACCATTTCCACTTATCACTGATCTCAGTACTTTTCTCATCAAGCTACTGATATGGTAGGTTGAGAGGAAACTTTAAGATTCAGGACGGACATCAAGTTGCGGGGGTTTTCCTTTTCCTCTTTAGAGTTCCTTCTCATTAATAGAGGAAATAATAAAGGGAACATGCAAATTAATCTGATCAAGACATGTAATGGTCTCCATTTCCGAGAGCTGAAGATATTTCAATGGAACAGTCCAAATTTAACAGCATCCACTTGAAACACCTAAAACTGAAGCAAAAACATTCACTAGTAAAGTGCAAAGGGCAGGCTCGTTACCTTCGCCACTTCCCACAGATACTTCCATCCACGCATTCCCCAAAACCTTCGATGATCTGTCGGCACTGAACCCAATTGCCAATAGAACTAACCCTCAAATGCTTGTTAGAAGATCGTTCCTGAACAATATAATTTGGTTATTTGTTAATAATTTTCCAAGAACTGACCAGCCAGCTGTATGGAAAGGTTAGATTTCAGGAGTAGAACTTACACGCAAACAGAGAATCTCTGAAGGTCTGATTTCTAATGGTTCACCACTACGATCAATCTCACTGCATCAAATCTCATCATCAGAAACAATGCAGAAGCCACACTCAAAAGATACAAACAGCTCAAATAGAGAACAGTATTAAAACAGTGAATGCAACAGCATTCCTATATGGGAGATTTTTATAAATTAGAGTAAAACTTATCAGGACATATGAAGCAGAAACCTGTGAGCATTATAAGGCTTCCACAGTATTAAGAGATACATAAACATGAATATGCCATAGTTACCCCCACTAACACTAATCCATTTTTTCTTGAGCGTAACTCCCGAGGATTATTTCAAGAAATCATACTTAAGTTTCAGAAAAAGGTAAGACGTGCTGGCACTAGCAGGTATAGAATTATTGGTTATGAGATAAGAGAAAAAAGTACCAAGAGAGTTTTGAGTAGTAGATGCACGAAATATGCCACCATGTGCTTTAAACATTTTCGAGACATTACAAAGTTCCTAAAATTATCCCCAAAGATTTCTTTCTTTGCATAGAGAGTTTCATTAGGTATATCCAATGAGAAAACCAGGAGTCATACAAACATAAACAAAGTAGCACAGATGACAACAACTGAAAAGGATGTATCTGGAAAACACCAAAGGGAAGTGCTTTTTCACATGGAGAGCCGCTTGGGGCGCCATCATTACAGCAAAGAAATTGAGAAGGAGAATGATTTATGTCAATTGATGCTTAATGTAAAGGTTGAATACATAGACAACGCCTAAAGTTGTCCGGATTTTTAATCTAGCAATCTAAACTACTTGTGCTCGAACAGTGGTTATTAGACGTCGCTGAAACAATCAAGAAACTAGGATGTGTGTGCAGTTTACAAGCAGAGATGAGGCAAAGAAGCCAACGGAAGAAATACATGTGGCTATTAAACCCAAAAAAATCCCACAAAAAAAAGAAAATCTTTTGATCCGAAAAAAGGGAAAAAGGTCTGATTTTTCCAACTCCTCTCCATGTTCATCTTTTTTTAATAACCGTGGTGTCCGAACCAGCTTGTGCGTATCTCGACTAGTTCCACGGTGTACCTGCTACCTCCCACCATTATAGGTAGCGGGAAACTCTATCCACCAAGGCAAATGGAAGAAACTACCTTAGTGTTTTTGCCTCTGCGGGATGTGAACTTGAGACCTTGTTATTCTCAACCCACTTCACTCCCTGTTATCCTCTTCTTCCCTAAAAGACAATTCCTCCTCTATATTTCCACCATTTAAACCAGACCCACCAGCGCCAAGAGCTAACGAAAAACATTCACCTTTTTCTTCCTCTCCTCTTCTCCATCTATCTTTTTCTCACTTTTCGTGGTAAAAGGCCAATCAAATTTGAAGACATAGCATCTGATTTGAATGTTGGTAATCACTAAATTTTGCAATAAAATCTTCCTTCAACTGTGATGGCAATCAACTCTCCAACTCTCATGCTGTTTGCTCCTTCTCCACGAAGAATCATAGCTAAATATCCCTCTTCTTTGCACTCTATCACGACTGTTGCTTTATTCATTTAAACTTAACAGAGGAGTTCACCCAGAGAAATTTTATCACCCTCTAACTTAATAATTGGGCAATATTTCCCTGTCATTGTAGGTGAAAGAGGTGGCACCACAATCGCTTGGAGTGGAGAAGATCTGAACAGTGGAGAATTACCTCCCTTAATTGTTAAGGGTCTCGCTTTTGTTTTTCTTATCCAATGAAATGAGCCAACAGAAGGGATGGCTCAATGTGGTGGCTTTCTGAATATGGAATCGGAAGAGATGCAACCAAAAATAGAGAGAGTAGTGTGTGAGTGGTGTTGCGGTGTTTGTGTATTGTGGTGTTTATATATAGAGAGACAAGGGAGAAGGGCTGGACCATGTGTTGATGGATGAAGTGGGTCAGCGGGGGGGGGGGGGGGGTAAGGGTGGTTCGTTGGTGGAGCTCTAGCATGAAAATGATGGGATGGGTCTTATTCTGTTGAGAGAAATGAGAAAAGAATTAAATAAGGAAGAAGAAAGTCCACGCCAACTCATTTTCTAACATGTTCAGGCGCTCAATATAGATACCCATGTTATGTACTCCACAATATGTGTCTAATAGGTACAGTTTGGGCGTATATCAAGTGTTCAATAGGTTATAGGCTTAGTTTAGGTAGCTATTTGAAAATTTTGAACAAGTTTATGTGTTTGTCTATATTCGGCCTAATGTAAAAGAAGCGGAAGAGGATGTTAACTACTTACTACTTGACTATGCAATTGCACTATTGGATATAGGTTAAGATGTATGGTATGTTTGGTATCAAATGGTGATGTCAAGAACCATCAATGAGATTCTATAAAAATGGAAGCTCAAAAAGAAGAGGCGTAAGAACAGGAGCATGGGAAATAGCCCTTTCAAAGCTCGTGTGGCAACTGGAAAGAAAGAAACAAAAGACGTCTAAAGGATTAGGAAATTCCCTAGCAGATAGTGAAAATTTTGTTGTGTAATGCAATTTCCCAGATAGCATTGACGAGAGAGTACTTATAGCAACATGTTTTAGTGTAAATTCTCTATGTTGTAAATCCTTGTACGTTAGACTCCTCCATGATATCTATAATATTATCAAATCATACGACATAACTGAAAATGATAAGTACAAACTGTTACAGAAGTAGAAACAGCATGAGAGATACCTCATTATGTCTTATCTGCCTACGAGACAAAATCATTTATAGATTTTCATTTTCACTTCCCTAAAGTCAATAGGAAGATCCACAATAATAAAAAAATAGATGTGCAGAACGTACTCTATCACTGGACCTATCCAGTCAGGGACCTCAGCTTGAAAATTATTGCCAATACGAACACAGGTTCTATATATACCGGTGTCCTTCAACATGAGAGCTATAGGTCCCGATTCACCTTCAGAGAAAAAGTTGCTAGAACTCTCATTACAAGTTGATTTCTCGAGTAATTTCCGCTTCTTTATCAAACAAGTTTGGCAAAACCATTCATCCCGAGGTAGTTTCCTAATACGGGGGTTGCAGCAAGATAAATGATATGCATCATCACAATTATCACAGATTAGCACCTTCACTGTAGCTTCTGAACAATCACAGGCATTGCATGAGATTAAACAGCAGTTGTCGGAACTGGTATAAGAGTGTTTTTTGGACGAGCGGACCACAACTTTTTCAAGCAACTCATAAGCTCTAAGAATAGCTGCGCATATATCCTTTTCTGGCATATTATCACTCAATCCTTCAGGAAATAAAGCACCAGATGAGGAGCATTCACCAGCATCATCCACAACCGTCTTCAACGAAGAAGACCCAAAGTCCAAATCACACTTTGATGACGAATAGCTATCATTTATACAAACATTTGAAGTTCTTTGCATATCACTTCTTGATGCTGCTTCGGAGCACTGCTCTTCTCCTTCAGGCCTACCATCACAAGAATTTGATTTAGATAGAAGGTTCCCTCGATTACACTCAGCAGGCAGAAGAACAGGAGCTGCAGTAGCTAATTTTTCTCCAGCAACTATGTCTTCCTTCAAAGTTCCTGAATGGACTTCAGAACAAAGCTCAGAAGGGCATCCATTGCTAGGCCTAACTTCGGCTGATGGTTCAATGAAGAAAGTAGGAAGAGGATTCCTTCTGAACTTTCTCCTTTGATATACTACAGGCTTAGAACTTCCAGACACGGCACTTAAAGTTGAAGGACGTGGACCATCTAGACTGTTTAAGGAACAAGGATCGCCATCCTTTGAATTAAATTTTCTACAGACATCAAGAGGACATTTATCATTTTCTGGACTCATTTCCAACAATTTAGCACCAGAAGCCCAGTTACATGAGTCTTGTTTCGTGATCTCAGATGATAAAGAGGTTACAAAAGAAGCTTCTATGCAACCAGGAAGATAATTTTGTATCAGCATATCAATTGAACCACACAAGGAGTTATCTTTCCCTTGCTTATGAGTACATCCACCAAAATGGTATGCTCCAATACATCCAATACAATTTAGTATAAGGGTTTTTTATCTCTGTTGTGCTCCCTGATTATAAAGAAGAAACTTGCAATGAGATAAAGAACAAACATCAATCAATATAAAGTAGGATGCTACTGCTCAAAGAGCAGGATATGGGATGAATGCAGCCTTAAAAGGGAAAACTAAGTAGGATTTTGAAAAATCATCTAAGAACACATAATAATAGATATGCATTGGAAGGAATTCATAACTAATTCCTATCCCAAATTCAAACTCTTAAAAGCCATGTGTGTGGGAAATAAAAGGCATGTGTCACTCAAAATGGACAATGAAGTTCTGTCATTCTCAAAAATGGACAATGAAGTTCTGTCATAACCTGTAAAATCAATTACTCCCTATGTTTCATTTTATGTGGCGATATTTGATTAGGCATAAAGTTTAAGAAAGAAGGAAAGACTTTTGCCAGGTATTAAAAGTACCCTTAGAACTTATGGTCCTAATCGTACCATGTGGCTATAAGAGCATCTCATTATGGGATGTTTAAAGCTAAAGAGTTCCCAAATATAGAAAGGTCCTATTCTTTTGGAACCGACTAAAAAATGAAAGAGTGCTACATAAAATGAAACATAGGGGAGTAGTATCTATTACATTTCTTTTAGTAGATAATTTTTCGTACTTCCTTTTTTTCACTTAGTATAGGTTAATTTTGTGGTTGTTACCATTGAGTAAACTTTTACGGTCACACACATAGTGCTCCCACACATAGTGCTCCTTCAATAGCAGTCATTTGGTTCAAGGACGGGATCCATTGAGACTACAGGCCTTTGAGTTAAGTAAACACATTGCTAATAGTAAACTAGGTCCCGTGTATTCATAATTTGGTTTACACGATTATAAGGGAGATATCCCGTCGTCAATACCATTCGGTTGTGGTTCATGACAAGTGACAACAACTCTTTTTTTATAACCGTGATGTTCGCGCCAGCTTGCGCGCACCTCGACTAATTCCACGGGATATCTGCCACCTCTCACCAGCAACAACCAAGTAACTCTGTCCACCAAGGCTAGAACAGATCGGAAGAAATCACCTCGTGTTTTTATGCTACCAAGACCTCATTTACCTAATGGAACATCAAATCTAGTGGGAATTTGAAAGAGCTATGTCCCATTGGGTCTGGCATGGAGTATGTATCAGGTACAGGTACATTAAACTTTTAGGATGTTTTCAATGTGATTTGAAGGATCTGTACAAATTACTCATACCCATGTATATCCTGAATCCATAAGACGTATCCAGAAAATACAAACGATGATTTCATCTAACACGATGAGAGTTTTAGCAATTCCCCTTTCAATTCAATCAAATAATCCACCAATGTGTTTTCCAACAAAGAACCCTCACTGATATTGATATATATATAGCTATAGGTCCAAAAAAGTCTAGGTTACCCATGACATACCGCATAAGTCAATGTAGTTTTTGGCTTATAGATTGCAACCAAAAGAGAACTTGCTAGCAACTAGACAGATATCTATCACAAATCAAAATCAAGTAACAAAGAAGCACTGATGAATATCTTTTTCCTAACAGTGAACCAAACAAGACCATCAGAAATCACATGAATCAAGAAACCAAGATAAACATGTACAAACAACAAATTCAAACAAACCCTTTTAACCTACTCAAAAATTGATCATGAGAGTCACCCACAAATTATGATTCACCAATAGCACTATTTCTATAACATCAATAGACATTTGCAAAGTAACTAATATCCTCAACAATGGAATACATATGCTTTGAATCTAACTATCTACAATGAAAAACCATTAAAATCTGGAGAAAAAAAAAGAAGAAGTTAGAAACAATTGAAGAATGACCTTTGGTTGAAAAGTAAGGACCCAGTGCGGCTGCGGCAGTGGCGGAGATGGAGGAAGTAGGGGCCTCGACCAAAACAACTCTTGGAATAACTAATACTATGTCCTCCTATTTATTCCCAAGGGCAACTATGTCATTTTATGCTAGTTTTTCCGATGACAGTGTAACTGATTTTTTAAGATTTGATAATCCGATCTAAATAAGATTGAACAATTTAAGTTTGATAATGTATTGTTAAAGAACATACATCATTCAGTTAGCCAGCCGTTTATAATTTTAAAATGGCGCGAATTATGAACGATACTTTCACTGCAATCTTACAAAGATTTTTACAGATAAGATCTTCGACTTGTTCGTTATTATCAAAAACTTTATTTAAAAAACTTGTTTGATATTGACAATTAATAAACATCTTGCAACTACATCAGTTTATGATAGTGTAACTGACTTTAAGATTTGATAGCTTCATCTAAATGAGATTAAGCAATTCAAGTTTGATAACTTATTGTTAAAGAACATAGTCAATAAGCACGTACTCTACAACATTCATGTAGCTGTATATAATTTTAAAATAGCGCGAATTGTGAACGATATTTTCGTTGCAATCGTACAAAGATTTTTATAGATAAGATTTCAACTCATGACCGCAAGGAAAGTGTTCGTCGTTATCAACAACCTTTTAAGAAATTTTTTAATTAATATTAACGGTTAACTAATATCTTGCAACTATGTAATTTTATGATAGTTTTTTTATGAAAGTATAACCGACTTTTGACAAGATTTGATAGTCCGATTTATATAAGATCTAGCAATTCAAATTTGATAATTTATTGTTAAAGAATATAACCAGTTTGCACGTGTTCTACAATATTCAACTTAGTCTTTTATACTTTAAAAATAGGGTAAATAAGAAAAGACACTTTCATTACAATCTCAGATAGATTTTATAGATAAGATTACCACACATGATCACTATAGCATCCAGCTTCTTAGGAAGGAGAGCTTTTTCCATTACCAACAACAAGGAACTCTCATATAATATTAATTATTAACTAAAATCATGCCGCTATGTCATTTTATGATAGTTTTCGGATGAAAGTGTAATCGACTTTTAACAAAATTTGATAATGTCATCTAAATAACAATGAGCTATTTAAATTTGATAATTTATTGTTAAAAACATAGACAATATGCACTTATTCTACCACACTTAGTTTAATCTTTTATACTTTAAAAATGAGGTGAATAATGAAGGATACATTCATTACAATCTCTCAAAGATTTTAGAGAAAAAATTATCCTCATGGTTACTCTAACTATCTAGCTTCTTTGAAAAGAGAGTGTTCGCCATTACCAATAATTTTCTTAAGAAACTTTCATTTCATAGTAACAGTTAACTAACATCTTGAATGTTATTTAGGTGTTCGTATTTGCTCATTGTCGAAATTTAATTTTATGAATATATTAGATTTGTTACAAGGGTATTTTTTTCGAACTCACTACCGCATGACAGTTGCACAACACAAACACAACTCAACATACTCGCACACTCACGTGGAGGCGAATGCGCCTCTACAGTATTTTGTTCGCTTCTGCGCTGGGGCAAGCTGTTAAGTGATTGAACCCAGTGAGGTCTTGTTGCGCCAGAGTGAGACCAAGAGGTGCTCCGAAAGGGCAAGGCTTGCATAGATGGTTGACCGTTCGAGGCTCCTGCTCGGCCCAAAGGTAGGCTACACTTTACTTTCACTAGACTCCGATAGAAGTACGTAATTAGTTATAAATATTGTGGGGTATTAGCCATGTTTGGGGGTTCCCCTCAAACGGTTGTGATGAACGTTTGAGTGGGTACCGGTGTTGAACTATGATGATGGGTAATTTGGGAATCAGCCTTTAGCTGATTCTGACTGCTGATTGTTTTGGCTTGTCTCCATTATGTAGGCTTGTCGTCATATTTGCTATTGTTGTGCTTATTCATCACACATGCTTTGATATGATATCCTGATTGTACCTGGTTTATATGTTATTGAATTATTGAAAGCATGTGTTATTCATCTCTATACTTGGTTGCATCTCATTACATCGTGATTCTTGCCTTGTATTGTCATTTATATTCATACACTCATGGTTCTGATGATATTGATATGAGAGTGGTATAAACTATTATGGATCCAAGAGATCGGAAAGGTAATAGCTTTATGAGATTATGGCAAAATTGATGATGATATGCGGGGGAACGGTTGCACGCCTGCAACAGTTATTATTCTCTAGCCAAGAGCTGGGCTCCGATGAGAAATTCATGAGGAGTATATAGAGTTCGCGGGTCCCCCATGGGTGTGATGCTCATAGAATGCATGTATACTGGAAGATGAAAGGTATCTGCCATATGCATTGCATTCACATCATACATACTTCATTGCATTGATTATATATTGATGAATCAAGTGTTGAATTGGTAATTGATGACTTGGTTGATTTATGGGTAAATGAGCATAAGAGCTGATTATTAAGTACTTGAACATTGTTATTGAACATGTCTGGAATCAGATAACTCTTATGATAATGAGGTTTTACGTGAAATAAGTGGCTTGTTGTTTCAGTGAACTCTCTCATGAATTACGTGACTTAATTGGATTATTGAACTGTCTAGTATAGGATTTATTTGGTGTCAACTTGATATTTATCCTTTTTTACGTATCTTCCGTCGTTGTCGGTCTATGATGCATGTGGGGGTACGTTTGTGTACTCATACTACACTTGTTGCATTATTTTTTTATGCAGATACAAGTCCTTCTACTAGTTCAGGACTTCGTGGCTGAGTTTGAATAGGTGGATCTCTCGTGTTTAGGTTGAGGATGGTTCCATTCAGCATTGCACTAGATGCTCTTATATCTATTTATGTCTTTTACTTGTTCTGGAAGACATTATCAGACTTCTTAGACTCTTGTATTTGAATTTAGTGCTCTTGTATTATTGACCAGATTTGGGAAGTTGTAACACTTATTATCAGACTTATTTCGCATTTATATTATGATTAGACAATCTTAATAAATTTTGTGTTATTCCCGCATCTCTTATCTTTATCGTGTTGTCAGTTGGGAGTGGTTCGCCTATCGGTGGATAAAGTGTAGGTGCCACCACGATCCCTAAAAAAGAGTCGTGAATGAAAGTGCCTCCGCCCTACATCCGTCATGTTGGATCCTTGGGGTCTAACAAGATTCACTATCTCTTAGAAAAAAAAAATTAGAACATTCAGCCTAGTCTTTTATACTTTAAAAATGACACAAATAATGAAAGATACTTTCATTGCAATCTCACAAATATTGTGCATATAAGATTATCATTCATGATCACTATAATGATCTAGCTTCCTTGGAAGGTGAGCGTTCGCCACTATTAACAACTTTCTTAAGAAACTCTCATTTAACATTAACATTAACATTAACATTAACATTTAACTAACATCTTGAATGACAATTAGGTGTTCGTATTTGACTGTTCTCGAAATTTGATTTTATTAATGTATTAGATTCAATATTTCTTTGAGAAAAAAAGATTCAATTATTCAGTTTAGTCTTTTATACTTAAAAAATGACGTGAATAATGAAGAATACTTTCATTGCAATCTCACAAATATTTAACAGATAAGATGACCACTCATGATCATTATAATGATATAGCTTCTCTGGAAGGAGATTGTTCACTATTATCAATAGCTTTCTTAAAAAAACTTTCATCTAATATTAGTGTTAAATTTACATAGGATAAATATCCTATGTATATTTAGTCTCAGTTTTGTGTGTCTATTCATTGTATATGGTCTCGATTTAGGTAAGGTTTTAGGGTAAATATTACATTATTTAGTATTGTACACTTACCATAATTATAGGAGTCTTGTACTACTAGAATAAGATTTTGGGATTAGAATATGAATATGTTTTCTATTATGGAAAATTGAAAATTGTATATATACTCTTTCATTAATGAGAATAATCAAGAGATTATTTCTTTCATGGTATCAGAAGTCTATGTATTAAAATTCTCTCTCCAAATTTCCGTCGACCTCCCTTGAATACCCGAGCCCCTTATTCTCGGATTTCGTGCTGACGGTACCTCATCTCTTCCCAAAGTTTTCTTCACAATCCCTATATCACGTCTTGCGTTGCTATTATGGCTAAGAACACGTTTCACCTTGCCCTCGCTGTTTCTAACATCAAGAATCACATCCCTATCATTCGTGAAATAGAAAACGTCCAATACGAAACGTGGGCAGAACTGTTCAAAGTTTACGCACGCTCGCATCAAGTCCTCCATCATATTATCCCCACGGCTCTAACGGATACGGAGGTGCCCAAACCCGAGAATGATCCTAAGTTATGGACAACTCTTGATGCTACCGTTCTTCAGTGGATTTACTCCACTATTTCTACCGACCTTTTGTAAACGATTATTGATCCTGATGTTACGGCGAAAGCTACTTGGGATAGACTACGTGATATATTCCAAGATAATCAAAATTCTAGAGTTGTTACCCTTGAGCATGAATTTTCCCACGTCAACATGGAAGATTTTCCGAACGTTTCAGCTTATTGCAAAAGGTTGAAGGAATTGGCGAACCAACGCCGCAACGTTGACGCGCCCGTTTCGAATGATCGTTTGGTCCTACAAATGGTTGCAGGCCTATCTGAGGCCTATAGTGGTGTTGGCCGCCTCTTCGTCAGAGAAGCCCCCTTCCGCAATTTTATCAGGCTCGTTCTATGCTTACGCTCGAAGAAGACGACTTAGACAAAAAGACGGCTACCGGTGCTAGCCCTGTAGTCATGATGACGTCCTCCACAAATTCTCCGGGTTTCGTTGATAATTCGGGCCAAAACCGTGGTCACGGTGGCAGCAAGAATAATCAGAAAAATAATGGCAAAAATTGCGGGGGCAAACGCGGCAGTTCCGACAGCGGTGGCGGTGGCCAAAATAATGGCAGTGGGCCCTATCTATGCAGCAATGGGCCACCGACCCACTGGTCCCAGCCCTGGTCCCTCTGGCAATGGGCTTGGGTCAGTGGGCAGTGGCCCAACAGCCCCTACGGTCCAGCTTATCCAGTCTCGGGTAAGCTGCCAGCAGTCGGCCCAATAGTTTTCTCAGCCCATCAGTGGATTCCGTTATAGTTCTGGGTCGGGGCAGCAAGCCGGTGTGCTTGGGCCCCGGCCTCCTCAGGCCCATTATGCAGCGGGCCCCACCCCGACCGACATTGAGGCTGTAATGCACACTCTTGGATTAATTCCGTCAGACGGAAATTGGTACATGGACACCGGTGCAACCTCTTACATGACGTCCGATCAAGGTACTCTCTCGTCTTATTCCAATTTGAGCAAAAATAATGGCATAATTGTTAGTAATGGAGCTCTCAGTTTATTCTCAAATTTTAATACCTTTTCAAGGATCTAGAAATATAGCTATCTAAAGCTCTCAGTTTATTCTCAGCTGAATGGGCTGCAAGAGGTGGTGGTATTGGTCCTATAAAGTGAAATAAGTTTTATGAGCAAATTAACTTCCTTTATCAGAAATGTTGTTGAAGACTACTTTGCACAAGACTGAACTGCCTGTATCCAACATTTGCACCAGAAACAAAAGATGAAAATTTCTTATCCTGTGTTTGAAATTTCACTGACATGATTCTCATTTCAGGGAACAATGATACCGTTGTCGTTTAAGCCTTTTCAGATATTGAGCTCTTGTGTTCTCTGTTGATATTAATACTATTTTGTAAAGGTGCTGATTTGGGTATCTTTGCGTGTACCAGGTGATGAAATTTGAAGATCTCAACAAACTGGGTAATGGGGCTGCTGGGAAGGTATTATATTATTCAGTTATCATTGACATTATAATGATTCATTGCACCAGTTTTTGAGTGAAACTTTATACCAGTTAAAACAGTGCACCAAATTTTAACAAAATTTCTCCACAATAGTAAAACATATTTGGAAAGATAAAACTTCATTTCACATACAACAAGTGGGAGCACAAGTTATATGCATACATTCTTTTTCTTCAAAAATAACTGTGCTTCCAACTAATGTGTACATTTAAATCTAAAGGAAACTTTATAGACAACACTCCTCACCTTTAGGCATGAGTGTCGAGACTTCAAAATTACCCTTGATGTCAATTCATTTACTGTATAAAATTCACATATCAATGTTTCTATACAGTTAACTTGTTTCTCATGTTTACTAGTTTAACTTTGTAATGATATTTATTGTTGATAATTTATTTCATATAGTAGAGACGTGATAGCTGCTGTAAAATGTCCAACAACATATGTAACTGTTCACCATTTGCAATCCAAAAAAAAAAAAGGGAAGAAGAAGAAAGAGAGTGATGCTCAAGTTTCTTCTGCCCAAGCACTTGTTAGAAAGAAAAAGAAAAGAAGTTTCCGCCCAAGCATATGTTAGCACTCTAAATCTGATGTGCTCTTCACAAGCTAAAGGTGAAGTGAGTAAGATTAAGATTTCTGAGATTTTGTCACAAGCTAAAGGCGAAATGATTCTTTTTTCTAAAACAAATCTGCTGCTTTACAGGCTGCTGTTAAGTATAACAGGAGGGAAGGCATATGTGGTCCTGGATGGAGATATTATCTTCTTCAAGTTCAATGTCTTGGGTGGGAAAAAGTGAGACATGCTACTGCACAAAACTTTAGAATCTGTATTGACTCATTGAGTTGAAAGACAATATAGTGTTGCTTATAATATAAGGCATTATGTTTGCAAAGAATTCGTATCTCTATCTGGGAGATTGTATAAAAAACTACATTTGTGGTAGGATTTGTGTACTTGTCCATCTACATCTATACTTGCTGGGCATACTAGTCTGTCTTTTACTTTGTTCAATCGTACTGTTTACTTTCTTTGTAGGGCTGATGTCGAGATAAAGTCACTTACTATCAATTTATTGTTGTTTTAAATCATGTGCATTCCTTTGTCAGGTAAACGTAAATGTATCATTTGCAGTGATGCATTTAATTTCCTTTGAAGTTTGAACTATTTGAAAGTTTTTCAATTTGAGTAATGAGAGAGTATAAGGACTTCCTTTTCATTTTCAGGAAGAAAGAAGAAAAAAAGAAGATGTAAATATGGATGAGATTGAAGAATCCACATAGATTTTAAACGAGACAAACATAAGAGGAGGAAATATCACTCTTTGCCAAAAGTTTCTGGTAAGATAAAAGTGTTGGAAATTTGCCTTTGATGGGGGTTGAGTCCACCCATTTTTAATGACTTAAACATTCGGGTTCCGCATGTTGAGTCTTTGGTTCTTCACACGTGCATAGTGTCATAATCTACTAAGTGAGTAGATGATCGTAGGGCCAATGATCGTCAAATTTCGTTAAGAAATGAAAGAGATATTGGTTCACGAAGTAAGGTGTTTGAGGCATGAAAATATAGTATGGGGCAAATCTCCACATCGGTGGGAAAATGAAGAATTGTTCATTTTATAAGCCTAAAAAATAGATAAGGGTTTGGGATTCCAATGGGTAACCCATGTGTTTGAAGGAGGGAGGACCTAGGTGTGGTTGGGTTCAAGGCTAGCCCCACACGCGGGTCACGTCGCGAGGCTGCTGGGCTGCTTATGATATTATCTTTTTGGACCCCAAACTGCTTAGTATATTTACAGTTTGGTCCCTGGAGTTTCAGGAAATGCCATCAATCAGAAAGTCAAAAGTTTGAATGGCTTTAACCATCTGCAACGTTTTGTACTTACAAAACGTTCATGGCCTTGAATGTACCTCTTAATACCTCTCCTCCTCCTAAACACTATAAAGAGAAAACCTTACTTCTAATTTTTAGTGAACAATAGACAGAAAAATAGAGACAGAAAAGAAAGGTGGAGAAAAAGAGAAAACACAAGTCTGAACAAGAGCAGAAGTGTAACCATTCGGATTATCAGCGGTTCTACAAGCCACAAGTGTAGCAGTTCATGTTCTTGTATTTCTGAATACAAGATCCAGATTTGAAGTTCTAGTACAAGATTAAAAGATTGACAACTTCTTGTTGTAATTTTTGTTGTTTATCTTTTCGAAGCACTTGTAATATTTATTTACTTCCCGTACTGCTTTATATCCAACAATTTTAAGACAAGTGTATTAGTGTTCGAAAGATGTCGGTCAACAGTTGTGTGACCAAATCTAGCTATGGTTGTGGTTTTCTGGTAGAAGACAGTTCTGATTATGCTGTTGATGGTCAATGTGTTGATGGTGTCACCGCTCCCGAGAGTGGTGGGAACAAGCGCCCACGGGAGGCTGATGATGTCAACTGGAACAAGAGGAGAAGGCTGAAGATGATGTTCTATCATGTAGCAGAGGGTCTATATCTGTCCTAGACAAATGATCCGGATTATGGTAAGGAGGAAATGAACACTCAGTCCGACGAAGTGGGCAAGAATCCGAAATTTGGATAAGTTATTTTCTTCATTGTAAAAAATAAGATTAAATGGTGTATGATTAAAAGGGATAAAAGTAAGACTAGGAATATGAAAATATTTTCCAGGAAAAATTATATTCTTTTCACTTTAAAATCAAAAATTTTATCTCACATTTCTTCCCGGTTAAAGATTGGATATTGGAAAATAAAACTTAAAAGATCCGTTCTTTTAGGTGTAATTATTAAAAGTGTGTAAGGTATGTTCGCATATACGAAGGAGAGAGATCTACTGACTATGCGAAAATTGTTACCACTCTTAAGCAGAAATTGTATGGGCACCAATCTCAAGGGAAGAGGACTAAAAGATAATGACTTATCTTAAGAAGTTGAACCTGTCACATTATCTGACAGAAGATCCTTCATTTGATAGGATGGTATTGGACACTCAGTCGTACAAAGCCTACGGACGACTGTAGTGAGCCAGAGTTTTTAGGTCTTAAATGATCTGAAGGCCAAAAGAAAGACAGAAAAGAAATTGGACACTCAGTCTGCCAAAGCAATTGGAGTGGGCCAGAGTATCCAGATCACATATGATCCGGTTACGCCCTAACCACGGGCAAGAGGTTGTTCATGTGAAGCAACATCACATCTAAAGTAGAAGGGGTTGAAGAAGTTGTCCTAAAAAGAACTTCAGGGAATGAGGTCACTCTAAAATGAGGTGATACATGTCCCAAACTTGGTTTCAGGGACGTTGTTTGTCAAACTGGTTTGAGACTAGTCCAACAAGTCTGTAATAACTAAGAATGGTACAGTATGTCTGTAGCCAAATGGATGATGTATTTGTAATCTGTGTATATATGCCATCATAGATTAAGACACGTTAAATAGAAAGTCATTCAAAAGCTAACTAAGTTGAGATTGTTGCCTTCTGTCGACATAAACTATCAAAATGAATGTGAGGTGGGCGAAGAGGCAAAATCACCTTTCCATTCCATCAAAGGAATAGCGAAAGAAGCACCGCTCCTCTAGAACTTAGTCACACCTACATGAGTGATTTCAAATTCGTACAAAATAGATGGGGGAGACAAGTACTTTGTGACCTTCATTGATGATGGTACAACGTATTGCATCCTTTGTTTGTTGAAAAGCAAAGATGAAGCTGTTGAAGCGGATAAGCGCTACAAAACAGAAGTTGAAAATCAACTAAGCCTACGGATTGAGGAATTCATAGTGATAGAGGGGGAGAATGTGAAACATTGTTCATCAAACGACTGCTCATTACTCACCTCAGTCTAACGGTGTTAGCCAAGCGCAAATCTGTACGCCCAAAATATGTGGGCAAGGCGATCCTTACCGCTAATGCGATTCTCAATAGAACTCCGAATAAGTATAAGGATAACCCTCCATGTGAAACATGAAAATGATCCCACCTATAAATGTTGTGATGTGGGGTGACTTGGTAAATATTGGAATACCGAAACAGGTCACGTTGGACCTAAGACTGTAGATTGCATATCCATTGGATCTTCAAAAAACAGTAGTGCTTATCGCCTCTTGGTGTCAAAGAATGCTGAATTATTTAAAGATAACTTTCCTTGAGAAGGAAAAAGAAGTAATTGCTCGAGGTTAACAAGAACCTGCGAGTGTCTGATTGTCCAGAACTAGACGTTCCAGATCTACAGAACTCAGGGATTCTAGATGTTGAACCGAGATTGAGCAAAAAAGGGACAAAGACTTGTTCCAGGCCTTCTAGCTTGTATGGTTGAGAATGAACCATGGACAATTAATAAAGAATTGTCATATCCAAAAGCGCTGCTTTGGAAAGAAGCTACAGAAAGAGACATAGACTCCATCAGATAGAACTATACTTGTGTAATGGTTGACGTTCCTCCGGAAAAAGAACCTTTGGGTTGTAAAAGTGGATACTCAAATTGAGTACAAAGTAGATGGATCTACCGACGAGTATAAGGCCTCGGCTACTTGGACATGTGCTCCCCTAGGAATAACTTAACATCCAGGACCATTGCAGTGTTGCGTGACATGGATGTTGAGACAACCTTCCTAACCAGAGAGTTGGAAGGAGATGATCAGTATTGGTTTGATTGGATTGTTGGGCTTCTTCCTTAACTTTCTTTTTTGTCCCTGAAATATTTACATTTTGGTCATGAAAGTTTCAGGTGAAACAGAAACAATGAATATGACAACAGAAACATTGACTCTGAAGTTAGAAAGCCAACAACTGGAAAACCAGCAGTCTGAAAATGGAAGTCATATTGAAACAAAAGTCTCGATATGAAAGATATGGGTATCATAGATGACATCTTACGAATTGGGATTTTTAAGACATCTAACGGACTGGTCTAAATCCAAACGCATTTGTGAGGTATTTGACAGTCTCGTTGAAGCCACCAATGGATATGAATCATAGAATTGATTGGAATCATGATGCACTCATATACCAGGAGCAATATGCACAAGTCACATGTAGTTCAATGTATTTTACAACTACAACCGACCTGGTATCGGCTTACAAAGTAGATCAGTTGAACTAAGGTTCACCCGTGATTCTAAAAATGATCGATAGAAGGCGTTAAATCGGATATGACGATATCTGAAATATTTGATTATCTACGGATTATGGTATTCTGGATGTCCAGCGGTTCTGGGATAACACAATGATGCAAACTGGACATCGGACTTAAAGAACACCAAAGCCACAAATGGATGTGTATGGTGTGTCTTTGAAAATCCTCTAAGCAAACTTGCATCAGCCGATTCATGATGGAATCAGAGTTTATCACTTTAAACAAAACATGATAAGAAGTTGAGTAACTTCACGACTCCTTAGAGGACGTCCCTTACTGAGAGAAACCCGTGCCTTCGACAGTTATACATTGTGGCTAGCCGGTAAGCTTCAAGAAGGTCACATATGATGGCGTCTGGACATATCTGTCGGAGAAGACCGTATGGCAGTTGATCACCACGGGTGTCATTCCCATTGATTACATCAAATGATAATATAGCGAACCCTTTAACTAAGGACTATCCGAAGATCAAGAATTCTGCATGTCTAGGGGAATGTGCTTAAAAACCCTAACAATACGAACATTTGCGGTGGTAACCCAACCATACTGATTGGAGATTCCAATAATTTGGTTCAATGGGAAAACTAAGCTGCAAAAGGTTCAGTTGAGCGCTTCGGTGGAAGCAAGAGCACTTCAGATGATAGTTTATGTAAGGAAACATGAATCCAAAGTTGTTCCCGCGATAGACATTAAGGTGCTGCCTGCATGGTGGGTAAAGGTTAAGCTTCCAAACCATTAACGATCCTCAAACGGTTGAGGTTAAGGTTGAAGAAACTTTTAATGATCCCTAACACTTGTGAAATGAAGTATAATAGGATACCTTGTAGGAGATCACATATTTAAGTGCGAGGACAAGCTGCCTCAAATGAATGCACTTAAGAATCCAAATGTGTCCACGGCCACAACGGACAGAACAATAAGAATGAAAATGAATAATGAGAGTTATTGTGTTGGTATCATTGTCTTGGCTTACACTAAACATTGACGGTTCAAGACATCACGTTCACCGCGCAGTAAGTAAGTCCGGTGGTATTCAACTAGGGAAGGTTCAAAGAGGAAGCTACCTATCCTGATTCAATATCTTTCTGCTGAAAGATTGTTGAAGTTTGGCATCCTGTGTGCACCAATTCTTTTTCAAGAGGAGATTGTTGGAAATTTTCCTTTGATGGGAGTTGGGTCCACCCATCTTTAATGACTTAAACACTCGGGTTTCGCATGTTGGAGTCTTTGATTCTTCACACGGCATAATCTACTAAGTGAGTAGATTACCGTAGGGCCAATGATCGTCAAATTTCGTTAAGAAATGAAAGAGATATTGGTCCACGAAGTAAGGTGTTTGAGGCATGAAAATATGGTGTGAAACAAATCTCCCACATCGATGGGAAAAAGAAGAATTGTTCATTTTATAAGCCTAAAAATGGATAAGGGTTTGGGACCCCAAAGGGTAACCCATGTGTTTGAAGGAGGGAGGACCTAGGTGTGCTTGGGTTCAAGGCTAGCCCCACGCGCGCGCCGTCGCCGCCCGCCCATCCAGGCTCGGTTCGGGTCTCGCCGGTCGTTGGGCTTATTATCTTTTTATACCCCAAACTATTTAGTATTTACAGTTTGGTCCCTGGAGTTTCAGGAAATGGTGACAGCAACAGGAAAGATTTTAGATGGAAACGTTCCTGGCCTTGAATGTACCTCTTAACAACCTCTTAATACCTCCTCATCCTAAACACTATAAAGAGAAAACTATACTTCTAATTTTGAGTGAACGGTAGACAGAAAAATAGAGACAGAAAAGAAAGGTGGAGAAAAAGAGAAAACACAAGTCTTGAACAAGAGCATAAACTCTTCCTTTTCCTTTAAATTTTTCATTTTTCAGCAAGTCGTTTCATGTTTGTTTTCTTCGTCAGAATCAACCTATTTGCTTTGTAGTGTTGATTAGTTGCTGTTTTATCTTGGGATACTATTACTCGCTAACGTAAAAGCATATATACGAGGCAATATTGTCTTAAAGACAGAGAGTCATCTCTCGACTCAGCCGGTGGTGTTGTGATTATCTAATTGGTTGCTAAGTGTTTCAGGTGTGAACTTGAAACTCAAAAGGACTCTAACCGTTCGGATTTTCAGCGGTTCTACAAGTCACAAGTGTAGCAGTTCATGTTCTTGTATTTCTGGATACAAGATCCAGATTTGAAGTTCTAGTACAAGATTAAAAGATTGACAACTTCTTGTTGTAATCTTTGTTGTTTATCCTTTCGAAGCACTTGTAATATTTATTTACTTTCCGTACTGCTTTATATCCAACGAAAAGGACCACCTAATCCAAAAGGCAAAAGGGGGAAGAAAAGAACAAAGAAAGTTTACTCTGGAAAATTGAAGGGCAAAAGTGACAAGAACAGATTAAAAGTGTTCTTGGAAAGACATAGCATATAACAAAGAACTACTACACTTAATAAGAAGATGGAAGTCAAGGAATAGTGTCAAAAGAAGTGTCAGCATGGCATATTCCATAATTAAGATGAGACGTAAGTGTCTTTTACAATAACAAGTGTTTTAACCTTGTGATTATTTTGTAATCCATAGATAGTGCTGTACCAACTGCCAAAGGACAAAGAGGGAGACACCATCAATATCAAACCAATTTCCTCTATTGTATGCAAAATTGAATTAATGTCAGTGTGGAACTGTGGACAGTGATGGTTTTTTGCAAAGGTTTCTTAACGTGGGTATCATTTGGTTTTATAAGTTGTCTCTTGAATGCAATGATTTTAGTTAGTTAGTCCCTTATTTGATGTTGTACCACAATTATAGATCGACTAGAGAGTTCCTACTTCATTTTGGGTGCTTTATTTACAATTTGAGACAAAAGCAGAACAACTTGAGATCTCAAGATTCATAAGGTAACAAAGAATTATTTGACGCAGTAAAACTTCTGTCACAATTTTTATCCTTATTCATGGTTTTTCCTATTGACGATACAATACAAGCAACCCTCACCCCCCCCCCCTCCCAAAAGGAAAAAAAAAGGGAAAAGAGAAGGTCAAAAAGTAATATCTCTCATTACTTTGTGGACGTTTATGAACCATGCATGATTAGAAATAGATACGTTTCTATCAAAAGTTAATTATAATTTTTTAAAAATGATGTTGAAAATTTGCTTTTGGTGGGGAGGTGCGTCTACCCATATTTAATGAATTAAACACTAGGGTTCCGCATGTTGGAGGCTTTGTTTCTTCACACGTGCATAATCTACTAAGTGAGTAGATGACCGTAGGGCCAAGAATCGTCAAATTTCGTTGAGAAATGAAAGAGATATTGGTCCACGAAGTAATGTGTTTGAGACATGAAAATATGGTGTGGGACAAATCTACCACATCGGTGAAAAAATGAAGAATTGTTTTCTTTATAAGTCTCAAAATTGGCTATGGGTTTGAGACCCCAAGGGGGTAACCCACGTGGTTGAAGGAGGGAGGACCTAGGTGTGCTTGGGTTCGAGGCTAAGCCCACACGCGCGCCGCCGCCGCCCGTCCGGTTCGATCTCGGGTCACGGGTCCGGGCTCGGGTCTCGTTTCTGATAGACCCCCAAATTGTTTAATATTTACAGTTTGGTTCCTAGAGTTTCTGGAAAGCTGAAATTGGGAAAAAGTTTCTGCCTACCGTTTAGGTTGATTTTTGGAGCGTTATTGCACATTAACCAGCCATTACTTGACTGATTAACTCCCTCCTTCAATGACCATAAACAACCATTTTCTTGGCAGTTGAGAAGTTTCCCCTTATGCTACATAAACGAGACAACAACATATAGAGAGCCATCTCTCGACTCAGCCACAGTTGTAACAATCCAGATTTAGTGTTTCTTGATTTCAGGTCATCAAGATTCAACATTCAATAAGCTTGCGGCAGTTCTGAATATTGACTTGTTTGTTTATCCTTTCGAACACTTGTAATATTTATTTACTTCCCGTACTGCTTTACAATATCCAACAAATGCTATACTCGTCACTCATTGATTCAATTATGTAAAGGTTTTCAAAAATACATAATCTAGTCATGGAATTCCTTCCTAGCCGAGGTTCTATAAAAAACGTTCTCTTTATCTTCTAAGGTAGAAATAAAGTCTACGTACAACCTACCTCTTTAAATCCAATTATGAGATTACATTAAATATGTTATTGTTGTAGTCATGCAATTGCACCATTACACTTTATATAATCAGTCAAATATTATGACATGATTTTAAATTATAAATTTTAAAAGGCTTCAATTTTTTAAAATTTTGTCGAAGTTAAATAAACTTACACAAATTAAAACAAAAGGAGTAATACATTTTAATTTCAATCGAAAATTCACATTATGAGGCTCCAAAGCTGACACCAAATATAAGATAGAAAGCAAAATATGAAAAAATACATTTCAATTAGATTTGGTATTAGAAAATCTAAAACTGAGGAAAAGAAAAAAGGGAAACAAAAACCCTAGTCAAAGGGCAAATGTAGGACCCAGAGTGATTGTACAGTTCCCCATGCTGGTACACAGCATCACTTCCCAATAAAATAAGTAGAATTAATAAATCCTTTTCACATCCACAATGACCAAAAGATTCCTAATGCTTTTTTCGCGGGTTAAAAAAGGCTCTCAATTTATTTACTCACAGTCAAAAACACACTTCATTTCCCGCTGTTTCTTTTTCCCTCCTCTTTTTTCCTGCCAAACTTTATTTTTCCAAAATGTTGAACCTTTTAAACAAATAAAAAATTATTAATCTCAAAAGAATGAAAAGACAGAAATCAAAATTACTGTCAGTATAAATTCCAGACAGTAAACAATATAGTACCAATTGTTAATTTTAATTTTGGACCTTTTTAAAAGGTCAAGAAAAAAAAATTCATAGGAGAATCAAATCTTTACCATGTTGAAATTTTATACAAGAGTCTACCTCTCATAGCATCTTCTAACATAAATCTGATTACTAAAATTTTGTAATAACTATACTATATTCAAACAATTTAATTTTGACTCATCTTGAATTCGAATTTAGTAAATTTACTTGCAGATATTGGTTTAAAACTCAAATTTGGATTCTTGAACACTATTTCTAAAATATAATAATCCTTTAAATGTAATTTTAGGGAGCCTCCTTTATTGAGTTCTCCAACAAAAATGTCCCTTTTTAAGGAGAGAGAAAATATGTCCTTGAAGTAAGAAGAAGACAAATAATGAATGAGTGTCACTGCCATTTCTGGGGGGTGTTAGGCTTCTCTTTCATTCATTCATCTCAAAACAGGACTAGGGTTTTACCCTTGTAGTAGTAGTTTTTACCTGAGGAGAAGAATTTTTGGTCATTTTCTTGAACTACATTTCTAAAGGGCTTAACATTTTGCTGGTCCATTCCATTTTCTTGTACTTAAATGCAGATTTTTTAGGCCACCAGTTGAGTGCATTCATTAATGAACAGGTGAAGTTGGTGAATGTGAGCAAACCTGAGGTTCCAAGATAGCTGAAGCTGTCAATCATTGCAAGAAGCTTGAATTTCTTCAGTAAATCCTTGAAAAAGATTGCTTTTTTACCTTCATTTGAGCTAACATTCTTGGAAAAAAATGTGTGTTGTTTTGGTAAGAAAATGCTGAACTTGTTTTCCCATCTTAGATAGTCCTGTCTTCACTTTGTCTTTGTCACTATTGTCTCCTTTCAGCTTCTGTACCTAGAAAAATTGCTGTTCTTGATTCTGTTTTAGAAAGATTTTGGCTTTGGTCCATATATTGTTGGTCGAAAGAGGACTCTGGTGATTTTGGGTTAAAGTTGTGTACTTTTTCCCTGTTGTTTCACTTCTTTGAACTGTGATGGTTATCATTGAGGTTTAGTGGCATGTATATATGTATGTGTGGGGGGGGGGGTAGTATTCATATGCTGAACTTCTACTTACAGTGAACCTCATACTTACAGCTGCCCCTTTTGGATTTCTTGAAGTTTGGAAGGTTGAAGTTCTTGTATTTTTGGGAGTGAGTTTGTCACTTGGTCTAGTAGAGCTTCTTCTGGTGTTACAATGAAGCTATTTAGGTTTTTTATGCTTGTGCTTTGTTTTGGTTCTTCCATGGGGCAGCTTCCTTCCCAGGACATTTTGACCCTACTTGAGTTTAGGAAGGGTATCAAACATGATCCAACTGGTTATGTATTGCAGTCATGGAATGAGGAGTCCATTGATTTCAATGGGTGCCCTTCATCTTGGAATGGTATAATGTGCAATGGTGGTAATGTTGCTGTAGTTGTCCTTGACAACTTAGGTTTATCTGCTGATGCAGATTTGAGTGTTTTTGCTAACCTCACAATGCTAGTCAAACTCTCTATGGCTAACAATTCAATTGCTGGAGTTATACCAAAGAAAATTGGTGACTTCAAGAGCCTTGAGTATTTGGATATTTCAAACAATCTATTCAACTCCTCTTTACCACCAGAGATTGGAAGTATAGGAAGCTTAAAGAATCTGTCACTAGCTGGTAACAACTTCTCTGGCCCAATCCCGGATACGATTTCAGAGCTCGCGTCGATTGAATGTTTGGATTTGAGCCACAATTCTCTTTCTGGGCCACTTCCTTCATCTTTGACCAAGTTGAATAATTTGGTATACCTCAATCTTTCTCTTAATGGATTTACAAAGAAAATCCCAAAAGGTTTTGAGCTAATGGCTAACCTTGAAGTTCTTGACTTGCATGGAAATATGCTTGATGGTACTTTGGATCCAGAGTTCTTACTGTTTACTACTGCAACTTATGTTGACTTAAGCGGAAATTTACTTGTGAGTTCCACTTCTCAACATCAGACATTTCTACCAGGCATATCTGTGTCTGTCAAGTACTTGAGTCTTCGCAATAATCAGTTTACGGGATCACTAGTAAGTGGGGGTGAAGCTCAGGCATTCGGGAACTTGAAGGTTCTGGATTTGAGCTACAATCAGCTGTCCGGGGAATTACCTGGATTCAATTTTGTTTATGATCTTCAGGTCCTCAAACTCAGCAACAATAGATTTTCTGGGTTCGTCCCAAATGATCTTTTGAAAGGAGATGCTTTGGTTCTCACAGAATTGGATTTAAGTGGAAACAACCTCACAGGTATATTCCAAACTGCCCTCATTTTGAAATCCATTTTGCAATAAAATAGTTATTTGTCTTCCTTGTGTTGAACTGAAGTTACAATAAACAAAGTACTAGTTTATTTCTTATCATTTTGTTAGTGTGCTTTACACAGTTGTTCCATTTTGCAGGGTCAATAAGCATGATTACATCAACAAGTTTGCTTGTTCTTAACTTATCCTCCAATGCTCTTTCGGGTGAACTTCCACTGGTGACAGGAACTATTGCAGTTCTTGATCTATCAAAAAACCAGTTAGAGGGAAATCTAACTAGAATGCAGAAATGGGGCAATGTTGAATTTCTTGACCTCAGCCAAAACCAACTGACTGGAAACATTCCTGAGGTTACAGCTCAGTTTCTGCAATTAAATCGCCTAAATCTTTCTCACAATGCCCTTACTGGATCTCTCCCAAAAGTTATCACACAGTTTCCTAAGATCACAGTCCTTGATCTTAGTTTCAACCAGCTGGATGGGCCTCTTATCACTTCTCTGCTAACATTACCCACTATTGAAGAACTTCTCCTACAAAACAATGCACTTGTTGGAAATATTGATTTCTCTGCCCCCTCTGCTACACCCAACCTCCGTGTTCTTGATCTTTCTCATAATCAGCTTGCTGGTTCTTTTCCTGAAGGGTTTTGTTCATTAACCGCGCTTCAAGGACTTGATATAGCTGGAAATAATTTCTCTGGAACTCTGCCTACTTCGATTGGTCAAGTTAGTTCGCTTACTTCTCTAGACATTTCACAGAATCATTTTACTGGTCCACTGCCAAAGAACCTGCCTGATGGCCTCCAAACCTTCAATGCATCACTCAATGACTTATCTGGTGTTGTCCCTGAAAATTTGAGAAAGTTTCCTTTATCATCTTTCTACCCTGGAAACTCTGAACTTCAATTTCCAAATCCTCCCTCAAGATCTGGCCAAGCTTCATCAGAAAACCAGAAAAGTAGATCACTTAAAACTATCATCAAGGTGGTAATAATAGTTTCTTGTGTGATTGCTCTTATTGTTTTGGTCTTACTAGCCATTTTCATTTATTATATACGAGCTTCAAGGAAGCCTCATCCTCATGTTACTGAAAAAGCTGTTCATCGCCAAGCCCCATCAAATCCTTCTGGCTTTAGCAGTAGGGAAGGTACCGGTGGTGTAGTCGTTTCAGCGGAAGATCTTATGGCTTCACGAAAAGGATCAACAGAAATAATTAGTCCAGATGAGAAAATGGCTGCTATAACTGGGTTTTCCCCTTCTAAAGGTAGCCATTTCTCTTGGTCACCAGAGTCTGGAGATTCATATACTGCAGAAAACTTTGCAAGATTGGATGTGAGGTCTCCAGATCGTCTGGCTGGAGAGCTGTACTTCCTTGATGATACAATCTCTTTTACACCTGAGGAACTTTCCAGGGCTCCAGCTGAAGTCTTAGGCAGAAGCAGCCATGGTACATCTTACAGGGCAACACTAGAGAATGGGTTGCTTCTTACCGTGAAATGGTTGAGAGAAGGAGTGGCGAAGCAGAGAAAGGATTTTGCGAAGGAGGCTAAAAAGTTTGCAAATATTAGGCATCCTAATGTAATAGGATTAAGAGGTTACTACTGGGGTCCCACACAGCATGAGAAGCTCATTCTTTCGGATTATATATCTCCTGGAAGTCTTGCAAGTTTCCTCTATGGTACGCTTCATGTACTCTAAACTCTCATGTAATGTTTTGTTGTAAATCCTTAGTAAAGGCTTTGTCTCACTGTTCTTTAATCTAGTCATTTTCCTTTAGTTCCCATTTCATATTTCATACGAGGCAATCTGATTGTGTGATATATCTGACAGTTCTTACGGTTCATATGTTTTTCCCGTGCACATTACAGTTGAGCAGTTTAGAACATTGCTGTGTGATCCTGTGGCGGGATTTTATGTGAACGTCGAGTATTTAGTCCTTGGTTATATGTGGTAGTATTTTAGCACATCTAGAGCCCAATATATTATGCATATCTGTCTTTTGTTTATGTAATTTTCGCACCAAGTAGGAATACACCACGTGCTCTTCGTGATGGCCACTACACAGGCTGTGAGGGATTTGCAGTATGGTACTTATTATTTCTAGTAGCTAAAATTCTGTATGTTTGAGTTCCTAATGGATCTGAAAATGGTGATGTTTAGCTTTTGTTTCATGATTCACTTTGTTGGAAATCAGCTAGGATATGATACATTTTCCTCCTTTTATGAATTCTTCAAAGGGACTTGCTTTCTATTCATTTGACTAACTAAATGTTTAAATTCAGTTGATAATTGTATATGTGGTCATTCTCAAAATACTTCTCTAATGTTCTGCATGTTTGTAGATCGACCTGGAAGAAAAGGTCCACCACTAACCTGGCCCCAAAGACTCAAAATATCAGTTGATGTTGCACGTGGCTTGAACTACCTCCATTTTGATCGCGAGGTTCCACACGGAAACCTTAAAGCAACCAACATCTTGTTGGATGGGCCTGACCTTAATGCAAGGGTTGCGGATTACTACCTTCACCGGCTAATGACTCAAGCAGGCACAATAGAACAGATTCTTGATGCAGGAGTGTTGGGTTATCGCGCCCCTGAGTTGGCTGCATCGAAAAAACCACTGCCTTCCTTCAAATCAGATGTATATGCTTTTGGAGTTATTTTGTTGGAGCTGCTAAGTGGTAAGTGTGCAGGTGATGTTGTCTCTGGAAAAGATGGTGGAGTAGATTTGACTGACTGGGTAAGGTTGAAGGTGGCAGAAGGTCGTGGCTCGGATTGTTTTGATAGTGTGTTGTCACCCGAGATGGGAAATCCAGCAATAGAGAAGCAAATGAAGGAGGTTCTTGGGGTAGCTGTGCGATGCATTCGTTCAATATCCGAGAGGCCTGGTATCAAGACTATATATGAGGACCTTTCATCTATATAGTTTGTACTCATTTTGGTTTTAGTGAATCATATGTTTTGCTCTACTTTGGGAATCAAATAACTCTTTGACCTCCCTTTTGAGTAGTAGATTTAGAACACTTAGTGTGTGAGTGGGGCTAGTTTTATTGACCCTTGTTTGTTGTAAATTGGGGCATTCTTAACGTGTAAACAAACTTTTCTCCCCTTTCCGCCTATGAGCTTCAGTGTTTTGAGAGTTTTTTTTTTTTTTTGGAGTAAATGCTCTTTGGCGGACAATTCAGAAGTAAAAGGGCCAAGTATGTTTGACCCTACTTAATTGTTACAAAGGATATGCATTAAACTGTAGTAGTATCATGGGAGGGTGAGAGTAAGTATTCATCTGTTCTGTGGAATTTCAATAGTATGTTGCTGAATGAAAAGTGGGAGGAGAAATTTATTCTTGAAACTCCTTTCGATGCGCCATGAATAGGATCTGGAAAACGCTCTTTTGATGCGCCATATATATACTATAAAAGTAACTTAGAGTTTATTTTCCAAGTTCTGCAGAGCAGATAATTTTTCAAATGCTCTATCAAATGTTAAGCTGACATTAACTTTGCGGTGCAAAGTGACCAGCAAAGATTTTCAAGAAATATCCCCGACTCCCAATACTTGGAGTATGATTATATGCTCAAACTTATGAACAAACGATAACAGTATAGAACCCAAAGTCACCCTGATTACCGCAATTAAGCTAAAAGAATACCTGGTAAAGCCTAAGGAAATATCAGAGAGAAAAGAGTCTACTCATCTTGATCACAAAAGCTACAATTAGAACATCCTTTCTGTAACTTACAAGAAGACTTTCGTATTTACTACTGGATGCCACAAGGTCCACTGGTTTTTCTTCTCCTCGTTAAAGCAAGTGCACTTTACAAGAGAAATTCAATTGCAAAATTGCATCATTATACATATACCTAAGGTGGAAAAAGAAATGTTACAACAACCTATGGATGCCAACAATTACAATGCATTTTTACTATGCAAGTGAGGAGGGATGGGATAAAGGTCCAAATTTAAACAACAGGAACTCTAAATTACATGTAAATACATCACAAGATACACAAATTTTACTGTTGCAACTTCAACATTGTTTGTTCGTCAAACCTGAATCCAGCCATCTCTGCTTCCTTGCAGATATCCTTACACTTGGCCAGCCTTCCAGAAGCCATATAAACTTTGATCAAGCTGCAGTATATGTCAAAAGTTGGACTAAAACCTGCTTCCTTAAGTTTAGAGAAATAGCGTACAGCCCTTGAGAGATCGTTCAAAGCAACAAAGAACTTAATCACAACACGATAAGCTGGAAGATCAAGAAGGCAATTTGAAGCTTCCATTCCCCAGAGCATGGCTAATGCTTCTCTATATTTGTTCGCTGAATAAAGACAGTGAATCATAGTAGTATACATAACTACACTTGGATTACCACCAGATTACCTGAACCAATCATATAGTCCCTCCACGATCTCAAATCTTCCCAGCCTAATGCAAATCTTCATGATAGCTGTACAGTCTTGTGGTGTCAAATTCAGATCATCTCTCACAGCAAGCTCCTCTAATAATACCAACACAAGTGTGCTTTTATCAGGATCCTTACCAAGCTCTAAGATTAGCTTAGCATACACCCCAGTATCAAGCACTCTGTTAGATTCCTTAGCCATTGAAAGAAGCTTCAAAGCAAGCTTCAGCCTTCCTCCTTTAATGTGACCCCTCAACATTGCTTCATACACACTCCGACTAGCCAAGCCAGTGAACTTGTCCAAATCAAATGGCATTTTTAACTCGTTTGACCCTCCAAGAACTTCAGCAGTAGAAGCAAGAATATGATCATCCGGGAAAAGATGGGGTTGTTTCTTCACCCAACAGAATGTTTCCAGAGCTCTCTCAGGAAGGCCCAAATAACCCAACTCTCGGTTTGTCAATGACAATGATCCTTTTCGAAGAAATGGACTCCATTTACTAAGAACCTTTGATACATTTTCCTCTACTGAAAGACCCTGAATTTCTTTAGCCAACAATCAAGAAAGTGGGATTCTTGTACACTTGCTTTGATATGGATTGCCTTGAACGATTTGCGAATCTCTTTGGTGTAGGAAGTCCCAAAGATCGAATCTTGTAAGGAAGGGGCAGAGGTAGAGGCCTCTCTCTGTCCAATTTTCCAGGCTTCTGAGGGATCCTCCCTCTGAAAAGAGATGAAATCGCTTCCATCTCATCCGACTCCCATATAATTTCCCTCATCATCACACATCCTTCTTTTTTCTACTTCCAGCTCCAATTCTTGATCAATTCCATCAGAAGAAGCCTCACTTGCAAATCCCTCATCATTATCAGTGAAAGTATCAATAGTTGGTTTCTGGCTAATCTCCTCATCTTCCTCGTACAAGACCCTTTTGAAACTATAGTCCATGTCTGGTGGGAGCTTGGGTCGCTGAGGTTCTTTGGAAGTTTTCTGTGGTTAGCTTTGTTACTAGATATAGCCATAAAAACAACTCTTTTCCCTCTTCTTCCAAAACTTGAAGGTGTTCCAGAAGCAGCCGTACTTTTTTTTTTTGTTGACGAAGAACCGCAGTCGCTATTCTTTCGAGTGCGCACAGGTAAATCCCGGACTGACACAATAGCCTGCAAACCACGTCAGTCGATTAACCACACTTGGCAAGCCATGTGTGACAGGCTCAACCAAGAAGATTTATGCAGAGGATCGAACTCGTGACCTTGCGGTCCCGCGCTCTACTGCTACACCAACTTGGCTACCCTTGCGGGTCCGAAGCAGCCGTACTTTTTTTTTTTTTTTTTTACGAAGGAACCCGCAGCCGCTACTTTCTCGAGTGCGCACAGGGTAAACCCCGGACTGACGCAATAGCCTGCAAACCACGTCAGCCGATTAACCACACTTGGCAAGCCATGTGTGACAGACTCAACCAAGAAGGTTTATGCAGAGGATCGAACTCGTGACCTTGCGGTCCCGCGCTCTACTGCTACACCAACTTGGCTACCCTTGCGGGTAGAGAAGCAGCCGTACTGACACTATTAGTCTGGGAGATAGAATATGTGGATAAAGACCAAGGAAAGGACTCATAGATGGTCGAGAACATGCAACAACTCCTGCTGAGCATTTGGTCGAACAGTACTAGTAGAAACTTTGATGCTTACAATAACTATAATTGGGTCTTCCATGAAACCGGCTACATGTAGCAAAGAAAATGGAGAATACAGGAAACGACTTTCGTGGGTGCCACTCGAGTTTCATTTACAGATTTGGCGAGCAATTGGAGACTGAGTAGGCATTGGATGAGGGAAAAACAATAATGGGGTTTCTTCTTGAAATAAAGAAGGCCTTGTGCGCAGCGTGGTACTGGTCTAATCTTTGAAATCAATTGAATCACCATGATTTACCTCCTTCACAGATCTGTCGGACCGGAGTATGGGGCTACTGGGGTGGGAGATTCCACCTTTTGGAATAAGGGAAAAACAATAATGATGTATTTTGTCGTCTTGTTAAGTTCTGTTAAAAGGGAAACAAAAAAGAGGGGGAAGATTTTTGTTCTTTCTAATTAAACAACATAAAGTATGATTTTATGTACTAATATTGTATTATTATACTGAATTGTTTGAGATTATACTTTTATGAACTTATTTGCTACATATAATTTAACTAATATTTTTATTTAATTTGATTGTATTATATTGTGCAACAACAATAATTACTTGTGATTTCATAAGTAAAATCTGAGAAAGATGATGTATACGCTTTCAATCCTATGAAGATAGGAAAAGCTGTTTTTCGAAACCCAGACTCAAATAAAATTTAGTGCATAATTGAAATGGAAAGTGCAAGTAGAGTTTTCTTGGTATCCAAAATGAATTATTACTAGCGAACAAATTCCGGTAACTGCTCGCCGTTTCTCCTCTACTGGTGTTCAAAATGATTATTTAATGTCCTAGTCTTTTGATTGGTGTTTTGGTGATTTCTTTCCTTTAGTTTTTCTTACAAGTGCCCCGCTGTCTCCGACATGAACTAGGTGAAATTGAATTCTTCGTGAAGATGCAGAGTACCAACGACTAGACGGTAAGATCCTGTGCACCTTAACTATAGCTTGGCAATGACAACCTTAATCGAATGTGTAGAATAGGTATATTCGTTTCACCGTTTTACATTTATCTCAGCCTTGTATTTATACTTTCCTTAACAATATAACTAGAAGTAATAAGTAACATCGATATAAAATTTTGAAGTTACATATATAAGGAGATAGTATAAGTCCAACATTTTGAAAGATAAAAAAAGTTTCATATAAATTACTAAAACTAAAAGGAGTAAAGAGAAGTGGATATTCAATTTGAAATAAAGGAAACAAGATTACAACGACTTCCATTTTAACTCATATTATTGTCGACATGTCAACAAGATTATTCTCTTCTGTTTTTGGCCAAATATTACTCAACTAGAAGATTTGCCTATCCTATTTTCCATCAAATAATCAACACAATCATCAATAAGCCGTCCATTTCTATTCCTATCTCCAAACAAACCGCTCACTCGTCTTGCATTGGCTCTCAATGACTCACTCTCTTCACTCACCACAGCAAACTTCACAGATTCAGCCCTTGAATCACTAGTAAAAGATCCATCTTGTTCATTTCTTGGTATCTCTACACCAACCCCTTTCTCTTCCAACAACCTAGTATTCAATCCCTGATCATTCATCACTGGAAACATAATCAAAACCAGCCCGAAACAAAGCGCCTCTATGACCTAATTCCATCCACAGTGAGTCAAGAATCCTCCGATACACGAATGACTTAGTATCTTTGTTTGTGGTATCCATCCTTGGTATATTATGCCTCTGGTTTTCACTCTGTCTTCATATCTGAAAAGAAATAATCCATTGATTATTTTCATTAATGAATGAGTATATATACAATTTATAATTTCCATAATATGGAAAATCCTATTCAAATTCTACTCCCAAAATCCTATTCTATTTGTACAAGAATTTTACAATTATGGTAAGTGTAAAATGCTAATTATATACAACAATATACTACCAAAATATACCGTAATATACTTTCCTTATATGGCTCGTGTTTCCGTGATATACACGGTATACATAGGGCAGTGTATATACCGTGTATATCACGAGTATAACGGGTATATTTATCACCCCCGCAGTCATAGCGGGCGGTCTTCGTACGCTGAGACTGTCCCTAAAATCGTCAAATAGAACCGATGAAAGACCCTTAGTAAAGATGTCTGTAATTTGATACCTGGAGGGGACATGACAGACGCGTACTTGTCCACGAGCTACCTTTTCGCGAACAAAGTGGATATTCATCTCGATGTGTTTAGTGCGCTGATGTTGAGCCGGATTACCAGAAAGATAGACTGCACTAATATTATCACAATAAACCAAGGTACCTTTCTAAATGAGACAATAAAGTTCTAATAAAAGATTACGTAACCAACATGATTTAGATACTACATTGGCTACCCCTCGATACTCGGTCTTTGCACTAGAGCGTGATAATGTAGACTGTCACTTGACAGACCATGAGACCAAGTTATTACCTAGAAACATACTATAACCAGACGTGAAGCGTATGGTGTCTGGTCTCCGAAACCCAAAGGTTGATGCATGTAGACTGTCTCCTTAAGATCATCATGTAAGAAAACATTCTTCACAACGAGCTGATGAATGGGCCATGACTTGGAAAGGGTCACGACAACATGTTGAGTTTTACCATCACCTACAAGATAAGCTTTATGTCTCGTAAAAGAACCATCAGAATTATCTTTATGAGTAAAAATCCACATAGACTGAATACAATTAACACCAGAAGGACGGGGGACCAACTCCCACGTCTTATTTTCAATAAGAGCATCATATTCGTCGTTCATAGCCAATTTTTAATTCGGATCATTTAATGCAGACATTGGGTTACGGGGTAGTGGGGATTTAAGAACATTAGAATTAAGATTAAAATATTTTTTTGGTTTAAAGATACCCCGTTGACTACAAGTAACGGCTGGACGAGCGGCCCAGTTTCTGGACCTGGAATGGAATGGGCTACGGGTGGTGGCGGGCCTGCAGGCAGTGTGCCTGCTGGCGTTCCGGGGGTACGGGATCGGCCCAATAAGTGGTGCATAATGTATGGGGAGACTGCGTCATCTAAAAAATTATACGAACTAGGCACGAGACTACTCACTTTAGCAAACGAAAATTGGGTTTCATAAAAAATAACATGACGACTAATGATTATTTTATTAGACGATAAATCAAAACATTTGTAACCACGATGATTATATGGATAACCCAAAAACACACAAGCGATAGAACGGGCTTGAAATTTGTTAATTGTAGTTGACGGAAATAGTGGATAACATAAGCACCCAAAAATTCTAAGATGTGAATACGAATGATTCGTATTATAGAGGATCTTAAGAGGGGATGAATATGTTAATCCTTTGGTAGGAAGTATGTTAAGGAGATAAGTAGTCATTTGTAGAGCATGATGCCAAAAGGAAGGGGGTATGGAAGCATGAACCAATAAAGTACGGACAATGTTATTAATGGTATGATTTTTTCGTTCGGCTTTCCCATTTTGTGAGGACGTTTGAGGACAAGAGAAACGAAAAACTATGCCATTAGCATCACAAAAGTTCCGAAATACCCCATTAACATATTCTTTGCCATTATCACATTGAATATTTTTAATTTTTCATTCGAATTGGGTACAGATGAATGCTCGAAACTTTAAGAAGGTGGAAAAAACTTGAGATTTTTTCGCTAACGGAAAGGTCCATAAAAATTAGAATAATCATAAAAAAATAGAACATAATAACGATGACCCACAAAACTGAGAACGGGAGAAGTCCATAAATCGCTATGAATAATATCAAAAGGCATCAAAGTACGAGAAATAGAGGCTACAAATGGTAATCTAACATGTTTACCTAAACGACAGGAATGACAAATTGGAGTACTACTCGTACCCTTACAAGAAATAAAATTGTTTTTACGCAAAGAAGAAACAATGAATGACCCAGGGTGACCCAAACGTGCATGCCACAAGGAAGGAGCTAGAGCTGCAAAAGTTGATGGAAAGGCTTGACTCGAGAGACTGGGGGCGAGCGTGATTGGATAAAGATCTTCCCTACTATTGCATCTCATGAGAGGTATCCCCGTTTTGAAATCCTTCACAGAAAATTCAAAAGGATCAAAATTAACAGAAACACAATTATCAGTGGTGAATTTCCGGACAGACACCAAATTTTTAATTAAGTTAGGGGCATGAAGGGCATTTTTAAGACAAGAGTAGGATGTGGGAGAGACAGAGTTGTATGACCGTAACCACCAATTGGAATCGTATTTCCATTACCAACAATAATCCCACGATTTTTGCTCAAATTGGAGTAAGACGAGAAAGTACCTTGGTCGGATGTCATGTGAGAAGTGGCGCCGGTGTCCATGTATCAATTCGCGTCTGGAGGATTTAATCCAAGTGTATGCATAGTAGCCTCAATATCGGTGAGAGTCGGCATCGAATTTGGGCCCGCAACATTGAAGGCCTGCTGGGGCCGAGGCCCAAGTACACTGGACTGCTGACCCGACCTGGGATGCTGCTTGTGATTCTTGATGTTAGAAACAGTAAGTGCATGGTGAAACGTGTTCTTAGCCATCACAATCAACGTAAGATGTGACGTAGGGATTTGGAATAAAATTTGGGAAGAGAGAAGGCACCAAAGTGCACGGAAAACGAGGATAAGGGCTCGGAAATCGTGTCACGAGAAGAAGGTTTGGGAGAGGAAAATTTAACCTAGACTTCTGATACAATGAAAGAATATAATCCCTTGATTATTCCATTAATGAAAGAGTATATATATAATTTACAATTTCCATAATAGGAAAATCTCATTCCTATTCTACTCCTAAAATCTTATTCTATTTGTACAATAATTATACAATTATGGTAAGTGTACAATTCTAATTTAATTACAACAAAACCTTACCTAAACAAGACCACTAAACCGTGATATACACGGTATGTATACACCGTGTATATCACGGGTTTCACCATCTGATTTCGACCATTCTGCCCGTGATATACACGGTGTATATATCACCAACCTCTCGTCTCCATCAGACACAAAAACAAGACAGTTATTTTAATTATATATCTAGTCCAAACGCACGCCACATCAATCTTGGAATTCTGCATCTGATTATAGTCTACAACAACTATTAATACATCTTAATTCAAAATAAATTTTGGTCGGCGATATGAATCTTTTACTGATCATATAACTCCATTTAAGCACAATTCATGTCGTCATCGTACAAAAGGAATAAAAGAGAAAATAAGCTAAATATACTCAATTGAGCAGGTGGAGTTTGAGAGCATGATCACTACCTTCCAAGTTCCAACTCAATAAGAACTGCATAGGAGACAGAGGAAAGTTGGAGCTCATCGAATTTCTAATATCCAAACAAGTGGAATTGGTACTTACAGAGTTAGATGATTTGCTGGGAGAATTACTGGGAGAAGGGCTTGCCTCCTTGAGGATCATAATATTTTGTTGTCTAAATGAAAGATTGAATTCATTTTCTTTTCAAAAACTCATTTTGGGATGCCTAAAATACATTCTAACCTTTGCCTGAATTTGTTATAACACAGCTAACCTTTACGATGGTCCTATTATCTCCTAAATATATTTTAAAGCATTTCTTTGGTATTTATCTGAAAAAATCGAACCAAAATCCTACGTGACACAAGCCAAGATTCGATTATGAAAGAATATAGTGATTCACAAGATCAAATTCCAAAAGATTCAACTGCTTTCTCCATGAAAAAAAATTAAGAGTTTAGAAGAGAATTCTAACTTTTTGTTTTGTTAGAAGAGTGAAATGACTGGAGTCCTTTGTGTTTTGGCTTTTTGTTCAGTAAGTGTTTGAATTGTTATCCAGCTCACTCGATAAATATCAAAGAAATTTCTTAAAAATATATCCAGGGGCTCATAGGACCCCCATAAAGATTAGGTATGTTACAACAAATTCGGGGCAAAAATTAAGATGTATTTTAGGTATTTTTTCATTTTTTTCATTCATGTGTTTGAATAATTCACTTCATTAATTTGTTAGGACCACCTCATATTTTTTCTATGATAGTATTAAATGGCAGTACTTTCAAATTTAGGAGAAAGAAGAAACCATTCAATATTTTTTTTTTCATTTACGTGTTTGGAAAAATCATCTCATTGATTTTTTCGGATCACCTCATATTTTTCTAAGATAGTACTTTCAAAGGAGAAAAGAAGAAATTACTCAATTTTTTTTATTTATATATTTGAAATATTCACTTCATTTATTTATTGGGACCACCTCATATATTTCTAAAAGTTATCGAGAGAAAGAAGTAATCTCTCAATTTTTTAGCCACCTCATATATTTCTAAAAGTTATCAAGAGAAAGAAGTAATCTCTCAATTTTTTTAGCTGCCTGATAATATAAATAATGCAAATCCTTTCATTACTAACCTAAAGCAGAATCTTACTCTCTCTATTGCATTATTCTATTTATCTTTTTATGATTTTCATATTTCATCATCAAATTTGTATAAGTTAGTTGATGGAAGAAGTATAGTAACATAAGAAAAAAACGAAAGAACATGAAATAACAATAGTAGCATATCACGGGTTGTTTGTGAAAGAAATAATTCCCTTCATTATTTTCATTTATTGAAATGCTATATATACAAGTTACATAATAGGAGAGAATCCTATTCCTAAAACCTTATTCTATACATTTATGGTAATACACTAATTATGGTAATACACTACTAATTATATTACAACATTACCTAAACTAGGATACTAAATATTTATCATAAATTACATTGACTTAAACAACCAAAAACTGAGAGTCATTATGGAGCAAATCCGAGACTCAATATACACAATTTAACACACCCCCGCAGTCATAGCGGGCGGTCTTCGAACGCTGAGACTGTCCCTAAAATCTTCAAAAAGGACTGAGGAAAGACCCTTTGTAAAGATGTCTGCAATCTGATATCTTGACGGGACATGACAGACGCGTACCTGACCCCGAACAACCTTTTCACGGACAAAGTGAATGTCCATCTCGATATGTTTAGTGTGTTGGTGCTGAACCGGATTATCAGAAAGGTAAATGACACTAATATTATCACAATAAACCAAGGTTGCCTTTTGAATTGGACAATGAAGTTCTAAAAGCAAATTACGTAACCAACATGATTCTGAGACCACATTGGCTACCCCTCGATATTCAGCCTTGACACTTGAGCGGGATAGAGTCGCCTGACGCTTCGCAGACCAGGAGACCAAGTTGTTGCCAAGGAACATACAGTAGCCAGACGTAGACCGTCTGGTGTCTGGACACCCACCCCAATCAGCATCTGTGTATGAGACAAGTGTGGAATCGATGAAGGATACAAATGCAAACCATAGTCCAGTGTACCCTAAATATACCGAATGATGCGTTTGAGGACATTCATGTGCTTAATTATGGATCATGTATGAATAAACACACCTGTTGGACATCATACGTAATATCTGGTATGGTAAAGGTAAGATACTGGAGAGCCCCTGCAAGACTACGATAACGGGTCGAATCCTCGTAAGGTATGCCTGCCGCGACCCCAAGCTTGGGCTTAGTATCAACTGGAGTGGAAGTGGACTTACAGGATGACATCCCAGCCATCTCTATGATCTCAGTTGCATACTTTCGTTGAGACAAGAACAATCCATCGGAATGACGCTTGACGACAATCCCCAAAAAGTAACTTAAGGGCCCTAAGTCTTTCATAGCAAACTCAGAGCTGAGCATGGTCATGATAGACTGGCGTACAATATCGGAAGAGGCAGTCAAAATGATATCATCCACATACAACAGAATATAGGCCAAGGATGAACCACGACGGTAGATGAACAAGGAATTATCTGACCTGCTGTGAGTGAACCCAATAGTCGAAACATAGTCAGCAAACCTTGTATACCAGGCCCGTGGCGACTGCTTAAGCCCATATAAGGACTTCTTCAATAAACATACATGATGAGGATGGTTGGGATCCCTGAATCCCAACGGCTGATGCATATAGACTGTTTCCTTGAGATCACCATGTAGGAAAGCATTCTTGACATCCAATTGATGAATAAACCATGCCTTTGAAAGAGCCAAGCTAAGCACAATGCGAATGGTAGCCGGCTTGACCACCGGACTGAACGTCTCCCCACAATCTATACCAACCAGCTGAGTCTTACCATCACCCACAAGCAGCGCCTTATGTCAAGCAAATGAACCATTTGAATTCTCCTTATGAGCAAAAATCCACATAGACCTGATAACATTAACACCAGATGGACAGGGCACCAACTCACACGTCTTATTATCAATAAGAGCATTATATTCATCAGTCATAGCAATTTTCCAATTAGGGTCGTTTAAGGCAGACACATGATTACGGGGCAATGGGGATTTAGAGACATTTGAATGTAAATTAAAATGTCTTTTAGGTGTAAAAATATTCCGCTGACTACGAGTGACCGGTCTATGACTCGAGGAAGAATTGAGTGGATTTTGGGAATTTGCTGGGCTTGGGACGGATCGCCGAGCAGTGGGCCCTGGCTGCCCAATTCTAAGCGAACATCGCGTTTGAAACAGTGGACCGGACCAGTTCGGTGTTGGCTGGGATCGCCCAATCGCTGAAACTGGCCCAGTGAGAAGACTGGGCAGAGATGACCGAGACGGGCCAATGGGACCAGCGGGAAGTGGCCCCGCTGGAGAATTTTGGGTGCGGGAGATGTCCGAAAAATGTTGAATAATATACGGGAATATTTGTTCATCCAAAAAATTATACGAACTAGGCACGGGAGTATGACTTTTAGCAAACGAAAATTGGGATTCATAAAAAATGACATGGCGATTAATGATGATTTTATTGGAGGTTAAATCAAAGCATTTGTATCCACGATGATTAGATGGAAAACCCAAAAACACACACGGAGTAGACCGGGCCTGAAGTTTGTTAATTATGGTGGATGGAAATAACGGATAACATAAACACCCAAAAATACGAAGATGAGAATAAGAATGAGTTTTATTATATAAAATTTGAAGGAGGGGAAGAATATGTCAGACATTTGGAAGGAAATATGTTAAGGAGATATGTAGCCATTTGAAGAGCATGATGCCAAAAATATGGGGGTACGGAAGCATGTATCAATAGGGTGCAGAGAATGTTATTTATGGAACAAATTTTACGTTCGACTTTCCCATTTTGTGAAGATGTAAAAGGACAAGAGAAACGAAAATTTATCCCATTAGTAGCACAGAATTCCCGAAACACCCTATTGTCATACTCTTTTCCATTATCACACTGAATATTTTTTATTTCACGGTCGAATTGAGTTCTGATGAATGCTCTAAATTTTAGGAAGATGGAAAAACTTGAGATTTCTTCGCTATTGGAAACGTCCAAAGAAATTTAGAATAATCATCCAAAAAAAGAACATAATATTGATGACCCATTGAACTAGGAACAGGAGACGTCCATAAGTCGCTATGAATAATATCAAATGATATTAAAGTATGAGATTTTGAGTCTACAAATGACAACTTACCATTTTTTCCTAAAGAACAAGATTAACAAATCGGAGTACGACTCGTACCCTTACATGAAATAAAACTATTTTTATCTAAAGCTGACAAAATAGAGGACCCCGGATGTCCAAGACTAGCATGCCACAAGGAAAGAGAAATGGCTGCAAAGGCTGATGGCAAGGCTTGACTCGATGGACTGAAACCGGGCGTGATAGGATAAAGATCTCCCCTACTATCACACCTCATGAGAGGACTCCTCGTCTTGAAATCCTTCACACATAAACCAAAAGGATCAAATTCAACAGTAACAGAATTGTCAGTGGTGAATTTTCGGACATACACTAAGTTTTTAATCAATTTGGGGGCATGTAAAGTATTTTTTCAAGATAAGGGGAGGATTGGGGGGAGATAGAGTTTTATGACCATAACCCTGAATTGGAATAGAGTTACCATTACCGATAATTATACCACGAGGGTTGCTCAAATTGGCATAAGACGAGAGAGTACCTTGATCGAAAGTCATGTGTGTCGTTGCGCCGGTGTCCATGTACTAATTTGGATCCGGTTGCGTCAACCAAAATGTGTGCATTGCGGCCTCAGTGTCGGTGTGAGTAGATGTGGGGCTCACTGCCGAGAATGCTTGTGTGGGCCGAGGCCCAAGCAGTCCACCCTTTTGCCCCGACCCAGTGCTGAACCGAGAACCTGCCTGCTGATTGTTGGGCCTGGCCCACTGGCTGCTTGAAGGGCCTGGAAAATAGGGGTTGCTGGCCCACGGCCCATTGCCCCAGTCCCACTGCCATGGGCCCCACGGCTGGGACCAGTAGGGAGGAGGCCCACTATTGACTGGACGGGGCCCACTGTCGGACTGCTGACCACCGGAACCACCACCGAAACCGCCGCGTTTGCCCCCGCGATTTTTGTTATTATTCTTACGATTATTTTTGCCGCTACCATGAGTACGGTTTTGGCCCGAATTATCAACAAAACCTGAAGAATTTGTGGAGGACGTCATTAGGACGATGGGGCTTGCTCTGGTAGCTGCCTTTTTAGCCAAACCGACTTCTTCCAAAGTAAACATGGAGCGGGCTTGATAAATAGCGGGAAGTGGGTTGCTTTGACGAAGGAGAGTCCTAACGCCATTATATGCCTCAGAAAGACCGGCAACCAGTTGTAGAACCAGCCGATTATTTGTTACAGGTGCGCCAACATTACGGAGTTGGTCCGCCAACTCCTTGAGTTTCTTGCAATATGCAGATACGTTTGGAAATTCTTCCATGCGAACTTGAGAGAATTCCTGCTCGAGTGTGACAACACGTGAATGTTGGTTATCTTGGAATATATCACGCAATCTATTCCAGGTAGCCATAGCCGTGGTATCCGGCTCAATAATCGTCTGTAAAAGGTCAACCGAAATAGTGGAATAAATTCACTGGAGAACGGTAGCATCAAGAGTAATACATAACTGAGGATCCTCCACGGGGATAGGTGCAGCGGGAGGAATTATGTGATGGATGACTTGATGGGAGATAGCGTGAATTTTAAACAATTCTGCCCACGTCGCATATTGGACGTTTTTCCATCTCAAGCACAATAGGGATGTTGTTCTTGATGTTAGAAACCATGAGGGCAGGATGAAAATTGTTCTTAGACATATTGAAAGAACAAAGGTAGAGGAGGGGAAATTTGGGAATAGTAAGAAAGATTTTGAGAGCGGAAGAACAATTTGGTAAACCCGACGGGGGGGGGGGGGGGGGGGTTCGGCCGAGAGGAACAAAAATTTTTGTTAGACCTAGTCTCTTGATACCATGAAAGAAATAACCCCCTTGATTATTTTCATTAATTGAAAGGCTATATATACAAGTTACATAATAGGAGAGAATCATATTCCTATTCTATTCCTAAAACATTATTCTATACATTTATGGTAATACACTAATTATGGTAATACACTATTAATTATATTACAACTTTACTTAAACTAGGATACTAAATATTTATCATAAATTACATTGACTTAAACAACCAAAAACCGAGAGTCATTATGGAGCAAATCCGAGACTCAATATACACAATATATACATGTATATTGTGTATATTTAACAGTTTGGATGGTTGTTATCCATGGTATCATAGTGCATTGTTACTTTAAATATATAATTTGTTTTGAATTTTGACATGTTAATTATATTTTTATGGTATTGAATCGTTAAACTCTTTGTTACGTAAGGATGAAAATGCCCATATTATGTAATAATCCATTTGATAGGGTCGCATGATTATGTTATTTCTTTTTCTCACTATTCCTCATTATTATAATTTGATAATCCTATATTACCCCATTACTCTAACTTTTTATCTAACTCTATCCCATACCTATTTTAAAGGCATATTAAAAGTCATTGTTGTCCCAACTTGCTGCTGCATTTTTCTATAGTACGTATCGTTTTCCAAATTGAAATTAAATCCCTGTATCTTTTTTGCTACCTCATTCGATTTAAATCATGGACAAACTTGAATATCAAACCACCCGGTGTGCCACTAACATCACGGATCAGAATATCCATAAAATCACATAACATAGCCAATCAATCACCAGAAACTTGATGTTATATAATTCGAGAGAGAAAAAACGAATCACAGCCTTTTTCTACAGTATCATTCTCTATTTAGAAGCAAGGGCGGTTTTAGAGTTTGGCTACGTGTTTGGCAGAATTAGTTGCTTTGCGCCTTTGCCTCAAACCCTCTATTTGTGTTTAAAAGCATCACTCGTAAATAAATTATCAAGGACTCAATAAGTTGCGTTTTCTTAAATCTAGAACCTATAAATTCAAAATTCTAGCTCCGTCTCTACTTGGAAGACCTAAGAAATTGAGGAAGACATCAAGCACAAACTGATATTTCTATATTATTATTCTGCTTTTGATTAATTTTATTAGGAGATGGCATGAATTTAATAATTCATTACTATAATTATAAGGTAATATTGGTGACAAATTAGGGAGAAATGTATAGTTTCAAGTTCTATCATGAATAGTTGTTGAAATTCTTTAATTGTATAACTCTGCAAAGGCCGGTTTGTAACTTTTGTAATTACAGCTTTGTATTTGTCTCTTCTTCTTTGTTGCAAAGCTAAAACGGCAGATCATGATCCGAGTCCGACCAGATTTGTTTTTAGTCTATTAGCTACTCCCTCCGTCCTAATTAATATGACACTTTTCGCTTCTCAATATTCAAGTTGACTAATATTTGAAAATAAATTGGATTAGATTAACTCAATATTTTAAAATTAAAATTTAGATATCAAAAAATTGTACGAAAAATACTATAAGCTACAATTATTTTCGTCAATATAATGAAAAATTTATATTTTAAAATGTTGATCAAAGTTTAAACTGTTTGAATTTCGAAAAGCTAAAAATATGTCCTTCCTTCCTTATATATAATAGACATTTAATATCTCTAAACTACACCATTAATTAGTACGTCTTACATCTTCGTGTACCAAACAATGGTAAGTCTTGTTACGTTTTCTTTAATTTCAGTGAACACATATGCAGTACGTACTCCATGTTCATCTGCACATTCTTACTTCATGTTCAAATTGGAATCCTTTAATCAAGTCGTTTCCTTTTTCTTTTTGGGACAGGAGAACATTCAATCTCTTTGGGGAAACAAAACTTATCCAAAGGAGTTACATATTTAAATAGATCTTCCCTAATGTATGTGGTTTTGAAGGAAATTTAAAGGAGACTGGTTATTTCCCCATGAAGAATCCTCCACGAGGAGCCTTTACAGCTACTTTCTTCATATTTGGTACCAAAAAAGAAATTTGGATGCATCATTTTTATTTTTAGTTTGATTTTGTTACATATTATGTTTTCCTAGAAATCATGGGGAATTTGTAGAGAACTTTTCTCTCTCTCTTTTTTTAGGTCATATGAAACCTATTTAGTTTAATATGAATATTATTTTCAATCTTTAATAGTCAAAATTTTCATCAAACACTATTTGATTTGCTAATATTACTGTTAATATTTGATATATATATTTTCCCGAAAACTATTTTCTATAGAAAATGAGTTTCGTCACGTTAACCATTCTTTCTTTCTCTGTTTTCATTTTATGTTTGTTGCTATAATATTGCAGGAATGATGTTGTTGGATAACATAGGATTTGTGGCAAATATGATGAGCTTTGTTGTATATTTCGCATCAGTGATGCACTTTGACTTCTCTGGTGCTGCCAATAACACAACAAACTTCTTGGGTACTGCTTTCTTGCTCACTATTCTGGGAGGCTTCATTTCAGATGCTTACATGACTCGTCTCAACACTACCTTACTCTTTGGCATTATCCAATTATTGGTAAATCACAAAAAAATCCACTTTTGTCATTTCTTGAGTATTTATACTCCTTTTTTTAGGGGGGGGGGGGGGGGTAGTACTATATATCAGTCATAAATGGTACGATCAAATAGGTGTTAATTGCATAAGAATTTTAGCTAGAGAATTGGGTATATGGTATAATGGCTCGTAAGATTTTACTCTCTAGTTGCGCTTTATACGCGCGCTATTTGGATAGTAAAATAATTTTTTCAAAATACTGGACTATAATTTTACAGTACTTTTATGCCGCTTTTAATTATGTAAAATTTCTTTTAAAAAGACTGAGAAATCGATGCTTTAACTGGGACAAACTTACTAGACCTACTGAACCCTTTGGTATTTTCATCAAAAAGATGATTTTGGTATTTTCATCTTTTTTGTTTACAAGTCGAGTCTTTTCTTGTTTCTTAATTTTTTTTCCTTATTTCTTAAATTTTGTGTCCGTCAAACATTCACCTAAAAAGGGATGAAAAGATTCACATAAAACGGGACAGGGGGAGTATTAGTTGTCTGGGCTGCACATCTAGAGACATTAAAATTTATAATTGTCTTGTTATTTCACAGGGGTACTTACTACTGATAATCCAATCCCACTCCACAAAACTTCAACCACAACCCTGTGGAGAATCAACGTGCGTGCATGGGGGAAAAGCACTGTTATTATACACTTCAGTTTACTTAACGGCAGTGGGAGCAGGCGGAATTCGGGGCTGCATTCCGGCATTGGGTGCTGATCAATTCGAACAAAACGACCCGAAAGAGAGCACCAAGAACATTTCCAGCTTCTTCAACTGGTTCTTGTTAAGCATAACTATTGGAGCATCTATTGGAGTCACTATTGTGGTTTGGGTCAGTACAAATGTTGGCTGGGATAAAGGGTTCATTATCTCCATGGTTTGCTGTTTTGCTGGCCTCTGTTTTGTTTCCATGGGGAAGCCTTTTTATAGAGTGAGAGTTCCTGGTGAAAGTCCCTTGCTTAGTGTTTTACAGGTGAACACATACTACTACATATTCTCTCCGTTTTAGTTTCGATTTATATGGCGTAGTTTGATGGGGCACGTAGTCTAATAAAGTATTTGGAAAGAAAGAAAGGAAATGAGACTACTCTTTCTTGAACAATATCATAAACAGATCTTACCCTTCACACCAGTCATGAATTTTTCTCCATTCCTTTCGTACATCGGCATAACGCCATAGTTTTGATCGAGTAATAACTCGTGATAAGGCTATTGTAGAACTAGGTTCTCTTAAGATCCTGGCATGCCTATTTCTATATCCCCACCACAGAGAGCTAGGTCTGGGTGCAAATCAACATATTATGATATCATACTGATATAGCATTCCCGACTTGCACAGGTTGATCACGAGAGACTTCTCTTGATCACTTCGTGTTTATTTCAATTCGAGGGACAATGTAGGATATTTCTCGAACAAAACAAGTTCCTTGTGATATGTTAAAGTCTTCAATGAACTTCAATCAACACTTCAGATCGATTGTGATTTTGTAAACATTCCAGAAGTTTTTGTCTGGCTATAAAAGTATCCCTTTCAATTTGACCTGGTTAAATTCGATTTCTTGATTCTTCAGTTCTACCAATTTTAAACGAAGGATCAATAACCATAACCCTTGATAATCGAAACTTGTCATTTTCCCCCTTGCAATAGAGTATGGTTTAAGCTGCATATTTTTGCAGGTTTTGGTAGCAGCAGCTCGAAATTGGTCTGTGCAACTACCAACTGATATGCGTCAACTTTATGAGATACGGGACCCAAACTCTGTTTCTCATTTACAAGGACTGCGCCTCCCTCATACTCAACAATTCAGGTAAGTTTTTCATGTTCAATGCAAGAAGATAAATTAAATCAAGGGGCTCATATAATCATGTTGATCTTATGTTGACATGTTAATCATGAACAGAGCACTAGACAAAGCTGCGGTTCAAATGGAGGGCACCAATAAGCAAGGAAACTGGAGGCTTTGTACTGTCACGCAAGTGGAAGAAGTGAAAATCCTTACCAGGATGATGCCGATCCTCCTTAGCACTATCATCATGAACACAAGTTTGGCACAGCTACAAACAATCTCAATACAGCAAGGGACTCTAATGGACCCTAGCCTTAGCAAGTTTGACGTACCTGCTGCTTCCATTCCGGTCATTCCTCTTGTATTCATGTCCGTCCTCATTCCCGTCTACGAGTTCCTCTTTGTCCCTGTAATGAGGATGTTCGCTGGCCATCCCACTGGGATAACGCACCTGCAGAGGGTCGGGATAGGGCTCGTCCTCTCAGCAATCTCCATGGCCATTGCAGGAGCTGTGGAGGTGAAGAGGAAGAATGAGTTTAACCACCACAATCATCGCACGAGCCTCTTCTGGCTCTCCTTCCATTATGCAATCTTTGGGATAGCAGACATGTTCACACTCGTTGGGCTGATGGAATTCTTCTACAGCGAGGCTCCAGCTGGGATGAGATCATTATCGACGTCTTTCTCGTTTCTGTCACTCTCCATTGGCTACTACTTGAGCTCAGCTTTTGTTGAGCTCATCAACTCAATCACTTCAAAGCTCAGTTCCAACAACCAAGGATGGCTTCAAGGGAGAGACATGAACAAGAACCACATTGAACTTTTCTACTATTTCCTAGCAATCCTCAGCTTGCTCAACTTTGGGAACTATGTCTTCTGGGCCAAATGGTACAAGTACAAAAAGGATGTTTCTATCGATGAACAGAAACTTCTCCAGCCAGATTTATCTGTAACTATGAGTATGACCTCGCAACAGGCCATCTCTACAAGTGAAGGTGAACAGAAGACCGAAAAAACTGAAGCTCAAGCATAAAACTTTAAGTCATGAGTTAGAAGTACTGTATGTTTCTTCAAACAATTAGTATCATTCTGCACCTAGCAAGTAGATATTTCGAGCACATGTAGGTAAGGAAATAGTAAGCACTTAGTATAAGCAAAAGAAATGGTGAAGCAAATCTTTTCTATTAATGGAGCATGAATGGAGGAGCAGATTTCTATAGCTTTTGGAATCCCACATCACTAACCAAAATGCAGCAAAAATGAGTTTGTTAGAAAGCATCTACAGCTAAGATGTTGAATTATTGCTACTCCATTCCCAAATAACATCACAGTGTTCAGTAAAATCTGCATTCACAGGACTGGTATCTTTTCGTCTAAAAACAGCAATTTGAGAGGCAAATCCTGGTTCTTTGTTAGGCTCTCCCCCAACGCCGCTGAACTCAACATCATAATTATACCTTAAAGCAAGCTCAGATGCCCATTGGCAGAATTGCTGTCTAGTCCACTCGAACTTGTGATCGTGATTGCGGAATTTGCAAGATTGCTGCTGGCTCTTCTCACCTGGGTCCTCTTCCTGGTATTGGGGAGTAGATTTCTGGAGAATCACATTGTATTCATAATTGGGAGTGGAGACGATAAGAATCTGTGGACAAAATGAACTGAGCACAGTATCCCCAAACAAACAAGCGTCATATTCCTCCATGTGTTCAATCACCTACAGTTGATCAAAATGCCCAACTTTCTTGATCAATAAATGAGTTAATGCTTTACAGATTCTATGGAAGAAAGAAAAGACAGAACCCAAAAATATATCAGGAACCACCTAAGCTGACAAAATGTCTCAACTTAGGATCATAAAAGAACTCTGAAGAAGTATACATCACGATAGAAAGCCAAGACCCCTTGAAGGGGAAACCTCTAATCAACAGCGTATCATATACATAAATAACATACATAAGCGCCGATACGAAAAGAAGACACGTTAAATGTTGGACTCACAAAAGTAAATAATCTTGTGTAAATCATAAAAGTCCATCAAAATATTAGCTACACAAAAGCTGAAACCAAGGAATAACATCCAAGTCTATTTACCATGAGGTGATTGGTCAATATATCAAAAAATAAAGAAAAATAAGTAACAAAAGGAAAAACACGGAGCAGAACGCGCCAAGTAAATTCACACTTAATTGGGACAATATAAGTGCCAATAAAGAATGTTGGAAGCATCATTAATGCATCACTCGCCTGCCTAGCAAGGCTAATTTGTATGTGTTCAGGTGGATAGACCCTAACAAGCCACTAGAAAATATCATTATCACATCATTATTCCCAGTGAAGCTAAAATGGACTAAACTGAACACTCGTAACAATAAGAACACCCGCTCTAATATAGTTCATTACAAAGGATTAGAGATCGAAGAAATCTGCCAGCACTATGATCTAGCAACCCATTATGAAAACTCAGTTTCTAATTTGCCCCTCCCTCCCTCGTAATGAGTACTGGCTCTATACTCTTCTGGTAGGTGAATGAATGTGTCTTATCTCTGCCAGTTCCGTATGTCAAAGGAAGCATAAAAATCAGTTGATCTCTGCTTCAAATCAAATAGATAGAAATTTTGAAGATGCCACTTACACCAGTCTCCAACTTAGATATTACAAGGTTCAGAAACTGACTCTCCAAATAAACACTTCAGATCACATCTTGTTTACTGCTCCAGAATATCTACCTTCCGGCCTTAAATACTAATACATGATATCTAACACACTATACAATCTACAGCAATCAACTTGACAGATCATATCACTGAGTCCACCGATCCAGCTGCTTCAATGAAAAAGACTGTACATATAACCAGCCATAGACCTTATTTTGGGAATGGTTATAAGGTACATCAGCATCTTTACACAAATACTTCATGAAACTCGAAGTGTCCTAAAGCTCAATTATTTAAAACGAAAAAAGAAGTAAAATCTTAAAAACTGTGTAACAATCATGGAAGGAAAACCAATTACCTCCAAGCAGGTTGCGATGTCATATCCACATAACCGAGAATCGCAAGTCAAAATTGAACCCTCGTATAGTATTGCAGACTTGACTCTGTTGATTGGTTGTTCAGCTTCTATATTTCCATTGAGTTTTGAATGAAGTATCTGGAAATTAAGAAGAATCTTAGGCAATGCATGTGGTAGGTATTTTTTTTTATAAGTGAGCATTTTATACAAACAAAAAAGCACATAGATTGAGCAGTGGATTACATCAGGTTCTACAATTGTATCAGTATCCATATCCAGGGCCCTTACAAAAAATCAGTTCCCACCTAGTCTAATTCGAGAGATAACTGAGAAAATCTAAAAGCTATGTACTTCATATACATTCTGCATGTGGTAGACATTAAAGGTTTAGAACTGTGCTCCATCACTGCAACCAAAATAAAGTTAATTGGAGCAGTTTTTTAATGCGAGATTCATGAAGCTAATCAGAAATTCTTAGCATCTAGAGTAACATTTTTGACCTCATTAGTTTACTAGTTCTAATAGTCCAAGAAACAGCCAAGGATATTATATTGATGAAGCTACCAAGTTGCTTGCCAACCTGGCAACCCAGAGAGAAAAAAGGAGAAAAGGTCTCTTTTCACTTTAATATTTATTCATTATCTCATGAAACCATATTCCCAGACTCTAGAATCATACACCACCATAGACTGAATAGTATCTACTTTGGAGTTTACAACGATAGAATATGGAAATAGAAAATCTATGTCATGAACATAGGTATAGCAAGGAAATAGATATACATGTCTCTCTGTGTGTGTATGTTGTATAGATACTTATGATGGGTAAAAGGATCTTGACATTTTGGCCTAGGAAACATCTCTCTAGCTTTGGCAATCCAATTATAATGTCATTAACTATCAAATGGGGCAATGTCACACTGAAATCATAGGCTAAATTGGATTTAGTTGATGACACGGGATAATATCTAAATTGGATTGGCGGAAGATGACCATTGCAGATCCTGATTTTTCTCATTTACTCGAATCACAGTTTCAGTTTTGAACCTACATGGTTAAGATAGAAATGCACGAGCTCCTATTATCATTACCAAGAAAAAGAAATGCAGTAAGAATAAGTTATAGGACAATCACTGATAGAGATCGGGAAAGTAAAAAAAATGGCGTCAAAGGGAAGTGAATGCATCAGACCTTTGCAGCACGAGCAAGAGCTCTCTGTGAAATATCAACACCTACTATTTTCTCAAGAGAGGTTTGATAAGCTAATAAAGACTCCAGCAGGCTTCCAGAACCACATCCAAAATCAACCTGCAATGGACTAAGGATCAGAATCAAGTCCTTTTATCATCTAAAGAGACAGTAATCATTTGAAAAGGCATATACCAAAGAGGCAGCACAAGATTCTCTAATGTGCTGCAATGCATATTCAACACGTTGTTTTGATAATGGGGGAGAGAATAAAGCCTGTTCCATTCTATCCTCCAGGGGTACTGTCACCCGCAGCAAAGTGACTTCACATTTCACTAAGTAAGTACCTGCCTCCAGAGAGTCCAGAGGAGAGGAAACTTTAGATAACTGGAATACAACAGAAATTATGATCTGGTTTGGACACAATAAATGTTCAGCGAAAAGCATGTTCTATATTAAAAACCAATACAAATAGGGCAAAAACCAATCAGAATAAACTGAAACAAATGCCTAGCTTACCTGAAGACAATAATGAGAGGATATTTGCAGAATCACGAGCCACTGCTAGAACAATCTCTTTGGAAGGCAATTCCATAGTAAAACATGCAGACTCATCAACGGACATCTGTGTTACAACTGCTTCAAGAGCAGGTGATACGGCTCCACTGCCAATCTCAAACTCAAATTCTTCAGACCCTTCAAGATATTCCTTAGTGCATTCCCATTCCGTGGCTAAATATATCTTGTAAGTCACACACACCAAAGAACCACTAGATGGAGTCATTCCAGATGATACTTCATCTTCAAGTGGGTTATTCTGTACATTAGAGTAGCTAGGACACAAAAAGCTGCCTGCTAGTGTTGCACTGCTCCACCGATATTTGGGCAAAAATTGACATAATGAGAACTCCTTAACAAACTGTTGAGGATAAATAAGAATATCAAATCCCTTTGCAGATGATGCCATCTCTTCCACAGACATATCAACTTTATCAAGAAATCCATCCAACCATAAGAGAACTTTTAAAGCAACATTATGAACTGCATCAATCTGTTTCTTATAAGATTCCTTTGGTGAACACAGCAGAATCAAGTCCTGGCACTTGGAGTATATCTTCACTGTACATCTGTAGACTAGACTACACCCTTCTTGTGCTACAGCAGTAGCAGCAAGGCCCCCTTCATTAGTTTCGTCTCCACCTGATGATGTATCCCTCAATCTTCTACGTCCAGGTAAATCTGGCAGAGGTTCAATGGAATCGCTTGAAAAGACAGGTTCAGATAATAGATGCTGGCGGCAAAATGTACAGAGAATATCTCTTGGAAAAGAACCCCTCCAATTGCTCCTTGTTGTGAAAGCTGTGGGCAGTTCCGCGGCAAGTATTGCTTCTCTTGACAACTTGTAAATTCCACTAGGTATCTTGTTGGCAAGTATTCTTTACAGGAGAAAAAGAGAAAAAGAAAATGAACCCAGCTATTATGCATGAGAAAATAAGAAGAAAGAAGTAAAGAAATAATTATGCAAAATCGAAAATAGAAACTGAGCATCACGATTAAATAATGTAACCAAAAGGCAAAAACAACAATAAGAAAGAAAAGAAATTCCTGAAGTACAACATTGTGACTTCAGGCCCTGAGTGTTGAGCACCCTAAACTCATCATGCAAATTCACTGTCTCCATTATTTGGCCCACCACACCCAGATCAAAGAGGGGAAACTTACTCCGGCGGCTATCATAATTCCGACATATCTTATTGGTCAATCTGGTTTTGAATAGCCAGACTAGGTTTTGGACTTCGCTGCCTAAAATCTCAAAAATGATGCCAAGGACATACCTGTGATATGCACGCAAGGATAAATCCTCATAATAAAGATCAGTAGATTTCCAGGTGTATCCTACAGACGCCAAAATTGCATCACCACATATTTCTTGACCAGCTAGGTAGGTCGCGATGGTATTGACATATCCTTTAAATGAACTAGCTTGTTTCATATACAACTCCGATGACGGGCCAATTGTTATGGACTCTGGAGCACAGAAGTACAACCTCGTGTCTGAGGAAGCTTTGCCAATATTCCTGTAACAGAAAACAAGTGTTCATCATGAAAGGTATAGGAAATGCTCGAGTCAAATGGTAACAATTATTTATTTAATCAAGCCTTTTCTTACATAAACCGCAAAACTACCTTACAGCTCACGTTGAACCAACCATCAAAAGTATCCCAATCTCCCGTATATAACCACAATGAGGAATGTTCTCAATTTTGGTCATACTAGATTGTTGTCTAGCTTAACTACATAAATCCAAAGATGCATACAGTATATACCATAGAAGCATCGAAGAAGGAACCATACAATCTATTAGAGCACTCTACATAGAAGCATACGCAGATACAAGGATTTAAATATGATCAGTTCAACCTTCACAGTTTTCAGACTGAACTCATTGTAATTTTGAAATCATTAGTTCAGATTTAATACTCGTTGAAATGTTAATGATTTTCACATGTATATTAAACTCTGTTGAAAATACTGGGTTCGGTTGGACCCCCAACACAAAAGTCTGCATCCGCCACTGGATAGAAACTCCTTCATATGCTTCGTACCATACTGCATTAAAATCTACTTCTGATTGCTATAAATCAAGCAGACTGTATAACAACATTCTACCAGCCAAACAAAGTACTAGCGCAATGCTCTGTGTATACTCTTTCTCACCTAGAAAACAGAATCTTAGAAGCATCCTTAACCCCTAGTTCCTTTGCAATAACATCCAGGTAGTAAATGCCAGAAGAGGCATTAAGTATCACAGATTCCACAGTCTTCTCTGTTGAAGATGGAATACGTACTGCTTCAATTGAAATGCTCTCTGGGAAATTAGGTTCATTCTTTAGTAAAGACTGTATAATCTCAGGAGGGTGCGGAGTTAGCCTCTTCAATGAAAGCTTCTCTTCAGAGAAAAAGAGAGCATCTGCTAATCTCTTTGCAGCTTCAATAATAAGTGACATCACCAACAAGTGATTTGACTCCATTTCAGAAGATATATATTTACATAAGCTATTAATCTTTGCGTCAAACATGGCAATAGCTGCTACAGGAACAAATCCATTAAGGTGACCTTCTCTCGCCAACGCTGCTCTGAAGTGACCACTAAGCGGATGAATTGCAGACAGGAACTTTCATCAACAACCGGAAATGAAAAAAGTGAACCGCAAATAACATCAGTTAGGTAGTTCATTAGCTGCAGAAAAGTTGCATTCATGAACTACATCGTTTAGATCATTTAATCCTACTCACACAATTACTTTTATAGTAGATTGTTAAGAAACCAACTTCACAGACAACTATAATTTCATTAAGTACTTTCTTATGCCGATAAACATGTATATAAGTCAAAGTTCTCACTTAATCTACATTGGCTAGTCAAACTGTGTAATATCTCGGCTGACTCCAAAAGAAAATTGCATCACCACATTTTACACCAATAGAGTTACATACCTCAATTGAAAATAAATATGATAGCCGACCAGCCAATTCATTCCACGCTTGCTCCACAGTGAGATTATCTTCTTTAGGCTGGATGCCTAGCTGCAGATAAACAACCACAAGTTGTTAATGTATTAGCTTTTCATTGACATTTGAAAGTCTAAGCTCCAAGCTGAGAAAAAAATCAGAACTTGTCCACTTCATATGTTAAAAACTGATCACAAGAGCATGCAAATAAACGACAAGCATGAGCTAATGATGAACTTTCATAGACATATGAATACCTATCCGACAAGCTGAGAGAAAAAAAATTCATCAACTACCCACTTCATTTGCAGCACTCATTATAAGTACATGCTTAGCTTAGATAAACTTTGAGTGAAATGAAAAGTTTATGATAAAGAGTTGAAATTCTACAACCTCACTTATCAGCAAAAAGAGAAATAAAAGTTGTTTCCTTGAGTTGAAACCCAATTTACCTGAGTCTTACTTTTCTTTTTCTTTCGTATTAGGCTATTCTAGAACCCCAAACAGTCAGGCCCTTGTGGCAGTCAATAAGTGCAGCATTAACTATTTGATACGAGGAGATACTCCAAGAACATAATTTTATGGAATGCAAAGGTAATAAGAAAGAGTGTCAATCAGCTTCAACATCACCACTGTCGACAAATAAACGGACTGCATGAAGTAACTAAAAGAACACATTTAATACGGAACATGACATAGCCAAAACAGTACTACCTACGACAAAGCCCCGTTCCTTTCCTTCAAAATATTTAAACAGCTCAAGAACAGAGAAAAAGACAAAACCTTTTGTATAGCCTTCTCAGCAGCAGATTGCTCAGCATCCTTCTTTCTTTTGAAGGCTTCAGAGACTACCGAAAATTCTGGAAGTTGCAGAGAGCAGCGATAGAGGCAAGGACCTTTCTGAGGGATTACTAAACCAGGACATCCGTTTTGTACAACCTCTTGAACTTCCTCGACCTTATAGCAAGCTTTAGTACCAAATCTCTGGTGTATGATAGCCTTAGGCGTGAAAGGTGATTTCTTTGGACCACTCGCTTGGCCTTTTCCAGTTTCCATAGCTTTGCCACAAGAATTGAATACTTAAAACAATTCAACTCCTATACTGAAAAGGTACTTCAATACTAATTTCCATTGTGCATCATACATAAAGCATATTAAAGCCAACAACACAGTACAATAGTAAATACTAACAATTACCTAATTTGAATTGTTAGTACTGCCTCCGTCCCAAAATACTTGTCGTCCTTACTAAAAATACTTGTCTCAAAATACTTGTCGTTTTATTTAACCAAGATAAAATTAAGTAGTTTTTTTCCCATTTTACTCTTGTATTAATTACAACATATAAGAGGGAGTACATCAATTATGGAGTTGGCATATATAGATACGTAACTATTTATTGAGGAGGATGACATGATGAAAAATTATAAGGTAAAATGGTCAAAATGCTACCCCTATAAATACTTTCTTAAGGGGCATGTAAATGAAAAATGTGAAGGGAGTACTTTATTCAACAGCTAATCAGGTTTAAGAGAAGCCATTACATGTTTACACTTTTCGACTGCAACATGTTCAAAGTCCAAAAATTGATTTTTTTTTTCAAATTTCACCACACAAAACATTAACAAAAACAAAAAAGAGGAGTCTTTATCTGTTTTTACCTTAAAGGTATTAGGAGAATGACTTTACTCATAAATATGTCCATTATACACCAAGCAACAACCATAGAATACATATAGACAGCATCAAAAGATACTAAATTTACAATGGGAATGTTATATGATTAACGAAAACTCTGCTTCTAAAGTGCGGATTACATGTATAACACACTAAAGAATCATTCTTTCACTCCGACAAAACAAAATATGCTTCTGGGTCCTCACAAAGATGAACAAGATTCAAGAATCGGCAAAAAGAACCAACAAAAAAAAGTGTGCTTGTGGGTTGAGTGGTTACCTTTGAAAGATGCCCTTCAAAAAAGAAAAAAAGAAAAAGGGCAACAAGACTTACTTTACAAGATAGGCAAATAAAAACAAAGAATCAGGAAGGGGTGAAGAAAGATAGTACTACCTGTTACTGCCAATGATAACAAAGAATCAAGAAGGGTTGAAAAACATAGTACTTAATGTAGTGTTTTATTGTGTTCAAAATATATAAATACTCACATTGGAATTCTATTTATCTTTAACTATTTTTTCTGGTATAATTATATGACAATTGAAAAAACTTATAACATAAAATATGAACACTTACAGATTAATAAATCTGGAGTCTTTACTTTGGGGTTATACGCGACTGTCCCTTCGACTGTTGCAAGCATTATGCTATGGTGTATTGCTCTGTCAAGAAAGCCAGAAAATTTTGACAGATAATAAATCTGAAGTCTTTACTTAGGAGTTATACACGATTGTCCATTCGACTGCTGCAAGCACTATGTTATGGTGTATTGCTCTGTCAAGAAAGCTAGAAAATTTTGGCAGATGTTTGAGAGAGTTTTGTCCTAGACTTTAAGTCTAGAATTAGTTTATAGAATTAGTGTGTTTTAATTAACAATGTGAGTGTTGTATTTATAGTTAAAATTAGGTCACAAATCAGATTAGGGTTGGGCTTTAAGCCTGGCTCAAAAACCGAGATGCAGTGGGCCAGTCTGACTGGGCCCACTGCCGGGTCGGCGCCGCGGCGCCCTACGTAAAATTCCATTTCCCGTTTTCATTTAATATATATATTCAGCACATTATATCCAAGATCCAATTTTGATTTAATTAAATAATTTTCATCTAATAGAAATTATCTCATAGTTATTATCAATTTAAATATCTCGATTCCAAATCGAATATTTAATACTTTCTCAATACACCCTTAAATCGAAGAGACAATCGACATAGTGTGACCCTATATGCCTTCATATATCGATACTAATCCAATTAAGGTTCATACAGAACTCCTAGACTGCGACGTACGACGAACTTAATATATGAAGTACGTTTACATGAATCCAGCAAACATAACTTTATGTGAGATGATAAATTTCTTTCATTCGCGACACACTCGATCAAGCTTAGGATTTGCCATGTGTCTGTCCAAATGGCTTAATCACTTTATCTCATTTATATTAGTCGACAACTAGACCATATTCTAAATATGTCTCTTGCATTGGCCAATGACTTGGTCGACCTAATATCACTGAGAAGTTGAGTGCTCTCTCGAATATCCAATTGAGGAATGAATCCTATTCTTGGCTCAATTACCACCTTAATTTACATCATAATGTACCCAACACAAGCCGTGTCTTATCCTATAAGGAGTTTAAGCTTAGGACAGGGTCAAAGTACATTACTTTGTAAACAAGGTGCGTATTGACCTCAAGTCAAAAGACTTTTATATCCCACAAGCTGATAACACTTTAGATATGTCTAACAAATAGTTTATCAGCAGGGTTTACCAATACTTTCCAAAAGTATTCATGTGTCCATCACTAGTAACCATTACTAGTAGCAGGTGAGATATACTACATTCTCTAAGAATGTGATGCAGACCACATGTCGAATTATAACATATCATCGATATCTCATTCTCGATGATTATTAGTCGAGGCCATTTTAGAGTTACGCTCTATCATTAATATAGACATAAGCTCAAGGGATGCACATTAACAAATAATTACAAACAATCAAATAATAATTCAATAATTGCAAATGCCATAACTATTAATCTTATTAATAATACGAATGTGTTCAAGTACATTTGTCCCTAATAATGATTGTCTCTAGGACATACATACTTTCAATCTCCCACTTGGCCTAGAGCCAATCTCCGATGTATCTAATACCCATATTTTCAAAATGACCATTATGCTTAACTAAGCTTAATGGTTTAGTAAAAGAGTCAGCTAGATTATCATATGTGGGAACATAGTCTAATCTTATTTCTTCAGTTTCCACAATCTCGATGAGTATGTGGTATTTCATCGTTACATGTTTGTTTCTATTTGTTGATCTTGGTTCCTTAGCTTGCGCAATACAATAAATCGTTATTGGACAAGTGGCACTTGGAACAACCCCTAGTTCATTTAGGAACTCAGATATCGTGACAACTTCTTTATCAGCTTTCGATCCAGGAATGTACTCGACTTCAGTTGTCGAATCAGCAGTTGTAGCTTGCTTGGAACTTTTCCAACTCACTATTCCGCCATTGAAAATGAAGGCATATCCAGATTGAGATTTAAAGTCATCAAGATCTGTCTGGAAGCTAGCATCAGTGTACCCAGTACACACTAGCTTCTCTTGTCCACCATAGACTAAGAAATATTCTTTAGTTCGTCTAAGATACTTAAGAATACTCTTGACTGCTTTCTAGTGTTCTTCCCCATGATTCTGCTGGAATTTGCAAGTCATACTAAATGCATAGGCCACATCTGGCCTCGTACAGGTCATGGAATACATGATAGATCCTATAGCTGAAACATATGGGATTCTTTTCATGCATTCAAGTTCTGCAACAGTAGAATGACTATCCTTATTTGATAACTTGATTCCTTGACCCATAGGAAGACTTCATTTCTTAGAGTTTTCCATAGAGAATCGTCTTAGCACTTTGTCTATGTATATGGACTGTGACAACCCCAATAATCTATTAGGTCTATCTCTATAGATCATAATTTCAAGAATGTAGTAGGCTTCACCCAAGTCCTTCATCATGAAGGTGCTGGATAATCATTCGTTGACTGATTGCATGAGAGTATTATTATCTCCCATTATTAATATGTCATCTACATATATAACAATGAAGACAATACTCCCTTCCTTACGCTTACTATAAATGCAGGGATCTTCTTTGCTTCTAACAAAGTCAAACGATTTGACTGCTTTGTCAAAACAAATATTTCAACTCCTTGAGGCTTGCTTAAGTCCATAAATAGACTTTTGTAGCTTGCATACTGCTTTGGGCTTAGTCTTCGATGTAAAACCCTCAGGTTGTATCATATACACCTCCTCAATTAGGTTACCATTGAGAAAAGCATTTTTAACATCAATTTGCGAAATGTCATAATCATAGTATGCGACTATTGCAAGCAAAATCTGAATGGACTTAATTTTTGCAACAGGTGAAAAGGTTTCATCATAATCGACCCTAGGCCGTTGATTATAACTTTTAGCCACAAATCTTGCCTTATAAGTTTGTACCTTGCCATATGCATCAATCTTCTTCTTGAAGACCCATTTGCATCACATGGGTCTAACCCCTGTTGGCAAATCAACCAAGTTCCAAACTTGATTGATGTACATCGAGTCCATCTCATATTTCATGGCTTCTTGCCATATCTGTGAATCAATAACTAACATAGCTTCGTTGTAGGTTCATCGTCATCAGGAATATCTATCTCATTGTGTGTTTCAACAAGGAGATTAAGTCTTTCAGGCAGACGATGAGTCTCAGTGGTCCTACAAAGTTTATTATTCTGCGTTTCAGTGTTTGTTGCATTCTGATTGTGAGAATGTCTTTGTATGCTGGACAATCCATCACCTTGAGAGCTTTCAGGAATGTCATTTTCATGTATTTCCTAAATAGAATGATGTACATCAATTGTATCATCTTCCATTAGTTGTATATGAGAGCCTTGCGTTTCTGCACTATCTCTCACAGCACTCCCATTGGCTGAAGGGCATACTCTAAGTGCCCAATCTTCACCAAATACTCCCACTGAATCCTTGTCTAGGTTTTTTGACAAGTGTTCAACTTCTGTGTTATCTTGTGGTTCTTGAATTTCTTCAAGTTCTATCTTATTGCAGCTCTGTTATCTTGGTAGAGCTGAAAAACTCATCATGGAACCATATCTAATAGGGTTCGATTTCTCCTTTCAGCAACACCATTCATCTGTGGCGTTCCAGGAGGTGTCCATTGTGATTGGACTCCATGAAGCTTCAAGTAATTCAGAAATTATTTACTTGAGTATTCACCTCCTCGATCTGATCGAAGGGTCTTGATACTTGTTTCAAGTTGCTTCTCTACTTCTGACTTGTACTCCTTGAATTTCTCAAAGGCTTCAGACTTGTGTTTCATAAGATACACATGCCCAAACCTTGTGAAATCGTCTGTAAAAGTGATGAAGTAAGGGAAGCCTCACTTGGCTTGAGTTGAAAATGGCCCACATACATCAGTATGGACCAACTCAAGTACCTCTTTGGCTCGCACCTCTTTCCTAGAAAGTGGCTTGTTGGTCATCTTTCCTCTCTAGCAAGACTCACAGTTACCATAAGACTCCAAGTTAAATGGTTCCAGGTAGTCTAACTTTCTTAATATTGTTATCCTTGATTAATTGATGTGACCAAGTTTACAGTGTCATAAGTAGGTGGGGTTTTTTGGATTACTTATTTTAGTTCGTTTGCTTTGCACATTGAAAATTTCACGACTCTAGTTTAGAACATACAAACCATCCACAAGCGGAGCATTTCCACAAACAAAACCATTAAAAGACAGTACATAACTGTCATTGGCAATAAATGAGGAAAACCCCTCAATGTCTAACATTGGGATAGAAATAATATTCATCGTCAATGAGGGAACAAAATAACAATTATTTAGTTCTAAACAAAAGCATGAAGGTAAATCTAGTGTATAAGTTCCCACGCGTTCAGCATCCACTCGTGCTCCATTTCCAACGCGCAGGTCTACCTCCCAAGGTCCAACATTTCTAATGTCAATCAGACCCTACACATTATTACAAATGTGTGAGCCACATGCGGTATCCAATACCCATCAGTGAGAGTTATTTATAAACATATTTATCTCAATGACAAACATACCTTGTCCAGTAGAGCCAGGAGCACCTAGTGCTTTGCCTTCTCCTTAAGTTGTGTAGTCCTTCCAGTTCCCCTTCTTAGTGCAGTTGAGGCACACATCCGAAGCTACCTTTGCCTTCTTCTGAGTACCTCCTCTAGGTTTCATAACTGTAGGTGCAACAACTGTCTTACCCTTCTTCTTCTGCATATTCTTACCCTTGGGTTTGAACTTGCTAGAATAGCCCACCATGAGCATGCCTTTACCTTTAGAGGTAGATGATTCAAAGGTCTTTAATATGTTGTAAAGCTCTGGAAGACTTGCCTTGGTCCCATTCATATTGAAGTTCACAATGAAATTCTCAAATGAACCAGGAAGTGAATTCAGGATCAGGTTGATAGAGACATTTATAGGCAACTTCGTTCCAATCGAAGCCAACCTTTCTATCAGCCCAATCATCTTTAGAACATGTGCTGACACTTGACCCCCATCGTTCAGCTTACACTTGAAAATGTCTCTCAACAGTTCATACTCCATTGTCTGAGACTGTGAGTCACAGAGACTCTTCGAGTGTTCTAGCATTTCGTTGGAGCCCATGTTTTCATATTACCTCTGTAACTCCAAGGTCATAGAGGACAACATCACATATTGTGCCGAGGTAGCATCGTCTAGATATTTCTGATAAGCCACCTTGTCAAACAGGGCATACTCATCAGAATCTTTAGTAGGGACTGTGGGGAACACTGTGTCTAACACATACTCAATTCTTTCTAGTCTTAACACCAATCACAGATTTCTTAACCAGTTAGGGTAATTTGATCCAGTCAACTTGTTTGTCTCGACCAACATTTTCAGTGATAAATTCGACATTTTGTATAAACTGAAGATATAGATAGACTTGAAATTAAACTCTAATATAATTTATATTGAACACTTTCGTTAACTAATTAACATGGCATTTAGTTTAATTAGCTCCCACTATTTTAACATACTCTTAGACCCCATGGAAGAATACAGACTCATATCAAATATGGTCATAATGGGCCATGATCCAGATTCATGCTATATCCGCATTTGCTGTGGCTGATAACTTCAATAGCATAACCCGATAGGTCTCCAAACCAATTACAAACAATTTGTAACTCTTGTTTGATCGGATGTTCTAAACAATCGATATGCGTCCCTCGGCTTGTCCGACAGTGTGGCGCCAAGACAGCCTATCAAGTCAACCCCGTTATGCGACTGCAATTATGTATCTAAGTGAGTTTTGCCTTATAGAGTAAACACTGTGGTGTAAATACTCATGAAGGTTTATCATCCACTTCTACATTTAACATGTATCTATGAAAGAGTCTGAGTCCTCGTAGACTTATAGCAAATGTTGTAGCATAAATACTCATCTCGCTGAATAAGATTTTGCACTACAATCAATTATAATGGACGACACGTTCATTTTAAATGAGACTTGTATTAAAATTTTAGGGAATATTTTAATTCAGGGTTTTAACCAAGATCAACTCTAGTATGATATATCAAATATAACATCTTAATGCAAAGTCTATTAAGCACTTATTGGGTACCGCTTACCCAAGTATTATATTAAGGGTTTAACAAATATTGGGCGCCGCCTACCTAGACAATTATTTGCGGACACTATTCTAGTAATCTAAATGACAATCATTTAGCACATAAACAATATACTTATCAAAAATACTGTATAATAATAATCATGTGTTAAACATTCTGAATTTTTTTTGGACCGCTGGGACCGCGACGCCAGTGAGGCAGAAGCAAAATTCTGCTTCTGCAATGCATTAGCGCCACAAAGCTCCACCGCGGCACTCCACTATGGAGTCGCGACGCTGGCAAGGCTGAAACCTTTCGGCTTGCATTAGAGCCGCGATGCCTAATGTCCAGAAAGTCTAGAATTAAAAAATGAAGCACTAGGGCCGCGACGCCGCCTTGAAACTTTAGCAAGCGCCGCGACACCCTACCATAGGGTCGCGACGCCGACGTCCTGACAAAATGTTTCTGTGTTGATTTTCTAAAATCGTTCGAGCCCTAAATCTAATTTAGGGATCAAATCACAGATCATTTATCCTCACCCACCATTATCAATAACACACATATCGACCATCATCCATTTATACTCGTTCTTCGTCGTGCACTATGTTCGCAATGAACCGGTTATCTGCACTTGGCTTAGTTCGAGTTAGAACGGAATGACTTTCTCAATTTAGCGTAGGTGATAATTTAGGGTGATATCAAAAAGGTTAACCATTTGGTCAAGATATGTAGGATTTCAAGAAGCCTTGTTTTAATCTAATTTTTTGTTTAACCCATATTATTATGTTATTCAATTGTTATATCACTATTGAACCAACCTGGGCTCTGATACTACTGTAGGATTTTGTTGGGTTCAAAACATAAAAGTAGACACAACGAAAGTTTAAAAATTTGTTCTACTTATCCCAACAAGTTCTCCTGGTATGGTTATATGACAATTGAAAAAACATGTAATATAAAATATGAACACTTACAGGTTAATAAATCTGGAGTCTTTACTTAGGGATTACACGCGACTGTCCATTCGACTGCAAGCACTATGCTATGGTGTATTCCTCTGTCAAGAAAGCCATGAAGTTTTGGCAGAGGTTTGAGAGAGTTTTGTCCTAGACTCTAAGTCTAGAATTAGTTTATAGAATTGATGTGTTTTAATTAACAATGGGAGTGTTGTATTTATAGTTAAAATTAGGTCACAAATCAGATTAGGATTGGGCTCTAAAGACTGGGCCCACTGTCGGGTCGGCGTCGCGGCTCAGCCTAGCACGCGTCGCGACGCCCTACATGAAATTCTATTTTCCGTTTTCATTTAATATATATATTCAGCACATTAAATCTAAAATCCAATTTTGATTTAATTAAATAATTTTCATCTAACAGAAATTATCCCATAGTTATTATCAATTTAAATATTTCGATTTCAAATTGAATATTTAATACTTTCTCAATACACCCTTAGATCGAAGAGACAATCGACATAGTGTGACCATATAGGCCTTCATATATCGACACTAATCCAATTAAGGTTCATACGAAACTCTAAGACTGCGTCATACGACGAACTCAATATATGAAGTATGTTTACATGAATCCAACAAACATAACCTTTATGTGAGATGATAAATTTCTTTCATTCGCAACACACTAGATCAAGCTTAGGATTTGCCATGTGTCTATCCAAATGGCTAGATCACTTTATCTCATCTATATTAGTCGACAATTAGACCATATTCTAAATATGTCTCTTACATTGGCCAATGACTTGGTCGACCTAATATCACTGAGAAGTTGAGTGTTCTCTCGAATATCCAATCGAGAAATGAATCCTATTCTTGGCTCAATTACCACCTTAATTTACATCATAATGTACCAAACACAAGTCGTGTCTTATCATATAAGGAGTTTAAACTTAGGACAGGGTCAAAGTATATTACTTTGTAAACAAGGTGCGTATTGACCTCAAGTCAAAGGATATTTATATTCCATACGCTGATAACACTCTAGACATGTCTAACAAATAGTTTATCAGCAGGGTATACCAATACTTTCCAAAAATATTCATGTGTCCATCATTAGTAACCATTACTAGTAGCAGGTGAGACATACTACATTCTCTAAGAATGTGATGCAGACCACATGTCGACTTATAACATATCATCGATATCCCATTCTCGATGATTATTAGTCGAGGTTGTTTTAGAGTTACGCTCTATCATTTATATCTCACTCTATTAATGACAACGTAAGCTCAAGAGATGTACATTAATGAATAATTACAAATAATCAAATAATAATTCAATAATTGCAAATGCCATAAATATTAATCTTATTGATAATACGAATGTGTTCAAGTACATTTGTCATTAATAATGATTGTCTTTAGGACATACATACTTTCACTTATCTATTACTGGCAATGGAGATACAAAAATGTGATTGTGTCCATGCATATGTTGTGTGAATTTTGAGAAGGGGGGAGGGCTGGTATATCGGTACAAATAGAGGAAAGATTGTTCATTGTTGTGGGAAAGGAACGAGAGTAATAAATAGGGGTGGCCAGTGGGCCGGGTTTGGCGAGATCGGGGCGGGACGGGGGAAAAGGGCGGGATCGGGGCGGGGCGGGGCGGGGCAGGTCGGTATTGGGTCGTGTCGAGATCAGGATCCCACGCGTTGTTTTTGCACTTAATTTAGAAAATAACATATATATAAAAAACTCAATAATTAAACAAGATAATGTAATAAAAACATCTCAAGGCTGTTTTTGTGCCTCTTATATTATTTAATAGATATATGATTTTTTTGTAATACAAATACAATTGTCAAAATTGCAAATTTGTGGTGTTGTTCAAAAGTTACAAATTACATAGTAAAATTGCAATTAAAAAAATTACATTCTGGAAAAAAACCTGTTCTTGATAATTTCATGTGGTTATTCGGTTGGAATTGGTATTTGTTGGTCAAATTGATCCACGTCGCTTCCACCACCTTCGGATAAGATTTCATTGTAGTTTTCGTCTTCTTCTTCGTTGATATCCGGTTGACCGCACCTTCTCCGCTCCGCTCGTATCCAATCTCTGAATAATACTACAATCTCCAAGCTGTCTCCGGCTAATGAGTGTTTGTGCTCTCCTATTTGATATCTGCCGGTAGAAAAAATGCTTTCAGACGCAGTTGATGACGCTTGAATGTTCAAAACATCTCGAGCCATCATTGAAAGTGTCGGAAAGGTCTTTTCATTCCCCCTCCAGTATTTCAGAAAGTCTTCACGTCCTTCTTCATTGAGAACTTCTTGGTACGGTACATAATCCTGCAAAATAAAAATATCAAACTCGCTAATTTGGTTAGTAGTGGTACGGCCGCACATTCTATTTCTGAGGCTTTCAATACTAGCCGCAGAAACAACATGTCTTTTGTGAGGTTGTGTTGAAGAATAAGATGGTATGGAAGCCGGTAGGTTACTAGCACTTTCTTGTTGGTAAAACCTATATACTTTTTTTGCATTGGTCTTCTACACTAGACAACACTTCTTCTTTAGTTTGTTCAATAGGCGGTGGGTGATTTGGATTTTTGGGACTTGGAGGTGGTAGTACTTCTATACAATCGTAAATAGTTTCAATAAGAGATTTACTACCGTCTATATTAATAGTCGGATTTAATACAACACCAATAATATAAATAGTGGGAATAGGAATAAAATATTTTTTTATTTTGATAAACATTTTTTTAATGGCTGCCATATAAGCTGATTTTTTCATATATTCACTAAGTAATAAAAATATTAGAGCTATATAAAACAACATAGTTAAAATAGTAGGATAATATATACCGAAAAATTCTTTTGTTGCTTGAAAAAATTTCTCTAAAAATACAATAAGTTCGAAAATTTTTACCCAATCGCTATCTACAACCATATCAGCTGGATTTTGATTATGAGAGTTAAAAAATAAAGTTATAGGTTTTCTATAGTCATAAGCAACAAGTAGTTGCTCGTATAAAGAATCCACCTAGTGGGTACTTCTTTTGGAATTTTTCTATAAGGTAGTTGGCAATCGTGACAAGTTTTTTTATATTATTTTCTTCGTTGTATTCTATTATTTTTAAAAATAAAGTTTAGTGGGTACGATTTTTCTATAAGGTAGTTGGCAATCGCGGCAAGTTTTTTATATCCTTTTCTTCGTTGTATTCTATTATTTTTAAAAATAAAGTTTATAGCAAATTGTATTTTACTAAGAATGTCTTCAAAAAGTGAAATACCATCCTTTACAATTAAGTTATATATATGGCACGCGCATTTATATGAAAATGATCTGGAAAAGATGGAGTTAAACTATTTTTTTAAAATGGTAATAGCGTAATTGTTAGAAGAAGCGTTATCTAATGTAATAGTCATAATTTTATAAGTTATCCTGTAATAATCGCACACTTGATAAATTTTTTCTGCAATAAAAGTACCAGTGTGCTTATCATCTATATATTTATACGCTAAGATACGTTTTTGCATAGACCATTTATAATCTATCCAATGACAAGTTACCGTTAAATAATCATGGTCGTTAGTACTACGACCTATATCAGAAGTGATAGCCACTTTGCCATTAAAATGATATAATGAATAACGTAAATACTGTTGATATTCATGTACGAATTTAAATACATCTCTCTTAACAGTTGATCTAGGAAAACCGTTAAAAGCAGGATTATACATATCTCTAATGTAATGAATAAAACTGGGAGATGAAGGAAATAAAAAAGGCAAACCCTACACAACAACTAATTTTGCTATTGCTTCCCTATCTCTATGTTTATTGTATTTAGGACCTATAATTCCCCCCGTCATAGGGTTAATTTGACCTTGTACTTGGTCCGGGACAGTATCAGTATGTGAACCTTGTCCCGATGGAGCGGGAGTTTGCGCACCCAATTTTGAAGCCTCGTATTGGACATACCTAGCTGGATGAGCCCTTGCTACGTGTCTCATTAAACCCCCGTCCCACCGTGACCTTTTTCGGTTTTAAATTTTAAAATATTTTTACAAATTTTACATCTAGCTACTTGATTCTCTACGTCCCTATCGAAAAATGTCCATGCATCTAATTGTAATGGTCGTTTTGCTGGACCTCGTCTCATACCAGGGGGATTAGGAAGCATTTCAGTTGAAGGTGCACTAGTGGGTGTGTTGTCATCTACATTAGTGGGTGTATCATCTAGATCATCGTCTAAATTAAAGTCTTCTTGAGTTCCAAAAAATAGCTCTTCGTATAAATCTAATGGTATTGTAGGAAAATGTTCAGTATCAACAAAATCATCCTGTTGACACCCAATTTTGTCCCATCTTTTATGATTTTATTCGTAATTTTTTAATATTTTGACACTTTTAAAATAATTTTAAAATATGGGCATATATGTGTATATCCTCTTATTATTATTATTATTCGCATTTTTTATATCATTTGCATTTTTATAATAATCATAAGTTTTATCCGAAATTCTATGTTATCTTATTCTCGCAAAATTGCATCGCATTTTCCTTTTATTAAGCATTAAACATTTCGCAAAATATTATATTTTATTATTATCACATTGTTATGTTATTTTAAATAATTCACATCTTTTACAAAAATAATATTTTTAATGTTAAACCCCTTTTATATTTTTTAAACCCAAAACAATTTCTAACCCATTTAATCTCCCCTCACCCAAAATAAATCAAACCCACAAAACAAAACAAACCCCCCAATTTTCTACCACACCAAAACAAGCCCAAAACCAAACTCCCCAATTAAATACCCATTTCCCTTTATTTCCCCCAATTCCTCGCCTCACCCCATTCTCCCCGAAACCCGAACCTGCCCACCCACAAATTTCAAAACCCGACCCGACCGACCCATTCCCTTACCCCTTTAAATCAAAGCAAAACCCAGAACAAAAAAAATCTAAAAACCCTAACCCCCCCCCCTCACAAATCGCCGCGACCCCACACCCCCACACCGGCGACCCCACGTCGCCGGTCACCTCGCCCTGCCATCACCAACCCCCTGCCACCACCAACTCCCATCTGTTACGCCGACACCCGAAAATCCGCAACCCATGCCCCTCAAATCCGCGATTTTGGCTCCTTTATTTTGAATTTCAAACTCGTTTTTAAGGGGGAATCCACCTATAAATACCCCATGTTGTTCTTCATTTTTGAAAAAAGATTGGACAGATTTTTGAGAGGATTTTCAAAGGAATTTTCGGAGGATTTTTGGAAAACGATTCAATATATAAATATTTGTTGTGTTCTTGATTTCAAACATTTGCCTTCCTTGTTATTCAAGAATCAAGTCCGAAAAGGTTTGTTCTCCACTTTTGATTCACTGATTTCGACATTACGATTCGGTCGGTCGATCTGACTCCGGTCAACGACCGGGTTTGGGTATTATTTCCAGAATGCTTGCATTTTCATATTTATGTATGTTGGGGTTATCTGCATTTGGTGAATATTTGATTTCGGGTTGAGTTTCCGATTCGGGTCGGGTCGACCCGGTTTGGGTAACATTTTCAGAATTCTTGCATTTCATATTTTCTGTATGTTGGTTATTTGAATTTGGTGAATATTTGATTTCGGGTTGAGTTTCCGATTCGGGTCGGGTCACTGGCCCGGGTCGGGTCGACCCGGTTTGGGTACATTTTCAGAATTCTTGCATTTCATATTTTCTGTATGTTGGTTATCTGAAATTGATGGAATTATTTAATGTCGGGTTGAATCTCCAATTCGGGTCGGGTCGACCCGGTTTGAATCCCCCAAACTTCTTGCATTTCATGTCTTGTATATTGGTTATCTGAAAAAAATGAAAAAAAATTTGATTCGGGTCGGGTCACTGACCCGGATCGGGTCGACCCGGTTTTGGCATATTCCAGATTATGGCATTTTTCATATCTGTTGCTGGTTATCTGAAAAAGTCTGAATTTCTGATTTCATTCGGGTCACTGTTCATGATCCGGGTCGGATTTTTCCATAATTACTTCTTAATCCTGTTTCGGTTCCAACATTTCAGAATTTGGGTCGGATACTTTAATTGCTCACTGCTCGTTTCTTTTACTGTTTTATTGTTTTATTAATATTGCATTAAGGCCGATGAAATTAACTTCGAAGCCGCGCTTTTCTTTCGTTTCGTTTCTCTATTTTTTTTAGCACTGTTTTAAGTATCCGGGCAACGGATATCTCACTGTTTTACTGTTTTTACTGTTTTGAATAAATATCGCGTCTTTTCGGGTACTGCTTTCTATTTCAGTTCACTGCTCGGTTCCAAATTATTGTTCTACTGTTTTACTGTTTTAAACTAAACACCGCGTCATTTTCGGAAACTTTTTTTTCTCTCTGCCTCTGTTTTCCTGCTTGCTGCCTACTGTTTACTGTTTCATTTTAATTTTACTGATTTGAACACGATACTACACTGGCCGATGAAAAAATATCCGTCGATTTTGAGGCCTCCACAGTTGCAAAGACGAAAATATAACTTCTGGGCAATGATGAGGCTTAAACCTTTTTCCAAGATCAACATGTTTAGTAGGCGAGGTGACTAAAATAACCAACAAGTTATATATTCGCAGCCACGACGTGATTATAGTGATCTTTTCTATTTCACCCGAGAGACCAACACGTTTAGTAGGCGAGTCAATCAAAATAAACCACATTAGTCATATGTTTGCAGCCACGACGTGATTGGAATGTTCTTTTCAAAATTTAAGTCTGAGCCCTCCATGATCAAAACATTCATTGTTTTGAATACGGATATGAAGTTATTTGTATTTAACTGTTTCTAACCGTTTGTTCTTGACAGCTTGCAGGGATTAAAGTAAATAACGGCGAATTATTCCTCGGAGTTTATTTATTTTATTTCTTTTTTTTAATTCAGCTTTTATCCCTCTTTGTATTGTAATATTATTTATCGCACTTATGTAACTATTGAAATGCTTAGAATAGGCAAACTTAGGATTAATTCATGGGGTAGTTTAAGATTTGAAACCCGTCGCTAGCTTATTTATTTGTAGGCTCGGTTAGATTCAAACTTAGAAATTTTCCGCTAGTTTATTTATTTTAGGCTCGTCATGCATATTTGAAATTTTCAAAACAAACTTTGATCATTTTCTATTCATTGTACAACTAAAAATGATTTTCAAAATTACTCCTTTGGCATTACAAATGAATTGCTTTTCTCCTTATTATTGTCACAAATGCATACATGTACAAAAATGCATCTCTTTCATTAATTATTTGCAAACATCTTTTAACTTCATGCTTCAAATATGCATTTTTCTAGCAATAATTAACCTGAGTTTGACCGGATAACCGTAAGTTAGCGGATCTTAAAGGATGCCTAACCCCTTCCCTTTAGGATAATAAAGAACCCTTACCTAGAATCTCGCTAGTTTCGCAGACCTTAAAATTGGAGTTTACATTGCAGCACTTAGTTTAATATTTAGGTGTCCTAATTCACCGTAAAAGATAATTAGGTGGCGACTCCTCATTTCTTTACCCAGGAATCACCGAACACGTCCGTGCTCCGCTTTGACCCAAGCGGGTCAAAATAGGGCGCGACACATCCTGTGTAGGAATATGATTCTGTCCAGAAATAGGACCATTGCCCTTGTTGCCCCTACTAGAAGAAGCATGACCCTTACCCGTAAGCATACGTTTAAATCCTTCCATTATAAATTTATAATTATACTAATAAATAATTAAAGTAAATGAAATTAAGTGCGTTAAATAAAATAAACAGACAATAATAATTTAATGAAGGAACGAATGTACCAAACGCCGACGTAACGTCGACGTGTAATCGAGAGCTTGAAAATTGAAACTTTTATCGATGGAAGATCCTCAAGCTAGTTGCCAACTTCACTCTCAATTCCCAAATGAATAAATAAAATTGAATATTTAGTAGACAATGTAGACTTGTAGAGAGATGGATTGAGAGATTAGAGAGATTGTAGGAAGATTTGTGAGAAAGATGAAGAGAAAATGAGGTATTTATAGTTGGAAAATTGGGTTAAAGTATAAATATAATAACTTATGAGTTAAAAATAAATATTAAGAGGGTAGGGGGGTTGGGGGAGGCCAAAAATGACCGTTGCACAACGACCAAAATGTAAAATGGTCGTTGGTGCAATGAAATTTTTGCAAAAGGAGAGTTTCGGGCTGGATCGGGTCGTGACTGGCGGGCCTGGGGCGGGCCGGGACGGGTCGGGACGAGACCTTGTCCCATCCCGATACCGCGGTTTTTTTAAAAAAATACTCGAGTTCGGTGCCACTGGCCAGCCATAGTAATAAAGGGTACGAGGTTTTTGGAATTTGGGAAGATAATAATAAAGGGTATTAGGTTTTGGGTTTTTATGGGATGGCCGACGGACTGTGTGTGTGTCAAAACTAAAATAAATAGAAATTTGCTTCTTTTATCTTTTTATTCCCTAAGCAAACACTTGGAGGGTTGGAGGGGAAAGGTGGGTTTTTCTTCTTCTGGATTTCGTATCTAGTGTCCCGTGTTTGAATTCAATTATATTTAAATTTGTGTCGAATATGATTCATTTTTAGGGAAGCACTTTCCATAAAAAAATCTTACCAAAACTCAAATCCAATAACTTTGATTAACGAAGAAACAACCTATCCACTTAATACTTTGGGAAAAAGTAATTTGCACGAAAGAATAATAATTCGTGCACTTGTAGATGCAGGAGGTCAAATACTATTCACATAGGGTATGTTGTTGTATAGGATGTTTGCGTGCCATTAATGAATGCGAGATGCATACCTTTTATATATAAGTTTATCCCTTAATTAATTGATATGTATTTTAAAGTCATAATTAATTCGGTATAAACATTTGTTATAAATAAATATTTGGAGAAAGAACGTCTATGTCCCCTCGAATCAAATTAATTATCCGTTCATAACTCCATTACTTTCGTATCCCCAGGAAAAATTAAAACTATTTACCCGAGATATTCCAATTATAATATCAACATGGTATATAAATATACTGAGATGGTATCACGAAAATATTTTATTTATAAATTGAAAGTATCTCTACAATTCTCCACATAATCTCTTGTTCTCCTTTTTTTCTCTCTCTTATTTTCTCTAGTTGTGAAAATAGCTAGCAGCACCCCTATTTATAATAGTAAGAAACCTACTTTAACTCAAAATTAAAAAAATCTACTCCTATACTAATTTAACTATGAATCCTAACTAGACATGAATTAAAATACCAAATTTCTAATAAAATTTAATTTTTTTACAATTTTAAATTATTGTTTCCAACATTCTCCCGTAATTCAAAATTGTATGTCTAATTCTTGATGCGCTTGTCACCATTTTTCAATTGTTGAAGCACTTGTTTCCGACCCATCAATTGTTGAAACACTTTCTCTTCAACCGTCACTCACCATCTTCCAATTTGTTGAAGCACTTTCTCTTCAACTGTCACTCACCATCTTCCAATTTGTTGAAATTGTTGTAGCATTTCTCTTCAACCTTCACAATCGTTGGAGCACTTTCTCTCCAACATTCCAATTTGTTGATGCACTTTCTCACCAACCTTCAATTGTTGAAGCACTTTCTCTTCAACATTCACAATGGTTGGAGCACTTCTCTCCAACATTCCAATTTTGTTGATGCACTTTCTCATCGACACCCAATTTTTTTTAACCCACTTCTCCGACTTCTATAGAAACCGTTCCTTCCTCTTGTGCATATTTTCTTGCAGCTCTTTAAACTTGCAATATTTTTCTTAGCATGATTATTTTCATGCCTATATCATTGGCCCGACGTTTGCATGCATAATTCTTGGCCAGACAGGCGGCATATATGTGTTATAGTAGCCCGCCGGCTGCAAAAGCTTTTTGATTCTCTTCCAGGATCATAAAAGCTCTGATTCTAATTTAAAGAAATATTTTATTTATAAATTGAAAGAATCTCTATAATTCTCTACACAATCTCTTATTCTCTTGTGTTTCTCTCTTTTTTCTATAGTTGTGAAAATAACTAGTAGCACCCCTATTTATAATAATATCTACTTTAACTCAAAATAGGAAAATATATTCCTATTCTGATTTAACTATGAATCCTAACTAGACATGGATGAAAATACTAAATCCTAATTAAATTAAATTTTCTATAATTCTGAATTATTATTTCCAACATGAGATGTTATCATGGATGATCATGACCATTTATTAAAAAAAGACACTTTTCTTTTAAAAAAAAACTCTATGATATCATTGTCTTATTTACACAGACTGTGATGGTATCATGTAGGACTGCTTCAGTCATTCAATCTCTACTTAGGACCATGATACCATCGTGATATATAAATATACTGAGCTGATATCATGGAGGGCTGCTTCAGTCCTTCTCTTAGTCCTCCATGATAGCATTATGATATATAAATATACCGCGATGATATCACAAAGGAATGAGTTTGGGCGAGGAGATATACCAGGTAAATAATTTTGAGCGAAGGGGTACGACGGGTAATTAATTTAGAAGAAGCATGGGCGGATAATTATTTTATTTTTGAGGGTATTTCGATTAGTTTTCCTAAATAATTACCCCTGCAGGAACTAGTTTATCAAATATGATGTAATGGTGGGATGGATCCATATTTATTTACGAAGCATATACATAAAAACTTGTTAAAATATCAAAAAAGATTAAATCTAAAACATAAGGCAATAAATTTAGTGCTAAAAATCTTTAAAATAGATCTCATTAAATTTAAATCTTCGTAAGACTATGAAAATTGTGGTGGAATGGATAAGATCCCTTAAATTTTTAACTAGATATTTTGAATTACATATAAAAAATATTATAATAGGTAGTGATTCCATCTTTAATGAGCATTACGTGTCAGTGTAAATTTAAATTTAAATTTGTAGGAGCTCCAATATAAATATCAAGACATAAATAAAACGAAAAACGAAAAATTTAAGGTATCAACTTTCCCAAGCATATTTGATATTCTAGGGTTGAGAGGGTAATCTCTATTAATACCACAAGTCCACAACATTTTCTCACCCTTTCTCCTTTCATCCCTTTACGTAATAAAAATTAAAAACACATATAAAATTTGGTTTATGAAGCAATTCAATTGAATGGTCATTCTCAAGGAACGTATAATCATCCTAAATCTAATACCCATTTTACCTCATCTGGATAAAAACTAACTAAGGAACGTATAATCTGTTGGATATGTAAAGCACGTACGAGAATAGTAAATAACTATTATAATGATCGAAAGGATAAACAACAAAGATTACAACAACAAGTTGTCAATCTCTTGATCTTGAATTGGAACTTCAAATCTGGATCTTGTATTCAGAAATACAAGAACATGAACTGCTACACTTGTGGCTTGTAAAACCGCTGAGAATCCGAACGGTTAGAGTCCTTTGAGATTCAAGTTAACACCTGAAACACTTAGCAACCAATTAGATAATCACAACACCATCGGTTGAGTCGAGAGATGTCTCTCTGTCTTTAAGACAAGATTGCCCCCGTATATAGGCTTTATGGAAGTGTGGACAATAGTCTCCCAAGATGAAACAACAAACTATCAAATGTGCAAAGCCTACACGAATGATCCCAGCGAAGAACACGAATAATGAAGATTGCTAAGAGAATGATTGCTTATCAGGATAACTGATCTTTTTGTGGTGTTGTTAACTTGTAAGTATGTTCATATGTTCATTTCTGTTCATCTATAGAATTGAGTCAATGGCCTCAATTGTGCAAGATGTCCTTTCAAATGCCCCATAATGACATTCAATTGTCATGTAATGGATGACATTTAACCCCCAAGTAATGCAGCAACATAATGGTCCAAGTAATAGTCATTATTGGGTGGATTCAATGCCATTGAAACCACCTCAACAACCAAACCTTTGGAATTCCGTCGAGCAGTCACTGCCAATGAAGCGACGCGGCTCTGCCACATTAGCGCATCGGCGCTAATTCAGCCAGAAACTCACGATGCTCACTGCCAATCAGGCGTCGCGGTGCTGCAAGGGGGCGCCGCGGCCCTTCTCGTCTCCGCGACCCTTTTCCGACCCGTACCATCTTACACTTCGCACAATCCTTCATTCGTTTACCAACGTGGAACACTTGTTATTTAACCAATAACCGTTCATCATTCTATGTCTCAAACATTTCACTTACGTATCAATATCTCTTTCATTAACGAAATTTACAATACTTGGCACTAAGATTGCACATATGTGAAAACGACATTTCCGACGTGCGGGACCCCAACTGTTCGAGTCATAAATAATGGGATAAACTTAATTCCACATTAGTAAATTTCCAACATAATCATCTTAAATCTAATACCCACTTTACCTCCTCCGGATGAAAACTAACTTTTCTTTTACCCAAAATACCTATTTTTTTTTATTTTTAACGCATATAGTTATGCAATTTAAGAACAAAAAGACGAATCTCTTTCTTGTGAATTAAAAAAATACGAAGAAAAATTATATGACTTTCTAATTGTCTTTGTCTTTAACTGATGGAAATATAAAGTTTGGAGTTGTTGAGAAGAATGTAAGGATATTATAGTGTCCAAGGCATGCTAGAGGGTCTATTTTTGGATTCGATAGGAATATAAGACAATAATATTCATTCATGTGCCCCTATTGTGCTCTCGTTTGTAGCAAAAGTATCAAAGCAATGCTATAGCGTATCAGAGGGAATATGAACATCCAACCAGAAACCTTAAGAAATTATGAGGAGTGGTCCACGACCATTATAAATTTCATTGAAAACCTTTAGGTGGATGACGAATTAATGTATCACACATTACCCTGCTCTAATCAAGCCACCCTAAGGACCTATCTGTTCAAAAGAAACAAAGAAAACAACAAAATATTTGTTATTATGAAACATCATTGATTGCTTACCTGAACTAATCATCACATAAACAGTAGGGAGAAGGGAAGGACAGTATACCACAGGATCTTTGTTGGAGTATTTGGTAAGACAAGGAAACATATGATTCTCTCTGTGTATGATAAATTTAATCTTTGTATCAGAAACTTTACAATACATAATACAAAATGTTAAAGAGTCTCACGGCGGAAATGGAATGCAAATATGGACTCCTTATATAGACTTGGACAATCCTCACCCTATAAGGAGTCCACGTTAAGAGTCCCACATCGGTAATAGAATGGGAATACGGACTCCTTATATGGACTTGGACAATCCTCACCCTACAAGCTAGCTTTTGGGGTTGAGTTAGGCCCAAAATCCATTTTTTACATGGTATCAGAGTCAGACTCATTTCAATTCTTTGTTCACCAATGTTGGGCCCCCAAATTATATTGTCTACGCTCCAGTTAACGAGGTCTGGGCGTGCAGGGGAGTGTTAAGAGTCCCACATCAAAAATGAAATGATAACATGGACTCTTTATATAGACTTGGACAATTCTCACCCTACAAACTAGCTTTTGGGGTTGAGTTAGGCCCAAGATCCATTCTTTACCCAAAATATCCGGTAACTGGTCAACCAAATGTTGAGCAATCCACCACCGGAGTACTTCATAAGAAGCAAACTAAACTATCTAAATGATCTACAATTCATAGAAAGGCACTTCATAAGAAGCAAACTAAACTATCTAAATGATCTACAATTCACAGCTTTCTACGAATAAGTTCAAAAATTTTAAATGTGAGCAAAACTTGTTTCGACATCATGCACCATGTTAGCGTAAACACAAGTGCAAAAGTCCGGCCTCCGGTAAGGCCAACCAGAACAACCAAAAGAAGAACAATACTTGCTGAATTCTGCTCTTTTCTGGTTAAACTATCTACCTTAGCAATAGTTGCCTCAAGCACTTTTTCAGAGCTCTTTTGACAATCATTGAAATCTTCAAGTTTATCCTTTTCCTGAATGATATCATCATTTTCCCTTATTGGCATCATCTGATTACTTGTTTTCCTTCTGAACTTCTTTGCAAGAAATCTTGTCATCTTGGATTTTTGAGATTTTTTTGTCTTGGATTCCAACAGTTCACTTGTCCATTCCTCTTCCTTCTCCATTACAACCCCCTCTGAGACCTTTCCTTCACATTTCAGTTTGCTACCCCTACTGGACTCTTCAGTTTTTTCCTTAACATGAATTTCTTGAATTTGGTTAGTAAAATCAGAGGAACAAAACTCTTCTCGTGGTAATGGCGCCTTAAAAACACAATCTTCTGCTAACTCAACCATTTTGGCTCCAACTAGAGCACAGGGCATGAGCCATCTATAAATGTGTTCTCCTGAATATTCAAAGATAAACAACAACAAAGTTGACATTGTTATTCCCCGTACAAGGTTCTTTGTTCCTAAAACCAAAACCACCACCAGAAAGATCTTCAGAAGCGCTATTAACACCATATTTTTATCAACAGCTTCATCGAGATCAACTCTTTCACCTTTTCCCTGACAGCCCCTTAACTGAGACCTCTCAATTGTGTAACGGGCTGGCAAAGGTGGAGCTATAGGAGATGACAAAGGCAAACTCTGACTCAGAGAAGAAAGAGATCTCAAATGGGGCTCAGCCACCACTGGAGGAGGCCTTTTTTTCTTGGAAGTTCTCATGAACCTTTGACGATTCTTGACAAAAAGATCCACAAGGGAAGTGGGGAAACCAGTCTCCACCATAAGAGGAGATTGAGAACGAACATGGTCCTTCACCAATTGAGATATACTCGTCTTCTTCAACTTAATCCATGGAAAAGACATGCTTAGAGATATCCAAATTCAGACTCAGTTCAATTCAACCAAAATCTTTTTCTTTTCCTTCTAAAATTTCAGTATCTGAGGAATTTTAATAGGGGAAATCCAGAGCAAAATTCAAAAAGAGCTGAGACAAGAGCAAGAACATTACAAAGGTCAAGACACTATAATTTTGGACTGTTAGGACATGGCATGATCTTGGACAATAATATAGAGGGACTGAAGATTTATGTCTGGTCACGCGTATCTATTTGAAAAATATGTAATAGGTGTTGGGAAGTAGCAGAGGAGGAGAGAGGATAATTTAAAGGAATCTAAAGAAATGTTTCAATAAGGCATGTTTAAATTCGAAATCAGTGGAGGAAGGTGCTGTGAAGCAGAAAGTAGAAACACTATGATTAGAGGTGGACAAAGGTCCTACTATGGTGCGTTTCCTTTTACTATTTTTCTTGCTTTTCAATGTATCTACAGGCAACAACTTTAAGTCTTTATAAAATTAACTTTTGTTTTCACAGTCTTTGTTTGTATTCTTTCTCGTGTGGCAATTGCAAGATTGTGATTGGGGAGAGAAGAGAGAAGCTTAGGTAAGAAGCAACATTATGCCTCATGATACACAAGCTTAATATGAAAAAAAAAAATTCACTCAAATAGTTTCATTACATTTGAAATATGAAAGTTTAGGACCAAGCACACCTACTTGTAAATTGCAACACATAAATAGTACTTCCTCCGTCTCAATTTATGTGATGTACTTTCATTTGACACACTTTAATAAATAAAGAAAGACTTTTAAATCTTATGGTCTAAAATAAGCCAAAGGTATTTATGTGGTTATAAATTATCTCATTTTGCATAAAGGTAAAGTTTAAAATTAAATTATTGCCAAATAAGAAAATATGTCATTCTTTTTTTAACGGACTAAAAAAAAATGTGAGTCATTATTTTTGGGAGAGAGAGAGAGAGAGTAGTACTTTTTAAGACAATAAATAGTTCTGTTTCCTTATTAAGTTATTTATTATACTTTTTAAGACAATAAATAGTTCTGTTTCTTTTCTTTCAATCTGAAAGATTGGTTCATGTCTTCCTACATCATGGGAAGAGCTCAGTGTCATATACAAGAGGAAACCTCCTTCATGCATGATAGCGCACCTTGCCAATAAGGTATAGTACCTATTAGATGCAACTGCTGACACAAAGAATAGTACCTTTTAAAATAAGCCAACGTCGTATATAGAAAATCAAGTTAGTCAAGTTACTACGCAAGAATTTGTTGCCATGCATCAACCGGATTCTAATTGCCAAACTGGTACAAGATACAATAAATGGCCAACTACAGCCCAATGATGAAGATAAATACAACCTAGATGGACTGGTGAACACAATGTTTTGCAGCAAGGTTATGTAACCCTTACACAAGTTGTCACAAGGCTGAAATGCCAATCTCCAATTAAACAGTAACATGAACATAGCGGCAAATGAAAAAATTGGAACTGGATTTCAAAGAAAAAAATTCTAACCCTTCTAACAAATAGCGCTTAGTGCTGTCATTCTCCAATCCAAAAGGAATCATTTGTTCTTGGCTGATTTTGAATGTGGCAGTGTTCCAAACACTTTGTCCCAGAAAGAGGAGGTGATGCCAAAACCTTTGTTCTGGATACGAAAATGATGATTCAAGTGATATTTCTGTGAAAGAAAAAGGCAAAAGATCACCAGTTAGGATCATAGAACAGGTTAAGAACGCTGCACGTTTCGATATTCATAAAATTGAGATGAAACTATCAGTTCAAAATAACCCCCCTCCCCCCTCTCAACAAACCCAAGCAGAGTGTTCCTTTATTACCCTAAAGAAGGGACAGAACCACAAACTATAACATGAAACAACAGTGACTACTCTCAAGTACCACAGATGACTAACATAATTTGCAACGCTATCACAAATCTCCGACTAGAAGTTGAGAAAGTTAAATAAAGAAACCAGAAGGGGTCTATAAAAGCATCTTCCCAAACTGACAAGTTATTACACCTGACAGGAGACATCACGAAAAACAAAGTAATCGAATAACCACAATGAAGCCAAGTTAGGGAGGTGTTAACAAACATATCCTCTTACCTTAAGACTTTTAGGCACTTCAATTGTTGGTTTTCCGTGATGCAAGTAGTAGTGAGTTACATCATACATAACATAGCCCAATAAACCGCCTCCAAACAAAGCAGGAGCAGTAGAGGGAGTCGCCAGGAATTTGATCAAGTTCCAGAACTGCAATTACAAAGTACAGTATCAAAAGCTGTGGGAAAAGCAACTAGTCATTGTTCTTCAGCATACTCGCACAATTCAGCATTAAGTATAGTCGTAATCAATGTCACTTGAGGAAAACAAACAATAAGAACTTACGATTTTCAACTTGCAACATCTTGTATATAAACTACTAACTTTGACTAGCAATTGAAGTAGGCTAGTATTATATTCCTTTAGTTGCTTTTGCCATGTTGACTTTTCCAAAATCAAACTAGATTTTGTCAAGTGGATTTTCATGCAGATTCATGTAATATCTGATGCATACCCTCCAAGTGCTAATTCTTTTTGTGTCTTTTCTTCATTTATTAGGCAGATAAAAATGGCTTTGTCAAAACGTTGTTTGAACTCTGAAAACCAAATGAAGCAACAATCAAGGAACAAAGAGAGTAATTATCTTTTATTTCACAAACAGCGGTTTTAACCATTTGAAAATTGGGGGTCTTTAGATTTGTGTGAAATTATAAAATTAAAAAAACAAGGTCCTCAGGGATTACAAGACGATGCTAAGATATGAAGTCCAACATACCGGTACAAGGAGAACAGCCGTTGCAGCAGAAGGGAAAACAAGACGTAGACCATCCATGGGATGCTTATGATGACAGCCATGAAGAAGACCTCCCTCATACTCAACAATTCAGGTAAGTTTTTCATGTTCAATGCAAGAAGATAAATTAAATCAAGGGGCTCATATAATCATGTTGATCTTATGTTGACATGTTAATCATGAACAGAGCACTAGACAAAGCTGCGGTTCAAATGGAGGGCACCAATAAGCAAGGAAACTGGAGGCTTTGTACTGTCACGCAAGTGGAAGAAGTGAAAATCCTTACCAGGATGATGCCGATCCTCCTTAGCACTATCATCATGAACACATGTTTGGCACAGCTACAAACAATCTCAATACAGCAAGGGACTCTAATGGACCCTAGCCTTAGCAAGTTTGACGTACCTGCTGCTTCCATTCCGGTCATTCCTCTTGTATTCATGTCCATCCTCATTCCCGCCTCACGAAGTTCCTCTTCGTCCCTGTAATGAGGATGTTCGCTGGCCATCCCACTGGGATAACGCACCTGCAGAGGGTCGGGATAGGGCTCATCCTCTCAGCGATCTCCATGGCCATTGCAGGAGCTGTGGAGGTGAAGAGGAAGAATGAGTTTAACCACCACAATCATCGCACGAGCCTCTTCTGGCTCTCCTTCCATTATGCAATCTTTGGGATAGCAGACATGTTCACACTCGTTGGGCTGATGGAATTCTTCTACAGCGAGGCTCCAGCTGGGATGAGATCATTATCGACGTCTTTCTCGTTTCTGTCACTCTCCATTGGCTACTACTTGAGCTCAGCTTTTGTTGAGCTCATCAACTCAATCACTTCAAAGCTCAGTTCCAACAACCAAGGATGGCTTCAAGGGAGAGACATGAACAAGAACCACATCGAACTTTTCTACTATTTCCTAGCAATCCTCAGCTTGCTCAACTTTGGGAACTATGTCTTCTGGGCCAAATGGTACAAGTACAAAAAGGATGTTTCTATCGATGAACAGAAACTTCTCCGGCCAGATTTATCTGTAACTATGAGTATGACCTCGCAACAGGCCATCTCTACAAGTGAAGGTGAACAGAAGACCGAAAAAACTGAAGCTCAAGCATAAAACTTTAAGTCATGAGTTAGAAGTACTGTATGTTTCTTCAAACACTTAGTATCATTCTGCACCTAGCAAGTAGATATTTCGAGCACATGTAGGTAAGGAAATAGTAAGCACTTGGTATAAGCAAAAGAAATGGTGAAGCAAATCTTTTCTATTAATGGAGCATGAATGGAGGAGCAGATTTCTATAGCTTCTGGAATCCCACATCACTAACCAAAATGCAGCAAAAATGAGTTTGTTAGAAAGCATCTACAGCTAAGATGTTGAATTATTGCTACTCCATTCCCAAATAACATCACAGTGTTCAGTAAAATCTGCATTCACAGGACTGGTATCTTTTCGTCTAAAAACAGCAATTTGAGAGGCAAATCCTGGTTCTTTGTTAGGCTCTCCCCCAACGCCGCTGAACTCAACATCATAATTATGCCTTAAAGCAAGCTCAGATGCCCATTGGCAGAATTGCTGTCTAGTCCACTCGAACTTGTGATCGTGATTGCGGAATTTGCAAGATTCCTGCTGGCTCTTCTCACATGGGTCCTCTTCCTGGTATTGGGGAGTAGATTTCTGGAGAATCACATTGTATTCATAATTGGGAGTGGAGACGATAAGAATCTGTGGACAAAATGAACTGAGCACAGTATCCCCAAACAAACAAGCGTCATATTCCTCCATGTGTTCAATCACCTATAGTTGATCAAAATGCCCAACTTTCTTGATCAATGAATGAGTTAATGCTTTACAGATTCTATGGAAGAAAGAAAAGACAGAACCCAAAAATATATCAGGAACCACCTAAGCTGACAAAATGTCTCAACTTAGGATCATAAAAGAACTCTGAAGAAGTATACATCACGATAGAAAGCCAAGACCCCTTGAAGGGGAAACCTCTATTCAACAGCTTATCATATACATAAAGAACATACATAAGCGCCCGATAAGAAAAGAAGACAGGTTAAATGTTGGACTCACAAAAGTAAATAATCTTGTGTAAACCATAAAAGTCCATCAAAATATTAGCTACACAAAAGCTGAAAGCAAGGAATAACATCCAAGTCTATTTACCATGTGGTGATTGGTCAATATATAGAAAAATAAGTAACAAAGGGAAAACACGGAGCAGAACGCGCTATAAATTCACACTTAATTGGGACAATATAAGTGCCAATAAAGAACGTTGGAAGCATCATTAATGCATCACTCGCCTGCATAGCAAGGCTAATTTGTATGTGTTCAGGTGGATAGACCCTAACAAGCCACTAGAAAATATCATTATCACATCATTATTCCCAGTGAAGCTAAAATGGACTAAACTGAACACTTGTAACAATAAGAACACCCGCTCTAATATAGTTCATTACAAAGGATTAGAGATCGAAGAAATCTGTCAGCACTATGATCTAGCAACCCATTATGAAAACTCAGTTTCTAATTTGCCCCTCCCTCCCTCGTAATGAGTACTGGCTCTATACTCTTCTGGTAGGTGAATGAATGTGTCTTATCTCTGCCAGTTCCGTATGTCAAAGGAAGCATAAAAATCAGTCGATCTCTGCTTCAAATCAAATAGATAGAAGTTTTGAAGATGCCACTTACACCAGTCTCCAACTTAGATATTACAAGGTTCAGAAACTGACTCTCCAAATAAACACTTCAGATCACATCTTGTTTACTGCTCCAGAATATCTACCTTCCGACCTTAAATACTAATACATGATATCTAACACACTATACAATCTACAGCAATCAACTTGACAGATCATATCACTGAGTCCACCGATCCAGCTGCCTCAATGAAAAAGACTGTACATATAACCAGCCATAGACCTTATTTTGGGAATGGTTATAAGGTACATCAGCATTTTTACACAAATACTTCATGAAACTCGAAGTGTCCTAAAGCTCAATTATTTAAAACGAAAAAAGAAGTAAAATCTTAAAAACTGTGTAACAATCATGGAAGGAAAACCAATTACCTCCAAGCAGGTTGCGATGTCATATCCACATAACCGAGAATCACAAGTCAAAATTGAACCCTCGTATAGTATTGCAGACTTGACTCTGTTGGTCGGTTGTTCAGCTTCTATATTTCCATTGAGTTTTGAATGAAGAATCTGGAAATTAAGAAGAATCTTAGGCAATGCATGTGGTAGGTATTTTTTTTTACAAGTGAGCATTTTATACAAACAAAAAAGCACATAGATTGAGCAGTGGATTACATCAGGTTCTACAATTGTATCAGTATCCATATCCAGGGCCCTTACAAAAAATCAGTTCCCACCTAGTCTAATTCGAGAGACAACTGAGAAAATCTAAAAGCTATGTACTTCATATACATTCTGCATGTGGTAGACATTAAAGGTTTAGAACTGTGCTCCATCACTGCAACCAAAATAAAGTTAATTGGAGCAGTTTTTTAATGCGAGATTCATGAAGCTAATCAGAAATTCTTAGCATCTAGAGCAACATTTTTGACCTCATTAGTTTACTAGTTCTAATAGTCCAAGAAACAGCCAAGGATATTATATTGATGAAGCTACCAAGTTGCTTGCCAACCTGGCAACCCAGAGAGAAAAAAGGAGGAAAGGTCTCTTTTCACTTTAATATTTATTCATTATCTCATGAAACCATATTCCCAGACTCTAGAATCATACACCACCATAGACTGAATAGTATCTACTGTGGAGTTTACAACGATAGAATATGGAAATAGAAAATCTGTGTCATGAACATAGGTATAGCAAGGAAATAGATACACATGTCTCTGTGTGTGTATATGTTGTATAGATACTTATGATGGGTAAAAGGATCTTGACATTTTGGCCTAGGAAACATCTCTCTAGCTTTGGCAATCCAAATATAATGTCATTAACTATCAAATGGGGCAATGTCACACTGAAATCATAGGCTAAATTGGATTTAGTTGATGACACGGGATAATATCTAAATTGGATTGGCGGAAGATGACCATTGCAGATCCTGATTTTTCTCATTTACTCAAATCACAGTTTCAGTTTTGAACCTACATGGTTAAGATAGAAATGCACGAGCTCCTATTATCATTACCAAGAAAAAGAAATGCAGTAAGAATAAGTTATAGGACAATCACTGATAGAGATCGGGAAAGTAAAAAAATGGTGTCAAAGGGCAGTGAATGCATCAGACCTTTGCAGCACGAGCAAGAGCTCTCTGTGAAATATCAACACCTACTATTTTCTCAAGAGAGGTTTGATAAGCTAATAAAGACTCCAGCAGGCTTCCAGAACCACATCCAAAATCGACCTGCAATGGACTAAGGATCAGAATCAAGTCCTTTTATCATCTAAAGAGACAGTAATCATTTGAAAAGGCATATACCAAAGAGGCAGCACAAGATTCTCTAATGTGCTGCAATGCATATTCAACGCGTTGTTTTGATAATGGGGGAGAGAATAAAGCCTGTTCCATTCTATCCTCCAAGGGTACTGTCACCCGCAGCAAAGTGACTTCACATTTCACTAAGCAAGTACCTGCCTCCAGAGAGTCCAGAGAGGAGAGGAAACTTTAGATAATTGGAATACAACAGAAATTATGATATGGTTTGGACACAATAAATGTTCAGCGAAAAGCATGTTCTATATAAGAAACCAATACAAATAGGGCAAAAACCAATCAGAATAAACTGAAACAAATGCCTAGCTTACCTGAAGACAATAATGAGAGGATATTTGCAGAATCACGAGCCACTGCTAGAACAATCTCTTTGGAAGGCAATTCCATAGTAAAACATGCAGACTCATCAACGGACATCTGTGTTACAACTGCTTCAAGAGCAGGTGATACGGCTCCACTGCCAATCTCAAACTCAAACTCTTCAGACCCTTCAAGATGTTCCTTAGTGCATTCCCTTTCCGTGGCTAAATATATCTTGTAAGTCACACACACCAAAGAACCACTAGATGGAGTCATTCCAGATGATACTTCATCTTCAAGCGGGTTATTCTGTACATTAGAGTAGCTAGGACACAAAAAATTGCCTGCTAGTGTTGCACTGCTCCACCGATATTTGGGCAAAAATTGACATAATGAGAACTCCTTAACAAACTGTTGAGGATAAATAAGAATATCAAATCCCTTTGCAGATGATGTCATCTCTTCCACAGACATATCAACTTTATCAAGAAATCCATCCAACCATAAGAGAACTTTTAAAGCAACATTTTGAACTGCATCAATCTGTTTCTTATAAGATTCCTTTGGTGAACACAGCAGAATCAAGTCCTGGCACTTGGAGTATATCTTCACTGTACATCTGTAGACTAGACTACACCCTTCTTGTGCTACAGCAGTAGCAGCAAGGCCCCCTTCATTAGTTTCGTCTCCACCTGATAATGTATCCCTCAATCTTCTACGTCCAGGTAAATCTGGCAGAGGTTCAATGGAATCGCTTGAAAAGACAGGTTCAGATAATCGATGCTGGCGGCAAAATGTACAGAGAATATCTCTTGGAAAAGAACCCCTCCAATTGCTCCTTGTTGTGAAAGCTGTGGGCAGTTCCGCGGCAAGTATTGCTTCTCTTGACAACTTGTAAATTCCACTAGGTATCTTGTTGGCAAGTATTCTTTACAGGAGAAAAAGAGAAAAAGAAAATTAATCCAGCTATTATGCATGAGAAAATAAGAAGAAACTAGTAAAGAAATAATTATGCAAAATCGAAAATAGAAACTGAGCATCACGATTAAATAAAGAAACCAAAAGGCAAAAACAACAATAAGAAAGAAAAGAAATTCCTGAAGTACAACATTGTGACTTCAGGCCCCGAGTGTTGAGCACCCTAAACTCATCATGCAAATTCACTGTCTCCATTATTTGGCCCACCACACCCAGATCAAAGAGGGGAAACTTACTCCGGCGGCTATCATAGTTCCGACATATCTTATTGGTCAATCTGGTTTTGAATAGCCAGACTAAGTTTTGGACTTCGCTGCCTAAAATCTCAAAAATGATGCCAAGGACATACCTGTAATATGCACGCAAGGATAAATCCTCATAATAAAGATCAGTAGATTTCCAGGTGTATCCTACAGACGCCAAAATTGCATCACCACATATTTCTTGACCAGATAGGTAGGTCGCGATGGTATTGACATATCCTTTAAATGAACTAGCTTGTTTCATATACAACTCCGATGACGGGACAATTGTTATGGACTCTGGAGCACAGAAGTACAACCTCGTGTCTGAGGAAGCTTTGCCAATATTCCTGCAACAGAAAACAAGTGTTCATCATGAAAGGTATAGGAAATGCTCGAGTCAAATGGTAACAATTATTTATTTAACAAGCCTTTTCTTACATAAACCGCAAAACTACCTTACAGCAACCATCAAAAGAATCCCAATCTCCCGTATATAACCACAATGAGGAATGTTCTCAATTTTGGTCATACTAGATTGTTGTCTAGCTTAACTACATAAATCCAAAGATGCATAGAGTATATACCATAGAAGCATCGAAGAAGGAACCATACAATCTATTAGAGCACTCTACATAGAAGCATACGCAGATACAAGGATTTAAATATGATCAGTTCAACCTTCACAGTTTTCAGACTGAACTCATTGTAATTTTGAAACCATTAGTTCAGATTTAATACTCGTTGAAATGTTAATGATTTTCACATGTATATTTAAACTCTGTTGAAAATATTGGGTTCGGTTGGACCCCCAGCACAAAAGTCTGCATCCGCCACTGGATAGGAACTCCTTCATATGCTTCGTACCATACTGCATTAAAATCTACTTCTGATTGCTATAAATCAAGCAGACTGTATGACAACACTCTACCAGCCAAACAAAGTACTAGCGCAATGCTCTGTGTATACTCTTTCTCACCTAGAAAACAGAATCTTAGAAGCATCCTTAACCCCTAGTTCCTTTGCAATAACATCCAGGTAGTAAATGCCAGAAGAGGCATTAAGTATCACAGATTCCACAGTCTTCTCTGTTGAAGATGGAATACGTACTGCTTCAATTGAAATGCTCTCTGGGAAATTAGGTTCATTCTTTAGTAAAGACTGTATAATCTCAGGAGGGTGCGGAGTTAGCCTCTTCAATGAAAGCTTCTCTTCAGAGAAAAAGAGAGCATCTGCTAATCTCTTTGCAGCTTCAATAATAAGTGACATCACCAACAAGTGATTTGACTCCATTTCAGAAGATATATATTTACATAAGCTATTAATCTTTGCATCAAACATGGCAATAGCTGCTACAGGAACAAATCCATTAAGGTGACCTTCTCTCGCCAACGCTGCTCTGAAGTGACCACTAAGCGGATGAATTGCAGACAGGAACTTTCATCAACAACCGGAAATGAAAAAAGCGAACCGCAAATAAGATCAGTTAGGTAGTTCATTAGCTGCAGAAAAGTTGCATTCATGAACTACATCCTATTAGTCAATCCGTTTAGATCATTTAATCCTACTCACACAAATACTTTTATAGTAGATTGTTAAGAAACCAACTTCACAGACAACTATAATTTCATTAAGTACTTTCTTATGCCGATAAACATGTATATAAGTCAAAGTTCTCACTTAATCTACATTGGCTAGTCAAACTGTGTAATATCTCGGCTGACTCCAAAAGAAAATTGCATCACCACATTTTACACCAATAGAGTTACATACCTCAATTGAAAATAAATATGATAGTCGACCAGCCAATTCATTCCACGCTTGCTCCACAGTGACATTATCTTCTTTAGGCTGGATGCCTAGCTGCAGATAAACAACAACCACAAGTTGTTAATGCATTAGCTTTTCATTGACATTTGAAAGTCTAAGCTCCAAGCTGAGAAAAAAATCAGAATTTGTCCACTTCATATGTTAAAAACTGATCACAAGAGCATGCAAATAAACGACAAGCATGAGCTAATGATGAACTTTTCATAGACATATGAATACCTATCCGACAAGCTGAGAGAAAAAAAATTCATCAACTACCCACTTCATTTGCAGCACTCACTATAAGTGCATGCTTAGCTTAGATAAACTTTGAGTGAAATGAAAAGTTTATGATAAAGAGTTGAAATTCTACAACCTCACTTATCAGCAAAAAGAGAAATAAAAGTTGTTTCCTTGAGTTGAAACCCAATTTACCTGAGTCTTACTTTTCTTTTTCTTTCGTACTAGGCTATTCTAGAACCCCAAACAGTCAGGCCCTTGTGGCAGTCAATAAGTGCAGCATTAACTATTTGATACGAGGAGATACTCCAAGAACATAATTTTATGGAATGCAAAGGTAATAAGAAAGAGTGTCAATCAGCTTCAACATCACCACTGTCGACAAATAAACGGACTGCATGAAGTAACTAAAAGAACACAATTAATACGGAACATGACATCGCCAAAACAGTACTACCTACGACAAAGCTCCGTTCCTTTCCTTCAAAATATTTAAACAGCTCAAGAACAGAGAAAAAAGACAAAACCTTTTGTATAGCCTTCTCAGCAGCAGATTGCTCAGCATCCTTCTTTCTTTTGAAGGCTTCAGAGACTACCGAAAATTCTGGAAGTTGCAGAGAACAGCGATAGAGGCAAGGACCTTTCTGAGGGATTACTAAACCAGGACATCCATTTTGTACAACCTCTTGAACTTCCTCGACCTTATAGCAAGCTTTTGTACCAAATCTCTGGTGTATGATAGCCTTAGGCGTGAAAGGTGATTTCTTTGGACCACTCGCTTGGCCTTTTCCAGTTTCCATAGCTTTGCCACGAGAATTGAATACTTAAAACAATTCAACTCCTATACTGAAAAGGTACTTCAATACTAATTTCCATTGTGCATCATACATAAAGCATATTAAAGCCAACAACACAGTACAATAGTAAATACTAACAATTACCTAATTTGAATTGTTAGTACTGTTGATTACAATGGTGCAGGGAACGGAAATAAGTAACTGCCAAGTATTACAACAATCTGAAATTTCAAGAAACTGGAAGAAGAAACTGATTGCTGGGTCGAGTGATGACACTCTGTCTTTAAGACAAGATTGCCCTGTATGTATCCTTTCTACGTTCTGGACATAGTCTCCCAAGATAAAACAACAACTCAACAAATAAGCAAAGGAAACTCAAGTGTTACTTTGAAGAACTTAGTGTAATGAAATGATGCTGGAAAGTAGTAGGAAGAATCTGATTTCGTTTGTGTGTTATGTAGTCTCAACAATTGAGCAAAGACTTCATTATATAGTGCAGGGAGGGGACTTATCAACTGCCCACATAATTGTTGTTACTGGCCAAGTAATGACAATTTAGTAAGGAGTAATTCAGCCAAAATAAATGACGAATTGATGTGCAACGGATTAGAGCTTTTAGGGAGAGTTATTCAGCCAAGTAATGACTGAATTGATGTGCATATTAATGGAGGTTAACGTTCCAAAACCAACAGCAAAAGCACAAGTTCTCTGCCCAATTTAACTTACCTGAAACTTCAGGGACCAAACTGTAAATATGAAGCAATTTGGGTCCAAAAAGATAATATCAGAAGAAGCCCACAGCCCACGACCCGAGCTCGGACCGGACGGGCGGCGGCGGCGCGCGTGGGCTTAGCCTCGAACCAAAGCACATCTAGGTTCTCCCTCTTTCAAACACATGGGTTACCCTTGGGGTCCCAAACCCCAAGCCAATTTTGAGACTTATAAACTAAACAAATCTTTCTTCCCCACACCGATGAGGGAGGATTGGTCTTTACCACATTTTTCATGCTTCAAACACCTCACTTCGTGGACCAATATCTCTTCCATTTCTCAACGAAATTTGACGATCCTTGGCCCTACGGTCATCTACTTACTTAGTAGATTATGCACGTGTGAAGAATCAAAGTCTCCAACATGCGGAACCCTAGTGTTTACGTCATTAAAGATGGTTGGACGCAACTCCCACCAAAGACAAATTTCCAACAAGTACCGCCTCCATCCCAAAATACTTGTCATTTTATTTAACCAAGATAAAAGTAAGTAGTCTTTTTTTCCCATTTTACTCTTGTATTAATTACAACATATAAGAGGGAGTACATCAATTATGGAGTTGGCATATATAGATACGTAAATATTTATTGAGGAGGGATGACATGATGAAAAATTATAAGGTAAAATAGTCAAAATGCTACCCCTATAAATGCTTTCTTAAGGGCATGCAAATGAAAAATGTGAAGGGAGTACTTTATTCAACAGCTAATCAGGTTTAAGAGAAGCCATTACATGTTTACACTTTTCGACTGCAACATGTTCAAAGTCCAAAAATTGATTTTTTTTTAAAAAAAATTCACCACACAAAACATTATCAAAAACAAAAAAGAGGAGTCTTTATCTGTTTTTACCTTAAAGGTATTAGGAGAATGACTTTACTCATAAATATGTCCATTATACACCAAGCAACAACCATAGAATACATATAGACAGCATCAAAAGATACTAAATTTACAATAGGAATGTTATATGATTAACGAAAACTCTGCTTCTAAAGTGCCGATTACATGTATAACACACTAAAGAATCATTCTTTCACTCCGACAAAACAAAATATGTTCCTGGGTCCTCACAAAGATGAACAAGAGTTCAAGAATCAGCAAAAAGAACCAACAAAAAAAAGTGTGTTTGTGGGTTGAGTGGTTACCTTTGAAAGATGCCCTTCAAAAAAGAAAAAAAGAAAAAAAGAAAAAGGGCAACAAAACTTACTTTACAAGATAGGCAAATAAAAACAAAGAATCAAGAAGGGGTGAAGAAAGATAGTACTACCTGTTACTGCCAATGATAACAAAGAATCAAGAAGGGTTGAAAAACATAGTAGTTAATTTACTGTTTTGTTGTGTTCAAAATATATAAATAGGCTCAATGAAAGTTTAAAAATTTGTTCTACTTAACTCAACAGTTTCTTCTGATATGTTTATATGATAATTGAAAAAATATGTAATATAAAATATGAATATTTATAGGTTAATAAATATGGAGTCTTTACTTAGGATTTATACGCGATTGTCACTTCGACTACTGCAAGCACTATGCTATGGTGTATTCCTCTGTCAAGAAAGCCAGAAAATTTTAACATATGTTTGAGAGAGTTTTGTCATAGACTTAAGTCTAGAATTAGTTTATAGAATTGGTGTGTTTTAATTAACGATGTGATTTATTGTTAAAATTAGGTCACAAGTCAGATTAGGGTTGGGCTTTAAGCCTGACCCAAAAACCGAGGTGCAGTGAGCCAGTCTGAATGGGTCCACTGTCGAATCGGCGCCGTGGCGCCGTACGTAAAATTATATTTCCCGTTTTCATTTAATATATATATTCAACACATTAAATCCAAAATCTAATTTTGATTTAATTAAATAATTTCCATCTAATATAAATTATCTCATATTTATTATCAATTTAAATATCTCGATTCCAAATCGAATATTTAATACTTTTTCAATACACCCTTAGATTGAACATACAATCGACATAGTGTGACCTTGTAGGCCTTCATATATCGACACTAATCCAATTAAGGTTCATACGGAACTCCTAGACTGCGTCGTACGACGAACTCAATATATGAAGTACGTTTACATGAATTCAGCAAACATAACCTTTATGTGAGATGATAAATTCATTTATTCGCGACACACTAGATCAAGCTTAGGATTTGCTATGTGTCTATCCAAATGGCTTGATCACTTTATCTCATCTTTATTAGTCGACAACTAGATCGTATTCTAAATATGTCTCTTGCATTGGCCAATGACTTGGTCGACCTAATATCACTGAGAATGACTTGGTCGACCTAATATCACTGAGAAGTTGAGTGCTCTCTCGAATATCCAATCGAGGAATGAATCCTATTCTTGGCTCAATTACCACCTTAATTTACATCATAATGTACCCAACACAAGCCGTGTCTTATCCTATAAGGAGTTTAAGATTAGGACAGGGTCAAAGTACATTACTTTGTAAACAAGGTACGTATTGACCTCAAGTCAAAGGACCTTTATATCCCACACGCTGATAACACTCTAGACATGTCTAACAAATAGTTTATCAGCAGGGTATACCAATACTTTTCAAAAGTATCCATGTGTCCATCAATAGTAACCATTACTAGTAGCAGGTGAGTCATACTACATTCTCTGAGAATGTGATGCAGATCATATGTCGACTTATAACATATCATCGATATCCCATTCTCGATGATTATTAGTCGATGCCGTTTTAGAGTTACACTCTATCATTAATATCTCACTCTATTAATGACAACGTAAGCTCAAGGGATGTACATTAATAAATAATTACAAACAATCAAATAATAATTCAATAATTGCAAATGCCATAAATATTAATCTTATTAATAATACGAATGTGTTCAAGTACATTTGTCCTTAATAATGATTGTCTCTTGGACATACATACTTTCACTTACCTATTACTGGCAAGGGAGATACAAAAATGTGATTGTGTACATGCATATGTTGTGTGAATTTTGAGAGGGGGGGGGGTATAGGGGTACAAATAGAGGAAAGATTGTTCATTGTTGTGGGAAAGGAACGAGAGTAATAAAGGGTATGAGGTTTTTGGAATTTGGGAAGATAATAATAAAGAGTATGAGGTTTTGGGTTTTTATGGGATGGCCGACGAACTGTGTGTGTGTCAAAAATAAAATAAAAAAAAATTTGCTTCTTTTATCTTTTTATTCCCTAAGCAAACACTTGGAGGGTGGGAGGGGAAAAGTGGGTTTTTTTTCTTCTGGATTTCGTATCTAGTGTCCGGTGTTTGAATCCAATTATATTTAAATTTGTGTTGAATATGATTCATTTAAATCATACCAAAACTCAAATCCGATAACTTTGATTAACGAAGAAACAACCTATCCACTTAATACTTTGGGTAATTTGCACGAAAGAATAATAATTCGTGCACTTGTAGGTGCAGGAGGTCAAATACTATTCACATAGGGTATGTTGTTGTATAGGATGTTTGCCTGCCATTAATGAATGCGAGATGCATACCTTTTATATATAAGTTTATCCCTTAATTAATTGATATGTATTTTAAAGTTATAATTAATTCGGTATAAACATTTGTTATAAATAAATATTTGGAGAAAGAACGTCTATGTCCCCTCGAATCAAATTAATTATCCGCCCATATCTCCATTACTTTCGTATCTCCAAGAAAAATTAAAACTATTTACCCGAGATATTCCAATTATAATACCAACATGGTATATAAATATACTGAGATGATATCACAGAAATATTTTACTTATAAATTGAAAGTATCTCTACAATTCTCCACATAATCTCTTGATCTCCTTTTCTCTCTCTCTTATTTTCTCTAGTTGTGAAAATAGCTAGTAGCACCCCTATTTATAATAGTAAGAAACTTACTTCAACTCAAAATAAAAAAAACCTATTCCTATACTAATTTAACTATGAATCCTAACTAGACATGAATTAAAATACCAAATTTCTAATAAAATTTAATTTTTTTACAATTTTAAATTATTATTTTCAACATTCTCCCGTAATTCAAAATTGTATGTCTAATTCTTGATGCGCTTGTCACCATCTTTCAATTGTTGAAGCACTTGTTTCCAACCCGTCAATTGTTGAAGCACTTTCTCTTCAACCGTCACACACCATCTTTCAATTTGTTGAAGCACTTTCTCTTTAACCGTCACTCACCATCTTCCAATTTGTTGAAGCACTTTCTCTTCAACCTTCACAATTGTTGGAGCATTTCTCTTCAACCTTCACAATCTTTGGAGCACTTTCTCTCCAACATTTCAATTTGTTGATGCACTTTCTCACCAACCTTCAATTGTTGAAGCACTTTCTCTTCAACCTTCACAATGGTTGGAACACTTTCTATCCAACATTCCAATTTTGTTGATGCACTTTCTCACCAACCTTTAATTATAGGAGCACTTTCTCTCCAACCTTTCAATTTTGTTGATGCACTTTCTCATCAACATTCAATTGTTGGAGCATTTTCTCTCCAACCTTCCAATTGTTGGAGCATTTTCTCTCCAACCTTCCAATTGTTGATGCACTTTCTCATCAACACCCAATTTTTTTTAACCCACTTCTCCGACTTCTATAGAAGACCGTTCCTTCCCTCTTGTGCATATTTTCTTGCAGCTCTTTAAACTTGCAATATTTTTCTTAGCATGATTATTTTCATGCCTATATCATTGGCCCGACGTTTGCATGCATAATTCTTGGCCAGACGGGCGGCATATATGGGTTATAGTAGCCCGCCGGCTGCAGAAGCTTTTTGATTCTCTACCAGCATCGTAAAAGCTCTGATTCTAATTTAAAGAAATTTTTTATTTATAAATTGAAAGAATCTCTATAATCTCTTGTTCTCTTGTGTTTCTCTAGTTGTGAAAATAACTAGTAGCACCCCTATTTATAATAATATCTACTTTAACTCAAAATAGGAAAATCTATTCCTATTCTGATTTAACTATGGATTCTAACTATACATGGATGAAAATACTAAATCCTAATTAAATTAAATTTTCTATAATTCTGAATTATTATTTCCAACATGAGATGTTATCATGGATGAACATGGCCGTTTATTAAAAAAAGATACACTTTTATATAAAAAAAAAACCTCTATGATATCATTGTTTTATTTACACATATTGTGATGGTATCATATAGGACTGCTTCAGTCATTCAATCTCTACTTAGGACCATGATACCATCGTGATATATAAATATACTGAGTTGGTATCATGGAGGACTGCTTCAGTCCTTCTCTTAGTCCTCCATGATAGCATTATGATATATAAATATACTGCGATGATATCACCGAGGAAGGGGTTTGTGCGAGGGGATATACCAGGTAAATAATTTTGAGCGAAGGGGTACGACGAGTAATTAATTTAGAAGAAGCATGGGGCGGATAATTATTTTATTTTTTAAGGTATTTCGATTAGTTTTCCTAAATAATTACCCATGTAGGAACTAGTTTATCAAATATGATGTAATGGTGGGATGGATCCATATTTATTTATGAAGCATATACATAAAAACTTGCTAAAATATCAAAAAAAATTAAATCTAAACACATAAGGCAATAAATTTAATGCTAAGAATCTTAAAAATAGATTTCATTAAATTTAAATCTTCATAAGTCTATGAAAATTGTGGTGGAATGGATAAAATCCCTTAATTTTTAACTAGATATTTTGAATTACGTATAAAAAATATTATAATAGATAGTGATTCCATCTTTAATGAGCATTACGTGTCAGTGTAAATTTAAATTTGTAGGAGCTCCAATATAAATATCAAGACATCAAATAAAAAAACAAAAAACGAAAATTTAAGGTATAAACTTTCCCAAGCATATTTGATATTCTAGGGTTGAGAGGGTAATCTCTATTAATACCACAAGTCCACAACATTTTCTCACCCTTTCTCCTTTCATCCCTTTACGTAATAAAAATTAAAAGCAGATATAAAATTTGGTTTATGAAGCAATTCAATTGAATGGTCATTCTCAAGGAACGTATAATCATCCTAAATCTAATACCCATTTTACCTCATCCGGATAAAAACTAAGGAACGTATAATATGTTGGATATGTAAAGCACGTACGAGATTAGTAAATAACTATTACAGTGATCGAAAGGATAAACAACAAATATTACAACAACAAGTTGTCAATCTCTTGATCTTGAATTTGAACTTCAAATCTGGATCTTGTATTCAGAAATACAAGAACATGAACTGCTACACTTGTGGCTTGTAGAACCGTTGAGAATTCGAACGGTTAGAGTCCTTTGAGATTCAAGTTTCACACCTTAAACACTTAGTAACCAATTAGATAATCACAACACCACCGGCTGAGTCGAGAGATGACTCTCTGTCTTTAAGACAAGATTGCCCCCCGTGTATAGGCTTTACAGAAGTGTGGACAATAGTCTCCCAAGATGAAACAACAAACTATCAAATGTGCAAAGCCTACACGAATGATCCCAACGAAGAACACGATTAATGAAGATTGCTAAGAGAAGGATTGCTTATCAGGAAAAATGATCTATTTGTGGTGTTGTTAACTTGTAAGTATGTTCATATGTTCATTTCTATTCATCTATAGAATTGAGTCAAATGCCTCAATTTATAGGTGTGCAGGATGACATTTCAAATGCCCTATAATGACATTCAATTGTCATGTAATGGATGACATTTAACCCCCAAGTAATGTAGCAACATAATGGTCCAAGTAATGACCATTATTGGGTGGATTCAATGCCATTGAAACCACCTCAACAACCAAACCTTTGGGATTCCGTCGAGCAGTCACTGCCAATGAAGCGACGCGGCTCTGCCACATTAGCGTCGCGGCGCTAATTCAGCCAGAAACTCACGATGCTCACTGCCAATCAGGCGTCACGGCGCTGCAAGGGGGCGATGCGGCCCAGTCCGGGAGGCGCTGTGGCCCTTCTCGGCTTCGCAACCCTTTTTCGACCCGTACCATCTTACACTTCGCACAATCCTTAATTCGTTTACCAACGTGGAACACTTGTTATTTAGCCAATAACCGTTCATCATTCTATGTCTAAAATATTTAACTTACGTACCAATATATCTTTCATTAACGAATTTTACGATACTTGGCACTAAGATTGCACGTGTGTGGAAACGACATTTTCGATGTGCGGTGCCACAACTGTTCGAGTCATAAATAATGAGATAAATTTAATTCCACATTAGTAAATTTCCAACATAATCATCTTAAATCTAATAACCACTTTACCTCCTCCAAATGAAAACTAACTTTTCTTTTACCCAAAATACCTAAAAAAAAAATTATTTTTTAACGCATATAGTTATGCAATTTAAGAACAAAAAGACGAATCTCTTTCTTGTGAATTAAAAAAATACGAAGAAAAATTATATGACTTTCTAATTGTCTTTGTCTTTATCTGATGGAAATATAAAGTTTGGAGTTGTTGAGATAGAATGTAAGGATATTATAGTGTCCAAGGCATGCTAGAGGGTCTATTTTTGCATTCGATAGGAATATAAGACAATAATATTCATTCATGTGCCCCTATTGTGCTCTCGTTTGGAGCAGAAGTATCAAAGCAATGCTATAGCGTATCAGAGGGAATATGAACATCCAACCAGAAACCTTAAGAGATTATGAGTGGTGTCGCGCCCTATTTCGCCCTTGCTCGGGTCAAAGCGGAGCACAGACGTGTTCGGGTGATTCCTGGGTAAAAAGGGCTGAGGAGTCGCCACCTAATTATTTTTTACGGTGAATTAGGACACCTAAATTTTAAACTAAATGCTGCATTATAACTCCAATTTTAAGATCTGCGAAACTAGTGAGATTCTAGGTAAGGGTTCTTTATTATCCTAAAGGGAAGGGATTATGCATCCTTTAAGATCCGCTAACTTGCAATTATCCGGTCAAACTCAGGTTAATTATTACTAGAAAAAATGCATGTTTGAAGCATGAAGTTAAAAGATGTTTGCAAATAATTAATGAAAAGAGATGCATTTTAAAAGATAGATAAATGTAGAGATTTTTTCAAAATATGCATTTGTATGATATTTAAAGAGAAATACATGTAGAGTTGGAAAAATATGTATTTGACAATTGATAGTAAAACAATTTATTTATAATGCCAAAGAAGTAAAATTTTAAGAATCAATGAATTGTAAATTGACAAAAGATAAACTTATTCGGTATGATTAATAAAGCAAATAAAAGATGACAAAAGTTGTTTTGAAAATCTTGAATACGCGTGACGAGCCTAAAATAAATAAACTAGCGAAGGATTTCTAAGTTTGAATTCAACCGAGCCTACAAATAAATAAGCTAGTGACGGGTTTCAAATCTTAAACTACCCTATGAATTAATCCTAAGTTTGCCTATTCTAAGCATTTCAATAGTTACATAAGTGCGATAAATAATATTACAATACAAAGCGGGATAAAAGCTGAATTAAAGAAAGAAATAAAATAAATAAACTCCGAGGAATAATTCGCCGTTATTTACTTTAATCCCTGCAAGCTGTCAAGAACAAACGGTTAGAAACAGTTAAATACAAATAACTTCATATCCGTATTCAAAACAGTGAATGTTTTGATCACAAATGGCTCAGACTTAAATTTTGAAAAGAACATTCCAATCACGTCGTGGCTGCAAACATATGACTAACGTGGTTTATTTTTGATTGCCTCGCCTACTAAACGTGTTGGTCTCTCGGGTGAAATAGAAAAGATCACTATAATCACGTCGTGGCTGCGAATATATAACTTGTTGGTTATTTTAGTCACCTCGCCTACTAAACATGTTGATCTCGGATGAAATAAAAGGTTTAAGTTCTTCATCATTGCCCAGAAGTTATATTTCCGTCTTTGCAACTGTGGAGGACTCAAAATCGACGGATATTTTTCATCGGCCAGTGTAGTATCGTGTTCAAATCAGTAAAATTAAAATGAAACAAAGAAAAGAAGCAGACGGTAAAACAAGAAGCGTAAAATAATTTCGAAAAGACGCGGTGTTTAGTTTAAAAGCAGAAAAAGCGATAAAATATCCGTTGCCGGATACTTAAAACAATCTTTGAAAAAGCGAAACGAACGAAGAAAAGCGGCCTCGAATTCAATTTCGTCGGTCTTAATGCAATATTAATAAAACAATAAAACAAGAAAAGCAACGAGCGTTGAGCGATTAAAGTATCCGGCCCGAGTTCAAATTCGAAATATTCAAATCGGGTCGACCGACCGACCGGATCGATGATTCAAACTCGAAATCGATTTCAAAGACCAATTTCAGATAACCAAGAACAAGAAATGAAATGCAAGAATTCTAAAAATATCGAATCGGTCGACTGACCGTCGATGACCCGACCGAATCAGTGTCAAAAATCCAAATCAAATATTCACCAAATTCAGATAACCAACATACGTAAACATGAAATGCAAGAATTTCGAAATAACGCTTCAAACCGGTCGACTGACCGAATCGATGATCCAAAATCCGAAATCAAATATTCACCAAATTCAGATAACCAACATACGTAAATATGAAATGCAAGAATTTCGAAATAATACGAGCAAGATCGGTGACCGACCGAATCAGTGATGCAACCCGAAATCGAATAATTTCACCAATTTCAGATAACCAACATATAGAAATATGAGATGCAAGAATTATGAAAATATTATCCGAACCGGGTCGACCCGACCCGGGTCAGTGACCCGACTCGAATCAGTGGTGCAACCCGAAATCGAATAATTTCACCAATTTCAGATAACCAATAATACCAACAGCAACAATGCAAGAAATTTGGGAAATCCGACCCGGGTCGACCCGACCCGGGTCAGTGACCCGACCCGACCCGACAGTGATCGAAAAACAGTGAAAATAGCTAAAAATCCTGATTCTTTAACACACAAAAAAACAATGATTTCGACCTATATTTCAGAATCTTTAAGTTGAAGAACACATGCAAGAACACACAAAGATTTAATGCCAAACCTTTAAGGAGATTTCGGACCTAAAAATGACCCGAAAATTCTCAGCCTTGACCCCTTCAAAGATAGATTTTTCGGCCGCAAAAAATTCTCAACTTCAACCCCAAAGACAGATTTTCGGACCCCTAAAAATGAAGAACAAGGGGGATATTTATAGGTACTCACCCCAACGTTCAAACCCCTCATACCCCCTTAAAACGAATTCGAATTTCAAAATAAAGGGGGAACAAAAACTGATTTTTGGGGCGATTTCTTGGGGCATGTGTTCGGCGGTGTCAGGGTAGGGTGCGACGATGTAGGGGTAGGGGTGTAGGGTGCGTCGACGTAGGGGGCAGGGGTGTAGGGTGCGGCGCCGGTTCAGGGGGGTAGGGTTTAGGTTTTCTGATTTTTTTTTTGATTTGGGTTTAAGGTTTTGGAAATAAGAAGAGGGGTTGGGGTGTAGAATAAAAGGGATTTGGGGGTCGGGCCGGTTTAGGGAGGTTGGGCCAGTCGGGGTTTCGATTGGGCCTGGGGGTTGGGTTTAAAGGGTAAGGGGAATGGGTTTGGGAGATTTGGGCTGAGGGGTTGAAAGAAAAAAAAGGGAAAGGGAATTGGACCGCGGGTTAGGCCGATTGGGCTTTGGAAAAAATAAGAATGGGTGATGTGGATAAAGGGGAAATAAAGGGAAAGGGAATAAGGGGAATGGGTTTTGGGTAGGGAAAAAAAAAAGATGGTTGTTGGGCTTCGATTTTGGGCTTTGGTTGAAAATGGGGGGTTTGTTTTGTTTTGGGTTGAGTAGAATTAAGTGGGTGATGGGCTGGGCTTTGGTGAAATGGGTTTTAGTTTGGGTAGAAATTGTTTTGGGTTGAAAAAATAAAATGGGTTATGGATTTAAAAAAATATAAAAAGGGGCTTAATATTAAAACATATTTTGTTTTGTAAGAGATATGAATTATTTAAAATAACATAACGATGTGATAATAATAAAAATATAATATTTGTGAAATGTTTAATGTTTAATAAAAATGGAAATGCGATGCAATTTTGCGAGAATAAAATAACATAGAATTTTCGGATAAAACTATGATTATGATAAAGATGCAAATGATAGTAAAAAATGCGAATAATAATAATAATAAGATATATACACATATATGCCTATATTTTAAAATTGTTTTAAAAATGTCAAAAATATTAAAAATTACGAATAAAATCATAAAAGATGGGACAAAATTGGGTGTCAACAAGTGGTCCACGACCATTATAAATTTCATTGAAAACCTTTAGGTGGATGACGAATTAATGTATCACACATTACCCTGCTCTAATCAAGCCACCCTAAGGGCCTATCTGTTCAAAAGAAACAAAGAAAACAACAAAATATCTGTTATTATGAAACATCATTGATTGCTTACCTGAACTAATCATCACATAAACAGTAGGGAGAAGGGAAGGACAGTATACCACAGGATCTTTGTTGGAGTATTTGGTAAGACAAGGAAACATATGATTCTCTCTGTGTATGATAAATTTAATCTTTGTATCAGAAACTTTACAATACATAATACAAAATGTTAAAGAGTTTCACGGCGGAAATGGAATGTAAATATGGACTCCTTATATAGACTTGGACAATACTCACCCTATAAGGAGTCCATGTTAAGAGTAAGGCTGGCCAGTGGGCCGGGACGACCCGACCCCGGCCCGACCCCGTCCCGACCCCGCCCCGGTCCCGCCCCGACCCCGCTCTAAAAAAAAAAAAAAATTTTAACGGGGGCGGGACTCGAACTCGGGACGGGACGATGTCTCGTCCCGCTGCACTCCGAGCCCGCCCCAGCCCGCGGACCAGCCCGCCTCTAGTTCGCCCCGAGCCCGCCCCGAGCCCGACTCACCCTTAAACCCTTTGCAAAAATGGCCGCTGCACCAACGGCCATTTTAGATTATGGCCAGCCAACGCCATTTTAGGCCCCCTCCCCAACCCCTACCCCTTAATATTTATTTTTAACCCATAAGTTATTATATTTACACTTTAACCCAATTTTTCAACTATAAATAACTCATTTTCTCTTCATCTTTCTCACAAATCTTCCTACAATCTCTCTAATTTCTCAATATATCTCTCTACATTGTTTGCTAAATATTCAATTTTATTAATTCATTTGGGAATTGGGAGTGAAGTTGGCAACTAGCTTGAGGATCTTCCATCGAGCAAAGTTTCAATTTTCAACCTCTCGATTACACGTCGACGTTACGTCGACGTTTGGTACATTCGTTCCTTCATTAAATTATTATTGTCTGTTTATTTTATTTAGCGCACTTAATTTTATTGTCTTTAATTATTTATTATCATAATTAAAATGGAAGGATTAAAAGGTATGTTTAAGGGTAAGGGTAAGGGTGCTTCTTCTAGTAGAGGCAACCAGGGCAAGGGTACTTCTTCTAGTCATCTTATTCCTACACAATGATTTTGTTGATACTCAACATTTTCCTACAATACCATTAGATTTAGACGAGGAGTTATTTTCTGAACTCAAGAAGACTTTAATTTAGACGATGATCTAGACGATACACCCACTAATATTGATGACAACACGCCCACTAGTGCACCTTCAACTGAAATACCTCCTATTCCCTAGTATGAGGCGAGGTCCAAAGAAACGACCATTAAAATCGGATGCATGGACATTTTTTGATAGGGACGTAGAGAATCAAGTAGCCATATGTAAAATTTGTAAAAATGTTTTAAAATTTAAAAGCGAAAAGGTCACGGTGGGACGGGGGTTTAATTAGACACGTAGTAAGTGCTCATCCAGCTAGGTATGCCCAATACCAGGCTTCAAAACCGGTGCATAACGCCCGCTCCATCGGGACAAGGTTCACATATCGTCATCCGGACCAAGTCTGGTCAAATTAACCCTATGACGGGGAATTGTAGGCTCTAAATACAACAAACATAGAGATAGGAAGCAATATCAAAATTAGTTCTTTGTGGAGGGTTTGCCTTTTTCATTTCCTTCATCTCCGGTTTTATTCATTACATTAGAGATATATATAATCCTCGCTTTTAACGGTTTTCCTAGGTCAATTGTTAAGAGAGATGTATTTAAATTTCTTGCATGAATATCAACAATATTTACGTTTTTCATTATATCATTTTAATGGCAAAGTATCTATCACGTCGATATAGGTCGTAGTACTAACGGCCATGATTATTTAATCAGAACTTGTCATTGGATAGATTATAAATGGTCTATGCAAAAACGTATTTTAAGCGTATAGATATATAGATGATAGACACACTGCTACTTTTATTGCAGAAAATATTTATCAAGTGTGCGATTATTACCAATTACCGATAAAATTATGACTATTACATTAGATAACGCTTCTAATAACAATTACGCAATTACAATGTTAAAAAATAGTTTAGCTCCATCTTTTCCAGACCATTTTCATATAAAATGCGCGTGCCATATATATAACTTAATTGTAAAGGATGGTCTATCACTTTTTGAAGACATTCTTAGTAAAATACAATTTGCTATAAACTTTATTTTTAAAAGTAATAAAGTACAACGTAGAAAAGAATATAAAAACTTGTCACGATTGTAGACTACCTTATAGAAGAATTCCACAAGAAGTATCGACTAGGTGGAATTCTTTATACGAGCAACTACTTGTTGCTTATGACTATAAATTACCTATAACTTTATTTTTAACTCTCATAATAAAAACCCAAATTGATATGATTTTAGATAGTGATTGGGTAAAAATTTCCGAACTTATTGTATTTTTAGAGAAATTTTTTCAAGCAACAAAAGAATTTTCCTAAGTATATATTATCCTACTATTTCAACTATGTTATTTTATATAACTCTAATATTTTTATTACTTAGTGAATATATGGAAAAACCAGTTTATAAGGCAGCTATTAAAAAATGTTTGTCAAAATAAAAATATTTTATTCCTATTCCTTCTATTTATATTATTGGTTCTCAGATTAAATCCTACTATTAAAATAGACGGTACTAAATCACTAATTGAAACTATTTACGATTGTATAGAAGTACTACCACCTCCAAGTCCCAAAAATCTAAATCACCCACCACCTATTGAACAAACTAAAGAAGAAGTGTTGAATAGCGTAGAACACCAATGCAAAAATATATATAGATTTTATCAACAAGAAAATGCTAGTAACGTACCGGCTACCATACCATCTTCTTCATCTTCAACACAACCTCACAAAAGACATGCTGTTTCTGCGGCTAGTATTGAAAGCCTCAGAAATAGAATGTGCGACCGTACCGGTACTAACCAAATTAGCGAGCTGGATATTTTTGTTTTGCGGGGTTCTGCAGTATCAAGAAGTTATCAATGAAGATGGACAAGAAGACTTCTTTGAAATCTGGAGGGGAATGAAGACCTTTCCGACACTTTCATTGATGGCTCGAGATGTTTTGAACATTCAAGCGTCATCAAGCTGCGTCGAAGCGCTTTTCTGCAGTGATATCAAATAGGAGACCACAGACACTCATTGGTCGGAGACGGCTTGAAATTGCGGTATTATTCAGAGATTGGATACGAGCGGAGTGGAGAAGGTGCGGTCAACTGGAGATCAACGAAGAAGAGGATGAAAACTACAACGAAATCTTAACCGAAGGTAGTGGAAGCGACGTGGATCAATTTGACCAACAAAGACCTATTCCAACCGAAGAACCACATGAAATCATCAAGCAACTAGAAGAGATTTTTTTGGAAATGGAATTTTTTTAATTGCAATTTTATTATGTAATTTGCAACTTTTGGACAACACCATAAAGTTGCAATTTAGATTTTAGACAATTGTATTTGTATTACAAAAAAATCATATGTCTATTAAATAATATAAGAGGCACAAAAACAACCTTGGGATGTTTTTATTACACTATCTTGTTTTGTTTATTGAGTTTTTTTTATACATATGTTATTTAAAAAAAAAAAAACCCGACCAGCCTCGCCTCGACCCGAGCAGGCAGAGCCCGCCGTCTGATACCGACGGATCGGGATCGGACGAGGCTGAGCAGTCCCGCCAACCCGACCGCTAGGCCCGCTAGTCCCGATCCCGACCCCCCGGCTCGTCCCGCCCCGACCCCGACCCCGCCAGACCCGGCCCGCCAGACCCGAGCCCGGCCCACTGGCCACCCCTAGTTAAGAGTCTCACATCGGTAATGGAATGGGAACATGGACTACTTATATGGACTTGGACAATACTCACCCTACAAACTAGTTTTTGGGGTTGAGTTAGGCCCAATATCCATTCTTTACACAAAATATCCCGTAAATGGTCAACCAATTGTTGAGCAATCCACCACCGGAGCACTTCATAAGAAGCAAACTAAACTAGGGGTGAGCACGGGTACAGGGTACCCAGATACCCGACCGGAACCGACACTAACGGGTAGGTTCCGGGTAGATATATTATAATAGCGGGTAGGGTCCGGGTAGTAAAATTAAGAACCGATCAATGTCGGGTCCTGTTCGATTCAGGAAAATAGAGACAGTGGTACCCTGATTCTAACCGATACCCGGAACCTATAAAATATTAAATATTTTAATTTTTTTTAGAAACATTTGGACCACTTTTAACTTTTTCCAAAATTATTTGTTGCACGCCTGCACATTGATTTTCCCCAACCCAAGACGTAAATATTTTATCTTTTTCACCCCTTTATGCTTCTGTTCTATTTCAAAGTATACTCATCTTCAATTTGTATTACTTTTTTATTTGAAATGTAAATCTATTTTTAAAATTTGTGTGTATTTTTATAGTTGTGAAGATGAAATTTAGGAATTTACTAGTATAATAAAGCTTTTCTTTTGTATCGATGAGCTTATGGACACGAAAATAAGTTTAATTCAGATATTTTCAAATTTATTTTGAAATCAACACGTTCAATTAATTGAGTGTCAAATTTGGCTTGCAATTTTAGGTTTTGGTAACAGAATTAGTTTTTCTACAATGAATAAGTTTTCTAAAACTTCTTATAAGGGTACTAAAAACTCCGATTGCAGGCTAAAAAACTACTTGATGAAATTATTTTAGAACTCTTTTTTATTCTCATAGGCTTGAAAACTGTTGCTTAATTTGTGTTTTTTATTTACAGGGTACCCGGGAACCTACCCGGACCCTGCGGGTCCGGGTAGGTTCCGGGTAATGATTGCTACGGGTAGGTTCCGGGTAGTAAATTTAGGAACCGATCTTTTACTGGGTAGGGTCCGGGTAGTTAAAAAATGTTTGGGTACCCGGACCCGCTCACCCCTAAACTAAACTATCTAAATGATCTACAATTTACAGCTTTCTACGAATAAGTTAAAAATATTTAACTTAGAAATGTGAGCAAAACTTGTTTCGACATCATGCACCATGTTAGCGTAAACACAAGTGCAAAAGTCCGGCCTCCGGTAAGGCCAACCAGAATAACCAAAAGAAGAACAATACTTGCTGAATTCTGCTCTTTTCTGGTTAAACTATCTACCTTAGCAATAGTTGCCTCAAACACATTTTCAGAGCTCTTTTGACAATCATTGAAATCTTCAAGTTTATCCTTTTCCTGAATGATATCATCATTTTCCCTTATTGGCATCATCTGATTACTTGTTTTCCTTCTGAACTTCTTTGCAAGAAATCTTGTTATCTTGGATTTCATCTTGGATTTTTGAGATTTTTTTGTCTTGGATTCCAACAGTTCACCTGTCCATTCCTCTTCCTTCTCCATTACAACCCCCTCTGAGACCTTTCCTTCACATTTCAGTTTGCTATCCCTACTGGACTCATCAGTTTTTTCCTTAACATGAATTTCTTGAATTTGGTTAGTAAAATTAGAGGAGCAAAACTCTTCTCGCGGTAATGGCGCCTTAAAAACACAATCTTCTTCTAACTCAACCATTTTGGCTCCAACTAGAGCACAGGGCATGAGCCATCTATAAATGTGTTCTCCTGAATATTCAAAGATAAACAACAACAAAGTTGACATTGTTATTCCCCGTACAAGGTTCTTTGTTCCTAAAACCAAAACCACCACCAGAAAGATCTTCAGAAGCGCTATTAACACCATATTTTTATCAACAGCATCATCAAGATCAATTCTTTCACCTTTTCCCTGACAGCCCTTTAACTGAGACCTCTCAATTGTGTAACGGGCTGGAAAAGGTGGAGCTATAGGAGATGACAAATGCAAACTCTGACTCAGAGAAGAAAGAGATCTCAAATGGGGCTCAGCTACCACTGGAGGAGGCCTTTTTTTCTTGGAAGTTTTCATGAACCTTTGACGATTCTTGACAAAAAGATCCACAAGGGAAGTGGGGAAACCAGTCTCCACCATAAGAGGAGATTGAGAACGAACATGGTCCTTCACCAATTGAGATATACTCGTCTTCTTCAACTTATTCCATGGAAAAGACATGCTTAGAGATATCCAAATTCAGGCTCAGTTCAATTCAACCAAAATCTTTTTCTTTTCCTTCTAAAATTTCAGTATCTGAGGAATTTTAATAGGGGAAATCCAGAGCAAAATTCAAAAAGAGCTGAGACAAGAGCAAGAACATTACAAAGGTCAAGACACTATAATTTTGGACTGTTAGGACATGGCATGATCTTGGACAATAATATAGAGGGACTGAAGATTTATGTCTGGTCACGCGTATCTATTTGAAAAATATGTAATAGGTGTTGGGAAGTAGCAGAGGAGGAGAGAGGATAATTTAAAGGAATCTAAAGAAATGTTTCAATAAGGCATGTTTAAATTCGAAATCAGTGGAGGAAGGTGCTGTGAAGCAGAAAGTAGAAACACTATGATTAGAGGTGGACAAAGGTCCTACTATGGTGCGTTTCCTTTTACTATTTTTTCTTGCTTTTCAATGTATCTACAGGCAACAACTTTAAGTCTTTATAAAATTAACTTTTGTTTTCACAGTCTTTGTTTGTATTCTTTCTCGTGTGGCAATTGCAAGATTGTGATTGGGGAGAGAAGAGAGAAGCTTAGGTAAGAAGCAACATTATGCCTCATGATACACAAGCTTAATATGAAAAAAAAAAATTCACTCAAATAGTTTCATTACATTTGAAATATGAAAGTTTAGGACCAAGCACACCTACTTGTAAATTGCAACACATAAATAGTACTTCCTCCGTCTCAATTTATGTGATGTACTTTCATTTGACACACTTTAATAAATAAAGAAAGACTTTTAAATCTTATGGTCTAAAATAAGCCAAAGGTATTTATGTGGTTATAAATTATCTCATTTTGCATAAAGGTAAAGTTTAAAATTAAATTATTGCCAAATAAGAAAATATGTCATTCTTTTTTTAACGGACTAAAAAAAAATGTGAGTCATTATTTTTGGGAGAGAGAGAGAGAGAGTAGTACTTTTTAAGACAATAAATAGTTCTGTTTCCTTATTAAGTTATTTATTATACTTTTTAAGACAATAAATAGTTCTGTTTCTTTTCTTTCAATCTGAAAGATTGGTTCATGTCTTCCTACATCATGGGAAGAGCTCAGTGTCATATACAAGAGGAAACCTCCTTCATGCATGATAGCGCACCTTGCCAATAAGGTATAGTACCTATTAGATGCAACTGCTGACACAAAGAATAGTACCTTTTAAAATAAGCCAACGTCGTATATAGAAAATCAAGTTAGTCAAGTTACTACGCAAGAATTTGTTGCCATGCATCAACCGGATTCTAATTGCCAAACTGGTACAAGATACAATAAATGGCCAACTACAGCCCAATGATGAAGATAAATACAACCTAGATGGACTGGTGAACACAATGTTTTGCAGCAAGGTTATGTAACCCTTACACAAGTTGTCACAAGGCTGAAATGCCAATCTCCAATTAAACAGTAACATGAACATAGCGGCAAATGAAAAATTGGAACTGGATTTCAAAGAAAAAAATTCTAACCCTTCTAACAAATAGCGCTTAGTGCTGTCATTCTCCAATCCAAAAGGAATCATTTGTTCTTGGCTGATTTTGAATGTGGCAGTGTTCCAAACACTTTGTCCCAGAAAGAGGAGGTGATGCCAAAACCTTTGTTCTGGATCTGAAAATGATGATTCAAGTGATATTTCTGTGAAAGAAAAAGGCAAAGATCACCAGTTAGGATCATAGAACAGGTTAAGAACGCTGCACGTTTCGATATTCATAAAATTGAGATGAAACTATCAGTTCAAAATAACCCCCCTCCCCCCTCTCAACAAACCCAAGCAGAGTGTTCCTTTATTACCCTAAAGAAGGGACAGAACCACAAACTATAACATGAAACAACAGTGACTACTCTCAAGTACCACAGATGACTAACATAATTTGCAACGCTATCACAAATCTCCGACTAGAAGTTGAGAAAGTTAAATAAAGAAACCAGAAGGGGTCTATAAAAGCATCTTCCCAAACTGACAAGTTATTACACCTGACAGGAGACATCACGAAAAACAAAGTAATCGAATAACCACAATGAAGCCGTTAGGGAGGTGTTAACAAACATATCCTCTTACCTTAAGACTTTTAGGCACTTCAATTGTTGGTTTTCCGTGATGCAAGTAGTAGTGAGTTACATCATACATAACATAGCCCAATAAACCGCCTCCAAACAAAGCAGGAGCAGTAGAGGGAGTCGCCAGGAATTTGATCAAGTTCCAGAACTGCAATTACAAAGTACAGTATCAAAAGCTGTGGGAAAAGCAACTAGTCATTGTTCTTCAGCATACTCGCACAATTCAGCATTAAGTATAGTCGTAATCAATGTCACTTGAGGAAAACAAACAATAAGAACTTACGATTTTCAACTTGCAACATCTTGTATATAAACTACTAACTTTGACTAGCAATTGAAGTAGGCTAGTATTATATTCCTTTAGTTGCTTTTGCCATGTTGACTTTTCCAAAATCAAACTAGATTTTGTCAAGTGGATTTTCATGCAGATTCATGTAATATCTGATGCATACCCTCCAAGTGCTAATTCTTTTTGTGTCTTTTCTTCATTTATTAGGCAGATAAAAATGGCTTTGTCAAAACGTTGTTTGAACTCTGAAAACCAAATGAAGCAACAATCAAGGAACAAAGAGAGTAATTATCTTTTATTTCACAAACAGCGGTTTTAACCATTTGAAAATTGGGGGTCTTTAGATTTGTGTGAAATTATAAAATTAAAAAAACAAGGTCCTCAGGGATTACAAGACGATGCTAAGATATGAAGTCCAACATACCGGTACAAGGAGAACAGCCGTTGCAGCAGAAGGGAAAACAAGACGTAGACCATCCATGGGATGCTTATGATGACAGCCATGAAGAAGACCTCCCTCATACTCAACAATTCAGGTAAGTTTTTCATGTTCAATGCAAGAAGATAAATTAAATCAAGGGGCTCATATAATCATGTTGATCTTATGTTGACATGTTAATCATGAACAGAGCACTAGACAAAGCTGCGGTTCAAATGGAGGGCACCAATAAGCAAGGAAACTGGAGGCTTTGTACTGTCACGCAAGTGGAAGAAGTGAAAATCCTTACCAGGATGATGCCGATCCTCCTTAGCACTATCATCATGAACACATGTTTGGCACAGCTACAAACAATCTCAATACAGCAAGGGACTCTAATGGACCCTAGCCTTAGCAAGTTTGACGTACCTGCTGCTTCCATTCCGGTCATTCCTCTTGTATTCATGTCCATCCTCATTCCCGTCTACGAGTTCCTCTTCGTCCCTGTAATGAGGATGTTCGCTGGCCATCCCACTGGGATAACGCACCTGCAGAGGGTCGGGATAGGGCTCGTCCTCTCAGCGATCTCCATGGCCATTGCAGGAGCTGTGGAGGTGAAGAGGAAGAATGAGTTTAACCACCACAATCATCGCACGAGCCTCTTCTGGCTCTCCTTCCATTATGCAATCTTTGGGATAGCAGACATGTTCACACTCGTTGGGCTGATGGAATTCTTCTACAGCGAGGCTCCAGCTGGGATGAGATCATTATCGACGTCTTTCTCGTTTCTGTCACTCTCCATTGGCTACTACTTGAGCTCAGCTTTTGTTGAGCTCATCAACTCAATCACTTCAAAGCTCAGTTCCAACAACCAAGGATGGCTTCAAGGGAGAGACATGAACAAGAACCACATCGAACTTTTCTACTATTTCCTAGCAATCCTCAGCTTGCTCAACTTTGGGAACTATGTCTTCTGGGCCAAATGGTACAAGTACAAAAAGGATGTTTCTATCGATGAACAGAAACTTCTCCGGCCAGATTTATCTGTAACTATGAGTATGACCTCGCAACAGGCCATCTCTACAAGTGAAGGTGAACAGAAGACCGAAAAAACTGAAGCTCAAGCATAAAACTTTAAGTCATGAGTTAGAAGTACTGTATGTTTCTTCAAACACTTAGTATCATTCTGCACCTAGCAAGTAGATATTTCGAGCACATGTAGGTAAGGAAATAGTAAGCACTTGGTATAAGCAAAAGAAATGGTGAAGCAAATCTTTTCTATTAATGGAGCATGAATGGAGGAGCAGATTTCTATAGCTTCTGGAATCCCACATCACTAACCAAAATGCAGCAAAAATGAGTTTGTTAGAAAGCATCTACAGCTAAGATGTTGAATTATTGCTACTCCATTCCCAAATAACATCACAGTGTTCAGTAAAATCTGCATTCACAGGACTGGTATCTTTTCGTCTAAAAACAGCAATTTGAGAGGCAAATCCTGGTTCTTTGTTAGGCTCTCCCCCAACGCCGCTGAACTCAACATCATAATTATGCCTTAAAGCAAGCTCAGATGCCCATTGGCAGAATTGCTGTCTAGTCCACTCGAACTTGTGATCGTGATTATGAATTTGCAAGATTCCTGCTGGCTCTTCTCACATGGGTCCTCTTCCTGGTATTGGGGAGTAGATTTCTGGAGAATCACATTGTATTCATAATTGGGAGTGGAGACGATAAGAATCTGTGGACAAAATGAACTGAGCACAGTATCCCCAAACAAACAAGCGTCATATTCCTCCATGTGTTCAATCACCTATAGTTGATCAAAATGCCCAACTTTCTTGATCAATGAATGAGTTAATGCTTTACAGATTCTATGGAAGAAAGAAAAGACAGAACCCAAAAATATATCAGGAACCACCTAAGCTGACAAAATGTCTCAACTTAGGATCATAAAAGAACTCTGAAGAAGTATACATCACGATAGAAAGCCAAGACCCCTTGAAGGGGAAACCTCTATTCAACAGCTTATCATATACATAAAGAACATACATAAGCGCCGATAAGAAAAGAAGACAGGTTAAATGTTGGACTCACAAAAGTAAATAATCTTGTGTAAACCATAAAAGTCCATCAAAATATTAGCTACACAAAAGCTGAAAGCAAGGAATAACATCCAAGTCTATTTACCATGTGGTGATTGGTCAATATATAGAAAAATAAGTAACAAAGGGAAAAACACGGAGCAGAACGCGCCAAGTAAATTCACACTTAATTGGGACAATATAAGTGCCAATAAAGAACGTTGGAAGCATCATTAATGCATCACTCGCCTGCATAGCAAGGCTAATTTGTATGTGTTCAGGTGGATAGACCCTAACAAGCCACTAGAAAATATCATTATCACATCATTATTCCCAGTGAAGCTAAAATGGACTAAACTGAACACTTGTAACAATAAGAACACCCGCTCTAATATAGTTCATTACAAAGGATTAGAGATCGAAGAAATCTGTCAGCACTATGATCTAGCAACCCATTATGAAAACTCAGTTTCTAATTTGCCCCTCCCTCCCTCGTAATGAGTACTGGCTCTATACTCTTCTGGTAGGTGAATGAATGTGTCTTATCTCTGCCAGTTCCGTATGTCAAAGGAAGCATAAAAATCAGTCGATCTCTGCTTCAAATCAAATAGATAGAAGTTTTGAAGATGCCACTTACACCAGTCTCCAACTTAGATATTACAAGGTTCAGAAACTGACTCTCCAAATAAACACTTCAGATCACATCTTGTTTACTGCTCCAGAATATCTACCTTCCGACCTTAAATACTAATACATGATATCTAACACACTATACAATCTACAGCAATCAACTTGACAGATCATATCACTGAGTCCACCGATCCAGCTGCCTCAATGAAAAAGACTGTACATATAACCAGCCATAGACCTTATTTTGGGAATGGTTATAAGGTACATCAGCATTTTTACACAAATACTTCATGAAACTCGAAGTGTCCTAAAGCTCAATTATTTAAAACGAAAAAAGAAGTAAAATCTTAAAAACTGTGTAACAATCATGGAAGGAAAACCAATTACCTCCAAGCAGGTTGCGATGTCATATCCACATAACCGAGAATCACAAGTCAAAATTGAACCCTCGTATAGTATTGCAGACTTGACTCTGTTGGTCGGTTGTTCAGCTTCTATATTTCCATTGAGTTTTGAATGAAGTATCTGGAAATTAAGAAGAATCTTAGGTAATGCATGTGGTAGGTATTTTTTTTTATAAGTGAGCATTTTATACAAACAAAAAAGCACATAGATTGAGCAGTGGATTACATCAGGTTCTACAATTGTATCAGTATCCATCTCCAGGGCCCTTACAAAAAATCAGTTCCCACCTAGTCTAATTCGAGAGATAACTGAGAAAATCTAAAAGCTATGTACTTCATATACATTCTGCATGTGGTAGACATTAAAGGTTTAGAACTGTGCTCCATCACTGCAACCAAAATAAAGTTAATTGGAGCAGTTTTTTAATGCGAGATTCATGAAGCTAATCAGAAATTCTTAGCATCTAGAGCAACATTTTTGACCTCATTAGTTTACTAGTTCTAATAGTCCAAGAAACAGCCAAGGATATTATATTGATGAAGCTACCAAGTTGCTTGCCAACCTGGCAACCCAGAGAGAAAAAAGGAGGAAAGGTCTCTTTTCACTTTAATATTTATTCATTATCTCATGAAACCATATTCCCAGACTCTAGAATCATACACCACCATAGACTGAATAGTATCTACTTCGGAGTTTACAACGATAGAATATGGAAATAGAAAATCTGTGTCATGAACATAGGTATAGCAAGGAAATAGATACACATGTCTCTGTGTGTGTATATGTTGTATAGATACTTATGATGGGTAAAAGGATCTTGACATTTTGGCCTAGGAAACATCTCTCTAGCTTTGGCAATCCAAATATAATGTCATTAACTATCAAATGGGGCAATGTCACACTGAAATCATAGGCTAAATTGGATTTAGTTGATGACACGGGATAATATCTAAATTGGATTGGCGGAAGATGACCATTGCAGATCCTGATTTTTCTCATTTACTCGAATCACAGTTTCAGTTTTGAACCTACATGGTTAAGATAGAAATGCACGAGCTCTTATTATCATTACCAAGAAAAAGAAATGCAGTAAGAATAAGTTATAGGACAATCACTGATAGAGATCGGGAAAGTAAAAAAATGGTGCCAAAGGGCAGTGAATGCATCAGACCTTTGCAGCACGAGCAAGAGCTCTCTGTGAAATATCAACACCTACTATTTTCTCAAGAGAGGTTTGATAAGCTAATAAAGACTCCAGCAGGCTTCCAGAACCACATCCAAAATCGACCTGCAATGGACTAAGGATCAGAATCAAGTCCTTTTATCATCTAAAGAGACAGTAATCATTTGAAAAGGCATATACCAAAGAGGCAGCACAAGATTCTCTAATGTGCTGCAATGCATATTCAACACGTTGTTTTGATAATGGGGGAGAGAATAAAGCCTGTTCCATTCTATCCTCCAGGGGTACTGTCACCCGCAGCAAAGTGACTTCACATTTCACTAAGCAAGTACCTGCCTCCAGAGAGTCCAGAGAGGAGAGGAAACTTTAGATAATTGGAATACAACAGAAATTATGATATGGTTTGGACACAATAAATGTTCAGCGAAAAGCATGTTCTATATTAGAAACCAATACAAATAGGGCAAAAACCAATCAGAATAAACTGAAACAAATGCCTAGCTTACCTGAAAACAATAATGAGAGGATATTTGCAGAATCACGAGCCACTGCTAGAACAATCTCTTTGGAAGGCAATTCCATAGTAAAACATGCAGACTCATCAACGGACATCTGTGTTACAACTGCTTCAAGAGCAGGTGATACGGCTCCACTGCCAATCTCAAACTCAAACTCTTCAGACCCTTCAAGATGTTCCTTAGTGCATTCCCTTTCCGTGGCTAAATATATCTTGTAAGTCACACACACCAAAGAACCACTAGATGGAGTCATTCCAGATGATACTTCATCTTCAAGCGGGTTATTCTGTACATTAGAGTAGCTAGGACACAAAAAATTGCCTGCTAGTGTTGCACTGCTCCACCGATATTTGGGCAAAAATTGACATAATGAGAACTCCTTAACAAACTGTTGAGGATAAATAAGAATATCAAATCCCTTTGCAGATGATGTCATCTCTTCCACAGACATATCAACTTTATCAAGAAATCCATCCAACCATAAGAGAACTTTTAAAGCAACATTTTGAACTGCATCAATCTGTTTCTTATAAGATTCCTTTGGTGAACACAGCAGAATCAAGTCCTGGCACTTGGAGTATATCTTCACTGTACATCTGTAGACTAGACTACACCCTTCTTGTGCTACAGCAGTAGCAGCAAGGCCCCCTTCATTAGTTTCGTCTCCACCTGATAATGTATCCCTCAATCTTCTACGTCCAGGTAAATCTGGCAGAGGTTCAATGGAATCACTTGAAAAGACAGGTTCAGATAATCGATGCTGGCGGCAAAATGTACAGAGAATATCTCTTGGAAAAGAACCCCTCCAATTGCTCCTTGTTGTGAAAGCTGTGGGCAGTTCCGCGGCAAGTATTGCTTCTCTTGACAACTTGTAAATTCCACTAGGTATCTTGTTGGCAAGTATTCTTTACAGGAGAAAAAGAGAAAAAGAAAATTAATCCAGCTATTATGCATGAGAAAATAAGAAGAAAGAAGTAAAGAAATAATTATGCAAAATCGAAAATAGAAACTGAGCATCACGATTAAATAAAGAAACCAAAAGGCAAAAACAACAATAAGAAAGAAAAGAAATTCCTGAAGTACAACATTGTGACTTCAGGCCCCGAGTGTTGAGCACCCTAAACTCATCATGCAAATTCACTGTCTCCATTATTTGGCCCACCACACCCAGATCAAAGAGGGGAAACTTACTCCGGCGGCTATCATAATTCCGACATATCTTATTGGTCAATCTGGTTTTGAATAGCCAGACTAGGTTTTGGACTTCGCTGCCTAAAATCTCAAAAATGATGCCAAGGACATACCTGTAATATGCATGCAAGGATAAATCCTCATAATAAAGATCAGTAGATTTCCAGGTGTATCCTACAGACGCCAAAATTGCATCACCACATATTTCTTGACCAGATAGGTAGGTCGCAATGGTATTGACATATCCTTTAAATGAACTAGCTTGTTTCATATACAACTCCGATGACGGGACAATTGTTATGGACTCTGGAGCACAGAAGTACAACCTCGTGTCTGAGGAAGCTTTGCCAATATTCCTGTAACAGAAAACAAGTGTTCATCATGAAAGGTATAGGAAATGCTCGAGTCAAATGGTAACAATTATTTATTTAATCAAGCCTTTTCTTACATAAACCGCAAAACTACCTTACAGCTCACGTTGAACCAACCATCAAAAGAATCCCAATCTCCCGTATATAACCACAATGAGGAATGTTCTCAATTTTGGTCATACTAGATTGTTGTCTAGCTTAACTACATAAATCCAAAGATGCATAGAGTATATACCATAGAAGCATCGAAGAAGGAACCATACAATCTATTAGAGCACTCTACATAGAAGCATATGCAGATACAAGGATTTAAATATGATCAGTTCAACCTTCACAGTTTTCAGACTGAACTCATTGTAATTTTGAAATCATTAGTTCAGATTTAATACTCGTTGAAATGTTAATGATTTTCACATGTATATTTAAACTCTGTTGAAAATACTGGGTTCGGTTGGACCCCCAGCACAAAAGTCTGCATCCGCCACTGGATAGGAACTCCTTCATATGCTTCGTACCATACTGCATTAAAATCTACTTCTGATTGCTATAAATCAAGCAGACTGTATGACAACATTTTACCAGCCAAACAAAGTACTAGTGCAATGCTCTGTGTATACTCTTTCTCACCTAGAAAACAGAATCTTAGAAGCATCCTTAACCCCTAGTTCCTTTGCAATAACATCCAGGTAGTAAATGCCAGAAGAGGCATTAAGTATCACAGATTCCACAGTCTTCTCTGTTGAAGATGGAATACGTACTGCTTCAATTGAAATGCTCTCTGGGAAATTAGGTTCATTCTTTAGTAAAGACTGTATAATCTCAGGAGGGTGCGGAGTTAGCCTCTTCAATGAAAGCTTCTCTTCAGAGAAAAAGAGAGCATCTGCTAATCTCTTTGCAGCTTCAATAATAAGTGACATCACCAACAAGTGATTTGACTCCATTTCAGAAGATATATATTTACATAAGCTATTAATCTTTGCATCAAACATGGCAATAGCTGCTACAGGAACAAATCCATTAAGGTGACCTTCTCTCGCCAATGCTGCTCTGAAGTGACCACTAAGCGGATGAATTGCAGACAGGAACTTTCATCAACAACCGGAAATGAAAAAAGTGTACCGCAAATAACATCAGTTAGGTAGTTCATTAGCTGCAGAAAAGTTGCATTCATGAACTACATCGTTTAGATCATTTAATCCTACTCACACAAATACTTTTATAGTAGATTGTTAAGAAACCAACTTCACAGACAACTATAATTTCATTAAGTACTTTCTTATGCCGATAAACATGTATATAAGTCAAAGTTCTCACTTAATCTACATTGGCTAGTCAAACTGTGTAATATCTCGGCTGACTCCAAAAGAAAATTGCATCACCACATTTTACACCAATAGAGTTACATACCTCAATTGAAAATAAATATGATAGTCGACCAGCCAATTCATTCCACGCTTGCTCCACAGTGAGATTATCTTCTTTAGGCTGGATGCCTAGCTGCAGATAAACAACAACCACAAGTTGTTAATGCATTAGCTTTTCATTGACATTTGAAAGTCTAAGCTCCAAGCTGAGAAAAAAATCAGAACTTGTCCACTTCATATGTTAAAAACTGATCACAAGAGCATGCAAATAAACGACAAGCATGAGCTAATGATGAACTTTTCATAGACATATGAATACCTATCCTACAAGCTGAGAGAAAAAAAATTCATCAACTACCCACTTCATTTGCAGCACTCATTATAAGTGCATGCTTAGCTTAGATAAACTTTGAGTGAAATGAAAAGTTTATGATAAAGAGTTGAAATTCTACAACCTCACTTATCAGCAAAAAGAGAAATAAAAGTTGTTTCCTTGAGTTGAAACCCAATTTACCTGAGTCTTACTTTTCTTTTTCTTTCGTACTAGGCTATTCTAGAACCCCAAACAGTCAGGCCCTTGTGGCAGTCAATAAGTGTAGCATTAACTATTTGATACGAGGAGATACTCCAAGAACATAATTTTATGGAATGCAAAGGTAATAAGAAAGAGTGCCAATCAGCTTCAACATCACCACTGTCGACAAATAAACGGACTGCATGAAGTAACTAAAAGAACACATTTAATAGGGAACATGACATAGCCAAAACAGTACTACCTACGACAAAGCCCCGTTCCTTTCCTTCAAAATACTTAAACAGCTCAAGAACAGAGAAAAAGACAAAACCTTTTGTATAGCCTTCTCAGCAGCAGATTGCTCAGCATCCTTCTTTCTTTTGAAGGCTTCAGAGACTACCGAAAATTCTGGAAGTTGCAGAGAACAGCGATAGAGGCAAGGACCTTTCTGAGGGATTACTAAACCAGGACATCCATTTTGTACAACCTCTTGAACTTCCTCGACCTTATAGCAAGCTTTAGTACCAAATCTCTGGTGTATGATAGTCTTAGGCGTGAAAGGTGATTTCTTTGGAACACTCGCTTGGCCTTTTCCAGTTTCCATAGCTTTGCCACGAGAATTGAATACTTAAAACAATTCAACTCCTATACTGAAAAGGTACTTCAATACTGATTTCCATTGTGCATCATACATAAAGCATATTAAAGCCAACAACACAGTACAATAGTAAATACTAACAATTACCTAATTTGAATTGTTAGTACCGCCTCCGTCCCAAAATATTTGTCGTCCTTACTAAAAAATATTTGTCTCAAAATACTTGTCATTTTATTTAACCAAGATAAAATTAAGTAGTTTTTTTCCCATTTTACTCTTGTATTAATTACAACATATAAGAGGGAGTACATCAATTATGGAATTGGCATATATAGATACGTAAATATTTATTGAGGGATGACATGATGAAAAATTATAAGGTAAAATGGTCAAAATGCTACCCCTATAAATGCCTTCTTAAGGGGCATGTAAATGAAAAATGTGAAGGGAGTACTTTATTCAACAGCTAATCAGGTTTAAGAGAAGCCATTACATGTTTACACTTTTCGACTGCAACATGTTCAAAGTCCACAAATTGATTTTTTTTTCAAATTTCACCACACAAAACATTATCAAAAACAAAAAAGAGGAGTCTTTATCTGTTTTTACCTTAAAGGTATTAGGAGAATGACTTTACTCATAAATATGTCCATTATACACCAAGCAACAACCATAGAATACATATAGACAGCATCAAAAGATACTAAATTTACAATGGGAATGTTATATGATTAACGAAAACTCTGCTTCTAAAGTACCGATTACATGTATAACACACTAAGGAATCATTCTTTCACTCCGACAAAACAAAATATGTTTCTGGGTCCTCACAAAGATGAACAAGAGTTCAAGAATCAGCAAAAAGAACCAACAAAAAAAAGTGTGCTTGTGGGTTGAGTGGTTACCTTTGAAAGATGCCCTTCAAAAAAGAAAAAAAGAAAAAGGGCAACAAGACTTACTTTACAAGATAGGCAAATAAAAACAAAGAATCAAGAAGAGGTGAAGAAAGTTGAATGCGGCATGAACTTGATTAACATATCACGAAAGCATTGACATAAAATGTAGGGAGAAAAAATAGTTGTAAATTGGTAAAACTTTAAATGGTCATAACTATGCGCTCGGATGTCCGTTTTACCCGATTTTTTTTTTGATTTTGGGTATTTTTTTGAGACGGGGCCGGCAGTTTGGCGCAGCCAATTTTTACGAAAATGTCCGTTTTCCCAATCAATTTGTGTTTTCCCCCAAATCGGTTTCTAATTTTCCTTTTTCTTTAGTAAACATCTCAAGATACACAATAGATTTCAACGTCGAAATTTCATGGTAGTGTAGGTGTGAATGTCAATTTCAGTTTTGGAAATTCAATTTATTTTTAAAATAAAAAATTCCTCAACCCGACCCGGCCCACTAGAAAAAACCGATATAATCCGATATGTTCGGCGATATAAACCAAACATATCGTTTTTTTAAAAAAAAAGTTGTATTAAGTTTTTTTTTTAAAAACCGATTTTTATTCGGTTCATATTTTTCAGACACCCCTACACAAGATGCTATTTGACGATTTTATCTGCTTCTTATCAGTACTATATTACATTTTTAAAATTTTCACTCGTAAACATCTTGGCGCTTGGTGAGTCATTGTATTTCTTTGGGCGCTTAAGTTAAACTAATTAAGTAGCTCCATGATTGACTCTGAACAAGATTTCATTTCATATTTACTTCAGGGTGCTCTTGAGAACTATTAACTCAAACAAAAATAGCTTGGCCTACTTCATTGCAACTTGTTTTCAAGGGAAATTCTGGCAAACTACGCAAGCATGCATATCTCCTTTTCTATGAGACTAGTGTATTTGATCAAGCAAACATCATGCAACTTATAAATGATTTTAAATGTAATTGTAAGAATTAAGAAAAGGAAGCGATAAGTCTCATATGATCATTTAGCATTTGACCTATCCCAAGAATCCCTGTGATGAACTAGCTGAATAAAAAAATAATAAAGGACCTATTCCTCCAAGTAGCTACCTTCGAACTACAAGTGTCAAGAATAAGAATGGATATGTCTAAATGTGTGGTTCCAAAAGTAAAAGTTAATTGCTCCCACTAGATTGAAATTTCACTAAACTAAGATTGGAAAATCAAAAAATTTAAAGGGAAAATGAGGAAGTTATTAGTTACTGGGGAGTAGACAAACAATGGCAAAAAAGGGTGCAACTCTGCTTGTTTCTTTTCCGTTCTTAACTACTAGTAATATCTTTTAAATGGCTTTGGTGAACTGGTCTTATTTATCAAGTTGCGGTCTCGTTCAAAGGAAACAATGGTAGGAGCTTCAAAGAGCCAAAAATTGCAAATAAACAAGCCAGAAAGACGAAGATTGCAGAAAGTATAAAAAGCGCGCTGGAATCAATTAAAAAAAGTTGCCCTCAAACACACAACAAATTGATTCACATAACATTCACTTCATAGAAGAATGCATCAAATTTTCTGTTAGGTTTAAGCACACCGAGTCCAGTATATCAGTCTTAGCATGATCATCACATTGGGATAAAAGAAATACATGGAAATGATCTCCTTCGTAAAAAATGAGATGAATGTATCAGGAAGCTAGATATACTAGCAGAGTCCTGCTAGTTACAATTTTACAGGCAAAGAAGATTCATGCATTCCACAGTTACCTTCAAATTGTTGCTTTTATGTTCTTGGATTTGTTAGCCGAGGGTCTATCGGAAACAAACTTCCTACTATCACAAGTTAGGGCAAAGGTCTGCGTACACTCTACCCTCACTAGACTCCACCTGGTGGGATTATTGTTAAATCACACAGTATATTTGGTAGTGTTAGAAGCCCGAGTCATAGATTATGCAAAAACAACTTGCTTAAAATCAAAGACTTGGATCAGTCATGAAATTTATAAGCCTTTAATTCTTCAATTGAAAATCATGAAATACATCAGAAGCACAAGTTATGGAGACTGGTAATCTTGTAGTTGAAGGTATCAACTATCAAGAAAAGGCAGTTGAATAATGTAACAATCCCAAGTTGAGCTAAATATTACAATATTCAGGCCAGCAATGCATCAATAAAACATGAATTTCGATTATTCAATTTAACATTTCAAGAATCAACTTTTTTATCAAACTGTGAACGAATAATCAATGCACAGTCATCCACCACTTAATTCACACACTAAAAGACATAAATCTCAAAACCCCACATAGAGATCTACTTCATTAATGGCAAAACCTCAACAAAAACAAAAAGAATCAAGAAAATATTTACCCAGAAAAATTTAAGTGTGCTTGTGATTTCAGCAAGAAAGATCTTTTTCTCTCTCTCTATGTGCAGACCACAAAAGAAAACCTACAAGTAAACACACTACACTGCTGGCGATATGATGTGATATTTTTCTTCCAAACATTTCTTTAGTTTGGTTATTGAAAGATCTTGGCCGCAGAATAAGGAACAATTGTTTAGGGGTAATTGGGTAAAAAGACGGTGAGAATCTGGATTCAAAGAGTTGCCAGTCACGAGTACAACTTTTCTTCTATCTCATCTCATGGGTACGTACAACTCATTCATGTCTTTGCGAAGGGAAAAGTCCCGAACGCAAAACCTCCATCTGTACCAGAGGTCCTTAGCCAGGTTAGATATAAATTAAGGAATATGCGCGAGTAAAAGTCCTGTTAGGGAGAGATCAACGGGACACGAACCCAGCAACAGTCTTTGTAATATTTCAGCAAAGACTGTCACCACACGAATTCGAACCCGCGATGTCGGAGTGGTTATACCCCAATCATCTTGTCACTTACCAACTCGCCTGTGTCCGGGGCACAACTCATTCATGTCTAAATCGGGAAAAACAGTGTGTGTGAGAGAAATAGTAGGAATTTTATTTTAGCTACTTGTAGTCGCGAAAAAGAAAAGGTTTTTTCATGATTATTTATGTGAAATAAAATATTTATTCGTTTGTATATATTTTTTTAAGATTGAAGCTTGTAATAGAAAATAAATTTAGTTAGAAATGACCTGTTTAAATCGTTCAAATTGATCAAATCGTTTGTCTATATTTTTTTGAAATTGAAGTGTCTAATAGAAAATAAATTTAGTTAGAGATGACCTGTTTAAATCGTTCAAATTGATCAAATAGATATCTTTACTTTGATATAGGTGTGTCTTGGGAAAATTTCTATCTTTCACTCAATTTTAAGTGTGTGGAACCTTGTAAAATTTGTTTTTGATTAAAAACCTTTTCTTTTAAAAAAAATTATATGTGCCCCACGTTTCACCATCTTTCTCACACTTCTTCTTCAGCCTCTTTTTTTTTTTAGAATCTAAAAAGAAATAACTTCTTCAATGTTTTGTACTCCTTTTATCTCAATTTATGTGATATTTTTTTATTTTTCGAAATTCAAAATGTACGAACTTTGATCAACATTTTAAGATATATTTTTTCGCCAAATTGAATATGGGAAAATTGTAAGTTATAATTAGTACTTTTCATGTACTTTTCAAATAATTAAAATTTTAATCTTCGGTTTTGATTGTGTTGGTGAATATACCATAAATTACAGTTGAAAAAAATGAACAAAAATAAAATATAAATATTCAAACTGAGGCGTAAATATATATATCGATCTCTTTAAGGAGAATATTCAAGTTCGATGAGGCATAATCTTCACTGATCCAACACTAATATTTTTGATTTGTCCCTCCAAGATACAACATTCCGATAACATCGCCGGACTACTTAGAGAGTCTAAAACTCTACCATTAAAAACATCTTCCTTCCTTCAACATAAAAATACCCTCTTTTATAGTGAATAAGTTGGAGACTTACAAAAAATTTCTTTCTTTCACTACTTCGACCTCACTTTACCACATGTTCTCACACTACAACACAATATTTACTCATACTTTTTCCACGCACTAATACAAGGAAGAAACACCACTACTTATAGGTGTAAAGTTCATCCATAGATTAAATTAGGGAATAGTGGATTGTTAATTGAGGTAGAACATAGGAATGAAGTTACAGGATTTAAGTCTTAGTGAGTTAATTAGTAGGTTCAGATCACACCACCACTTTCTTGTCAATTTATAGCTACCAAAATGATAAGATATAATACACTTTAATATTTTATTTTAATATGAAACTGCAAAAACACCAACAGATTATTAATGGTAATTTGGTGTTAAAAAAATTTAAAATATTAAATTATTCTAATAAAATTTAACTTTAAAATTTAATCAAATTGACTTATAAAAAGAAAAATATCACATAAAATAGACGAAGAAAAAATGAGTGTGGAGAGGGAGAGGAAGGAAAAGAACATAGAGAGGGGGAGGCGATATTACAATGATTGAGAACCTTAAAAAGAAAAAAAGAGAATGAAAGGAGGACAAGCATAAGGCGAAGGGGAGGGAAAAACAAACAAGGGAAGGGAATAGGAGCAAAATGGTGAAGGGGTTGGGCCTGGGGTTAGAAGAACATGGAAGGTAATTTATTTATTTATTAAATATAATTAACGGGGACTTCTTAAAATTTTCATTCTAATTCATTTTTTACCCCTGAGACCCCAACCTATGGCCAAATTGTTGGCCCAATTAAACACGCCCACGTGTTGTAATTTACACGTGAAGTCTGTCAGAGTCGAGTGTTTATGAGGCACACTTTTGAGGATCAGAGGTATCTAGTTGGTCACTAGGTTAGTTGGTGATGGAAGCCAAGTTTCATCAAGAACTTGCCCACAAAGCCGAGCAAAGGAGTTCATGGTCTTTGGATCAAGTTGCTACTTTGGATATTTAGAGGGGGGCATGAAATCATAATTCATGGAGCATTTCCACACTTCAAGGAAGCTCAAGTGCACATCTTCAAGCTATGCACTCCTTGATCATAAAGATGGAGCCCTTGAGGATCATGGGAGGTCAACATAAGATGAGTTTCAAGATATGGAAGATAGCTTGGGTGGAAGACTCGAAAATCACTATATTCAAGATAGCTTTGTGGAAGACGTTATTTATGCAAAGAGACTATTTTTGAAATATGCTTCTATCATCCCTAAAAAGATTAAGAAAGTCCTTATTTCATTAAAGATATTTTTGTAATAATCATATTAGTTTTCTTAGCCTATCTAGTATAAATACTACACTTGTTATTTCATTCCTCTTTTGATGAATATGAATTATCATATTGTTGTTTCTCTAGAAAGAGATATTATGAGGGCTTATGGATAAGCTCTTGTTGATTGATTGTTGTTGAGAGGTGGGTTACTTGAGAATCTAATTACCTTGAGGTCTACTTAAGAGATTTGTTGCTTGTTTGCATACTCAATTAGAGGTTTTGACTAATCTAGAGCCTTAATTTTCAATTGGTATCTTTCTTGTGTCAATCTATCTATCTTTAATTCTTTGTTGTTTATCTTCTGCATTTGATATTGTATCAGTTGGGGTGTCTATTAGGTCGTTGTGAACAACTCAAAGGGACCATTTATGTACTTCGCCTTACAGCTGGGATTGGATGTTTGACAACATTGTCTGCCAACTGTTGAATATGCTGCAATCTTGCTGGGCGGATTACGTTGCAACTGCTATTGTTACTCTTCTTGGTCATCTGGGCAGGTATACACTCTAAATATGCTTAAGTTATTTCCTGTTGGTACTCTATTGTACTTTATAAAGCAGTACGAGAAGTAAATAACTATTACAAGTGTTCGAAAGGATAAATAAATGGTCAATCTTCAAAACTGCCTCAAGCTTGTTGTGTCTTGAATCTTGATAACCTTGCAAAGCCAATATTGAGAACTGTCGCAAGCTTGTTGTGTCTTGAATCTTGATATCCTGAAATCAAGAAACAACTAAATCTGGATGGTTACAACGTTGTGTGTTGAGTCGAGGAATTGCCCTATGTCCTTAAGACAAGATTGCCCCGTATATATGCTTTTACGTTAGCGGGCAATAGTCTCCCAAGATAAAACAACACTTTAATCTCAACGCTACAAAGCCAATAGGTTGAGCCTGGCGAATAAAACAAATATGAATTGACTTGCTGAAGGTATGGAATAGGAAGGAAGAGTTTCTCTTTACTCTTCTCTTTTGTCTCTGTGTATATAGTGTGTCACTGTAGTGTATATCTTGTGTATATAAGGGTGTTTACTCACTGTTTTTCAAGCAGAATTTGCTTACTGTGTTGTGCTATTTTTCAGTCACGAATGTACTATTTTTATGTGTCTTTTTCAGTCGCTGAATTGAGCCAAAGGAGGCTCAATATATAGCATGGATGAGGGGCTATACAACTGCCCAAAACATGGCTGTTAATGGCCATTAGGAGGGCATTAAACAACCAAGTAATGGCCATCATATGGCAAAGTCCTCTAGTCCAAAAAGATAATATCAGAAAGTCCCCACAGCCCACAGCCCGAGACCGAGATCGGACTGGACGTGCGGGCGGCGGCGGCGCGCGTGTGGGCTTAGCCTTGAGCGTAAGCACATCTAGGTCCTCCCTCTTTTAAACACATGGGATACCCCTTGGGGTCCCAAACCCTTTACCACATTAGAGACTTATATAGAGAGCAATTCTTCTTATTCTCACCGATGTGGTAGATTTGTCCCACACCACATTTCCATGCCTCAAATACCTTACTTCGTGCACCAATATCTCTTTTATTTCTCAACGAAATTTTACTATTCTTGGCCCTACGGTCATCTACTCACTTCGTAGATCATGCATGTGCGAAGAGACAAGGTATCCAATATGCGGAACACTAGTGTTTAATTCATCAAAGATGGGTGGACGTATCTTCCCGCATAAGACAAATTTCCAACAATCCCCTCTATGAAAGAGAGATTGTGGCGCACGCACAAGGTGCCTATATTTCAGCAATCTTTCAACGAAAAGATATTGCATCAGGAGAGGTAGCTTTCGCTTTGAACCTTCCCTAGTTGAATACCATCAGACTTACTTACTGCGCGGTGAACGTGATGTCTTGAACCGTCAGTGTTTAGTGTAAGCCTAGACAATGATAACAACACAATAACTCTTCTTATTCATTTTCATTCTTACATTTTTGTCCGTTGTGGCCGTGGACACACTTGGATTCTTAAGTGCGTTCATTTGAAGCGGTCATCCTCGCACTTAAATAGGTGATCTCCTACAAGGTATCCTGCTATACCCCACTTCACAAGTGTTATGAATCATTAAAAGTTTCCCCAACCTTAACCTCAACCGTTTGAGGATTGTTTAAAGGTTCAGAAGCTTAACCTTTACCCACCATGCAGGTAGCACTTTAATGTCTATCGCGGGAACAACTTTGGATTCATGTTTTCGTACAGAAATCATCATTCGAAGTGCTTCTTGCTTCCACCGAAGCGCTCAACTGAACCTTTTGCCGCTTAGTTTTCCCATTGAACCAAATTCTTGGGATCTCCAATCAGTATGGTTGGGTTTCCACCGCAAAGGTTCGTATTATTTGGGTTTTAAGCCCATTCCCCTAGACAGGCAGAACACTTGATCTCCGGGTAGTCCCTTAGTTTGTAAACAAGGAAGTGATACCCGTGATGATCAACTGCCATATGGTCTTATATCTCCGACAGATCCTGACAGATATGTCCAGACGCCGTCATCCGTGTTTTTCCTGAAGCCGACCGGCTAGCCACAGTGTATAACTGCTGAAGGCACGGGTTTCTCCCAATAAGAGACGTCCTCTAAGGAGTCGTGAAGTTACTCAACTTCTTTCATGCTTTGTATAAAGCGATAAACTCCGATTCCATTATGAATCGACCGATGCAAGTTTGCTTAGAGGTTTTTCCAAGACACACCATACACATTTACTTGTGGCTTTGGTGTTCTTCAGATCTGATGTCCAGTTTGCATCACTGTGTTCTCCCAGAACCGCTAGACATCCAGAATACTATAATTAAGCGAATAATTCAGATATCGTCATATCCGACTTAACACCTTCTATTGATCATGTATTAAGATCATCAGTGAACCTTAGTTCAACTGATCTGTTTGTAGGACGATACCAGGTCGGTTGTAGTGTGTACAATACATTGAACTACACATGATCTGTGCATATCGCTCCTTGTCTATGGGTGCACCATGATTCCAATCAGTTCTATGATTCATATCCATTGGTGGCTTCAACGAGACTGTCAACTATCGACCAGTCCGTTAGATGTCTTAGAAATCCAATGCCTAAGATGTCATCTGTGATACCCATATCTTTCATATCGAGACTTCGTTTCAATGTGACTTTTACTTTCCCGACTGTTGATTCTCCAATTGTTGGCTTTCTAACTTCAGAGCAAATGTTTCTGTGGTCAGATTCATTGTTTCTGTTTTATCTGAAACTTTCAGGACCAAAATGAAAGTTCAGGAAGAAGCCCAACAGTTCAGCAAACCAACTCTGATCCTCTTCTTCCAACTCTCCGGTTGGGAAGATTGTTTCAACATCCATGTCACGCAAGACTGCAATAGCCCATGATGTTAAGCTACTCCCAGGGGAGCATATGTACAAGTAGTCGAGGCTTTGAACTCGTTAGTAGATCCATCTACTTTGTACTCACTTTTGAGTATCCTTTTTCACAACCCAATTGTTCTTTTTCCGGAGGAAGATTAACCATTACGCAAGTATGGTTCTATATGAGGAAATCTATTTCTCTCTTTGTAGCTTCTTTCCAAAGCAGCGCTTTTGGAGATGACAATTATTTGTCAATTGTCCATGGTTCATTCTCAACCATACAAGCTAGAAGGACTGTAACAAGTCTTTGTCCCATTCTTTGCTCCGTCTCGGTTCAACATCTAGAATCCCTGAGTTCTGCAGATCTGGAGTATTAAGTTCCGGATAGCCAGCAACTTTCGAGTCCTGTAGATACGGAACGTCTAGTTCCGGATAGTCAGGCCCTCGCGGGTTCTTGTTAACCTTGAGCAATTACTCCTTTTTCCTATTCAAGAAAAGTTATCTTCTAAGAATTCAGCATTCTTTGACGCCAAGAGGCGATAAGCACTACTGTTATTTGCAGAACCAGTGGATATGCAATCTACAGTCTTAGATACAACTTGACCTGTTTCGGTATTCCAACTTTTACCAAGCCACCCCACATAACTTGGGCGTACGACTTTGCGTTTGGCTAACACCGTTGGACTGAGGTGAGTAATGAACAGTCGTTTAATGAACGATGCTTCACATTCTCCCCCTCTATCACTACGAATTCCTCAATCCGTAGGCTTAGTTGATTTCCAACTTATGATTTGTAGCGCTTATCCGCTTCAACAACTTCATCTTTGCTTTTCAACAAACAAAGGATTCCATACGTTGTACATCATCAATGAAGGTCACAAAGTACTTGTCTCCCCCTTTATTTTGTATAAACTTTAAATCACACAAGTAGGTGTGACTAAGTTCTAGAGGAGCGGTGCTTCTTTCGCTATTCCTTTGACGGAATTTGGAAAGGTGATTTTGCCTCTTCGTCTACTTCACATTTATTTTGAGGGTTTATGTCGATAGAAGGCAACAATCTCAACATCGTTAGCTTTTGAATGACTTGCTATTTAACATGTCTTAATCTATGATGGCATAGATGCACGGATTACAAATATATCATTCATTTGGCTACAGACATACTGTACCATTCTTAGTTATTACAGACCTGTTGGACTAGTCTCAAATCAGCTTGACCAACAACGTCCCTTAACCAAGTTTGGGACATGTATCACTTCATCTTAGAGTGATCCCATTCCCTGAAGTCCTATGGAGGACAACCTCTCAAGCCCCTTTGATTTTAGAGGTGGCGTTCCTTCACATGAACAACCTCTTGCCCGTGGTTAGGGCGTAACCGGATCATATGTGATCTGGATGCTCTAGCCCACTGCAGTTTCTTTGCATACTGAGTGTCCAATTTCTTTTCTGCCTTTCTTTAGGCCTTCAGATCATTTAAGACCTGGAAACTCTGGCCCACCACACTAGACTCTGGCCCACCACACTAGGTGTCCATTACTTTTCCTATAAAATGAATTCTGGCCCCACTCCAGTCGCCCGGAGGCTTTGTATGACTGAGTGTCCAATATCATCCTATGAAGGATCTTCTGCCAAATAGTATGACAGGTTCAACGTCTTTAGTTTTAGACTCCTTCCGTTAAGATTGGTGCCCAGATAATTCTTGGCGCTTACTTAAGAGTGGTAATAGTTTTCGCACAGTCAGAGGATCGTTCTCCCTCGTATGTGTGAACATACTTTACACACTTTAATAATTACACTTAAAAGAACAGATCTTTTTAAGTCGTTTACAAAATCCAATCTTTAAACGGGAAAGAAGATGAGATTAAACTTCTGATTTTTAAAGCGTAAGGAATATAAATTATTTTCATATTCCTCCTTACTTTAATCTATTTTTAATCAGATATCATTTAATCTTTATTCTTGACAAGTAAGAAAAACTACTTATCCCAATTTCAGATTCTGGCCCACTTCAGTCACTTCATCAGACTGAGTGTCCATTTCCTTCTTACCATTATTCGGATCCTTTGTCTGAGACAGATATAGGCCTTCTGCTGCAAGATAGAATAACATCTTCAGTCTTCTCCTCTTGTCCCAATTGACATCCTCAGGCTCTCGTGAGCGCTTGTTCCCACCAGTCTTGGTAGCGGTGACACCATGAACACGTTCATCATCATCACTCTCTTCTACCAAAAAACCATTGCCATATCCAGATTTGGTCACACAACTTTTGACCGACATCTTTCGAACACTAATAGTAATACAATACAATCTTGTCTTAAATTGTTGGTACTCTATTGTACTTTATAAAGCAGTACGGGAAGTAAATAACTATTACAAGTGTTTGAAAGGATAAATAAATGGTCAATCTTCAAAACTGCCTCAAGCTTGTTGTGTCTTGAATCTTGATAACCTTGCAAAGCCAATGTTGAGAACTGTCGCAAGCTTGTTGTGTCTTGAATCTTGATATCCTGAAATCAAGAAACAACTAAATCTGGATGGTTACAACGTTGTGTGTTGAGTCGAGGAATTGCCCTATGTCCTTAAGACAAGATTGCCCCGTATATATGCTTTTACGTTAGCGGGCAATAGTCTCCCAAGATAAAACAACACTTTAATCTCAACGCTACAAAGCCAATAAGTTGAGCCTGGCGAATAAAACAAATATGAATTGACTTGCTGAAGGTATGAAATAGGAAGGAAGAGTTTCTCTTTACTCTTCTCTTTTGTCTCTGTGTATATAGTGTGTCACTGTAGTGTATATCTTGTGTATATAAGGGTGTTTACTCACTGTTTTTCAAGCAGAATTTGCTTACTGTGTTGTGCTATTTTTCAGTCACGAATGTACTATTTTTATGTGTCTTTTTCAGTCGCTGAATTGAGCCAAAGGAGGCTCAATATATAGCATGGATGAGGGGCTATACAACTGCCCAAAACATGGCTGTTAATGGCCATTAGGAGGGCATTAAACAGCCAAGTAATGGCCATCAAGGAGGCTGCTTAAATGGACATGAAGGAGGGTGAAAATGGAGGAGTTAATCAGCCAAGTAATGGCTGGTTAATGCTCCATAAAACAGTCCAACGGTTCCGTCACCCCAAAACCAACTTTTCAGAAACTCTGGGGACCAAACTGTAAAATATTAAACTCCAGGGACCAAACTGTACATCTGGCAAAGTCCTCTGGTCCAAAAAGATAATATCAGCCCGAGCCCGGACGGGACGGGCGGCGCGCGCGTGGGCTTAACCTTGAACGTAAGCACATCTAGGTCCTCCCTCCTTTAAACACATGGGATACCCCTTGGGATCCCAAACCCTTTACCACATTAGAGACTTATATAGAGAGCAATTCTTCATATTAACACCGATGTGATAGATTTGTCCCACATCACATTTCCATGCCTCAAACACCTTACTTCGTGGACCAATATCTCTTTCATTTCTCAACGAAATTTGACGATTCTTGGCCCTACGGTCATCTACTCACTTCGTAGATCATGCATGTGCGAAGAGACAAGGTCTCCAACATGCGGAATACTAGTGTTTAATTCATCAAAGATGGGTGGACGCATCTCCCCGCCAAAGGCAAATTTCCAACATTTCCTACATTTGTATCTTATATATAGAGGTTTTGATTTGTTTTTCTCAAATATAAACCTTGTTGGAATTCAACCACTACTATTGTAATTTTGATAGGTCTTGAAATGTCAAATCTAGAGGATTGAGGCTGAACTTTTTTGGCAGCATGGTGATATTGCATACCGTTTGATAATTTTATGCAATTTGTGTCACTTATCTCTTGTTTAAAGCAACATATGATGTATAAATTTCTTAAAAAGTTGTTAGTCATGTGCATTCATGACAGTTTCATAGCCCATAGCATGCATGACATTCAGGCATGGCTTTGCTCTTTCTTGATGACGTTTCTGATTGTGATACTTGGAGACTAAGACGACTTGAGAGATGAGAATGACTATAAGAAAGTGAGGCCTAGTCCTGTTCTTTATGAAGCAAAGCAGTACTTTGCAAAGTTCACATTCTCGCGGTCCAAACAAGAATTATGGATGGCATTAGAGGGTATGTGCAATGCTACTTGATTATCACGACATACTACTTGATGCAATTGTTTAACTTGTATTTTTTAGCCCACAAGGGAATTGCATAAAGACTTTGTTCATGGAGTACAAGGGAAGTGGAGTTTGTTGAATGAAATAAAAAGAAAGATAAGATGTGAATCACTATAGGGAGTATCTTAGGTTTCCTTGTACTAATAAGAAAGAGGAGGAATACTTTGTTCATGTGCGAAAAAGTTGCTTGGATCAATCTGATGTTTCGCCCTTGCCAATCTGTGAAAGTTACCTTTAAAATACTTCGTACCCCAAGTCATAGCTTGTCGATAGCTCGAGTAATTACCCTGCTGATTGATTCCCAAGTCAAGATCCCTATAGTTGATATAAGCAGCTCTTGGTGACTTGGACACATATGGCTCCATGTACTGGTAAAGACTTTGCATCCAATACAAATGCTGTTTGGATGCCCACATATCATTGGAATCCCATTTCGCTATGTATTGTATGTTGTAAAGGTTCCCTTTTCTATGAGGAAATGGTATTTCAGACTCAGGAATTTCATCCATTTTCCCTCCTAAAGGATCCATTATCATGAACACCAATTTCTGGTGCAAAAACCTCTCTGAGATCCCCTGGAAAACGCTTTCTGGTATTGGCTCAACGACGAAATCTGATTTTCCCTTGAAGTTGCTCTTATATTGTGTTTTTCTATCCAACAGGACTTCCAATGGCTCCCCTTTTTGGTACCCCGTGAAGTAGACGACGGACTTTATCCAACTCATCTCCGTGCAATCTTCCGTTTTCAAGCCTAATTCAGGGAAGCTCTTGTTCATGGTAAAAAACAGGTCAGTTTTCTGTCCTAAGAAGAGTGAATTGAACAAGATTTCAACTTTCTCTCCACCGATTTGTTGGATAAGGACTCGGATGAAGAGACTTTCGGGTAGTTTACTAGCTATGTATTGCCATTTATGTACAAGTTTGACACCTTCTTGATCTAAACTCTTGTGAATTGCGAAAACTGTCACGAGGGGCGGGACGCGAACCAGCTTCACTTTCCAGGCTGTTATGACTCCAAAATTAGCTCCTCCACCTCCTCTAATTGCCCAAAATACTGTTGGGAGTTTTTGCTCTATGGTACTTTATAAAGCAGTACGGGAAGTATATAACTATTACAAGTATTCGAAAGGATAAATAAAGATTTCAATAATTCAACATGGAATCTGAAATTACAATTGTTACACAAGTAAAAACTGGAAATTCCAGTTTTGTAGAAGACGGAAAAATGTAGAATGTTTTTGCTGAGTCGAGTGTAGCACTCTGTCCTTAAGACAATATTGCCCCGTATGTATCCTTTATACGTCCTGGACAATTTGTCTCCCAAGATAAAACAGCAATGGAACACTTGAGCAAAGGAAACTCAAGAGCTACCGTGAAGAATATTGAGTAACGAAATGATGCCTTGGAAGGTGTAGGAAGAAACTGTTTTTGTTGTGTATTTTAGGTGCCTTTGTTTTCTTTGCATCTCTTACTGTTTTTCGTGCATATGTCTTAGTACTCAACAATGGTGTAATGGGGTGTTTATATAGGTGAGGGAGGGGCTGTTTTGTCGCTGAATCGCCTCCATAATAGCCAAATAATGGCCATTATGGAGGTAGTAAAGTCACCAACATAAATGGTGAAAGATTGCCAACGGATTGGCCATTATTGGAGGTGTAATTCAGCCAAAATAAATGGTGAATTGAGAGCTTGGACGTTTACGCTCGACCGTCGAAATTCCAACTTTCTGAAAACTTCAGGGACCAAACTGTACATCTTGAAACTTCAGGGACAAAACTGTACATATTGAAACTTCAGGGATCAAACTGCACAACTGAAAGAATTCTGGTCCAAACTGCACATCTGAAACTTCTGGGATCAAACTGTACTTCTGGCAAAGTTTTCTGGCCCAAAAAGATAATATCAGAAGGCCCACAGCCCACGACCCACGACCCACGACCCACGACCCACGACCCACGGACCCATGGACCCGTGGACCCGAGGACCCGTGGACCCGTGGACCCGTGAACCCGTGAACCCGGAACCCGGAACCCGGAACCCGAAACTCGGAACCGGAACCGGACCGGACGGCAAGCAAGGCGCGCGCAAGTGGTCTTTCCTTGAACCGAAGCACATCTAGGTCCTCCCTCCTTTAAACACATGGGATACCCCTTGGGGTCCCAAACCCCAAACACATTTCGAGTCTTATATACACAACAATTCTTTCTTCCTCTACCGATGAGGGAGAATTGAACACAACACCACACTTTCCATGCTTCAAACACCTTACTTCGTGGACCAATATCTCTTTCATTTCTCAATGAAATTTGGCGATTCTTGGCCCTACGGTTATCTACGTATTTAGTAGATCATGCATGTGTGAAGAACCGATTCTCCAACATAACGTTACACTAGTGTTTAAGCCGTTAAAGTTGGTCGGTCGCAACTCCCGCCAAAGGCAAATTTCCAACAATCCCTCTTGAAAGAGATTTTGGCGCACTCACATGGTGTCTTTTTCATTTCCAAAGAATATTTCAAAGGGACCGATGTTGCATAAGGAGAGGTAGCCTCACTTTGAACCTTCCATAGTTGAATACCATCGGACTTACTTTCATCGGTGAACGTGATGTCTTGAACCGTCAGTGTTTAGTGTAAGCCAAGACAATGATACCAACACAACAAATTCCCTTACTCTCTTCTTCGTAATGTTTTGTCCGTTTTGGCCATGGACAACGTCTTGGATTCTTAAGTGCGTTCATTTTGAGGCGGCCCGTCCTCGCACTTAAATAGGTGGTCTCCTACAAGGTATCCTGCTATACCCCACTTCACAAGTGTTAGGAACCATTAAAAGTTTCCCAAAAAACCTAACCTCAACTGTTGAGGAGCATTACAGGTTTTGAAAACTTACCCTTTACCCACACTGCAGATAGCACTTAAAGTCTATCGCGGGAACGACTTTGGATTTGGTGTTTCTTTTCAGAAATCACTATCCGAAGTGCTCATGCTTCCACTGAAGCGATCAACTGAACCTTTACAACTTAGTTTTCCCATTGAACCAAATTACTGGGATCTCCAGTTCGTAAGGTTGGGTTTCCACTGTATTGGTCCGTATATTTTGGGTTTTAAGCCAATTCCCCTAGACAGGCATACCACTTGATCTCTGGGTAGTTCCTTAGTTAGTAAATAAGGAAGTGACACCCGTGATGATCAACTGCCATACGGTCTTATGTCTCTTGACAGATCCTGACAGATATGTCCAGACGCCGTCATCCGTGTCCTTCCTAAAGCCGACCGGCTAGCCACAGTGTATAATCGCTGAAGGCACGAAGTTTCTCCCAATAAGGCACGCGATCTAATGAGTCGTGAAGTTACTCACCTTCTTTCATGCTTTGTATAAAGCGATAAACTCCGATACCATCATGAATCGGACGATGCAAGTTTGTTTAGAGGATTTTCCAAGATCCACCATACACATTTACTTGTGGCTTTGGTGTTCTTCGATCGATATCCAGGTTGCATCACCGTGTTCTCCCGTAACCGCCGACATCCAGAATACTATAATCCGTAGATGAGCGAATAATTCAGATATCGTCATATCCGACTTAACGCCTTCTATTGATCATGTATTAAAATCATCAGTGAACCTTAGATCAGCTGATCTGTTTGTAGGACGATACCAGGTCGGTTGTAGTGTGTACAATACATTGAACTACGCGTGACCTGAGCATATCGCTCCTTGTCTATGGGTGCACCATGATTCCAATCAGTTCTATGATTCATATCCATTGGTGGCTTCAACGAGACTGTCAACTATAGGCCAGTCCGTTAGATGTCTTAGAAATCCAATTCCTAAGATGTCATCTGTGATACACATATCTTTCATATCGAGACTTTGTTTCAATATGAGTTTCACTCTCAGACCGTTGGTTTTCCAACTGTTGGCTTTCTAACTTCAGACAATAATGATTAAAAATATGCATACAAAATTTCAACAGACAATAATTAAAAATAATAGATCAAATAAGGAGCAATATAAAGCACAATAATGATTAACCTGAACTTGTTATGGTTAAGAACCTGAAGTCCCCAGTGGAGTCGCCATGCTGTCGCGCCCTATTTTGACCTTGCTCGGGTCAAAGCGGAGCGCGGACGTGTCCGGTGATTCCTGGGTGAAAAGGGTTGAGGAGTCGCCACCTAATTATTTTTTACGGTGAATTAGGACACCTAAATATTAAACTAAGTGCTGCAATGTAAAACTCCAATTTTAAGGTCTGCGAAACTAGTGAGATTCTAGGTAAGGGTTCTTTATTATCCTAAAGGGAAGGGGTTAGGCATCCTTTAAGATCCGCTAACTTGCGGTTATCCGGTAAAACTCAGGTTAATTATTGGTAGAAATAATGCATGTTTTACAAGTATAATAGATTAAAAGACGTTTGCAAATAATTAGAAAAAGGATGCATTAAAAGATAGATAAATGTAGAGATTTTTCAAAATATGCATTTATATGATATCTAAAGAGGAATACATGTAGAGTTGAAAAAATATGTATTTTGACAATTGATAGTAAAACAATTTACTTATAATGCCAAAGAAGTAAAATTTTGGGAATCATTGAATTGTAAATTGACAAAAGATAAACTTATTCGTTATGATTAATAAAGCAAATAAAAGATGACAAAAGTTGTTTTGAAAATCTTGAATACGCGTGATGAGCCTAAAATAAATAAACTAGCGAAGGATTTCTAAGTTTGCGAGCCTACAAATAAATAAGCTAGCGACGGGTTTCAAATCTTAAACTAACCTATGAATAAATCCTAAGTTTGCCTATTCTAAGCATTTCAATAATTACATAAGTGCGATAAATAATATTACAATACAAAGCGAGATAAAAGCTGAATTAAAGAAAGAAATAACAATAAATAAACTCCGAGGAATAATTGCCTTTATTTACTTTAGTCCCTGCAAGCTGTCAAGAACAAACGGTTAGAAACAGTTAAATACAAATAACTTCATATCCGTATTCAAAACAGTGAATGTTTTGATCGCGGAGGGCTCAGACTTAAATTGAAAAGAACATTCCAATCACGTCGTGGCTGCAAACATATGACTAATGTAGTTTATTTTGATTGCCTCGCCTACTAAACGTGTCGGTCTCTCGGGTGAAATAGAAAAGATCACTATAATCACGTCGTGGCTGCGAATATATAACTTGTTGGTTATTTTAGTCACCTCGCCTACTAAACATGTTGATCTCGGATAAAAAGGTTTAAGTCTTCATCATTGCCCAGAAGTTATATTTCCGACTTTGCAACTGTGGAGGCCTCAAAATCGACGGATATTTTTCATCGGCCAGTGTAGTATCGTGTTCAAATCAAGAAAAATTAAAATGAAACAAGAATAAGAGGGCGAGGCGACAAAGGCGAGAAAACAGAGGCGTAAAAACAGTTTCGAAAATGACGCTGTCTAGTTTAAAACAAGAAACAAAGAAGACAAGAGAACAACGATAATTACGAGCAAAGGAGTGAAATAAGCGATGCTAAAAGACGCGGTATTTTTCAAAACAAGAAACAAGAAACAAGAAACAGTGATATCCGTCGCAAGAAATCTAAAACAAGAAACTTAATAAAACAATAATATATCCGCTGCGCGGATATCTAAAACAGATTATACTAAAAAAAGCGAGAAGCGAAACGAAAGAAAAGCGCGGCCTCGAATTCAATTTCGTCGGCCTTAATGCGATATTGATAAAACAGTAAAACAATGCCGAAGAAACGAGCAGTGAGTAGTTTAAAATATCCGACCCAAGTTCTGAAATTCTGGAAATATTCAAACCGGTCGCTCAGACCGGTCAAGATCTGACCGGATCGATGATCCAAACTCGAATCAGATTTCGGACCAAATTCAGATAACCAATAACAAGAATATGGAATGCAAGAATTCTCGAAATATCCAATCGGGTCGACCGACCGGATCGATGACCGACCGGATCGGTGTTTCAACCCGGATCGATTTCAACACCCAATTCGGATAACCAATAACAAGAATATGAAATGCAAGAATTACGAAAATGTTACTAACCGGTCGACTGACCGTCGATGACCGACCGGATCGATGTTTCAACCCTAATCAAATAAATTCATCAATTTCGGATAACCAATGATAACAACAAAGAATAATGCAAGAAATTTGGAAATTCAAATCGGGTCGACCCGACCGAATTGGAGTTTCAACCCTAATCAAATAATTTCATCAATTTCGGATAACCAATGATAACAATAAAGAATAATGCAAGAAATTTGGAAATTCAAATCGGTCGACCGACCGGTCGATGACCCGACCCGAATTGGAGTTTCAACCCTAATCAAATAATTTCATCAATTTCAGATAACCAATGATAACAACAAGAATAATGCAAGAAATTTGGAAATCCAAATCGGGCCGATTCGACCGGGTCAAGAATCTGACCGAAATCGATGATCCAAATCAAATTTTAACACCAAATTCGGATAACCAACATACATAAATATGAAATGCAAGAATTCTGAAAATGTTACCCGAACCGGGTCGACCGTGTCGGTCGACCGACCGAAATCGATGAAGAAAATCAGAGAATCAAAAAAGAGGAAAGAACCTTTTCTGACTTGATTCTTGAAACAACAAAGAAGCCAAATGCTTGAAATCAAGAACACAACAAAGGTTTATATATTGAATCGTTTTTTCCAAAAAATCCTCCGAAAAAATCCTCTCCAAAATGAAGAACAACATGGGGTATTTATAGGTACTCAAACCCGACGTCCCAACCCCTCATACCCCCCCTTAAACGAATTCAAATTTCAAAATAAAGGGGGAACAAAAATCGATTTTTGGGGCGTGTTCTTAGAGACAGCGTTAGCGGTGTCGAGGTAGGGTGGTGGTAGTGGTGAAGTAGCGGGGTAGGGAGTGCGGCGACGTGGGGTAGGCATAGGGTGCGGCTGATGAGTGAAGGGGGTAGGGTTTAGGTTTTCTGTGTTTTCTTTTTGTTTGAGGGGACGATTTTGGGGGAATTAAAGGGGAAGGAAATGGGTCGGGTAGGTTGGGTCGGTTCGGGTGTGGGCGGTTCGGGTGTGGGTAGGGAGTGGTGGGTGGTGGGTGTTTTGGTTGTTCGATTGGGCTGGAAATGGGGTTTTAAGGGGGTGTGGGGCTGGGATTGGGCTGTTGGGAATTTAATTTGGGGATTGGGCTTGGACGAAAAAATGGGTTTTAGTTTAGGTTGGGTAGGAATTGTTTTGGGCTAGGAAATAAAATGGGTGATGGGTTGGGCTTGGACGAAAATGGGTTTTAGTTTGGGTTGGGTAGGAATTGTTTTGGGTTAGGAAATAAAAAATGGGTTATGGATTTAAAAATATAAAAGAGGGGTTTAATATTAAAATATTATATATATATATATATATATATATATATATATATATATATATATATATATATATATATATATTTTGTAAAAGATGTGAATTATTTAAAATAACATAACGACGTGATAATAATAAAATATAATATTCGCGAAATGCTTAATGCTTAATAAAAGGGAAATCCGATGCAATTTTGCGAGAAATAAAATATCATAGAATATTATGGATAACTTATGATTATTATAAAATGCAAATGATATAAAATATGCGAATAATAATAATAATACGAAGATACACACATATATGCCTATATTTAAAAATTATTTTAAAAGTGAAAAAATATTAAAAATTACAAATAAAATCATAAAAGATGGGACAAAATTGGGTGTCAACAGATGCTCCTCTTTGGACGGAGACGATGAAAGAGTTTTCGGCCAAAGAAGTTGATTGGGTAGCCAATTTTATCCCGATCATCGGAACTGCATGGTAAGAAATAGAATCCCCGGGGGGTATAGAAGTTGCAAAAAGATAGTGCATTCAAGAAACAATGCCCCAGTGTCGACTTAGGATGACACTGGTCGCAGATGCGAGAAACTAATGGGAAAAGCGGATCGACGTTCGAAGTAGGTCGTTGACCAATTTGCCTCGGTTCGCCGTAAGAGATAGTTCCACGCTGTGATGAAATTCCTGCAAATTAAAAACTCCTGCAAACTAAAGCTTAAGATATAATTAGTGTATAACTGCTGAGAAAAATTGTAGAGAAAATAACTTAGAAATACCCGCATTAGGAGGTGGGCGCATGACTGAAATTAAAGTACCCTCATTATAAGGTGGGCGCCTGACTGAAATTAAAATACCCGCATTATAAGGTGGGCGCCTGAAATGACGTCGTTGGATTGACGTGTTGTGTTGAAGACGTCGTTGTAATATTGTTGACGTCGTTGTAATTATGTAAAAGACGATTGTTGTCTTTGCATGTAACGCCGAGGACGCGTTGTTGTAATCTTTGTTTTCTTTGTAAAGATAATTGTTGTGTCAAGACGTCGTTGTAATCTTTGTTGACGTCGTTGTAATCTCGTAAAAATAAATGTTGTGCGTAAGACGCCGTTCGCGTAGGCGTGTTGTTGATGACGCCGTTGTATGGGCGTTCGCGATGACATCATTGTAATGTTGTTGATGTCGTTGTAATCTTTGTAAAGATAGTTGATTTGCGTAAGACGCCGTTGCATAGGCGTGTTGTTCATGACACCGTTGTATGGGCGTTGTCGAACATCATTGTAATGTTGTTGATGTCGTTGTTGTAAGAATGTAACACCGGGTCGTCGTTGTATCGGCGTGTTGTGTTGAAGACGTCATTGTGATGACGTTGTTGCAAGAATGTAATCTTTGTTTGTTGTAAGAGATAGGCGTTCTTGGCTGAAGACGTCGTTGAAATGTTGTTGACGTCGTTGTGATGTTGTAAAAAGTCGGCGTCTTTGCCGTAACGTCGTGGACGCCGTTGTGGTAATGTAGTTTCTTTGTAGAAGGTAGATGTTGAGTGAAGACGTCATTGTAATGTTGTTGACGTCATTGTAATCTTGTAAAAATAGATGTCGTGTTGCCGTAACGTCGTGGACGTTGTTGTAATCTTTGTTGAAGATAGTTGATGTCTTTGCGATGAACGTCAATGACGTTGTTGTAATCTTTGTAAAGATAGGCTGCTGCGTTGAAGGCGTCATTGTAATCTTTGTTGATGCCGCTGAGATGCGGTAAAGATAGTTCTTTGCATTGCCGTAAAGATAGTTGTTGTTTTGAAGACGTCATTGTAATCTTTGTTGGCGTCGTTGAGATCTTGTAAAGATAGTTGTTGTGTTGCCGTAAAGATAGGCTGCTGCTGAAGGCGTCATTGTAGTCTTTGTTGGCGTCGTTGAGATCTTTGTAAAGATAGTTGTTGTGTTGTCGTAAAGATATTGCTCTGGCCAAGACGTCATTGTAGTCTTGTTGGCGTCGTTGAGGCCTTGATAAAAGATAGTTCTTTGCGTTGAAGACATCATTATAATGTTGTTGGCGTCGTTGTAAAGTCAGAAAAATGATTGTCGTCTTTGCCATAACGCCGATGACGTTTTTGAAATGTTGTCTTGTTGTAAGAGATGTAAGTGACGCCCTTGCCGCCGATTGTCGTAATAGGGTTCCACGTTGTCTAATCTTCCGCCGATCCAAACTCATGTGAATTGAAATGTCGCCCTGGCACGCGAAAATGTGATCGCGACGTCTTTGCCGTCGGGTTTGCCTTGTTGTTGTTCTTTGTGATTGAAATAACATCTTTGTGCGGACATAATAGTCAGGACCACGTAGGTCAAGATGATGTCTTCGTATAAATGCAAAACAGAACGTAATCCTTGTAGTGAGTTGCGGTCAAAATTCTTTGGGGAATTGATCATAAGTGATGTGGCTTCCTGCTTCCAACCTGAAGAACCTGTACTCAAAGAAAATTTGTGAGTTTGGGAGGGCGGTTGATTCGCGTTGACTTGGTAGCTTTGGCTCTTGATAGCTGCATGTCCTGCCGATTTGGACTGTAGCCTGCCTGGTTCCCAGTCTTGGCTAACCGTTAATGAAAACATTTGTTGAAAATAATTTATTTATAAGAAAGTATGCTTATCATTAAAAAGTTCTTGTCGAATCGCTAATGAAAATATTTGTTGAAAATGATTTGCTTATAAGAAAGTATGCTTATTAGTAAAAATCTTGTCAACTCTAATGAAAGTATTTGTTGAAAATAAATTGCTTATAAGAAAGTATGTCTATATGTAAAAGTTCTGTCGAGCAGTGACATGTCGTGAAACAAAGCAAACGTCTTATCCAAAATCCTCTTAGGCTGAAGACTTAGTTTGCCGATGTTTTTCCATGTTTATCGGCGTCCTCCGACAGTGATCCCTTAAAAAAAGGCCCCAGTTTCCGATATATGAGGATGATGATCTTTTAAACGGACAACCGAGTCTTGTGTAGATTGCTTGCCTGCCCTATCAGGGTGATCAGATGGGTGCATTTTATCATGTACGAGATAAAGGAGAAAATATTTCTAATGGTGGGACCGAAGCCGATTTAGGCCGCCTACGTATCCCCATGAGGGAATCAGGTCATGACGTAGTTCATTACAAGTAAAGAGGGTTGTAAGGTTTTTCTAAAGATGGGACCGAAGCCGATGTGGCCGCCTACGTATCCCGCCGAGGGAATCAGGTCATAACGTAGTTCAGGTGGCGCAAAGGAGATTGTAAGGATTTTTCTAAAGATGGGACCGAAGCCGATGTGGCCGCCTACGTATCCTGCCGAGGGAATCAGGTCATAACGTAGTTCAGGTCAAGCAAAAGAGATTTGTAAGGTTTTTTTTTTTTTTTTGTGGGACCGAAGCCGATGTGGCCGCCTACGTATCCCGCCGAGGGAATCAGGTCATAACGTAGTTCAGGTCACAAAGAAAAGAGATTGGGGAAATTTGTGATCTAAAGAAACGGAACCCTACATGGGTTCCTTTGCGTATCACTTTGGGAGCGCAATTTTTACAACATAAGAAATGCATTACATAGAGAATAACTAATCTTAGATATGGTATCTCTTCACTGCATCTGCATTGATGGTTTTTGGCCATTCTATTCTGATAAAGTTGCCCCGGACAACTGCGTCCATCTGCTTTCATCAATCAGTCTCTTAGTAAATGATTCTGTATTCACTTGGTTGCGAAAGAAATAGCATTGCCCCAGTAGAAATCCTGATCGTAATGTGGTAGCCCAAGAGTACCAATGGCAAACGTCCGTGCCAATGCTTTTAACTATCAACCATCTTGATGTTTCATCCAAATCTGGCTTTGACTTATTCCAAAAACGCCTCAATTCTTCCGGTTGTGATTCTCCCTTATATTCTACGAAGCCTTGCTTGTTGTTTGAGACTTTGTTTGCTTGTTTCATTATATGTCACATATTGCCGACAAATTAGTTTGCATGATGAAAAAAGAAAAGAAAATTATTTAACAAAACATATTTTAAAAATAGCAAAAGCAATGCAGATTTGTCATTTTAAGCTTTCAAAAGGTAGAGGCAAAACACATTAAATGCATATATGTGATTCAGCCTCAATCAATCGCATTGTTTCATTAAATATTAATGCGATTAACTAATTTCTGGGAGAAACAAAGCCAGGGTACATGTCCAATTTTCCCGAAACATCTCCTTGCTCTGCATCCCAACCTGGTTGAGCTTCTAGCGTGATCATTGAGAATCACGTTGCATTTTGCTTCTTCTTCATTCATGAAAAATCTTTTGAATCCCTTCGCGAGGTTGGTCGCATTGTCCTCCTTTGATTCCCGAGTGGCGCGTGTTTTGACGAATGGTGACCCGTAAGTGGAACAGACTTTGGTAAAGAAGCGTCTCCCTTCCTTCTGAGATTGGTTGATAAGACTTTTCCAAGAAAAGATGATGCCATGACCTGCGACTTTGGAGGAAACACTTACTCCAAACGGTGCCCTCACTTGGATCAGTAATCATAGGGGTGACAAAGGCCGATGATTCAACCTTTTTCCTCTATCCTGGATTGGCACAATGGTCCCTTCCAAGTTGTGTTCTTCATCAACAAGAATCATGTTCACATTGGTATTGTCATGATCCGCAAAGGGTTATCATTTACATCGAGGAAGGTCCTTTCGCTTGGATAATTCCTTCTTTGATCAATGTCTCAATTTTGTTTCGAGGGCATAGCAATTTTCGATTAATCGTGTCCAGATTCCCGAGTGGTATGCACAATGCTTAGTCTCATCATACGATCTGGGAATAGGATTGGGGATATGCCCTGGGATGGGTTGGAGTATTCCTGCAGCTTTCGCCTTTCATATAACCGGGCTCGAGGTTCGGCTAAAGTCGTATAGGTTTTGGTGGCTTTCTTTCGTATTTTCTTGCGGGTGCAGGTGCATTTGGTGCATGGACTTGTGGATGAGGTAAGTATGTGGGCCGATATTGCGGGGGATTTGGAGAGACAGGTGCTCGAGGCGCAGCTATACATTGGTGGGTATGGTAGACGGTAGGGACCAGGTGGGTATTGATAGTAAGGTTGAGGGCTTTGGGTGTATGGGTAATAATAGGAAGGCCGAGGACTTTGGTTGTTTTGATTGTAATAGGGAGAATTTGGGGTGATGGCATTTGGTAGGTTGACATTTGATTTGGCCTATATTTACATCTGTCACCACAGAGGACACTCCGCTCTCTTCCTCTTTCTTGCTCCCTCAAATGAGTCCGACCGATTGTCTCACTTGTTGCTTGCAATGCTACAAAGTTTGTAATTCTTCCTGCTCGATCCCTCTTCTATAAAATCTCCCATCCTTATAACTTCGTGAGAAACTTCGCCCTATGACGCTTATCATTCTCTCATAGTATGTTGCATCTTTCAAAGATTGTACAAAGAGAGTGGTCATCTCACTTTCTTCTATCGGGGTTGAACTTTCGCTTCGCCCTCCACTTCATGGCGTATTCTCTGAAGGTCTCTGTGGACTTCTTTTCCAACTTCATCGATAAAATCATCCAAGATTGTGTCGATGTTGAATTTAAATCATCCACGAAATCTTGTGCCATCGTGCCCCAATTACGCCATTTTTGCGGGTCCTGGCTTGTGTACCAGTCTAGTGCTTCTCTGTCAAACTCCTTACGAACAACTTCATTATGATGGCCTGATTTTTACCTACCCCAATCAGTTTGTCGCGACGATCTCAAATGAGAGTAAGGATTTCCTTTCCCATCAAACAAGTCAAATTTTGGCATTTTATATCCGACGAGCAATTCAATGTCGGGATGCATGCACAAATCTTCGTGACTCGAGTCCTTCATGCCCTTGCTGGTTTGGATATTCTTGAATGCTTCTTTCAGGCTATGAATCTCTCGCCATACTTTCACCGGTTCGATCCTCACCGCTCATTCCATTTCTTCACACCGCCAATTTCTGAAGAGTCATGTTTGGTAATCGTGGTTGTAAAAGGTTGAGCTTAGTTGCATATCGGTGGCACGTCTTTGTTCGTTGGGATCGGCGGCGTGTGCCATCAATATGTGTTGGCACTGCTTGGTGATTTTGCATGGAAGAGGTGTTTTGGATGAGTGGGTTAATTTGGGTATGTGGAGTTGTAGGGTCATTTTGTAACGGGCTTTGTTGTGGACTTGCTTGCGGGTTAGTGTGTTGTGGATTGGTTTTGCATAGTGGCGAATTATCGGGAGGTTTTGGGAAATGGCGGTTCAGAGATGAGAAAATTTGTGGTGCGGTTGCATTCGTCCCTTGTTCAGGAGTGGGGTATTGGCGCTAATGGACAAAGTTGGTGAGATTTTGGAGCCGCTCTATCTCGATCTGCATGGCTGCCATCTGTTATGTAACAATCGGGCGATGTATTTTTCTTGGACAGTAGTATTTCTATTTTCTAAGTCTCTGGTTCATCTCCTAAAGAGTGATAAGTTCCAGGCCGATCTGTTCGGATGCATCTAAATCGGTCATTTCTTTGAAGGATTGTGCCTTTGACCTCGTGAAGTAGGGATGATCCGCCATTTTTAGTCAACGCAAATCAACCTTTGGGAAGAATAATTTAGGAAAAATAAACCTTCTAAAAAATGAAGAAAACCAAGTTAGTACAAGGCGAGTAATTATTGCTTTAAATAATATGCACATAGTGAAAAAGCAGGAGAAAATAACAAAATGATTGTAAGGCAATTAAATGCGCATCCTAATATGCATGGGGCCTCCCTTATGCCGGAGGTGGGCCTAAACGCCAGATATGCGGGATTACGATGATTTGATCCAAGTCGCTAAACTGCAATGCTTTGTCGGAAATGAGACAAAATGAATGTACATTTTCCAATTTCAGCATGTCATGATTAGTCTTGGATTAGTCTATCCTTATCACGCTACACATAATATGATGATTGGTCGTTGGGTTGTGAGACCCGTAGACATCTTTGGCGGATTTCTTAATTGTGGAGTCGATACCAAGGATCGACCCACCTAAGGTGTATGCATGCATGACTTAAAATAAAGGGTGGTATAGCTCTATCTTAAATTTTCTGAGATTTGGTGACTAGACTCAAGGTTCCCGAGCGATCGCTCGAGTGAGAAGGCTACGCGCCAACCGGATGGTCCGGACGCCCGCGCATATACCAACTCTCCTAAAAATTTGGAAATTTGAAAGAAGTTTATGGTGCGCAAAACACACCTCGCGTGTAATGTGTGATAGTGTCAATTTTCCAGAGTGGAAGAAATATGAGCGAAATGCCAATTTAAGGAAAGCAGTAAGAGAATATAGTAATTAAAGCAGTTATGCATACAAAATTTCAACAGACAATAATTAAAAATAATAGATCAAATAAGGAGCAATATAAAGCACAATAATGATTAACCTGAACTTGTTATGGTTAAGAACCTGAAGTCCCCAGTGGAGTCGCCATGCTGTCGCGCCCTATTTTGACCTTGCTCGGGTCAAAGCGGAGCGCGGACGTGTCCGGTGATTCCTGGGTGAAAAGGGTTGAGGAGTCGCCACCTAATTATTTTTTACGGTGAATTAGGACACCTAAATATTAAACTAAGTGCTGCAATGTAAAACTCCAATTTTAAGGTCTGCGAAACTAGTGAGATTCTAGGTAAGGGTTCTTTATTATCCTAAAGGGAAGGGGTTAGGCATCCTTTAAGATCCGCTAACTTGCGGTTATCCGGTAAAACTCAGGTTAATTATTGGTAGAAATAATGCATGTTTTACAAGTATAATAGATTAAAAGACGTTTGCAAATAATTAGAAAAAGGATGCATTAAAAGATAGATAAATGTAGAGATTTTTCAAAATATGCATTTATATGATATCTAAAGAGGAATACATGTAGAGTTGAAAAAATATGTATTTTGACAATTGATAGTAAAACAATTTACTTATAATGCCAAAGAAGTAAAATTTTGGGAATCATTGAATTGTAAATTGACAAAAGATAAACTTATTCGTTATGATTAATAAAGCAAATAAAAGATGACAAAAGTTGTTTTGAAAATCTTGAATACGCGTGACGAGCCTAAAATAAATAAACTAGCGAAGGATTTCTAAGTTTGCGAGCCTACAAATAAATAAGCTAGCGACGGATTTCAAATCTTAAACTAACCTATGAATAAATCCTAAGTTTGCCTATTCTAAGCATTTCAATAATTACATAAGTGCGATAAATAATATTACAACACAAAGCGAGATAAAAGCTGAATTAAAGAAAGAAATAACAATAAATAAACTCCGAGGAATAATTGCCTTTATTTACTTTAGTCCCTGCAAGTCGCCAAGAACAAACGGTTAGAAAGCAGTTAAATACAAATAACTTCATATCCGTATTCAAAACAGTGAATGTTTTGATCGCGGAGGGCTCAGACTTAAATTGAAAAGAACATTCCAATCACGTCGTGGCTGCAAACATATGACTAATGTAGTTTATTTTGATTGCCTCGCCTACTAAACGTGTCGGTCTCTCGGGTGAAAGAGAAAAGATCACTACAATCACGTAGCTGGTGGGAATATATAACTTGTTGGTTATTTTAGTCACCTCGCCTACTAAACATGTTGATCTCGGATAAAAAGGTTTAAGTCTTCATCATTGCCCAGAAGTTATATTTCCGTCTTTGCAACTGTGGAGGCCTCAAAATCGACGGATATTTTTCATCGGCCAAAGGTAGTATCGTGTTCAAATCAAGAAAATTAAAATGAAACAAAGAATAAAGAGTGATGGCAGAAGCGAGAAAACAGAGGCGTAAAAAAAGCTCCAAAATGACGCGGTGTCTAGTTTAAAACAAGAAAGCAAAGAAGACAAGAGAACGAGAATTTCAGACCGAGCAAATGAGTGAAATAAGCGATGCAGAAAAGACGCGGTATTTATTCAAAAGCGATAAAAGCGATGCAATAAAGCAGTGATATCCGTCAAAGAAATCTAAAACGATAAACTTAATAAAACAATAATATATCCGCTGCGCGGATATCTAAAAAGCGATTATACTAAAAAAAAAAAGCGAAGCGAAAGCGAAAGAAAAGCGCGGCCTCGAATTCAATTTAAATCGGCCTTAATGCGATATTAATAAAAGCGATAAAGCGATTGCCAAAGAAAGCGAGCGTTGAACAGTTTAAAATATCCGACCCAAGTTCAAATTCGAAATATTCAAACTGGTCGCTCGACCGTCGATGATCTGACCGATCGATGATCCAAACTCGAATCAGATTTCAGCACCAAATTCAGATAACCAATAACAAGAATATGGAATGCAAGAATTCTGAAAATATCCAAATCGGGTCGACCCGACCCGGATCAGTGTTTCAACCCGGATCAGATTTCAACACCCAATTCAGATAATCAATAACAAGAATATGAAATGCAACAATTCGAAAATGTTACCCAAGATCGACTGCAGGTCGATGTTCCGACCCGGATCAGTGTTTCAACCCGGAATCAAATAATTTCATCAATTTCAGATAACCAATGATAACAACAGCAACAATGCAAGAAATTTGGAAATTCAAATCGGGTCGACCCGACCCGGGTCAGTGACCCGACCCGAATTGGAGTTTCAACCCGGAATCAAATAATTTCATCAATTTCAGATAACCAATGATAACAACAGCAACAATGCAAGAAATTTGGAAATCCAAATCGGGTCGATCCGACCCGGGTCAGTAACCCGACCCGAAATCAGTGATCCAAATCAAATTTTAACACCAAATTCAGATAACCAACATACATAAATATGAAATGCAAGAATTCTGAAAATGTTACCCGAACCGGGTCGACCCGTGTCGGGTCGACCCGACCCGAAATCAGTGAAGAAAATCAGAGAATCAAAAAGGGAGAACGAACCTTTTCGGACTTGATTCTTGAAACAACAAAGAAGCCAAATGCTTGAAATCAAGAACACAACAAAGGTTTATATATTGAATCATTTTTTCCAAAAAATCCTCCGAAAAAATCCTCCCCAAAATGAAGAACAACATGGGGTATTTATAGGTACTCAAACCCGACGTCCCAACCCCTCATACCCCCCCTTAAACGAATTCAAATTTCAAAATAAAGGGGGAACAAAAATCTGATTTTTGGGGCGTGTTCTTGGGGCAAGCGTTCGGCGGTGTCGAGGGTAGGAGGGTGGTGGCGGTGGTGAAGTAGCGGGGGTAGGGAGTCGCGGCGTGGGGTAGGGGCATAGGGTGCGGCGAGTGAAGGGGGTAGGGTTTAGGTTTTCTGTGTTTTCTTTTTGTTTGGGGACGATTTTGGGGAATCAAAGGGGAAGGAAATGGGTCGGGTAGGTTGGGTCGGTTCGTGTGGGCTTCGGGTGTGGGCAGGGAGTGGTGGGGTGGTGGGTGTTTTGGTTGTTCGATTGAAATTTTGCGGAAATGGGGTTTTAAGGGGTGTGGGGCTGCGGGATTGAAATTTGTTGGGAATTTAATTTGGGGATTGGGCTTGGACGAAAAAATGGGTTTTAGTTTAGGTTGGGTAGGAATTGTTTTGGGCTAGGAAATAAAATGGGTGATGGGTTGGGCTTGGACGAAAATGGGTTTTAGTTTGGGTTGGGTAGGAATTGTTTTGGGTTAGGAAATAAAAAATGGGTTATGGATTTAAAAATATAAAAGAGGGGTTTAATATTAAAATATTATATATATATATATATATTTTGTAAAAGATGTGAATTATTTAAAATAACATAACGACGTGATAATAATAAAATATAATATTCGCGAAATGCTTAATGCTTAATAAAAGGGAAATGCGATGCAATTTTGCGAGAAATAAAATATCATAGAATATTATGGATAACTTATGATTATTATAAAATGCAAATGATATAAAATATGCGAATAATAATAATAATACGAAGATACACACATATATGCCTATATTTAAAAATTATTTTAAAAGTGAAAAAAAAATATTAAAAATTACAAATAAAATCATAAAAGATGGGACAAAATTGGGTGTCAACAGACACGTGACAGACTGACCAGTAGGTAGTGGGCATGCTGGCCCAACACGGGAATATTGTGACAGAAATGGGCTGGAACCCGTCACTGGAACAATGGCGGTAATGGGCTGGGAATCTGGCTCAATAACCATCATCGCCCGATTCACGGGACTAGACCCGGCGTTTGAGCGATGGCGGTGGCGGAGCAGATGGGGGGCCAGGCGATGGGCGGTGGTGGATTTATGGTGCGGGACACGTTCGAAAAATGGTGAATAATATACGGGGATATACCATCATCCAAAAAATATACGAACTAGGCACGAGATTACTAACCTTAACAAACGGAAATTGAGATTCATCAAAAATTACATGAAGACTAATGATGATTTTATTAGATGATAAATTAAAACATTTATAACCACGATGATTTGACGGATAACCCAAACACACACAAGGGGTAGCCCGGGCCTGAAGTTTGTTAATTGTGGTGGACAGAAAGAGTGGATAACACAAGCACCCAAAGACCCTATGATGTGAATACGAAGGAGTCTTACGATATAAAATTTGAAGAGGGGATGAATATGTCAAACATTTGGAAGGAAGAATGTTAAGAAGTTATGTAGTCATTTGTAGAGCATGATGCCAAAACGAATGGGGTACGGAAGCATTAATTAATAAGGTTCGGACAATGTTATTAATAGTACGAATTTTGCGTTCGGCTTTCCCATTTTGTGAAGACGTATGAGAGAAAGAAAAATGAAAATTGATCCCATTATTAACACAAAATTCATGAAATACCCCATTATCATATTCTTTACCATTATCACATTGAATATTTTTTATTTTCCGTTCAAATTGGGTTCTAATGAATGCTCTAAATTTTAAGAAGATGAAAAAATTGAGATTTTTTCGCTATCGGAAACGTCCATAAAAAATAGAGTAATCATCCAAAAATAGAGCATAATACCGATGACCCACAGAACTGAGAATATGAGAAGTCCATAAATCGCTATGAATAATATCGAATGGCATTAAATTATTTGATTTAGAGTCTACAAATGGCAACCTAACAATTTTTTCCCTAAAGAACAAGATTGACAACTCGGAGTACTACGCATACCCTTACATGAAATGAAATTATTTTTATCTAAGGAAGACAAAATAGACGACGCGGAATAACCAAGACGAGCATGCCATAAGGAAGGAGCAAGGGCTGAAAAAGTTGACGGCAAGGCTTGACTTGAGAGACCTGAACATGGTGTGATAGGATAAAGATCTCCCCTACTATCACACCTCATGAGAGGACTCCCCATCTTGAAGTCCTTCACAGAAAATCCAAACAGATCAAATTCAATAGAAACAGAATTATCAGTGATGAATTTTCGGACAGACACTAAAATTTTAATCAATTTAGGGGCATGAAGGGTATTTTTCAAGATAAGGGGTGGATGGGGGGGGGGGCATAAAGTTTTCTGACCATAACCATGAATTAGAATTGAATTACCATTATCAACAATTATGCCACGAGGGCTATTCAAATTGGAATAAGACGAGAGAGTACATTGATCGGAAGTTATGTGGGTTGTGACTCCGGTGTCCATATACCAATTTGGGTCTGGTGGATTTAATCCAAGTGTGTGCATTGCGGATTCAATGTCAGTTTGTGTGGGGCCCGCTGCATGGTGGGCCTGCGAAGGCCAAGGCCTAAGTACACCGGCCTGCTGCCCCGGCCTATATGTTGGTCGGAAACCCGAGACTGGACCCAAAAAATTGGGCCTGGGCTGTTGCGAAATGGGGGTTCAATTTCCCCGGTAATACACTAGAATTCGGCCACTGTTTGGCTCAGATTGGCCGGCCCACTGCCACTGCATAGGGGCCCACTCCTGGGCCCAAGACTGCTGATGATGATGACTGACCCGAGGGCCACCACCACTGTTCCGGCTGCCACCCGTGTTGCCGCCGTGATTCTTGCCATTATTTTTTTGATTTTGACCCTTTCTGCCTCCACCATTATTACGGTTTTGGCCCGAGTTGTTGGAACCGGAGGAGTAAAATTTGACTCGGTCATCAAGACTACGGGACTAGCACCGGTAGCTGTCTTTTTGGCCAAGCCTATTTTTTCGAGTGTAAGCATAAAACGAGCATGATAAAATTATGGAAGAGGGTTGCTCTGACGAAGAAGCGTGTCAACACCATTATAGGCCTCAGATAGGCCTGCGACCATATGAAGGACGAGACGATCGTTTGTAATGGGCGCACCAGCGTTGCGGAGTTGGTCTGCCAATTCCTTCAACCTTTTGCAATATGTTGAAACGTTAGGGAAATATTCCATATTGACATGGGAGAATTCCTGCTCCAAGGTAACAACACGAGAATTCTGATTGTCTTGGAATATATCACGTACTCTATTCCAAACTGCCATCGCCGTAGCGTCTGGTTCGATAATCGTTTGCAACAGGTAAATATAAATAGTGGAATAAATTCACTGAAGAATAGTAGCATCAAGTGTCGTCCATAACTTAGGATCATCCTCGAGTTTTGGCACCTCTGTATTTGTAGGAGCCGCGGGGATAATGTGATGGAGAACCTGATGCGAGCATGCATGAACTCTGAATAGTTCGGCCCACATCACATATTTGACGTTTTCTATTTCAAGAACAATAGAGATGTGATTCTTGATATTAGAAACAACAAGGGCAAAGGTGAAACATGTTCTTAGCCATGAGAGCAACACAAGATGTGATATAGGAATTTGGAAGAAAAAAATTAGGAAGAGAGGGGAGACCGTCGGCACAAATTCCGAGAAGAATGGGCTCGGAAAACGATGCACGGTGACGGAAAATTTAAGAAATTTGGAGAGAGGATTTTGAAGACCTAGACTTCTGATACCATGAAAGAAATAATCTCTTGATTATTTTCATTAATTGAAAGACAATATATATAATTTACATATTTCCATAATAGAAAAATCTTATTCATATTCTAATACCAAAACCCTATTCTAGTAGTAAAAGAATCCTATAATTATGGTAAGTGTACAAGACTAATTAATGTAATACTTACACTAAAATATTATCTAAAACTATACATAAAGTATGGTAAGTACATGGACTGATTTTGGACCAAAATCGTGATATACACTAAAATGTATATCACGGTGTATATCACGATAATATTATGTATATTTAATACACCCCCGTAGTCATAGCTAGCGGTCTTCGTACGCTGAGACTGTCCCTGAAATCTTAAAAAGGGACTGAACTTGAGTATATGCATTGACGTATCTGTTCGAATGCATTGACGTATCTGTTCAGAACACTCAATATGCATTGACGTATCTGTTCGAATTTTGTTTCCTCTCTATATGAGTGCGTAAAACTTCTTCATGGCAGAACTTGAGTATATATAGTTCTTGGTGCGCAGCAAGTCGGCAGAACTCAAAACCCTACGTAGTACGACCCACTATGAAATAGGGTTTGAGTTGGTTTTGGTTTCTTGCTTCATTCACACGGCTTCAGTACCCTTTTAGGAGTCTGAAGTATCTTAATAAGTATGGCAAGAAATCCTATAACTTGTCCGACAAGTCCTTACCATAAAACTCAAATCCTACTCACAGCAGAACTCTGAGCCGGAACATGTTCTTCGACCTGGTTCAAGCATCTATAACTAGTTCATTCGCTACTAGTTCGTTCACTTTATCTTGCATATGTATCTTGGATAGATCAAGTTCATAGACCTGATTTTGCCTTGTTCATTCATTTTATCAATTATCAAAACATACATGTTTCATTGCTAATGCCAACAATATGCAACTCACGTGACCAATGTTCAAATCGTGTTGTATTATCAATTATCAAAACATACATGTTTCATTGCTAATGCCAACAATATGCAACTCACGTGACCAATGTTCAAATCGTGTTGTATCATGATCTTATAGCATGTTGGATGAAGCATGTTGAATGAACACTCAAATCTATCCTTTCTCTCTATTTCTTAATCTTTGCTCTTAGTTCATTTTATTTTCTTTGTTCTTCGATTTAATTGTTCGTTATGTCTGTGAATTGCAAAAGATGATTTTACATGAACTTGAGGTCGAAATATTTCTTTTCCATGAGAAGATTAATTAGTTACGCAAAATCTGCCATAGTAGTTTTTGTCTATTCAATAAGTTACACTCAAAATCTTTAGGAATCTGTTTGTTTCCTGGATTGCTTTGTTTTTAGTTGTATACAACTTCCATTTGAAACCTATCTTGAAATGGGAATATAATATTCAGTGTGCGGATCATTTAGATTGAAAAAGACATATCTAAGATTTAAATTTGATGAGTTTGACTTTTAAAATTTTTAGTACTAAATTGGTTGTACTTTTATAATTACGAGCTCATATATATTATTTGTTGAAGTTTTAACTGATTTTTACATATTTATAATCATGCTTCGCGTCGAAAATACTAAGTTGGGAGGAGTCCGTTACTGTGAAGAGGTGTTGCATCCGTTACTAATCACCAACAACTCTGTCATATTTTTCGGATATAAAATCGAACCGAACCGATATACGCCACCCCTAGTACAAGAGAGGTTACGTCGAATGAGATTGTTGCAGCAACGACTGGAATTTCATTAGGATCGGCACCAGAAGGTTCTCAGTTTGATGCTCGTCAATTCGATGCGAAAATGACAGAGCTGCTTGGTACTGAACAACAGGAATTCTTCACATCATATGATGAGGTTTACGAGAGTTTTGATGCCATGGGTTTGCAAGAAAACCTTCTGAGAGGCATCTATGCCTATGGTTTTGAGAAGCCATCTGCCCTTCAGCAAAGGGGTATTGTTCCCTTTACCAAGGGCCTCGACGTTATCCAGCAGGCACATTCTGGAACTGGAAAGACGGCAACTTTCTGCTCTGGAATTCTCCAGCAGCTTGATTACAGCTTGGTTGAATGTCAGGCTCCGGTTCTTGCTCCAACCCGTGAGCTGGCACAACAGATTGAGAAGGTTATTCGAGCACTTGGTGACTATTATTTCTATTTCGAGTGAGGAAAGGACACTCCTAAATTACGTAAGATGAATACGCAAGGTTACGGCCAAACAAAAAAGATGAGCCTTTTTATTATAACACACACCTATTTAAATACATAAAAATTTACCTATCACTAGGCCACTACACTAATTGTGGAAGCATCATTCCCCATGATTGAAATTAGCAACCACTAACACAAACTAACAATGCCCACTTAAAATAACTACTACCACTAATGAAATAATGCCTAAATAAATGGACCCTTAAAGCTGGAAATCTTTGACCAATTTGGGGCCTCGCGTTTGGGCCTTGCTCTCAGTTCACTTCTTGGGCCTTGTTGACGGACAGGATGTTGGCCCACATCAGTACCAGTGTCCGTGAGGATCAGCGTATCCTTCAGAGCGGTGTGCATGTAGTGGTTGGTACTCCAGGCCGTCTTTGACATGTTGCGCAGGCAGTCTCTTCGCCCCGACCACATCAAGATGTTTGTTTTGGATGAAGCTGATGAAATGCTCTCTAGAGGTTTCAAGGATCAGATTTATGATATATTCCAACTTTTGCCACCAAAAATCCAAGTGGGTGTTTTCTCTGCCACTATGCCACCAGAGGCCCTTGAAATTACTAGAAAGTTCATGAACAAGCCAGTGAGAATTCTTGTGAAGCGTGATGAGCTCACTCTTGAAGGTATTAAGCAATTTCATGTCAATGTTGAAAAGGAAGAGTGGAAGCTTGAAATACTTTGTGATCTTTACGAGACCTTGGCCATCACCCAGAGTGTCATCTTTGTTAACACTAGGCGAAAGGTTGATTGGTTTACTGATAAAATGCGCGGCCGTGATCACACAGTATCTGCAACTCATGGAGACATGGATCAGAATACAAGAGATATCATTATGAGGGAGTTCCGATCTGGCTCATCTCGTGTGCTTATCACAACTGATCTCCTCGCTCGTGGTATTGATGTCCAGCAAGTCTCCCTTGTTATTAACTACGACCTGCCAACTCAACCAGAAAACTACCTGCATCGTATTGGTCGTAGTGGACGATTTGGAAGGAAGGGTGTTTCCATCAACTTTGTCACCAAGGATGACGAAAGGATGCTTTTTGACATTCAGAAGTTTTATAATGTCGTAATTGAGGAGCTCCCAGCCAATGTTGCAGATCTCCTTTGAGGCGATTTTGGTTCTGCAAGGGGAATTTTGTTCCCTGCATGAAGTAGTTTAGTTACTGTTTCTTCCTTCTTTTTCAGGATGCGCTATTATGACGTATTGACGTTTGCTTGCATACTGCTTTAAGATCTGCGTACACTCTACCCTCCTCAGAGAGATTTCACTGGGTATGTTGTTGTTGTGTAATTCTCTGGCGAAGAAGATTCGGATAGATGAATTTCTTCTGCCCCTCTAACAGGACGTGACAAGCAGTGCAAGAGGTGGCCAGTATATTCAATATTGTATCCCTTGCCTCTCGTTAAGTTGCTCAATATTCAAACTACTGTAATTCTATCTCCACATTATATTTCCAAGTTTCCAATTCACTAATGCATTATGAGAACAAGGTTTATCTTGTTGATGCATGTACCTTTCTTTTCTTCCTCCCCTTTATATTTTTTCAGTATTTGGATTCAAAAAGCAGTGTAGTTCGATCTATTAAACCTACATTCATAGACGGAATAGACAATTCACTATTTAAAAGTAATGTAAAAGAGAGTATAAAATATCTTTAAATAATATATATATATATATATATACACACACACACACACACACGTCCCGCCCTTCTCCGGATCCCGCGCATAGCGAGAGCTTAGTGCATCGGGACACCCTATATATATAACCTTACAAAATTTACTTTGAATAAAATATTGAAGTGTGTGACCATCTGATCTAAAAGCTTAAGCTGTTAGATAGAACACACTTTTAATATTTAATTATATTCTCAACAAGCCCCCTCACGTGTTGGCCTGATTTTTTTCATGGTCCAAGCACGTGAAAATTCTTTTTGAGAATGGGTGGCGGTGAGGTTCGATCTCAGGACCTTTGGCCTGCTTTGATACCATCGTTGCAAGTGTATCGTATTCACCTTTCGGTAGACCAGCAACTAATTGGAGTACCATCTTGGTTTCAGAAACAGATGTCCTGACGTTGAAAAGTTGGTCGGCTATGAGTTTTAGTTGTTTGTAATATTCAGACATGTTGTTGAAATTCTCGAGGCGCATATTGTTGAATTGTTCTTCCAAATACACGGCTCGAGTATTTTGTTGTCCTGAAAAATTTCTTTCAACCGTACCCAAAGGTCACGTGCCGTGACACCTATTTTCATGATAGTACACAACAAGTCTTTTGAGATGGTGTCGTATATCCACTGTTTAACGATGGCGTCAAGGCGACGCCATGTTGGTTCGGCAATATCGGTGGGACGAGGAACAGAGTCATCAATATGGTCGAGCACGTTGTACGCATATGCATGAATATAGAACAGTTCTGTCCACATGGAATATTGACAGTCTTCTTGATCAAGAATTATAGGGATAAAGTTCTTAATGTTTGTAACGGCGAAAGCCGGGTGAAAAGAAGACGATGATCGTTGAGAGGAATTGTCAAAGGTGCCAGTGGAGGAACCGGAATTTGTGGGGGAAGACATTGTGGTTGCCGGTGTGCCGTCGACCGAAGGGAGAAAATCGAGAGGGGGGTGGGGTCGGCGGCTGATTTTGAGAGAGAGAGGAGAGTATGGATTAGGTTTAGGCTCTTAATACCATGTTAAAGTGTGTGATCATCTGATCTAAAAGCTTAAGTTGTTAGATAGAACTCACTTTTAATATTTAATTATATTCTCAACAGAAACGAATATCTAAAGATCTAGAGAGTAATGACCTTATAAAATTCACACTGAAGAGGTTTGCACAAATGTCATGTGACACTTTTGTCTCATAAATTTTCTCCCTAAAAACCTAAGCTAAATCCTCTAACTCCAAAATATTATATGGTGGATGTTACTATGTGAGAAACAACGATGCTTTATTATATTTCATTTTCCTAGAGGCAAAAGAAAACATCAGCTATAGTATATTATAATTTTCCTTCTCAGAAAAGGAAAAATCAATTATAAGAAGAAAATCAACGACTAAAGATTTAACTTTAATTTGGAAAATGAAAAGTACCAAGAAAAAATTTATTGGCGAGTATGGTATACATCAAGTTGTATACTTTATTCCGTAGTCATAGTCTATTGTAAGTGTTTTATATCAAGTGCTTTTGATAGGTCTAATATCTTTCTTAAATTTCTCCACAAGAAAGCGAACTACATTAATGATAAGTATTTTTTTCATAAAAATAATCAAAATAAACATTCATGAATTACTTCTTTTCTGTTTCACCAAGAATATCACTCTCACAAGCATGCATATCTCTACCTTTGAAAATCTCAATCTTACCATTTCTCATTCAAAAGGAGAAAAAATATTATTTACAAAATCCATTCGTTACAGAATCTGAATTCATTACTTATTTTCTTTCATTGCAATCTATCTCTGTTCCTTTACGGTTATCCTGAGCTCAAATCACAGAATCAAACTGAAGTTGCTATTAGTCAAAAAATCACATCGAAGGTAAGACACAATTAATTCCGCAATTTCCATTTGTTTATGATGCAATTTAATGCATATCTAAATTCTCGGTGCAATTTCCGATCAACTTTGTTTTTTTTTTATGAATTATCGTATTTTTATTTTTTAGGCATATATTAACTAATTATCTAAAGAGGCAAAGAAAAAATTGCAAAGATGTAAATGATGTTATTTTAGTTAAAGGTTTACAATGCTTTAGAAATAAAAATATTTTAAAATAAAACTTTGAAATCATACATATTTTATATTTAGTCATTTTCAAATTAAATTTGTTTGATTTGCATGTGTTAAAGTAAATATATGTACGTAGTAGATTTGTTGTTTTATACATAGATTTAATTAATAAATCTAATGTATCTTTGCCTTCTGTTATATACATTTGGTCTATGTTGTCTTGCAAAGATTTAAAATATTATAATAAAAAAAATTAATTGCTAACGTTTCTCCAACTTCCCACAATTTTCTTCATCTCCATTCCCTATTTTTTGTATATGGAAAAAAGCGGCTCGATTAATAAGTTAATGGTTTAAGGTCGAACCTTAAAAGTATGTGCGAATTTATACAATAAAGTTTGTATATGTTTTCATTCAAAAAATTTTATTATATTTCTGCATAACGCATAACGTTGTGTCAAGTTTGCATGTTAGCACTAATCGTTTCCTAACATGATTTTTTCATACTCAGGACTAGAACCTTAGGCCTATGAATAAAGGTGGAGGGACCGTGTACATCCCTCCCCAACCCTTGGTAATTTCAGTGTCAACTTGATAATTCCTTTCAAGTTAATCGAGATTAAATTATAGAATATAAAACATATACGTGATTTTGTGCATGGACACCAAATAGATTACACATTGAAGGTGCAATATACAAGCTCTATGTCGAATTGACCTTAATAGTCCAGCACATCATGAACCATTAAACATACCAACAGGGGTTGAGCTAGGAAGGCCAAGGAGTTCATCCGAACCCCCTTCGGCGGGATATTATATTGTTTTTACATGGTTAAAAATATTTTTATGTATATATAGTAATGTTGAACTCATTTGACTTTTTCGTGTGTTTATCTTTTTATATTTTGAAGTTTGAACCCCCTTAGTGAAAATTCTGACTCCGCCACTGCATACCAACAGAAAAATTAAGCTTAGTGGCCCAACCCATTAAGTAAAATAGCAATCATATTAGTACTATAGCAAGTTTGAGCAAGTTTTTGAGAAGTCAAACATAATTAATTATTTTTAAAAATTCTTATGTTTATTTTACACAGTCAAGATGTTTGACCAAACTTTTAGAAAGAACAGAAGTATTTTTGAGTAGTTTTTCAAAATACTTTGGAATCTTGGTCAAACACAAAAAATGCTCTGATTATGACAAAAGACAAATTGATTAGTCAAACACAAGCTGCTACACTATTTAAAAATAAGCAAATTTTTGAAATTTGGCCAAACATACTATTAGTCTCTACATGCTCTCCTATACTAGGTGGGAATATTATCTATAATTTTGTATACCTCTCTTCAGATTTAGCTTTGTAACACTAATCTTACTTATGGTTTATAAACATTACCTCTCTTAATTTGATTTTTTGTAACAAATTCTTAAGCAAATTCATCATAATTGTAAATAAAATGATGATCATATGCAATTACACCTTCATATAACATAAAAAAATCAAGAGCACGTCCCCGGGGCATAGCTGGATGGCAAAGGAGGAGAACTTAAAATTCAGCTGGAGGCATGCAACGTGGGTTCGAACCATGTGGGAGCAATTTGCTCTCTTCTGGGGTAGAACCTTGTAGGTGATATCAGTTGTTCTGTTCTCAAATCCTGGTCATTCAGGCACATCCCGCGATTTACTGGTAGTAGTGATGAAGGACAGGGACTATTATCTTCAGGAATAGTCTGGCGTAAGCCGGAAAACTGGATATAAAAAAAATCAAGAGCACAATGAAGTCTTACATAACAATATAAGACCTAGTGGACAAATCATGCAGAACATGCATGTCATCTTGTACAATATGTCTGAAATTAAATACAATACTAAAGGTCGTTTGGTAATTGTTTAGTTTGGTGTATCAGAAATAACATGCATTACATAATTTCTAAAAATAATTAGTTGTTTACAAAAATATCCTCCATACTATAGTACTATACTATGTGAGGGACTTTATGGGCAATTGTGTCTTTAATCATGCTAATGCATACATTAAAACTCATTTCATTCCTAATACCATGGTTTGCTAGGTATTAGTTGTGCATAGCATAATATCAAATAGGGTGTTTAATTAAAATGCTTGCATTAGTTATACATATGATGAAAAAGTGTATCAAATAAGATATTATTAATATACAAAACTAATTCATGCATTATTTTCTCTAATACACCCCATCAAAGTACCCCTAAGTGTTTATGTCATTCTAGTAATATAACATGATTAGGAGAAATCATAACTTCCAATACCAATACGCGTGCGTCTACCCCATATATTTTTTTGGTATCGAGGACTGACCTTTTTTATATACCGAGTTGAATGTAGTGATATGGTTCTTCTCATGAATTAGTCACTTATACAGGAGGCCACTCATTTTCTCCGCCCACCATGAGTTTTTAGGTTATATTGATGAGTTTAATTTGAAGGCGACATTTTACGATATAGAAACGGAGTTAGCTCCTATCAGCTGGTGTTAATGCATAGGTGATACATAAATTGGAATCTGATAAGGGAACGGATTTAAGATTTGAAATTTTGATTTTTATAATAATATTAAGTTAATATAATATATATATATATATATATATATATATATATATATATATAAAAGATCTGACTAAAAATTAATGTATTCACATCTTAACTCACATGTTACTTATTGTGGATCTCCCTGACCGAACTCCTTGGTCCAATTCTAAAATGTAAACAGATATCCCTGGGGTCTTTATTTCATGTTTAGTTTGAGAACCAACACCTTGATCGAGCTTCCTCTAATCCTCTTCGATCATGTGCAATGAGAATTATTATATACCAAAATGATACGATGAAACAAATATTGACTTTGCTTCCCGTATTTAATTGGGTCATTCGCACGAATGTCTCTATCTTGGGGTGATTTTTATTTTTTACCCCGGTCTTTAACTTTTTTCTCTTCGGTGCTTTAAGTAACAAAATAAAAATTGGCCTACCTATCTAATTTCGCAAGACATAAGTTTATAAATTTTTTATCTTGTCCGGCATAATTTCTGTAGGAATTAACTTTTTTGGCAAAAATTGTGTAGTAACTAATTTTATCTAAATTGTAAACATATATCTAATTTGGATTAATGTTTTTAGTATATTTAAATCATTGTGATGATATTAAATTAATAATTAATTTTTATTTATTTATCTACGTATTATATTAATTAAAATTTTGAATATGTACTTTTAAATTTTAATTAAATAAAAGTAAAAACTTAATTAAAGTCTTTCATAATAAATTTAAAATAATTTCTCTCTGTAAAATAATCTTGATAGTAAATGTTCATTGATACTTGTCCTTTTTCGTAGTTTGACACTCAAAAACATTTTTTTAAGAAGATTAGCCAAACAATTTGCTTATTAAAAGCAGTGAAGCATTTTAAAATGAATTAGCCAAATATAAATCGATTTTTACCAAAAGTACTTTTTTAAAAAAACACTTCTCAAAATAAGTAGTTTTTTGCTTCTAGGCCAAACATGCTATAAGTAAATAACGTTAGCACTAGTTACTAACGAAAACTCAATAACTAGTAAAAAAAAAAAACTTTATTTATTCATAGTAGGAAATCAATAAATATGTTACAGTATTCATTATCTTCATAACCAGATCACTAGTGTGAATATTACATTTTAAGAATAAAAAAACAATTAATTGATAATTAAAATGAAATCTAAATGACCCTTTAAATTAATAATAATAATCCATATTTCCCCTTAATATCTACTTCCTCCCAGCAGGGTAAACTGGGATGCTTTGTTCATTCCTGAAGAAATTTTCAGGATCAACCTTCGTCTTGATCTTCACCAACCTGTTGAAATTTTCCTTCTTGAAATACTTGATACCATACACTTTCCCTTCAAAGTAACTCAATTTCCCATTGTGTGTAATACCTATATCAAGATCCCTATAGTTCAAAAATGCTAACCTTGGGGATTTTGACACAAAGGGTGTCATATAGTCATAAAGTACTCTTGTCAAGTTGAGATAATGGTTTGCAGCCTCAACTCCAGCCTCATTCCAATTTGTTGCATATTGAATCTTGGCTATATTTCCAGCTCTATGTGGAAATGGCTTAGCAGAAGGTGAAATTTCACTCATTCTTCCACCATAGGGATTAAATGTCAAACTTGTTGGTGTTTGTAGTTCTATCATTTTCTTGAATATGAACTCTAACCCTTCTTTTGACATTGGTTTTTGCAAATAATCTGATTTCCTTTTCAAATATGTTAGGGATTGAGGTACCCTACTTAGCAAAGCCTCGACTCTGGTGCCATTTGGGAAACTCGTGTAGTAAAGAACGGATTCTACCCAAGTCATCTCGATGCAGTCCTTTCGTTCTAACCCTAATTCCGGAAAACTTCCGTTAAGAAGAGAGAGAAGTCGGTTCACGTCTCCGAGAAATAAAGTGAAAAAGGAGACCCTTATGGTTTTCTTGGGGGTACGTGTGGTGCTGTTGACTACATCAATGATCATTCTCATGAAAAGGTCATTGTCCCACTTGTCAGCGCGACGTTGCCATAGGTAAGCAAGGTCTAGGGCATTTTGATCATAAAATCTTTGGACTCGAAAAACTGTTACCTTTGGAGGGACACGAACCAACTTTATTTTATATGACAAGATGACTCCATAACTTACCCCTCCACCGCCCGTAATGGCCCAAAATAAATCCTTCCCCATGGATTTACGGTCGAGGATTCGACCATGAACATCGATTAATTTAGCATCATCGATGTTATCTACCGTCAGGCCGTATTTCCTCATCATGTTACCGTAACCACCTCCACTAAAGTGGCCACCAACGCCCACGGTGGGACAAACTCCAGCTGGGAAGCCATGCACATTGCTTTTTTCGGCGATTCTATAGTAAACTTCACCAAGCGTTGCACCTACTTCAACCCAAGCCGATTCATCCTCAATGCTAACGTTTATAGAATGGAAATTGAACATGTCAACGATGAAAAATGGGACATCGGAGACATAAGAAAGGCCCTCATAGTCATGTCCACCACTCCGAATTTTCATCTGCACACCTTGTGCTTTGGCACAAATAATTGATGCTTGAATATGAGATTCATGCTGAGCAGTGAGTATGAAGAGAGGTTTCCTTGTTGTGGACTCATTAAACCTTAAATTTCTTATGTATTCTTGCAAAACAGATGGAAATGAAGAATTTTTGGGAGAAAATACTAGTGAGGAAATTGGATAAGAAGGGTTTGAATTTGTTTTAAGACATTCAAGAAATGTTTGATTTTCGTGTGAAGGACTTATTGAGGTAGCAAGAACAAGAAAAACAATAAGGGACGAGCAGAATAGTGAAATTTGCGTCATTGTATGAATTTGATGTGATTGAAATGATTTGCTATGTGGTATTTTATAGGAAATGTTTGGCTAATAAGTCAATGAAATAGGTTTGAAAATTAAAAGTTAAATTAAATAGACATACCATCATATCTGCTTCCAATTTGACCAAAGAAAATTCAAAGTAAGATATTAGAATCGTATCAATATTGTAAGCTTTGACATTCTAGTACATACATTAATTGTATATTTTCTCATCATCATGATCATCTTTCTAATATTCGCTTGTGTTATTATATTATACTGACCTTAGACACGTTTCCATGGTGTATAAGTATATTGTAAACAAAAAGTCAAATTAATGCAATGTGAATATATCGGTAATAGACGACACCCCTATTTAGTCAAAGCTCTGCATTTATTTTTAATTTTCAATGTAAAATTTGGTTATTTATCAGAGAAAAGTTAGTATAAATCTCAATCATATCTTACACACCCGGTCAAGCTAGAGATTTAGCTACGAGTTTGGCGGAGTCCAGTAAATTTAGCCAAAATTTTATATTTGTGTTAATAAGTTTACTTAATAGATATAAATAATTTATCTATAATTCAATAAAAAAAATTCTAAAATTGAAAATTTATATACTCAAATTTTGGATCTAATTAGCCCCTGCTTATACACAAATGCTAATTATAACGTATCGTGCACAGACACTTCTTAATGCGAGTCCTGGTCAACTCTTAAGATTATTTTATTGCTGGAATTTCAATTATTTACTTGTACAAAATGGTTTTAATTAATTGATCAAAGCTTTGACTCAACTTTATTGAACTAAGGCAAGACAAGAAGAAATTAAGAAAAGGATAGCGATCGCTTAATCGCAATGGGGGTGTGCGATTCATCAGGTGCAATCATCAATGCCCCTACTCCGTACCCATTTTGATTAGTCGTGCCATCAAAGTCAAATTTACATGCCCTCCTCTCCAATTTTATAGTCAAGCAAGAAAAGGTTTTAGCACCGGTATATCCTATATGTACTATAGTTTATTCGAAGTATCCCAATGGTGTAACGCCGTCGACTTCTTGGGAAAAAGGAGGAAGATGACTTTAATCTCCAAACCTTTATGCTCCGTACAAGTGTTGCATGCAAGTTCCGGCCAGAATGATTGAGAAAGATTCAACCAATTTATAATACTTATAATGTTTGGCAAAGAATTACATCCTATACGCACAATTGCTTTGTTAAATAAGACAATATACACACAATATACATGTACAACAAACCATGCATATGTTCACTCCACAAGCATTATACCAGAGACTTGGTGATCTTTGAACACTAACTCTCTAACATTATCCTTTTGTTTCTCATTAGCGTTCACGATGCATGAGTTAATTAGGTTAGTTTCTGAGTTATGACGTTATACATTTATGATTCTCTTAGACTAAAAGTGACCCAATTTTATAAACTTCAAAGGACTTCTAATGTATAGGTGACATATCAGGAACATACCTACCTAATACTTAAAGGAACTACATTGGTTTTCTTTTCCTTCTTATATTATTTTGGATTAGTCTAATAGGGTTTCATTTAAGAGAACTCTACATCATATGATGAAATAGGACATCTAATTACCATTTTTATAGAAATTTTAAGTAATTACCTAAGATAACAATAATTTTCAAAATATAGCAATAGAAGGAAATGTGTATTCCTTGATTAGGCTCCAACTTTAGTAAACCTAATCCCTCACAATTTTCTCTCTCCCTCCATTGCCTTAACCATTCTCACCATTAATTGGACGGCCCTTCAATTTCTTTAGAGCTTGACCATTTCCCAGCATAACACTATCACCCCCACTATTTCTTTATTTTCAATTAAGATTGTGATACATGTAGGAGAAGTACGAAAGAATAAGGAATGATCTGAAGAACTCTGAGAGAAGCATGCAGTTTGAATCATAGGCCAGAATTTATCAAACCAAGCTCGGAAAGCCTGTTTTAAGCTGTAGAGAGATTTTTGAAGATGACAAATTGCATTTGGTCTCGGCAGAATACATCCAGGTGGTGGTTTCCTAAACACAACTTCTTGCAGGTCGCCGTAGAGAAACACATTTTTCACATTCATCTAATGTAATATACAATCTTTTAGTGAAGCCACAACCAATAATGTTTGTATCGTTGTCATCTTAGCAACATGTGCAAAAGTCTCCTCATAATCCACCCCATACTCCTGTTTGTATTCTTGAGCAACTAACCGAGCTTTGTAGTGATCCACTGTACATTTGCCTTAAGTTTAATAGAATACACCCACTTACTTCTAATGAGAACTCCATCTGTTGGTTTATCAACGAAGTCCCAAGTATAATTCTCATTTAGTGCACGAAGCTCTTTCGACATTGCTTCTTTCCAACAAGTTTCTATAAAATCATGTGAGTAAGATGTAGGTATGTCGACAGAATGTAACATGGTATGCATGGCGTATAAATTACCAAATTTCTTCGGAGAATAATCGAGCCATTCAGGATCAAGACGTTTTGTCCTTTCCAGACCGACGTGGGAGAGTAACCGAATGGGATGAACCCTCTTTCGAAGTTGAGGATGAGGATGAAGAGGCGATACTAGAAGGAGAAAAAAGTTGGAGATCATTGTTATCATAGTTCACGGGCTGTTCCAGAGGGTCAAACGGAGGATCAGTAGCCACTACATCATCATCAAACTTGTAGAGAAAAGAAACATATTCCGAAGCATGTTTTTTAGAATCATTTTTGTAAGAAAACTAATCCTCGAAGAAAATAACATGTCTAGATAGTCAGAGTTGACGACTAACTGCATCATAATAGAGATACCCCTTTTGCGTGTCGTTGTAACCAACAAAAATACATTATGCTGCCTTTTCCGAAAGCTCATGTCGTTTATGTGTTGGAAGATGGACAAATCAAACACAATCAAAAACTCACAAGTGAGAATAATCAGGCTTTCTGTGAAATAATTTGAAGTATGAAGTCTCATTGCCAATGATTGGGGAAGTTTGTCTATTGATCAAATAGACAGAAGCTTGGCTTTCACCAACATTTTTTCCTCCTTGACCAATAAGCTAAAACTCTAATTCCAATTACAGTAAAGAAAATGAAATTTTCTACAGCCTAAATCCCACTTTGCACCATAAAATATTTCTAATTTCTTTGTCAATTAACAAACCACGATCCAATTCACTTTTTTTAGCATACTTTTTTTGTTGTTAAACAATGGCCCAAATGGGGCACTACGGACAAATTTCAAAGAAAAGGGCAAAATGGCCCATACTGACAAATTTCAAAGATAGCCAGACACGGACTAGGGGATGAAATCATGGGATATTTGGATTGGTATCTTGTACCAATCTTGTATATATTTAATGTATATTGTGGTGTAATTATTTACCTAAATTAGGATTATACACTTACCATAATTGTATAGTTAGAATTATGGTAGAATAAGGTTTTAGGAATAGAATAGGAATAGGATTCTCCTATTTTGTATCTTGTATAAATACCTATTCAATTAATGAAAATAATCAAGGGAATTATTTCTTTCATGATATCAAGAGACTAGGTCCAAAACAAAAGTTCTTCTCTCAACTTTTTCCTTGTGGTCGAGAACCCCCCCTCCTCGGGTTTATTCTCTCCAAAATTTCATCTTCCGCTCTCAAAAACCTCTCTTAAATTTCCCCTCCTTCTTTGTTCCTTCAATATGTCTAAGAACAATTATCACCCTGCCCTCACAGTTTCCAATATCAAGAGCAGTATCCCTATTGTCCTCGAGATGGAAAACGTCCAATATGTGACGTGGGCGGAGTTGTTTAAAATTCACGCTATCTCTTATCAAGTTCTTCATCACATCATTCCTCCCGCTAGACCCCTTCTTGCGGAGGATCCTGAGTTACGGATTACACTTGATGCTACCGTTCTCCGGTGGATCTACGTCACTATTTCAGTGGACCTTCTACATACGATTATTGAGCCGGATACCACGGCTATGGCTGCATGGAATAGATTGCGTGACATATTCCAAGACAACCAACATTCACGTGTCGTCACACTTGAGCAGGAATTCTCTCTCGTTCGAATGGACGAATTTCTGAACGTTTCTGCATATTGCAAGAAACTAAAGGAGTTGGCGGATCAACTCCATAATATTGGCGCACCAATAACAAACAATCGTCTAGTTCTACAGTTGGTTGCCGGTCTTTCGGAGGCCTATAATGGGGTTGGAACTCTCCTTCGCCAAAGCAACCCTCTTCCCGACTTCTATCAAGCCTGCTCCATGCTTACGTTGAAAGAAGCTGGTTTTGCTAAAAAGGCGGCTACCGGAGCAAGCCAAGTCGCCATGGTGGCGTCCTCTCCTAGTCCTTCGGGTTATGTTAATAATTCAGGCCAAAACAATAACAATGGTGGCGGCAAGAATAATCGAAAGAATAATAACAAAAACCGCGGGGGCAAACGCGGTGGTTCTAGTGGCGGTTCCGGTGGTCAGCAAGCAGGCGGTGGGTCCCATCTAGTGAACAATGGTCCACCACCCCCTGGCCCAGCAGTGGGGCCCATGGCAGTGGGGCTGGGGCTGTGGGTCGTGGGCCAACAACCCTTACAACGCAGGAAATTCCAGCAGCCAGTGGGCTGGCCAACAGTCCAGGCCCAACGCCCAGCAGTGGCGGCCCACCGTCAGCCGCCCAACAAAGAATAACTCCAGTGGCTACGGCCCAGCACCATCACGGACAAGAGTTCTTGAGCCCCGTCCTCCGCAAGCCCATCATGCAGCAGGCCCCACTCAGACTGATATCGAGGCCGCGATGCACACGTTGGGGTTGATTCAATCGGACCCAAATTGGTATATGGACACCGGGGCAACTACTCACATGACATCCGAATCAGGTACTCTCGCCTCTTATTCCAATTTGAGCACCCCTCGAGGTATAATTGTTGGTAATGACAACTCTATTCCAATTCAGGGTTATGGTCAGAAAACGTTGTCTCCCCCCAATCCACCCCTTCTCTTGAAAAATACTTTACATGCTCCTAAATTGATTAAAAATTTAGTGTATGTCCGGAAGTTCACTACTGACAATTCCGTTTCCGTTGAATTTGATCCTTTTGGTTTTTCTGTGAATGATTTCAAGACGGGGAGTCATCTCATGAGGTGTGATAGTAGGGGGGATCTGTATCCTATCATGCCTGGTTTCAGTCCATCGAGTCAAACCTTGCCATCAGCTTTTGCAGTCATCTCTCCTTCCATGTGGCATGCTCGTCTGGGTCATCCGGGATCTTCTATTTTATCAGTTTTAGATAAAAATAGCTTTATTTTCTGTAAGGGTACGAGTCGTACTCCACTTTGTCAGTCTTGTTCATTAGGAAAAATTGTTAAGTTGCCATTTGTAGACTCCAATTCTCATACTTCAATGCCATTTGATATTATTCATAGCGACCTATGGACATCTCCTGTTCTTAGTTCAATGGGTCATCGATATTATGTTCTCTTTTTAGATGATTATTCTAGATTTTTGTGGACGTTTTCAATTGCGAACAAATCACAAGTGTTTTCCGTCTTCATCAAATTTAGAGCGTTCATTCGTTCTCAATTCGAAAGAGAAATAAAAAATATTCAATGTGATAATGGGAAAGAGTATGACAATAGGGAGTTTAGGGAATTATGTGCTAATCATGGGATCAATTTTCGGTTTTCGTGTCCTCATACATCTTCACAAAATGGAAAGGCCGAACACAAAATTCGTTCCATAAATAACATTGTCCGAACTCTCTTAATTCATGCCTCCGTACCTCCATATTTTTGGCATCATGCTCTACAAATGGCCACATATCTTCTGAACATAATTCCGTCTAAAGGTCTGACATATTCTTCCCCCTTAAAATCCTATATAATAAGGACCCTTCTTATTATCATCTTCGGATTTTTGGGTGCTTGTGTTATCCATTATTCCCATCCACCACAATTAACAAACTTCAGGCTCGGTCTACCCCGTGTGTATTTTTGGGTTATCCGTCGAATCATCGTGGTTATAAGTGTTTTGATTTATCCTCCAAGAAAATCATAATTAATCGTCATGTCATTTTTGATGAAACCCAATTTCCGTTTAGAAAAGTTCATACTCCCGAGCCTAGGTCGTATAATTTTTTGGATGACCAAATATTCCCGTATATTATTCGGAATTTTTCGGACATCACCCGCACCCAAAATCCTCCAATGACTCCATCGCCATCGGGTCCAACACCCCGCCAAGAAATGCAATTCCAGCTCTGATCACCCCAGAATTGGGCTGGGCCCACCACTCGAACAGATCCAAATGGACACCAGCTTATCGATTTGGGCCAAGAGCCCATCGTTGCCCGTCTGTCCCGAGCCCAGAAAAATCCCAAAATTCACACAATTCTTCCTCGAGTCATAGACGGGTCACTCGGAGTCATCGGGGTATTTTTACACCTAAAAGGCATTTTAATTTATATTCAGATGTCTCTAAATCCCCATTGCCCCGCAATCCGGTGTCAGCTTTAAATGACCCTAATTGGAAAATTGCTATGACTGATGTATATAATGCTCTTATTGATAATAAGACGTGGGAGTTGGTGCCCCGTCCTTGTGGTATTAATGTTATCAGGTCTATATAAATTTTTGCTCATAAGGAGAATTCAGATGGGTCATTTGCTTGACATAAGGCACGACTTGTGGGTGACGATAAGACTCAGCAGGTTGGGATTGATTGTGGTGAGACGTTTAGTCCGGTGGTCAAACCGGCTACCATCCGCACTATGCTTAGCTTGGCTCTTTCAAAGACTTGGCCAATTCATCAGTTGGATGTCAAGAATGCTTTCCTACATGGTGATCTCAAGGAAACCGTCTATATGCATCAGCCGTTGGGGTTTAGAGATCCAAACCGTCCTCATCATGTCTGTTTGTTGAAGAAGTCATTGTATGGGCTTAAACAGTCTCCACGGGCCTGGTATACGAGGTTTGCTGACTTTGTTTTGACTATTGGGTTCACTCACAGCAGGTCAGATAATTCCTTGTTCGTCTACCGTCGTGGTTCGTCCTTGGCCTACATTCTGTTGTATGTGGATGATATCATTTTGACTACTTCTTCCGATACCTTGCGCCAGTCTATCATGACCATGCTCAGTTCTGAGTTTGCTATGAAAGACCTAGGGCCTTTGAGTTATTTTTTGGGGATTGCCGTCAAGCGCCATTCAGGTGGCTTATTTTTGTCTCAACGAAAGTATGCTGCTAAGATCATAGAGAGGGCTGGGATGTCATCCTGTAAGTCCACTTCCACTCCAGTTGATGCAAAACCTAAGCTAAGTGCCGCAGTCGGTGCACCATACGAGGACCCGACCCGCTATCGCAGTCTTGCAGGGGCCCTCTTGTATCTTACTTTTACCAGACCGGATATTACGTATGCGGTTCAGCAGGTGTGTTTATTCATGCATGATCCCAGAGTTGAGCACATGAATGCAATCAAACGCATCATTCGGTATATTCAGGGGACACTGGACTATGGTTTGCACTTGTATCCTTCATCTACATCCACACTTGTCTCGTACACGGATGCTGATTGGGGTGGTTGTCCCGACACCAGGCGGTCGACGTCTGACTACTATCCCGCTCCAGTGCAGAAGCAGAATATCGAGGGGTAGCGAATGTGGTCTCCGAATCATGTTGGCTACGAAATTTGCTTTTGGAGCTTCATTGTCCCATTCAGAAGGCAACCTTGGTATATTGCGATAACATTAGTGCCATTTACCTTTCAGGTAACCCGGTTCAACACCAACGCACCAAGCATATCGAAATGGACATTCACTTTGTCCGTGAAAAGGTTGCAAAGGGTCACGTTCGCGTATGCCATGTCCCGTTATCAAAATGCAGACATCTTTACAAAGGGTCTACCGGCAGTCCTTTTTGAAGATTTTAGGAACAGTCTCAGCGTTCGAAGACCGCCCGCTATGACTGCGGGGGTGTATTAAACAATGGCCCAAATGGGGCACTACGGACAGCCCAGCAAAAAGGGCAGTAAATGGCCCATACGAACAGCCCAGCAGTAACAGCCCAGACACAGACTAAGGGCTGAAATCATGGGATATTTGGATTGGTATCTTGTACCAATCTTGTATATATGGTATATATATTTAATGTATATTGTGGTGTAATTATTTACCTAAATTAGAATTATACACTTACCATAATTGTATAGTTAGAATTATGGTAGAATAAATTTTTAGGAATAGAATAGGAATAGGATTCTCCTATTTTGTATCTTGTATAAATACATATTCAATTAATGAAAATAATCAAGAGGATTATTTCTTTCAGTATTTAAATAGTTTTTGACTTATTTTGGTTGAATGAGTGGGGGTGGAATGATTAATATGTTGGGTGCATATCATGTGTATCACTATACATTCATTTAGAGGTTTTCATTGTTCAATTAGGATCGATTTTTAGCTAAAATCAAATTCAAATAGGAAAAGGGCATGAAATACCTTTAACATATGAAAAATGGCTCACAAATACCCTCTTGGGCCGTCCTTGAGAGGACTCAAACTACAACAACAATTAACTAACCAAAATCACCCTCCCCTGTTGCTAACACAATATGTACGGTTTTGCTCAAAATAATCACGATATATTCAACTTTATTGGAAGCTATTATAGATATATGACAAGCGCTGTAAATTAGCTTCATTTTGTTCTCGTGTGAAAATCTTTATTCCATCCACCTTGGTCTAAAAATACTCCAACCTATTTTTGTCTCAAGAATACACCAAAAACGAATATAATAACATGATGCCTTTTTTCAGTTTAAAAAACTCAATTGACTTATTATAATTGACTACATATATTATTCAATCTAAAAATTAAATTCGCTAATCCATTGCTTTTAATCTAAACCCTCATTCCATATATGATTTAGGTTAATTTTTAAGTTATGTCGTTATACATATATGATTCCGTTAGTCATGGTCTATAGGTGATCCACTTCGTTAAACGTAAAAGGACTACTACTAATATATAGAGTGATATATCATGGACCAAAATAGACATACATAATATTTAAGAGACTATTTTGATTCTTTTATTAGTTTGAATTTGTTTAATAGGGTTTGGTTGAAAAATTGATCGGAAATCTATTTGTAATTTATTTAACTCAGTAGGCGTTTGGTCATAGATTTCAAATATTTTCACTTTATTTAAAATTATGGAGTTGGAGTTAAAGATGAGTTGTGTTTGGTTATACCTTTTACAAAGAATATTTGAAATAATGTTTATACTAAAATACAATTCAAAAGTGAAAAATGAATTAAAAACAGATTATAAACTGCTTTCCAAATTTGAAAAATAACTTCAAGTTGGATTTCACTGGATCTTTTTTGTTGTTGCTTCAAGTTGAATTTGCTATTTTCATGAAAAGCTATTTTTTATGGCTAAATGGGGTCCTTATTTTAGTTTCTTATTTAATATTTGAGGTATGATTTTGGACCTCTTGAACTAGGGGTGGGCATAGTTCTGTTCAAACTGAAAAAATGACCCGACCAACACTTTTTTTCCAACTCTAATATTTTCTGAAAATGTTGAGTTAATTGATTTGATTTTGATTTTAAAAGTCAAAAACTTATGTTAAATGGATAAACTTTTTTTCCCGCGGATTTCCCTTCAACCCCCCCCCCCCCTCAAATTTGAAATCTTTAATTTTTGTCCTTCGCTTAAAATACCTCAAGGTTCAGGGTTCGAACCCCAACTCAGTCAAAAATAAAAATAAAAATTCGCAAGGTTGAGTTTGGATTCGCAAGACAGAGTTTGTCTTATGCATGAATGCAAACTTTGCCTGCTACCTTAAGGAAAACTCTGCCTTGCGAACTTCAAACTATGCCTTACAAATTTTTTTTATAGTTTTTGCCTGAGTGGGTTCGAACTCGAAACCTAGGGATTTTATGGTGGAGGACGAATTTTTTAAAAATTCAATTTGAGGGACAAAAATTAAAGACCACCCAAAGTAAGGGCATGGATAAACTGAACCAGCCCCTAGGCAATAGGTTCTTAGCCCATTCAATGAGCCCAACACTATCTGATTTAGAAGCAGCCCAACCCTAAGTCTTTCCTCCCCGCAAAAACGAGTTGCAGAGAAATTAGACCAATTAACCCCAAAATTTGCCTGTGCGCTAAAACGCAACCAAAACCCTCGCCGGATTTCCACCGCACCATCGGAATTTGTGAACCCTATTTACCTTTTCAATATGAACAAAGAAGAAGAAAGAGTTGAAGGGGAAGAAGAAGAGCAAAGCTTCGAAGAATTGGGACTTGACCCTCGCCTAATCCGTGCCTTAACCAAAAAAAGTATCGATAAACCAACCCCAATTCAACGAGTTGCTATTCCTCTTATCCTCGTAAGTTCAATACTTTACTATGCTCTACACTTTCATCATCTTTACAGTTGTACTGATTTGATTGGGTTCATTTTTTAGGAAGGAAAAGATGTGGTTGCCCGAGCTAAGACTGGTTCTGGAAAGACCTTTGCATATCTCCTTCCTTTACTTCAGAAGCTCTTTACTCAGCCACCTTCAATCAAGAATCTTGCTCCCACTGCATTGATTCTTGTACCCACAAGGGAATTGTGCCAACAGGTGGAAATTTGCTAGCTTTCGTTTTGCGAAATTTTATAGATTGTTTGGATTGTTGTTGCTCTTTAGTTAATACAATGTTTCTTTTGATTGTTACTTAAATTTTAGTGTATGTGATCGTGTCGTTACCTTTTTTTTTTTCTCATTTTGCTTTTGCTTTTGCTTATTCTTTAATAGTTCTATTTTATATTTTGTCCTACCTCTTATTATAATAACTCTATCCCGTATCCTACTTTTCTTGAGGTTTATTCATTAGATTGCTAATGTCATGACATTATGTAACTGACGGAAAACGGCACAATCTATCCAAAAGTTACATTACAATGCAATACAATATGATACGATACATTATGAAATGACATGCCATCTAAACAAGCTTTCAAGTTTATTATCAGTTAGTGTGTGTATCTTTATATTTTTATTTGTTTTTATTGTCCAGGTTTGTTCAGAGGCCAATTCGCTGATTGAACTATGTTGTGTGCAATTGAGGCTTGTCCAATTAACAAGCTCCATGTCTGTTTCTGAATTGGTTGGTTCTATTATTCACATTTATTTGCTGATTATTAGCATCTGATTTTTGTTCATATGTGACGGAATGGTGCTGAAGTGGTAATTTTATGAACTTTTGGTTTCAGAGAACTACCTTGGCGGGGCCTCCTGAAATTGTTATATCAACTCCTGCTTGTATACATACATGCTTGTCAAATGGAGTTATTCAAGCAAAAGCTGTTCAAGATTCTCTCTCTATTCTCATTCTCGATGAGGTGGGTTTGCTTACATAAACTTTGTTCCTCACAACTTCTTCTAGTTGCAAGACTTATTACTGATGCGGTGAGATATATATTGAGTTGCATTGTTCAAGTTGGTAAAGTTGCTGTCATGTGACCAGGAGGTCATGAGTTCAAGCCGTAGAAAAAGCCTCTTGCAGAAATGTGAGTTAAGGCTGCGTACAATAGACCCTTGTGGTCCGGCCCTTCCCTGGACCCCGCGCATAGCGGGAGCTTAGTGCACCGGGCTGCCCTGCCATTGTTCAAAATCTCAGAAGTTCCACTGTAATGGTTGGATGCCTTGCGATAAATAAAGTAATAAGTCTTTTAAGTGTAACCACCCTTGTCTGTATTTGTTTGAAATGACATGAGGTTGATAATTATATTTCTGTATCAGGCAGATCTTCTTTTGTCGTATGGATATGAAGATGATCTGAAAGCTCTTACATCTCATGTACCAAGACGTTGCCAGTGCCTTCTGATGTCTGCAACCTCAAGGTATGCTCGCCTTACTACATTGGTGCATATATGTTAAGCAAATTCTTGCTGATTCTTCCACTGTTGCATATGTTGGTTTTCGCCATCAAAAAGTTCTTGACTTCTTTTTTCTTCTTCATTTTGACCATCTGACTTCCCATCATTTTCCCGCATCTCAAGGTTTCGATATGAACATTTTTAATCATGTTAATGTTGCAGTTCTGATGTTGAAAAGCTGAAGAAGCTTATTTTACACAATCCCTACATCTTAACTTTGCCTGAGGTGGGCAACACAAAGGATGACATTATCCCAAAAAATGTTCAGCAATTTTATGTAAGTATACCCCTTCAATAGAATTAACTGTTTTAGTAGTCTGTCCTTTCTTCAACAGTTCTACATTAGGATTTTTGGTACCTTCTTTTACTTTATCATCTGAAAAATATGTTTAAATTCGGTAGTGTGATCCTCATACTTTTGGCTTCTGTAATACTTGACTAAGAAGCTGCATCTTCGGTCCTAAGGCGTGGATTTAGGATGCATCTACAATGGTAAATCATCATACATGTTCAATCGGCGCACATTTTTCAACCTCGTGGTGGATAAGTGCCATATTTGACACTAAGTTCCAGTAGGCAGCGGCATTGACCTTTACAGGACTTTATTTTGTTCTAGACGTCTTATTACAACAGCAAAAATCCACCTCAACAACTGTGTCTTGTTGGTGTTCTATGTTATTGATTTCTTTTATAGCTTAGTGTCTCTGATGACCACTTCTACTGTTTGTTCAGATTTCTTGTGCTGCTCGTGATAAGCTTGTCCATATCCTTGCCCTCTTGAAGCTAGAGTTGGTTCAGAAGAAAGTGCTGATATTTACAAATTCAATTGACATGAGTTTTAGACTCAAACTATTCTTTGAGCAGGTACATTCATGTACATGATGTCACTAATTATCATAAGACATGTTAACAATTTATGAATGCTTTACCAAGTAAAATATCATATTTATGTTCTGGTACCTCCTCTAGAAAGCACCAAAACATCTTTACTGCTTGAAGCTTTTTTTTCTTTTTTCTTATTATCAGTATTATTATAATTGTTATGTAATTAATTTTATTTAAAGCACTTCTTTTAGGAATTGTTGAAGTTCTATTATACTCCCCAGTCTATGTGCATGGTGCAACCCAGAGGGAGTAATTTTTGTTGGTTTGTGCTCAGTGATAGTTGAAAGTTCTAGCGGGTCTGGATCCGCTGGATGAAAGTGTAGCTTTTGCTTGTAAAAACCCAATAGGTCTATATATTAACTATTTTCTATAAGGCTACATTTTATGACCTGTAATCTTCTGGCTTGTATGTTATTGGTCTATGTTACTGCCAGCCTGGGTGTTCCTGATATTATTTTTGAAATTGGTTTATTTTTTTTTGCAGTTTGGGATCAAGTCTGCAGTGTTAAATGCTGAGCTACCTCAGAGTTCTCGTCTACACATCCTTGAGGTCTGTTATATGAATGGAATTCCAAGAAATGTACATCCTTTGTATGGTTTTGTTATTGTTCAACCCTTCTTGTGAAGTCTAATTTTGCACTAATCTCATAAATTTCCTGTTTTCAGGAATTCAATGCTGGACTATTTGATTACTTGATTGCGACTGATGAGAGTCCATCAGAAGGCAAGGAACAGGTCAATGATCAAAATGGCAACGAGCGGAAAAAATCAAAAAAACACCGAAAGCATAAATTGGATGCAGAGTTTGGTGTGGTCAGAGGGATAGACTTCAAAAATGTGCATACTGTAAGTTTGTTGTGTTCTTTCTGGAATTTTGTCCTCTATTTGGACGCTGATGTTCTTTCTCTTTTATCATTTCCCGTTGAGCCATTTGGTGATAGAGGATATACTCCCAATTCAAGTTCTTCTTTTTCTATAGACCTAATACAACATATTCTCTTCGTGGTTTATTTTGAACAGGTGATAAATTATGAGATGCCTCAAACAGCTGCGGGCTATGTACATCGAATTGGACGTACTGGAAGAGCATATAATACTGGAGCATCTGTTTCTCTTGTGAGTACCTTGAAGACATGTGAGATCATTGATGTACAATTGTGACTTCTAGCTTATAATTTGTTTGAAAACTTCTCAATATCGGAATACTGATTATATGTTTTGATGTTGTTTAGTTTTTAAGTGTTGAACTGTTGATTTATAGAATTTAGTTCTTGGCTTTTACAAATTACCCGAAGTTCTTATATCATCTACTGTCTGAATTTACTTTTCATTGGGGAGAGACGTGAGTTTGTAGAATTAATGGTTGGGGAATTGGTTTTATACATTTTCTCTAACGTTACTTATTCTTCTTTTCCCATGAATTTGCTTCTGAGGAATATAATAGAAACCTATGTTTTTCTGCCTTTGTGACCATGTCGTTGTTCTGCTACAGGTTTCTGCTGAAGAGACGGAAATATTTGAAGAGATTAAATCTTTACTGGGCGAAAATGAAGACAAGGTGTCACAGTTTATTGCCCCATTCCCGTTGCTGAGTAAAAATGCAGTGGAGTCTTTGCGTTACCGAGCTGAGGTAAAAATTACATTAATTATATTTGTACTAAAAGACAGTTCAATTGCGTTCAATAGTCATTGTGTGATAAGTATCAATTGGGAGCCTAGCAAAGTTAGGAGTGTCACCTAGTCCCAGTTGCAGTGAGCTTTGTCAAGCTGAGGTTATCAAGGGAGTGTCTTACGAGTTATACGATGCTTCCTGCTTTAACTATCTTGTGTACGTTTTTTGTGAAAAGAAACAGACAAATATTTTGATGTTACATTCAGTTTTATAGAACTGTTTAAAGAGTATAGTTAAAGCATAAATGAATTGGAGTGGTTGTCTTGATGTCCTTAGATAAGTGCAGCCCAGATGCACCGATCTGTAAATCAACAGATTATTAATAAGTCCATATTTTGTCAACCTCTTGATGCACAAGCACGCAATGACTATACAGAAGATCCATGCAAGTAAAATTAACTCGTGTGACTACTGAAATTTTTAAGAAGTTGGTTATTACTGCAAGCCCATCACCTCTCCCCACATCGCCAGGACAAAAGGAAGCAAAGAATTTCTTTTTAAATAATTAGAAAACAGATAACTTCGAAATGTATACTGGTGCACTCCTGCCAATTTTTTGTTCTGGAAGTCTAGATAGCTTGACTGCCATCTTTTATATAGGATGTTGCAAGGAGTGTTACAAAAATTGCTGTAAGAGAATCACGGGCTCAGGATCTGAGGAATGAAATTCTTAATTCTCAAAAGTAAGCTACTCTTTTTTCCCTTTGCTCAGAAGAATAGTTTTTTTCCTTTTTTTCTTCTTGGTCAGAGAGATATTCTTTGCTTATTGGGATTATTTCCGACTATTACTAAACATATAGCTCAGATTCTCTTGCTTAATTAATTACCATGTTTTCTGTCCAAGAACAATTGTCATATTTCCATCCAAAATAGGTGGTATTCTCGTCATTATCCCATTCTTCATCACCTTAAGATGTTTAGAAATGTGATGAGTGATGACAACCTAATTGCTGATTCAGACATCACCTGAATAAAAGTTCTTCCAGCGTGGTTTGATGATACGATGCTTAACGTGACTCTTGATTGTATGATGCATATCTGCTGAAAATTTACTCAGATTTGTTCGCAAGGATTTTCAAGATTTGAATGACTCATACTTCATCAAATGATTTGAATGACTCATAATATGTAAAAGCTGCAGTAAACTATACTTATGGGAAGAAGTTAAAATGTTAGTCAACTGTTTTTTGGTTATATAGGTGTCTACTAGACTTACATTTTGTGGCTGCGTAATTAATTTAAGGTATTTACAAGTTAATGATATCTTATTAATAAGTTTATAATAATTAAAGTTTCATTGTCACACAATTAGATGATTTTTTTGAAAAAGACATTTATGAGGAAGAAAGTAAAGTAGGAGGATTAATAGTTTGCTTTCATATAGTTGTTTGTTTGTTATTATTCTTCACTCACTCTGTTAGGAGGCACTTCCCAAGCCTCTTGTTACTGGTTTTTAATTTCTCCATCATTGTATTTTGCTGTGCTTGACTTGAAATCTGTATCAACTTAAGCACTTTTTCCGCTTGTCATAATCAGGTTGAAGGCTCATTTTCAAGATAATCCAAAAGACTTGGGTAATTAAGCTGTAGTTTGTGGGATATACTTTGAGTGAAGACAATTATAGGTCTCATTATATTCAAATTTTCTGGGCAGATCTTTTGAAGCATGATAAGATGTTAAGCAAGAAGGCACCTGCCCCACACCTACGTGATGTACCTGACTACCTATTGGATCCCACAACACAGGAAGCTAGCAAGATTGTGAAGCTAGCCAGAGCTGCAATGGGCGTTACTAATGCATCTCGTGGCAAAGGATCAAAAGGAAGGTTCAAAAGAAGCAGAGATCCTCTCAAAACATTTTCAGCTGAGGTATACTTTCCCAACCTCTGCTTGCACTAGCTGTAAGTGTTGGTGTTTTTCACATTCATGTGTTATCTGTGTACCACAAGAAATTGAACTTCATTTGGTCATGGTATACTTCTATAATTGTTGTTGTCATCAAAGTATGGTCTCAGATGGTGTAAACAATCATACTGATCCTGGATAGGTGAAGAAACCATACATTCCGTGAAGTTTCAGTTCCTGATAATTTGTTTCTAGAAATAGGAATATTTGTAGTCACAAACAAGCAAGTTCTACTGCTCGAGTCTTGTCAACATGATGATATGGTCTAATGTCTTGTGGATTGTGGGTTAGATATTACTCTATTATGTATCTTAATACTATGTCAGAGTTATCAATGGAGTTTGTTTTTTCCTACTAATAATAATTATAAAATAACTGACTGTTTTGGCAAAGTTTTGTTTATTCATAAAGATCTGATCTGAGATTACTTGGATCATCTTCATCCTTTTGCTGATTTTTCTTGTTACTTGTAGTTAATAATGTTCCACACGATCAAAAAAGTGAAAAAAGAAAAATAGATCTGAACACAATATAAGGTTACTGAAGGAAATGATTATAGTATATTTTTTACCACAGCTGTAATTGATCCTAGATAATGTGTTCTTTTAGTTACGGTATCTTGAGAAACCAACATTTGCTATGAAGATGTGGACTTGTACATTGGCTTTATTATGGGGAATGTTTGCGGCTTTAGGTTTGCTAATCTATGAAAAATTACGGAGGTATTTGATAGAAAATGTCTTCTTTGATTGCAGGCACCGAAACGAGCAGGGAAAGGTGGGATGAAGAGAAAGGCAAAAGATACTGATAATGGCCATAAACAATAAAAGAAACACCCTGCCTGATTGTTTAACAAGAGGAATTGTAATTTATTACAAAATTTTGGATAATTTATTAATGAAAAAATTTCTGAATGCTTTCTCTGAGATTCTATCAACTCCCGAGCCAGTGTTGGTACTTGCCCTCCCTCTGGCCTTGCGGGCAAGATCCCGCCATAGTGCCATACACCCCAGCCCCCATTCTGGGATCTGAAAACTGGGGACAAGGAGAGTGAAATAATTTGCTGAAAGTCAGGTGTGCTTGTCGAATTTCAAAACTAATATTTATGTAGTCTTTTTGAACTAGGAAACTTTGTACCAGTAAATATGTGATGAGGTAACTACGGCAACCATGCTCAATTTCGAGCAAGTTGGTGTCGGCTATCTGAAGTTCTCAGCTGTCACGCCCTTAAAAATACTTAGCAATATGTAATGAATTGTAATTCGCAGAACAAAGAAAAAAAAGAGTTGCAAGAAATTTAAAAAAAAACGGATTTTTTTCATTCGATACTTTCAAAATTTATCTGGGAATACATTTTATTGGTAATTCCAACTATAAAGTCTAGCTGAAAAATCCCCAGAATGTCATTGTAACAACTCAATTAATCTCTAACCACCGCCAACTGTTTCTCAGAAAGGATTCAAGTGCACAACCTCTCACCTTCAAGGGCCTACTGTGTAGACGAAAACTCTGCTTTTATAGTTTTAAATTTTTTATGTTTAAAAACTATGCCTACTGAACATGCTTTAATAACATAGCGGGGCTCATCTCCTACTCGAGCTTAAGCGCGTATTACTGAAAATATTAATTTACGGCCAACTTTTTCTTCTTCTTCTTCCCATCTTTTCTAGATTACGGCGCTACGATTATTAATATTGGAGTAATACATATGTATAATATAAGTATAACACAAATTCTAACATTAAGAATAATTGTAGAAAGTAAATATATTACACAAATCATGGTCGTTCCATTTATTTTTCAGTACTATAGTAGTATGTACGTAAAAGAACTATGTGAAAAACCTTATTCTTTAGACAACCCGTAATGGCTTTGCAGACTGCATACATTACCACTAAGATAATAGAGGAGGAACACTTTGTTCATTCCTAAAGAAATTTGTTGGATCAACTTTAGTCTTCACTTGAACCAATCTATCAAAGTTGTTCTTGAAGTATTTCATTCCCCAAATTCTTGCTTGTGCATAACTTGTGTTTCCTTTGTTGTTCACTCCCAAATCAAGATCTCTGTAGTTAAAATAAGCAGCTCTAGGAGACTTTGAAACATACCTAGCCATGTATCCATAAAGTTTTCGAATCCAAGATAGATGTTTTTTAGAACTTTCCATTTTTTCCCAATTCACCCCATACTGGATCATGAATATGTTTCCAGCTCTATGAGGGAAAGGGGTTTCAGATTCTGAGAAGTCACTCATCTTTCCTCCATAAGGACTAAACTGTAATTCGGCCGAGTTTTCGCCGACTTGGTTTAATAGTTTCCATATACCTTTGAGGCCATTTACTGAAATAGGGTGTCGGACATAGTCTGATTTCCCTTTGAAGTATCCTGTTTGATTAGTTGTGGTATTCCTATTTAGTAACACATCAAGTGGTGTGCCCCTAGGAAACCAAAAATAGGCTATAGATTCGATCCAACTCATCTCAATGCAATCTTCTTTCACCAATCCTAGTTCGGGGAAGCTCTTTTGCACTTCGTGGAGGAGTTCATCCACTCCGCCAATGAACATTGTAGTGAAAAAGGCGTGGATAGTCCTTTGTCCACGCCGAAATGGAGATTCACTGCTCCTCAGGAAGAGCCTGAGGAGAAGACGGTCATCAACTTTGTCAGCAATATGTTGCCATTTGTAGACTAGTTGAGTTGCATTTTGTTCCAAGGTTCGTGTCACGTTGAAGACGGTCACCTTTTCTGGAATATCGAGTAATTTCACTTTCCATGAAGTAACGAGACCAAAACTAGTCCCTCCACCTCCTCTAATAGCCCAAAAGAGATCCTCACCCATTGATTCTCGATCTTGGATTCGTCCATTGGCATCAATTAGTTTAGCATCAATGATGTTATCAGCAGCAGTACCGAATTTTCGTGACATCATGCCATAGCCTCCACCACTAAAGTGTCCACCAACACCAACTGTGGAGCAAACCCCAGCAACAAAGGCCAATTTCTTACTTTTTTCTGCGATTCTATAGTAAACTTCCCCTATAGTCGCGCCAGCTTGAATCCAAGCAGTCTTGTTTTCGGTGTCAATGGAGATTGATCTTAGGTTCCTAAGATCAATAATGACAAAAGGGGTTTCAGAAATGTATGAAAGTCCCTCATAGTCATGTCCACCACCTCGAATTCTGATCTGTAGTCCATGTTTCTTGGAGCAATGTATAGCTGCCTGGATTTGAGATTCATCCATAGGAGTGAAAATAATTGATGGTTTGAAGTCGGAAGTTATCCTTAGATTACCTGAAAATGAGTTATAAATGGTGGAATATGATGAGTTTTTAGGAGTGTAGATGACTTGTGATATTGAATTTGAGTTGTTAATTTTGTGAGAAAGGCATTCAAGAAAGTCATCATGGTTGCTAGCCCATGATGATGAAAGGCAAATTGAGAGAAAGAGGAAGATTGTTAACTTATTGAAACTAGTCATATTGCTTTCTTGTTGTAAATTTTTTATGATGGAGAAATGGAAACAAAAGAACCACTATTTATAGTTTTGGCTTGGGAGATAGGAAGCTTATTTTCAAACCCTAAGATCACGTGGTATAGAATTATATTAATGCTTTCACTTTCACCTACTTTTTTCGTAAAACATTTCCTAATCCGTGATAGAATTTTCTCTACTAAGTTGTAAAAATAATGATGGGTAAAAAACTTGGAACGTTCTTCCAAGATGTAAATTCAATGCATTTTTCCCGTGCAAGAAAAGTATACATACAATTCAAAGACTGGTCTTGTTTTTCATAAATTAAAGACAGACACGCTCCTTCATGCGTAACATGGAATATTAGTTAGTTTTTATAATATTTTGGTCGTAACATGTAAAAGTATTTCTATCATTGATAACGATCGATAAAACTAATCTTTTATCAGAGCAAATGTTTTGAAATGTTAAATACTTCTGGATTTGATTAAGACACCTACTTTGATGTAATTGCACATTCAAATAAACAGATTACCTGCTAGAAACGGATAAAAATAATTTGATGATGTAAAAATTCTTAACACTGATGTTGTATATGAAAGAAATAATCTCCTTGATTATTTTCATTAATTGAAAGACTATATATACAAGTTACATATTACCATAATAGGAGAATCCTATTCCTATTCTATTTCTAAAACCTTATTCTACCATAATTCTAACTATACAATTATGACAAGTGTATAACACTAATTAAGGTAACCTTTACACTACAATATACTACAAATATATATACAATATATACAATATTGTCTTGTCCTTAATCTGGCCAAGAATGGGCCATTCTTTGGGCGTCTTTGTCTTTGCTGCTCTCTTTGGAGGCCTCATTCCGCAATATACATGTAATATATATTCAGTGTATATCACATGTATATTGCTCTGTTTAACACACCCCCGCAGTCATAGCGGACGGTCTTCGAACGCTGAGACTGTCCCTAAAATCTTCAAAGAGAACCGCTGGTAGACCCTTTGTAAAGATGTCTGCAATTTGATAACGAGACGGGACATGGCATACGCGAACTTGACCCTTTGCAACCTTTTCACGGACAAAGTGAATGTCCATTTTGATATGCTTGGTGCGTTGGTGTTGAACAGGGTTACCTGAAAGGTAGATGGCACTAATGTTATCGCAATATACCAAGGTTGCCTTCTGAATGGGACAATGAAGCTCCAAAAGAAAATTACGTAGCCAACATGATTCTGAGACCACATTTGCTACCCCTCGATATTCTGCCTCTGCACTTGAGCGTGATAGAGTTGCCTGACGCTTTGCCGACCATGAGACCAAGTTGTTGCCAAGGAACATACAGTAGCCAGAAGTCGACCGTCTGGTGTCGGAACAACCACCCCAATCAGCATCCGTGTAAGAGACAAGTGTGGATGTAGAGGAAGGATACAAGTGCAACCCATAGTCTAGTGTCCCCTGAATATACCGAATGATGCGTTTGATTGCATTCATGTGCTCAACTCTGGGATCATGCATGAATAAACACACCTGTTGAACTGCATATGTAATATCCGGTCTGGTAAAGGTAAGATACTGGAGGGCCCCTGCAAGACTGCGATAGCGGGTCGGGTCCTCGTATGGAGCACCTGCTGCGGCGCTTAGCTTTGGGTTTGCATCAACCGGCATGAAAGTGGACTTACATGATGACATCCCAGCCCTCTCGATGATCTCAGCAGCATACTTCCGTTGAGACAGAAACAACCCACCTGAATGACGTTTGACAGCAATTCCCAAAAAATAACTCAAGAGCCCCAAGTCTTTCATAGCAAATTCAGAACTGAGCATGGTCATGATAGACTGGCGCAAAGCATCGGAGGAGGCAGTCAAGATGATATCATCCACATACAACAGAATATAGGCCAATGACGAACCACGGTGGTAGATGAACAAGGAATTATCTGACCTGCTGTGAGTGAACCCAATAGTCGAAATAAAGTCAACAAATTGTGTATACCAGGCCCGTGGAGACTACTTAAGCCCATATAATGATTTTTTCAACAAACAGACATGATTAGGGCGGTTGGGATCCCTGAAACCCAACGACTGATGCATATAGACTGTTTCCTTGAGGTCACCATGTAGAAAAGCATTCTTGACATCCAACTGATGAATTGACCAAGCCTTTGAAAGAGCCAAGCTAAGCACAGTGCGAATGGTAGCCGGTTTGACCACCGGACTAAACGTCTCCCCACAATCAATTCCAACCTGCTGAGTCTTACCATCACCCACAAGTCGCGCCTTATGTCGAGCAAATGACCCATCTGAATTCTCCTTATGAGCAAAAATCCACATAGACCTGATAACATTAATACCATATGGACGGGGCACCAACTCCCACGTCTTATTATCAATAAGAGCATTATATTCATCAGTCATAGCAATTTTTCAATTAGGGTCATTTAAAGCGGACACAGGATTGCGGGGCAAGGGGGATTTAGAGACATCCGAATGTAAATTAAAATGTCTCTTAGGTGTAAAAATACCCCGCTGACTACGAGTGACCGGTCTATGACTCGAGGAAGAATTAACGAAATTTTGGAAATTTTCTAGGCTCGGGACGACTGGCCAGCGTGACGGTGGGCTCTTGGCCCAAATCGGTAAATCTTTGGAATCGGCCGACCAGTTCGAGGTGGCTGGTGGATCGCCCAATATTCAAACTGTTCCAGTGGTGTATTTTACGGGCGTGGCGATTTGTTGGGCCAATGGCGGTGGGCCATTGGAGGATTTTGGGTACGGAGATGTCCGAAAAATTCGAATAATATACTGAGGATATTTGGTCATCCAAAAATTATACGACTTAGGTTCGGAGTATGAACTTTAAACTGAATTGAGTTTCATCAAAAATGACATGGCGATTGATTATGATTTTCTTGGAGGATAAATCAAAACACTTATAACCACGATGATTTGACAGATAACCCAAAAACACACACGGGGTAGACCGAGCCTGAAGTTTGTTAATTGTGGTGGATGGGAATAACGGATAACACAAGCACCCAAAAATCCGAAGATGAGAATAAGACGGGTTCTTATTATATAGAATTTTTAGGGGGGAAGAATATGTCAGACCTTTAGAAGGAATCATGTTAAGAAGATAAGTGGTCATTTGTAGAGCATGATGCCAAAAATATGGAGGTATGGAGGCATGTATTAGGAGAGTTCGGACAATGTTATTTATGCAACGAATTTTGCGTTCGGCTTTCCCATTTTGTGAAGATGTATGAGGACATGAAAAACGAAAATTTATCCCATTAGTAGCACAAAATTCCCGAAACTCTCTATTGTCATATTCTTTCCCATTATCACACTGAATATTTTTTATTTCTCTTTCGAATTGAGTACGAATGAACGCTCTAAATGTGATGAAGACGGAAAACACTTGTGATTTATTCGCAATTGGAAACATCCACAAAAATCTAGAATAATCATCTAAAAAGAGAACATAATATCGATGACCCATTGAACTAAGAACAGGAGATGTCCATAAGTCGCTATGAATAATGTCAAATGACATAGAAGTATGAGAATTGGAGTCTACAAATGGTAACTTAACAATTTTTCCTAATGAACAAGACTGACAAATTAGAGTATGACTCGTACCCTTACAAGAAATAAAACTATTTTTATCTAAAGCTGATAAAATAGAAGATCCCGGATGACCCAGACGAGCATGCCACATTGAAGGAGAGATGGCTGCAAAGGCTGACGGCAGGGTTTGACTCGATGGACTGAAACCAGGCATGATAGGATATAGATCCCCCCTACTATCACACCTCATGAGATGACTCCCCGTCTTGAAATCCTCCACAGAAAAACCAAAAGGATCAAATTCAACGGAAACGGAATTGTCAGTAGTGAACTTTCGGACATACACTAAATTTTTAATCAATTTAGGAGCATGTAAAGCATTTTTCAAGAGAAGGGGTGGATTGAGGGGAGACAACTTTTTGTGACCATAACCCTGAATTGGAATAGAGTTACATATTACCATAATAGGAGAATCCTATTCCTATTCTATTTCTAAAACCTTATTCTATCATAATTCTAACTATACAATTATGGTAAGTGTATAACACTAATTAAGGTAACCTTTACACTACAATATACTACAAATATATATACAATATATACAATATTGTCTTGTCCTTAATCTGGCCGAGAATGGGCCATTCTTTGGGCGTCTTTGAGGCTGCTCATTGCTCTTTGAGCTGACCCAGCGGGACTCTACTTCTTTGGACTCGCTAGCTGTTGTTTCTGCATTGTTGGACCAGCTGGCGGTGGGCGCCATGCAGGTATTGGGCTCAGTCTGTTGGCGACCAATCGCCATTGAAGCTGTTCTTTGGATGGTACGGGTTCCACTGCCATTGGCCCCATTGCTGGGCCCATGGCGGTGGTGGGCCACTATACCCTGGCTGGGACCCACCGCCTATTTATTGGCCACCGGAACCGCCACCAGAACCACCGCGTTTTCCCCCGCGATTTTTGTTATTATTTTTGCGATTATTCTTGCCCCCACCGTTATTATGGTGTTGGCCCGAATTATTCACAAAACCTGAAGAACTAGGAGAGGACGCCACCATGACAACTGGGCTTGCTCCGGTAGCCGCCTTTTTAGCCAAACCGGCTTCTTCCAACGTAAGCATGGAGCGGGCTTGATGAAAGTCTGGAGGAGGGTTGCTTTGGCGAAGGAGAGTTCCAACACCATTATAGGCCTCCGAAAGATCGGCAACCAATTGTAGAACTAGACGATTATTTGTTACTGGTGCGCCAATATTACGGAGTTGATCCGCCAACTCCTTTAGTTTCTTGCAATATGCAGAAACGTTTGGAAATTCGTCCATTCGAACGAGAGAGAATTCCTGCTCGAGTGTGACGACACGTGAATGTTGGTTGTCTTGGAATATGTCACGCAATCTATTTCATGCAGCCATAGCCGTGGTATCCGGCTACATAATCGTCTGTAGAAGGTCCAGCGAAATAGTGGCGTATATCCACCGAAGAACGGTAGCATCAAGTGTAATCCATAACTCAGGATCCTCCGCAGGAAGGGGTCTAGCGGGAGGAATGATGTGATGAAGAACTTGATAAGATATAGCGTGAATTTTAAACAACTCTGCCCACGTTGCATATTGAACGTTTTCCATCTCAAGAACAATAGGGATACTTAGCTTGATATTGGAAACCGTGAGGGCATGGTGAAAATTGTTCTTAGACATATTGTAAGAACAAAGAAGGAGGGGAAATTTAAGAGAGGTTTTTTAGAGCGGAAGACGAGATTTTTTGGAGAGAAAACCCGGGGGGGGGGGGGAGGGGTCTCGGCCAAAGGAGGCAAAAGTTTGAGAGAAAAAAACTTTTGTTTAGACCTAGTCTCTTGATATCATGAAAGAAATAATCCCCTTGATTATTTTCATTAATTGAAAGGCTATATATACAAGTTACATATTACCATAATAGGAGAATCCTATTCCTATTCTATTTCTAAAACCTTATTCTACCATAATTCTAACTATACAATTATGGTAAGTGTATAACACTAATTAAGGTAACCTTTACACTACAATATACTACAAATATATATACCATATATACAATATTGTCTTGTCCTTAATCTGGCCGAGAATGGGCCATTCTTTGGGCGTGTTGAAATTTGCTTTCTTTGAAATTTGCTTAAGCGGCCCAAGCTGACTACTCTTTCTTTGGACTTTCTTTGGGACTGCCTCATTCCGCAATATACATGTAATATATATTCAGTGTATATCACATGTATATTGCTCTGTTTAACCGTATATAACTTAAATTCATATGATATAACTTAAGTTACTTTTAATTCTTTCATTTCAGAAATCCTAAGCTCATTTCGTATTCAGTTGGTGAGGATCGATAGGTTCGTGACTAGAGTAATTTATCAATATATTATATGGTTCTTAATAAAGAAATTTGTGTAGAAAACTTATTGGAAAATATATACGAAGATAATCATTAAACAAATACTCTGGTCATTAACGTAAACTTCTGTCCGACTGACTTTTCAAAAGTCAAACTAGACCTTAATAAGAAATGTATTTTCTGTAAATATATGAAGTTTGATGGGTTTTCTTGTCAAATTTCCTATATGTATATTGTCCCAAAAATAACTTTGACCAAAACCCTTTTGACCTTTAGATGATAAAATGACGGGAAACTAGAGATTTTCAGAATAATTTTCTTACTTTATTCAATAATACAATAGGAATATTTATAGCTATACAACGGTAAGATTAAAGTTTTATTCGAAGGAGTATATATTGTAATAACTACACATTCACTAATTAAGTCATATTCTAGGAAAGAGTATAATTAAGTCCTATTCTAAAAAAGAATACATTTTGTGATAATTATACAATTATAGCATTGCCTAACATCCCCTCAAATTGATAATGGTGATCACACAGTAGCAATTTGGACATAAGATGGTGATGTCGTGCGCGTGTCATCGCCTTTGTAAACAAATCAGCTTGCTGATCATGAGAAGAAATGTGTTGTAGAGTGATGAGATGATCGACGATCAATTCCCGAATGTAATGACAGTTCACATGTATATGCTTGGTGTTTTCATATTGCACCGGGCTTGTGGCTATTTTAATCGCAACAGTGTTATCAACATGTAACAACGTAGGAGTTGTAAAAGCAACATCGAGCTCAGATATTAGGCGTTGTAGCCAAACAATTTCAGAACTTGCTGTCGACATAGCCTGATACTCAGCCTCTGTAGATGATTTAGACGTACGAGATTGTTTCTTACATTTTCAGGATATCAAGGATGTGCCATGAAACATGCACTAACCAATAATGGAGCGACGAGAATGGGGACAATCAGCCCAATCCGCATCAACATAACCTTCGAGACGTATAGGAGAATCAGAATACTGTAAAGAAAATGGAATTTTCCACTGCTAAAATCCCACTTTGCACCATAAAATATTTTTAATTTCTTTGTCAATTAACAAACCACGATCCAATTCACTTTTTTGACTGTAAATGACTCTTTCTTTAAACGACTCAAAATACTCAAACTCACAGTTTCCTATTCATCGATCTCTTTTGCTCCGTCCGATAAATATGGATTTCCAATAGACAGATTTAAATTGAAAGTGAGGAAAATTGAAGAAAATAATCATTTGAGCATACTTTTTTTGTATTTAAATGATTTTTGACTTATTTTGGTTGAATGAGTGGGGGTGGAATGATTATATGCTGGGTGCATTCACGTGTATCACTATACATACAGTTAGATGCTTTCATTATTCAGTTAAGGTCGGTTTTTGACTAAAATCAAATTCAAATTCAAATTGAATCCAAGCAGTCTTGTTTTCGGTGTCAATGGAGATTGATCTTAGGTTCCTAAGATCAATAATGACAAAAGGGGTTTCAGAAATGTATGAAAGTCCCTCATAGTCATGTCCACCACCTCGAATTCTGATCTGTAGGCCATGTTTCTTGGAGCAATGTATAGCTGCCTGGATTTGAGATTCATCCATAGGAGTGAAAATAATTGATGGTTTGAAGTCGGAAGTTATCCTTAGATTACCTGAAAATGAGTTATAAATGGTGGAATATGATGAGTTTTTAGGAGTGTAGATGACTTGTGATATTGAATTTGAGTTGTTAATTTTGTGAGAAAGGCATTCAAGAAAGTCATCATGGTTGCTAGCCCATGATGATGAAAGGCAAATTGAGAGAAAGAGGAAGATTGTTAACTTATTGAAAGTCATATCTTTGAGTATTTTATTCCAATGTTAGGATATATATACAATCATAGAATGTAGTATTAATTTAAGTTTATCTAAAATATAAGATGATAATTACTTACAATCATTCTAATTGATTACTAATTGATCCTAATTATAATATCATGATTTATGGAGAATAAAGATAATTATGGGATTGTCCCATAATTATTCTTACAGTCACCCGCAGTCTTAGCGGAAGGTTCTCGGATGCTGAGACTGTTCCTGAAATCATAAAAAAGTACGCGCGGAAGACTATTTGTGAAGATGTCAGCAATCTGATAACGGGACAGTACATGGAGAACACGGACTTGACCACGGGCAACCTTTTCTCGGACAAATAAGATATTCATTTTAATGTGTCTCGTGCACTGATGCAGAACATGATTTCCGAATAATTATATTGCACTCACATTGTCACAATAGACCACATTTGCCTTATCAATCGCACAATGTAATTCTAACAGGAGATTATGAAGCCAACATGACTCAGCAACCACATTGGCAACTAGACCGAGACAGTGTGGATTGTCGTTTTGACGACTATGAAATGAGATTGTCCCCCAAGAACACACAATAACCGAAAGTGGAAGACATGTGTCCGGGCAGCCACCCCAATCCACATATGTATAGGAGGAGAGACTCGAGATGGAGTACTTATATAGATGTAAGCCGAAATGAAGAGTACCCTTAACATACCGCAGAATTCTCTTGAGATCCCCCATATGTTCTTCCTTCGGATCATACATGTGTAAACAAACTTGCTGAACCGTATAGGAAATATCGGGCCTCGTAAAAGTCAGATACTGCAAGGCCCCTGCTAGGCTGCGGTAATGTGTAGGATCGATGTATGGAGTACCTGCAGTGTTACTCAATTTCGCCTTTGTGTCAATCGGAGTATGTGATGGTTTGCAGGAGGACATCCATGCTTTGTCAATTATTTCCTCGGCATATTTCTTTTGACTGAGAAACAGACCACATGCATATTGAGTTACATCAATGCCAAGAAAATAATTCAACGAACCCAAATCATTCATTGCAAATTCAGTCGCAAGAAGGGACATAATAGACTGGCGAAGTGAAGTTGATGACACCGTGAGAATAATGTCATCAACATACAGAAGTATATATGTCATGTTAGTGCCCTTCCGATAAATGAACAATGACTGATTGGACTTGTTGTGAGAGAACCCCAATTTGGAAACACATCTTGCAAACCTGTTATACCATGCCCTAGGAGCTTGTTTCAAATCATATAAGGATTTCCTCAACATGCAAACATGATCTGGACGGTCATAATCGCAGAAACCTAACGGCTGATAAATGTATACAACCCCCTACCACTAGCCGGGTTACACATGCCCAATCCCGTAGCCATACCGAGCCCACTGCCCAGGCCCAAAATGGAAGAAGTATTTATAGCTATACAACGGTAAGATTAAAGTTCTATTCGAAGGAGTATATATTGTAATAACTACACACTCACTAATTAAGTCATATTCTAGGAAAGAGTATAATTAAGTCATATTCTAGAAAAGAGTATAATTAAGTCCTATTCTAGAAAAGAATACATTTTGTGATAATTATACAATTATAGCATTGCCTAATATCCCCCTCAAATTGATAATGGTGATCACACAGTAGCAATTTGGACATAAGATAGTGATGTCATGCGCGTGTCATCACCTATGTAAACAAATCAACAAGTTGATCATGACAAGAAATGTGTTGTAGAGTGATGAGACAATCGACGATCAATTCCCGAATGTAATGGCAGTTCACATGTATATGCTTGGTGTTTTCATATTGCACCGGGTTTGTGGCTATTTTAATCGCACCAGTGTTATCAACATGTAAAAACATAGGAGTTGTAAAAGCAACACCGAGCTCAGATATTAGGCATTGTAGCCAAATAATTTCATAACTTGCTGCCGACATAGCCCGATACTCAACCTCTGTAGATGATTTAGACGTACGAGATTGTTTCTTACATCTTCAGGATATTAGGGATGTACCATGAAACATGCACCAACCAATAATGGAGCGACGAGAATCGGGACAACCATCCCAATCTGCATCAGCATAACCTTCAAGACGTACATGAGAATCAGAACGGAAGAGAACACCTCGACTCATAGAACCACGAACATACCGAATGACATGAAGTAATGCAGTGTAATGTACACGGTAAGGATTAGCTACAAACTGACTTAGAACTTTTAATACATATGAGATGTCCGACCTTGTCATAGTGAGAAAAACTAATGATCCCTCCAACTGTCGATACAATGTTGGATCAATGAATGGTTCTCCATCAGCCTCCTTGTACTTTGTATTAATCTCCATCAGAGTTTATACAACCTTTTCATCACTAAGACCGGCCATTGCAACAAGATCACTATCATACTTTTATTGTATGAGCATGATCCTAGTAGACAAGTATAAAACCTCAAGCCCAAGAAAATATGTCAGTCGTCCCAAGTCCTGCATCTTACATGAGGTATGCAAGAATTCTTTCAACTTAGTAATATTCTTAGGATTATTTTCTGTGATGATGATATCGTCAACATAAATAAGAAGGATTGTGATACCTGTAGGAGAAGTACGAAGGAATAAGGAATGATCTGAAGAACTCTGAGAGAAGCCTGATGTTTGAATCGTAGGCTAGAATTTATCAAACCAAGCTCGGAAAGCCTGTTTTAAGCTGTAGAGATATTTTTGAAGATGACAAATTGCATTTGGTCTCGGCAGAATACATCTAGGTGGTAGTTTCCTAAACACAACTTCTTGTAGGTCGCCGTAGAGAAACACATTTTTCACATCCATCTAATGTAATGTACAATCTTTTAGTGAAGCCACAACCAATAATGCTTGTATCGTTGTCATCTTAGCAACATGTGCAAAAGTCTCCTCATAATCCACCCCATACTCATGTTTGTATCCTTGAGCAACTAACCGAGCTTTGTAGTGATCCACTGTACATTTGCCTTAAGTTTAATAGAATACACCCACTTACTTCTAATGAGAACTCCATCTGCTGGTTTATCAACGAAGTCCCAAGTATAATTCTCATTTAGTGCACGAAGCTCTTTCGACATTGCTTCTTTCCAACAAGTTTGTATAAAATCATGTGAGTAAGATGTAGGTATGTCGACAGAATGTAACATGGTATGTATGGCGTATAAATTACCAAATTTCCCCGGAGAATAACTGAGCCATTCAGGATCATGACGTTTTGTCCTTCCAAACCGGCGTGGGAGAGTAACCGAATGGGATGAACCATCTTTCGAAGTTGAGGATGAGGATGAAGAGTCGTTACTTGAAGGAGAAAAGAGTTGGAGATCATTGTTATCATAGTTCACGGGCTGTTCCAGAGGGTCAAACGGAGGATCAATAGCTACTACATCATCATCAAACTTGTAGAGAAAAGAAACATAATCTGAAGCATGCTTTTTAGAATCATTTTTGTAAGAAAATTGATCCTCAAAGAAAATAACATGTCTAGATAGTCAGAGTTGACGACTAACTACATCATAATAGAGATACTCCTTTTACGTGTCGTTGTAGCCAACAAAAATACATTATGCTGCCTTTTCTGAAAGCTCATGTCGTTTATGAGTTGGAAGATGGACAAAGCAAACACAACCAAAAACTCACGAGTGAGAATAATCAGGCTTTCTGTGAAATAATTTGAAGTATGGAGTCTCATCGCCAATGATTGGGGAAGTTTGTCTATTGATCAAATAGACAGAAGTATGTACAGCTTCGGGTCAGAAACTCTTTGGCATATTAGACGTACCCAAAAGAGTCAATGTAGTTTCCAAAACATGTCAATTCTTCCTTCCTACTATGCCATTTTGTTATGTAGTATAAGGACAAGTGTGTTGGCTATAATTCTTTTGTTTTTGAAAAACTCGCCAAGATTAGTCATAATGTACTCTCCTCCGGAATCATAACAAAATATTTTTATGAAAATGTGTATGAACATACTCAACAAAACTCATAATAAGAATCGGAATAGAGACGGACTCAACACATCACTATGCACTAAATCAAACGGATCTTCATGAGCAGATGAACTGGATAAAAAATGAAGCTTATGACTTTTTGAACCAGCATAATCAGAGCATGACAGTGGGAGACTGGAAAAGATGTTATGTCCTATTGGAAAACATGATTTAAGCATGTGCTGAAACTGAAAGGAATAAGGATGACACATCATATTATGCCAAAGAGTGATCAACTTATTCGAGCGAGTAACATCCGCTGAAGAAACTGAAAGAAAACAATGATGCAAGTGTCGATGAACCGAATCTAGTAGACATATTTTGCGAACTCTACGCCCCTTTGCCATGATCATCCCGATTTTCATATTCTGAACAACACAACCATTAGGTAGGTGAGAATTTCATAACATAATTTTGATCAACTAGTTGACCAACTGAAACCAAATTAGCCTTCAAATTTGGTACATAAAGAACGTTAGACAAATTTCCAACAAAACCAATATCAGACGTGGGCAATGTGTTTCTATTTGCCGTATGAATAACATGTTTAGAAACGTCATCAGATAACGAAAAAAATGAAACATATCTCCCGTCATATGATTAAAAGCAGTTGAATCTTGATGGCAAGTTGATTTAATAGAATTAATTGTACCTGAACAGGTGCCGAGAGTGCACTTGAGATGACACCAAGAAAGGCAACTGCTATAGAATCTCAAATTAGTCTTTCGAGATTGCAACCATCAGGGAAGAAACTTGATGTTTTAGAAACGTTTATCTGATAATGCTTGATGAGTAGACCGAGAATGATTTGGACGATGACGACAGTCTGATATATGATGGCCAGTAATCTTACAGTAATCACGATACATTTTATTCTTGGGACAATTGGATGCTATGTCAATTGCTACTTCCAGACAAAGTGGACTTGTAATTGAAAACTAAAAATATATGTTGGCCGTGAGTTGGATATTTTGGACCGGCATTACTTTTACTCTTTATCAAATTAAACTTCCAACGCTTTGCAGTGCAAGGGGGACTATATTATATAGTAAATCTGAGAAACTTAGCAACAAAAAAGTTTTATATATTCACAAAAGGTTTTAGTCTCTTAACATCTTATGGATGAACATATAAATGTCAATGTTCTTAGTTTGATAATTTAGTTTATTACTCTCTTTTTCACTTTAATGTTGCAGACTTCAATATATTGCACAATTGCCAGCCTACAATGGATGCTGGTAACAGATCGTTGTATCAAATATTGAAAAAATCGATACTCAGAAGAGCGTTCTTGTCTTTCATCATTGTGGTGGAATATGTGATGTCAATGTCCTGACTATGTAATAATGTTCCATTTCATGTTCCTGTCACAATTGGAGACACATAATTGAAGATAAATATTTTATTGAAATCTTGACACTAAAAGATTAATTCAAATAATTTTTCAGACTAAATATGTCAAAACAATTTCACGAATTTAACTATGAAGCTAACTATAGAATTCTTACTTGAATAGTGAATGTTGAATGAATTATTTGGAAGAATCTTTAAAATATCTGAGGACTTATATCGAATTTCATAATTAATAACATTAACATTTGTAAAGCGACGATTATTGAGGTTGGATAATACATTTGGTTACTAATCCGAAAGGTTAAAGAATATTATAGGTAAATTTAGGTGTGCGATTTCATTTTATTTGATGAATGCTCAGGTACTTACTTACTGTCCAATCGCACAATACTCTCTTTTGTGCTAATTAAAATAGCTTATATAGCTCCATCTAGGCTTAGGCAAAGAGCCGAGCCCCTATAATTTTAGTGGAACTTTGATGGATCAACATGCTACTAAACATATTTTAAATCAAAACTTAGCTTGTTTTTAGCAAAAAAATTACCTATAATATTTTAATTTTGTTTAATAACGTTTTCAATACTCTATATTTGTAATGACAATAAATAAAAAAATATGGTCTCAATCCCTGATGTAAATTAATTTTGTGGTGTTTTCCAACATTGGTAAAAGAATAAATATATAAACATTTATCAAAAACATTATTTTAAAGAAATATTATTGATATGAAATAATAATATTTGTGTACCTCATAAACAAATGATATCTAATCAATTATTTGTGTTGGCATGAGAGGTAGGAGGAACCCGATGAAATAGTTGAGGTGCACGCGGGCTGATCCAAATATCACCGTCATCAGTGGCGGATCCAGGATTTTCATTGATCAAGGGGTTCGAAAAAAACAACAAAAGCTAAACATAAAAAATAGTGTTTGTCCCTAAGAATCAAACCTAGGATGCTAGAGATAATTTTGAACACCTTGAACCACTTAAGCTAACCTTTTACATTTGTTCACTGTATTCAAAAATTAATATATGTACATTGTTAGAAAATCTATCAAAGATATACAGTTTTATTTTTTACCGAGTGTGTTTGGGTGAACACCCTCTCCACCCCTAAATCAGGCCTAACAGTCATAAAAGATGTTAGGAAAAATTACGGGGTCGAAGCAACCTCACTACTAAAGTGAAAGTTGAGAAAATGCGAAAATAAACTTTAGACACAAGATTTACGTGAAACACCCCAAATAAATTAGGGGAAAATCCACGGGGCAAGTGTAGGAGGATTTCACTATGAAAAACGGGATTACAATACTTCTCTCTAATGTACAAGGAGATAACAACAATTACCTATCTATCTTCTAACTATGAGAACACTCAATCTCTCTAAACCAATATCTAAGGAGAAACCTATGTTTTTCTCTCTTAAGAATACTAGGAGATTCTAGGGAGGTTTTGGAATGAATTGGAAGTGCAAACCTAAGGCGTATTTATAGGCTTCAAAAGAACACAAGTTAGGCTACCTAAATTAGGTAGCACACATTGTTTGGCTTCACACCCTCCTTTGTTGAATTCAAAGTCAAGAAAGGTTGGCTCATATTTTGCACATTTTCCATATTTCCCACATAAGGGACTTCACCCTTCACATTCTCCCACTTGAAGTCGCCTTTGGTAATCCCTCCATCCTTTCTTACCCGCCAATGCCATGTTTGATTACGTCTCCGCTAGGCCACAGGAGGATTGACACAATTCAAACTTGTTAGCATTAATTGGCTTCGTCATAGCGTCTGCTACGTTCTCATCGGTGTGGATCTTTTGCATGTCCACTCCACACTCCCTTCCTCTACTACTTCTCGAACGAAGTGGTACTGGACCCGTATGTGTGTTGTCCTTGAATGAAAGGTCGGATTCCTTGCAATGTGCAAGGCACTCTGACTGTCACAAAACAAAACCATATTCTCTTGTTTGTGCCCAAGCTCCTCCAATAACCTTTGAATCCAAATAACTTCCTTGCAAGCTTGTGTAGCCGCCATATATTCTGCTTCTGTTATTGATAGAGCCACAACAGTCTGCAACTTTAAAGCCCAGCTTATAGCTCCTCCTGCAAAAGTAAACACATAACCGTAGTGGATTTACTTTTATCGAGATCGCCTGCGAAATCTGAATCTATGTAGCCTCTGACAGTAAATTTTGATCCTCCGTAACATAATGCAGCATTTGAGGTTGCTTTGATGTATCTTAGAATCCTCTTCACAGTACTCCAATGCTCTCCACCAGGATTCGTCATAAATCGACTAACCGCTCCCACTGCTTGTGCAATGTCTAGTCTTATGTGTTGTACATCACGTACACAGGACATTCAAATGAATGCATACCAGAGTAATCAGAGGGCTTCTCCGTCCACATCTCTATCGGTGTCTTCAAATTAATAGCCATTGAAGGAGACCGATTTACCACATAACAAGCGATTTTGGCTGCTTCTGCCTAGAAAAAGTTGGGTTGACCCACAGTCCTCAACATAGCTCTCATCATAGCTCTCATCTTTTACACAAGAGTTATGTTCATCCGCTCCGTCGCTCCATTTTGCTAAGGCGTATATGTGACAGTGAACTGCCTTTTGATACCTTCTCGCCTGCAAAGTGCAAGAAACTCCCCATCTGTATACTTCATTCCATTATATGTCCTCAAGCACTTGATCTTTTTTCCAGATTCAAGTTCCACATGCGCCTTGAAGTCTTTGAACACCGGAAATATATCTGACTTCCTCTTGATTGGAAACACCCAACATCTCCTGAAGAAATCATCAATAAAAGACACAAAATACTTTGCACCTCCTAGGGACAGTAGAATGAATCAAGTCTAGTATGTGCTTACTCCTAGCTCTGACATATGGCCAAGTTTGAGATGCCACATCATCGTCGACTCTTCTCCTTTGCTGGTTGACACAACACATGCGTCGGCTTCATGTAGTGTTTCCCCTTTAAGCATGAATAAGTTTACCATGATCTTTTCTGCTTTCATAACCACAAGCTCACCTCTAACAATCTTCAAGATCCCATTCTCGATATGCGTCTTACACCCGATATTATCTATTTGCCCCAAGGATAATAGATTCTTCTTTAGGCCCTTCACGTGTCGTACCTCCTGAATAGTGCGAACCGTACCCTCAAACATCTTTATCTTGATAGTACCAATACTGAAGATCTCCAAAGCATGATCATCCCCCATGTGCACAGAACCTCCTACGATTGGTTCATATTTGTGGAACCATTCTCTCCGAGATGTCATATGCCACAATGCTCCTAAGTCTAGTAACCAGACATCATTGAACTGCTTTCTGCCTCCAACCATTGTTGTAGCCTCATCGTATAGAACTTCACCATCATATAGGGTACTCGCCACATTCCCATGAGTATTTGATGACTCAGGATCTCCACTATTCTTTCTACTCTTGCAATCCTACTTGAAGTGCCATTTCTTGCCACAATTGTAGCACTTGAGTTGTTTCTTATTTCTTGACTTTGATCTACCATGGTTCTGACTCCCACTCGAGCCATGTTCTGCCGATCTTTCTCTCATCACCGTCAACGCCTCCGCTTGGTGGGAACCCATAAGTCTATCTTTTTTATTTTTGCGCCTAGTTTCTTCTTCCAAAACAGCGGCTACAATCTCATCGAAGACAAGATACTCCATAAGAGTGTTATTCGTCAAGTTGATGATGAGTTGATCGTACGAGTCCGGTAGACTTTGAAGTAGAAGTTACGCACGTTTAGTCGTCTCTATTTTGTAACCTGTAGATGTCAGTTGCGAAAATAGAGTGTTTGAGGTATTGATATGGTCGGTTACTGATGTGGATTTCGACATCCAAAGAGTGTACAATCTTCTCTTTAAGAAGATCTTGTTGTGTAGTGACTTGGCCTCGTACAACCTGCACAACGTATCCCAAATTTTCGTCGTCGTCTTCTTCTCCTCTACGCTGGACAAAACACCATCGGCTAGTGCTAGGTGCAGGTAGGCAACTGCATTTCCATCCATCTCGTTCCACCTGGCATCATCCGTTATCTCAGCGGGCCTATCTCCAATTGATGTTAAACAATTGTCCTTCCTCAGTGTTGCCTTCATCTTCATCTTCCATAACGAGAAATTACTCCCGTTGAACTTCTCAACATCAAACTTTGTTATCGTCATTGTAAACAACGCGCAGCTTCGTCACTTGAACGGACTCCCACTATTCACACGTGAATAGTACCCGCGAACAGTACCGTTTACAACCTTGCTCTGATACCACTGTTAGGAAAAATTACGGGATCGAAGCAACCTCACTACTAAAGTGAAAGTTGAGAAAATGCGAAAATAAACTTTAGACACAAGATTTATGTGGAAAACCCCAAACAAATTAGGGGGAAAACTACGGGGCAAGTGTAGGAGGATTTCACTATGAAAAACGGGATTACAATACTTCTGTCTAATGTACAAGGAGATAACAACAATTACATAGCTCTCTTGTAACTAGGAGAACACTCAATCTCTCTAAATCAATATCTAAGGAGAAACCTGTGTTTTTCTCTCTTAAGAATACTAGGAGATTCTAGGGAGGTTTGGAATGAATTAGAAGTGCAAACCTAAGGCGTATTTATAGGTTTCAAAAGAACACAAGTTAGGCTACCTAAATTAGGTAGCACACCAACTTTGATAGCACACCTTGTTTGACTTCACACCCTCCATTATTGAATTCAAAGTCAAGAAAGGTTGGCTCATATTTTACACATTTTCTATATTTTTCACGTAAGGGACTTCACCTTCACTTGCGAAGAGAATGTTGGGGGAATGATGGCTACACTTTGGGTGAAGTTTTAGACTTGATTATACTTTACCCCTCGAGCTTGTAGCTAAATCCCTATTATACACCCCTCCTTCACGAGGAACATTTTACACCAAATATTTTCCAGATTGTCTAAGACACACTACTTTCTGATATGTGGCACACACATATTTTACACAATAAGCGAGTGGATAGTAAAAATTGTTTGAAGCCTCATTCGGTCAAGCAAAGAAGTAGTGTGTCTAAGACAAAATCGGGGGAATGTTTAGTGAGGTTCACCGTGAATGAGGAGGAGTGTTGTAATAAGAATTGACTACAAGCTAGGGGTAAACCATGTTAAGCCAAAGTTTTATTGGCATACATGAGAAAGGCCAAATTCATCGGCGGTCCCTTGTGGTTGTCAATATCTTTCACTTAGACACCTCAACTAAACATTGTTACATTTAGACATATGGGGTAGGGTCCGACTGTACCATTTGCACACTTTCCATTGAATCGGCCAAATATGTAATATGTGTGTAACACACTCCCCGATGACATGGCAAAATGACACGTGTTATTTTATCCCATGATAATATAAAAAATAAATTTTGAGTAAAACTAATATTTCAAAAAAGAAAATATTCCCCATGAAAACCCGAAGACAACCCCAATATTAATTTCTTAATATTTTCATCAAATTAAGTAACCCATTTTAAAACTTTAAGCTTTCTAAAGAACTTTTAATGGTGTTTCGATGAGTTCCTTTGACTTTTTTTTCTTTTTACTAGGAGAGAGCATGAAATTGAGTTGAATTAAAAATGTAATTGATTTTTTTTCTGCTAGCGTCAGTGATGTCGGTGATGGTAGAAAAAAGAATGAAGAAGAAGAAGGAAATAAAAAATACAAAAAAAAAGAGAATGGAGAAGGAATTTTATATATATATATATATATATATATTTGCCATTTTCACGTGCCTGTTTGGTGTGAAATCTACATAACTTGACAATTCAGCGAAAAGTATAAAAATGACACAGTGGGGGTCACATCATGTGTCTAAATGAAATAAAATTTAGTTGAGAAAGATAACTAGGGCAGCCGAAAAGATATCAAGAAAATATGTAGCTAATGTTGGAATGTAGACGAGCTAAACTAAAAGCGTCACCCCAAGGGTTATACACCTAAAATTAAGAAGAGTATTATATCTTGGCTGTTGAAGATAGATTTTGCAAGGTGTCACAGTCATACCTTGTTTGAAAGGGAGGTCATGAGGTTTCATGAAGCACATAAGTCCACTGTAAATGATTGAAATCCTAAGTTTGTTTTTCTTGGAGAGTTATGTGATTACGCGTTACGGTGTATGAAGAAACCAAGCTCGTATTGTACTCCACAAACAAAAAAAGTATGACTCCCCAATGAATGATTATTGTAATTTTGTTGATTCGATAGCTCAAAGAAAGTGTAATTAGGATATCCAGATCCTCTGGAAATTGCTCCAATTGATAAAAAGAGGTGAGTGTAATGAAGTCTGAAGCAACGAGAGACCATCCCAACTCAACACACAAATAATGGTAGAAAATCCAGAGATCATGTTCTTCCTTGTAGGGAGAAAAAAGAATAAATCAACATACACAATATATGAATATAGGACCCAAAAAATAATAAAGTATAAGAGCTGCAAGAATGTTAAATCATAAAATATAAAGAAAGAAAACTCCATCTTCATCTTCACTCAGAACAAAAAATTTGTTCATCTCAAACTGCTGACTTCTTGATCTTGTGTCGGTAAAACGCCTTTTTCTTCTTGCTAGAAGCGTTCTTGATTGTCAGCACAATCTTTCCTGCTTCAGTGTTCTTGAATGTGTTGCGAATTGGCGAGCTCACCTTCTTGTCCTTCTGAATGATAATGGTATAAGAAGTCTCATCCTCTGGCACAAATTCCTCCTTATAGCTCACTTCCCCTCCCACAATGGTAACATCCCAGATAAATGTACTTTCCACCTGACAGAATTTAACAAAAAAAATATTCAGAACCACCGCATAATAATAAAAAGGGCAAGATCAAAATCTCAATTTGTCCAAGGTTACGTACATCTGCTGCAGGTATTTCAATGGTTTCAGTTGATCCAGCTTTAAGGAGAATTTGTTTAGTTTCACAGTCAGAGACCGAAAACTCGAAGTCAATCTCCCTCTTGAGTCCACCATATTGAATGGGGATTTCTTGAACTGGAATGTACCTGCTCAAACCAAAGAGTTCAGCATTAGCAACCAATAGACTAAAAAACAAAGAATTTTGCATTCAAGGACTAAAAACTGCTGAATAAACTGAATTCCATTCGAAGTTAGAAACTTACTTGAGCAAGGTCTCAGTGACCTTAGCAGAGCGAGCAAATACAAATTTGCTTTTGGTTCTTTGAGTTAGGAAAGGAGAAAGTAACGAATGGACGGCATAATACCAAAATGGAACATTGATGAATATCTGAAAAGACAAACAGATGAAATGGTCAGATCAACACAAACAAGATTTGTAATATTTTCACAGCAATTTATCTTAGCCAAAGGAAGATAACATTTCACAGTTATGCTAACACTATTATATCAAGACGAGAAAACTGAAACTAGAAACAAGGAAGTACTCACATTTTTGGCAACAAATTCAGGATAGTTATCCTGAAGAAGATCAACAGCTTGTTTTGTAGCAACCCTGACTTCTTTCTTGGATGGTCCAGGGGAGTTCTTCAGATCATTTATCTGAAGCAGTGAACTAACACCTCCAGCCTTGAAATCAAGCTGCTGAATACCTTTCTCCATTAACTGGACTCTCCACCTCAAGAACTGGTTCCTTTTCTCCTCCGTCCCGAACGTCTTATTATACAACTCTTCATCATCCAAAACTCCAAAAATGTTGTAACAAATAGGGTGTCCTTGGCTATCAATCCCACTCATGTAAGCAGATGGAGAAAGATCTGAGCCCAAATCTTCCTCCAAGATTGATTGGATATTAAATTCCTTCCTCCATTCCAGTGTTTTCTTGAGCATTTCAAAAGATTCATTCACTTTGTAATCCCTTGCTCTCAAGAATTTCAAGAGAACCACGTTGGTTTTCTCATCCCCTTTGCTAGGCAAAAGGGGTACACCCCATATGGAAATCTCTTTATCCACTTCATCAACAACATCCAAATCACCCTCCTCCTTCTCCTTCTCCTTCTCCTTCTCCTCCGAGTTTCCAACATTTGTATCGGGATTTTCCTCATTCTTTCCCTCTTCCTCTCCTACTTGGCAATCAACCTTAACCTCAACGTCTTTTTTTTCTTCCCCGTCGCCTTTTTCTGGTGACTTTTTGGTATTAGTCTCTTCTTTTTTGAAGAGGGTGTTTCCAAGAATGGCTTCTTCAACTTTAGATTTGAGCTCATTCAAGGCCTTTTTCTCATTCTCTTTGAGATCAGAGAGAAAGTTGCTTTCTTCTCTATAAGAAGAACTCTTCTCAATTGTCTTTAGTTTGGCCTCCTCTTTTTCATCTTCTTTTATTTTCTCATTCTCATTCTCAACCTCCTCTACAACCTTCTTAGTAGCCTCTAATAATTCCTCTTGTGGAACTACTACTTCAGCCACTTGAGTTGCCTCAGATTGCACCTCTACAGTCATCTTGTTTGATAAATAACACAACTAACACAAGTATTGGATCTTTGCAATCACCTCCTTAAACAGCTGAAAAATAAGTAAAAACAAAATTTAAGACCCCATTTCAATACCTAAATAGCCAAAAAAAAATGATCTTTTTCATTAACAATAAGTGAAACTAATTTGAGATTAAGGCGTAGTTATAATATCACCTCCATAAACAGCTGAAAAATTAAGTAAAAACAAAATTTAAGACCCCATTTCAATACCTAAATAGCCAAAAAAAAATGATCTTTTTCATTAACAATAAGTGAAACTAATTTGAGATTAAGGCGTAGTTATAATGCGAGAAATACTCCTCCTAAAGACGCTAAAACATCTAAGGATTTTTTGTTTATGATGATACATATCGGATTTTATGTCCAGGGTCTATCGAAACAATATCTCTACACCCTCCTCAGACCTCACTTTATGGAATTTCACAGGGATGTTGTTGTTGTTTGTTGTATGATATATATCGGATTTTCAGTGACAATGTAGTTGAACCTCATCAATCCCCTACTAAAACCTCTATAATATAAAGAAAATTTCACAAATTCTCCTAGCAAAAATAGTTCTAAAGACCATTCAAAAATCAACCATAAAAAGTGATAAAAATGAAACCAAAAAATGAGTCTCACTAGAATTTTACCTTTGGAAATTCAATGAGCTTGTGTGTGTTTGGGATGAGAAGGGAAGAGAGGGTATTAGTAACGGTTATATATTTGTTTGAAAATGTATAGTATAAGGGGTGTGTGGGGCCCAAAACGGTCAATTAATTGTATTCGGTGACACCGCACCGCAGCATGTTAGAGCCGTTGGGGGATTCGTTTCCAATGCTGGATTCCAGCTAACTTTCCTTGTCCTTAATCATTTTTGCTTGGGGGCCCACTAACCAACATTTTATTCGTAATTTGACTCAGTCCAAATCCCACTTTTCATTACCCATGTTTTAAAAAATATATTTACGAGAAGACCATGGGATCACGTGCCCCATTTTAACCTTTAAAATCGCCCTTATATGTAATAACAGTATAAATTTTCTTATAGAATCATGTCATATTAATTAATTGGAAGTAAATTTAAATTTAAATTTTATGTATTAACCGTTTAATTAGTAATCTGATAAAAATGATACGAGTAATCAACTTACTATTAAAATTCACTAATAACTTAAATCCTTTACGTTTTTACACTACTAATTATGTTGCAATTTATGTGGCGATATGAAGTTTCGGAAAGAATTTTGGAACTAATCTTAAATGTGTATTCATGGGGCTATAAATGGCATCCCTCATAGTTAGTTAACTTCCAGTGTTGATTTGAGCATACATATTTAAGGGGAAAGCTTGTAAAAGAAAGTAATAGATACTTAAATTTAAAGAGAAATTTGTAAACATTTTAAGGAACAACATGAATTGAATATGGTTTGGTAGTGTTGTATGATGAAGTCTAACATATGTACAACAAGAGAGGCAACCGTTTTCTTGTCGTGCTTCAAATTTGTCTATGAAAGCTCAGCGCATATCTAAGTTAATGGTCAAGCTCTTACTTGCTCATGCAGCGGTTATAGTCCAAATTCATGACACGTATTATTTGTTGTTAATCTGTATTGCAAAAAACCAGTAAACAGTAATAACTGAAAATAAACAGAATCAGTGTTGGAAAATAAGACATATCGTCATTGAGTTGGCAAAATTATTTGACAAAAGCTTTTCCCTTATTATAAGTATTTCACTCTGTTTTTGCTGTTTGTTTCTGTTTGGGTTTAATTAAGGTTATAGTTAATTATCTAACTCTTCTGTTGTCTTTTCCCTGAAATTGACAACAGAACAACTGATACTGTATTCACATGTTGCTCGACAAATAACCCATAGTCAAAGACATTAATTTATATATTTTACTTCTGTCTTTTTGCCCCTTTTTTAAATATTTTTGATTGGCTTCAAAAAATGAACCTGTTGTCCTCCGGGGCATAGTCCAGTGGCAAAGCCTGAGAGCTATAAGGCGCTCTGGCATGGGACAGCGTGAGTTCGATTCCCCGCAAACACGAAGAAACTCTGCATGTTGGGGAATTTGACCTTGTCTCATTAATCAGTTGTACGCTCCCAGAAAACTGGCCACCGGAGCACATCCCGCGATTTACCTGATAATAGTGTTGAAGGACCGGTGCTATTACCTTCAGGACGTAGTCAGGCGCAAGCCTGGAGACCTGGATTATCAAAAAAAAAAAAAAAAAAAAAAACCTGTTTCACTACTGACAAAAGTTCAACTTTATCAGAATATTAGATTTATTTATCTCTGGTTTTCGGTCAAGCTTTATTTTAACATGATAAAGGTTCATTTGGCATAATTGAGGCAACTAGGCAATGGTGCTTACAATATATCCGTTTGACGACACTTCCACGATCTGTTTATTTTACCTCTTTTTAACTCTCTATTTTTCATAAAAGTTAGTATTGAATAGAATATACTCTAAACATGTCTGTAACACTGAATTAGTTTGTTTACACATTTGGCTGTTATTTCTATAGGAGTTATGGACATACACCAATTTTACTTATAAGTTATAACAACTAAGAAACTAATCTCCTAAACAGTTTTAAACCTGTATTCACATGTTCATGTTTGAAAAGCATCTGAGGACTCTTATAACAAGGTACCTTGTATGGTGAATATGTTCCAAAAACCTTCATTCCAACTTCCAAGAGAATGAAACCTTTCATCTCCAAAAACTGTCACCTATTTAAGCAATTTTGTTTGAGAAATCCAAATCAAAGAGTAAAACGAAAATACACAACTTTTGAAAAGGGAAATTTAGGTGTTGACAAAATTGCTTCAAGTCCTCCGCCTGAGTGATGTTACTTACAGGAACAGTAGACACAATGTCTCAAGGAGAGAGTCAAGTACTGTTGAAAAGATCTCTGTGTATCAAAAAACTTTGGTTGGTTGTTATCTTGATAATTAAATTTATTTATTTTTAAAAAAAGACAAGAACAGAAAGAAGTAAAGAAGCAAAGGGCAGCAAAAAGAATGGAAAGACTTCACGGTGTCGAATTTGGAATCCGTGACACATACCTTAAGACTGAGAACTTCGTGGGTTAGTTCAAATTCTGCAATTCATATGGCACAGCACATTCAATCGCTTCTTTCAAAGCTTCTGATCCCAGATTTACAAGTACCTGTATAAAAAGCTTTAAATTTAGTTTTCCCAACGGAAGCAGAGGCATTTGCTAATGTATAGCAGAGTTCTTGATTTTGGCAACGAAGGGATAAACAAAGCTGCTGGTTTCAGTGGATTACAAACACCACAACAGAAATTTGACAGCATTTTCCTTAACAATATCTAAACTTAGAAACTAATTTCTCTGGGACAAAGAAGAAAAACCCATTAAAAAAAAGTAAAAATACAATGATGCTTAACCATCAAAATTCAGTGAGTTTCTCCAATATTCTAATTCCAGTGCCATAATTAGTTGATGTGCAACAGATTGAATAAGTAAAGCATTGCTTGAATAGCCAATGTGCACATGAAATCCATAAATAAAAACACTGGACTAGGACTAATGCAGGCCATCCACAAAGTGAATAATAAAGGACCAATAAGTCAGAACACTTCCTGTAGGGATCTAGTAGCTCAGTTGGTTGACAACCTGAACTTTCACCTTGTTGGTGAGGGTTCGAATCCCCACATTGTAATCCCCTCCCCGTTTCCCCTTCCCCTACCCCCTATGTAATAAAAAAAAATTAAAAAAGAACACCTTCCTATCTAAATATAAATAATGCTAGACAAAAGGATCAAGATTCCCATACTACGTTTTGGTCTGGGGAGAGAGCTGCTCAATGAAGCTGGGCATTCAGTATTCTAATAGAAGAACCATACAAGAATGAAGATTGAAAGGGCCTACAGAAAAGAGAGAGGTAGTGATGGGCAACCTTAGTCTGTATGTTGCTCGTGAGCCACCAAGTACCAGTCTCGCAACATTATTATTTATTGGTGCAAATTGATCGGTCCTACTGCAGGCCATCCACAAAGTGAGAAATAAAGGACCACGTAATTTTAGGGGGATGTCAACTGCACTTCCTGCTTCTTCTTTTTTCACTTTTTCTTAAGAATATTTAATCTCTATCTGTATATTGAAATATGAAATATTTACCAGATTTGTAATATCTGCAAGCATATTCTTAGTACATGATAAGTGCCTCCAATATCCATTCAATACCTTTTACTAGTTGTCAAAGTTAACTCTGATACTCAAATACTCAAAAGGCTAACCAGATAATTTCTTGATTGGAAAAAAGGTTAACCAGATAACTAGCCCACTGGTAATGGGCATTCAAAATGCAGCTCAACAATCTGCTTCTGTATGCTTAAGGTTAGAGGACCTATATACCAGATTCCCTCCCCAGGATGGTATTCTACTAAATTTACTTATGGAAAAACATGTCAGCCAGATTGACAACATTAAATGAGTCACAATCGCACAATATCTAAAAATCTAAGTTCTTACAACATTCAGACCATAATTTATACACTAAACCTTCAAATCTTTCATAGTGTCTTACACTCTTTACTTAATGTGGCCATTGTTCTTCTTGACCCTAGTTTCGGCAGCACGATAAACAAGGAAATAAATAAACAAATAAATAGATAAAATCTGCATGGAAGAAATGCATCATTACAACAGAGACAGAAAGAAACATGACGCCAACCACCTGAAAGAAAAAAAGAAAGCTTCTCCTCATTTGCATCTTTATAACTGCTAAACTCATCCTTTTTAGGCCAACATATTTGCCAACACCTGCAAATGAAGCAAAGTCACAAATTGTAAATACTTTCTGACCTGTCAGTGATATATAAAGGCATTGGGCTGGATGAACAAATGAGAGTTACAAGTAGAAACGTCTGTAAATTACAGCCAACTAAGATAAATTCCATTTTATCGAGAAAGAAAATTATATTAGGTCTGAGCATGCTGAAAGGCTGTGATTCTCATGCACAGAAAGAAAAAAGAAAAAAGGCATGTCTTCTCATTACTGCCAAAACACAAAACAGAACAAAAAGAAAGCAGAAAGGAAAAACAACTATAAACAGATGGAGAAACTAACCAACAAATTTTTCAAGGATCACATGGCAAATGAACAACTTTAAAAGACAAAGAACTCAGACTTTGCATACATCCACATATTCTAACCAACCAGATAACATATAATTCCTTTAATCAGAGTACAAAACTAAAATGGCAGAAGGCTGCTCAATGATAGTGCAAAGAGAAATTTTCCACCTACGAAAGTAGACAACATTTTGGGACATAGATTAAAGGAACACAGAAATAAATATGTGAGTAAGAGGGAACAAAACCTTTCTTTCCCCAGACGGCTGGCAATCTCTTCAGCCAATGCTTGGCCTGGTAAATCACCATCAGTTGCCAGCACAATTCGGGACGCCGTAGCAGAATAAAGTTAAAAGATAGAAAAAAAATGAACAAGAACACGAGGAACAAATTTTTTGCTTAGTGTTCTCAGTTTAATGCAGGCATAAAGACTGCCAACCTTCTCCAAGTACTCTTTGCAGTTCCACAGGTATGAAAATCTGGTATCCTGTCTTCAGGTGCAAGAAGAAATATTAAGCTGGAGAATATAATCCTAAATCTCAAATAACTTAAGAATAAATGGTAAACCACAGTGGTCACATTTATGTAACAACACAAACCACTTCCAGTGGTAGCAGTTCTTTGGATATGATGGTCTGTGGTGCACCATTAGGAACACTGACACAGTTTGGATATCCAGCTTCTTCCACTGAAAGCTTATCTATTTCACCTTCTACCTTTGGTCAGCAATACAGTATCACATCTAGTCAGTAGCCAAAAATACAAATCTGAGAAAGAAAAAGTTTTGAAACTTACAATGATGATCTCGTCTGCTTCTCTTACATCATCCAGTCCATAAAGTAACTTATCTGTATACTTCTCCTGGCAATTGAAAGTAGAAGTTGATTAATAAAAGCACAAGGAAAATAAGGAAAAGTACCAGCTTCTCTGTTCAGACTATATCCAATTTTCCTTCAGATAAATCAATGGTAGTGAAAACAGCCGACTCTGACTGGAAGCTTAATAAAACTCTCAACTTGACATCAACAAAATGAACTGTTCAGAAACGTTTGACCAGAGGATAAGCTAAAATTATACAAGAATACCAAACCAAACAGAAGGGACCAAGTTTTGATTGTGATGAATATTACTGCAACAATTGAAAAGTGTCGCATATATTAGCATGATAAACAATCTCCTTCTTGTTGCAAGATACTGTGTTAATTTTCGTCCAAGGCCTCGAGTATCTTTTTTATTAAAAGGAATCTGAAGCTAAATAATTTGCTCATCAAAAAAACTTTTGCAAAACAAACTTTATCTTAAGGAAGGGAAGCATGCATTGCATATAGTTAAGTAGTAATGGCACATTGTGTTTCACACACTTTCCCCATTACTCCATGCACACATTTAGGACTATAACTTAGTGATCGAATGTACCTGCCAAAACCTTTTCTCAAGAGTCCGAAACTTGCAGCCAATGATCATACCATTCCGCCTATAAGTGAAGGCAATGATGATCTGCAAATCACCCAAATATTGGCAAATAATCCACATCTTTACCGACAATGCAGCCGTAAAATATTACTTTCCAATTTCAAAATGAGGTTAATGATCAGATTGTGGGACTTCACTGGGTATGTTGTTGTTGATCAGATTCTGCACATATTATACAAGAATAAAGTAATGGTAGTCTTGGAAGTCAGTCATATGTTCTTCATGTTTCTTGAGTCTTACTTGCTTTCCAAGTTAGTGAGCCATATGAGCCTTATCATAGCTTTTTTGTTCATTTGTTCTTTGACACAGATTTTAGCCATTATTGGCAGCCCTGAGATTTAGTATTTCTTCTTTTTCTTTTATATTTTAAGTCAAAGCTTGATTAAGCCGTTGTGTTGCTATTCTCATGTCAATCTTCTCCTACAAATACATGTGTTTACCTTGAACACTTAGATGGAAGGAGAATATGCTAAAAGAGAACTTGAAGGTTCGCAAAGTTGTAAAGCTAATGACTACAAATCTACAATGCAGCTTTTCAGAAGTTTCATTCTTAGCCCATCACTATGGTGTGTCCTATACATGTTAAGCAACTTAAAGAATCTAAAATATGCATTGATATCATGAATGCCTAGTGCATTTGGAAACACAGAATTAATTTTACTTCTTATTAAAAATCAAAGCATTTGGACGAACAGAATTAATTTTACTTCTTATTAATAATCAAATTATCTTACCTGATAAAAAAAATCTTACTAATAATCAGCACCTCTACCAAATAATAATGAATTAACATTGTCCATTGATATCAGGAGTGCCCAGAGCATTTGGATGCACTGACTTAATTTTACTTCTTACTAACAATCACAAGCTCTACCAAACCATAATGCTATTAACATTGTCTGACCTGATCACCAACCATTTGCATGACATGATTTCTCTTCAGAGTTTCTGCTGATATCATCCTCTCAGCAAAATATGCAGCCAGCTATAATACACCCTTAAGTCATAGGCAATAAACAAAAAAGGGCGTCTTGTATCATTTTATAGCTAAAGAATCTGTTTTTGTTTTTGTTAAAATCATTACAGATTTGATTTGATTGTTCTAATTAGGCCTAAATGCAATTATGCCCATAATGATGAATTTATCAAATTGTAACATAATAAATTCCCAATCAACTGTTTGTGAGAATCAAGAATTGAGACGACTTAAGACTATATGAAGCACTACGGCAATGTTCATAACCTGGACAGTATGGAAGGAACGAACCTAAATTTTGAGGGGAAGACCGATGCTCTCCATGGTAGCAACTTAGATGTTTGCAAAACTTACTTTGTGGTGTAACATGCAAAATGCAAAAACAGGGATATAACCGATTCCTTATAGCTTATGTAAGAGCTTAGTCCCTTTTAGAAGGTGGTATTATTGTTAATAAAACTTACTTTATAAAAAGTAAATAAAAAAGGCATCTTGCTCTAAATCAAGCTTAGACAAGGCATTGTTGAAAATCTGTTGCCCAGTTCTAATATTAGACTATAAAATGCTAAGCACCAGATCTATAGTATGCATGGCAAAAGAAAGTTTTCTTACCATATCACCTAATGGTTCTAACTTCAAGCTTTCCTCTGTAAGTATCCGAGGAGAATTCATTCTACCAAGTTGATGGACCCCATCAGATGTCGTGCTGTTGTGTGCAAGGATCTGGGTTCATAATTAATATCCAATGAGGTGATTTAACTTCTAGCTCTCAGAAATTAATGTAATGGAATTTTTAAAACCATAAATAAAACTACCTGGCCTGCCCATCCACATTCAAAATTGAAACACCTCCATAATGCATAATTCCTTGATGACCACAAAATCAAGTTTGAAGAACTCTAGTTGCTTGTAAAAGGAGGTCATCTCAGAACATGGGAACTATCATACCTTTTCGAGCACATATGAAATGATAAACTCCTTTCCATTGGCCGACCACCTTTGCACTGTTTCAGAAGAGACAAATAAATACAAAGATATACAAGAAAATTAATGGGGTTCATATCTAGCTTAACACAACTAAATAAATATATCCAAGTGTCCATGGCAAACCTCAACTATTTTTTCTGTCACAAGAGTTAATTAGCAGAAAATTAAGGTTCCTTTGTAAGATTGGAAAACAAAGCAGCACATCTACTCGTGTACTTGTTGTTTTATATAAGAGAAAACAGTTTAAAGAATTATAATTGAAGCCTATTTATTCGTTTTCCCCTGTCTATGTTACAAAGAGCCAAAATGTTTACAACATAGTCATATCAACCTTGAAATCTGCATTTCACTTCATTGTTTCTTATTTTCATCTTGCATTTCCCCACTAAATTAATAGTACAGATGCATGTCCATGAAAAGAGATAGTTGCAAGTACTGAAGGAACAATTACCCAACTCTTAGTATTTTCTTTACTTCTATGTGCTTGCAGCTACAAATTCCAACTAGTTGATGTCGCTACGTATGGTTAATGGATAGCTACTATTTGACACTCATCAAACTAAAAAAAAAAAAGCAATAAAATCAAGAAAAACACCAATTAAAATGTCAAATACCTTTAAACTAGCTAGGAAAGTAATCAAAAGAAAAGAGCCTCTATGGGATTGAATTCCTACATTACCACAAGTTTCATTTCACTGTCTAATTTTTTAATTTATTGAGAATCCAGCAGCAAGGAGATTGCTGAAAAAAGGGTCCTTACAGTTGCAAGTGTAAAGAGCTCAAAATATGGAATCACCCTCTAGTTTTAAAAAAATTGAAGAATATTCTTTCTTTTATTTTCTTTTCTTTCCTTTGGAGGCTTTCTGAAACAGCTTCTCTAAAGTAGATATAAGCTGGGTACGTTGTTGTTTATCCTTCATGGAAAATGCTTATGCTTTTGCTCCCCCAACCCCCAATTATTGTATCAAAATTAATTTTTTTGTTATAACAACAAAACAATAACCAAACAAATGACATTATAGAGAGATTTGACAGTCTGGAATGGTAGAAAACAAACTTTGCTACTCTCGTTTTGCATTAATCAGCAAACAAAATAAGTCGTAGTTCGAAAGTGATTGACTCCATCTTCCAATCATGTTACAGAACCTCTCATCAACTTTTCATGCTTCACTAACAGAAAGCCAGGACCTTGCCAAAATAATAAAGCCTAGCTCAGTTGTTCTAATCTAGCCTGCGACTGTAAATCAGTTTTTACAATTAGAAAGAAGCAAATATGTTCAAAAAATAATGACCGTATTACTTGTACACTAATGACATAAACTCAAGTTCGCTATTTTATCAGTTGGGTAAAATATATTGCACGCAGGCAGGCATGCTCTTTGAACAAGCAAACAAAAAACTAGCGAAGGCGAGAATGGGATATAATATGTAGTACACAATCTGAGGACACTACTAGCTAGGTTTCCACTTCAAAAACTAGTTATAATGTGTTCTCCCGGTTTCAGGATTTGTCAGACAATTGCAGAGGTAAGATAGTTTCTTCAGAGATTCACTTTTCTGTGCCAGTTGTAGCATCTCCTTCCATGATATGCTTCTTTTTCTTTCCGTCGCCATGTCTGGACCTTCTAGGTGCTTCATCCTCACTCTCGCTTTCATCATTTCTAAAGTTGTTTCCAGTTTGTGGATAACGTACTCCTTCATCTGGTCCACCAACTGAGCCTGCCATCTCTTGACCCCTACCTTGATCTGGCCCTGAACTGGATCTATCGTTCCTTTCATTAACCGGAGTTCTCTGATCCCTTTTGAGCCTAGGATTTTGAGAGGGCTGTGATGGCGGTGGAATAAATGATGGATGCATTCCCATTGGTCGACCACCTCTGGGTGGGCCAGTTGCTCCAGGACCCATTCCACCCATGAAAGGAGCCCTTCCTGGACCCATCATCATCCCAAATCCACCAGCAGCTGGAGGACGGCCATGAAACATCATATCACCAGAGAATCGAGGGCCAAATGGTCCAAAAGGTCGGCCGCCCATTCCAAAAGGATCGGGCATAGGAAAACCATCAGGGGTCATTGATCCATAAGAAAATCCATCACTCATCATGCCTGGAGGGAAGCCCCGCATCCCAGGAAAAGGCCTGGCTCCACGTCCAAAAGGAACTATAGGGGGCCATACGATTCCCCTACCCCTTCCTCTGCCCAAAGCAGCTGGTCCAAAAGCCTGACCAAAGCCCTCCTCCTCCTCCTCCTCACTTTCTTCCTCTTCCTCTTCTTCATTGTCTTCAAAAGGTACGATATCTGGGTTCTCATTCCCATTGTCAGGGTTTACTCCCTTTGCTCTTTCCTCCTCTCGCTTGGATTCTGCAGCAAGTGAGATTGCCTGAAACGCAATAATATATTGTCGCATGAGAATTCTGTACAGAAAGTCCCAACTACATTAGGAAGCAATTTTTTAAGTTCCCATAGCTACTATGTCCAGTGAGTGTACACATATAGAACACATATACATTTTTTTTATCAAGTAAAAGTATTTTCATTAATAAACATTGCCACAACGGCCGTATACAAGAGATATACCAAAAAGTAGAGAATTTACAAACGATAAGATTCTCTACAAACTCCACCCAATCGTCTATACAACAAGGAAGAACATATATACATATACATATATACATTATATATAATGTATATCACACAGTATATGTATGTGCACCATGTGCTTTCCTCTATCAGCAGTCCAACTAATACATGCTCCATAAACTACCAAAGAGCATATTAAAGGCAAACGGACCACTTGCAACCAATTCTTGGAATTTCAACGCAACATGTTCTTTTTTTTTAAACTGGTACTGTTGAAACAACGCAACGTGTTTGAATGCACATAAGCAGCAAAGCAGTAGCACTCATTTGCTATCAAATCAAACTAAATAAGAAGTACTAGACTATATGCCTTTCTCTTTTTCTTTCTCAAAAAAAAAAAAACAAGTACAGAAACCTATCATGAACAAGGAAAAAAAATAACAAGTCCCTCTCCACCTAAGGATCTTTTTCTCAACTATTGCAATAGAGACATTACAAGCCAGAAAAGATTCTTAAATGTAGAAATACGTGTCATACAACAATTTACCAATGTATGTACAGTTATAGCACTAGTTAAGACATCATTTTTGTGAACCCACATTTGGAGGAACAACATTTGCAGTGAGAGTAAGGGGAGAACCCAGGTAAGAAAATTACGTTGAAAATGGGGGAAAACCAGGTTCCGTAGTTCAGAGTTGTGTAACAAATCCAGAAAAACAGGTTAGTTAGCAGTATAACAGATCCATAACTGTGTCCCAGGGGTGACTGAATAGTGAGAAATGACTCCTTGTAGCCAAACTCAAAATATAAAAATTCTTTTATTTTTCTTTTAACTAACAATTAAGTAAGACCTGAAGAAAGCTTTTGACATAAAAGATCAAGACCTTAAAACATCGGAACAAACCCAAAAAGATCTACTAATATACCACGTCCACAGTTGCCACAACTTTTCTTCCGGAAGACCTCAGTTTTCATCAAAAAAATTAAAGAATAATAAGCTGCAAACTTATTAAAGACATGAAAACCAGAAACTATCCAATCGGGCCTCCCAGTCATAATGAATTACTACAAGAGGCAATATGAAACTTTTCAAGACAACTGATTACCCATTTTTAAGAAGAAACAAAGCTTGCCTAGAACTCAAAAGGCTATTTTAAAAAACCCATTGCTGAAATATAACAAGGCTAAAAATGACAGCTAACATGACTAATTTAATACACAACGCAAATAACTTGCATGGATGTGGAACTAGAAGCACTCTACCCGACCAAATTCAGACACTATCGACCAGATGCCACCACGGCCTACAGAAACTAGTTCATCAATAGACAGAGCAATATCAGCAGTAATAAAGCATCTAGGATACCAGATTGAAGCCAATCCATGACAAACTACAGTGTTGATTTTTCTTTCCCTAAATCTAAAACTGAGTTGATGCAAGTTACTCAGTCTCAACTAGTATTGTTAAAATCATATCTGAACTAGTCATCTGAAATAGAATGTACTGTACCCAGACAAACACATGGCAAAAACAACCCCTGAAAGCTTCAGAAATAGTAAATGGATGAATTACCATCTAGTGAATGAAAGCTAAGTTAAACTTTGAAAGAAGAAAAGAAATACCATAAGTTCACTGTCTGGTTCTAGATAGAGCAAAGAAGCCAACTGTTCACCAACAGAGATCTCTAATTCTTGACAATCTCTGCTTATCTGCAACAACGGCAGTAAAAGGTGACTGAAAGTAATGATAGCATGCAACAAAGTTTAACATTAACAAACCAAACATGGAAAGAGATTTTGAATGTGACAAGTAATAGTCAATGTCCCTGGAATCATAAGCAACTTTGCTTGCGACAGTAAAAGAGAGTGTTCACTTATAAGCAGAGAATTATGTGAAACAATACTTAGCATAGTCGCTCAACCAGAAAAGCAACTAATATTCGAAGAGAGGCTATTTGGTTGGTTCCTGTATTTCAGAAGGGTAATTTGTCAATAATTAGTTTCAGTAATATAATTTGAAAGTTTGTGTTGCTAAACCTGTGACATTAAAAGACGCTGTGGGTAAAAGTTAAAAGTATCGTACTTGAGATACATTTTTCCTTTTTTTTCTTTTCAGTTAGAAAGTACCAGTGATGAGCATAAACTTTGATGAAAAAATAAAAATAAAAATTTCACCCTGGATTCCTGGAAACCCAAACCTCAAGGTACTACGGTCTTCCTCGTTATTGAAAAGACTGTTTGCAAATCAAAGAAATTCTGGTGGAATTGGATAGTCTTGCTGAAACGCAAAAAGTAAGGATGTCACTTGACAAAAGCAACTTGTGGGGATTCTGACTTGACTAATCAATGGTTCTGTCAGGCCCAACAAGTCTACATGCATCTACTACAACAACAACATACCCAGTGAAATCCCACAACGTGGGTCTGGGGAGGGTAGAATGTACACAGACCTTACCTCTACCTTGGTAGGTAGAGCGGCTGTTTCCGAGAGACCCTCGGGTCAGGACAAGCAAAGCAAAAATCAGTCAGACACGGTCAAAAACTTAAAGCAGTAAGACAATGCTGATAGCAAACGCGAATACACCATGATATCGCATCATGAAAGAGAAGCAGTAACTAACGCCGATAAATGAGATAAACCAAGTACATTAAAGAACGCATAGCAGAAGAAATAAAACTAGAGAAGACTATAAAGCAATACTACGCCTATTCGTATGATATGCTAAGCATGCATACAGTAATAACACCACAACAACCAGTTTCTACATGCATCTACTAATGAAGAATTTTGCAAGTTAAAACAGTGTTCTAGCATAACAGATTCAAATACCTGCCCTGATCTATAAATGTCCATTATAAATCAATCTATGACCATCAGCATGCTCAAAACAGCCATAGAGGAAACTAAAATTGTTGAAATATGTCAAATAATCATTGAGTAAAGGCTTAAATATACCTTCACAGGTAAGTTCTCATTGTATGGATTCCTCAAATGGCGAGTTTTCTGGAAAGACAGTTCACAGAGCTGCACTTTAAGCCTCAGGGTTAGTTCATATATACAAGCAATTCTGTGATATAAAGGGGGGGGGGGGGGGGGGAGAAAAAAGAAGAGAATCAAGTAATCACTGAACTTTAAGCCTCAGAGACGGTTCATGTATGCAAGCAATTCTGTGAGGAAATCTTAGAAAAGGGGGGAGAAAAAGAAGAGAAGTAAAGAGCCTCTGCCACTGATTGATATTAGGCAAGTGTTGGGGAAATGACTAAAAGTCCTCAAGCGAAACAGAAGGGACAACAAAAGAAAAGGGATTTCTCTCGTATGATACTTATATGCATAGACTCTATCAGTTTAATTTAAATTGCAACAAGGTAAGAGGCATGACCTCCAACTACAGCAGTGAGTTGAACAAATCATTGATCAAGGTACCAACAATTTATCTAGTTGATGGCTTGCATAATTGGAACTATTAATTGCATATAAGTGGTGATGTTAATTAAAGATACATGAAATGGTTCAAGCTTAATTTAAATAAGGGAGAGGTTCTGAAAGACGTTTTGTTCTCTTTAATAAGCCAAACCAGCTGATCATCTAATAGAAAATTTGGAGTTCCATAATTGGTTGCACTGATTTTTTACTCATCTAACTAGTTCAACAGTCACCTATCTAGTCTGACAACAATTTTAACCACAATATTCAACTCTCAAGAAGTCCTCAGAATTTAAAAGAGGGTGATTAAACCAGAGAAAGAGCTAAATATTTGTCCGCTAAAGGGCATTCAGAAATTTGAGACAGATAGAAAAAATTCTTTTAACAAGGCAGGAAAAACTAAATACCGTGAAATAGGACAATCTCCTCCTACTATTGTCACCAAAAGAGAAACTAACAAGCACAAATGTCCTTGATAGAAATCGAAACATAGATAAGACATAGAAGCAAGCACACTAGGCTCAAAAACGAGCAAGAGGAATAGACTGTTGACTCTAAGAATACATCTACTGAGAGTGTCAGAAAACCTAGGCTTCTCAGTAGGAGATATACCCAAAGTGTAAAATCTCGAAAGAGAGATAATTTCATTTCTACCCTTTTAGCTTCTTGATAATCACATTCACCCCCTTTGTCTTATGAAAAAGTTCATGAACCTCACCTGCTATCATAACAGATCTAAAATAGTGCAAAATGTCCAATGTGCACCACTTATTATTTTCATTAAGTTGACTGATTATTCTTTTTGATAATGAAGTTGACTGATTATTTTATAGAAGGAAATTTTGCTCAGTATTTACTTTAACCACTTCCAAGATAAATAAAAAAGCTAGTGTGATTGTAAAGCTTTCCCCTGGGAAAACGGTAATGACGTAGTCAGCAGTAGATCATGTGGTCAAACAACCTTTGTTGAGCTCAAATGTCATGCGAACAGCTTATGTGATAACCAGAAACCTTGAGGGATATAAGTGGACTCATTAATCCTCTCGAAATACAAAAAAATCCATTCATGAACTAGCTTCCAATTATTATATTTTTGATAAGCTAAATAATTTTATTAACATTTGGGGAATCCCCGTATACAAGCCGTATACCAAAAGAATAGCTTTCAATTAACATTTGCATAAATCAGAAAGAGGAGCCAGATATCTTTTCTTGCCACCGCACCTCTACCTGGACCAGAATCTAATAGTTTATAAAGAAATATTCCGCTGACAACCATGCAAGGCACCTGACTGTAAAGGCAAGAATAGAGAGAAGGAAAAATGCTAATACAGGTGGGGCAGGTAAAGACCTCAAAAGTACCTTTAACCATTTTACTGAAAAATTCCGCCCATAATGTGCAGTTCCATGTTCATGCTTCCAATTTCCTCCTTTAGCAGCACCACCAACTCTAGATGTCATTTTTGCAACACCCTGACAAACAGTAAACATGTTAAATTCTATGAACTAGTCCCAAATTTTATGACACGTTCCTTTCATTTTTTGATGAACATGACACATTCCTTTCATCACAAGTTACAATCAAAATTATGCATTGTTAAATCATCAGTAACGAGTAAAATCTAAACTATTCATGGGATAGGTGAAAAAAAGACTACCTGAAAATGTCTAGTCCGATTGATTGAAAAAATTAGAATGACATTTTCCACAGAATCAAAAGCTTCATTTAGTTTAGCTTCATTGCTTCGTTGAGTTGCCCAAACTCCTTGTTGTACTGACAATTCAAGATTCTCACGGTTGCAGCTTTTAACTATAAAGTACCTAATCCCATGCAAGGACATCAGATAAGCATAAAACGAAAAATAGAGATATGGATTATTAATTGTTCCTTCTTCATATATAATTGTCAAGAGGGACGGTGATACTATATGAACAAAATTCATGAGTAAGGTAATGAAAATACCATGTTTAGTTCGCATGGCGCAGGACCCAAACCTGTGACCTAAATCACAAGTCCCTCAACCTTTGCCACTTGAACTAAGCCCTGGGGCCAAAAGTTATAAATTTTCACAGCAAATTTTTATGTTCTCATTTGCTCAGAATAAATACGACACAGAAAAGACATTGGAAACACAAAAGTTAAAAAAAGACGAGAAAGAATTTATCCCTTGTATCAAGCAAAGATACTGGAGTATCCAGGAATAATAATACTAACAATGATGGTATCCTTTACGACACCGAAAAAGTAGGAGATACCATGTTAGCAATGATCCTCTTCTATAGCTTTCAAATATTTTTTATCACTTAGTTTAACTTTTCTTTTGGGTGGGGGTGGGAAATCCAGAAACCTGTAAAAGATATAGAGGCATTCAGCATAAGCGACAAGATCAACTGCTCCTTTCACTTCCTGATCAAGACTGAAATTTCATGTTTTTAATAATTGAATAACAGAGCAGTTGTTGATTGTATCCGTCAAAGTCAAGAGAATCATTAGAATATAGTGCTACACATCCTTGATAATGGTCAAGGAAAAAGATTCTGGATGAGTATATCATTGTAGAGGACCGTTCTAGGATTTCACTGGGTCTAAGATGGTCTCAAACTCTCAAGAGTGTCTAGTGGACTCTACAGCCAGTTTTCACTAATTATATAATTACTGATAACTAAAAGAGACAAATGTGTCAACGCAGATGCTCTTAAAAGTGAAAACCTAACTATATACTTCTTCACTAAGTCTCATCACCAGTTGGGAGTAAAGTATAGTAGGTGCATCGCCTGACCCATGCCAAAGAATGATCCAATGTCTTTTAGTCTGGACCCAAGTTTTGGGGTTTGGATAACTCTGATAAGAGTTTTTTTTATAAGAGTTATTTTTTGGATCACTCTAATAAAGTTACAACAGAACAATAATGACCATTGAACTAGCTTCGGACTATGAGACAACAACACAGCGGGGATGAAAGGTTAGCGAAGAAGAACCAACGGCCAATGGTACTGTGACCATCAATTGCCAGTACAAGCAATAGAAAGAAGGAAAAGAAGCTCTCGTTATCACAATTAGGTCCTAAAATTCCTATAGATACACGAACCAATGGACCAACTTTAGCAGAAAAGGAAATAAGTGCACACATAACATATAGTCCCTTTCTCCTGTCGTCCTTTTGAGGGAGGGTGGTTTCAAAAATTTCACTAACATAGTGCATCAGGGATGTAAATTACCAGCCAACAATGTATATCATTTATAGCAGAACTCTCATAGAACGAGTTCACAATAGTTTGTATCAGTTCCTCAGGCATGCAAACAGAGCATGCAGCAGAATGAAGAATAGAACAAGAGGAATTTATAAACAACAATACAGAATACGTGGAACCATTTATGATTCTAACAAGGCTCTGGATAAATAATTTACAGCTGACATGGAAAACTCCAAATTATTCACCTATTTTTATGTCAACCAACTGACTACATGACCTAAGTAAAGACCTTGAAACTCTGAACACACCTAGACGTTCCTTGAGGCAGGGGTATTGCAGTTCTATCTGCCTGATTTTGCTGGCTGTTAGGAAGAGTTTGTGTTTGAGTTGGGGCACCCTGATGTTGAGGCTGTTGAACCTGCTGTTGATGCGGCTGGTGCTGTTGGCCAATGGGTGGCTCTGCTGCTGTTGATTTCACGGCTTGATTCGTTACATTTTGTACTTGCGGAATTTCAGCTTTGTCTGCCTGAGCTGAATAATTAGTATTCCGATTTTGGAAAAACCTGTTTGAGTAACCATAGGATGTCAAATTCTGAATTTTCTGAAGAACTTCTTCCACTGGAGGTGGAGGTCCAGGCAGCTTTGCATGTCTATATCGGCAATCAGGACCATTCGGACAAAATCCTAATTTATACCTGTCATTGTAGAAATTACATTAAATGCAGGCGATTATGTACAAGAAAGAAAAAAAACACAAGTATGGTCATTTTTTTCTACTTTAAGTTATTTTTCTTTAGAGAATGCAAATCAACACTAATGATCTCTTTTTTATGATGGTGGTGTCTGGGCCAGCTTGCGCACACCTCGACTATTCCATCAGGTACCTGCTAACTCCCACTAGCATAGCTATGAGGCAACTCTAATCAGTCGTTATCAGTAAGATCAAAAGCACCTACACCTTAATTTATGATCATACAGTCGTAGATTGAGCAACGCCCAACGAAAGCAAATGAGCATAACTAATATCAGGTGAGGATCATGAAGAAAAAATATTAAACATCCAATTTTAGTATGTTCTTGTGCTTTTCTTCTGCTCAATCGGAGTTCAATTCTCAGTAAGTAACAAACTCATGCAACTTAGATCTCAAAAGTTCAAACGAAATTGGTACAAGTAAAACTTACATTTCAAGAAATACCAACAACAACATACCCAGTGAAATCCCACAATGTGGGGTCTGGAGAGGGTAGAGTGTATGCAGACCTTACCTCTACCTTGGTTGGTAGAGCGGTTGTTTCTGAGAGACCCTCGGCTCAAGACAAAACACAAGCACAAGAAAAGCAAGAGAAACGGTCAGACCCGGACATAAAATTTAAAGCGGTATGAAAATGATGGTATCAAAAGCGAGTAAGTCATGATAGCGCATTCTGAAAAATAAGCAGTAACTAGCGCATGTAAATAAGAAACAAAGTATACTAGAACGCATAACAACATAAATCAAACGACAGTGGACTATAAAGCAATATTGTGCCTACTAGTATGGCAGGCTAAGCGAGCCTACAATAATAACACTACAACTACCAGTTTGTAAGCGTAGGTAAGACTACGCTGGACTACCTACTACCCTTCTACCCTAATCCATGTCCTCAATAACCCCCTATCTAAGGTCATGTCCTCAATAAGTTGCACTTGCACCATATCCCGTCTTATCACCTCTCCCCAATACTTTTTCGGCCTACCTCTACCCCTACTGAACCCGTCCATAGCCCACCTCTAACACCTCCGCACTAGGTCATTTGTGTCTCTCATCTGCGCGTGCCCAAACTATCTCAACCTTGCTTCGCGCATCTTATACTCCACCGAGGTCACTCCAACTCTGTCTCAGATATCATCATTTCTAATTATATCCCTCCTTGTATGTCCACGCATCCATCTCAGCATCCTCATCTCCGCAACCTTCATCTTTTGGGTGTGCGAAGTCTTGACCGACCAACACTCCGCCCATACAACATAGTCGGTCTAACCACCACTCTATAGAACTTGTCTTTTAAGTTTTTGTGGCACATTTTTATCGCACAAGACTCCAGATGCGAGCCTCCATTTCATCTACCCTCCCCAATACGATGTATGACATCGTCATCAATCTCACCAAATAGATAAAATACATCTAATCCATTGCACGCCAAACTCAACATGCATCAAATCCGCAAACTTAATACTTCCTAACCTAAAAGCTAATAACCTTGGTTTAGTTGTAACCAAGTTATGGTGGAGGAGTTGAGGCCAAACAAACAAGTCTCAAATTCATCTCATCAGAGTATCTAAGTAAGAGTTCGAATCCAACCTAAATGTTTGTGTTTCCCCCACTAGGCACTAGCATGCTAGCAATGCAAGTATGTAAATATACAAGTTACCTCCTCCACCCCCAACCCCAACCCCCAACCCCACCCCAACAACACACAAAAACAATTAACGAAAATAGCATGACTTGGGGTGCGTTCAATATGGACGAATTTTTCAATTTTCTCATGTCAATATTTTTGAAAAACATTTTCTCTAGGAAAACAATTGACATTCCACATTGATTGTGTCCTCTCCACCCTTCAACACACCTCATCTTTACCCCACCCCCATAGCCCCCATTCCCACCACCCCTACCCCAGCTCCCATAGTATTTCTCTAGGTAGTAAGAAACCCCTTATTTTCCTGGAGAAAATATTTTCCTTTACACACCAAACACACCCTTACTACAACAACAATATAAATACATTGCAGAGAACTAAAGAAGAGAAAAAGAATACAGATCAAAGGGAGATTCTCACATGTTACACTCTTTAATGTCCTCATTGGTGTGCTTATAAACACAGTCTTGCTCACGACACTCGCCGTAAAGGCGAAAGAACCTACAAACAGGCATCCGAGACTTATCATACTGGTGAAGAAAACCACAAGCATCACCCTTCATACACAACGAGCGCAACCAATGCCTACAAACAGTCTGCCTGAAACTTCTACGATTCCCGACAAATGAACCATCCCCTCCTTGCCCTTGCCCTTGCCCTTGCCCCCCGCCGCCGCCTGTAGGGACAGGGGCATTATAGGCATTTGGAGCGGGTCCGGTGGTATTGTGGTCTGAGGGTTGTATTACTGGTACAGATGCAGTTGGGTGTGTTGGAACTGTGTCTAAACCACCTTCAAAATCAAAGCTTAATCCTCCTTCTCCATCATCCATTGTTGTTATGTAAACACAATTTCGAAGATGTGTAGTTCGTAGAGCTTCTTGTGTGTGTCGATTTTGATCTGGTTGAAATTGGGGTTTTTGGAGCCACCAGGGTTTTTCAACTTTTACGGGTCCTTTGGTTTGAAAATAAATTACTCTCAGATACTATAAGATTAATAATCTGAAATTACTTTTATTGAGTGTTTGATGTCTGTTTGAAAATAATTAGATTGTGTAATTGAGTTTAATTATACGATTTTGGCATGTTTGTCTGACTAGATGATTAATTGATCAGTATATAATTGGTGTAATTGAAGGGAACAATTACCCTCTCTAATTTTTAAGGGAAGGTGACAAATTGCATGTAATTACAATGTTATTTTTGAATCTCTTCATTTTTTTTATTGTTTTTTATTTCTATTCTTTTTTCCTTTTTATTTTAACTTTTTAAATTCTTTTTTAAAAATATTTATTTATATATTATTATTTTTTATTTCTTTATTTCTCATTTCCCAACATTTACTTCATGTTCTTCTACATAATTTCTCATAATGATCTTCTTCTTTTTTATTTCACTTAGCTATGTTAATTTTCTTAATATTTTTCTTTATTTATTTTATTTCAGCTAGCTATATTATTATTTTATTTTTTTTAAGTTACACCTTCTAATCTTATAAAGGATACGTCATCTACAAATTTAGCTTATAACGAGCTAGTATGCAAATTTAGCTTATATTGAGTGATGTTAGTATATGAATTAATTTTTAACGTTTAAATAATATTATGAAATTATGGTTATAAATATTAATGTTTTTGTCAGACATGTTGTCCATGGTGTTATTACATAATGTATGCTTCGTAAAAAGTTCTTATTGATTGACCTTTTTATATACTTGTTACACATTTATAATCATTTAGTTTTATATTTTTAAAATAATATGTATCTTGAATACACAACGATGTATAAAATTAAATAATATTTCTTATATGAACATATATTTATCAAACATTAAAGTTTAATTTTTTATAATTAACTTTTATTTTTAAAATTTAATATATTTAACTGTGTATATAAAACGTGTGCAACCAAACAGTACGTTTGTAATTATAATGTAATTACATTATGACAAACAAACAAGTCATCATAATTACTATATCGTGTAATTACTAAATTGTGTAATTACTACCCTATTAATTACACCATTTCCAATTATCATGTGGCTTTCCAAACGGACCATGGATTTTCTTTTCAATCATGACATAACTTATTCTATCCTATGGCAGGTATAAGTTATCACATTACTATTTTTATTTCCGGAATAAGTTATCCCAAGATTAATGATCAAACAAAAAATAAGAAATTACTAAATTCTTATCCCAGGATTATTTTTGCTTATCCTTCGTACCAAACGACCCATTAATCTTGTGTTTTGGAAGCGAGGAGCAATTGATTATCGTGCCTTAAGAAGGTACAACTAAAAGTATATTTATGTCCTAGAGACAATCTGTATTATGACAAATGTACTTTATACACATCCGTATTATTATTAATGAAGATTAATATTTTGGCATTTGCAGTTATTGAATTATTAATTGATTGTTTATAATATTCTATAATATGCATCTCTGGATGTTACGATGTTATTAATAGTGTGAGACATTAATATTATAAAGTAACTCTTAAAATAGCTTCGACTAATGATCATCGAGAATGGGATATCGATGATATGTGAGAAGTCGACATGTGGTCTGCATCACATCCTTAGAGGATGTAGTATGTCTCACTTGCTATGAGTAATGACTACTCGTGATGGACACGTGGATACTTTGGAAGTATTGGTATACCCTGTTGATATACTGTTTGTTATACTTGTCTAAAGTATGATCAGCGTGTGGGAGATAGAAGTCCTTAGACTTGAGGTCAATACGCACCTTGTCTACAAAGTAATATACTTTGATCTTGTCCTAAGCTCAAATGCCTTATAGGTTGAGATAAAGTTCGTATTGGGTACGTTACAATGTGGATTAAAGGTGGTAATTGAGCCAAGATTAGGATTCATTTCTCGAATGTATATTCGAGAGAACACTCGGATTCTCAGTGATATTAGGTTGACTATGTCGTTAGCCAACGCAATAGACATATTTAGAATATGGTCTAGTTGTCAACTAATATAGATGAGATACAATGATTAAGCCATTTTGGATAGACAATTGACAAATCCCAAGCTTGATCAGGTGTGTCGTGAATGAAAGAATTTTATCTTACCACATAGAGGTTAAGTTTAATGGATTCATATAAACGTACTTCACATATTGAGTTCGTTTTGCGGCGATGTCTAGGAGTTCCGCGTAGACCTTAATTTGATTAATGTCGATATGTGAAGGCATGTAGGGTCACACTATGTCGATTGTCCTTTCGATCTAATGATGTATTGAGAGAGTATTAAATATTCGATTTAGAATCGAGATATTTAAATGAATAATGATTATTCTAATTAAGTCAAATTTGAATTTTGGATTTAATTAAGAATATGCAGAAAATAAATTGAGATAGTGCAGGAACACATCAAGCGCCGCGGCGCCCATACCCTAGGGCCGCGACGCTAATGACCTAATCTACCTCAATTTTTCTGGGTCAGGCCCAAGGTCAAATCTTAATCCGGTTTGACCTAATTTTCACCTATAAATACAGACATTCACTTCATTATTCATACACTTGATTTCATATCATTATTCTAAGTCTCAGAGACTCAGAATTAAAATACTCTCTCAAACCTCTGCCGGATTTCCTAGCTTTCCGAAGGAGAAATACATTGAAGCTTGGAGCTTGCAATCGTAAGGGCATTCGCGTGCGCACATATAGTAGATAAAGATTTCAGATAAATAAACATGTAAGTGTTCATGCTTTATGATTACAGGTTTTAATTGTCATATAACCATACCAGAATAAGTTGTTGGGGTAAGTAAGAACAAAATTTTAAACTTCCGTTGTGTCTTACTTATGTGTTTTGGACCCAACAAAACCCTAGAACAACTATTGTTGCATTCGCGTACACCACCTACTAAGAACAAATTAAATTACTCTATTGTTTTCAAGATAATTGACTTATTGAGTTCTTCATATTTTTAGTTTAGACAACTCGATTACTTTAATATCATTTTTTGATAGTTTGCAACTTTAATTCTTGATATTGAAGAAAATGCCATTGAATTGATCGAGATAGCTATGATGTTATAATTAAAAAAGAAAAGTGGTGCAGCAATACCAAACATAATTTATTTTCAGTTTCAATAATCTATTCAAATAAGTAATTATGCAATAAATCAACTCAAGTATTTAAAGTGTTTTCCAACGAAGATACGACTCCCTTTCTTTATGGGTCAAAGTCCTTTTTTTATAACTGTTGGGTATTTTTGCTCTATGGTACTTTATAAAGCAGTACGGGAAGTATATAACTATTACAAGTATTCGAAAGGATAAACAAAGATTCAATAATTCATCTAGAAATCTGAAAATTACAATAGAACCACAAAACTGAAATTACAATTTTGTTGAAGACGGAATAATGGAAACTGTTTTCGTTATTGCTGAGTCGAGTGTGACACTCTGTCCATAAGACAATATTGCCCCGTATGTATCATTTATACGTCCTGGACAATTTGTCTCCCAAGATAAAACAGCAATGGAACACTTGAGCAAAGGAAACTCAAGAGCTACCGTGAAGAATATTGAGTAACTAAATGATGCATGAAAGGTGTAGGAAGAAACTGTTTTGCATGTGTATTTTCGTGTATATTGGAAGTATATTTTTCTGTTATTTTTAGTGCTCAACAATGGTGTAAGGGGTGTTTATATAGGTGAGGGATGGCTGTTTAACTACCCCATAACAGTCATTATTGGCCAAATAATGGTCATTATGGAGGTAGTAAAGCCACCAAAATAAATGGTGAAAGACCAACGGATTCGGCCATTATATGAGGAGTAATTCAGCCAAAATAAATGGCTGAATTGAGTGCTTGAGCGTTTCTGCTTTGACCGTCGAAATTCTGATTTTCTGAAAACTTCAGGGACCAAACTGTACATCTTGAAACTTCAGGGACCAAACTGTACATCTGAAAGAATTATAGTCCAAACTGTACAACTGAAACTTCTGGGATCAAACTGTACTTCTGGAAAAGTTCTCTGGCCCAAAAAGATAATATCAGAAGGCCCACAGCCCACTGCCCACAACCCGAGACCCGAGAACCCGAAACCAGAACCGGATCGGACGGGCGGGCGGCGGCGGCGCGCGTGTGGTCTTTCCTCGAACCGAAGCTCATCTAGGTCCTCCCTCATTTAAACACATGGGATACCCCTTGGGGTCCCAAACCCCAAACCAATTTCGAGTCTTATATACACAACAATTCTTTCTTCCTCTACCGATGAGGGAGAATTGAACACAACACCACACTTTCCATGCTTCAAACACCTCACTTCGTGGACCAATATCTCTTTCATTTCTCAATGAAATTTGACGATTCTTGGCGCTACGGTTATCTACGTACTTAGTAGATCATGCATGTGTGAAGAACCGAATTCTCCAACATACGTAACACTAGTGTTTAAGCCGTTAAAGTTGGTCGGTCGCAACTCCCGCCAAAGGCAAATTTCCAACAATCCCCTCTTGAAAGAGATTTTGGCGCACTCACATAGTGCCTTTTTCATTTCCAGCAATATTTCAGCGGACCGATGTTGCATAAGGAGAGGTAGCTTCAGCTTTGAACCTTCCATAGTTGAATACCATCGGACTTACTTACTGCGCGGTGAACGTGATGTCTTGAACCGTCAGTGTTTAGTGTAAGCCAAGTCAATGGTACCAACACAACAAATTCCCTTACTCTCTTCTTCGTAATGTTTTGTCCGTTTTGGCCATGGACAACGTCTTGGATTCTTAAGTGCGTTCACTTTGAGGCGGCCCGTCCTCGCACTTAAATAGGTGGTCTCCTACAAGGTATCCTGCTATACCCCACTTCACAAGTGTTAGGAACCATTAAAAGTTTCCCGAAAACCTAACATCAACTGTTGAGAAGCATTACAGGTTTTGAAAACTTAACTTCTACCCACACTGCAGATAGCACTTAACGTCTATCGCGGGAACGGCTTTGGATTTGGTTTTTCTTTTCAGAAATCACTATCCGAAGTGCTCATGTTTCCACTGAAGTGATCAACTGAACCTTTACAGCTTAGTTTTCCCATTGAACCAAATTACTGGGATCTCCAGTTAGTAAGTTTGGGTTACCACTGTATTGGTCCGTATATTTTGGGTTTTAAGCCCATTCCCTGACAGCGTAACATTTGATCTCCGGGTAGTCCCTTAGTTAGTAAATAAGGAAGTGACACCCGTGATGATCAACTGCCCTACGGTCTTATGTCTCCGACAGATCCTGACAGATATGTCCAGACGCCGTCATCCGTGTCCTTCCTGAAGCCGACCGGCTAGCCACAGTATATAACTGTTGAAGACACGGGTTTCTCCCAATATGGGACGTCCTCTAATGAGTCGTGAAGTTACTCAACTTCTTTCATGCTTTATATAAAGCGATAAACTCTGATACTATCATGAATCGGTCGATGCAAGTTTGCTTAGAGGATTTTCCAAGACCCACCATACACATTTACTTGTGGCTTTGGTGTTCTCCAGATCTGATGTCCGGTTTGTATCACTGTGTTCTCCCAGAACCGCTAGACATCCAGAATACTATAATCCGAAGATAAGTGAATAATTCAGATATCGTCATATCCGACTTAACACCTTCTATTGATCATATATTAAGATCATCAGTGAAACTCAGTTCAACTGATCTGTTTGTAGGACGATACCAGGTCGGTTGTAGTGTGTACAATACATTGAACTACACATGTCCTGTGCATATCGCTCCTTGTCTATGGGTGCACCATGATTCCAATCAGTTCTATGATTCATATCCATTGGTGGCTTCAACGAGACTGTCAACTATCGACCAGTCCGTTAGATGTCTTAGAAATCCAATTCCTAGGATGTAATCTGTGATACCCATATCTTTCATATCGAGACTTTGTTTCAATATGACTTTTACTTTCAGACTGTTGATTCTCCAACTGTTGGCTTTCTAACTTCAGGATCAATGTTTCTGTGACCAGATTCATTATTTCTGTTTTATCTGAAACTTTCAGGACCAAAATGTAAACATTTCAGGGACCAAGATGAAAGTTCAGGAAGAAGCCCAACAGTACAGAAAACCAACTCTGATTCTCTTCTTCCAACTCTCCGGTTGGGAAGGATGTTTCAACATTCATGCCACGCAAGACTGCAATGGCCCATGATGTTAAGCTACTCCCAGTGGAGCACATGTACAAGTAGCCGAGGCTTTGAACTCGTCAGTAGATCCATCTACTCTGTACTCACTTTTGAGTATCATTTTTCACAACCCAACGGTTCTTTTCCCGGAGGAAGATCAACCATTACGCAAGTATGGTTCTATATGATGGAATATATTTCTCTCTTTAGCTTCTTTCCAAAGCAGCGCTTTTGGAGATAACAATTATTTGTTAATTGTCCATGGTTCGTTCTTAACCATACAAGCTAGAAGGACTGGAACAAGTCTTTGTCCCCTATTTGCTCCGTCTTGGTTCAACATCTAGAATTCCTGAGTTCTGCAGATCTGGAATATTAAGTTCCGGATAGCCAGCAACGTTCGAGTCATGTAGATACGGAACGTCTAGTTCCGGACAGTCAGGCCCTCGCGGGTTTTTGTTAACCTTGAGCAATTGCTCATTTTTCCTATTTCAAGGAAATTTATCTTCAATGAATTCAGCATTCTTTGACGCCAAGAGGCGATAAGCACTACTGTTATTTGCAGATCTAGTGGATATGCAATCTACATCTTTAGGTACGAAACCACATCACATCACAACATTTGTATGTGAGATCATTTCCATGTCTCACACGGAGAGTTATCCTTATCCTTATGCGGAGTTCTGTTGAGAATCACATTAGCGGTAAGGATCGCCTTGCCCCACATAATTTAGGCGTACGGGTTTGCGCTTGGCTAACACCGTTAGACTGAGGTGAGTAATGAACAGTCATTTAATGAACGATGCTTCACATTCTCCCCCTCTATCGCTATGAATTTCGCAATTCATAGGCTTAGTTGATTTCCAACTTCTACTTTGTAGCGCTTGCCCGCTTCAACAACTTCATCTTTGTTGTTCAACAAACAAAGGATTTCATACGTTGTATCATCATCAATGAAGATCACAACGTATTTATCTCCCCCCTCTATTTCGTTTAAACTTCAAATCACCCAAGTAGGTGTGACTAAGTTCTAGAGGAGCGGTGCTTCTTTCGCTATTCCCTTGACGGAATTTGAAAAGGTGATTTTGCCTCTTCGCCTACCTCACATTCATTTTGAGGGTTTATGTCGAAAGAAGGCAACAATCTCAACTTCACTAGCTTTTAAATGACTTGCTATTTAACGTGTCTTAATCTATGATGGCATAGATGCACGGATTACAAATATATCATTCATTCGGCTACAGACATACTGTACCATTCTTAGTTATTACAGACCTGATGGAGTAGTTTCAAACCAGCTTGACCAACAACGTCCCTTAAACCAAGTTAGGAACATGTAACACCTCTTTTAAGAGTGATCTCATTCCTTGAAGTCCTATTGAGAACAACCTCTCCAACCCCTTCTACTTTAGAGGTAGCGTTGCTTCATATGAACAACCTTTTGCCCGTGGTTAGGGCGTAACCAGATCATATGTGATTTGGATACTCTGTCCCACTCCAGTTGCTTTGGCAGACAGAGTGTTCAATTTCTTTTCTGCCTTTCTTTAGGCCTTCAGATCGTTTAAGACTTGGAAACTCTGGTCCACCTTACTAGGTGTCCATTACTTTTCTTATGAAATGAATTCTGGCTCCACTCTAGTCGCCCGGAGGCTTTATATGACCGAGTGTCCAATATCATCATATCACAGGAATTTTGGCCCACTCCAGTCACCCGGAGGCTTTGTATGACTGAGTGTCCAATATCATCAAATCAAAGGAATTTTGGCCCACTCCAGTCGCCCGGAGGCTTTGTATGACTGAGTGTCCAATATCATCCTATGAAGGATCTTCTGCCAAATAATATGACAGGCTCAACGTCATTAACTTTTAGACTTCTTCCGTTATGATTGGTGCCCAGATAATTCTTGGCGCTTACTTAAGTGTGGTAACAATTTTCGCACAGTCAGTGGATCTTTCTCCCTCATATGTGCGAACATACTTTACACACTTTAATAATTACACTTAAAAGAACGGATCTTCTTAAGTCGTTTACAAAATCCAATCTTTAAACGGAAAAGAAGATGAGATTAAACTTCTGATTTGTTAAAGCGTAAGGAATATAAATTATTTTCATATTCCTCCTTACTTTAATCCATTTTTAATCAGACATCATTTAATCTTAATTCTTGACAAGTAAGAAAAATACTTATCATTTAATCTTTATTCTTGACAAGTAAGAAAAATACTTATCCCAATTTCGGATTCTGGCTCACTTCAGTCACTTCATCAGACTGAGTGTCCATTTCCTTCTCATCATTATTCGGATCTTTTGTCTGGGACAGATATACGCCTTCTGCTGCAAGATAGAATAACATCTTCAGTCTTCTCCTCTTGTCCCAATTGACATCCTCAGGCTCTCGTGAGCCCTTGTTCCCACCAATCTTCGTAGTGGTGACACCATGAACACGTTCATCATCATCACTCTCTTCTACCAGAAAACCATTGCCATATCCAGATTTGGTCACACAACTTTTGACCGACATCTTTCGAACACTAATAGTAATACTATACAAATATTGTCTTAAGTTGTTGGGTATTTTTGCTTTATGGTACTTTATAAAGCAGTACGAAAAGTATATAACTATTACAAGTATTCGAAAGGATAAACAAAGATTCAATAATTCATCTAGAAATCTAAAAATTACAATAGAACCACAAAATTGAAATTACAATTTTGCTGAAGACGGAATAATGGAAACTGTTTTCGTTATTGCTGAGTCGAGTGTGACACTCTGTCCTTAAGACAATATTGCCCCGTATGTATCCTTTATACGTCCTGGACAATTTGTCTCCCAAGGTTAAACAGCAATGGAACACTTGAGCAAAGGAAACTCAAGAGCTACCGTGAAGAATATTGAGTAACGAAATGATGCATGGAAGGTGTAGGAAGAAATTGTTTTGCTTGTGTATTTTCGTGTATATTGGAAGTATATTTTTCTGTTATTTTTAGTGCTCAACAATGGTGTAAGGGGGTGTTTATATAGGTGAGGGAAGGTTGTTTAACTGCCCTCATAACAGCCATTATTGGCCAAATAATGACCATTATGGAGGTAGTAAAGCCACCAAAATAAATGGTGAAAGACCAACGAATTTGGCCATTATAGGAGGAGTAATTCAGCCAAAATAAATGGCTGAATTGAGTGCTTGGGCGTTTCTGCTTTGACCGTTGAAATTCTGAAAACTTCAGGGACCAAACTGTACATCTGAAAGAATTCTGGTCCAAACTGTAATATCAGAAGGCCCGCATCCCGCGAACCGCGAACCCGGAACTCGGAACCGGACGGGCGGGCGACACACATGGGATACCCCTTGGGGTCCCAAACTCCAAACCAATTTCGAGTCTTATATACACATCAATTCTTTCTTCCTCTACCGATGAGGGAGAATTGAACACAACACCACACTTTCCATGCTTCAAACACCTCACTTCGTGGACCAATATCTCTTTCATTTCTCAATGAAATTTGACGATTCTTGGCGCTACGGTTATCTACGTACTTAGTAGATCATGCATGTGTGAAGAACTGAATTCTCCAACATACGTAACTGTTGACACCCAATTTTGTCCCATCTTTTTGGATTTTATTTGCAATTTTTAATATTTTTGACACTTTAAAATAATTTTAAAATATAGGCATATATATGTATATATATCATCATTATTATTATTATTTACATTTTTTATTTGTCATTTGCATTTTTATATCACAAGCATACTTTTATCCTAATATTATATGTTATTTTATTTTCGCAAAACGGCATTGCATTTTATATTTTTATTTTTTTTAAGCATCAAGCGTCTCACAAATATTATATTTTTATCATATTATCATCTTTATAATTTATAATTTTTGCAAAGCTTTCTTTTTATATAATAAAACACATTTTTTATATTTTTATCCATAACCCATTTCAATCCTTTCTATGTCTTAACCCAAACTCATTTCCCCCCAAAACAAAACCCCATTTCGGACCCCCATGCCCAGGCCCAACCGACCAATCCCCCAAGCCCAAACCGAACCGGCCCATCACCCCTTCCCCTTTATTTTCCCCCCATTAAAACAAACCCTACATTCCATATATCGGACTTTCTCTCTCTCCATCAGCCGCACACACCCCCGCACCCCCACACCGGTGACCCCACGTCGCCGGTCACCTCGCCAACACCCTACACCACCCACACCACCGTCGATTTTGGGTTTTTTTTTTGAGGTCCTAAGTCCGAAAATGAGGGTTCCATTTTACTCTTGTTGGTGGTTTCCGTTTTGCTTTTGTTGGTGGTTTCGGTACTTTTGTTGGTGGTTTTCTGAGTTGTTTTGTGGGATGGTTTCGGTGCCATTGTTGGTGGTTTCCGTTTATTTTGTTGGTTGTTTCTGGTCATTTTGTTGTTGGTTTCCGGTTTACTTTTGTTGGTGGTTTTGATACTTTTGTTGGTGGTTTCAGTCTGTTTTGGTGGTTTTATTTCTCGGTTTTAGTGATCTTGCTTTCTCGGTCATATTCGGACCGGGTCACAATTCGGTCAGTGCAGTATCCGGTCGGATCAAATTCAGCAGGGCTATGATGATAATTTACCTCTCTTGTGCTACCTGAAGAAATTGCACGAATTTCCGCCGAATGCACTAAGGACATCCGACCGTATCTTGGCGGGCGACCGGTATGGTATCAACTTGCAATCGGTGTCATGACCATGGCGTGTGTTGCATTTCCTCTTGCTTTGTTCTAACAAATCTGAGCCCTTCAAATTATGGTTTTGATGTTGAGTCCATTCTCGGTTGGTCGGAGTTCATAATCCGTAAGTCGGTAAAACTCAACTCTTCTCATTTTCTTACTCTCTGTGTTTTATGCGTTTTATCCTTTGGTTTAGTAATGATGTAGTTGATATGTTTATTGTCTAAGCATGATAAGAATGTTGGTTTTGTTTAGTTAACAACAACGTTTTGAATTATTTTGCTCGTCTTTGTCTGATTCATGTTGGTATCATACGATGATATTTTGTTAATTAGTATATGTTGAGAAGGATTTAAAATATTGGTTAATGGAATGCCTCATAATGTCTGCTGATTTTGCTGATTGTTAATACTTAAACATACCGTGTTAGGTTCATGTTTGAGCATAAATGTAACTATACATACTTAGCCTAGACAAAGTTTGTTCTTTGAATGTCATCTATTAATTTCTCAATCTTGTGTCCATGTGGTTGTCAATTTGATCATGCACTTGTCTTATTTGTTTTAGTGTTTACTATGCCTAGCTGTGAGACATGAATGGAATCTTGTGTCCTTAGTCTTGATATGATTAGCTTTATATGGGTAAAACATTGGTTGTACACTCAGTGAATTCACTGCTATTTAAGGTAAAATAGTAGCTGCATTTTTAGTAGAACTGTCATTGCATTTTGAGCCAAATCACCGCTACATTTTTAGGCAAGTAGTTACCGCTAAGCCATTTGATGTAGCTGCTGCTTTTGATTTTTATGGACATTGATACTACACTTGAGCTGCTATATTTGGTGAACCACTGATACACTTGAGCTGCTATATTTGGTGAACCACTGATACACTTGAGCTAAGCTATTGTAGCACTTTGCTGCTATTGTATTATAGCTCCCTTGAAAAAGAACAAGTTGCCACACCTCTATGCTTGATTTTGTACTACCCTACTTTGAACTATTTGCATTTGAAGAGTTGTTATACTTGATCACCAATGGATGCCATGTTCTTAAGGCAAACATATGCTATATTTTGAAGGACAAATCGTTGCATTTGATGCATTTGCACTTTGAGTTGAAATTTTCTTTGCACTCTTTGAGTGGTACATCGAAATTAACAGTTGTTGCACTTTTGAATATTCGAAACTACATTTACGATGCTACTACCTTGTTGGTATTCTTGATTTGAAAGCAGAACATAGGCCGATGAAATTAAATTGAGGCCGCACTTTTTCGTTTAAGCTTCTCATTTCTTGTTTTCTTTAACATCCGCGGCGACGGATATCTTTCATTTCTTGTTTTATTGTCTTAACTAATACTACATTTAGGCCGATGAAATTGAATTGAGGCCGCACTTTTGTTGTTGTTCTTTGTTTCTTTGTTTCTTGTTTTGAATTAAATCGTGCATTTTAGGCCGATGAAATTAAATTGAGGCCGCATTTTCCGCTTCTTTGTTCTCGCCATCTGCTTTTGGCATTTAAACATCCGTGCACGGATTGTCTTCTTGGTTTACTAGTTTAAATAAATACTTCATTTAGGCCAATGAAATTGAATTGAGGTCGCGTCTCTTCGTAAATCGATTACTGTTTGATTTCTTGTTTTGAATTTCTTGATTTACTGTTTGGTATTATTTCTTGTTTTTAACTAATACCGCATTTAGCCGAGGAAATTGAATTTGAGGTCGCGCTTTTTCATTTTCATTCCTCTGTTTTTGTTTTTTTGTTTCTTTGTTCAAGTATCAAGACATGAATATCTTCTTTGTTTCTTGTTTTATTGCTTTAGTAATGTCGCATTTAGGCCGATGAAATTGAATTGAGGCCGCACTTTTTCATTTCGTTCCTCTGTTTTTGGTTTACATTTTAAGTATCCGGCAACGGATATCTTCTTTGTTCTCTTGTTTTATTGCCTTGTTTATATCGCATTTAGGCCGATGAAATTGAATTGAGGCAGCGCTTTTTCGTTTCATTTCAATTGCTTTTCAAGCCTTGTTTTTAACATCCGGCGTGAGATATTTACTGTTTTTATTTACCAAACATCCCGTCTTCTCGGGAATTGCCTCTGTTTTTACGCTTCTTGTTCTTGCTTTCTGCTGCTTCTTCTTCTTGTCTGATTTCAATTTTTAATTTTGCTTATTTGAACACATACTACATTGGCCGATGAAAAAATATCCGTCGATTTTTTAGGCCTCCACAGTTGTAAAGACGGAAAATAAAGCTTCTGGGCAAGGATGAAATTTAAATCTTTTTCACCCGAGAGACCAACATGTTCGATAGGCAAGGCAACTAAAATGACCAACGAATCATATGTTCGCAACCACGACGTGATTGGAATGATCTTTTCAAAATTTAAGTCTGAGCCCTCCGTAATAAAAACATTTATTGTTTTGGATACGGATTCGAAGTTATGTATATTTAATTGTTTCTAACCGTTTATTCTTGACAGCTTGCAAAGATAAAGTCAAAGAAGGCAAATAACCCCTCGGAGATTATTTATTTTGTTGTTGTCATTTACTTTCTTAATTCAGCTTTATTTCATTCTGTATTGTAATATTATTGTACTCGTGAAATTATTGAAATGTTTAGAATAGGCAAACATAGAATTAATTAATAGGGTAGTCTAAAACTTGAAACCCATTGCTAGTTCATTTATTTTTAGGCTCGGTTAGTTTTAAAATTGGTAATCGCTAGTTTTATCTATTTTTAGGCCCGTCGCCCATAAGAAATCACATTGCCTACATCTTTATCAATTTTCATACGAATGCATATTCATAGTCTTTTTTAGCTTTACATGTATATTATTGTCATACAAATGCATGCTTGTACAAATGCATAATTTCATTAAATACTTGCAATATTATTTTTATACTTGTAAAACATGCACTTTTAACATAATAATTAACCTGAGTTTGATCGGATAACCGCAAGTTAGCGGATCTTAAAGGATGCCTAACCCCTTCCCTTTAGGATAATAAAAAACCCTTACCTAGAATTTCATTAGTTTCGTAGATCATAAAATTGGAGTTATTTTACAGCTTTTAGTTAGTATTTAGGTGCCCTAATTCACCTTAGAATAATTAGGTGGCGACTCCTCAAAGCAAGCATTTTATTCAATCCAGAGGGAATCGACGCCATCGCGTTGCGAAGCCTCCAGGTCAAAATTGGGTGCTACAGCGTAACACTAGTGTTTAAGCCGTTAAAGTTGGTCGGTCGCAACTCCCGCCAAAGGCAAATTTTCAACAATAACAACCTCGACTTTAATTTTATATTATTTGTATTAATAAATAAATGTTACTATGATTATTCTTTTAGGATTCAAAATTTTCATCAAAACACCCTCCAAATACCGGAAAACAATTTCAATGAAAAATGACTTCGTTCGTATACATTTTACATTAAGATTTCATCTTAATTTTTGCTACCTCGTGTTGATGAACCTACTCATTTGCTAGCCCTAGTGTAAAGCATATACACTTATTTTCGTTATGTGGATCATATGTTAATAACTCGAGAGCTTTTGGTTTTGTCAAGCCGTAAGATGCTTTAAATATCTAAACAACATCATCATCTTATGAAAAGTCACATGTCAAACACAATTTTTTAGGAAAAACACCAACATATGTAAGTTAAATAACATAATCTCATGCTCAAATAGAGATGAACCCGAAACCTCCCCATCATATTACATGGCAAAGACTATATAAATAATTTTTTCATTTTATATACTCGGTACATTAAACACTGAAGTCAAACTGACATATTCCCTTTTTCCTTTTTCCTTTTTTCCAAAATGATGAGCTCAACCTCGCCCCAAGTGCCGCTAGATACTTTCTGATCTAAGGCATTTCTTTTCATTTCCAGGCTATTAAAGACAAGTTCGTTGGACCACTGCTTCACATGATTATACAAATAATAAATAATGATTAGGGGCGAATCACATAAACAAATGGGCGCTCTGTCATCCAGTTGATACCCAAATCTCTTGAGATGAAGAGTTTGTCAATGTACGCAATGACAATATCAGACGAGGCAACGTAATTTTGCATCTGCGTTCTTGCTGAGTCTTCTGAAATTAACAGACAGAAACAACAAATTCATCAGACAAAAATGAAAAGAAACAACCACTGGAACAGGTCAGGTGACCCAGTTCCCCAAATCTGCACATATGGACTAGGCTATACTCTATAGATAGGATGCGAGCCTCAGATGAGGATGGACATGAACTATGAAAATGCCTCAGGCATTGGATATTAGTGTGCCTAGAGATTCTGGCCAATAGAATGGTAACAATCATCTAGGTTGAGATAGAATGAAATGAACAACTATTGAGAAGAGAATGCCAGCATTCAATTACAATCACTATAAGACGCACAATTTGTTCCCTGGATCAAACAGTGCAAGTTTCCGTTCGTCTTTTTTCTTTAATTGAGGAAGTGAATATTCAGTTCTGACCCCATTAGCCAACAATTAGGAAGCTAACCCAAAATGTGATAGGAGAGGCAGACTAAGAAAAACTGACATTTGGAGTTTCGTACCACAGTATAGGAGGAAGCTCCTACAATCAGGATTACGATGTCCTAGAATTTCAGTCCACAGCTCATTTTTAGCCCAAATCAAATTGTGTCATTAAGAATAAACAAATTGGATAAAGCCAAACCAAGTTCACTTCATAACAAAAAAATTAATGTATCAGAACCGATGCATTAGACTTAAAAGTTATATTTCAGGGTCAGTGAGTTTTCAGTTGAATCAGAGGTATAGGAAATAAGCTGAAGCGCACACTCACCATCTTCATTAAGCTTGATCATCAGCTGCTGCCGGGTGGGAAGGGCATACATTCCTGCAGACACAGCTTTCCATCCATGATATGGAGCAAACACTTGGCTGTATGCTTTTGATGCTGGATCCTTCAAGGAATTCGCCCTGCCAAAGACAGTCATCAAATTGAACATCAAATATAGATATTAAAGCTAAAAGTACGGATTCCCGCTATAAGAGGTCTGATAAGACCAGTTAGTAACTTATAACATACAATTATACAAATACTATATCTCATAGTTCTACAATAACATTTCACAATATTTTGCTACTCCTGGACACCTAAAAAGGATGAACAAACAGACTAAGAGTTTGAGATTTATCAATCTCTTGCCAATTCCGCCACCAAAAAGGTAGTTTCATGTGAATATCACCATAGCGTCAAACAACAACTGACTTGCAGATTTGAATAGAACTCCATAATATTTGTGACTTCCATGCACCTTAATATTCCTTCCGCTGCCTTGGTTTTCGTGAGTTCTTCTTGGTTTCCTACTACAACCAAAACGCCCAAAGTCCTCAACTTTCCTATTATAGCCTAAACACCAAAAGCGCTCAGCCTTATTATCAACACTCACCTGCTCCCTACCATGTCTACTATACCCAGCCAATATATAGCCTATCGCGAGCGCCTGCCTATCCGAATCCCCCACAATATCAGCCCGCATACTTACCTCAGCCATGAGTCCATCCACCAAACGCACCCAGACCGCGTGCAAAACAAGAAAGAAAGTCAGTCAAAACCTATACACCTTTAGCCGAACCTCAAGCCTAGTTGTATGAAAGACTGAGAACCGCAGGAGTACTCCAGCCCATCCCAGGAAATGTCCCCAATCATGTTCCCAAATGGCACGATAAGACTAAGCATTGTGCATACCACTCTGGAATCCCTGGACACGACACTGGAAATTGATATGCCCTCAGAGACAAAATCGAGTCATTGATCAAAGAAGGAGTTATCCAACTTAAAAGAGTTCCCCCTGATGTAAACAATAACCCTTTGCCAAATCATGACGATGCCAATATGAACATGATTAATGTTGATGAATAACACAATTTGGAAGGGACTATTGTGCCAGTCCAGAGAGAGGAAAAGGTTGAATCATTGGCCTTTATCACCCTATAATTACAGTCCAAGTGAGGGCACCGTTTGAAGTAGAAGTGCTTCCTCCAAAGCCGTGGATCATGACATCGTATTTTCCTGAAGGAGTCTTATCGAACAATCTCCAAAGGAAAAGAGATGCTTCATTGCCAAAGCTTGTTCCGCCTATGAGTCAATCATTTGTCAAAACATGCACCGCTCAGGAATCAAATGAGGGCGATGCAGCCAACCCCGTGGGGGGACTCAAAAGTCTTTTCATTGTTGAAGAAGAAGCGAAACGCAATGTGATTCTGGATGATTACGCTGAAGACCCAACCATTTGGGATGCAGAGAAGGAAAATGTTTTGGAAGAATTGGACCTGTGCCCCGGCTCTGTTTATCCGGAAAGCTAGTTAATTGCATTAATACTTAATGAAACAATGCGATTCAGATTGAGGTTTGAATCACATCTATGCATTTAATGTTGGAATAGGCAGGAGATTCAGCACAACGTGAAACTATCTCTTACAACGAACCGACGACAAAGACGTTACATCACATTTCGTCTGTGCATGGACGACATTTCGATTCACAAGGTCGCATTCTCATTTACCCTTTTGTATTTCAGCAGTTACGCACTAATATTTTAACTTAGCTCTAGTCCGCATGATTTTGAATCAACAGGAGTTTCAGCACAACAACAACTATCTCTTACAGCAAATCGAAGACAACGACTTCATCAGCATTACGTCCATACAACGACGTCACCGGCATTACGTCCATACAAAAATGTCATCAGCATTACGTTTACACAACAACACCATCAACATTACAATGACGTCACAAGCATCACGTCCATACAACGACGTCATCAACATTACGTCCACGCAACAACGTCTTCAGCGCAACATGGAACTATCTCTTACGGCGAACCGAGACAATTTTGGTCAGCGGCCTACTTCGAACGTCGTTCCGCTCTTTCCCAATATTTTGCCACATCTGCAACCAGTGTCATCATAACGTGACACTGGGCCAATATTCTTGAATCCGTACCAACTTTTGCAATTTCTTCTCCCTCATAATTCTATCTCTACCCGTGCATCCCTACTCCTCGTTCAAAGCCCGATGATCCGGACAAATTGGTTAATCAGTCAACGTCTTTGTCCGAAACCTCTTTCATCGTCTCCGACCAAAGAGGGGCATATGTTGACACTCAATTTTGTTCCATCTTTTCCGATTTGGTTGCAATTTTAAATATTCTTGACACCTCAAAAACAATTTTAATATATATATTAATATCATTATTATTATTTATTATTATTATTATTATTATTCACATTTTTTTACTATCATTTACCTTTTAAAATCATAATCATAATTTTACCATAATATTCTATGTTATTTTATTTTTTCGCAAAACGGCATCGCATTTTTATTTTAAGCATTAAGCATTTCACATATATTATATTTTTATTATTATCAGATCGTTATATTTTATTTTAAATAATTTACATTTCTTCAAAGCATTTTAAACTCCTTTTTATATTCTTAACACCACAACCCATTTTTTAAACCCAAAACATTTTTCCCAACCCACCAAAAACACTCCACCAAATCAGCTGAACCGACCAGGCCCAATCGGCCCAACTTCCCCTTTCTTATTTTCGACCAAACCCATTCCCTTTATTCCCAAACCCTAAAAAATTTAATACACAAACAAAACCCTACACACCCCTTTACCCTCTCTTTTTCAGCCGACAAGCCTTCCTTATAGGAGGAAGATGAACTTTGGATTCGACGCTTATTTGAGAACTTCCTTATGATCTCATCCACATTGTCCATGGAACCCCATACCCTTATTCCCCAAATCCGTCGATGACCCGCCACCAAACCCTGCCACACCTACACCGGTCACACCCCTGACACCACCCATCACTTCACCCATACCTACATCCCTACAAACCCGCGATTTCGACCCCTAAAATCCGCAACCATTTGCCCATTTATTTCGATTTCAAACTCGGTTTTAGGGGGGAAATCCATATATATAAACCCCCTTTGTTCTCCATTGAAAGGGGTCCTTTTTTTTTGGTTCGAATCCGAAAAACAAATCGAAAAAAAAAGTCTGAAAAAATAGAGAACAAGGTCTGTTTTTTTTTAGAGTCAAGAACAGTCTGAAAACGCAAGAAAAAACATCCGAAAATGGAAAGAACAGTCAGAAAAAAAAATGGGTTTCTCCTAATTTTAGGTAAAAAATACCCCCTTTGTTTCACAATTTTTAATCTGAAATACACCCTTTGTTTCCCAATTTTCAACCTCCAAAATCTACCCTTTTTATTGTTCTTGTTCCCACTTTTTTCACATTGCATTTTATAAGTCATGCCCTACAATACGTATTTTTGTCAACAAATCTATTTTTACATGTATTTTATAACAAATGCCATGCAAATACATATTTTTATATCAAATCAATTTTGGATTTTACATCGGGAATTTATTCCTCGTAATCATAATCACTTCTGCAAGAAACCTTACATTGTCAAGAAATGCATCTCTTTTTATTTGCAACATCCTTTAATTCAAACATGCATTTTTTCCATAGCATAATAATTAACCTAAGTTTGACTGGATAACCGCAAGTTAGCGAATTTTAAAGGATGTCTAACCCATTCCCTTTAGAATAATAGAGAACCGTTACCTAGAATCTCATTAATTTTGCAGATCAGTAATCGGAGTTCACATTGCAGCATTTACTTAACATTTAGGTGCCCTAATTCATCGTAGAATAATTAGGTGATGACTCCTCAACAGCTTCAACAACATTATCAATTCAGGGGAATCGACCCATTACGTCGCGAACCCGCTGTTAAAAACGGGTGCGACACAAGAGATTAGGTAGTTATCTCGGTATAAATTTTAGGATTTTATGTTTATCTCATGCTTAGTTGGAGGTATTAGCAAAAAACTAGTTACTATCAAAATTTTGGTATAACTTATCTCTTATAGAAGGTGAGATTGATTTTTCCGGTTATAATCCTAAGATATCCTCATTTTGAACCAAAATGACCCCATAGTGAATGTTGATGAGCATGTATGTATTACCTATATCTGTATTTGTATTATTACAAAGCACGAAACTTCTTAGTGAAATGTTTTTTTTGCATTTTTTCCCTTTAAAAGTAGATTTTACATTGAACAATCAACTTAAATTCATAAAATATTTCTTTCTATTGCCAATGATTGGATTTCCATAAACAATGTTCGGTCATAAATGTTATACTCCCAAATCCGTTTGTTACACTTTAAGTTGGAAAGTTTTTTCGTAAATCAACCATAATTAGAGTTCTAAATAAACAAACAACTCTACCTTACATTTAGGACTTTAAATGTATAAAAAAATAATATTTCCTTTATATTTGGATTTTTCCTCTTTCTTTTTTCGTAGTATAAGTAATTCATTGACCATAATTAGTAGAGTTCTAAATAAACACAGAATCCTACCTTATATTTAGGACTTTAATTAAATGTGTAATACTTTAGAGATTTTTCTCTTCCTTCTTTTGGTAGTATAATAATTGCTTAACCATAATTAGATTAGAGTTCTAAATAAATACTGTCACCCTTTTGATGCCGAATTAGTGCAAACACAAGACAGATGTTAAACAATTCTTCATTTCTCTTATCACAAGTTCCAAGATTTCTCTCATCAACACGTATGTATACTTTTTATATTCTCCTTGTAATTTGATTGAAAATAATCATATTTATGTCATTATGTATTTAATTTTCAAGTTCTTAGAATGAAGTCAAGATTATCTTGCTTAATTATATGTGTTCTTCTCTGTTTTGCCTTAGCGCAAATTTATCCTACTTTAATAACAATTCACATTTACCTTTTAGATGGTAAAGACAAGGTTAAAGGTATCAACAAAACTAATTTTATTTTTAGTGAACCAACTGTGAATTCAACATTAGTGAAATTAGATTACTTTCCTGATACTTTCAACATTGATTTCGAAAAATCAATTAGACATTAAAAAGAAAATACATCTAATACAAATGCATAAACCAAATCTCTGAAGAAGAAGAAGAGAAATAATGAAGATTTTAATCTAATAAGGGTTTATAGGACGTGTTTAATAAGTTAGTACAAATTTTGAGGAGAAAGATTGAAAGAAATTCAGATAATAAAGTTACTAGAGAGAGACTTTTATGGTAGCTACATATTACCAATTTTTTAAGTTAAAAAGTCAATGTGGATTACTATATATCATTAGTTGTTGATTGGGTTGTTTTATGCCTTTAATCAAACACTCTTCCTGTAGAATTTATGTATCAAAACGTAAATAGGGCAGCCTGGACCACAGGGTCTATGTATCAAAACGTAAATACGTATTCTGAAAATATTATAATTAGATATAAATTATCCCAATTTTCATAGTAATTGTTATACTCTTTAACCCAATATCACATTTTAAAAGTACTTTCGAAATGACACTTAAAAATTGCACGTCAGGTATTTATAGTTTAATAATATTTATATAATATATTTTTTTTATATATTTATTGATATAGAATACACGCGCAAAGCGCATGCTGTCTGTGGGACAGCATGGCAGAATATGAGTTTATCTTTATTCTTTAGGAGGGTATTAATAGATGTGAGTCCTAGTTGTTGTGAACATAGGGGGATGCAACATGAGGATTTCTCGGGGGCCACCCATCCTAGTACTACTCTGAGTTCTGATGGGATCCGGTGCTTAGTGCTAACATTATCGCATCCGAGGGTATTATTAGATGGTTTTCTTAATCTTGAGCATATAACTGGAAACTCTGCTGGTATTCTATGGTACTTTATAGAGCAGTACGGGAAATAATAACTATTACAAATGTTCGAAAGGATAAATAAATGGTCAATCTTCAAAACTGCCGCATGTGTGTTGTGTCTTGAATCTTGATCACCTTGCAAAGCCAATGTTGAGCGCTGCTGCATGTTTGTTGTGTCTTGAATGTTGATATCCTGAAATCAAGAAACAACTAAATCTGGATGGTTACAACGTTGTGTGTTGAGTCGAGGATAGCCCTCTATCCTTAAGACAAGATTGCCCCGTATATATGCTTTTACGTTAGCGGGCAATAGTCTCCCAAGATAAAACAACACTTTAATCTCAACACTACAAAGCCAATAGGTTGAGCCTGACGAAGAAAACAAATATGACTCGACTTCTTTCAAGATATGGAATAGGAAGGAAGAGTTTCGCCTACTCTTCTCTTTTGTCTCTGTGTATATAGTGTGTCTCTATAGTGTATATCTTGTGTATACGTGAGGGTTTAGTCCTTTGTTTTTGGTGATTTTCAGCCTTTTTGTTTGTTTTTAGTTTTTTTTTGATCAGTTTGCGATATATTTTTAAATCTGTTTTCTGGCTTTGTTTCTTGCTACTATTTTGAGCCAAATGAAGTTCAATATATAGCATGAGGAGGGGCTGTCCAACAGCCACAAACAAGGCTGTAATGGCCCTTAAAGGAGGGCTGTAATGGCAGGTTTTAATGCCATAAATGAGGTGAATAAGGTCATGAAGGAGGTTGCTCAATTGCCCAACTAATGGGCTGTTAATAGAGGAGCTAATCAGCCAAGTAATGGCTGATTAATGCCTCAAAAACAGTCCCAACGATAGGCTTTCTGCCTTCCGTCACCTTCCCAGAAACTCTGGGGACCAAACTGCAAATATTGAAACTGCAAATATTGAAACTTCAGGGACCAAACTGTACATAAGAAAGAATTTTGGTCCAAACTGTACATATGAAACTTCAGGGATCAAACTGTACATCTGGCAGAGTTCTCTGGTCCAAAAAGATAATATTAGACAAACCATTTACCTAATTCGTGACCCTGAACCTGACGGACGCAAGCGGCAAGGCGGCAGCGCGTGTGGGCTTAGCCTTGAACCCAAGCACATCTAGGTCTTCCCTCCTTTAAACACACATGGGATACCCTGGGGTCCCATATCCTTTACCAATTAGAGACTTATATAGAGAGCAATTCTTCCTATTCCCACCGATGTGGTAGATTTGTCCCACACCACATTTCCATGTCTCAAACACCTTACTTCGTGGACCAATATCTCTTTCATTTCTCAACGAAATTAGACGATTCTTGGCCCTACGGTCATCTACTCACTTCGTAGATCATGCATCTGCGAAGAGACAAGGTCTCCAACATGCGGAACACTAGTGTTTAATTCATCAAAGATGGGTGGATGCATCTCCCCGCCAAAGGCTAATTTCCAACAATCCCCTCTATGAAAGAGAGATTGTGGCGCACGCACAAGGTGCCTACATTTCAGCAATCTTTCAGCGAAAAGATATTGCATCAGGAGTGGTAGCTTTCGCTTTGAACCTTCCCTAGTTGAAACCATCGGACTTACTTACTGCGCGGTGAACGTGATGTCTTGAACCGTCAGTGTTTAGTGTAAGCCAAGACAATGATATCAACACAATAACTCTTCTTATTCATTTTCCTTCTTACGTTTCTGTTCGTTGTGGCCATGGACACACTTGGATTCTTAAGAGCGTTCATTTGAGGCGGTCATCCTCGCACTTAAATAGGTGATCTCCTAAAAGGTATCCTGCTATACCCCACTTCTCAAGTGTTAGGAATCATTAAAAGTTTCCCCAACCTTAACCTCAACCATTTGAGGATCTTCTAAAAGGTTTGGAAGCTTAACCTTTACCCACCATGCAGGTAGCACTTTAATGTCTATCGCGGGAACAACTTTCGATTCATGTTTCCGTATAGAAATCATCATCTGAAGTGCTTCTTGCTTCTACCGAAGTGCTCAACTGAACCTTTTGCCGCTTAGTTTTCCCATTGAACCAAATTCTTGGGATCTCCAATCAGTATGGTTGGGTTACCACCGCAAAGGTTCGTATTGTTTGGGTTTTAAGCCAATTCCCCTAGACAGGCAGAACACTTGATCTCCGGGTAGTCCGTTAGTTAGTAAACAAGGATGTGAAACCTGTGATGATCAACTGCCATACGGTCTTATGTCTCCGACAGATCCTGAAAGATATGTCCAGACGCCGTCATCCGTGTCCTTCCTGAAGCCGACCGGCTAGCCACAGTGTATAACTGCTGAAGGCACGGGTTTCTCCCAATAAGGGACGTCCTCTAAGGAGCCGTGAAGTTACTCAACTTCTTTCATGCTTTGTATAAAGCGATAAACTCCGATTCCATCATGAATCGGCCGATGCAAGTTTGCTTAGAGGATTTTCCAAGACCCACCATACACATTTACTTGTGGCTTTGGTGTTCTTGAATCGATGTCGGTTGCATCACTGTGTTCTCCCGAACCTGGACATCCAGAATACTATAATCTGTAGATAAGCATTAATTCGAGATATTGTCATATCTCGATTTAACGCTTTCTACCGATCATGTATTAAAATCATCGATGAACCTTAGTTCAATCGATGCGTTAAATAGGACGATACCAGGTCGGTTGTAGTGTGTACAATACATTGAACTACACATGACCTGTGCATATCGCTCCTTGTCTATGGGTGCACCATGATTCCAATCAGTTCTATGATTCATATCCATTGGTGGCTTCAACGAGACTGTCAACTCTCGACCAGTCCGTTAGATGTCTTAGAAATCCAATTCCTAAGATGTCATCTGTGATACCCATATCTTTCATATCTTTCATATCGAGACTTTGTTTCAATATGACTTTTACTTTCAGACTGTTGATTCTCCAACTATTGGCATTCTAACTTCAGAGTCAATGTTTCTGTGGTTAGATTCATTGTTTCTATTTTATCTGAAACTTTCAGGACCAAAATGTAAACATTTCAGGGACCAAGATGAAAGTTCAGGAAGAAGCCCAACAGTCCAGAAAACCAACTCTGATTCTCTTCTTCCAACTCTCCGGTTGGGAAGGCTAATTCAACATTCATGCCACGCAAGACTGCAATGGCCCTGGATGTGAAACTACTCACAGGGGAGCACATCTTACAACCCAAAGGTTCTTTTCTCGGAGGAAGATCAACCATTACGCAAGTATCGTTCTATATGATAGAGTTTATTTCTCTCTTTGTAGCTTCTTTCCAAAGCAGCGCTTTTGGAGATGACAATTATTTGTTAATTGTCCATGGTTCATTCTTAACCATACACGCTAGAAGGACTGGAACAAGTCTTTGTCCCCTTCTTTGCTTCGTCTCGGTTCAACATCTAGAATCGCTGAGTTCTACAGATCTGGAATATTAAGTTCCGGATAGCCAACAACTTTCGAGTCCTGTAGATACGGAACGTCTAGTTCCGGACAGTCAGGCCCTCACAGGTTCTTGTTAACCTTGAGCAATTACTCGTTTTTCCTTTTTTCAAGGAAAGCTATCTTAAAAGAATTCAGCATTATTTGATGCCAAGAGGCGATCAACACTACTGTTATTCGCAGATCCAGTGGATATGCAATCTACAGTCTTAGGTACAACTTGACCTGTTTCAGTAGTCCAACTTTTACCAAGCCACCCCACATAATTTGGGCGTGCGAGCTTTGCGCTTGGCTAACACCGTTGGACTGAGGTGAGAAATGAACAGTCGTTTAATGAACGATGCTTCACTTTCTCCCCCTCTATCACTACGAATTTCTCAATCCGTAGGCTTAGTTGATTTTCAACTTCTGCTTTGTAGCGCTTATCCGCTTCAACAAATTCATCTTTTCTTTTTAACAAACAAAGGATTCCATACGTTGTACCATCATCAATGAAGGTCACAACGTACTTGTCTCCCCCCTCTATTTTGTATAAACTTCAAATCACCCAAGTAGGTGTGACTAAGTTCTAGAGGAGCGGTGCTTCTTTCGCTATTCCCTTTGACGGAATTTGGAAATGTGATTTTGCCTATTCGTCTACCTCACATTCATTTTGAGGGTTTATGTCGACAGAAGGCAACAATCTCAACATCGTTAGCTTTTGAATGACTTGCTCTTTAACGTGTCTTAATCTATGATGGCATAGATGCACGGATTACAAATATATCATTCATTTGGCTACAGACGTACTGTACCATTCTTAGTTATTACAGACCTGTTGGACTAGTCTCAAACCAGCTTGACCAACAGCGTCCCTTAAACCAAGTTAGGGATATGTATCACCTCATCTTAGAGTAATCTCATTCCCTGAAGTCCTATTGAGGACAACCTCTCCAACCCCTTCTACTTTAGAGGTGGCGTTGCTTCACATGAACAACATCTTGCCCGTGGTTAGGGCGTAACCGGATCATATGTGATCTGGATACTCTGGCCCACTCCAGTTGCTTTGGCAGACTGAGTGTCCAATTTCTTTTCTGTCTTTCTTTAGGTCTTCAGATTATTTAAGACATGGAAACTCTGGCCCACCCTAATAGGTGTCCATTACTTTTCCTATGAAATGAATTCTGGCCCCACTCCAGTCGCCCGGAGGCTTTATATGACTGAGTGTCCAATATCATCATATCAAAGGAATTTTGGCCCACTCGATCGCCTTGGAGGCTTTATATGACTGAGTGTCCAATATCATCCTATGAAGGATCTTCTGCCAAATAGTATGACAGGCTCAACGTCTTTAACTTTTAGACTTCTTCCGTTATGATTGGTGCCCAGATAATTCTTGGCGCTTACTTAAGAGTGGTAACAGTTTTCGTACATTCAATGGATCTTTCTCCCTCGTATGTGCGAACATACTTTACACACTTTAATAATTACACTTAAAAGAACGGGTCTTTTTAAGTTGCTTTACAATTCAATCTTTAAACGGAAAAGAAGATGAGATTAAACTTCTGATTTTTAAAGCGTAAGGAATATAAATTATTTTCATATTCCTCCTTACTTTAATCAATTTTTAATCAGACCTCATTTAATCTTTATTCTTGACAAGTAAGAAAAACTACTTATCCCAATTTCGGATTCTGGCTCACTCCAGTCACTTCATCAAACTGAGTGTCCAGTTCCTTCTTACCATTATTCGGATCTTTTGTCTGGGACAGATACATGCCTTCTGCTGCAAGATAGAAGCACATCTTCAGTCTTCTCCTCTTGTCCCAGTTGACATCCTCAGGCTCTCGAGAGAGCTTGTTCCCACCAGTCGTGGTAGCGGTGACACCATGAACATGTTCATCATCATCACTCTCTTCTACCAGAAAACCATTGCCATATCCAGATTTGGTGACACAACTTTTGACCGACATCTTTCAAACACTAATAGTATTACAATACAATCTTGTCTTAAACTGCTGGTATTCTATGGTACTTTATAGAGCAGTACGGGAAGTAATAACTATTACAAATGTTCGAAAGGATAAATAAATGATCAATCTTCAAAACTGCCGCATGTGTATTGTGTCTTGAATCTTGATCACCTTGCAAAGCCAATGTTGAGAACTGTCGCAAGTTTGTTGTGTCTTGAATGTTGATATCCTGAAATCAAGAAATAACTAAATCTGGATGGTTACAACATTGTGTGTTGAGTCGAGGATATCCCTCTATCCTTAAGACAAGATTGCCCCGATATATGTTTTTACGTTAGCGGGCAATAGTCTCCCAAGATAAAACAACACTTTAATCTCAACACTACAAAGCCAATAGGTTGAGCCTGACGAAGAAAACAAATATGACTCGACTTGCTGAAGATATGGAATAGGAAGGAAGAGTTTCTGTCTACTCTTCTCTTTTGTCTCTGTGTATATAGTGTGTCTCTATAGTGTATATCTTGTGTATACGTGAGGGTTTGGTCACTGTTTTTGACTGATTTTCAGCCACTATTTTGAGCTGTTTTCGTGACTGTTTTTCAGTCAGCTGTGCAGTATATTTTTGTCTGTTTTTCTGGCCTGTTTCTTGCTACTGTTTTGAGCCAAATGAAGCTCAATATATAGCATGAGGAGGGGCTGTCCAACAACCACAAACAAGGTTGTAATGGCCCTTAAAGGAGAGTTGTAATGGCAGGTTTTAATGCCATGAATGAGGTGAATAAGGTCATGAAGGAGGTTGCTCAATTGCCCAACTAATGGGCTGTTAATAGAGGAGTTAATCAGCCAAGTAATGGCTGATTAATGCCTCAAAAAACAGTCCCAACGGTAGGCTTTCTGCCTTCCGTCACCTTCCCAGAAACTCTGGGGACCAAACTGTAAATAGTGAAACTTCAGGGACCAAACTGTACATAAGAAAGAATTCTGGTCCAAACTGTACATCTGGTAGAGTTCTCTGGTCCAAAAAGATAATATTAGACAGCCCCACAGCTCGTGACCCGGACGGGCGGGCGGAGGCGGCGCTCGTGTGGGCTTAGCCTTGAACCCAAGCACATCTAGGTCTTCCCTCCTTTAAACACATGGGATACCCCTTGGGGTCCCAAACCCTTTACCAATTAGAGACTTATATAGAGAGCAATTCTTCCTATTCCCACCGATGTGGTAGATTTGTCCCACACCACATTTTCATGTCTCAAACACCTTACTTCGTGGACCAATATCTCTTTCATTTCTCAACGAAATTAGACGATTCTTGGCCCTACGGTCATCTACTCACTTCGTAGATCATGCATCTGCGAAGAGACAAGGTCTCCAACATGCGGAACACTAGTGTTTAATTCATCAAAGATGGGTGGACGCATCTCCCCACCAAAGGCTAATTTCCAACAAACTCTAACTTCACATCCAAAATAAATGCCATGTAATTAGAAAGATGTAATTGATTAGGAAACTTCAGACATCTACTTTATTCTTCTCATGGGAGTTGGTATTACTTTTCCAAGTCATTACATATTTTTTAAGTGGAGAAACGACTATTTATCGATTATACAGATATATGATCACTCAATAAATTCCCCTGAAAATTTTATCTTTTAACAGAACTTTGAGGTTAAACTAAGTTTGATGTCAAATTCAAGGGAAATATTGGTGTACTTAAATTATTAGGTGGTCAGATAATAAAACCTATAAGTCTAATTTTAACTCACATTATTTATATTCATAATTTGCAGGACGAAATGGTTAATGGCAATAGCGAAAATGCTGATCAAAGGCATAGTAGTACATTGAAGAAGAGGGGTTGTGGGTACAGCAAAGACGATTTTTTGCCAGAGGAATCGTTTACGAGCTGGGGAAGTTATGCTCAGGCATTACGTGAAACGAAAACGAGGCTTAAAGACCGCGTATTGTCTCGCTCTACGGACCAACTAGAGCTCCATGAAGTGCGCGATCGCAGCCAACATCAGATGAAGAAAACGTTGAACTGGTTTGATTTGATTTGGTTTGGTATTGGTGCAGTAATGGGTGCTGGAGTTTTTGTACTAACCGGTGAAGCGACTAAAAACTTAGCTGGCCCTGCTGTTTTACTGTCCTATGTGATATCAGGCGTATCTGCTATGCTTTCAGTCTTGTGCTATACTGAATTCTCAGTTGAACTCCCTGTGGCTGGTGGATCATTTGCATATCTGAGAGTGGAACTTGGCGATTTCATTGCTTTCATTGCTGCAGGGAACATTCTGTTTGAGTACATTGTGGCTGGTGCTAGCGTGGCCCGCTCTTGGACTTCATATTTCGCGACTTTATGCAATCACAAGCCTGATGATTTCCGGATCAATGTCTCAAGTCTTGCTGAGGGTTACAACCACTTAGATCCCATAGCAATTGTTGTCTCAATGGTCATTTGTGTAGGTGCATCCTTGAGCATGAAAGGTTCCTCGCGATTCAACTCCGTTATGACCATACTACATGTTATTGTCATGGTTTTTATTCTTGTTGTTGGGCTAACTCAGGCGAATTTGGCTAACTATTCAAACTTTGCACCTTATGGTGCTCGTGGCGTCTTGAAAGCAGCAGCTATGCTATTCTTTGCTTATGTTGGATTTGATGGCGTCGCAACTCTTGGGGAAGAGGTCAAGAATCCAGGTAGGCACGTGCAAAACTACGGAAAGTTATACTGTGTATATAGGTTAAATATATTAAATCTTGAACGCACTTTGATAAAATTCCTGGCTTTGTCACTGCAGGTAGGGATATTCCTGTGGGATTAATAGGTTCGATGGTGGTGACAATCATAATATATTGTCTCCTAGCCGCGACTTTGTCCCTTATGCAACCTTTTAACCAAGTGGATATTAATGCCCCCTTTACCATTGCCTTCCAAGCTGTAGGGATGAATTGGGCAAAGTACATAGTTGCATTTGGGGCATTGAAAGGGATGACAACAGTTTTGCTGGCCAATATTATTAGTCAAGCTAGGTATTTTACCCACATTGCAAGAACTCATATGGCCCCTCCATTTCTTGCTGCAATTAATGAAAAGACAGGGACCCCTGTCACTGCTACAGTTGTAATGACCGTCGCGAATTGCATAATGGCCTTCTTCACAAGTCTTGACATATTGGCAAACCTCGTTTCAATCGCCACATTATTCGTATTCTCACTAGTTCCCCTAGCACTTCTAGTGAGACGTTACTATGCATCAGGGGAAACATCGGACAATGATAGGAACAAACTCATCATGTTCTTGGTTTTGATCACATTGTCCTCGATTGGAACGGGTGTTTTCTGGGCAATCAGCGACAACACTTGGATCGGGTGCATAATTAGCGCTGGAGTTTGGTTTTTTGCCACATTGGGGCTAAATTTAACACTAAAGGAAGCGCGGAAACCTAAGGTGTGGGGATTACCATTGATGCCATGGATTCCATCTGCTAGTATAGCTATTAATGTGTTCATCATGGGCTCGATTGATGGTGCATCATTCGTGAGATTTTCAGTTTGGACCGCGATTTTGCTTGTGTATTACTTGCTTGTAGGATTGCATGCTACCTATGATGCAGCCAAGGAAATTGAGAGCAAAGGTACAAATGCTACTGATATTGAAGCCATTTCAGCAAGGACCAGTGCATTGGAGTAGCTTATAACTAGGCAGATAACTAGGAATGGAAGATAGTAGTTGATTTTGCAAGTATGGTTCTGCCTGAAATGTTAAGTAACTTAGCTTTCTATCCTTTTAGCTTATTGTTAACTTTATCAAAGCTAGGACAAGGATTATTGATAATCAGCTCTCTTTGGTTTAAGGTTATAATATGAAAATCCGAGATACTTTCCAAAATTCTCCAACTTCTTCGAATTCGAACCTATAGATGGTACTTCTCATATGAATTTAGTGTACAAGAGAACATCTACAATGGATTTAATTCATACACATAGGGGCAGCCCAGTGCACTAAGCTCCCGCTATGCGCAGGATTCAGCCCAGTGCACTAAGCTCCCGCTATGCGCAGGATCCGGGGAAAGGTCGGACTACAAGGGTTTGTTGTACGCAGCCGTACCTTAATTCATACACACTTACTCTAAAAAAAATCTTTACACTGTTAGTGCAATTAATCTATTATAGCAGGTTACTTACCATTTATTCCAAATTATCAATGAACGTTAGATATGTAAGGATCGGCAACAACTCCCTTTAGAAGGAACTGTTGGTCAATATCTTCGGTTTCCTCACTACAAGAAAGTATAGAATTAAAAACGTAAATGACAACAAAAATTTAATATATTGTTGCTAAAAACGTAAATTGCAACAAAAAAAAAACTTGTTGCGAAAACTTTTTGCATCGGTTGTTATTGCAACGGCAACAATTTTGTTATTGCGAAAAGTACTTTTGGTAACATCCAACATATAGCAACAAAAAGTGTCGTTGACAAATGCATTTCTTCTTGTAGTGCCTCCACGCCGCCTTCGGTCAACTCGTGGTGTGTGGCTTTGATGAGAAAATTGTGCGGGCTTGACTCAAAGTGGACTATTATACCATATTGATTATTGATTGTCTTCTATTAGTTTAGCCCAACAACTAGCTACATTTTAACAATATATAGTTTTGGAGACGCATACACAAAAAAGAAGCTAGTGTATGTTGGTGGCATAAATACTCGAATGATGTGGGTCGCACACGATTAATCTTCAATTTAGCTTATAAGGTAATGAATCATGTGAAACTTAGTTATGTTGGGTGTGCGAATGAACACCATCATTGCTAACTGGAAAAAATTTAAAAATACTACATATAAGGTATAGACCCCAAATGGATAATATCAGGGCATGTTAAATATCAGGCAATTCACATGAACGCCTCCATCTTGGGGTGATCTTTAATTTCCCCCCCTCAAATCCTTGGTCTTTAATTTTTGTCTTTACTTTAAGTAATAAAAAACGATCGAAAATATTCCTGACATCAAAAAAATAAAAAAATAAATTCGACATACCCTTATTTATGACCTAATTTCGCGAGGCAAACTTTCACCATAAGTTATGTAGGAATTAAGTTTCTTCGGCATAACTTCATTTCTACAGAACTTATGTCGGATAAAGCAAAGTTTCTATGAAACTTTAAACGTTGCGATTTTTTTTTTCCAATTCTGATGGGGAATGAACCCAGAATATATGATTTCGTAGACTAGCGAATAAAGATACTTTGATTCATAAATTTTCACTAAATGAAAAGCAGAGGCAAAAATTAGAGACCAACGATTTGAGGGGAAGAAATTAAAGGCCAGTTGTATGAAGGGGAATCCGCTCAAAAAAAATGTTGAAGTATCACTTTCATGTTAAAAAGTATTCACTCTATCCCAATTTATATGATACATCTCATTTTTTGTCTGCCAAAAAAGAATTTCACATTTCTATATTTATAAATAATATAACTTTTTCAGATGATTTACAGCCACACATTTATGTAAGATTTATTTTGGATCACACATTTCAAAAGTCTTTATTTATTTATTAAACTCCGTGTCAAGTCAAATGGTGTCACATCAATTGGAATGGAGGGAGTATGTGTTGTTTTAACCCAACAATCTTTATAGTGGGTGTGGCAGGAAATATATCGTGGGCTGAGGGCTGCTGCTATATTTTTGGTGTATTTAGCACGTTGGTGGATTCTTTGGACCACGTTTATATTGATTAATTTAAGATTGTCATTTTTGTTGTATGTGATTTTGTGATCCATTCATTATAGATTTGATATGTTCTCATTTTGTTGTACGTGTTATGTCTTATTTTGTAGTCTCTCTAACACTAGGCTGAGTAGATGAGAGATGAATGGTGATGCCTTTTCTGTTTTTTTTTTTGTTTTTGATAATTCAGGTTTCCAGGCTTGCGTCTGACTACTTCACTGGTATTATCCAGATGTCCTGGAGGTATTAGCACCGGTCCTTCAACACTATTACCAGGTAAATCGCGGGATGTGCTCCGGTGGCCAATTTTCCTGGGAGCGTACAACTGATCAATGAGACAAGGTCAAATTCCCCAACATGCAGAGTTTCTTCGTGCTTGCAGGGAATCGAACCCACGTTGTCCCATGCCAGAGCGCCTTATAGCGCCCAGGCTTTGCCTTTTCTTAACTTAATAGAACTGTGGTCAGGAATTGGACTAACGAACCTACACCATCACTTTTGCTATTTGCCTGCGTCTTCTTTCGTTTACAAGTACAAGCTAGTCTTTTTGTGCTCTTTCGTTACGAGTTTAAATTATATATATACTGTAAAGTATAAAGGGATTATTTAAAAACTAGTTATTATATGCAAGTAACCTGCTAAAATATCTTAGAGAAACGAATCGATGATTTAATTAGTATAACGGTAGATTGAATTTAATTAAATCCTTTCTTTATTGCTAGCAATGTTAGAGAAGCTTAAGAAAAGTTAACCAGCTGGTATATCTACTTACTTGAGTATATAAGGATGAATATCATGAAGAAACCAAGAAAAATAAGGAAAATTGAACGAGGAACATCTCCAACACTTGCTTAATTCACCTATTACTATTACAAACAAGACATACGTAGAATAGTGTAAATATGTTTGATAGAGTTCTCTTATTAATGTCATATATATATATAGAGAGAGAGTATACAATTGTAGTCCTAATAAAATTAGAATCTCTATTTTACATTAATTACACTAAATATTAATTACAGAATATATTGTGAATATATATGGAATATATTCACTATCACACCCCATTTGTGAAGATATCTGCGTACTGATACGAAGAAGGTACATGCAACACCCTAACGTGACCTATTGCAACCTTCTCACGAACAAAGTGAATATTCATCTCAATATGCTTGGTTCGCTGATGCTGAACCAGGTTATGAGATAAGTAGACACCAGATATGTTATCACAGTAAACCAAAGATGCCTTACGCATGAGACAATGAAGCTCAAGAAGGAGATTTTGGAGACAACATAGCTCAGCAACAACATTCGCAACGCCTCAATATTCTGCTTCTACACTCGAACGGAAAGCATGGCTTGCCTTTTGATAGACCATGATATGATATTATCCCCCAAAAACACACAATAGCCGGAAGTAAAGCGACAGGTGTCCGGACAGCCTGCCCAATCTGCGTCTGTGTATGAGAGCAATCTAGTCGGTGTTGAGGGATATAAATGAAGTCCATAGTCAAGAGTGCCCTTAACGTACCGAATGCTACACTTAAGAGTTGTAAAGTGAGGCTCCCTATGAGCGTACATGAACAAGCACACATGCTGAACCGCATATGCAATATCTGACCGAGTGAAGGTGAGATACTGAAGAGCACCTGCGAGACTACTATAAAGAGAGGGATCAGTGACCGGATCCCCATCATCTGCAAAGAGTTTGGACTTGGAGTCAACGAGAGTGGGCATGATCTTACAATTTATCATTTTAGCCCTGTTGAAGATCTCCTTTGCATACTTACGATGACACAAGAACATGGCATGTGCGGATCTGGTCACTGATATCCCTAAAAAATAACTCAACTTACTCAAGTCAGTCATAGCAAATTCAGACTTGAGTAGAGCAATGATCTCGTGCTTCAGGCCATCTGAAGAACATAGCAGTACAATATCATCCACATATAACAGAAGGTAAGTTGTGTCAGTACGTCGATGAAAAATGAACAATGAATGATTAATATTGATGCACACGAAACCGATCTGTATAATGTAAGTGGCAAACCGCTCATACCAAGCCCATATAGCGACTTACGAAGACGACAAACATGATGAGGAGCCTCCGGATGCACAAAACCTGATGGTTGATGCGTATAAACGGTTTCTTTCAAATCCACATGTAAGAAAGCATTCTTTACATCAAGCTGATGAATAGGCCAATTCTTCCCTAGAGAGATGCTCAACACCGTGCGGATGGTAGCTCTCTTAACCACTGAACTAAAAGTCTCACCACAATCAACACCATCTTGTTGCCTTGTGCCATTTGCCACAAGTCTGACCTTGTGACGTTCAAGGGCACCATTATCTCTGAACTTGTGACGAAATAACCACATACAACGGATGCCATTCACCTCATTAGGTCGCAGAACAAGATCCCAAGTGCGATGTAAAGTAAGCACATTAAACTCCCCTCGCATGTAGGGGTGGGCGTATATCGATTCGGTTTTGTATCCGAAAAATATGAACCAAATAAAAATTATTTAAAAAAAAAACCGAATACAACTTTTTTTTTAAAAAAACCGATATGTTCGGTTTATATGCCGAACGTATCGGATTATATCGGTTTTTTCTACCGGGTCGGGATTTTTTTTTTAAATTGAATTTCCAAAACTGAAATTGACATTCACACCTACACTATCATGAAATTTCGACGTTGAAATCTTGTGTATCATGAGATGTTTACTAAAGAAAAAGGAAAATTAGAAATCGATTTGGGGGAAAACACAAATTGATTGGGAAAACGGACATTTTTGTAAAAATTGGCTTCGCCAAACTGCCAAAAACCGGCCTCATCTCGAAAAAATACGCACAATAAAAAACAAATCGGGTAAAACGGACATCCGAGCGCAGAGTTATGACCATTTAATGTTTGATCAATTTACAACTACTTTTTCTCCCTACATTTTATGTCAATGCTTCCGTGATATGTTAATCAAGTTCATGCCGCATGCGACTTCCATAAAAGCTTCATTGATTAGCTTCAATGGTTATGAGTCAAGGGATAGTAGTAGCCTAAAATAAAAAAATAAAAAATAAAAAAATATATATATTTAATTCAGTTTTTCGGTTTGGTTCATATCCAAAATTAAAAAACCGAACCGAATCACTAAATCCTGATTCAGTTCGATTTTTCAAAAAAATCATTTTTTTTAAAAACCGAACTGAATTTTGGTTCGGTCCATTTTTTTTGGTTCTCCGGGCTTTTTGCCCACCTCTACTTGCATGGCCGCATTCTAATTCGGGTCAAGTTTGGCTAAGGTTGGATTTTTAGGTAGAGGGGAGATGATTTGAGTGGACAAATTAAAGTGGACTTTTGGTTTGAAAATTCCGTGTTGTGCACGAGTTTCCATACGGCGGGTTAGGGGCTGACTCGGGTATAGTGGGGAGGTAGGTGGGTACTGTGGGTTGGGCTGGAAGTTTGCGGGACTGGGCCGTAAGGTAGTGGGCTAGGAAGTGACATCATTGGTTTGGGTGAAGGGACTGGGCCGTGGGTTATTGGGCTGGTCAGTGGGATTGGGTTGTGGGGTATTGGGTTGGGTATTACTTTTGTTAGGCTGAGTATCATTGTAAGGTGGCCGGGCAATGGGTAAATTAGGTTGGACAATGTTGATGGGTGATGTGGCAGTGGGTCCCGTGGATGGGGCAGTGGGTGACAGGTTGGTATTTGGCCTATATAGTGTGTTTTGAAGTAGAAATGAGGTATTCGAGTCATCAAGAAAACCCTAATCAGTGACTCGAAATTTTTAGATGTAGTCAAATGGAAAAACGTACTCAACAAACGTGACATGTCGTGAGACTAAGATTTTGTTTGTGGATAACTCATAGCACAAGTATCCCCTATGGTTCGACGGAAAACCTAGGAAGATGCACGGAGTGGAGCGAGACGCTAATTTGTGAGGGACCGTGGAGGCCAGATTTAGGTAACAAAGACAACCGAAAATTCGAAGGTGATCATAGGAAGGGATCCGACGGAAGAAAATTTCGGTGGGTGTCCTATTTTGGATCGTACGGGTAGGTAAGATGTTAAGAATGTATTCTACCATTTTAATGCATATACCCAAAAGGTAGGGGAGAGGCTCATGAAAAAGAAGGGTATGAATCATATTGTTATTTGTGCGGAGAATTCTTTCGGCTTTACCATTTTGAGGGGAAGGAGAAACGAAAAATCATGTCATTAGCCGCACAAAAATTATGAAACATGGAGTTATTGAACTCACGACCATTATCACATTGAAACGTTTTGATGTCTTTTTAAAATTGCGTTTTAACTAATGTATGAAATTCAAGGAATTTAGAGTAAACTTGAGATATAAGTTTAAGCGGATAGACCCAAAGGAAGTGAGAGAAGTCATCCAAAAATATCAAATAATATTTATGACCTAGGATGCTAGTTATAGGAGATGTCCATAAATTCGCATGAATAATATCAAAGGGAGAGAAAGTAATACTCAAAGAGGACGTAAATGAAAGTCTAACATATTTCCCTAGATGACAAGAGGAGCAACTATGGGAAAGTTTCCCTTTATTACATTTGATTAAATTGCGAGTTCTAAGGGAATAAAAAATATGAGCTCCTGGATGACCAAGTCTACTATGCCACGTTGATGGAGATATTGCAGCTAAAGCGGTGGGTGGAGTGACATAGGCAGTGGACGTGGATCGGAAAGGATAGAGGTCCCCTACACTATTGCATCTCGTAAGAAGTCTCCTCGTACGTAGGTCCTTTACAGAAAAATCAAACAGGTCAAACTCAATGGATACAAAATTATCAGTAGCAAATTTTCTAACATAGATCAGGTTCTTGGTAATGTTAGGGGCATATAGGACATTTTTAAGGGAGAAGTGGGGATGTGGCGGTGAAGTTAGTGTGTGGCCAACCCCTTGAATTGGAATGTGATGATCATTTCTGACCATAATAGATTGAGGAGTATTTAAATTGCACAGTTAGGGAAGATTACCAGAATTGTTGGTGAGGTGAGACATGGTGCCGTATCCATATACCACGCACCATCGGGTTGCGAAATTTTTAAAGAACCGAAAGCACGGCCCAAATCTGTTGGATTGAAGCTAGACGGTTTCTGCTGGGCCATTGTGTAGTGGGCCAGGTGGCTGGACAGATTATCGGTGGTGTTGGGTCGCTGTATAGTGGGCCTCGACAGTACCCACTATTTTTGTTGGGCCTGGCCTGGAAACGGTCTGGTCGACAGTGCCCATTATGGCTGGGCCGTTGTATAGTGGGCCTCGACAGTGCCCATTGTTCCTGCTGGGCCTGGCCTATGAAAGAGGCTGGTCGACGGGGTCCAGTGTCCAAACTGTTGCCAATGACGTGGGCTGACCAACTGTTTCGGGTACTGGGCCTGCGACTGATTAGTTTTGACGCCGGGTGTTGAGGAAGAGGAAGCGGGAGAAGCTATGTGGGCCGCGGATGAGGCCATGAGTGCTGCAGAAAAATTGGTAGAAGGATATAGGGTTTGGGGTAGTCGTATATCAATTGTTTATCAGTGGTATACATGGCTTTTCGGGTGATAAGGGGTTCGGGTGTTGTGTTTATCACATGTGTACCGTATGTATACGGGAGAGATAGGTAGAAAAAATGTCTAATTTGGTTGTATATCACTAAATATCGCCTATATACCAGATGTATACGGGCAAAATAGGTAAAGAAGAGGTCTAATTTTGGATGTATACGGCGAGATATCACCTGTATACCAGATGTGTACTGCGATATATCTAAAGAGGAGGGCCGGTTTGGCTATATATCAGTTAATATTACCTGTATACCAGATGTACATGTTAATATAGGTAAGGAAGAGGGCAGATTTGGATGTCTATCAGCGAGAAGCAGATGTATACCGACGGTATACGACAGTTTTTGCGGCGGCAGAAGGGGGATGAAATTTAGGGTATGGCAGCCGAAAATAGGGTTTAGGGTAAGGAGAGATTTTTGGCTCTTGATACCATGTAGAATAGTGTAAATCTCCTTGATGGAGTTCTCTTATTAATGGCATATATATATATATATATATATATATATATATATATATATATATATAGTGTATACAATTGTAGTCCTAATAGAATTAAAATCTCTATTTTACATTAATTACACTAAATATTAATTACAGAATATATTGTGAATATATATGAAATATATTCACTATCACAATCATCTTTGCCTTTGAGTTACAAAGCACGTAGTAATTGCAACTAGAAATGCATGATAAGCATATGTGTTGTCGGGATTTGAAATTTAATTTATGATTTTTGAATTTGTCGTCGAACTTATAACCGTTTTTTATATATATAGTTAATGAATTTTATATGATACAAATACAAGACCTAAGCAGGAGTTACTGAATTTGTCCACTCATCATAGCTACTATTTTTGTGGCTAAGAATGATCATGTAGAAGGAAATTTAAAATTTAAATTTGATAGGTTCAACTTTTAAATTTTTTATCATTTGTTTGCAACTCAAAATATTAGCTCATGAGCTGATCAGGATTGTCCAAAGTTAGATAAAGATATCCATTTTCTTCATCCCCACAGAGGTGGACTCAACAATTGAACCTATTATATTTTTTATATTAAGAATTTAAAAGAAAAAGGCAATTTAGTGCGCGCACACATATACATGTACACGCTCTTTCTCAAAAAATGATAAATTCAGTTGAACCCGTTAATTACATAGTTAAACCACCACTAGTCATCATGTACGTTTCTTGTTGCACTTGACACTATAAGTACATACCCAAATGCTTACCCATGAATCCATATTTCAATAAACAACTCATATGCTACTTTATCTTTTATAACTATGGAAATTTCACGACCTTTAGAGATCTTAATGACACATCACAAGCCAGAATTAATAGTTCCAGCAACACCACCTCGTGAGAGAAAATATCTTTCTGATATAGATGATCAAGGGAGTCTTCGTTTCCAAATTCCCATATTAATGTTTTACAAATATAATCCTTCATTAATGGAAGTGAATAAAGATCCTGCAAAGGTCATTAAAGAAGGATTATCCAAAACACTAATGTTTGTTATCCATTAACTGGTAGGATTATTGAATTAGAGAATAATAAGAAGCTTGTTGTGGATTGCACTGGTGAAGGGATATTGTTTGTAGAAGCTGATGCAGATGTGGAGCTTGACAAGTTAGGAGAGTCAATTAAACCACCATGTCCATACTTGGATCAACTGCTATATAACGTACCTGGTTCTGATGGGATTATTGGCTGCCCTCTTTTGTTAGTTCAGGTAAACTATCAATAAGTCGAGCCCCTTAATGTTTGGTAATTTAGATGAAAAAACCTTTTGCTAGCGGGCCGGGTGTCTTAATGGTCAATGAAGTAGGTGCAAACTTTGAAGATCAGAGTTTATATTCCAGTGAAAACAAAAAAATTATTACTCTCTCCGTCCTAATTTAGCTGTCTCGTTAGCTCTTCTCATGCCCCTTAAGAAAAATAATAAATACAAGGTATAATTTATTAAATTACACATATTTATTAAATGTTTTTGAGAATTGAGCATTATTAAAAAGAATTACTACTTCTTTAATGTTAAGTATATATATAATTGTCAATTTTAGTCTTGAATTCTAAATTAAAGTGACAATTTCGTTTAGCTAAAGCGACAATTAAATTAAGACAGAGGGAGTACTAGTAGGTGGTTCATGTGTCTAAATTCTGATACACCAAGTACATTAATATACACGTGTTAGTGAGAGATAATAGGTATTAGTGAAATATATAGTCACTGCGTGCAAGCTAGGCAAACACCGCCTTTATCAATAATGACACATTTTGCTTAATTTGATTGTCTTTTCAATGTCATATGTTTCTTAATTTGCTTAAAGTAATCTCTTTTCAAATCCTTTTATGTTTAAAACTTTTGAAGTTACATAAACTGATAAACTAAAAAATAAAACGTTTCAACAGACTCGTGACTATCTCTCGCGACCTCTACTCTAATCAAAAGACTAAAGGCCCCTACTGAAGATAGGTCGCCAAACTACGACCGAGAGTTTCGCCTTTTATATAAGAACTATTTATAAATCTTAAGAAAAGTTCAATATTTATGGAAGTCATTCGACATCAAGTTGCTCCAACTCATCGTGCAATTAGTACGAAATTTGAGTTATTAATCGCATTTTTATGGAAGTGTCGTACAATTGCTCTTGTTAACGCACGTGGAAAATCACTAAAATTCGAAGTCCCATTAGGATATTATGGGAATGCATGGGTTTCTCCGGCACCGGCAGTAATATCAAAAGCAGGATTGCTCTGTTCAAGTCCATTAACATATGCAGTTGAATTGGTTAAGAGAGTTAAAAATCATATGAATGAAGAGTACATTAGATCGGTAGCAGATTTAATGGTGATTAAAGGGCGGTCCGAGTTGATTAAATTCTGGAATTTTATTATTTCAGATAATAGATCTGCTGGATTTGATGAAGTTGATCTTGGATGGGGAAATCCCATTTTTGGAGGGGTTCCAAAAGCTTTATCACTATTAGTTTTTTTTGTGCCTATTTAAAAATAACACGGGAGAAAAAGGTATTTTGGTAGCTATAAGTTTGCCCCCACTGGCCATGGAAAAATTTCAAGAAGTCTATAAGATGACTGTCAAAAATGTGGAAGAAGGATGCACATAAAGATTTAAGGTTTTTCTTTTCTTTTCTTTTTTAATTTCTACCTCAATAGGAGTACATGTTTTAATATGTAATATGACTTCCTTCATATAATAAACTAGGATAATATATACATGTTATAAGATTATATTAATTTTATCATCACGTATAATGGGAGAAAATAGGTTTAACTTTCCACACAAGAAGGCTTATATATTATACTATTGTTATATTCCTATTGTGAAAGTGGATGGCCGAGTGTCAGTAGTATGGAGTACTTCTTTTCTCCAAGTATAGCTAGTTTAATTTGTGTTTGGTTAGCCTGTAATTATTCGTTACTTCATAGTAATAATCTGGCTTTGCAATATTCCACATTGATTGCTTGTTTTGTAGTAGTAGGAGTAATAATTAGACTCAATATTCTTCATCCCGCTAGTTGGCATGATCGTATACTCTTGTTAATTACTTTCCTGAAAAAGGAGCTGTTGGAATAACATCTTTTATGGCAGAGGCTTTATTCAATCAAACAAGATATTGTCTACCTCTAATTACTCTGTATTTACAAACAGAAAATTAAAAGAAAAACTAAGAAGAGTATCAAGTTTGAACAGACATTTATATCTTAGGGAACAAGGGTGGAGCTAGAGTGTCGGCTATAATGTTTGACTCGAGTCTAATATTTGCCCATATATAGACTGTCTTCTAACATTATGTTGGAAAATTTGCCTTTGGCGGGGAGGTGCGTCCACCCATATTTAATGAACTAAACACTAGTGTTCCGCATGTTGGAGGCTTTGTCTCTTCGCACATGCATGATCTACGAAGTGAGTAGATGACCGTAGGGCCAAGAATCGTCAAATTTCGTTGAGAAATGAAAGAGATATTGGTCCACGAAGTAAGGTGTTTGAAGCATGAAAATATGGTGTGGGACAAATCTACCACATCGGTGGGAATAGAAAGAATTGCTCTCTATATAAGTCTCTAATATGGTAAAGGGTTTAGAACCCCAAGGGGTATCCCATGTGTTTAAAGGAGGGAGGACCTAGACGTGCTTACGTTCAAGGCTAAGCCCACCCGTGCGCAGCCGCCGCCCGCCCGTCCGGTCATGGGCTGTGGGCTATGGGCTGTGGGAACTTTCTGGTATTATCTTTTTGGACCCCAAATTGCTTAATATTTACAATTTGGTCCCCAGAATTTCTGGAAAGTTGATTTTGGAGTGACGGAAGGCAGAAAACTTTCTGGGGCATTAATCAGCCATTATTTGGCTGATTAACTCCTCCATTATCACCCTCATTCGTGTCCATTATTCAGCCTCTCTTGATGGCCATTAAACAGCCTCTCTAATGCCATTTACAGCCCTCATAATGGCTATTTACAGCCATGTTGGGCAGTTGAACAGCCTCTCCTCCTTGCTATATATTGAGCCTCATTTGGCTCAATTATGTACTGAAAAACAGAACTGGTAAGACAGCTATATAGCACACAAAAACAGACAGAAAAACGCCACAAATCAGTGAACAAAAGCAGCACAAACCAGTGGCGAAAGTCAGTGCAATTCGTGACTGAAAAACAGTGAGCAAACCTCATTATATACACAAGATATACACAACAGAGACAAACGAGGAGAGAAGATAGAAACTCTTCCTTCCTTTTTCATATCTTCAACAAGTTGATTCATATTTGTTTATTCGGCAGGCTCAACCTATTGGCTTTGTAGCGTTGAGATTAAAGTGTTGTTTTATCTTGGGAGGCTATTGCCCGCTAACGTAAAAGCATATATACGGGGCAATCTTGTCTTAAGGACAGAGGGCAATTCCTCGACTCAACACACAACGTTGTAACCATCCAGATTTAGTTGTTTCTTGATTTCAGGTTATCAAGATTCAAGACACAACAAACTTGCGGCAATTTTGAAGATTGGTCTATTTCTTCAACAAGATTCAATTTCTGAATATTGAATATTTGTTTATCCTTTCGAATACTTGTAATAGTTATTTACTTCCCGTACTGCTTTATAAAGTACAATAGAGTACCTACACATTAGTCATAAGTTAAAAAAAATTAGATCATAGTCTAACGTTTTCTAATAAGATTTTTCAATTTGCTAAAAGAAATCTTTAAATCATGATTTAAAATATCCATAACGTAGAGAATCAAAAGGAGGGTCATATTGCGAGAAGGGTACAAAATAATTGTAAGGTAGTCTGCCAGTATTTGATACAAGTACAATGCAGCAACTTTCACATGTTTACTTTAGCAACAGAGTCTGTACATACGGACCATCATCATATGCATGTATCGAGAAATAAAATAGGAACATAACGTTGTAACATTTAGACACAATTCAGTTAACCAGAAGCAACAGGAGCACTAGGAGCATGTTTGCTATCTAGCCCATTGGAAGTACCATTTCCTTCTTCAATATTTTTATTCTTCCACACTTTGCTCCTTTCGAACTCCTTTGCGGTGTCATAAGAAGAATGTAGCCCAAAAAAGAAGTAATACACCAAAAGAAAGAAGCCAGTAAACCTTGTGAACGAATCTTTATCTATTGAGCCTAGTAGGAAAATGTTAATTGCTATTGAACGCCACGGAGAATGGAGCATTAGGATCAATGCTCTGATAAGGCTGCATGAGACAGAGTGTGATAGCCAATAAACAGTATATAGTGGTGGTAATTGTTGGGTATTTTTGCTCTATGGTGCTTTATAAAGCAGTACGGGAAATATATGACTATTACAAGTATTCGAAAGGATAAACAAAGATTCAATAATTCAACTAGTAATCTGAAAATTACAAGAGAACCACAAAACTGAAATTACAATTTTGTTGAAGACGGAAAATTGGAAACTGTTTTTGCTGAGTCGAGTGTGGCACTCTGTCCTTAAGACAATATTGCCCCGTATGTATCCTTTATACGTCCTGGACAATTTGTCTCCCAAGATAAAACAGCAATGGAACACTTGAGCAAAGGAAACTCAAGAGCTACCGTGAAGAATATTGAGTAACGAAATGATGCCTGAAAGTTGTAGGAAGAAGAAAACTTTCTGCTTGTGTAAGCTTCTGAATTTTTGTGTATATTATATGTGTGTTCTTAGTGCTCAACAATAGTGTGTGCTCAACAATAGTGTAAGGAGGTGTTTATATAGGTGATGGAGGGGCTGAAAACTGCCTCCATAATAGCCAAATAATGGCCATTATGGAGGTAGTAAAGTCACCAACATAAATGGTGAATTATAGGAGGAGTAATTCAGCCAAAATAAATGGCTGAATTGAGTGCTTGGCGTTTCTGCTTTGACTGTCCAAATTCTGATGTTCTGGAAACTTCAGGGACCAAACTGTACATCTTGAAACTTCAGAGACCAAACTGTACATATGAAAGAATTCTAGTCCGAACTGTACATCCGGAAACTTCTGGGATCAAACTGTACTTCTGGCAAAGTTTTCTGGCCCAAAAAGACACAGCCCACAGCCCACAGCCCGTGACCCGTGACCCGTGACCCGTGACCCGTGACCCGAGAACCCGAGAACCGGACGGGACGGGCGGGCGGCGGCGGCGCGCGTGTGGTCTTTCCTTGAACCGAAGCACATCTAGGTCCTCCCTCCTTTAAACACATGGGATACCCCTTGGGGTCCCAAACCCCAAACCAATTTCGAGTCTTATATACACAACAATTCTTTCTTCCTCTACCGATGAGGGAGAATTGAACCCAATACCACACTTTCCATGCTTCAAACACCTTACTTCGTGGACCAATATCTCTTTCATTTCTCAATGAAATTTGACGATTCTTGGCCCTACGGTTATCTACGTACTTAGTAGATCATGCATATGTGAAGAACCGGATTCTCCAACATACGTAACACTAGTGTTTAAGCCGTTAAAGTTGGTCGGTCGCAACTCCCGCCAAAGGCAAATTTCCAACAATCCCCTCTTGAAAGAGATTTTGGCGCACTCACATGGTGTCTTTTTCATTTCCAGCAATATTTCAGCGGACCGATGTTGCATAAGGAGAGGTAGCCTCAGCTTTGAACCTTCCATAGTTGAATACCATCAGACTTACTTACTGCGCGGTGAACGTGATGTCTTGAACCGTCAGTGTTTAGTGTAAGCCAACCCTTACTCTCTTCTTCATAATGTTTTGTCCGTTTTGGCCATGGACAACGTCTTGGATTCTTAAGTGCGTTCATTTTGAGGCGGCCCGTCCTGGCACTTAAATAGGTGGTCTCCTACAAGGTATCCTGCTATACCCCACTTCACAAGTGTTAGGAACCATTAAAAGTTTCCCAAAAAACCTAACCTCAACTGTTGAGGAGCATTACAGGTTTTGAAAACTTAACCTTTACTCACACTGCAGACAACACTTAAAGTCTATCGCGGGAACGACTTTGGATTTGGTGTTTCTTTTCAGAAATCACTATCTGAAGTGCTCATGCTTCATCTGAAGTGCTCATGTTTCCACTGAAGCGATCAACTGAACCTTTACAGCTTAGTTTTCCCATTGAACCAAATTACTGGGATCTCCAGTTAGTAAGGTTGGGTTACCACTGTATTGGTCCGTATATTTTGGGTTTTAAGCCCATTCCCCTAGACAGACAGAACACTTGATCTTCGGGTAGTCCCTTAGTTAGTAAACAAGGAAGTGACACCCGTGATGATCAACTGTCATACGGTCTTATGTCTCCTGACAGATATGTCCAGACGCCGTCATCAGTGTCCTTCCTAAAGCCGACCGGCTAGCCACAGTGTATAACTGCTGAAGGCACGGGTTTTTCCCAATAAGGGACGTCCTCTAAGGAGTCGTGAAGTTACTCAACTTCTTTCATGCTTTGTATAAAGCGATAAACTCTGATTCCATCATGAATCGGCCGATGCAAGTTTTCTTAGAGGATTTTCCAAGAACCACCATACACATTTACTTGTGGCTTTGGTGTTCTTCAGATCGATGTCGATTTGCATCATTGTGTTCTCTCGTAATTTGGACATCCAGAATACTATAATCCGTAGATAAGCGAATAATTCAGATATCGTCATATCCGACTTAACGCCTTCTATTGATCATGTATTAAGATTATCAGTGAACCTTAGTTCAACTGATCTGATTGTAGGACGATACCAGGTCGGTTATAGTGTGTACAATACATTGAACTACACGTGATCTGTGCCTATCGCTCATTGTCTATGGGTGCACCATGATTCCAATCAATTCTATGATTCATATCCATTGATGGCTTCAACGAGACTGTCAACTATCGACCAGTCCGTTAGATGTCTTTAGAAATCCAATTCCTAAGATGTCATCTGTGATATCCATATCTTTCATATCGAGACTTTGTTTTAATATGACCTTTACTTTCAGACTGTTGATTCTCCAACTGTCGGCTTTCTAACTTCAGAGTCAATGTTTCTGTGGTCAGATTCATTGTTTCTGTTTTATCTGAAACTTTCAGGACCAAAATGTAAACATTTCAGGGACCAAGATGAAAGTTCAGGAAGAAGCCCAACAGTCCAGAAAACCAACTCTGATTCTCTTCTTCCAACTCTCCGGTTGGGAAGGCTATTTTAACATTCATGTCACGCAAGACTGCAATGGCCCATGATGTTAAGCTACTCCCAGGGGAGCACATGTACAAGTAGCCGAGGCTTTGAACTCGTCAGTAGATCCATCTACTTTGTACTCACTTTTGAGTATCATTTTTCACAACCCAAAGGTTCTTTTCCCGGAGGAAGATCAACCATTACGCAAGTATGGTTCTATATGATGGAATATATTTCTCCCTTTAGCTTCTTTCCAAAGTAGCGCTTTTGAAGATAACAATTATTTGTTAATTGTCCATGGTTCGTTCTTAACCATACAAGCTATAAGGACTGGAACAAGTCTTTGTCCCCTCTTTGCTCCGTCTTGGTTCAACATCTAGAATCCTTGAGTTCTGCAGATCTGGAATATTAAGTTCTGGATAGCCAGCAACTTTCGAGTCCTGTAGATACAGAACGTCTAGTTCCGGACAGTCAGGCCCTCGCGGGTTCTTGTTAACCTTGAGCAATTGCTCCTTTTTCCTATTTCAAGGAAAGTTATCTTCAATGAATTCAACATTCTTTGACGCCAAGAGGCGATAAGCACTACTGTTATTTGCAGATCTAGTGGATATGCAATCTACAGTTTTAGGTACGAAACCACCTCACATCACAACATTTGTATGTGAGATCATTTCCATGTCTCACACGGAGGGTTATCCTTATCCTTATGCGGAGTTCTGTTGAGAATCACATTAGCGGTAAGGATCGCCTTGCCCCACATAATTTAGGCGTACGGGTTTGCGCTTGGCTAACACCGTTAGACTGAGGTGAGTAATGAACAGTCGTTTAATGAAGGATGCTTCACATTCTCCCCCTCTATCGCTATGAATTTCGCAATCCATAGGCTTAGTTGATTTCCAACTTCTACTTTGTAGCGCTTGCCCGCTTCAACAACTTCATCTTTGCTGTTCAACAAACAAAGGATTTCATACGTTGTATCATCATCAATGAAGATCACAACGTATTTATCTCCCCCCTCTATTTCGTTTAAACTTCAAATCACCCAAGTAGGTGTGACTAAGTTCTAGAGGAGCGGTGCTTCTTTCACTATTCCATTGACGGAATTTGGAAAGGTGATTTTGCCTCTTCGCCTACCTCACATTCATTTTGAGGGTTTATGTCGAAAGAAGGCAACAATCTCAACTTCGCTAGCTTTTAAATGACTTGCTATTTAACGTGTCTTAATCTATGATGGCATAGATGCACGGATTACAAATATATCATTCATTCGGCTACAGACATACTGTACCATTCTTAGTTATTACAGACCTGTTGGAGTAGTTTCAAACCAGCTTGACCAACAACGTCCCTTAAACCAAGTTAGGAACATGTAACACCTCTTTTTAGAGTGATCTCATTCCTTGAAGTCATATTGAGGACAACCTCTCCAACCCCTTCTACTTTAGAGGTGGCGTTGCTTCACATGAACAACCTCTTGCCCGTGGTTAAGGTGTAACTAGATCATATGTGATTTGGATACTCTGGCCCACTCCAGTTGCTTTGGCAGACTGAGTGTCCAATTTCTTTTCTGCCTTTCTTTAGGCCTTCAGATCGTTTAAGACCTGGAAACTCTGGCCCACCTTACTAGGTGTCCATTACTTTTCTTATGAAATGAATTCTGGCCCCACTCCAGTCGCCCGGAGGCTTTATATGACCGAGTGTCCAATATCATCATATCACAGGAATTTTGGCCCACTCCAGTCACCCGGAGGCTTTGTATGACTGAGTGTCCAATATCATCCAATCAAAGGAATTTTGGCCCACTCCAGTCGCCCGGAGGCTTTGTATGACTGAGTGTCCAATATCATCCTATGAAGGATCTTCTGCCAAATAATATGACAGGCTCAACGTTATTAACTTTTAGACTTCTTCCGTTATGATTGGTGCCCAGATAATTCTTGGAGCTTACTTAAGTGTGGTAACAGTTTTCGCACAGTCAGTGGATCTTTCTCCCTCGTATGTGCGAACATACTTTACACACTTTAATAATTACACTTAAAAGAACGGATCTTCTTAAGTCGTTTACAAAATCCAATCTTTAAACGGAAAAGAAGATGAGATTAAACTTCTGATTTGTTAAAGCGTAAGGAATATAAATTATTTTCATATTCCTCCTTACTTTAATCCATTTTTAATCAGACATCATTTAATCTTAATTCTTGACAAGTAAGAAAAATACTTATCATTTAATCTTTATTCTTGACAAGTAAGAAAAATACTTATCCCAATTTCGGATTCTGGCTCACTTCAGTCACTTCATCAGACGGAGTGTTCATTTCCTTCTCACCATTATTCGGATCTTTTGTCTGGGATAGATACAAGTCTTCTGCTGCAAGATAGAAGTACATCTTCAATCTTCTCCTCTTGTCCCAGTTGACATCCTCAAGCTCTCGAGAGCCCTTGTTCCCACCAGTCTTGGTAGCGGTGACACTATGAACATGTTCATCATCATCACTCTCTTCTATCAGAAAACCATTGCCATATCCAGATTTGGTCACACAACTTTTGATCGACATCTTTCGAACACTAATAGTAATACTATACAAATATTGTCTTAAGTTGTTGGGTATTTTTGTTCTATGGTACTTTATAAAGCAGTACGGGAAGTATATGACTATTACAAGTATTCGAAAGGATAAACAAAGATTCAATAATTCAACTAGTAATCTGAAAATTACAAGAGAACCACAAAACTGAAATTACAATTTTGTTGAAGACGGAAAATTGGAAACTGTTTTTGCTGAGTCGAGTGTGGCACTCTGTCCTTAAGACAATATTGCCCTGTATGTATCCTTTATACGTCCTGGACAATTTGTCTCCCAAGATAAAACAGCAATGGAACACTTGAGCAAAGGAAACTCAAGAGCTACCGTGAAGAATAATGAGTAACGAAATGATGCCTGGAAGTTGTAGGAAGAAGAAAACTTTCTGCTTGTGTAAGCTTCTGAATTTTCGTGTATATTATATGTGTGTTCTTAGTGCTCAACAATAGTGTGTGCTCAACAATAGTGTAAGGGGGTGTTTATATAGGTGATGGATGGGCTGAAAACTGCCTCCATAATAGCCAAATAATGGCCATTATGGAGGTAGTAAAGTCACCAACATAAATGGTGAATTATAGGAGGAGTAATTCAGCCAAAATAAATGGCTGAATTGAGTGCTTGGCGTTTCTGCTTTGACTGTCCAAATTCTGACGTTCTGGAAACTTCAGGGACCAAACTGTACATCTTGAAACTTCAGAGACCAAATTGTACATATGAAAGAATTCTGGTCCGAACTGTATATCTGAAAACTTCTGGGATCAAACTGTACTTCTGGCAAAGTTCTCTGGCCCAAAAAGATAATATCCTGCGACCCGGACCGGACGGGCCGGGCGGGCGGCGGCGGCGCGCGTGTGGTCTTTCCTTGAACCGAAGCACATCTAGGTCCTCCCTCCTTTAAACACGTGGGATACCCCTTGGGGTCCCAAACCCCAAACCAATTTCGAGTCTTATATACACAACAATTCTTTCTTCCTCTACCGATGAGGGAGAATTGAACCCAATACCACACTTTCCATGCTTCAAACACCTTACTTCGTGGACCAATATCTCTTTCATTTCTCAATGAAATTTGACGATTCTTGGACCTACGGTTATCTACGTACTTAGTAGATCATGCATACGTGAAGAACCGGATTCACCAACATACGTAACACTAGTGTTTAAGTCGTTAAAGTTGGTCGGTCGCAACTCCCGCCAAAGGCAAATTTCCAACAGTAGTCACCATAGAACCAACTAGGCCAATGGGGATATCTCGAGCCGGATCCTTAGTTTCCTCAGCCATAGTCGAAACGGCATCAAAACCAAGATAAGCAAAGAACAACACTGCAGAAGCTTTGAAAATACCACGAGCACCAAATGGCGTAAAAGGGGTATAATTCTTGGTATCCGCCTTGATTAGGCTACAGATGATGATGAAAAGGATCACGACCATGTGAATGATCGAGGCAACATAGTTGAGACGAGAAGAACCTTTCGTGCTGCGAATTGCAATGATACAGATGATGAAGCAGACCCCGATCGCGATTGGATCAAGTTGGTTGTACCCCTTGGCTAAACCATGAGCTGTGATGAGGAATTTGTCAGGCTTGAAGTTCAATAGAGTTGCGAAGTATGAGGTCCATGAACGAGCCACTGCAGCACCACCAATCACAGATTCAAGGAGAATGTTGCCTGCTACAATGAAGGCGACGAAATCACCAAGCTCCACTCTCAAGTAGGCAAATGAACCACCTAATTAAAAGGATCATTTGAAGACTTAGTAAATATTCCTTAATAAAAACTCCATGTATATTGTTTAACTCATAATTAAGTGAATAAAAATATGATATCTGTAAATAACTCTAATAACTTAAGCTATTTGATGAGATCGTCACATATACACTTCAATAAACATTAATTTGCAGTCACTATTGCAAACTCAAGTGTCAACTATAACTTTTACTTATCGCTGATATTGGATGAGTTCATCTGAGCAAGGCTCAGTTCATCATGCGATGATAATAATCAACACGTAATTATCACGGTGTATTTCATACTGGTAAAAAAAAAATCGTAGATGAGATTATATACTAATAATAATTATAAGTCGTAGTGAACAATTGACAGTGATAAAATGTCGAAGGGTTTTATACAGGGGATGATTAAATGTGGGACTAGATTTTGTTGATCGAAATGCAATAAAAACATTTTACAATTAGTTCAAAATATATAATATAAGGCAAAATACATAAATTTCAGCCTAAACTATATTTGAAATGTCAACTTCACACTACAATTAATCGGGTGACCTATTAAACCTCTTACTATTTAAAAAGTAAACTTATTTAACATCTGATACACATATAGCAAGTTGTACAAGAGAACAACTCGCTTGTCACGTCAGCGTCATGTCAAAAAATTTTAAATGCCATCCATTCCAAGTTTAAGAACCTAGGTAATAGTATCCCGATCAAAGAGCTGACGATGGGATGAGCGGAAGAGGGAGTACGCGGTTCAACTAGCGAAGACTTTTGAAATAGCTGGAGAATTTTAATTTTAAATTTAATTTTGTGGTCCCACTTTGACTTTAGCATTTCTATTCTTTCTTTTTCTCACATGAATGGCAGTTGGGTGAGTTTTTCTGCTCTTCTTATATGAGGATTAGGGGATTACAGAGAATTATCCACATTGAATTAGATCCTTAACGTCTTCAAAAGAAACTAACTAACTGAACCTTTAGTGGGATCAATGTGGTTTTATGGCTGATTTTCGGTGAAGGTGTGTCCACCCATATTTAATGAATTAAACACTAGTGTTCCGCATGTTGGAGGCTTTGTCTCTTCTCACATGCATGATCTACAAAGTGAGTAGATGACCGTAGGGCCAAGAATCGTCAAATTTCGTTGAGAAATGAAAGAGATATTGGTCCACGAAGTAAGGTGTTTGAGGCATGAAAATATGGTGTGGGACAAATCTACCACATCGGTGGAAATATGAAGAATTGCTCTCTATATAAGTCTCTAATGTGGTAAAGGGTTTGGGACCTCAAGGGGATACCATGTGTTTAAAGGAGGGAGGACCTAGATGTGCTTGGGTTCAAGGCTAAGCCCACCTTGTGCATGCGCCCTTGCTTGTCAGGTCATGGGTGTGGGTGTTTGTGGGCTGTGGGCTGTGGGGACTTTCTGATATTATCTTTTTGGACCCCAAATTGCTTAATATTTACAGTTTGGTCCCTAGAGTTTCTGAAAAGTTGATTTTGGGAGTGACGGATGGAAGAAACTTTCTGCCTACCGTTTGAGCTATTTTCTGGAGCATTAACCAGCCATTAATTTGGCTGTTAACTCCTCCATAAACAGCCTCCTTCAATGTCCATTATCAGTCATCCTCAATGGCCATGAACAGCCTTAAACCTGCCACACTAATGGCCTTAAACATGCCATTAACAGCCCTCACTAATGGCTATTAACAGCATTGTTTGTGGTTGTTGGGCAGCCTCCTCCTTGCTATATATTGAGCTATTTTGGCTCAATAACGTGACACATAGATACACGAAAATAGCAGCACATTTCAGTGACGAAACAGTGCACTAGCAGTGAGCAAACAGACACGAAAAACAGTGAGCAAATACCCTCATATACACAAGATATACACAACAGAGACACACTATATACACAGAGACAAAACAGAAGAGTAAACAGAAACTCTTCCTTCCTTTTCCATATCTTCAGCAAGTCGATTCATATTTATTTTCTTCGTCAGGCTCAACTTATTGGCTTTGTAGCGTTGAGATTAAAGTGTTGTTTTATCTTGGGAGACTATTGCCCGCTAACGTAAAAGCATATATACGGGGCAATCTTGTCTTAAGGACAGAGGGCAATCACTCGACTCAACACACAACATTGTAACCATCCAGATTTAGTTGTTTCTTGATTTCAGGTTATCAAGATTCAAGACACAACAAGCTTGCGGCAGTTTTGAAGATTGACCATTTATTTATCCTTTCGAACACTTGTAATAATTATTTACTTCTCGTACTGCTTTATAAAGTACAATAGAGTACCAACAGGGATATCGGTGGAAAAACAGAGGAGACAGTCAGCTGGATTCTTTGCTTGAGCTCCGACGGAAAACAGGTGTTGTTTGATGGACGGCGTGAAGAAGAAGAAGGGGTGGGGGTGGGGAGGGAGGGGGGACATTGCAGCTGAAAAATGGAGGAGAAGAGAAGGGGAGAGGGGCGTGAAGAAGACAAAGGGGTTTGTTTGTGCGGGGAGGGGGAGATTGCAACTGATAAATGGAGAAGAGAGGGGGGGAGTGGGGTTGGGGGTTGCCCAAAAATAAGGGTTTTTTTAAATTTAAAAAGATTATTATTTTTTGGTAATTTTGACTCTCGCTATTTTTTTTTATATTTAGTTTACCGGCTTACGACATATTATTTCAGAGATAGTAGTCCTGATTTCTTAGTATTACTATCAGTAAATCGCAAAATATGACTGAATGATCAGAAGTTGAAAATTTTCTCTTCTTTGTCATCCAGTTATACCCGGGGACCTCTTAGCTATTTTTTTTTTGTGGTATTAGTTCCACGCTGAGGCTGTGTTTCCAAATTCCAACCTGGAATGTTGACTCTTCAACACCCCTAATACACTGCCATAAGCCTAGTGAGAAGATTCAAATTTCTGGTTTGTTGGCCTGACTTCAGAAAAGGACAACTACAACTTTTGGGTTCAGTATCTTTATTGGATATTACCTCATAATTAAGTGCATTATGGAGTATAGTTCTTCAGTGAATGTTGGGAAAGGAAGAGAACTCTAGGATGAGATAAAGAGAAGTTTCACATAATAGCGATCATGAGTTTACAATATAGTTGAATAAATTTATATATTACATATAAGATGTTGAATTTCTTTAATTTTTTTCGTGTTTACTTTTAAATTTTTTTATCACCTTGGTAAGAATTCTACCTGCCACCGGTAGTAACAGTTGTAGTTGTATTCATTAAATAAAAATTGTTTTGTATACTTGATAAAAATTGAATATGACTTGAAGATTTTGCAGTAAACATGAAACGGCTGACGCTTCAGAATTTTGAGCCAAAATACATAACGTGACGTGACAACTATAACTATCTTGCAATATTTTTTTATCCAAACATAGCTTTACATTCTTTTTTTTTTTGGTTACTCTCCGTGTCCAATTTCCGCAACCGAAATTCGATTATATCCAAATTCACACCGCGTAGAGTTCATTCAGAGGAAGCGCTCCCTAGCTCGCACTATTATTTATCCAAACATAGCTTCGTGATAACATACCTCTAATAAAATAAATGTTTTAGATACAATTCAATAAATACCAGCAACATGGTTGCCGGCAGAAACTGTGGGATTATTTAAAAGATGTGGACTTTTATTTAATTAATTACAGTACTTTTTTGGATCCAGTGTTTCAACTCGATAGTAAAAGGTTCCATAGACTTCAAACATTTTTAAATGTGAAGTGCAAATCATTGGGCAAAATACATGTGTGCGCTAGCTGTTGATTATTATTTTCATTTTTAAAACGTCAAAAGATCCGTTATCCAAACTTCCATTTTTTTTTAAAAAATCATGCAAACATAGAAGAAAAAACAAAGAAATACAGGAAAAAATGACTAGAAAAAACAATTTGTTATAGATATTATCATATATTGTGGATGTCTATTTTTAAGAGAAATGTTAGGGCTAATAACTTTGGGACCAAGTCAATTCTCTCCTATAAATAGAGATGTTCCCCTCATTGTATTTCATCCCTCAAGAAAAATAAAGAACTCTCCTCCCTTTCTCCACAATATTCTTGTTCTAGTTTTGTTCTAATTTTATTATTTTATAACACGTTATTAGCACGAGACTCTGCCATGGATCTGTCCCTTAACATATTACTCCAAAGAGGAGCTAAGGTAAGTGGTTACTTGAGCACTTATTTTTAAAAGGTTACAAACCTACGGAGAAAGCATTAATTGCTCCTAAAGAGCAATGCGTAATAATTCATGCCTCGATTTGCTCCTGAAGTAGCAATATCTTAAAAGAGCAATATTATTGAGAAAAGTCTCTATGTTATAATTCATGCCTCGATTTGCTCCTAAAGTAGCAATATTTTAAAAGAGGTTCTAAGCGATTGTAATTTTATATGGTTAAGGCACGCTTAGATGATTATGTTCCATTCTTGAAGAATGTCAACTTTTAATAAATGTTATAAGTACATATCTATTCCCTGAAGTGAATGTGATAATATGTAGTAAAACTTATATATATATATATATACACACACACACACACCTTCAGAGGAGGTATAATAATTGAGAAAAAAATATATTCTAAATATTTTATATTTTACTCCTGAAGCAGTAAACTCAGAATTCTGCTCCCGAAGTAGCAAATTTTGAACTCTACTCATGAAATAGCCGAACTTGGAACTTTACTTCCGAAGTAATAGAAGTTTGAACTCTACGCCCGAAGTAGTAGAACATTGAACTCTACTCTCGAAGTAGAGAAATTTTAAGTTTACTCCTGAAATAGTAAGACCTTGAAATCTACTCTTTGAGTAGTAAGACTTTGAAATTTACTCTTGAAGTAGTAACTCTGAAGTTTACTCTCGAAGTAGTAAATATGAAATTTACTCCCAAAGTGGTAAAACTTTGAACTTTACTCTTGAATAACTTTGTAACTTTGTAGGTTATAATAATAATTTGGTTGGTTATCAAAATCTGACATGTTTACTTTTACTTTTTTCATTCCGAGGCAATCGTGTGTACCAAGTCAAAAGATTATGCTACTGCTATAACTTGATGCATATGAAATAGTCACATGATCTATGCTCAAAAGAATGACTAGTCACATAGCAATTATTTTTCATGAAAACATTTAAGATGTTCTAGCAGATATTGTTATCTCTATGATATATTTATGCTGGGTAATTATTACCTCAATCTGATAAGCACCATATCTATTCAAAGTGAAGTTATAATATTTTAAGATGCATGTCGTATTGCTAAGTGATAAAGTACTTGCTAATTATCATCTATGATGTGATAACATATTTGTGGAAATAATGTACTTCTTAGTAGATTAAAAATTACTGAACAGTTGATAATGATTATGGCAATTGATTACAACTACAACAATCCTTTTGACAATAATTATTAGTTTGAGTCCTTTTTTGTTTTTCAGATATAAGGAGATATTTATGGATAGCCATTGAAATATATTACTAAATTATTATATTGATAATATAAATAAATTATTGTATTCTAATAGGACTTATCATGATGTGTCAAAATTTCTTTAAGATGGATACAAAGAGTTGTTATATTTTAATAGGACTTGTCCAAACTTATCAGTTTTAAATATATGACCTAGATTGTTATATATTTAGTCTTCACTTTGTATTTTCTGACAATCTACTTATTTTATTTTGTGCATGTCATTTCATTTGAATATATAGATAAGATATGAATAACTTTCAAAGCAAGTTTGGATTAGAATTGAATTATGTATTTATTATTTCTAAATATTCATTCGTTTACCGTTTCCTTTCATGACATCAGAAGTGTCTAATTAAATTTTCTCCGTGACACCAATAATGACTAAGAAATATTTGATAGTATAAAACCAATTAAGGGCTCTAGAAGAGTTAACTATTTATCAAGAATATCATGTCATTAGTAGTGTCCAAGAAATATGTGATTATGGAGAATAGATTAAATGCTCCTGAAGAGCTTATATACTATTATGTCATTCGTTCTAGATTGTAATATACAAAGTTGTTACGATCGAAGCACAAGTTATAGTAAACCAGAAGTTTACTAAAGTAAATGGCTATCATATTGAAGCTATAAATGATTGGATGACTAAATATCTACAAAAACATAGTGGGTAAGAAATATGTACTTGAAATGTTACCCTCTTTATTCTTCAAATTGTATTGCACAAATATAAGTATGATGAAATCACATGTCACGATAAACCAGAAGTTTATTGTACAAAATATAATTCATGTTATAGTAAACCAGAAGTTTACTAAAACAAATAACACATGACATGGTAAATCAGAAGTTTACTAGTACAAATAATTTTATCAATTGACGTGATAATTTTAGTTGTCCTGATTTAAATCTGATGTGCTAAGTTTGTATTCAGAATATATTGAAGAACTAGAAGATTCTTCAAGAATTAATTTGTTTGTTCTCATGATAAGTTGATTATACTGACTAATGTTGGGATTGAATTTCCTAAATTCTGAAAAATATAAAAGGTGAATAAGGGTCAGTTCACATGTTATGTGATATCTTAAATAGATGCATCGATAAGACAGTCACATGTGCGTCTATTGTCAACCCGCAGTTTGACATATGCAAAATTGTTTGCTCAAAATAATTGAGTTGAGAGCACAATTTTCAGATTATGTAATCAAGATAATTCATCTTGTTAATATTGGTTTATATTCAAGTTGGTTTAGCATTGAATGACTGCGATAAATAGCTAAACCATTGCGAATGAGAACAAAGCTTCATATGTTGATCTGAATACGGTATATTGCGTACAACGATGTTTGTATGCTACAGACTAATAAATTATGATAAATTCTCCCCTCATAATTGGTTCAAGGTCAGGAACCAAATGTTTTCATCTAATAGTTATGTTGTGCGGTATATGATTAATGAATCTACCACGATGCACACAAATGGATTTCCCAAAGAAGGTGAAATGTATGTTAGTTTTTCTAACATAAGGGTAGAGAGAATAAACAGCTAAGAAATATATTGTGAATTATCACCAGTATGATCCTCGTTCAAACGATAATTCAAGTCAAATGCTAGAAGCATTTGCTGACCCAATTATTTCATATTCCAGCTGCAAGATGCTCCTAAATGTCCCTGAAGGACAGGTTTACAACATGCATGAAGCATGGTAGACAAATCGGTTTCAAATGCAATAATCCTTAAAAAATGAGAGGAGCAAATGATCAAAACGATTATAATGAGGCAATGTGCTCTTGAAGAGCCTACGACATAACACTTCATAAAACCTCATACGAGGTTCAGGTACCTGAAAAAATAATGAAGTGATAAGATCTCAGTAAGTTGTGTCTAATTGCAAACCGATACAAAATGATATCTCGTCGACGATATATTTGATACAATATAGTGCGCAATATTGTATAATATTATGAGGATATGAATTCTACGTCTCTTAAAGCATATTGATGTAGGAATAATTACCAAGTAGATACATCTTGGTAAATTTACTGGACCTACAGTCTTGACATGATAAGATGTCATGTAAATTAAATACTAAATGAAAATTGTCTCAGTCTATATGGCTCACGTGATAAAATTATATGAATTTTTTTGAAGGATTTAAAATGCCTGAAACATATACAAGTTATTGAAAAGCTTGTTTGTAATCCATAAATGGATTAAATGAACTAAGGTTGATGAACTGAAATCACTTTAATAAATATTTATTAATGAGAGGTACAAAGATGACTCTGTTTACCCTTATCCCTTTACGATATTCAAAATCTTTCATAAGGTTGTGCAAATTGCTGACTTGAATGTGATTGAAGATTTTGAAGAGTTTTCGAAAAGCAGTAGACTACCTGCTAAAAGAAGTTGAAATGAGAAAAATAAGATTGGTCTTGAAGTACCATATATTTGTTCAATTGATGCATTTATTTATCTTGCTATAACTATGAGCATGATATAATTTCTTCCTTACACGAAAATACTGAAATAAGATCAATTGCATATTGTCGATTTGATGAGAGATTTTTTTCAAAATTAGAGGGAGAAAATAATGAAATAAAAAGAGAAATTTTGTGGGAAAATCCATCATCGTCTCATCTTGATCCACGTGCTTCTATTGGTGAGCAAGAGGTCCAAAAGATTATTCACTTGCATAAAATAGCAAATCAAATGCCAGACGCATTTACAGATTTGAAAAGGATTACCGAATCACATATCCCTGCAGAAAATGTCTCAATTCGGATTGATGTTCCTGTAGGACCATCTACTAGTGTCATAGCAAATGAGTCCAAAAGCACGTCTGGAGCGTGATAAACCATTGGGTTCTACGGATCGGAATTCTAGAAAAAGAAAAATAAATGGTCAAGATGACACTAAGAAAGAATCTCATAAAGAAATGCAAGATTTGATCAATCCTGATATTCTTGAAGAAATCAATGAGCCGCAAACTCAAGAAAATGAAGAAATATCAATAAATTCAATTGATGTTATGACTATTTGAATCGCTTGGAAGTAAATGTGGTTTGAAATACCCACAGCCTTATATGAAGATAATATATGCATTGCTCAATTGAAGGGAGGATTCAGAAAGAAGATAGGACAAAAGCACATTTCATCAAAGTTGTTATTCACACATAGCTCCAAAAGAATGGTGATATCAACGTGCTACAGATTCATTCAAGTGATAATATGACTGATTTGTTCATTAAGTCTCTACCAACTGCAACTTTCGAGAAGATGGTGCACAAGATTGAAATACGAATACTCAAGCATTTGGACTGAAGTTCTCATCAGAGGTAGGGGTGGGCATATATCGGTTTATATCGGTTTTGTATCCGAAAAATATGAACCGAATAAAAATTAGTTTTTTAAAAAAAAAAATGAATACACCTTTTTTTTTAAAAAAAAATCGATATGTTCGGTTTATATCGCCGAACGTATCGGATTATATCGGTTTTTTCTAGTGGGTCGGGTCGGGTCGGGGATTTTATTTTTTTTTTAATAGAATTTCCAAAACTGAAATTGACATTCTCACCTACAGTATCATGAAATTTTGACGCTGAAATCTATTGTGTATTGTGAGATGTTTACTAAAGAAAAAGAAAAATTAAAAATCGATTTGGGGGAAAACACAAATTGATTGAAAAAATGGACGTATTTCTAAAAATTGACTGCGGAAAACTGCCTTTCGGCTGTTTGGTTGGCCCCGTCTCGAAAAAATAAGCAAAATAAAAAAACTCCGAGTAAAACGGACATCCGAGCGCAGAGTTATGACCATTTAAAGTTGTACCAATTTACAACTTTCTCTCCCTACATTTTATGTCAATTCTTCCGTGATATGTTAATCAAGTTCATGTCGCATGCAACTTCCATAAAAGCTTCATAGATTGGCTTCAATGGCTATGATTCAAGAGATAGTAGCAGCCTAAAATAAAAAATAAAAAATTATATATTTAATCCGGTTTTTCGGTTCGGTTCGTATCCAAAATATAAAAATCGAACCGAATCACTAAATCCTGATTCAGTTCAGTTTTTCAAAAAATTGATTTTTTTTATGAAAAAATCGAACCGAATTCGGTTCGGTTTTTTCGATTCTCCGGGTTTTTTGCCCACCCCTAATCAGAGGGAGTTAATACATGTTGTACTCTTTTTTTCATATAAGGTTTTGTCCCACTGAATTTTCCTTGTAAGGTTTTTAAATGAGGCAACCAAAATGTGTATTATTAGAAATGTGTACTCTTTTTCCTTCACTAAAATTTTTCTCACTAGGTTTTTTCTAGTAAAGTTTTAATGAGGCATATTATCTATCAAAATAGACATCCAAGGGGGAAGTATTATGGATATTATCATATATTGTGGATGTCTATCTTTAGAAAAAATATTAGGGCTAATAACTTTGGAACCAAGTCAATTATCTCCTATAAATAGAGATGTTCCTCTCATTGTATTTCATCCCTTAAGAGAAATAAAGAACTTTCCTCCCTTTCTTCACCATATTCTTATTTTAGTTCTGTTCTAATTTTATTATTTTATAACAGAATTCATGTTATAGAAGTATAATTCCCTTAGTCTTCAAATTAACAATTGTCACTATCATTTAAGCCCCGTTAGTCCGACGGTGTACTTTGCCTAATATTCTCAAAATTCAGCCTTTCATCATATATACAAAAAGCTTTTAAAAATCTTAAACTCTTATAATTGCTTAAAGAAAAATTAACTTTGTTTTGACAATAAACTATTTAAGAAAAGCGTTTAATCTATATACACAAGTAAAAAAATTATCTACTCGTGTCAAGTTACTTTAACTGTTTGTAGCAAGTAATTTAGCGTACTTTCCAAATTATAATCCCACTACATAAATGGAGATTATCTATGCTTATCTTGAATTAGGCAACCTAATAATATAGAAAAAAAGTAAAAAATGTCAGCATATATAAGTTAAATAGATTCTTAAGCAAAAATAAGGATTATGATTCAACTGTTAAAATTTAATTTCCTTCTATTTTATTATCTATAATAATGGTAAATATTTATTATCATTTTTAATATATAACAATCTCGAATATTTGCTTTTCTTTTCTTTTCTTTTAATTAAGCATAGAATCTATATTAATTACAGAATATTTATCCTTTTTTTAGTGTAGTATCTATAAGGATGCTATTTCACTGTAATCTTCTATTTTGAAACAATGTAAGAATAATCTTCTTTTAATTCATTAAATCATTATCTCTTCAATTTTTCTCTAGTTTCTTGGATTTCATAACATCACACGGCCCTTAACCAAAGATCTTGAATTTTAAAAATAAAATAAAAAATTATTAATGGGGAACGTTTTCCTTTTTTTCACGGAATTTGTCGGGATCCAAAATCTGGGAAACTAAGACCTTTGCAAATAAATTAGCCAGATCACAAGTACCGAACACAGAATGGGAATAAAGCAAAAAAAGAAGCAAAATGAATGAGAGATGACACAATAATGTGTTGAAAATTTACTAATGTGTAATTAAGTTTATCCCATTATTTATGACTCGAACAATTGGGGCCCCGCACGTCGGAAACGTCTTTTCCACACACGTGCACTCGTAGTGCCAAGTATCGTAAATTTCGTTAGTGAAAGAGATATTGGTACGTAAGTAAATGTTTGAGACATAGAATAATGGACGGTTATTGGCTAAATAACAAGTGTTCCACATCGGTAAACGAAGGAAGGATTGTGCAAAGTGTAAGATGGTGCAGCATCGGAAAGGGTCGCGGCACCACCCGGACGGAATTTCAAAAGTTTGGCTGATTATGGAGAAGTTTTGGAGCATTAAAATGACAGTTTTCTTCCATAAATCGGTCATTATTTGGCTGCATTAATTGGTGAATTAAAAGGCCATTACATGACATTTAAATGGCCATTACTTGTGTCATTACTTGGCTGGTCATCATGGGGATTCAATGGCCATTACTTGGCATTGAAGGGCCATTACATGGGCATATGAAGAGTCATCTTGTACACCTATAAATTGAGGTCTTTGGCTCAATTCTATAGACTTACACATAAGTTAACAACAACACCAAGAGATCAGATTTTCCGCATAGCAATCCTTCTCTTAGCAATCTTCTTTATTCGTGTTCTTCGCTGGGGTCATTTGTGTAGGCTTTGCACATTTGATAGTTTGATATTTTATCTTGGGAGACTATTGCCCACACTTCCGTAAAGCCTATATACGGGGGCAATCTTGTCTTAAAGACAGAGAGCAATCTCTCGACTCAGTTGGTGGTGTTGTGATTTTCTAATTGATTGCTAAGTGTTTCAGATGTAAACTTGAAAATTAAAGGACTCTAACGTTCGAATTCTCAGCGGTTCTACAAGCCACAAGTATAGCAGTTCATGTTCTTGTAGTTCTTAATACAAGATCCAGATTTGAAGTTTTAGTTCAAGATTAAAAGATTGACAACTTGTTGTAATCTTTGTTGTTTATCCTTTCGAAACACTTGTAATAGTTATTCATTATTTCCGTACGTGCTTTACATATCCAACATAATGTATTACCTGCAACAGGGATCTCAACGGCAAATAGGAGAAGGCGGAGACACCGGAAACGGCATACGACAGAACAACAGCAGGTCCAGCGTCTTGGCTCGCTTCAAGCCCCGTAAGCACGAATATTCCGGCGCCAATCACCGCTCCCATCCCAAACCATATTAAGTCCCACCAAGTCGGTGTCTTCTTCATTTCATGCTGACTTCTTGACTTCGCCTCTAGCTCCGTCGCATCATCTGATCGCGTTAAAGCCCGTTCTATTAACCTCGTTGTAGTTTGCCTCAGCGCGTTCGAGTAATTTCCCCAGCTCTTGAATGATTCCTCTGGCAGAAAATCGTCTTTTGTGCATAAGCAATTTCTTCGACTTATTCCTCCACCTGATTCTGTTACTTCACTTTCCGTCCCCATGCTTCAACTTCTGCACAAACATTAATTAGTACATAAAAACCTGATTACGTTACAAACATGCAATAGTGAATCCAGAATTTTGAGTTTATGAATTCTAGATTCTCTCTATCTGTCTCTTCGAGTTTCTACTACTAAGTAGCATTTTTGCTATTTTAGAATCGATTCGGATCAAGCTGAATAAAGTCAGCCATATATATGAAAAAGCAGTTTACTGAAAATTTTGCGTTAACTCCGGAATCCGATGAAATAAACTACATAAAAAAATTCGAAAGAGCAGCTATAATTGAGAAACATATGCTTGCGTAATCAGTTGGACTTATTACAGCATTGACTTCCAGTTTTGCGTCCTCTTGTTAGCTGTTACATTCAGACGCAAACAGCTAATCTTTTCCTGTTTTATATATTTAAAGGAGATATATTACCTTATCAACTAAAACTGAGTTGACCACTTAGTTTTCCTTTTCCTTTCAATGTTAAAACATATAACTAACTAAATTAATAAATATTTTAATAAATTTGACCTTGAAGTCAAGCAAGTAGCTGAGATTTCCCATATCTTTCTACGCAAATTTGGACTTCAGATTGTTGATAAGATCATTGAGGATGGAACAGTGGCTGCCGTAAGTACTACCATCAAAGAGATTGACACTTTAAAAGTATCATAGGATAAGAAATATTACTATGTCCAAACAAATAGGGCCTAGGGGGAGGGTAAATAGGGTGATGAGCTAAGAGCTATCACCGTATTCCTCAGGGTACTGCTATCATCGAATTATAATGATTATTCCAACGACAGCACAGACAGGCAACTAATCCACTTGAGATTTCACCGATAACAAAATTTGGTCCAGGATTCATGTTAAAGAAAAAATTATACAGTGATACCATATTGTACACCCTTATTGGTTGTGGAGGGACAGCAAAAAAATGTTAAAGCAAATAAATTGGGAGTTTTTAGCTAAGGCAACAAAAATACAAGTATATGAACAAGAACTACGTGAATAAAGTGACAACATCTTTATGATATCCACGAACGATCAAGAGCCTTGGTATACTTTCAACCAGCAGGTCCATGTATTCCATGTAGAAGGTTGCAGGATGATTGAGAGGTGGGGGAGGTAGGCTTACGAGCACAACTGCAGCCATTCTCGAGTATTTCTGTACCATTAAGTTCAGCTTTAGAGTGGTGTAAAGGAATTTCTCTACTTGTTGCTCTTCAACAAACACAGGCTTTCCATCAGCTATCAAAGGGGTCCCATCTCTCTGCGCTTGCTGTTTCATTGCTTCCAAATAACTAGCAACTCTCTGCTGTGCACCACTGAATGCTTCAACAGATTCTTGTTGTTCCCCTTGGGCTTCCCATGACTTCATCGTAAGGACAATAACTTCAGCTTGCATCCGGAGATCGTAAAGAAATTTCTTTACATCAGCCTTCAATCCCTCTGCATCAGAATCTTCCTCTGCAATGCAGAATACCTGTATCTTACAACCCTCGAAGCTATCTTTTGTAAGAAGGAGCTGAGAGAGAAGAAGCATAAGACCGCCATCTCTTACTATCCAGTATAAATCGATGGTACCATACTGTCTTTGATACTCATTTGGCCATTCATCTAGACCCTTGACAATGACAACAGCTTTGTTTGCAACAATGCAGTCATTTATTATTCCTACAAAGGTAGCAGGAATATCGGTCAAATTTTCACTACGCCAAATCTCAGGATACCGCATAACAATTATATTTGGCTTGAGATTTCCGAGACCCATAGTCTGAACAATGCCTCTAAAGCCTTCTGACATGTTGGGGGCAACAACAATCTCGGCTACACCTTCACATTGCTTGTAGTCGATATAGGTACTTAGTTGTTTGCAAGCTTCCTTAGCATCTTCAGCACGTTCATGGTAGTCTCCATCTATAATAGAGACAAAGATGGACATTCCCCTGCCTTTTTTCTTCATGCAGTTGGCAAAGTCGGCAAGCTTTGGATGGCACGGCACATTTTCTGGCAGCTTGCCCCATGGACGACAAAATACAAGCGGGATAGGATACCAGTTTTTCGGATGTACTTGGTTAGCTGCATATAAAATTGAATGTTTATTGCAGGCCATCACATATCATACAAATTTAAAATTTTACATAATTAAACATAGTGAATCAAGAAAAGGAATTCCTGAATGATAAAGTTGCAAAGTCTTCAGTTTCTGTTTTGTACAATTAATAACTTAAGCATTACAAATAGTCAGGGAGAGTGTGCATTTCTAGTGATACGGTCTATTCCAATAAAAATACAAACAGTAGAGTAAAAAGAAGGTTCGCCATTTAAAGTTTATACCCAATATATTCCTTTTTCTTTATAAGGACACCCAATATATTCTTTTAATTTTTAATCTAGTAATAGCCAATATTCCTTCCCGTTTTATGACTATTTAACTGCACAGAGTTTAAATTGTTAACCTAACTTATATGTTAAATTAGTGATATTGGAGGAAAGTACTAGTAATGATTGAAAAGTTTAGTTTGAATATAGAAAACATCACATCAAAGGTTAAATTTAGTCTAATGAATATAAATTCTTGAAAGTTGTAGTTTTGTAATAAAAATGGATTATGTCAACCATTTTCAGATATCCTTTCATATTTCTCTCCGCGTAAAATTGAACTTTTATAACAAATGGAACCAACATGCTACACAACAATTTGGAATAAAACAAAATGCAGTTTCATAAACAATATATTAAACAACCTATCTCAACGTATACATTATGGCTCCTTTAGTGAAAATCTAAGCTTTTGCATTTCCCTCCCTCAATCGTACCCAAATATAGAAGACACAACAGAGGGAAGGAAACAGTGAGTTCTGAGAAAACAAGAAAAGCGCAGTACAAAAGAATCTGAGCTGTGTAAATTTTACCAAAATACTCATACCTACCTCCTAAAGATCGTAAACTCCGAAGAGCAAGCTGAAAATATGCACTCTTAAAACCGTCACCCCAGTCTCCTGCTTTCCCCTTGATACTTACGTAATAATATATGAGGCTTGCGAGGGCTAGTGATACAATAGTGAATGCCCAGGAAATCAGAAACATGATCACTGCAAAAAAAAAAACATAAACAAACTCTGAACTGGAGGAAGAAATCAGATGGGTGAAAACATTTATTTCAAGGTAAGTGACTACCTCTAAGTTTGTCCCATAGCCTACTCTAGCCAACTAAAGGGCAGCCCGGTGCACTAAGCTCCCGCTATGCGCGGGGTCCAGGCTACTCTAGCCAACTACATAGCAAAAAGTGCAAATATAGGAAATCAAACTAGAGTGTATTTACTATTTGAATCGATCTTTGGATTGGGTAACAGAGGTGCAAAGTCAAGTTTAGCAAATGAAGATCACAAACATGAAGAAGATTGATAATCTGGGAGTACCACTCAAGGAAATAGAGTATCTTCTCCTGGCACAGATTACCCAAGCAAGAATGACATATCAATACGTAATAAATTCTGTGAGCTGAAGCCAGCCCACATGCTACAGTGTATGAGACAGAAAGAGAGACCAACAAGGTCATTTCACATGCCACAAGGTTCTCAAACAAAAAGGATGAGCAGGAATCTGGCAGTATCACACACACGCCAAATAGAGGAGAAAAAGATTGAATAAACAACACCAACAAAAGAAAAAGTAAAGGGAGGAGACCTGTGAGGATATAAATAAGATCCCTGTCTAATTTGTTAGATCATCAAACTGAACTGACTAACTTGTAGAAGAAAAAAGTATGGGAAGCGACAGCGACTATAGAACATTTGATTTCAGACAATTAGAAGGGGGGGGGGGAGGGGGGAGGGGGGGTAGAAAAACATTTGAAATCATCGTGAAATGCCAAGACTGAAAATTAAATATCCAAGAGAAACGTTTAGATGGTGTAAAGAAAATATTCAAAAATTAAATTGAGAGAATCCAAAATTTTCAACCAGTAAAATTACTTAGGAAACTTTCTTCATGCTATATAAATCAAAGGAAAAATATAAAGACATGTATAACTCCTTCGGAAGCTCTTTCGAACCCCTTACACAACCTATGTAGGGCAAATTAATCGTTGAACGCCTTCCCACATGTATAACCTAATTTTGGGTTCACACATGAGCTTTGACGCAGACTTGCGAGTGTGAAAAATAAATTTCAACTGTCATACAATGTGAAAACATCCAAGTTTCCTAATTGCTAAGGCTTTCTCTTTTCTTCCTTTATAATAAATAACAAATAGATGTAAACAGTTGGCAAGGAGTGGGTGAAAAGAGAATGCGTAAAGCAAGCCAAGACCTTTATAAATTCCTCCGGAGCACATGTGGTACAGTTATAACAAGAAAAAAGGTAAAATACCAATTAGGAGTAGTGATTTAGCTATTTCCATCTACATTATCCATAATTAGGAAAACATAACCATTGTCCAACAGTTGCAGCAAAGAAGATACCTATACAAAGTAATGCCCCAACAAGAGAGAGGCTCCAGTGGTGAAATTTCCACCGAGGTCGCCAGCTAGGAGCATCTAACAGATCCAGAAGGAAGCAGGATAAGTTCACGCCAGCATAGCATACGAGGTAAAACATTGTTGAAGTAGGTGAGACAAGATCTAGATTCCCGATTACAACACATCCAATGCAGATGAAGACAGTGAAGAGAGTAGCCGCATGAGGCTCATGTCCATCTGCCACTTTAAAATAATTAAGAACAGGTAGAATGTCATCATTTGCAATTGCTGCAAGGAGACGTGGAGCACCAGTCAAGCTTTGAAGGGCTGCCCCCATGGTTGAGAGGATTATACCAACATAAACAATGGCTGGAAATGGCCAGGCAACTGTAGCTGTCAACAACCTGCACAAATACTTTTAGTAATGCAGTGAATACCAACTTAAGTTTTCTTGATCAGTGAACCAAATACCATTAAGCATCATGAAATAATCTCTTCCACACAAAATGAAGAGCTAGAGGCTTTTTCAGGTAGAATGTCATCATTTGCTATTGCTGAGTAAAGGGTGAAAACCTTTACCTTTCCTCTTTTTATGATAGCTCCATGGGCAAGGATGAAGCTATAGAAGTCTTATTCCTAAGAAGATCATCATCAAGGTCTCAAGCTAAGGAGATGCAAGCAAGGTTGTTGGGCTTCAATGGGAAATCAAGAAGATGTTTATTGTGGAAGAAGAGCCCAAGAATTGTGGCGAAGAGTTGGCTAAGTGTTACACGTACTTCATGGTCCAAGTCCAAGAGGAGAAAGATAGGGGCCCACATGGAGCCCAAGAAGAGCTGAAAATCACCCCAAAAGAGGCTGAAATTCACGCCGAAAAGAGCTGAATTAGGTGTGTTTTGGTTCAAAAATTGGACATGTCTTTCCTTATTTTGTTAGGTAGTTCTGGGAAGTGGCATTAATTTTACATGCTTTCCTAGTTTAAAGTTTCCTAGTTAGGTTTGACCACTATTTCCATAAAAGTGGGATTTGAATCCCATGGTGTTTGGGAGAGGAGAATACGATTTTTGCCCTATATAATGTGTATTATTTTCTTATTGGTGACGCATTATTATTAATATTATTGCGAGTTCTTTTCTTTGCACCTTTGTGTATTGGCTACTTGGACAGAGAGGATTCATATGGCCAATCCCAATTTGCTTGGCATTGAGGCAGAGTTGTTGTTGCTATATCGTTCTCCACCAAACATTATCAACACTCATTTTATAAAAGCAGAACACTAACTGCAAAGTGCAGATAGGAACAAGGAAACCACGAAGTATAATGTATCATAAAGTCACTTCATACTACCTGTCGGTCAAAAGCTTATCCCTAGTTGCAACAGCTCCGAATAGCAGCACCGAAACCAGATATAAACTGGTAGTAGTCAAAGTTGCAGCTAAGGTCCCAACAGGAATTGAACGTTGAGTGTCCTTTAGCGATGCCGAACGGTTTGAACCTGCCATGATCCCCGTCACAGCAGGGAAGAAGAGACCTACCAGTGCACTAATATGGAGAAGGAAAAAAATGTTAGACCAAGTTTCAAATGTTTTCAGTATGCACATTAAGTAAACGGCAGAAAGAAGAACGAATAATTAATTCTAGCAAAATGATAGTGTAATATGAAGGAACAAATAAAAATAATTGCATGCCTTACTTAAAATCCCAGTGTATGTTGCCATTGGGATCTGGAATTCCAGCATTATTAGTCATCTGATAAGCAGATCCCCAGTTATTTTTGAAAGATTCCAATTTCAGGCCTGTGATACCAACTGTACCATGCATAACAACAGAGTAACAAGGTGGTGTCAGTGTCACATATACATGTATAGAGAAATGAAATAATTAGAACTTCAGGGAGAACAGAGCTTATATCACTAATTACTAATATGATAATCAATTCTATCAATTAAACCTCAATCCCAAATTAATTGGGATTGGCTATATAAACCTTGTATATCCGTCACTAGAGTGATAATTCAGTAAAATTAAGTCATATTAACTTTACACCAGACCTCAAAATATCGTGTCACAGGAATCCATCCCACTACCAAAAAGAAGAAATAAGTGAATCAACATTCAGGCTTCCATTTCAGAAAGCCCATTCCTCCATTGCCTTTTCACATTATAATTTAACAAATGAATAATACGTATAGGAGCACAAAAATGCTTTCTCATAAAATGCAAATGATGCCAGAATAGAGGGAGCAAATAAAGTACTGTTCGCTAAAGCACTGTACAAAGTTAACTATTCACGTTAGTGTGGCAAAAGCTGTTACTGTAGCCAAAGGCCTTTCGCCATCTACAATTGGGACTCTTTCCTTCTTTTTTTGGGGTTACTTTCTCTAGTTGTTTCCTAGTAGTTTTACAACTTTGATGTTATTTGATTGCCTTTCCAAGTTAGCTTTAGGATTCCAGTTTGCTTGGAGTTATAGTTCGTAAGAGTCTTATTCTTATTAACAAAACCAGTACTTAAATTTGTATTCTACAGCCTTTTATTATCAATAATATGTAGCTCTTGACTTCTATCTATGGCTTCAATGATGCAATCTATTCAAAGAAAAGAAACACAATGTTTGACATTATTATACTCCAAGATGGCCCTCAAACTAATAAAATGAACTAGATCGACATATGATCCACTAAAGGGTCATCACTAAAGCAACAGAAAATAATGAAAATCCCCGAGGTTGAGATATCAAATTGAGATCAAGAATCAAAGACCATTTCAATTATACCAGTAAACATAGACTACACTAACACGGTGAAAGTTGATGAATGTGATCAAGACGGGTCTACTAAAACCAGTAGCAAAAAAAGACCTTTTACGATCACTGTCAAGCATGCTCTTATATAATTCATCCTCTCCCGGTTTCATTTTACATAATGGTGTTTGACTAGGCATGAAATTTAAGAAAGAAAAAGAAACTTTTTCCATATACCAAAAGTACTTGAGAACTGTGGTCTTAAACATGCCATGACATTTCTGTGACTATAAGAACATGCCATTAAAGGTAAAATGGAAAGTTTAAAGTTAAAGAGTCCAAATCTAGAAAGTTGTCATTCTTTCTAGAACAAACTAAAAAGGAAAGAGTGTCATATAAAATGGAATAGAGGGAGTATGCAGGAAAAGTTATAGCACACAAGAATTACACACAAAGATTTCAAAAACCTCGCGAGGAAGACAGGAAAAGAGTAAGAATGAAGGCATAGACAACATAAACCTGCTGGACGATCATGCCTCGCAGAAAAGATGCCGACAAATATGCAAAGCAATGAGAATATAACGGGTACAAGAAATGCAGGTGCAACGCGATTGATCATTTTTACTCCACCAAAAACGACAAAGCAGAGAAGAATAGACACGACAATCCCGTAAATTTGCAGGTCATGCAAACTTGGACTTGTAATGGGCTCTGCAATATCTGTGCCATTAACTCGTGTAATAGTTTCTGCACCGATGATAAAATAAGTTCAGATATACAAATGATTTAAAAACAATACTGTATTATCCATTAAAATCAACAATAAGCTACTTATATCAATGTTATGATAAAGCCAGGAGGGGCATTAGATGGTCTTACGGTATAAGTACACACAACAGCCAAACCAATTTACTAAATCATAAAAGCACACATAGCAAAAACATAATCTAAACTCAAGTTGAATTACTAATTTGCAACTCATCAAGTCAAACAAACTCGCTTAAGGAATACCTCTAAAGATGCCAGCACTTGGTACAGCATTTAGAAAAGTCTCTACAGCTCCCAGTACATATCTAACCAGCAGGCACAAGTAATAGCAGACATCAACACAAATTCATTTTGTAGATAGTTTGAAATGATGAAAGCAACTTAACCTACTTTGGCACCCTCCACAAATTAGTAGCTCCTTCATACAAATATAACGTCAGATGTATACTCACATTGCTCCAGAAATTGCATTCCCGAGGAAAAAACAGAGCCCAATGCTGACACCAACTTCTGGACCCAATGCACGACCAATGAGATAGTAAGGCCCACCACCCTAGATTAGAGAGAACAAATCTAGGATATCATTAACCAAATAAGTTGCAAGGAGATTGTTAGGCATAGTTAAGTAATTAAAAGTGTGTTGTCTCTAACAACTTAAGATTTCGATGAGATGGTCACACACTTCAACATGACATCAGAGCTGACTCATCCATATTCTAGTTTAACCAATGTTGGGAAACAGATATACACATATCAGTGGAAGTTTGTTATACACTTATACTGGGAACTGACATTGAAAATCTATCCTTTTAATCTGCATAGAAGTTGTATCTGATTAACAGTTTTTTCCCACCTTCATGGCGCCGTTGGTTGCAATAGCACTTAATGATACTGTGGTCAGGAAAGTACATGATCCGCAGCACGCAACCAGTAACAATGACTCACCAATGCCAGCCATACCAACAATCCTGCGGTATCCACAGAACAAACCAAAGCAAATAGAGTGGTTATTTCATGTTAAAGCAATAAGAATTTCATCAAATTAACACAAGTAGATCAAAGTAATGGGAGCATTTGCTCTTTGTTCCCTTTTCCTGTTCCTTTTCACTTCCTAATATTACCCGAAGATATCTTTTCTCCCCTTCTATCTCTACTCACGATAATTAATTTCTATAGGAGGAGATTGTCAAAGGTGGAGGCAGGATCAGATCAATTTGAGTATATCATAATATCATTATAACCACACCTTTCTGGAGTAATGAGAAGAGCTGATTGGTACTATAGTAAGCATAGACTAACTTGCTTTAAACATCACCCAACCAAACTTCCATATAGTGAGAAAAACCAGCAAGACGCGAGCATTACATGCAAAATGCATAGTATTGAAACTGAAAAGGAGGTTCACCATAGTCCTTGAAGTGCCAGTTTCAGGAACACAGAACTGATCCACTTTACTAAGGCATGCTAAAATTTAACCAAAAAAGCTTTTGACGGAGATGACATGATACACCAGATAGTATGCAACTTACCACGTAAATCTAATGTAGTAGATGATCCCCAAAATATTTTGCAAGCATGGCATGAACACTCCCATCAACGTGCCAGACTTATCAGCAGTTGGCTTCAAAAAAATTTTAACATATAGAGATGTTAAAAATGCACTCACAAGCTTCATTAAGCAACTCATCATTACAAAATTAACTGTCCAGGAACGTGCAAGCTTGTCAAAGTCTTACTTTTAAATGTTGAAGCACAAGATATAGAAAACAACATGTGAAGGTTTACATAAGACAATTGACATGGGCCTCCTTGTCATTAAATGATACTCCCTCCGTCCCAATTTATGTGGCACCATTTGACCGGGCACGAAGTTTAGGAAATAAAAGAAGACTTTGTTATGTTTACCAAATTTTCCTTACTTTAGTGCCTACTTTTGTTGACTTTTCTTCCCAAAAAGTACATCTTTAAAATTAAGTGGGATCCAACAAGGGTAAAATAGATATGGTGTCATGAAAGAGTTGCCAATTAAGGAAAGGTGACATTCATTTTGGGGCGGACTAAAAAGGAAATGGTGACACATAAATAGACGGAGGGAGTATATGAGAACACTTATATAGTTACTCCACATTGAATTCGGTATAAACATTGCAGTTATTAGGTAGGTATGATCTATTTCATGAACAAAAATGGTAACCAAACACCTGTTTAATAATGCAGGGTTTTATACAGATTACACTCTTATAACTCAACCAAAAAAGTCCTCAATAAAAATGAGAGCATCTCTTTCATGTTTTCTCCTTTATGAATGTTCTATTATTCTCTTATGTTAACAACTACATCTTTGCAATAAAATCTGAAACCTCGGCTTGTTTATTAAGGAAAAACAGCATCAATGGAAAGCATGCCAACAACAATGATTAAGTGTCATGAATACATCAACAAATTCCACGGCTATATTTTCTCTGTTGAAACAAACATGTGACAATCACTCTCGTTTTCTATGCAAGAGAATGAAAAGTACAACCAAGCAATTACCTGCATATCTAAAGCTCATCAACAAGTTCCACATCTATCCTTTCTCTTATAGGAAACAAACATGTGGGTCACTCTTCCTCTTCTTTGCAACATAAAGAATATTGCAACAGCAGAGTTAGCTACATATCTAGAGCTAGAATAGTCTTTAGGAAGTTAGTGTGAGCCAACAATGCTGATTGACAGATGAAGGACAAGAAGAACCAAGCAGTAGTTTATTTAAATCTAGAATGGTTTTTAGGAAATTCAGCGTGAGCCAGCAATGGCTGATGGAGGATAAGAGGGGAATCACCAAGCATCAGCAATAAAGCACCAATGCAATAAAGCAGTAAGCCAAAGAAGCTAGAATTACCTAGAATAACCTCCTCAGGTAAGGTCGCATAAAGAACCAAAGAAGCAATAAAAGGTTCTGCGGAAACCATTGGAGATCAAAATAAAGTTCCCCATACAATAAACACCAGATGCATAGTTAGTTGGCTAAAATCCTTTTCCAATGAGGATATAATCAATTATTTGAATTACAACTGAACTCCTAAGACAAATAGGACTACGGAAAACGCGGGGAAACAAGAAATGCATTACCTTAGATAAATTCTCCACAGAATTGTAGCAAAAATGAAGAATAACCAAACTACTGCTCACCTATGCCACTTAAACAACTAATCAAAACCTAGGAGCAGCTAAACTAAAAATCAAACACATAGTTTTATACTTCAAGGCTTCAGCCATCTAAAACAAAAGATATCGTGTTCCTTTTCTCACCTTGTTTCCCACGTCAGTGGAAAGATCCTTGCTATCATACAGAACCAGCTTTTAAGGTTTAATTTACCTCCAATATGTTCATAAATCGATGAGAAGGAAATTCTCTTATAAAAAAGATAGGAATAATTGTATGTTAACACTCATTTTGGTAAAAGAATGAATACTGAATGGTGTGATTTAAAGCTGACAACTCTATAATGACATATTAAATAGAAAACCTAAGTACTACCATACTCTTGTCTTTTTATAACCTTCATTTTACAGCCATATTTAGCCTACCGTCCATTACTATTCATTCAGAAAACGAAAGTCACCCACTTTTTACCCCTAGGTAGAGGCATAGGAGATGAAAATGAAAGCCACAGGAATCAAGACTGAAAGTGAATTCTACATCAGAACTTTTGTCAACATGATAAAGTCTTAATTGTGCATGACAAAAAAGCTTCAGGGGAAATCAAAACGATGGTCAACATATCACTTCAAGTACCTTAGGTTGCTCAAACGTGAGTGTTACATCCTCACCATCTCTTGGACTAGACGGTGCCTGAATTTGATCCCCTGTCATACTGGAACAACAATATTGATAAGAACTCTTCCATTATTTAACCAACAAAAATTGACAGAAACTGAAGTTAGAAAGTAGTTGCTAAAAATATTTTTATTTTTTGATACGCAAACAATTTTAATTCATCTAAATAGCAAAAAAGAAGTGAAGAAAATTTATAGTACAAAATCCCAGTCTCCCATAAAACAAAACCAGAAATTAGAACCAAGAAGTATGTCCACATCATATACATCCCGAATGTCAAACCAAAATGACTGAAAAACATTTGTATCAAACTCTATCTATTGATTCTGTTTTTTCTTTAAAACTTCTTTGATTGCTTTCTGTCCAAATTACCTAAAGCAAGCAAGCTCCTATAGTAAACCATAGTCTACTGTCTTTTTGGTTCATTTTCCTTAAAGTAGGCTCCATGCATGTTCTTAACTAGGGTGCAATGAGACACTATTATTGACTTCGATAACTATCTAATATATTTGATCTCATCATCCTAATCAACAGAAAATAAAAGCCTGCTAATTTATTTATTTTTTGTGATGAAGTAATAAAAGCCTGCTAATTCATGAAGCCATCCCTACTTTCCCTTTGAAACATCTGGCATTCATTCCCTTCCGTAATACCCAACAACCACAGGCAGACCTGTGTTCCAGGCCTTCCTCGATGATATTCTAATACCCTCAGGCCTCAACACCCAGAAGCTGAAGATGAAATGTTTAGTCCTTTTTTAATGTAAACTAGAGTACACAGAAGATCTTGAGTCTATTATTCCTTGTGAGAAGACAAAGGATTACGAAATCTCCATGTAGTCCACACTATTATTATGGGCAACTGCACAGCTTTTATGTCGTAAATTTGACATATACAAAATATGTTTCCTTCTCAAAAGAATCATCATCATCATACCCATTGAAATCCCACAACAAATAAAAAATAGTGAAGTATCTGATTTGCCACTAGGCATTGAAGAAGAGGTGGCTCCAGTTCTCTTCCTCTCTGCGGCACATAAACACCTACTGCATATAAATAATCCTCTTCTCTAAAGGTTGCATCGACTGATGCATGAATCGTGTGTAACCAGCCACATAAAGCAAACCAGCCAAGTTTGAGTAATGAGTTGTTTGGGTGTATTTGACACCACGAACTACTATTTGTGTAGATTAGCAAGCGCTGGCTGAGTCTTGACACCCTGGCAGTGCTTTTGAGCTCTGGACTTGGAGTAAGTAGAGACCCCCCCCCCCCCCTAAATGCTCGTTTTGAATAAATAAGCATGTTGTATGATTTGAAATTAGCATGAATCCTTTGAAAACTAGTTTAGGCAGCCATGTATATGTCAAGACGAGCATATACCTCATTTGCAAGGACAATCTAGAAACCTGTTGAGCTCTGAGTTAGTTTTATAAACTGGCATATGCTTTGACAAATTGTTGTATTGCATGTTACAACTTCAGGTGTATTTATATACATGTGTTTAGGCATTGATTGCATTATTTCAGCATGAATGTGAAAGTTGTATATTTGGGTTGCAGAGTATATGATGCACTATGGAAGATGTAGGAATGGGCACTAAGTGAATGTCAGTTTGACTAGTAAGGGGCTTCGTCCCAAAACCACATATGAAGATGTGGTTGTATGCCCCCTAATGTGGGCCAGTTTTCATGTCTCTGAGTGTGGATCATTTATCAAGTTCCTCTATCCTCCCTCGAGTGAGCCAGTGCCCGAGTGGGGGCCAATTCTATGTATATGCTCCCAAACTTTAGCCAGTTATTCCCCCGAGTGTTGGCCAAATCAGTACTTGCTAGCAATGATGGTCTCATATGCAATACTGCGAGACTATCTCGTGGTTTAAGCGTGTTGGTGTCCTGAAGGAACCCTCGTCAGTATCAAGCTCATGATTGCATTAGTCAGGCACCAAAAGTGCAGTTTCAGCTTCAGTATTAACATTAGGGCACAGAGTCTGCCCAATTCAATACAGTTCAGTCAGTATACAGTTGCATATTGATCATGCATGCATTGTTTTTTGTTAAAGAAAAAAAGGTCCAAGCTTTTAAGGACAGGTCGAGGATGCATACTAGGTCAAGATGACACACTCCCTTACTTTGAATACAGATATTAAAGCAGATACTGCAGCAGTGGTGAACTATCCACCTTCTTCTTGCCTATGTCTGTTCTTTTTACTTTATCCGTATTGGGTTATGTCCCATCACAGTTAACTCTCTTGTTCAGATGCTCCATGTACGTTATGGCCTATGCATATGGGATATATTGAGTGGTACTATTTTGACTGTTATATTTCTTCTTCTTTTTGTAAGGTAGAGATTTTTTTACTTTTATATTTCTGTTATGGTACGATTATCATATTTTAGATATGATCTGTTTCTGTCATATGAGATGCGTACTATTTTGCTTAACTTGTCCGGAGTGGTTCAAGATTCACTTAGTGGTAATTATTTTGTGATAAGGTAGAGATTTTATTAAATGGTACCAAGATGGTACAGGAAAAGAAACAAAAACAACAAGAAAAAAAACAAGAAACAGCCTACTACACTCTTCTTCCTAGCATATCCAAGAAAATCATATACCGGTTCAAACTACCCATCAAGCTAATTTTACACCAAAAGTACAAATTTTGTAAACATCTATCCTTAACTCTAGAAATATCAGTTCTCTGCCCTTCAAGGCAAGCTTTGTTCCTTTCCAGCCATATTGTCCATAAGTTGCACAATGGTATGGTTCTCCATATCTGCTTTATCTCTTTTGGTATGGCCAATTGCTGCCAACCTTCCGGCAAAGCTTTCACATTTTGAGGCATCACCCAATTAATACCATGAAGATTTAAGGATAACACCCAACATTCTCTAGAAAATTTGCAATGGAGAAAAACATGCTCAGTTGTTGCCCGATCTTCTTGACATAGGAAGCATCTACTACTTAGTGGTAATTGCTCGCTAAGTGCCAGTCACGGGTTCATGGCCCATCCGGTTTTGGATCATGAAACTTATAAAGCATTTCTTCAACTGTATTTCTGAAGCACAAATAAGCAAAAAGTTGCCTGGTTCTCCTCTATCTTCCACAAACCAGAACCTTGCTTTCTGAGGCTGATCTCAGTGCATAATGAAACCTACGCAATTTCTGTGTTCTAAATTGATTTTACTAAAAAAAATCTTCTTCTTTCAAACCAATTGAATCTACATGCATTGCCTTCTAAAATCTCACATGATGTCACCCGGGAAAAAAACATTATCCTCTCCATATTGACAGTATAATGAATAAAAGAAAATATGAGTATGAACATGATATATTTACCCTATCAAGATGTAAGAACGTGATATAAAACTAATGATTTACATTTCTCGTCCCTTGTAGCACAAGTTACTTTGTATATCAGAAATTTAACCTTCAAAAGAGGAGACTCAAAATATCACTTCAAAAGAAAGATCAGCGGATAAAGTTTCTGAGAGCTGATACGACTGAGAAAAGTAAAAAGTTAGACGAACTTTGGAGGAAAACTTTCTGAGAAGGAAGCATGCTGGAATAACATATATGCTAGCTGGAAACTTTTTTTTTTCATTTTGATAACCGAATGCTACCCGGAAACTCTAGTTAGTAGATTCTAGATAGATGGAAGAGCTTCTCTCTCAAGACTTCGATTTGCATCACCCGCCAGAAAACATAAATTCTACTCCAATGGTATCAAAATGCAACTATCTCTATAAAGTTATTAAGCAAAAAGAGAACAAAGGAGAGCAAAAAAAATTCCTGCATTATGTTACCCGAAAATAAAAGTGTGCACTAGAAAATAATAAAACAAAAAAGACAGAATTTTGTACCTCTTACCTCTTGAGACCTAGAATATTTACTAGAGAATCAAAGCCAAATAGTTCCAGTTTGGATTCTCTTTGAGGACCATTGGTGCTATGATTGGCTAATGACTCTTCTCTTTCATCAGAGGCCATATTTGGATGGACACCCACTTTAAGTTTCCTGAAAAATGGTGTAATTAGAATAATGCTTGAAATGGTTTTCAAGAAAAAAGAAAGGGACAAATCTCTGCAAACCCTTAAACTCATATTAAAAACAATGGTGGACACGCAGATGTATCCAATTTTGGCATAATAACTATTCAGAGTATTGGAGTGTGTGAGAAAGCAGTTGAGCACCAGGGCGGATGTATAGTATTAGCTATGGGTTCAACTGAACCCAGTAGCTTTAGCACAAACCTTGCATATGTGTTAAGAAATCTACTAAATATGTACGAATAGTAAATTTCAAACCGAATAACTCAAATTGGTCAGCGGGTTCAGTGGCATCTTGAACCCATGAAATTCAAATCCTAGATTCACAACTATTGAGCACATAATGTATCTATTTCCTTTTTTCTCTTTTCTTTTTTTGGGTCAAGGAGCAGAGAATATCTAGAAAGAGAAACTTGTAAGCTGCAGTCAGTTTTCTTTCATTATCCTACAAGAGTAAAGAAATCTATTAAACATCCAAGAGTGTATCCAAAAGCAAGCTTTGATATATTCTTAAACCTAAGTGATAAAATCGAGCTATCAAAGAAAATAAACATCCCAATTAAGAGATTATCAAAGAATTAAAATGTGATGTATATGGAAGCTAATGGGTCTAGTTTATTGTGAAGCTTGGTGTTTTACATTCCTAGAGAGCACCAGCATCTGGCTGTACGATGCACAGAAATGATGTACAATACCCTTCGTACATACTTCAGAGTTCAGATACAGAGTTGGTATGTATTAATGAGATTCATGACAAGTATACTAATGAAATCTTCAACATAACCAACATCTTAAAGAGAGAGAAAAAAGAGACAAAGACTTAATATTATTCGAATTGCTCAAAGTTTATTTGGAGAATTGACTCAAGCTATGCCAAATAATTGACTCAAGCTATGCCAAATAATTGATCTTTTATGCCCGTAAAGTTTCAGAACATAAGTGGAAGGATGTATGAGAAAATAGTTCCATAGTAATTGGACTATATCGAGACCCCACTTGTGAGATTACACTGGAGATGTTGTTGTTGTTGTTGTTGTATTAGTAATTGGACTGTATGAAAACACAATGATAGATTTCAGTATTTCCATTAACCCATTTAGCTACAATACTATGTTCTAACCTAGTATTTAGGTTATTCCTATGTGTGTATTATCCCATTTATTCTATATATGGATATTTTATTGTCATATTTTTGTTGATTAATTTTTCTTGCAATCTTGCATTGACTACATTCTTTTTGAGCCGGGGTGTGTCGGAAACATCCTATTTGCCCCACAAAGGTAGAGTTAAGTTCTGCATACATGCTAACCTCCCCATACACCACACTACATGGGATTACACTGGGTATGTTGTTGTTGTACTATGTTCAAACCTAGCCAGGCCAAACTATGTACATTGACTCAACCTGTGCAGCAACTAAAAAATACATTCAGACTCGAGAAATGGAAGAAATGTTGACTCAAAGCCACGTGTAAAAGTAAGCTCAGACCGAATTTTAACGAAGTTTGCGCGTCGTCAATCCTTATGGTCCCTATAATTGAAGTGAAAACTTCGTAATTCAGTGCCAACTGAGACTAAGAGGTTCTCATCAAATCACACAGAGAGTTGTAAGTCTATTTAGTCAATACTATATATAAATGGATAGAGAAAATACTTGAGATCGTGATTGGGGAGAGAAGAGGAAGAGGAAGATCCAGGACGAACAGATGTCATCTCAACAACAGCACTATTATCATTGTCGTGAGCCACCACTGGACTGTACTTTCGTCCCATAACTGAAGAGAACTCATTATTATCATCCGCAATCTCAATCTCTTCTCCACTTTCCATTGCCTCTCTATTTTGATTCGAATCAGATCCGATTCGGTGCAGAAATTCAAAAGAAATATGAGGGCTTTCTTAACGGAGTGGTAACTGTTTGGACCAAATTTGGGGGTTTTTAGGAAAGCACGAGGATTTAGTGGGTAATTGGAAGAGAACACTTTTGACACTCGTTCAGAATTTCTTTTGACCACAGTTCTTATTGAATGACTTTTTAATCCTAAGTTTAATTGTTTCGCAAATTAAATATTCCCGCCATTTCAAAATAATTTTTTTTCTTCTTTTTACTTTGATTTGACATCTCTTTAATTTTAATTTTCCAAATGTCATGTTTAATATCACGTGATTAAATAATGTTTTGATACATTTAATATATTTTTAATTAACAACAATAAAATTTAAAAATCTTATTTACTGTATTAAATTTTATGTCAAAGTTAAAAGTAAACAAACATTTTAAAAGGGATGAAGTAACTAGTAACATTTTTACTTTAATCCATTTTATTTACTCTGTGGATACTTGAAGAGCACATCATACTGATAAATTAATTTCTTACCCTAAAAATAAGGGTCAATCTTTGCAGCATTTTGTAGAATTTTGTTGGGTTTAAAACATATAAATAAAGCACAACGAAAGTTTAAAATTTTGTTCTACTTACACCAACAATTTCTTTTGGTATGGTTATATGACAATTAAAACACGTAACATAAAACATGAACACTTACATGTTGTATTATATGGAGTCTTTACTAAAGGGTGGACACGCGATTTCCTTTTCGACTGCAAGCACAATGCTACGGTGTATTCCCCTGTCAGAAAGCCAGGAAATCTTGGAAGAGGTTTGAGAGAGTTTTATCCTAGACTAAGTCTAGAATTTGCTTATGAGAATTAATGTATAATAACAATGGTTTAGCGTTGTAATTATAGTTACAATTAGGTCATAAACGAATTAGGGTTGGGCTCTAAGCCTGGCCCAAAAACTGAGGTACAGTGGACCAGTCTGACTGGACCCACTGCCGAGTCGACACCGCGGTTCCTTTGTCGCACCCATTTTTTACCGCGGTTCGCGGCGTAATGGGTCGATTCCCCTGAATTGATAAAGCTGTTGAGGAGTCACCACCTAATTATTCTAAGGTGAATTAGGACACCTAAATGTTAACTAAATGTTGTAATGTGAACTCCGATTACTGGTCTGCGAACTAATGAGATTCTAGGTAAGGGTTCTCTATTATATTAAAGGGAAGGGTTTAGACTCCATTTAAGATCCGCTAACTTGTGGTTATCTAGTCAAACCTAAGTTAACTATTATGTTAAGAAAAATGCATATTTAAAGTATAGAATTAAGAAAAAGATGTTGCAAAGTAGTTGATTTTAAAAGATGCATTTTTTGACAACGTAATAGATTTATTCTTTTCGAAAAGTATGCATGGTATCGTTTATAAAGATACTTGTAAAATTTTGATTTTTCGGATAAAACATGCATTTATAAGACTAGTTTAAAATACATATAAACTTATTTTTTGACAAAGCATGCATTTTGTAAGGAAAGTTGGTAAAATATATGCAAGATTGATTTTAGATAAAAAGGCATGTATTCGTATAAAATATATGTAAAGTGGATTTTGAAAGAAAAAAAACATGCATTGGCATAACATTATTTATAAAATACATATGAAGTTGTTTTTGGATAAAGGTATGCATTTGTATAGCATTCTTTATAAAAATACACATTTTATGCAATTTGATAGTAAGGAGAAAAGTAAAATTTTATTTATAATGTGAAGAGATGCTTTTATTTTTTTTACGAAACTCTTTCAAGTTTACAAATCGGATAAAACGCAAACCTTCTTTTTTAGGATTAAAAAAAAGTGAATAAGAGATAGCCAAATTATTTTTAAAAGAGATTAAAACATGCATAACGAGCTTTAAAATAGAATAAAGTAACTAGCGGCTAAGTTTGGAACATACAAGACGGCCCTAAAACAAATAAAGCTAGCGATGGGTTTTCAATTCAAACGAGCCTAATAAATAAACTAACGGAAGTTAAACTATCCTATTCATTCATCTATTCGCGACCTAATTATTCTAAGCATTCTAATTACAGTACAAAATTAAATAATTATTACAACCCGAATAATAATGAAAGACATATTAGACAGTAAATAAAGGCAACGACTGGGGCGGATGACAATATCATCGCGCCCTATTTGTTTTGAAGTTCCGTGGCCGGAGGATGCAAGTAACGTGGACGTGGGTCTTCGTTTGGCAGAGTTATGATGAGTCTCATAACGAGACTCTTCGTTGCTCCCGATGCATTTCATGTAAATAAAAGAAAAGAAAATAATTAATAGACGGAACATGAAAATATATATATATATCTCAAGAATATAAATAAATGATTCATGAAAATAATATGTTGTTGGTTCTTTATTTATGTCGTACTCGATGAAAATAGAGTATTGTTGGGTCCCTAGGCCCAATGACTCAAACGATGGTAAAGAAATAGCGTGAGATGGGCCACAAGCCCACGCGTTATACACAAAGAGAGGAAAAATACATATTGCAATTAGAAATCACATAAATGATATCACATGTGAATAAATAAAATATTAGGCACACATAAACAAATTCATATTCAAACATGAAATAAGGGTTTGCTTTGAATCAGGAAGTAAGAAAAGAAGCCTTAACAAATTTATTTTTTCACATTCACATACAACTAACAAAATAGAAGGAATGCATCAGAATAAACTTGGCCATCTCAATAACAACATGACGTACTAGGGTCATTTCTACCTTACATACTCAATCAACTTGAAAGAAATTATAGGCATCACGACACTTAGCTAGAAAAGATATTGTACGACTAGTTTGACAATCACACTAAAATATGAATAGATAAGTAATCAAATAACATAGCATTTTCAAGTAGACACAACCATTTTGACTCAAACTAAACACACAAACATTTAGACTCCACATTAAACATGGTGATATTTATAAACAGAAACATAACATTGTCATCATGGTTACTAAGTAGATTTTGAGTACAACAAACTACCATTTAAAATAAACTAAACCAAATGTAGGAACTTAGCTAATCATCATCTTTAATAAACGGACATTGAAACCGTGCTCAGATCACACAAACCACAACATATTTAGACATAAATAATCAATTAAGTATCACAAGCATATTTAACCAACCATAGTTTTTTTCTAATCCCGTACTAATCTTACCTAATGTCTTAGAACAAACTAATAGTAGTTAGTTCACCAATCATCTATCATAACAATACCAAACAGAGCATCATTATATAACTAATCAGAAATTAATCTACAAATATACATATAAACCCAAAACTGAAATTAGACATGCCCGAGATCATCCACATAATCATAGGCTAATTCTTCAACAAAACAGAATATTAAACATGCTAAAAATGAGAGATAAGATAGGAGTTTACTGAACTCTTCCGGGTAGCGAACTGAGGCGTCGTCTCGAATAGTCGAATCCGCTCGAAAATGTTTTAGAATTTTGATTTTTTTTATTACCGAATTCTGATTTTCGACCCGAAATAGACCCGATTTATGTTCTAAAAATGGACCCGACGTGGAATGGACCCGACCCGAATTGAACAAAAAAATGTGAAGAACAATATGGAATTTTCAGATTGTGAAATTAAAGACTAAAAGGAGTAATTTCGGATTCGAGAATTTAAGAACAAAATGGTGTATTTTCGGATTGGAATTAAGAAACAAAAGAGGTAATTTGTAACAAAAAATTAAGAACAAGCTTGAATTTATAGTCTTTGAACCCGACCCGGAGTCTGTTTTTTTACCCGGATTGACCCGGAACCCGAAAAACAATGAAGAAAGCAAAAAAAATTAGATTCCTCAACACCAAAACCTAATAATTTTAACTTATATTTTTGGACTCTTTAAGATGAAGAACACATAAATAACACAACCTTCAAAAGATTTCGGACTTTGAAGTTCGGATTTCAAGATTGAACCCTAAATTTTTGGCTTAATCCCTTCCCCCCAAAATGAAGAACAAATGAGGGTTTTTATAGGTGATTTTCCCCCTAAAACGAGTTTAAAAATCGAAATGAATGGGCAAAAGGTTATGAATTTTAGATGGATTTTGGGGGTATGGGTTGCAGATTTTCAGGGGATAGGGTCAGTGAAGTGATGGGGAGACAGAAGGGGGTTGGTGGTGGCAGGGCGTGGGTTGAGTAGGTGGCGGGGGGTATGGGGGTGTGCGTCGATCTTGGGGTGTGTGTGTAGGATTTTGTTTGTGGATTAGGGTTTGGGAATAAAGGGGATGGGTTTGGTCGAAAATAAGAAAGGGGGGAGTTGGGCCGATTGGGCCTGATCGGTTGGGATGATTTGGTGGAGTATTTTTGGTGGTTTGGGTAAAATATTTGGGTTTAAAAATGGGTTGTGGTTTAAGAATATAAAAAGGGGTTTAAAATGCTTTGAAGAATAATGTAAATTATTTAAAATAAAATATAACGATGTGATAATAATAAAAACATAATATTTGTGAAATGTTTAATGCTTAAAATAAAAAATGCGATGTCGTTTTGCGAAAAATAAAATAACATAGAATATTAGGATAAAATTTTGATTAAGACTTTAAAAGGCAAATGATAGTAAAAATGTGAATAATAATAATAATAAATAATGATATTGAAATAATTATATATATATATATAAACTATTTTTGAAGTGTCAAAAATATTTAAAATTGTAAATAAATCTGAAAAGATGGGACAAAATTGGATGTCAACAACCTTACGTCATTTTCGTTCCCGTTTCGTTAATATATATTCAACACATTTGATTAAATCCAAAATCCAATTTTAACTTAATTAAATAATTTTCATCTAATAGAAATTATCCCGTATTTATTATCAATTTAAATATCTCGATTTCAAATCGAATATTTAATACTTTCTCAATACACCTTTAGATCGAAGAGACAATCGACATAGTGTGACCCTATAGGTCTTCATATATCGACAATAATCCAATTTAGGTACATACAGAACTCCTAGACTACGACGTACGACGAACTCAATATATGAAGTACGTTTACATGAATCCAGCAAGCATAACCTTTATGTGAGATAATAAATTTCTTTCATTCGTGACACACTCGATCAAGCTTAGGATATGCCATGTGTCTATCCAAATGGCTTGATCACTTTATCTCATATATATTCGTCAACCTATGGGACAAGGCATCAAGTCATCTAAGAATGGTGGTCTACTTATGAGACAATGCATCAAGTTATCTAAGAAGGATAGTCATTCTAATTCTATAGAAATTGAACGCATGAAAATGATCACATATGCTTCGGCTATAGGATCGATCATGTATGACATGACATGTACTAGGACAGATGTGGCATTTGCACTTATTATGACTTGCAAGTTCCAGCAGAATCCTGGGGAAGGACACTGAAAAGCAGTCAAGAGTATTCTTAAGTATCTTAAACGAACTAAAGAATATTTCTTAGTCTATGGTGGACAAGAGAAACTGGTATGTTCTGGGTACACTGATGCTAGATTCCAGACAGATGTTAATGACTACAAATCTCAATCAGGTTACACATACATTTTCAATGGTGGAGCAGTAAGCTAGAAAAGTTCCAAACAAGCTACAACAGCTGACTCGACAACAGAAGCCGAGTACATTACTGGATCGGAAGCTGGTAAAGAAGTTGTCGCGATATCTAAGTTCATGAAGGAACTAGGGGTTGTTCCAAGTGCCACTTGTCCAATAACGGTTTATTGCGACAACACTGGTGCGATTGCGCAAGCTAAGGAACCAAGATCAACCAACAGAAACAAACATGTACCAAGGAAGTACCACATACTCAGGGAGATGGTGGAGACTGAAGAGATTAAATTAGACTATGTTCCCACATACGATAATCTAGCTGACCCATTTACTAAACCATTAAGCTTTGTCAAGCATAATGGTCATTTTGAGAATATGAGCATTAGATATGTTGGAGATTGACTCTAGGCCAAGTGTGAGATTGAAAGTATATTTATGTCCTAGAGACAATCTGTATTGGGATAAATGTACTTTATACACATTCATATTATTATTAATAGATATTAATGTTTTGGCATTTGTAATTATTGAATTATTATTTGATTGTTCGTTTTTATTCATTAATGTGCATTCTTTTAGCTCACATTGTCATTAATAGAGTGAGATATTTTATAATAGAGTGTAACTCTTAAAATAGCATCGACTAATGATCATCGAGAATGAGATATCGATGATATATGATAGGTCGACATGCGGTCTACATCACATCCTTAGAGGATGTAGTATGTCTCACCTGCTACGAGTAATGGTTACTCGTGATGGACACATGGATACTTTGGAAGTATTGGTATACCTTGTTGATATATTGTTTGTTATACTTGTCTAACATATGATCAGCGTGTAGGAGATAGAAGTCCTTAGACTAGAGGTCAATACACGCTTTATCTACAAAGTAATGTACTTTGATCCCGTCCTAAGCTCAAATGCCTTGTAGGTTGAGATACGACTTGTATTAAGTACATTACGATGTAGATTGAAGGTGGTAGTTGAGCCAAGTTTAGGATTCATTTCTCGAATGTATGTTCGAGAGAACACTCGGATTCTCAGTGATATTAGGTTGACTAAGTCGTTGGCCAACACAATAAACATATTTAGAATATGGTATAGTCATCGACTAATATAGATGAGATACAATGATTAAGCCATTTGGATAGAAACTTGACAAATTCTAAGCTTGATCGGGTGTGTCGTGAATGAAATGATTTTATCTTACCACATAAAGGTTAAGTTTACTGGATTCGCGTAAACGTACTTCACATATTGAGTTCATCTTCCGGCGCTGTCTAGGAGTTACACGTAGACCTTAATTTGATTAATGTCAATATGAGAAGGCATGTAGGGTCACACTATGTCGATTGTCCGTTTCGATCTAAGGATGTATTGAGAGAGTAATTAAAATGTTCGATTTGGAATCGAGACATTTAAATGAATAATGATTACATTAATTAAGTCAAAATTGAATTTTGGATTTAATTAAGAATGCACAAAAATTAAATCGAGGCAGTGCAACTGCACGTTTAGCTCCGCGGCGCCCATACCCTAGGGACGCAGCGCATTGCAGAAATTCATCAAGCGCCGCAGTGCCCATACCATAGGGCCGCGTTGCCTCTGCATCGATTTTGGGCTAGGCCCAAGGTCAAACCCTAATCCATTTTTTGACCTATTTTTCAACTATAAATAAAGACATTCATTTTCATTATTCTACACTAATTTCTGAAAAACATTATAAGCCTTAGAGACTTAGAATCAAATACTCTCTAACCTATGTCGGATTTCCTAGCTTTCCGAAGGAGAAATACATTGAAGCTTGGAGCTTGCAATAGGAAGGGCAACCGCTTGTGCACCTCACAGTTGATAAAGACTCCAGATAATCATAACTTGTAAGTAAATATTTTATGTTACAAGTTCCATTGTTGTATAACCATAACAGAACTATTGTTAGGGTAAGTAATAATCAAAATTTTAAACTTTCGCTGTGCCTTACTTATATGCTTTGTACCCAACAATTTCCTACAACTTAAGTGTATCCTTCGGTACCTTAAAGAAACATCCCAATATGGTATTCAGATTTTCCCACATAAATCAACTGCTCTCTCTGCCTATGCCGATGTTGATTGGGCAGGTGACATCAATGGTCACCGCTCGATCTCTGGTTACATTGTTTATCTATGCACGACACCTATCTCTTGGTGTTCTAGTGAGCAGCCTACTGTCTCCCGCTCCTCTACTGAGGTTGAGTATCGTGCGGTTGCTTCTGCCTTGTCCAAAATGAACTGGATTACTCACTTGCTCAAAGATCTTCATGTTGATGCTCCTATAATATTTTGCGATAACCTTGGAGTCACGCATATTGCCGAGAATCTAGTACATCACACCAAAATAAAGCACCTTGAGGTCGATCTACACTTTGTTCATAACCAAGTTCACAATGGATTAGTCCAAGTATCGCACATCCACTCTGTTGATCAGCTTGCATATCCGCTCACCAAACCATTGTCCAAGCCAGCTTTTCAGAGAACCCTTCCTAAGTTAGGCGTTGTCTCTTCACACCTAACTTGAGGGGGGCGTAATAGCGCATGAGGAATAGTGTTTTACTAGTGCTGGAATTATTGTTTTACTGCACTGTTGTACTACTACTTAGGAGTCACGTTTAATCAAAAGTTTCATTCAAATTCCCAATTATAAGATTCCCTTGTTTGTTTGGTGTTATCATCTTGCGCCAAAAGACCCTAACTTTTCCTCTCTTGCATTAATATTTTGTGCCTCAATTAGTTTTGACCATCTATGATCCAAAATTAGAGAGGTCGTGGTAAAAACTAAACGAGATTGAAGCTCATCAAAAGAATCATATCACACATATCATTATGTTGATGAATAACACACAAAGGGCTTTATGTGTTTCAATCATCAAATAAGCATTCAACAATGCTCCAATCAACTCAAATCATAAAATACTGTAAAATAACAAACACAACCTTCATTTATATTTGAATGAGTTATCTAAAACTTTCCTAAAATATTCATGTTTTGCTAGTTTAATATTTTCATTATAAGATTTTGTTACTCTTGAATTATAATATTTTCTATTCAAACACCCGTAAAACGCTAAGTAACATAAGAATAACTTCACTCTCTTTATAATGCGTGGAAATTAAAATTATTTAAAAATATGCCAAAAAGAGCCTCTCATGTCATTTTAGAATGTTTCAAATATTACACATGCTTATTCTCCTTTATTATTCAAAAACTAAACTACTAATTTAAAACTTAAATAAAGTCCAATAAAATGATATTATTTGTGAATAATATTACACACATTTTAGAATGTTTTAATTCAATATATGAGAAAGTGTGCACCGCACTTGTCAAAATAAAGACACACTACTTTTATCTTCAGAAAAACGAAAGCAAAAAAATGGGTCGGAGGAGTAGCCGGGACGACTACAAGTTCCTTCAAATAATAGATGCCAGAGCTGCACTCAACCAGAAAGTTAATCTCATCGGCCTCGTTATCGAAACCGGTCTACCCAAACAGTCCAAGGGCACTGGTCATTCTTTCTTCTCAAATACTTTTTTTTTTATCTCTTTATTCGATTATGATTTTCTCGAGACGTTTTAGGATTTTTACTCCGTCCTTCTCAAATTATTTTATTGTATTTTCTAAAAATAGTTATCTCAAATTATTTATAGTTTTAGAATAATTTTTTTATTTTTTATTTTATCATTTGTCATAAAGTAACATTCACGAAAGATTATAATTCAGACATAAATAAAGTTAATATAGGTCAAATAACCCTTAAGAAATTGTTCTGCTCCTAGAAATTTATGATTTTTTTTACTAATTCATCCCTAATTAATATCTAGAAAAGAAAATTTACTTAATGATTCTTGATTATGTTAATAAGGATAATTTTGGAAGTATAAGGTCATTTTCTTCTCGAAATCCTGAAGGCACCACTTATTTTGAACAAAATGAAAAGTCTAAAACAACACTTATTATGTAACAGAGGGAGTATATATTAATGGGCGTGTAAACTATAAAAAGACGAATAATTTGAGACGGATGGATTATTATTTTTCACTGTACTTTCTGATGCCACATTTAGTTGAAAGTTTAGACCTTTTTAAATTTTAAAATATATCTGGAAGCTAGTCGCTCATTTTGGAACAGAGGGTTGCACTGCTGCTACGTTTCACGAAATATATTCTGAACATTTTTAAATTTTTGATAAGTTTCAGTTATTTTGGTAGATCCTGAAAATGAAATTTTGGTGTCTCATCTGAAACTAACTAGAAAGTAAGACGGTTTGGCTCTTGTATGCAGGAAGCTATCATTCATTTTGTAGAAATGAAAGCTTTAAGTTCAAAATTTGCTTAGAAGCTTCTCTTTTCACTGTGCTAGGAAAACAAAGAGAGAAGATGGAGCTGAAGGGGAATCAAATCCTCATTTTTCAATTACCTTCCAAACCGATACACGTGTGTATATCTTTGAACAACAAGAATACCTAACCACTATTCTATTTTGAGATTCTTTCCATTAGAAAAGAAAAAGGAACTTAAATGCACCAATGTATACAATAACTACAGTGAACCATCAGCTAAAGATCTGTTTTTTAGCTGCTTATGCGTGGCATCAGCACTTGCTCAAGTTGCATTGCGCTGTTGAACATAATACTGTACCTCAACCCCATCCACACACACACACTTCAAGTTGGTGGTGGAGTAGATAGAATCCCCAACTTGGTAGCATTGTCAACATGTTTAGGACCAGAATGTCAAGTGTATTGAGTTGTTGAATGCCATGTTGTCTACGCTGTACTCATCACATTTTGGGATATGGAGTAGTTATTGTCCCAAAGTTGCTTTTTTTTTTAACAGCATTGTGTGGAATGAACTTTTTGGGCTTGATTTTGGCTTCTTTTGTTTGTATTTTGTAGATTGCTTTTGCTCCATTAGGGTCATTGATGAGTCCTACCCAAGCCCAGGGATTTCAATTAATTTTTTCGCCGAAACTATGGACAAACTTCCTCAAGTGCTGACTGTTGGTGATATAATTCAGCTTTCTCAAGTTGTGGTAACTAATTTGCTCCAATATTTGCTTGTTGCCTTTTGGGTATTGATTCATTTCTTGAACATTTTTACACGTGATGGAAATGTTGAACTGAAATAGATGTTGAAATGGACTGAATTTTCTTATCCTCTTAAGGGGAAAAGTGCTTGTTGCTTCTAAAAGATTATTAGAGTAGATTGACAACTTTCTTGTTCCACAGCCCTTCATCCTCTAGACGTAGTTATATTTGAACTGCTTATGAATCTACTATTATAAATCATGGGCAAAGGCCAAGTGGGAACAAATAAAAGTCAATTTTCAAGGAAAGTATATAAACATTTATTGGATTGGCCAAGAAACCGCATGATCTTATCCTGATTGGGTGAACTTTTATTGTTCGTAAGTATTATTTTATGGAAGTAAATATATGGTGTCAATCCTTACAAGTGGTATTTGTTGGCTTGCAGATGAAAACTCACGGACCCGATATTTATGCTTTGTTCAACAAGAAGTTCTCTTCATTTGCAATATTTGACGGAAAAAATAATTCAAATCTCCTCCCTTACCAATGGTCTTCTAAGTATCATGCTAGAGAGCAAGACAAGAAATCTATACTGGGTTTGATGAAGTGGTTGGTTGATCACAAGATTGATACAGGTATTCTCATCAGTAATGGCAACTTCAGAGTGATGCTTATAATAGAATTCTGAGCTAAGTACATAATGATTAACTATTTAGTTGATGAAGGTTGCATAAAAGAATTTATCCTATGTTGATGATTCTGTTTAGGCGTACATATCCATTATGGATTTACAGGTACATATAGTGCAACAAATATTTGGTGTGGTTTGAAAGTGTGAGAAAATATTATTATTGAATTGTTGTATCTACATGATTACGCTGAGCTCTATTATAGACACTCCATTACAATCCTTTTCCTAGTAGGATACTATATATGAAATCTTATTCCTATTCTACATTACAATCATTTTCCTAGTAGGATACTATATATGGAATCCTATTCTTATTCTAACACTCCCTCTCAAGCTGGTGCATACAAGTCATATGTACTGAGCTTGTTACAAATGTATTAATACGAGGACCAGTGAGGAACTTGGTGAAAATATCTGAAGGCTGATCACTTGACTTCACAAATTTTGTAATAATATCACCGGAGAGTATACCTTATCTGGATTGAGCAACCTCAATACTTAGAAAATACTTCAGTCTGCTGAGATCTTTAGTATAAGTCATGCCAAACTCCTGAATTCACCGCATGGGAGTTGCCTAAATTCAACAATGAGATTTACCCTACCTTTCTGATTTGCCTAAAGTAAGTTGAACTCGGCCCCATATAGACAAGCTGACACATGAGTGGCTCTGATACTATCTGTAACAGCCATGCCCACTAGTAATATTGTCTACTCTAGGCCTATGCCCGCCTAGCTTTAAAACGCGTCACTAGGGGATAAAATATGCTTCCTTAAATACCTAGGATCTCTTCCACATTTTACCGATGTGGTACTTTTCTTCTAAGCTATGCTGAATTTCCCAAATCAGGTTCTGGGAGACTGTTTCAGACCATAAAGTGACTGACGCAATCGACACACCAGGTTAGACTCTCCCTGAGCAACAAAACCAGGTGGTTGCTCCATATAAACTTCCTCCTCAAGGTCACAATGGAGAGAATAACATACTTCACGAATGTGTTCAAGCCTATTACAATAACTATACCTACGTAGAAGAGGAGACCTCCTCCTCGTCGCTTTTTCATGGATTGTGATGTGCGATTTTCTGATCTTCTCCTTAAGAATTTTGAAGTAATCATATGATTTGAACTTTCAATTTCCGTGTTTTTTGGAGTTAAACATATCAAATCGAGAGACGTGGCGAAATATCTCTTGAGAGATGGATGGAATCTGGTGAACACAACACAAGAAGAAAATCACCGAGATCTGGCGGAAAAAGGTGCATGCGCGACGCGTGGATCTGACGCACTAGCCGGAGCTGGAACTTCGAGCGGCACATGGTGGCGCATGAGCGGGTATTTGCCAGAGTTGTTGACTGGGTTTTGGTCGAAAGGGACTGATCTACCTCGTGGTGGTGTTGGAATTTGCGCAACACTACCCGAAAGTAATTTTGACGCGGACAACTATGGTGTCACCGGAAATATTGCACAATGACTGATTTTCTTTCCCAGAAATTGTTGGAAATTTGCACAACAATTAGTTTCTCACTAGCTTGAACCTGATCTATGTTGTGGTGTTGGATTCTGCACAACACCACTGAATAAAGATGTGACGCAAGTAGCCATCGGAAAAATTATGCGCGGTGATGATATATTTTTTTTCAAATCTTCGTTGGAATATTGCATATCGGATATTTACTTACTAATGCTCTGGAAGAGAAGGACGCAAGACAATCACCGAAATTGAGGCACGGGAATGTGATGGTATTTTGTAGGTAGGATCGGAATGATGACACGACCCTACGAGACGTAAAACAGTCGTAGGAATTGAGGCACATGACTGTGATGGTATTTTGTAGGTAGGATCGGAATGATGGCACAATCCTACGGGAAAAGAAATTATGCCTGAAAAGTTATCGAACCTCAAAGAAAGTGGTATGGATCAACTCGGAATCTCTACGCGATGCTGACGGTAAAAACAATTCTTAAAAGAATGTCCCGATACAGTGTGGATTCGCCGGAACCCTAGTTCCGATGATCGGAATCTGATAACTGTTCACGCTGAAATTACTATTCACTTCGGGAAAAATACCGTTCACGCGACACTGTTCACACATACTTTTTTTTTGAGAATATTTTATTTATAAATATCCAAAAGTTTTCTATAATGTTCACTCTACCATTATCTTTGGCCAGACAGGCTACACATTGGCTAGTGCCGCCCGCCGGCAGCGGAAGCACTTTGATTCTCTACCAAGATCGTAGAAGCTCTGATAACATGTGAGAAAATATTAGAAAATATTCTTATTGAATTGTTGTATCTACGTGATTACACTGAGCACTATTTATATACACTCCATTACAATCCTTTTCCTAGTATGATACTATATATGAAATCATATTCCTATTCTACGTTACAATCCATTTCCTAGTAGGATACTATATATGAAATCCTATTCATATTCTAACAGGAAGAATTTTCATGAAGGACCCTTGTCACACTTGTTTGACACAGACATGTCAAGACAAAGAAAGGATCAATATATCATAGAATGGAGCAGCCAACTTTGCTGCCTGCAAAAGGTGTTCGAGATGTGTGTGTGGACATTTGCCTGTAGTTAACTAGTTGCTACAGCCTCTCACATAATATTAGTTAATATTGACTCTATCCTTTTTTGAAACATCAGTTTTGCTTTAAAGGATTGATCCAATCACAGAATCCCTTCCCTCTTTCCCTAGCCTCCAACAAAATAATGGATAAAAGAAAAGGAGAACAATACAGATGCCATTTGTATTCTGGTAGTGTTTCTCCTTTTTCTTTAGTAACAAGAATTATTAACTCAAGAATTTATTTTGTTATTTGAATTTTCTGTTATCTCCCTCAGATATGCTCACAAATTTCTTGGTACTCAGCAGATGCTTCATTTCCTTGATAGGTTTGACTGATTTACATTCATTGAAAGAGATCAGAGAAGGGGAACGTTTCAATTTGCTCTGCAAGGTAGTTTTGTGTCTTAAATAACTGTCCATAAATGTATACTGTATGGTTTTTGGGTATTGACACTACATTAAAATTCACTATCACTTACCTTGCAAATTACACTGGCATATGCCAGATTGTTCACATATGTGAAGTTGAAAAAGACAAGTGGATGCTTCTCGTGTGGGATGGCACAGATACTCCACCGGTCACTATCAAAACAAAGTGAGTTTTCTCTACTGTCTAATAAGGCTTCGAACTAGGAGTGCGCCTGTGACTTAGTAGACAAATTTTAATTGGTCCCCACTTGATATGAGATACTTGTGCAGGAAGAGTAATTGGTCCCACTACTATATCTGAATTAGTTAAATGGCCACTTTGTGATATGTGATATTGGCCACTTTTGTTAGAATGATATTTCTTTTATATACTGTCACCACTGAACTGAAATATGTGCTTGTGGAAACTCTATCTATTTAATGCACTACTACATATTTTTTTAGTAATAAAAGACTATGAGATATATATCCCAGTTCAATGTTCTCTCAAAATAATGGTAGTTTTATTGAAACAAGCTCAGAATTGGGCTTAAGAACGTAATTCAATAGGCTGAAACTCTTTGATAATATTTCAAGCATAACTTTTATTTTTTACCAATTAACTCTAAGACACCCAAAAGACTGACTTGATGCAAACTAACAGCCAAACTTGTTTACTTCCTGCTCTTAATGAGCATCACCAAGTTACCTGGAAAACTGAGATTTATATTGCTTCAAAGGTCACAGAAAGCTAGAGTCTCAAATGGCCCCTAAAATATCTGCCTTCTTCCAGTACTTAAAAAGATATAATCATACCTCTGTTGAACTAAGTACATTCAGAGAGGTCAACTGAATATTTGCATGCGCTTTTCTCCATAAAGCTTTTGCACACGATGGATGATTTGGTACCTGATCCTGATATGCTGTGGCCAACTGTTTCATGAATTACAGGCTAGAAGAAGAAAATGAAAATCCACTTCCGCTGCAGCCTGTGGACTTCACTTTGCAAAGAGATATTCTCTGTACCTTGCCACCTCTTGGAACTGTCTTGAGGGTAACCGTTGATCGTTGCAACGAGAAACTTGGCATTAACTTTCTCAAGAGGAATCGATGGGTGAAACTGATTAACATCAGATGTGAATTTCATACAGCATTATGGCATGCTGTCCTAATGCCCTTTACTAGGGTTTGCTACTTATCTAATGAAGATGACATAGTTTTACAGCGCATGAGGTATTTCTTCTTCCAGTTTTAATGCATATAAGGTACAAATCTTAGGTGTGAAATTTTCTCAAAGAAAAACAATGTTAGGTTTGAAACCCCTACCAGAAAAGAAAAAGGGAAAAAAAACAATGGTGTGAAACTCAATTGCATGATAAACATGTTCAACGTTGTTATTTGACAATCATGTCATAGCCCATGACTTCATAACATGGAGGCTCATGCCCGCACAATTATCAGTTCCATATCCACTCTTGGCAGCAAGGTGTTTTGTAACAATCTTGTCCCGTCAGTATATACCATGCACCTTTGAATGTAGCTCAATTTTTTTGCAATTACATGATAGGGAGTACGAAGAGCGTCGTAAATCTAAATGGGGATGGATGCCTTTGTCGAGCTTTCCTTGGCCATCTGACATAACAGGTTTTCCTTGTACGCTCAAGCACTGTTTTTGATGCTTTAATAACACATTCTAACATTTCTTTTATTTCCTAAATTCTCAGAGACCGACTATGCTAATGTACCTTTTGTCTCCTTGATGAGAGCTCTGGCGAATCCAATGGTATTTCAACCACTTTGGAGGGCCATTATTTCCTTCTTTCTTAGTATTTCAAGTATTGAAGATATATTAACACTAACTTTACAATTTAAATACTGGACGTTGCAAGAAACCTTACATCTTGACTTTTTATTGCACATAGGCATTCCAACGTGTTATTTGCTTTCAGTAGATTTTGGCTAGGCTGGAAGAGTATTGATAGAGAAAGCAGTAATGCCCATGAACCATCTTTTTCTTCAATGTTGCAAGCTACCTTACATCTTCACCTCAAACATTTACCATTTCATTTGCTTTATAAAAATGCTGAAAGGGCTGAAATGCTTAATATGCTTTGAGCTCTTTTAAAGTTCAGAAAGGTTCTTTGTTATCAACTGGGCAAATCTTCTCGGTACTGGGCAGTATTAAAGACTTGAGAGAGTTTGAGCAGTCAGTTTTATGTTATTCCTCCCTGATTCCATCGATCCGGATGACTTCTTCCTTTTTTAATTACATATATGACTCGACTCTTTTTATCACATCATTGAGCTTATTTACTTGCAGGTTGTAGGTAAATTCCACTGTGTTGTTCGAGTAGTAGCAGCATTTCCTTGGCTAGCTGAAGATTTCCGTTCCCCTTCTGGGGTTTATAGGATCAGGTTGACCCTAGAGGATCCAACTGCCAGAATCCATGCATATCTGTATAAAGAGGATGCGGTAATATTTGTTTGTGCGCTGACAATCTTTTATCAATCTTTATTGAGTATGCTGCAGCACGTTGTTAGCCATTTGGGGACTGTGTTTCATGACTTAGCTCAGTATTTAAATATGTTTCCTGGACTTGGATATCAGTATTTTATGTATGGTTTTATGTATTTGGGAGGGTGTATATGACATACCTATACTCATAATTAAACTGTTTTGATTTCATTATCTTGAAGCAAAATGAAGATTCCGTGTGTCATAATTGTTGATTTTGTACAAACAACTATTTACTTCCCAAAACATCCACTAATTAATTGGGGAAATGATGAGATTGTGGCCCTTGATTAGAAATGTCAAGCCTCAATGTGCTACATCAAAGATGTTAAAATATTCTGTTGGTTTATATTATTGCAGAAATCTGCTAATCTAACTGATTTGCATGTTCATTGTTTGAACTACTAACTTGTCAAGCTTTGGTTTTGACGTGATGCTACTTCACTTACCAGGAACAGTTTTTTGATGGCTACCCCTCTGTTTATGCATTAACAAGAAAGAGGAATTTGTTGCTTGGAATTTCTGAAGACGGTGATGGTAGTGAAATGAATGATTATTTTAGAAATCCACCCTGGATCAGGTGTTGCTTAAAATCTTATCATATTGATGAAAGTGATGTCTGGGGAAGTAGGAACTTTCGTATTTTTGCTACCACTCTAAAAGCATAGGAGATTGTCCATTGTATGTCTCCAGTTCTGTCAATGGCCATATGTATTTTGGCACTTCTGCAAATGTACTGATGCAGTTGCTAGCATGTAGGTTTGAATGATCTAACCCTATTTTGCTTTTGTTTTTTGCAAATGTACTCATGCTAGCACATAATTGTTTTGCTTTCCTGTAGTAAAAGAAGCTTAAAACTCCTTGTCATGTCTTTAACATTCTTCATTATCGTTGGGGACCGCAACAAAGAAAGCAGCAACTACGTAGGCTCGTCCAAGGAATGAATCATATATTGTTTTGTAGTCTACATATACCTATTTGGTCTGGAGTCTTTTGCCAGATTTAATATTCTTTTAATCAAATCACATGTTTGGTTATCACCTTAGAAAATCACTTTTAGGGGTGTGCACCTGTTGAACCGAATCAAACCGGCGGTTCGGTTAGGTTTTTATTTGGTTTAAAAATAAAAAATCGAACCGAATCAGAATTAAAAAATTGGTTTGGTTTTTTAGAATTTTTGATGAACCGAACCAAAAAATCAAGGGCAAATATGTAATTAATCTATGAATCATAGCCATTAAAGTCAATCTATGAAGCTTTTATGGAAGTCGAATGTGACATGAACTTAATTAACATATCACAGAAGCATTGACATAAAATGTAGGGAGAGAAAATAGTTGTAAATTGGTGCAACTTTAAATGATCATAACTATGTGCTTGGATGTCCGTTTTACCTGATTTTTTTATTTTGCGTATTTTATCGAGACGTGGCCGGGCACCGCTTCCAATTTTTACGAAAACGTCAGTTTTTCCAATCAATTTGTGTTTCCCCCAAATCGATTTCTAATTTTCGTTTTCTTTAGTAAAGATCTCACGATATACAATAGATTTCAACGTCGAAATTTCGTGTTAATGTAGGTGTGAATGTCAATTTAAGTGTTGGAAATTCAATTTTAAAAAAAAAATAATCCCCCGACCCGTATATTTTATTTAAGTGTTGGACTTTTATTTGTGGGGATGTAAACTTTAATTTGAAGTTTTTTACGTGTTATATAAATATATGTAATGCAAACTTTATGTTTTTTTATTTTTTTGAACTTTATATTTGAATTGAAAAAATCAATATAAACCGATATATCAGTTAAGTTTGATTCGGTATAAAAACTGAATTTTATTCGGTTCATACTTTTTTGATACAAAACCGAACCGATATACGCCCGCCCTAATCACTTTCAACATAATTTTCTCATTTATCTCTAGAAGTGGTTGAATTAAAACCAATTATATAGTGGTCATATGGTTTGAGTAATCAAAATCAGTTAAATGATCCAAACCAGAAGACATGTACCAAGGACAGCTATTTGTACAAAGGAATATGATGACAAATTTTCATTTGCACGAAATAATAACTACATCAATCTCATGCAAGATTGAAAACCAAACTGCATGTAAATGATGTTGATTGTTTCTTATGGTTCGTTTACGACATCTAAAATATTGGACTACATTTTATCAGCCACGATAAGTGGCCGTCCAAGAAACCTTAGAGAGAACCGTACAAGTTTGACTCTATAGTCTCACCAGGCAACAGTAAGGGGCGATAAATATGCTCAAGATCTAAAGAAATTGGAGCAAGGATAAAGGGCAAGCTCCGATAAAAAGTTCCAAAGGAGCTTGATGAAAACTTCTAAAGGAGAAAGCGCCCAGGGCTATTCCGAAGAGTTTAACCAGAGTCTGATCATCCATCCAGAAGACACAAGGATTGTAGTAGTAAATTCTTCGCTTAATTATCAGTCTGTCATTCAGAAGCATATGCAATCTCATAATTTGGTGAAAATATGCAAATTGACATATGAACATGACCATACAGCCATACTAAAATCTCAAAATTTAAGCATTTGATTGCAATAGCACTAGTCAAAATCCACTTCGGAGAAACAGAATGTTTAATTAAACAAACACAACGAACAAGTTCAAACACTAGCAATACAGAGATATCATCTAAAGACAAAATGCTCATTCATCCTCCTGGCTGTGGAGCCTAGCAAGCTTGTTTGTTATGACAACATCAAGTTGTGCAGCTCGCTCAACTATCTCTTTCCTCTTCCTTGTGGAAACATTGTGTGCAATTTCAGCACAGTAGGTTCTGGAAAGGGCAATATGTTGGTTAACAAGACAACAGATAAATTAAACTGGAGACACGTGAGTGAGTTTATTGCATTACCTGTTGTGCATCATTAGGACCTCGAGCTCACTAGCATTATGCACAACAAACTTCTTGAAGCCATTGGGAAGATAGTGGCGGGTCTTCTTGTCAGATCCATATCCAATATTGGGCATCAAGACACATCCCTTGAACTTTCTCCTCACTCTAGAATCAATACCCTTGGGTCTGCGCCAGCTTTCCTGTTAAAAAAGATTGGATGCCAGTTTCAAGTAATAAACCATGTTCAGTCCAAATACAAAAGAAGAACCACAGACTTTTAGAAACTCCACATTCATTTCACATGGTTTCCTAGCTAATCAATAGCTAACCATATAGAAAACATTTATGCTGCATAATGCAATACGAAGCAATAGTTCTGACCCAACCTAGTTATCATGGATATATTCAACAATCAGTTCCATTTATTAAGTCATGTACAGCGAGCTGTTAAATAAAAATGCATTTGAAAAGGCCAATTACATACCTCAAAAGAGACTAGTAACCAAATTCAAAACCAACAGACCTACATGATTACATACTTAACCAACAAATGGCACATGTATTATAATTATTTAATCCGTAAGACACAGATATTATCAAATAGTAGCTGAATACTAAACGAGGATGTTTGAAAAAGAAAAATGGCACTTCTATTGATAGTTAATGTAATTCATTATTCATAATGAAGTAGCACCAAAAAGGTGCTATAAGTCATAGATTGGTAAAGACAAAGGGATGGTGAATTCCATTTAATACTAAATAAGGATCTTTTGTCTGACTGGTAACTGAATAAAAAGTGTTTGCAGATGAACACATTCAATACATGGGAACCTGGCTGTAGATGCACTTTAGTTTTCAAATGGCATCACCTTCACCTCGGAATATCACAGAACAGGTGAAAATTCCAAGCAGCAAGAAGTAACCAAATAGGTAAAACGTGATAAGAAATGCAATAACAGAAAAATGGCATTTCCAGAGATAATCTATATAACTGAAAAAATTCATTTTCTCCTTTCAAGGGTATATTTGATCTCCTTTAAGACATAAGCTCCTGTTTGGCCATAGATTTTGAAGTTGAAACTGGAAATCTTGAGTTTTTGAAGTTGTGATTTTTGGAACTTGAAACATTTGGACATGCACTGTAGTTGAAAATATTTAAAGTTTTGAGTGGAAGTGAAATATCTTCCAAAAACTGGTCCAGTTTTGGAACTTGAAAATATTTTGAAGATAAAAAAAAATTCAAAATCTGATAAAAAATCTATGATCAAATGCTAGCTTAGATTCTACATATAATACAAGTTTCGAAATATATCACATGTAACAACAAAATACAGTTAAATTGGGAAGCCAAAAAGGATAATCATAATAATAACAATAATAATGAGACGAAGCAAAAAAAATACGCTTTTTAGATATAGGAGTCGACAAATACAACAAAATTATCAAAGATATATTATGAACCAGCGAAAATCAAATTAAATTTATATTCAATCTCACTTAACAAATTCTAATGTATAATAAACAGAAATGTTAACGGAAGAGTATAAGTATACCTTGACAGTGATTCTGCGGTCACTCTGAGGTCTAATAAACCTCTTAAATCTCTTCTTCACCACCTTCTTGTTAAGCAAAGGCACAGCCATTCTACCTTACCTTCTGGAAATACATGTAAATTGACACACATTAGATGTAAAAATTGATGAAGAACAATGAACGGAAGTAAAACTGGAAGAGAGAATACTTACAGGAACTAGGGTTTGTGCAAATGCGGCCTGCTCTGTGCTCTTATAGTGTGTAGTGGATATATATATCGATGGGTTGGGGCAATAACTAGGGTTTCGGATGTGAATGCCCAAAAGGCTTTTATTTTCTTTTAAATTTGATTTCCGACGGCCCGTATGTCCGAGTGAGGAGGACCATTGCCCAGGCCCAAGGATGAAATTGTCCCTATTTCAGGTGGTCTTTAATTTTTGTCTTTCGCTTAAAAAATGATCGAAAATACTATTGAAGTTGTGACTTCGAATCTTAGCAGAGATAAAAAGCAAAAAATCGCAAGGTAAAATTTCATTAGAAAATATGGCTATTCGGCCGAAGTTGTATAGAAATTATGCCTTAATGGACATAGTTTCTATATAATTATGCCTCCTAAAATAACTCTGAGGTTGTGGGTTCGAATCCCAGCAAAATCAAAAAGAAAAAAAATCGCAAGACAAGATTTCATAGAAATTATGTCTATTCGGCCAAAGTTTTATAAAGATTATGCCTTAAGAGGCATAACATCTATGGAACTATGCATGAAGGCAAATTTTCGTTGAAAAATTAAGGTTATGCCTTGTCCGGCTAGTTACATAGAGACTATGCCCCATCTATGAAAATTTTGTCTTGCGGATTTTTTTTGAGTGAAAAATTAAATAATAGTGCAATCCCAATTTTTTGAATGGAATGTGGTTGTATATTTGTATATCATTTTAAAACGTTTTGTTCTTTTTAAATGCTTATGCCATCCAAAGTATGTAATATTGTAATATATAAATATTATTGAGAATATAATAACTAAAAATAAAATAATCTAAAATTTGAAAGATATCATATATAACATGATAACAAGTTACTCTTAAAGTGTTAAGTTTGTCAAACTTAAAAGGACTCAAACTGACAAATATATATTTAAAGGACCGTAACGAACCTACTTCCAAATATAAGTGATCATTTCTAGCATTTTCTCTTCTGACCTTATTACTTTGTTTGATGTTAAAAGCTGATGGACTTATTCACTCATCAACAACAGACTTGATCAAATAGAAGAAATTCTCAAGGTGATGTTAGATTGAAACTGCAATTTTTGTCATCAACTATCAAATCTTAATTAAAATTCTCATAATATTCATATAACCAAATTTTACTTTACATTAACTAAATTGTGTAATTACCCACTTGAGAACTCACTATTAATAGACTATGACTTATGTAGTGAACTACTAATTGTTGGTCCAAATCCATGTGAACAATATGTGTTATGCTAAAAATTGAGATTATTTTTCAATATCTATACTGAATTAAGAGTCTATAAGCGTAAAGTTGTTAAGCTATGACATTATTATCCATAAAATTATGAAGTTAAAGTATCAAAATAAGTCTCATTTAGCACGTGATTGCCACATGAGCAACTTTGAACTAATAGAAGGCTATAAGTACTTAGATATTACGAGAATCAAAATTGACATTATCAATAAATTGAAAGGCAAAGTAGAAATTCCCCGACATTCCCAATTTTATAACATGTGTTGACTAAAAAAATTATTACGGAAAATCATACATGTCAAACTCATTCTCCTCGTTTGAAAGCTTTTGACTGACAAAATTTATCTTTCTCACAAAGGGAAAAAAGATCGATCAGGATTAAGAGCTTTAAAACTCTCTTTCGAAAGCAAGACACAAGCCCTTGCAACTATTGGTGCCTCGGCTATCATCAAGCCCTTGCATTTGTCTGAAACTTTAGGCCATTTTTACACGTCTCATTCATGTATGCATGAATGAAGTGCATACATGAAATAATTAAAAGAGTATTAAATGGGGTTGTTTGATAGTTGTGTTTCTGACAAATTGATGATTGAGGGTTGTGCTTTATAGTGTATGGAATTTATGTTTCAAATTTGAGTTTATTTAGAGTGATTTTGGGTGTTGGATTGTTGAAAGCCGAAGAACAAATTATTATATTTTGTTCAGACGCATATGTCTGAAATTTCAGCCCGTTTCTACATGTATTTTGGTCATGTATAACTGAGGTGCATATATATAAAAAAATTATTTTTGACAAAAAAATTCAAATATTCTAACTAAAATTTTAATCAATTTTTACATGCACTTAGTAAAAAAAAAATCCAAACTTGACCTTGGCAAGCCATATCAAACATTAGGTGAAAATATATGATATTTGGACTTCACAAGGACACATTTCAAATGCTAATGTTTGTAGATACTTGAGACTCGATTGCTTCGAAAAGGATAAATTGCAAAAAGAATCACAAAGTAGGCATGAGTTAAATGGCGACCCAAAAGTGGAATTTGTGCACTTCGGCCTCATGGATACTCAATGCAATTTGTTCGGACAATTAGCACGATTGCCCCTATTTTGGGGTGGTCTTTAATTTTTGCCCCTCAAATTGGTAATCTTTAATTTTTGTCATTCGCCTAAAAAAATATATCTAGAATATTGCTGAGGTCAACATAGTAAAAAAAATTAGCAATGCATGGTTTAAGACACACACCTCTCGCCGACAGATAATTGTTGGAAATTTGCCTTTGGTGGGGAGGTTGCGTCCACCCATATTTAATGACTTGAACACGCGTTCCGTATGTTGGAGGCTTTGTCTCTTCACACGTGCATAATCTACTAAGTGAGTAGAGGACCGTAGGGCCAAGGATCGCCAAATTTCGTTAAGAAATGAAAGAAATATTGGTCCACGAAGTAAGGTGTTTGAGGCATGAAAATATGGTGTGGGACAAATCTACCACATCGGTGGGAAAAAGAAGAATTGTTCTCTTTATAAGCCTAAAAATGGATAAAGGTTTAGGACCCTAAGGGATAACCCATGTGGTTGAAAGAGGGAGGACCTGGGTGTGCTTGGGTTCGAGGCTAGCCCCACACGCTCGCTGCCGCCGCCCGCCCGTCCCGTCCCGTTCGGGTCTCGGGCTTCTGGGCTACTTCTGATATTATCTTTTGGACCCCAAATTATTTAGTATTTACAGTTTGGTTCATGGAGTTTCAGAAATGGTGGTCAGTAGCCAGAAAGTCAACAGTTTATGACATTAAACTTATGAAACGTTTTGCACTTACTACAAAACGTTTCTGGCCATGAATACCATGAATACACCTCTTAAAGGACCTCTTAATCATCTCTCCTCTTCCTAAACACTATAGATTGCCTGAAACATATTTGAGGTAGAGAGAGAAGACGGAAAAAAAAAGTCCAAAAGAAAGAGCAGAAACAGTAACGAAAAGAAAAGAACAGAAACCCTTCATTTTCCTCTAATTTTCCATTCTTCAGCAAGTCGTTTCATGTTTGTTTTCTTCGTCAGAATCAACCTATTTGCTTTGTAGTGTTGATTAGTGTTGGAAATTTGCCTTTGGCGGGGAGGTGCATCCACCCATATTTAATGAATTAAACACTAGTGTTCCGCATGTTGGAGGCTTTGTCTCTTCTCACATGCATAATCTACTAAGTGATTAGATCATCGTAGTGCCAAAAATCGTCAAATTTCGTTGAGAAATGAAAGAGATATTGGTCCACGAAGTAAGGTGTTTGAGGCATTAAAATATGTTGTGGGACAAATCTACCACATCGGTGGGAAAAAGGAAGAATTGCTATCTTTATAAGTCTCTAAAGTGGTAAAGGGTTTGGGACCCCAAGGGGTATCCCATGTGTTTAAAGGAGGGAGGATCTAGATGTGCTTGGGTTCAAGGCTAAGCCCACACGCGCGCCGCCGCCGTCCGCCCGTCCGGTCCGGTCTCGGTCTCGGGTCGTGGGCTGTGGGGACTTTTTGATTTATCTTTTTGGTCCCCAAATTACTTAATATTTACAGTTTGATCCCTAGAGTTTCTGGAAAGTTGATTTTGGGAGTGACGGATGTCAGAAACTTTCTGCCTACCATTTGGACTATTTTTGGAGCATTAACCAGCCATAACTTGGCTATTAACTACTCCATAAACAGCCCTCCTTCAATGACCATCATCAACCTCCTTCATAACCATAAATCAGCATCTCTAATGCCATTAACAGCCCTCACTAATGCCATTAACAGCTATGTTTGTGGCAGTTGATGAGTCACTCCTCTATGCTATATATTGATGCCTTTTGGCTCAATTGTGTTACACTAAAAATTAGAAAACGCAAAGACAAAACAAGGATTTAAAATCACTGCAAAGCGATGTGAAAACCACTGCAAAACAGTGAGCATACACACACATATACACAAGATATACACAACAGAGGCACACTATATACACAGAGACAAAACAGAAGAGAAAATAGAAACTCTTTCTTCCTTTTCCATAGCTTCAGCAAGTCGATTCATATTTGTTTTCTTCGTCAGGCTCAACCTATTGGCTTTGTAGCGTTAAGATTAAAGTGTTGTTTTATCTTGGGAGACTATTGTCCGCTAACGTAAAAGCATATATACGAGGCAATCTTGTCTTAAGGACAGAGGGCAATCACTCGACTCAACACACAACGTTGTAACCATCCAAATTTAGTTGTTTCTTGATTTCAGGTTATCAAGATTCAAGACACAACAAGTTTGCGGTAGTTTTGAAGATTGACCATTTATGTATCCTTTCGAACACTTGTAATAGTTATTTACTTCTCGTACTGCTTTATAAAGTACAATAGAGTATCAACAATTTAAGACAAGATTGTATTGTATTACTATTAGTGTTCGAAAGATGTCGGTCAAAAGTTGTGTGACCAAATCTGGATATGGTTGTGGTTTTCTGGTAGAAGAGAGTGATGATGATGGACGTGTTCATGGTGTCACCGCTCCCAAGCGCTCACGAGAGGCTGAGGATGTCAACTGGGACAAGAGGAGAAGGCTGAAGATGTGGTTCTATCTTGCAGCAGAAGGCCTATATTTGTCCCAGACAAAGGATCCGAATAATGGTAAGGAGGAAATGGACACTCAGTCCGATGAAGTGACTGAAGTGGGCCAGAATCAGTAGTTTTTCTTACTTGTCAAGAATAAAGATTAAATGATGTCTGATTAAAAAATGGCTTAAAGTAAGGAGGAATATGAAAATATTTTCACGAAATAATTTATATTCCTTACGCTTTAAAATCAGAAGTTTAATCTTTTTTTCCTTCCCGTTTAAAGATTGGATTTTGTAAACGACTTAAAAAGATCCGTTCTTTTAAGTGTAATTATTAAAAGTGTGTAAAGTATGTTCGCACATACGAGGGAGAAAGATCCACTAACTGTGCGAAAACTGTTACCACTCTTAAGTAAGCGCCAAGAATTATCTGGGCACCAATCATAACGGAAGAAGACTAAAAGCTAAAGACGTTGAGCCTGTTACACTATTTGGCAGAAGATCCTTCATAGGATGATATTGGACACTCAGTCATACAAAGCCTCCGGGCGACTGAAGTGGGCCAAAATTCCTTTGATATGATGATATTGGACACTCAGTCATACAAAGCCTACGGGCGACTTGAGTGGGGCCATAATTCATTTCATAGGAAAAGTAATGTAATGGACACCTAGTAAGGTGAGCCAGAATTTCCATGTCTTAAATGATATGAAGGCCTAAAGAAAGGTAGAAAAGAAATTGGACACTCAGTCTGCCAAAGCAACTGGAGTGGGCCAGAGTATCCATATCACATATGATCCGGTTACGCCCTAACCACGGGCAAGAGGTTGTTCATGTGAAGCAACGCCACCTCTAAAGTAGAAGGGGTTGGAGAGTTTGTCCTCAATAGGACTTCAGGGAATGAGATCGCTCTAAAATGAGGTGATACATGTCCCAAACTTGGTTTAAGGGACGTTGTTGGTCAAGCTGGTTTGAGACTAGTCTAACAAGTCTGTAATAACTAAGAATGGTACAGTATGTCTGTAGTCAAATGAATGATATATTTGTAATCCGTGCATCTATGCCATCATAGAATTAAGACACGTTAAATAGAAAGTCATTCAAAAGCTAGCGAAGTTGAGGTTGTTGCCTTCTTTTGACATAAACCCTCAAAATGAATGTGAGGTAGGCGAAGAGGCAAAATCACATTTCCAAATTCCATCAAAGGAATAGCGAAAGAAGCACCGCTCCTCTAGAACTTAGTCACACCTTTATGGGTGATTTAAAGTTTATACAAAATAGAGGGGGGAGACAAGTACTTTGTGACCTTCATTGATGATGGTACAACATATGTAATCCTTTGTTTGTTGAAAAGCAAAGATGAAGTTGTTGAAGCGGATAAGCGCTACAAAGCAGAAGTTGAAAATCAACTAAGCCTATGGATTGCGAAATTCGTAGTGATAGAGGGGGAGAATGTGAAGCATCGTTCATTAAATAACTGTTCATTTCTCACCTCAGTCCAATGGTGTTAGCCAAGCGCAAAGTCGTACGCCCAAATTATGTGGGGTGGCTTGGTAAAAGTTGAAATACCAAAACAGGTCAAGTTTTACCTAAGACTGTAGATTGTATATCCACTGGATCTGCAAATAACAGTAGTGCTTATCGTCTCTTGGTGTCAAAGAATGCTAAATTATTTGAAGATAACTTTCCTTGAAAAGGAAAAAGAAGTAATTGCTCAAGGTTAACAAGAACCCGCGAGGGCCTGACTGTTCGGAACTAGACGTTCCGCATCTACAGAACTCGAAAGTTGCTGGCTATCCGAAACTTAAATTTCCAGATCTGCAGAACTCAGGGATTCTAGATGTTGAACCTAGACGGAGCAAAGAAGGGGACAAAGACTTGTTCCAGTACTTCTAGCGTGTATGGTTGAGAATGAACCATGGACAATTAACAAATAATTTTCATCTCCAAAAGCGCTGCTTTGGAAAGAAGCTACAAAGAGAGAAATAGATTCCATCATACTTGCGTAATGGTTGATCTTCCTTTGGGAAAAGAATCGTTGGGTTGTGAAAATGGATACTCAAATGTGAGTACAAAGTAGATGGATCTACTATCGAGTATAAGGCTTCGGCTACTTGTATATGTGCTCTCATATGAGTAGCTTAACATCATGGGTCATTGCAGTCTTGCGTGACATAAATGTTGAAACAACCTTTCCAACCGGATAGTTGGAAGAAGAGGATCAGAGTTGGTTTGCTGGACTGTTGGGCTTCTTCCTGAACTTTCATTTTGGTTCCTGAAATGATTACATTTTGGTCCTGGAAGTTTCAGATAAAACAGAAATAATGAATCTGACCACAGAAACATTGACTCTGAAGTTAGAAAGCCAACAGTTGGAAAACCAACAGTCTGAGAGTGGAAATTATATTGAAACAAAAGATATAGGTATCACAGATGACCTCTTAGGAATTGGATTTCTAAGACATCTAACGGACTGGTCTAACTACAAACTCAGTTATGAAATAGTTGACAGTCTCGTTGAAGCCACCAATGGATATGAATCATAGAACAAATTGGAATCATGGTGCACCCATAGACAAGGAGCGATATGCACAAGTCACGTGTAGTTCAATGTATTGTACACACTACAACCGACCTGGTATCGGCCTACAAGCAGATCAGTTGAACTAATGTTCACTGATGATTTTAATACATGATCAATAGAATGCATTAAATTGGATATGACGATATCTGAATTATTGGCTTATCTACGGATTATGGTATTCTGGATGTCCAGCGGTTCTGGGAGAACAAAGTGATGCAAACTGGACATCAGATATGAAGAACACCAAAGCCACAAGTAAATGTGTATGGTGGGTCTTGGAAAATCCTCTAAGCAAACTTGCATCGGCCGATTCATCATGGAATCAGAGTTTATCGCATTATACAAAGCATGAAAGAAGTTGAGTAACTTCATGACTCATAGAGGACGTCCCTTATTGGGAGAAACCCATGCCTTCAGCAGTTATACACTCTGGCTAGCCGGTCGGCTTCAGGAAGGACACGGATGACGGCGTCTGGACATATCTGTCAGGATCTGTCGGAGTCATAAGACCGTATGACAGTTGATCATCATGGGTGTCACTTCCTTACTAACTAAGGGACTATCGGAGATCAAGTGTTCTGCCTATCTAGGGAATGAGCTTAAAACCCAAACAATACGAACCTTTGCGGTGGTAACCCAACCATACTTATTGGAGATCCCAAGAATTTGGTTCAATGGGAAAACTAAGCGGCAAAAGGTTCAGTTGAACGCTTCGGTGGAAGCAAGAAGCACTTCGGATGATGATTTCTGTTCGGAAACATGAATCCAAAGTTGTTCCCGCGATAGACATTAAAGGCTACCTGTATGGTGGGTAAAAGTTAAGCTTCCAAACCTTTAACAATCCTCAAACGGTTGAGGTTAAGGTTGGGAAAACTTTTAATGATTCATAACACTTGTGAAGTGGGGTATAGCAGGATACCTTGTAGGAGATCACCTATTTAAGTGCGAGGAAGGCCGCCTCAAATGAACTCACTTAAGAATCCAAGTGTGTCCACGACCACAGCGGACAAAAACGTAAGAATGAAAATGAATAAGGAGAGTTATTGTGTTGGTATCATTGTCTTGGCTTACACTAAACACTGACGGTTCAAGACATCATGTTCACCGCGCAGTAAGTAAGTCCGATGGTATTCAACTAGGGAAGGTTCAAAGCGGAAGCTACCTCTCCTGATGCAATATCTTTTCGCTGAAAGATTGCTGAAAGTAGGCACCTTGTGTGTGCGCCACAATCTCTCTTTCATAGAGGGGATTGTTGGAAATTTGTCTTTGACGGGGAGGTGCGTCCACCCATATTTAATGAATTAAACACTAGTGTTCCGCATGTTGGAGGCTTTGTCTCTTCTTACATGCATAATCTACTAAGTGAGTAGATGACCGTAGGGCCAAGAATCGTCAAATTTCATTGAGAAACGAAAGAGATATTGGTCCACGAAGTAAGGTGTTTGAGGCATGGAAATATGGCATGGGACAAATCTACCACATCGGTGGGAAAATGAAGAATTGCTCTCTTTATAAGTCTCTAAAGTGGTAAAGGGTTTGGGATCCCAAGGGGTATCCCATGTGTTTAAAGGAGAGAGGACCTAGATGTGCTTGGGTTCAAGGCTAAGCCCACACGCGTGCCGCTGCCGCTGCCGCCTGCCCGTCCCGTCCCGTCCGGTCTCGGTCTCGGGTCATGGGTCGTGGGCTGTGGGCTGTGTGGGTTCAAGGCTAAGCCCACATGCGCGTCGCTGCCGCCAGCCCGATCCCGCTCCGATTCCGATGGCGAATCTTGCCAGTCCCGACCCAACTGACCCGATCTCGACCCACTGGCCACTCCTACTCAACACTTATGATGGAAGAACAATCGCTACCCTGATCCCCTCATCAAGGCCAATGACACCATCAAGCTTGATTTGGATTCCAACAAGATTGTTGACTTCATCAAATATGATGTTGGTAATGTGGTCATGGTGACTGATGGTAGAAACAGGGGACGTGTTGGATTTATTAAGAACAGGGAGAAGCACAAGGGTATTTTTGAGACAGTTCACATTCAGGATGCCCTAGGGCATGAGTTTGCTACCCGTTTGGGAAATGTGTTCACTCTAGTCTTGGTAAAGGTACTAAGCCATGAGTGTCTCTACTTAAGGGTAAAGGCATTGTTGGAAATTTGCCTTTGGCGGGGAGATGCATCCACCCATCTTTGATGAATTAAACACTAGTGTTCCGCATGTTGGAGCACATGCATGATCTACGAAGTGAGTAGATGACCGTAGGGCCAAGAATCGTCAAATTTCATTGAGAAATGAAAGAGATATTGGTCCACGAAGTAAGGTGTTTGAGACATGAAAATATGGTGTGGGACAAATCTACCACATCGGTGGGAATAGGAAGAATTACTCTCTATATAAGTCTCTAATGTGGTAAAGGGTTTGGGACCCCAAGGGGTATCCCATGTGTTTAAAAAAGGGAGGAGCTAGATGTGCTTGGGTTCAAGGCTAAGCCCACACGCGCGCCGCCGCCGCCGGCCCGATCTCGGGCTCGGGTCGTGGGTTGTGGGCTGTGGGGACTTTCTGATATTATCTTTTTGGACCAGAGAACTTGCCAGATGTACAGTTTGAACCCTGAAGTTTCTTATGTACCGTTTGGTCCCTGAAGTTTAATATTTTACATTTTGGTCCCTAGAGTTTCTGGAAAGTTGGTTCTGCTTACCGTTGGACTATTTTATGGAGCATTAACCAACCATTATTTGGGTGATTAACTCCTCCATTAGCAGCCCATTACTTGGGCATTTGAACAGCCTCCTTCATGACCTTAAATCAGCTCACTAATGGCATTGAAACTGCCATTACAACCCTCCCTTTATGGCCATTAACAACCATGTTTTGGGCAGTTGAACAACCCCTCTTCCATGCTATATATTAGAGCTGTTGTTGGCTCAATTCAGTGACGGAAAATAGATGAAAAACAGACAGCAATATAGCACTGGAAAAGCAGAAAACAGTGGCTGAAAATTTAGAAAAACAGTGGCTGAAAATTCAAGAAACAAAGGGTCAAATTCAAGCAAAGCGTGATCAAATTCAGCAAAATAGTGGAGTGACCAAACCCTCACATATACACAATATATACACAACAGAGACAAAACAGAAGAGAAGATAGAATCTCTTCCTTCCTTTTTCATATCTTCAACAAGTCGATTCATATTTGTTTGATTCGGCAGGCTCAACCTATTGGCTTTGTAGCGTTGAGATTAAAGTGTTGTTTTATCTTGGGAGACTATTGCCCGCTAATGTAAAAACATATATACGGGGCAATCTTGTCTTAAGGACAGAGTGCAATCGCTCGACTCAACACACAACGTTGTAACCATCCAGATTTAGTTGTTTATTGATTTCAGGATATCAAGATTCAAGACACAACAAGCTTGCGACAGTTCTCAACATTGGCTTTGCAAGGTTATCAAGATTCAAGACACAACAAGCTTGAGGCAGTTTTGAAGATTGACCATTTATTTATCCTTTCGAACACTTGTAATAGTTATTTACTTTTTGTACTGCTTTATAAAGTACAATAGAGTACCAACAAGTATCAAGTTATCTATCATTGAAGAGGCTAGCTGCTCAATCAGCTACAGCTGCTTAAAAAGGTTAGGTTGAGCTGAAGATAAATTTTGCAAGTTGGCCATGTTTCTCTTTGTTTAGAGATGCCAATCTTATTTCTGTGTTGCATTTTAACATCTGTATACTAGGTACTGTTTTACCTAGACTTTTTTGTTGGGAAAAGAGGTTGACAGAGTTAAGATCAATCATTTGCTTTTTATGTGATAGTACTTAATTGGCCACAGTATTAAAAATATTTTTTAAGAATTTTGTTGCCTATAATTTGATATAGATATTTTTGTGGTTATAAATTGTTTCATTAAAGTTAATAGAAGTTTAACCATAAATTGCTTAGTGTGTTATACTTTTTGCTGATAAGAGTTGTTTATAGAGAAGTTTATAAAATTAGAGTTGAAGATATAGTTGTATTTTGTTATACTTTTTGTATTGAATATTTAAAATTATATTATTTTTGAATGTTCTTTTTCTTAAAGAAAACATGAAATAGGATTTATATCCTCACAATTTTTAAAAACTACAGCCAAATTATGCAACTTAATTTTTTTTGAAACAAACACCAAATCTACTAAAAAAAAGTAATATCATAGTGTATAGTCACATAATGTCATAGATTACCTTCACAACAGTACAAAAATTAATATAGGAGCTTCATTTGGACCCCATACGAGTTACTACATGTTATTACACTTCATTTTGATCCCATATGAGCTACTATATGCTATCAGCAAGCATAAAATCTTAAAATCTTTTATCAATTTTTAGTTATGCAATTAAGGGTTGGCCTTCTTGCAGGCGGTTTTACTTTGCAAATATAAATATTGACGAGGGTACACTTTTTTTAAGGAAGGTCACTAGAAATTTTAGTATTCTTTCTTCTTTTTCTTAAAAGGATAATTCTGCATATTAGCTTATATCCGAAGTTATATTGGTGCTATTTCAAAACGAGCTACTCCTATTATAGGTGGTGTCGAGAGAGTTTAGGACTAAAAAAGGTTAACAACATAAGGAGGGCATAATTTTTCGAGTTAATATTATTACTTTTGTTCTTATGTGTTGATTTAAGTTAATAGTATCATTACAATTTCTAATATTTACATTTTTTTTTAATTTTGTGATGCACATATGTTACGTTTTAGGAAATTGATCATTGTACTTTGTACATATTTAAAGGTAACAATTAGTCATGTATTCATTTCGTAGCATTTGAAGTAAGATATATATTATATTCGTGAAAAGCACGAACATAGATACTAGTATACAAAAACGAGCACAAAAAATGAATATCAGTTACTCAGGGACACCCGGTCAATTTGTTCGATAAAAATGGCCCGTATTCTAGTTCTAGGTGAGAAGACGGCCCAACTTAGTTAGGCCCAAATAAATTGGTCACCAAATGAGGGCATGTGCTAAAGTATATAATAGATCGTATCTTCATCTTATTAGGGTTTAAGACACACACCTCTCGCCGGCAGCAAATCAAATCGGAAAACCGCTAACATGGTTTGTTTTTTCTATCTTTGTTAATTCATCTCGTCAAGGTAGTTTAGCTTAGTAGTTGTTGTCGATAGATCAGTTGTATCTTAGTCTTCATTTTGCTAATTATTTTCCATGTGCTTATGCAGCAAAGATAAGATTTTTTGTTGTGCCTTATGTTTTATGTTCTGAAGTGTATGATGTTGATACCAAGTGGCACTGGTTAATTTTATGGCTCGTGTATGCTAATAACGACATACTGTCGCCATTAGATATTATGGCAGATTAGATATTAGTTTTGACACTGTAATTTGTTTAGTAGTAGTAGTTTATAGTTCAAGTTGTTTGTTCTATGTATTAAGGAATTGTTCCCATGTATGTGTATGAATGTGCTGCTAGCGTTGTATAACATGGATGAATTTTAATATAAATCTGAGGAATATCTCCCTTTATTTTGCTAAGTATGCGTTTGGCCATAAAAACCAAATATTTTTCACTTTATTTGAAATTTTTGAAGTTCGAGTTGAAGGAGTGTTTGGTTATTGTTTTTGCAAAAAAGTATTTAGTTGTTTGAATGTATTTGAAGTGAAAATGTGAAAGTGGGGTTTTAGGTGTTTTGAAGCTTTATTTGGAATTTTCATGGCCAAACTTTATTTTCAAATAAAGTGAAAAAAGTGAATCATTCTCATGGCCAAATGGGTCATAAAGTTACTTTCTTCTTCTATCTTTCATGCTTCTAAGACTTCTTGCATTTAGTTTTTGGAAACATCATACTTATGTAAACTTGGTCTTATCTATGTATAGGCAAGAGGATTGAAGAAACATTTGAAGAGGCTCAATGCGCCGAAGCATTGGATGCTTGATAAGCTTGGAGGGGCTTTTGTAAGTGAACCGTCTTTTGTTAATAGTCTTTATGGAATAATACTAGTTAATTTCCTGCTTCTTGACCTTATAGTTCTCTTTGTTCTATTCTACAGGCTCCCAAGCCTTCTTCTGGTCCACATAAATCAAGGGAATGTTTGCCATTGATTATTATCCTCAGGAACAGGTTGAAATATGCTTTGACTTACCGTGAGGTCATCTCTATCTTGATGCAACGTCAAGTTATGGTTGATGGGAAAGTTAGGACAGATAAGACTTACCCTGCTGGTTTCATGGGTAAGAATACCTCTATTAGATAGTTTTTCATTTCAAAACCTTTTGTTTTATGGTCTCCTTATTTATGTACTGCCTAGGTTTTGTTCAGTTCCTTACCAAAGTAATAATGCTGATTCATCTTTGATTCTATATACACATGCTTTCACAGTTCCAAAGACAATTGTTGATCACTTTGTCTACTAGTCATTAATTAAAGATCCTTTTGCCTCGTGTCTCTTTCGTTTTGGCGTTGCTATATTTTGTTGAATCCCTTGGCAAATTGGTAATACTAATATTTTATTTATATAGATGTTGTTTCAATTCCAAAGACAAATGAGAATTTCCGACTTCTTTATGACACTAAGGGTCGCTTCCGTCTCCATTCACTCAGGGATGAGGAAGCCAAGGTTAGATTTTCATGCCCTTGATTTTTGCGTTGACGAATCTGAGTAGATAATTGCAAACACTTGGCACATCTGAACCCATTTCCTGCTTTTTTCTTTCTCTGGAATGCTGTTTTGTTAGAGTAGTCACATTGTTTTTTGCTCTTTGCAGTTCAAACTTTGCAAGGTTCGATCTTTGCAGTTTGGACAAAAGGGGATCCCATATCTCAACACTTATGATGGAAGAACAATCCGCTACCCTGATCCCCTCATCAAGGCCAATGACACCATCAAGCTTGACTTGGATTCCAACAAGATTGTTGACTTCATCAAATTTGATGTTGGTAATGTGGTCATGGTGACTGGTGGTAGAAACAGGGGACGTGTTGGAGTTATTAAGAACAGGGAGAAGCACAAGGGTAGTTTTGAGACAGTTCACATTCAGGATGCCCTAGGGCATGAGTTTGCTACCCGTTTGGGAAATGTGTTCACTCTTGGTAAAGGTACTAAGCCATGGGTGTCTCTACCCAAGGGTAAAGGTATCAAGTTATCTATCATTGAAGAGGCTCGCAAGAGGCTAGCTGCTCAATCAGCTACAGCTGTTTAAAAAGGCTAGGTCGAGATAGATAAATTTTACAGGCCGGCCAATGTTTCTCTTTGTTTGGAGATACCAATATTATTTTCTGTGTTGCATTTTACACTCGGTGTGTTAGGTACTGGCCTTTTTGTTGGGAAATGAGTATGACTGATTTAAGATTTCTTTTATGAAATTTGCTTCCTAAGACATGCCATAGGTATTTTTGTGGTTATAGGTTTTTTCATTAAAGTTAAAATGAGAAGTTTATCCATGAATTGTTTGGTGTGTCCCATATAATGGGACTGAAGAAGTACAAGAATGTATCAAGTATTAAATACACTCAATATTGGCTTGGTTGGAAGACACGGTCCGTCTCAAGTTTTTTGTGGCAATTCGTACGGCAAAAAGTTACCTAAAAATTTCATCGGAAGTTTATTCAACTTGATGATATAGAGTGTTTGGATCGACTTATTTTAGTGTTATTTTTGCTTGCTTTTAAGCTCTTTTGTACTTTTTGATGTGTTGTCAAGATAAAAAGTATTTTTAAGCATTTGTATTTAGGGATGGCAACAGATCTGATTTGGATCGGATCATACTAAATCTAGATCCAAATTCATTTTTCATACCGAGATCAGGATCCAGATCCATCGGGTCCATAAAAATCATATCCGGATTTACGGATTGGATCTGGATCTACATGTAAATTTTTTTTGGCTTGAATAATATTCCCACATGTTGAAACTTTTATGACAAAATGAAACGCAATATGATTGAAAAAAATGATTGAGTTCATTCAATCAACCTAAACAAACATGATATAATTCTTTCAAAATATTGAACAAAGTTTTAGCATCAGAAAATAAAGACGATTGACTTCATTAGTGATGTTGAGCATGTTGCAACTTTGAGCTAATTTTTGGAGGCTTTAGTGTTGTTCCACTTGTAGTTCTACTGATTGACTTCATTAAACAACATAACACAATGGCAGTCATATATCAAAAGTCTCAATTTTTTTTGCTGATTAAACAAATGAGAGAAAAATACTTAAAGCTTATGGCTAGCAGATTCAAGAAAGAGAAATTTAAAGAAGAGTGATAATTTTTTCTTTTTATAGAAATGAAAATATGGGAAACTGTAGAGAACATATAGATAAAAAAAATGAAACTTCAAAGACAAATTACATGATTGTGTGACTTGTGCCTTATCCTGGTTAAACCATTTACCCAATACATAATTATGAAAAAAATTTAAGAAAATACTTATAAAATTACATTCTAGGTTATGAATATATTTAATAAAAAACGGATCCACGGATCGGATCTGGATCGGATACGGATCTCAAATACAAGATCCAGATCCAGATCCGATCCATCAGAAATGAATCCGGGTCCGATCCGGATCCGTCGGGTCCAAATTTTGAAGATCCATATCCTATAAAACGGATATGGATCCGTTGGATCCGGACCGAGTCCAAGATCCATTGCCATCTCTACTTGTATTAGGCTAAAAAGGTATAAAAATAAGTCAAAAGTCAAAAGTGGGGCAGGACCATCTTATGTTATGACTTTTGACTTTTAGCTTATAAATCACTTTTAAAAAGTCAATCCAAACACCCTCATAGTGATTTTATTTCTGCTTTTGAGTGCCGAAACATATTTAAAGGTGTTTGGTGAGACGTAAAATATAAGATTAAAGAAGATATTTTAACGAGTATGTTGTAGTAGTAAGATATATTTAGGCACCACAATCCAGCACTTAGTATGTACTTAGCAGATGCAAGTATGCATAACTTGGTACGTCTTCGTAGAAATAAACTGTTGGGAGATTTTACTCTTGTACTTTATAAAGCAGTACGAGAAGTATATAACTATTACAAGTATTCGAAAGGATAAACAAAGATTCAATAATTCAACTAGAAATCTGAAATTACAATTGTTGCACAAGAAAAACTGGAAACTGTTTTTGCTGAGTCGAGTGTGGCACTCTGTCCTTAAGACAATATTGCCCCGTATGTATCATTTATACGTCCTGGACAATTTGTCTCCCAAGATAAAACAACAATGGAACACTTGAGCAAAGGAAACTCAAGTGCCACTGTGAAGAATATTGAGTAACGAAATGATGCTTGGAAGTTGTAGGAAGAAGAGTTTTCTGCTTGTGTAAGCTTCTGTATTTTCGTGTATATGTGAGTCTTAGTGTTAGTCTCAACAATGGTGTAAGGAAGTGTTTATATAGGTGAGGGAGGTACTGAAAAATGCCTCCATAACAGCCAAATAATGGCCATTATGGAGGTAGTAAAGACAACATAAATGGTGAAAGACCAACAGATTGGCCATTATAGGAGGAGTAATTCAGCCAAAATAAATGGCTGAATAGAGTTCTTGGCGTTTCTGCTTTGACTGTCCAAATTCTGACTTTCTGAAAACTTCAGGGACCAAACTGTACATCTTGAAACTTCAGGGACCAAACCGTACATCTGAAAGAATTCTGGTCCAAACTGTACATATGAAACTTCTGGGATCAAACTGTACTTTTGGCAAAATTTTCTGGCCCAAAAAGATAATATCCCACGACTCCGGAACTGGACGGGTGGCGGCGGCGCGCGTGTGGTCTTTCCTCGAACCGAAGCACATCTAGGTCCTCCCTCCTTTAAACACATGGGATACCCCTTGGGATCCCAAACCCCAAACCAATTTCGAGTCTTATATACACAACAATTCTTTCTTCCTCTACCGATGAGGGAGAATTGAACACAATACCACACTTTTTCATGCTTCAAACAACTCACTTCGTGAACCAATATCTCTTTCATTTCTCAATGAAATTTGACGATTCTTGGCCCTACGGTTATCTACGTACTTAGTAGATCGTGCATGTGTGAAGAACCGGATTTTCCAACATACGTAACACTAGTGTTTAAGCCGTTAAAGTTGGTCGGTCGCAACTCCCGCCAAAGGCTAATTTCCAACATAAACATGGTGTTAGATGAAAGAGTCGAACAGAACCGAAACAGAAATTGAAATATGCAATATAAACACTCACGTCAATCCCAGCACTAGTAAATCTTTGCCTGCATTGTACGGTATAATGTCACAAAACAAGCCAGATACGTTTGGATCCATTTGAATACCACCCTAGTTAACAGGAGAAGTCTTGAATTTTTTCTTGACAATTTGGCCATTGACTTCTGAAATGATTGAAACTTCCTTGACATGGCTGATTTTCCACTTATCTCTGTTCTGCAATTTATGAGTGAAAACTAGTGACATGCCCATAAGGTCATCATCAAGGCTAGTAAGGTGATTGAAGCCATCTGGTAGGCTTGTTAGCCTTGGACAATCAGCTATCAGAAGAAACTGTACTTCTGGCATAGTACCCTTCTCAATAGGCATCCAATTATTCCAATTTTCCATGCCAAGAATCCTCAACAGTTTGAGCTTTAGGAAATCCTCCGGGAGGAACGTTAACATTGCTGCTTATGTAAGCTGAAGATGCCAACGTTAGAATAGCTAGGCTTGGAAGCTTTCCAAGAATAGGAAATGGATCTTCTGTCAAGAAGTTCTTGAAAAGGTTCAAAGTGTGAAGGGAATTAAGAGAAGCAAACCATTCTGGCAATTTTTTCATATGAACTTGGAGTTTGAGTTTCTCCAAGTCCTTAGTGGACTTTGTGAGAGATTCCATTTGTATGTTTTGCTCAAATGGACTCACTTAACACTGTTAAGGACCTCAAGTTGCTCATCCTCTCTAAAGATTGGCGAAAATCTTCGCTATTGGCTTGTGTGATTTTCCCTATATAGAGTTTCCTCAAGCTTGTTAAACTTCTAAGTTGTTTCACTAGGTCTTCATCTGATTCAATTCCAGATAGTGTTTGCAGCTTCACAAAGTGTGTTCCGCCACTAGCCATCTTCACAAATCCATTTTCCCTATCACGGAAACTAACAGGAGAAGATGTCTTAGATGTTGCAGCTCATTGATTCCAGCAGGCAAATGTTTAACTTCCGTGTTTCTCACATCCAACGTCTGGAGATTCCTCAAATTCTTCACTGATCTTGGAAGATCGTTAATCAAAGTCCCTCTTAAATCTAAGTACCGGAGGTGAAGCAAATTACCAATCTCATTTGGTAGTTTTTCTAGAGGAGCATATTGTAAATCTAGAACTCTTACCAGTTTGAGCTGCCTTAGCAGTTTTTGTTGAGCAGAAGATGACAATTCATTTACTCTAAACATGAGAAGGGACCTCAGGTCCAACTTACTGATGTCTGAGGGGATACTATCTGCATCTTCATAGATTGCAAGTCTCCTTTGTCTCTCTTGAATGGTCTTGTCGTCGACTTCTTCCAAGATGGATCCAAATTTCTCTTCCTTTAGCATTTGATTGGCCACGTCACGCATTAGATCATGCAACTTACATGCTTTCATCACATCTCGAGCATGTATAGTGACTGCTTGAATCATACTTCTATCACTAAGCCGCACAAAGTAATGGTTCACAACTTCTTCCTCCGTTCTATGAGCACTTCCCTCAACAAACCCCTCGGCCACCCACATCTGGATCAACCGTTTCCTCCCAATCTCATAGTCTTCAGGGAACAAACCGAGGTAAAGGAAACAATACTTGAGGTAAAACGGAAGGTGATTATAGCTGAACAACAAGTCTTTGTTTAGACGCTCAATGTCCCGGTGATGGTTGAATCCCTAATCTAAGGTATCGAAAACAGATTGCCACACACGAATATTTCTGCCCTTACATGACAATAAGCCTCCAATGGCTACAATTGCTAAAGGCGTTCTCCACATTTTCTCACTATGGCCTCCGCGAATTCCTTCAGGTCATCAGGACAAGTCCCGTGAGAAGATCGAAACGCCTTCTTGCAAAAGATGCTCCAAGCTAATTCATAAGGGAGGGGTTGGAGATCATAGATTTGGAAATTATCCTCTGGAGGGGATGCTATACCGCGAAGTCTTGTTGTAATTATGATTCACCCTTTTCTTCGTGGAAATGCATGTTTAAGCTCTTCCCATAGGTTATCATCCCATATGTCGTCAAGAACTAACAAGTACTTCTTGTCTTGCAAGTAGTCACTGGTCCTTTCTAGTAACCATCCTTCATCCATGGCACCCATCACGTCAAGAGCTGGCTCACCTCTACTAGCTATGAATCCAAAAAGGATGTTTTTCAAGACATCCTTTAGATTACAAGATTGTGCTACGAAAACCCAAGAATGGAAATCAAACAACGCTTTTGACTTCTTGAAAACTTCTTTCACAAGAGTAGTTTTACCCAAACCCCCCATGACAAACACTGAAACCGCGAGGAAGTTCTTCGTGTTTCCTTCTAATACGGGCTTCATTAGGTGTTCGACATCATGTTCAATTCAAACAATATCGTCTTCTCGAACAAAAGGGGATGCTGCACCAGGCCATCTAGAGGACATTCCACCAGTGCCTCTATAGCTACTAGCTGCTAATGCATCTTCACACATCATTAGTCCATTGACAACATATCTATCTTTTCTTTCTTTAACTTCAATGACTTGTTTCTTGATTTTTCTAATATGATAGCCAATTTGATACCTTATTTTCAAGTACTTAAAGAAGTATAAGCTGTTCCAATGTGTTGTGGCCATTTGAATAAGAAATTCATCAATTACATCTTCAGCATCAAAAGCCAAGATTCTTACCTCTTTGACCCAACCAGCCACAGTTTCATCTCTCTGTTGCCTCTTGTCAGCATCTCTTAGAAAAGCTACCATGGCTTGAAACTCTTTCTTGATCCACTCAATTTCATCTTGCACCCCTGATAGAACATTTCCTTCTTGTATTAACTGATAGCCTAGCCTTCTCAGGAAGTATATGATTGCAGCTTCAGCCATGTCTGTAGACTTCTTTCACCTTTGAGATCAGATTGATCCGAGTCAACTTCTCTTCAATGATGCTTTGAGGAATTTTGTTTCCTGTTGTCCTTTTGGGCAGACAAAATAATTTGTATAAAAAAAGTGTGGTATCTGTTTGTTAGTTGAGTGGTTGACATGATAAAGTTTAGTAAATGAAACAGCACGGAAATACCGTGTTTCCTTCTTAATAATATAAGATTTTATAAATTAATGTGACACTACGAAATACGATTATAGCTATAACTCCAAGAGAGTCCAGTACATAACATTGGTGAAAAAAGTTTTGAATCTAAAATTCGAAAAAAGTAAGCAAAAGCTTTCCTCCAAAAATCTTGAAAGAATTCTACTCCAATGCAGAATTATAATATTGGACGGAGCTAGGTGTGTACAAGCAACATGGTGCTGTATTGTAGTTTTGGAGATTGCACTTTCTTTCCATGAAATTAACTCTTGGAACACTTGATGAAACGGGAACACAACACTATTTTTTTGAATTCACTATACGAATGAACAACACTATTGTTCAGCTTGAAGTGAATACATCTGCGTTTATATTAAATAAAAGATAATATCTACTTCTAATTTCAGGCTAATATACCATACAAGCTACTGCACTAGCATTCTCCACTTTTCATTTGCTTTACACATGATAATCCAAGATTTCTATAAAAAAAGATCTACTCTTCTGAGGCGAAGTTCTTCATTGGATGTTGTTTAACTGTCACAGCAACATCAAGGAACAACTGTTTTGCAGTTAGTTCGCCTTATTGCCAGATCTTGTCAATTGTTCAATATACGTTCACAAACTTCATCATAGGGCTGCAGCTGCTCAACAGATCTTTGTTGGTGGGGATGAAAATCATTTGCTTACCCTGCAAGGTAGAAATGAATTCTCCGTCATTGAAACAATATGGACCTGTACAAAAAAGTAAAAATAAAAATCTGCAACTGAACTCTGAATCAAACTCCTCATACGCCTAATGACACATAAGGGCTAAAAGGAAAAGTTGCTTAAAATTACACTCCTGAGTTGTCACTTTTCCAGTATCACACTGAAACAGGATATTTGCACCCTAATCCAATAATGTCCGACTAGCTCCATTGCTATAGCTCTTTTACAATAGCTCAGCGAATAGCAAAGCAAGCCCAAAGTCCAGAAAGAAAACAAGAACAGAGGTACAATAAAATGATGAGTACAATGTCTCTTGATGGAGATAGGTCCAGGAACAGCAAAGAATCAAAAGATGCTTGAAAGGGAACCCTGGTTATTCCTTTTAGCAGACAAAACCAAACAAATCTAATGGACAATGAATAATATAAGGACAATATTACACAAAAAAGTAGATGCAAGATAGCTATTCAGCATGGTACTATTATTTTCTAGCTGGTCTCCTAGCACTAATTTATTTTTAATGACCAACAAATCCGTGTGGGGCCAACCCTTAGAACCACCCACAGCCATCGAAACTCGGGAATAATGGGCTCGCCTCTCTACCCTTCTCCACTTAAATACCAAGCTTAGTTCTCATGGCGCAGGGCTCAAACTTGTGTCACAAGTCCCTCAACCTTGAGCAAGCTGGTCTACTAGCACTATTGAGCAAGAAAAGCAAATCCGTCCATTCCTCAGCCAGATTTTTTGCTAAAGGCATCTGAAGCACAGAGAATTAGCTTACTGATCACATTATAAAAGTTGGAATGCTGGATTACCTCTAGAATTTCAAGCTCCTGAAAAAAATTGTGCCTGAAACCTAAGGCTGAAAGTTTTCTTGCATACTCATGTATATATGATCATAGTTCGCTCAAGTAGTCTAGAATTTGATACATCAACATGGAAAACAATTGGTTTACAAATATAGAATGTAGAGCAGGATAAGCCTACCTAGAAATGTAGTTCTGACATCGTCTATGAAATGATCATCAAGAAATCGTAAATCTAACTCGAAAATGATAGTAAGAAAACCAAACCCAAACATCTGGTTCTACAAGCATTTGGAATATGAATGTTGAGTATTCTAGAGATTGAAGGGGCAGACGTCTATCTCTGTAGTCTTTAAGGCATCTCTTTATTTTCAGTAGCTTAAACTTTGTAATAAATAGATAGTATCTTCAGCCTTATTCATTTTAGTGAAGTGATCATATAAGCCTCAGAACTAACTGTGGAAAAGTGAGCTCTAACATAGATAAATACGCTAAATAGAATGACACTTTTCTAGCTACAGGTAGTAATGAATGAATTTAGCATAATCCGGGTATATAACATGATGACAATTTGGTAAGTAGCATATTCCGTACTTTAGGCCACACATTCTAATAGGAAAAAATAGCCTTAAACAAGTTACTACAACGACACTATCCAAATTTATTTTCGTTAATTCAGATGGCATGAATGGCTGATAATCAGGTCAAATCATACGGTTGTCTGAAAGTACGGAGTTCAAGGGGTGTTCTTGTTGCAAAGTTGCATTACAAGTTATGGGATGTTACAATGATTTTTTTTTTTTTTTTGCATGATGCCTCATCAAGCCGAAGCAAAAATTATTTGAATGTATATACAGTACGTGCACATAACATAGACGCATTTCACCTAAAGAAGTTTATGTCAAAAGCACCTCTGTTTCCACTTTACAGACGAATGAGCTCACCTTAATTGCCTGGGGCATCAATCAGACTCACTCATCCTCATCAAAGTCCATAAGGAAGTCTGTTAAATTCTCAGAATCATCTACAGCTTCCTCCAGAGACATGCCTTTCTTTTTGGGTTTACCCTGCAAGGTCGTGAAGTGCATGCTGTTGTGAAGCTCAAAATACAAAATACTTTAAGTAGACGACAATAGGGTTGAACTTCCATCACTATTTTTTGTTCATTTTGACCAAGCAAGTTAATCTATAGTTAGACACTTCTTTCTGAACATATTAGTGAGAGCAGTTTCCGGTAAGTCCAGACATCAAGTAAAACCAGATTGTTAACCAAATATATAGCAAAACGAATCACCCTTTTAACGGTGTCAACAAATTGAGCCATAAGATCAGAAAGGAAACCGAAAAAATCGATGATCAGTGGAAAACAAATTACCTTTGATTTGCGAAGCTCGGGATTGTTTTTCAAAACACTCCAATTGCGTGTAATTTTCTCATTCTCCTCTTCACCTTCAGCCTCACTTCCTTCTTCTTCATCCTGAACCACCAAGAGAAGTTACTTAACATACACTAATGATTAACATACAAGGGCAACTTAGCAAATTAGAAAATTCAGAAGTTCAGGGTGAAGCAGAACAAAGTTCATAAAAGATCAAATTCAAACAAAGTAAGGATAAGAATGATCTCACATCATTTTCACCAATGTCAACAGCTCGTGCCATAGCTTCATCAATTTCTGCCACCTGTTGCAGAGAAGAAAGTACTTTTACTGTATAGGCTCAAAGAAAAAGAGACTGGGACTACTAATAGAAAGCAATATCTGATTGTAAGATTATTTGATGCATATGCAAAGAATGAAGAATGAAATAGACAACATAAGCTAAAGTCGAATTTGTCGATTTTATGTGCAAGCTAACAACAACAACAACAACAACAACATACCCAGTGAAATCCCACAATGTGGGGTTTGGGGAGGGTAGAGTGCACACAGACCTTACCTTGGTAGGTAGAGCGGCTGTTTCCGGGAGACCCTCGGCTCAAGACAAAGCATAATCACAAGTGAAGCAAGCACAACAACACAAGAGAAACGGTCAGACCCAGACAAGAAATTAAAGCAATATGAACATGCTGATAACAAAATCGAATACGCTATGGTAGCGCATTCTGGCAGGAAGAAGCAGTAGCTAACTTAGATAAATAATATCAACAAAGTACACTAGGAAACACATAGCAGCATAAATCAAACAACAAGGGACTATAAAGCAATACTGCGCCTATAAGTGTGATAGGCTAATCGAGCCTACAGTAATAACACTAAAACTATTATTTTGTAAGCGTGAGTAGGACTACGCTCGACTACCTACTTACCCTTCTACCCTAATCCGTGTCCTCCACAACCCCCTATCTAAGGTCATGTCCTCAGTAAGTTGCATCTGCGCTATATCTCGTCTAATCACCTCTCCCCAATACTTCTTCGGCCTACCTCTACCCCTTCTGAACCCGTCCATAGCCAACCTCTCACACCTCCGCACTGGGGCATCTGCCTCTCCTTTGCACATGCTCGAACCATCTCAACCTCGCTTCCCGCATCTTATCCTCCACCGAGGCCACTCCCACTTTGTCTCTGATATCTTCATTTCTAATCATATCTCTCCTTGTATGCCCACACATCCATCTCAGCATCCTCATCTCCGCAACTTTCATCTTTTGTATATGCGAAATCTTGACTGGCCAACACTCCGCCCCATACAACATACCACCCTATAGAACTTGTCTTTAAGTTTTGGTGGCACCTACTTGTCGCACAAAACTCCAGATGCGAGCCTCCATTTCATCCACCCTACCCAATACGATGTGTGACATCGTCATCAATTTCTCCATTCCCTTAAATAATAGACCCTAGGTACTTGAAACTTCCTTTCTTTGGAATGACCTGAGTACTAAGTCTCACCTCCACACTTGTCTCAGGGTCGCTCCCGGTGCTGAACTTACACTCCAAATATTCTGTCTCCAAACCTCCAGCTTGGCATTCACTCCGATGCGAGTCTCATCAATCAGGACTATGTCGTCTGTGAATAACATACACCATGGTATCTCCCCTTGGATTTGTCGCGTCAGTCCGTCCATCACCAAGACAAATAGGAATGGGCTAAAAGCTGATCCCCGGTGCAGCCCCATCATCATTGGAAAGTGCTCCGAGTCTCCTCCTACTGTCAGTACCCTAGTCTTGGCTCCATCATACATATCCTTGATCGCCCTAGTGTACGTCACATGTACACCTCTAGCCTCCAAACATCTCCATAGAACCTCCCTAGGGACTTTGTCATATGCCTTCTCGAGGTCGATGAAAACCATATGTAAGTCTCTCTTCCTCTCTCTATACTGCTCCACCAACCTCCTAATAAGATGAATGGCTTCAGTAGTCGAACGCCCCGACATGAATCCAAATTGGTTCTCGGTAATAGACACGCCTCTCTTCACCCTCATCTCCACGACCCTTTCCCAAACTTTCATAGTGTGGCTCAGCGGCTTGATACCCCTATAGTTGTTGCAACTCTGGATATCACCTTTGTTTTTGTACAAGGGAATCATTGTACTCCATCTCCATTCTTCAGGCATTCTTGCCGTCTTAAAAATGACGTTAAACAACTCAGTTAGCCACTCCAAACCTACACTGCCTGCGCTCTTCCAAAATTCAACTGAGATCTAGAGTAGTTTTGCTTGTACACCCTAAAAAGTAATTCTTTCGAGAGAGGTAAGTGTATTACAAAATATTGCACCAAGAAGGTGCAGCCAAAAGTATTTACAGTCAATCCAAAGAGTGTATTCCTTCCTATTCTTAAAGAAAATCTATGAATTCTATCACTGCTTCAACATCATTTACATCTACCATTTCTTCTTCTTAAAAAGTAAATTCTAGAAACAACCAATAGCTAAACTACTCAATTGAAGCTTTTTCCATGTATAACAATTCGTTTGCAGTAATGCAATAAAACAGCAAATGCAACTGCGAGGAATAATACCTTCTACACAAAACTCAGAGAATGACACAAAGTATAGTAAAGCCCAACGAAAAGTTATTACCTCAATTCTTCCGTCTTCTCTATGTACAGAATTTCTCTAGCTCCTCTCTTGATATTATTTTTCCATGCTGATAACAAAATGTTCAAGCCCGGAATATAAATCAGCAAAAGACGGGCCAATAAAACATAACCACTTAAACAGGTATATCAACTCTACACACAGCCGACAACAACTTTACCTGTAGCTTTTTGGTATTTGAATTAACATGACAGCTAAAGAAGTATGCAACAACGTATGTACCATATAGATAATAATCATCTCCCATCAGCAAACCCAAACTAGAATTCTTTTGATTAGATTCATAACATTCATAAAGCCCAGTGAAGTTCAAATCTTCATAAAGTGGAACTATCAGCAAGATTTGGCTTGACTTAACTGACACTCCATCCATCTCAATTTTCTTTGACTTACCTTCATCTTCATCCATCATAATTTACTAGACCTTTTCCCTAAATTTACAATTTTCCTAATCTCCAAAAGTACAACTAACACATTTAAAAGAGATGTTATTCACATACCACATTAGCTATACACAGTTTATTTGCTCATAACAAATTTCACAAATTGCATATCCCTGAAGTCTCAATTAATAAACCAAACCTTGATACCAGATTAGCCGATGCGCACACGAATACAGTCATCATTTAAAAATTCATTTGCATCTATTCCCCTCGGTATGGATCCATTGCCTTATATTTTAAGGCAATTTAAGGATTCTCTAATACCAGCGTATATCTCACTCTTAGATCTAAAGGATTTATAAATCTCTCATTAGAATAAACATTGAATCTCATGTAAGTGGCACAACAACAATGTATCCTTAATATCAACAAGTTAGTATTGCTTACATGGATCCTTTGCTTCCATTGTATCTGTGCGGATTTTGCTACATTCGCATTGATTCCGTTTGGTTTAGGATAACCATCAAGATTACTGGAAACATTAGTTTGTATCTCTCCAGCTATCTGAGAGATTGAGCCTCATTATCTTTACAAAGTAAATAATGCAACATCTCGTATGGAGGCAAAGAGTATGAATAACATTTAGTACAGAGTATCACCATTTCCATTTGCTTAAACATGAAATCCATCACTAATTCTGTAGCTTTTGATAATAAACGCAGCATGTAACAGCACTCAGCAATTAACTTGAACTGCATATGTGAAAAGGAAGGTCAAAATAAGAAGGTCAATAAAGTTAACTAGGCAAAAAAAACATGGAGGGTACTGAACAGCAAGTTGCTTGACCAAACCTCTTTCAGATAGGCCAACATATTTGGCGTTGGTTCATGGAAGTCTGGACCCCTGTAATCAACCACTTCGTCTAGATCCTGAATGTAATTAATCGTTGGGTAAACTGGATCTCCACCCCAAACTGCACAAAAAGAAGAGGAAAAAAAGCAAATTGTTGATTTCCAGTCAAAAGTGGAAAACGAAAACCCAAACAAACCAGAAGAAAACACGTATAATTCCAATCGTTCTGATCAGAGAGGATAAAGAGAGGTGCTTTTTGTAACCATTTCAGGTTATGTTCAGATAACTTTTTTTCAAAAAAAATAATTTGAAAGAACTTTTAACGGTAATTTCCTGAAATAATCAAGCGAAAGATCCCTATAACTACCCGAAAATAAATGACTGTCCCCCAACATCTAATCACCTTCACTTTTAAGCCAGCTGCATAACGGATACCCACAAGAAAAAGCAGGAATAAATATAAAGTATAGTTCAGCCAGAGGGAAAGGAGATACTTTGTTTTATTTGATCCTCCCGTATTTTCATGGCCAACGGATCACGAGGAATACGAATATCAGTTCCCATCATTATGCGGTATTCACGATCTGTTTGATGGCAGAACATTTCGATGAGTTGAGTGTTCTCATCTTCACCAGTCTCTTCAAAATGCTTTTGAATGGCTTCTCGAGAAGTGTCTCTCTTCCAAGCTACGACCCACTCTGAGTAGTATGCAATAGGACCAATCTTTTCCATTTTTTCTTTTTCAGCCTGTAGCCTGCATTGCCCACTTATTGGTTCTTAGTTCCAAATAGAAAGTGTATTCTGGTTCATCTTGAACCACGGGCTTATGAATAAAGTTTAATACCAGATGAGTGAGGTCCATGCTTTAACATTTCAGTACAAGGGAAAAAGCAAGAGACTATAATTTGTAGAATTGAACATGTGATACAACATTATTAAAGAAAGTCGCTGATTCTACCTTTCCTCCTTATATATATGTTTTCTTGCTCTATAGAGTGCAGTCTCCGTCAATGTAGGATGCTCACCATAGAGCTTTACTTGTCCTGTCTCCGCCATAGCTTTAAGAAACACCTGTTCCAGGAAAAAGAATAATAAGCTGTCAGAATGTTATGGATGATATCAAATTGAAATTGCTCGAGAACCATGAGAAGTTTAAAGTGGTTAGCAATGCATTATTTATATTCACCGCGTCTCTAACAAAGATATCATTTTATCCGGTTTAGATTTGTATTTATCTATTTTACAATGTGTCATTGTCAAGCAACTAGCATGATCAGCATTTACATCCAATCTTGATTTGGCACAATTAAATTACACTGATTACGCACTTAAACAATTTAAACTTCTTAGTAGTATTTATTTTTGCCAAACCCCACTTGTGGGATTACACTGGGTATGTTGTTGTACTAGTATTTATATTTGGTACTGACCGTTTCAAACATCAGGACGCCGCCTCTGCCACCTAGACCATTGCTCTTTTTCAGGCTTTCTCCAATTCCACCATAGTTCTTCACTAGTCAGTGACTTCTCTATTTCCGTTTTGCCTTTGGATCAATAAATGGGTGGGGCCGTCCATGTCTTTTATCCAGCTCATAGCCTGTCAGCTCCTCGTCTTCTTGTTCCGGCTGATAAATGACATACTCTGACGAAAGATCCTTTGGCTCTTCTGGTACATTATCTGGAGTCTCCAGAGCATCATCAGATATTACATCGATGTCTGAAGGCTGGGAAGTGGCAGCAGATGCCGTGAACTTCTTTCTTCTACTTCCAGGATTTTTTCCATAAGATGGAGTTCCAGTTGAAATACCATCGGGTTCAGGAGCCCTGGCGGCCCGAACTCCGACTAACTGTGCCTTCTGGCCAGTACTCCTGCCCAGGAATACTAGCACGAGCTCCAGATGCTGGTTCAAGCAGCCCAGAAGTGGAGTCCATATAACTGTGATAAGGGTAACGCTCAACAGACACATGTTCAAAGGAGCCCTCATTCTTTTCTTTATTCTCACACTTTATACAAGGAGCTAAAGGAGCCTTCTGAAATGGACTGCTGGAGACAAATTTGAGCTTCCATATTGAAACAGGAATAGTACCTGTAAAAAATGTCTGGGTGGTTCCCAGCACAATGCATACTCCTATTAATGAAGACTTTTTAAGATGATGAGAAACCTTGCTACAATATAGAGCACCTTCCTTAGAGCATGCATGTTGAACATATTGCCAGACTGTACTTTATAAAGTTAAACAAGAGATGCTTAAACATAAGATGAGACAGGAATGTCAAATTCGTGAATATATTCTACCAGAAATTAAAAACTGGTGCCGTCCCAATTATATATGAATTTCACCGTCAGAGAGGGCAATATGTGGTAGTGTGCAATTCAGATGCACATGTATATAGTGTTCAGCAATGAAGAAGTAAACATAGACAGGTAAACTTGGTGTGCATATGGAGGGGCAAGAAAGAAAAATCAGGTGTTTGGTAACGAATAACCATCCCAGTACCAGGAGCAGCCAGATTAATTGTACTTCAATACGTTCATTAGATGTCAAAGTAACAGGTTGATGCTGAAATCATTACTCTGTACTGGTGGATATATATATAACTTTGCCCCAAACCCTGTATTTGTATTAAAAATTTGCTTAATATGTATAAATAATTTATCCATAACCCAGTAAGCTACTTTTTCTAAAATTCAGAACCCGCAAACTCAAAATCTTTAGCTCCACCTCTGTCACAAACATACACATATATGTATAAAAGAAATTTGACAACATAGTAGTGCATATCAGAAACAAAAACAATTGCTACCATGGAACTAGAAATAACTCCTAAAATCTAATCAAACTCTCTTGGCAATTGAAGTAAAACAGTTCTTCGATCGTTAGCTTTAACACTCAAGAATAGGTTAACCATATCCTCAAGCATATAATACCATTGTACATTAAACCCCCCTCAATCTCCTTGTATATCTTGAATGGAAGTGAATATACAGATCATTTTAATCTCTTCTAGACCTTAGTACAAAGCTTTAGCCGCCTTTACCCTAATAGCTCACCCTTTTAAGACTCTATTTCAACATTCTGCATCCAAACGACTCAACATTCATTCCATTCAAGTATGCAAAAAGTCACATACAAACCCTAAAATCTCCTAGAGACGAACAATTTAGTAAAATGCTCCTTTTACCTATTCATATAATTAACAAACATAATGCTAATCACATATAAAAGAAGAAGCTAAATATACCTTCCTATAGGGGCTCTGTTGAGACCATATTTCTCAGTCCTCTATCTGCAAATAACAAAAACCCAATTTTACAAAGCAGGACACGAGCAATATAACGGAACTTACAAATGCTATAAATAACTCTTATCCTTTGTCCTTTGCTTGGGTTTTAGGAAGGGCTTAGGATAATGTGATACAAGTTGTCACTAATAATAATTGACGTCTTTTTGATGCGCTTTCGCACCGCAACATGAGTTTTGGGAGGGTAGAATGTACAAAGAACTTACTTCTATCTTGTTGTTAGATAGATCGACTGTTTCTGAACCCTCGGCTCAGGACAAGTAAAGTAAAAAACAGTTAGACCCGATCAAAAACTTAAAGCAGTAAGCAGTGAGCAATAAGAAAATGCTGATAGCAAACGCGAATACACCATGATATCGCATCCTGAAAGAGAAGCAGTAAACAGATAAATGAGATAAACCAAATACATTAAAGAACACATAACAGATTCAACTTAACCATATTATTTTAGTTCGCTTTCAAGGATATCTATATCTTTCATTTTAAAGATTCAACTTATACAAATCCATTTTTTAGACCGACCTAATGAATATATGGTATATTTTGTTACATAAATTATTATATGAAATTTAGTCATAATAATTTGTATACATTCTTACCTTTCCTCCAGTAGTTTATTCTTCATTTTCTTTAATTTTATTCATTGGAAGTACAATATATTGTTAAATGAATTATTCAATTAGTTAATAAATACAATTAATGTTACATGTCTCCAATAACATTCATATAGGAATAGTCGTTTTCCCAAGAATCCTACTTGGTTTTCAATTATCCTATGTGCGTGGATTTTCGTTAGTTGGAAAAAAGAATCTCTAGGCATAAGGAGCAACTAAGTAACAGTTTATGTGCGATAACACAATTTTAAAAAGAATATGAATTTTGACCACAAACTTAAAATTAAAGAGAATAGAATTAGAAAATTCTACCCAAACTTCAAAGGGAATGCTGCTTGAGAAGGGGTGGGCATGAAACCGCATCCAATAAAGAAATTAATTTATTGGTACAATAGGATTATAGGAGTCCTCAATCCTATTTACGAGTGGAGATTGGGCATTACAAACTACACAAATAAAACAGTCTATTAGGAAAATAGTAGAAAAACTACGATTGGATAAAAATTGCTCGTACCTCATCAAAAAAAAGAAGTAATGTAATTAGTATCAAAATAACTTAGTCTAATCAGTCATCTTAGTAAATTCAGACAATATACAATCATTTTGAATTCAAGTACTAGGTTGATGAAATAGTATCAATGTAAATTTCAAGGCAAGAAAAAGTAATTTTGGCATTGCCAAAGGAAAAACTTCATATAAAGCGTTCAAGGACAAACATTCAAGTGTGAAGGCCCCAACCCAATTTTTTGGTAATGGGAGGCTCGGCTGAATATCAAATCACTGTATGTTTCTTCATGGTACAAAGGGGAGGCAGGAATCCTATACAATGACTAGTACACAGTAAATAAATCCAGATGTACAAATCCATGGCGATGATCAATGTTCAATGTTAAATCATTTTTTGAACTAAAACAGTCATCTGAACAGATACAACACAACTTCACTTCTTGGCGTAAGATCTCCAGTTAGGAAGAAGATTCCATTCAAATTGGGCACGGGCGCCTATCAGTTGGTGGAAATTGCTTGCATCAAATCTAAAAATTGCAGCAATGAGCCTTACCCTTGAGCAAATTGTTCCACAGGCAGAACATCTGTCGTGGAGACTGATAATGAGCCGTGAAATAATCTTCCATACATCCATATTGACAAAACTTCCAGTTGTGGGAGTACTGTACAGGAGTGGAACTGTTGTAACTCTCAACCCACATACCCATGCTCACATCCTCCATTTTGAAAATCTGTCAATTTGATGGGACAATGCATATTTCAGTATCTACACTTTTACAGTGTTTATGATTAAAAAGAAAACGAAAGATATCAGCTGTTGCAAACCCGTAATCCTCGGTTCCGATATTGAGAAATGATATGTTTGGCAATATCAATTGTAATTATGTATCCTGGTCCATTAGCATAAGGGGGATATACATCTTCTGGCCACTCCTGTTGCACAAGTCAATATTTACAAATTAAATTAGTGTCTATAAGAAAGCAACAAACAGTAGCCATAAGTTTTAAATTTATACTCCATTATCATATAAATTTCTGAAACAGCCGAGGATCTTTCGAAAACAACTGCTCTACCTACCAAGGTAGAGGTAAGGTCTGCGTACATTCTACCCTCCCCAGACCCCACGTTGTGGATTTCACTGGGTATGTTGTTGTTGTTGTAGTATCATATAAATTTCTGTACCTCAAATGTTACGGCCCATTTTCCTGTTCGAAGTGGTCTATGCAAGAGATTAAGATTGCCCATGTAAAGAGGTCGTCTAGGAGGAACACGTTGAATTTCCCTCAGGACTGCATCTATCCTGATGAAAGTATCATCATCACATTTCATGATATATGCAGCTGTCACATTCTGAACCTGCAAGAGATATTGTGGGCCATGTCGATAGAAATTAAGATGTGACAAAGCAGTCCAGAAAAGAAGAGGAAGATGGAGCAAAGTGCAGAACTCACCCCATACTCGCAGATGGCAATAGTTTTTAGAACCACTAGCTCGTATCTGTCGATAAAGGGGACAATCACAATGTCCCCAAAGTAATCTGCTTCCTTCTTCAATATAGAATTCAATTCCTTTCGTGGATTCTACACAGTTAACTATTAATCAATACGCACAAGATTTAAGGTTGAACTCCAAACTAGCTATTTGCAGAGCAGATAACGTAAGTTCTACAAATAAATAAGTTGGTAAAAGGAAACCTAAAGAGTGGTGTTTGCAAAACAGCATTAAGTAGTACTGAAGACAATAGCACAACCTTTTTCCTGTTCGTGGATTTTCTACTTTACCTGAAAGCAACACTACTTTCGCTTGACCATCATTCATCTATGAAAAATTCAAATGAAAGCACCTCAGAAGTCCTAGGATAGAAATGGCATTACTACTTTCTAGTGAACACCATGTAGGGCAAGTTAATTCCTCCCAGAAGACGAGAAACTCTGTAATGTAACAAGTATGCAGTGTGCGCCAGGGATAGCCATTAAGGATCTTCCTAGTAGGGTATATACAAGGGGGGTGATCTTATTAACATCTATTATCCGGCTACTTGCGAATATAATAATTGTGCCAGAGTTTATGACAAAATAAGCTAATGCTACTTGAGATAGCTAGTCCTTCGAACTGCCTGAAAAAGGGTGATGTTGATCCATGCAGGCTGAAATATACTGGTAATAAGCCACCTAAATCCACCTAGAAACTTGCAAAAATTTGTAGTATTTTTAATTGGAACTAATTTGAATACACTTCCAACACAGCAGACACAGAACTGTCCCATTATGCAGTCAAGCTCTTTATTGACTCGGGGATGATGGGGCTGCACCAGGGATCAACTCTTAGCCCATTCCTATTTCACTTGGTGATGGACGGACTGACGCGACAAATTCAAGAGGAGGTACCATGGTGTATGTTATTTGCATACGACATAGTCCTGATTGATGAGACTCACAGCGGAGTGAACGACAAGCTGGAGGTTTTGAGACATACTCTGGAGTCTAAAGAGTTCAGGTTGAGTAGGACCAAGACATAATATTTGGAGTGCAAGTTCAGCAACGGGAAAGACCTTGAGACAAGCGTGGAGGTTCAGCAACGGAAGAGACCTTGAGACAGGCGTGGAGGTGAGGCTTGGTACTCAAGTCATTCCAAAAAAATGAAGCTTCAAGTACCTAGGGTCTATTATCCAAGGGAATGGAGAGATTGATGACGATGTCACACAACGTATTGGGGCAGGGTGGATGAAATGGTGGCTCACATCTGGAGTCTTGTGCGACAAAAATGTGCCACCAAAACTTAAGGGCAAGTTCTATAGGGTGGTGGTTAGGCTGACTATGTTGTATGGGGCGGAGTGTTGGCCAGTCAAGACTTCGAACATACAAAAATGAGAGTTGCGGAGATGAGGATACTGAGATGGATGTGTGGGAATAAAAGGAGAGATATGATTAGAAATGATGATATCCGGGATAAAGTGGGAGTGGTCTCGGTGGAGGATAAGATGCGGAAAGCGAGGTTGAGATGGTTCGGGCATGTGCATAGGAGAGACACGGATGACCCAGTGCGGAGGTGTGAGAGGTTGACTATGGACGGGTTCAGGAGGGGTAGAAGTAGGCCGAAGAAGTATTGGGGGAGGTGATTAGACGGGATATGACGCAGGTGCAACTTACTGAGGATATGACCTTAGATAGGAGAGTTGTGGAGGACACATATTAGGATAGATGGGTAGTAGGTAGTCGAGCGTAGTCCTACTTACGCTTACAACATGATAGTGTAGTGTTATTACTGTAGGCTCGATTAGCCTCTCACACTTATAGGCGCATTAGTGTTTTATAGTCCCCTGTAGTTTGATTCATGTTACTATGTGTTCTTTAGTGTAATTTGTTTATCTTATTTAGTCGTGTTAACTACTGCTTCATGTTGTTAGAATGCACTACCATGGCGTATTCGATTTTATTAATAATGTTTTAATTTCTCGTCTGAATCTGACCGTTTCTTTTGCTTTGCTTTGTCTGTGATTATGCGTTGTCTTGAGCCGAGGGTCTCCCGGAAACAGTCGCTCTACCTATCAAGGTGGAGGTAAGGTCTGTGTACACTCTACCCTCCCCAGACCCCACGTTGTGGAATTTCACTGGGTATGTTGTTGTTGTAATTGTATCTTTTAAAATGGGGTAATTGATACTAGCTACATAATCCATTGGTCATCTTCTTTAGGATTTGAGCATACCCTTATCCGATTTCCTTTGAATGAAAGAAATCAAGACTTGAACTTCATATGGAACTTGGGAGCAGAGTTTATTGGCCTAACCGAAAAATGATTTTGACTATCCACAAATGGGCTTGCAAAACAAATGAAGAAAAGGAATAACACGTGTTTCTCAGTTTATTAAACTATACCTACACTGTTTTTTTATAAGGTAAACTATACCTATGCTATTTGACAACATAAGGCGTCAAGTTGAACATTTCCCACGCCCTAGGCGACAATGATACCAGGGTTGTTATGGTTTTCAGTTATTATCCATTACCATCCTTTTTGTTAATAATTAATGAAATATCCTTTGGTATCCTGCCGCTTCTGATGTCTCATTAAGTAGTATTTCGTTGTTCTAATTTTCCCCCTTTCACTATGGAAGCTGCCAATTCAAAAGCCACACGATGTATGTATGTTTATGTATTTATATGTCTTGGCTATGATAATATCAAACTTTTTGATAAAGAAAAAGTTCAATGCATTAATAAAGCAGTTAAAAGGAACAACTTATTCCATGACCTATCATTTACAATCTCCATTAATTACCTCATGTCGGAATTAAAGCTCATTGGAGTTTTATGTTTAAATTACGAGGAATACTTGATTGCATTTGAGGTGCAAACTTATTTGGGTGCATCAACTTAACATGCAATTGAACCACATTTATCTTTGTTCTCCAAGGAGTATTTAAGTGAGGGGCACGACTTACCAATGCAACAAAGAAGCGGACTGCTACGTCTGAGGACTTGATTTCTGAAGCCCGCATCCATGTTTTCCTGATTGCCATACGCTCAGCAAAGTGATTGGTGGCAGAAAGCACCCCAATGAAAAGTTGAATGTGATTCTGGGGTAAAGGAAGAGATTTCCACTTCTCTGAGAAGTCCAACACTCTTTGGGGAGAAAAACTTGGATGAGAGGTTGGAAGAGATGTAGCATATACCGAATGTATGTCTACATCACCTCTGATTGCCAACCCTGTAGCATCTTCCAGTGTGAAGCCCTGAAAGAATAGGGAACATCTGATTATGGCTTACTAGGTAATAACATAAGTGAGGAAACTGAAACATTAATTCCGGAAAATCTGGTGATTATATTAATTGCAACAACTACAAATTCGTGAAACCGGTAAGGGGTTCAGAAAAGGGATCAAGAACTATATTAATATCTGTGTCATCCATTCATTTTTTGTAAGGTAATATTTGTATGGGCAAAAATAGTAGCTTGATTTCCAATGTGCCCTTTTGGATAAGTAAAATGTATTGTAGTGGTTCAATGGTGATCATGACTGGCGCAACAATCTAAAATGTGCTTACTACAACAAAATACCATGTGTAATCCCACAAGTGGGGTCTGGGGAGGGTAGAATTCAGTGTTCGCAGACCTTACATCTACCTTACTAAAATGTGCTTACTCTCAAATCAATTCAAGCAGAACATCTTAAAAACGCTCTCCTTCAATAGGGACTTGCTCAGTCGTGGGAAAAGCAGAACACTTACATGTCAACCAAGAAAACCTTCTAAATTTGTTATGAAGAGCGCAAGAAGCTTACAGTTCGATATGGAAATGAAGTCACATGGCGGCCGCCTACATTGATATGGTAGCCATCAATACCAGCACGAATAGTTAGAACAAACATCCTACCCTCAACAAATGGAAAAGGCCATGTCACCTCTGGCTTCTTTGCACGCCCAATGAATCGATCAAACCATGAGAATATTTTCGACTCTCGAGTATCAACAATGTCATTCCGCATCCACTTCTCACATCTCAAATAGCCATCAACTGCCATGAAAAGTAAATTCAATATTTTGTGGTATTTGATTGATATAAAGCTATTGATCAAGATCCACAACTAAAATTTGTTTGACATAAGTAGGAAAAGGAAGCAAAAGAGGTTTATCATCATTCTACAAGCGAAATATGTGTAATAGAGTGAAAATCATCCATCTAAGATATAAATGAAAAACAAATTTGAAAAAAGCTAAGTGATAATCCAAGAATGGAGAAAGGAGAGGAAGAGATAAATAAAAGAAAGGACTATCACAAGGCTTCAAATAGAGAATGACAACAACCAAAAGAAAAGTAGAGTCAAGTATGAAAAACAAAGTGTGTGAGTGAAAATAATCCTTGTTTATACACTAACCCACTCACTCTTTCTTGTTTTAGTGTTCATTCTTCTTTGTTGCAAGGTGATGAAGATGAATTCCTTGAGGGAAATGGAGTTAATACCAGTCAACACCATCCATCTATTCACAAGAGCTAAAGTGTGGGATAATCTATTGTTTTAGAAGGAGGATCAAGTGTTATAGTTAATTACTTATCCAATCACCACCTCTATATTACTCCTTTTATAGTCTTGTTGATCCTAACTACACGTTTAACACAAGAGAACTCTCAAGGAAGTGAACTTTTATCCTTATTTTGAGTGGTATGATTTGAATGGTTAGGGTTTTTTTTTATGTAAAGACCAAATACGGTATGTACTATTGGTACTCATATTTTTGGTCTATCCAAAGCACCACGTGTGTTTGTTAAGTTAAATGAATTTTGTGTTTTGTTGCTACATTGGTCCATATATTTTCTTCTACAATAACGTCACATTCATGTATGCCAAAGGAGTGTTTGAGAACAAAATAACTAAATAGGTTTAGAAGCATCGACACTATCTTGTGTTGAACTTGACAAATTAGTGACATGCATCATGTGTGTGCTATCTACTTATCATTTTTCTGGTGGTTTGTGGGACAAGATTTGAGGACGAATGTTCTTTTAAGAGGGGGAGAATGATAGCACAACATGGATTCTTCTATGCACGGCTATGGGGTTCGCAACAGACGTTGTACCTGCAGATCATTAGAAGATATGTGAAATCCTAACTCTTAAGTTAAGATCAAGACCCTACTTTAGTAGAATTGAAGGGTGACATCATTTCAAGAGGAAGTGTGATTGCACAACATGGCTGCGATGGGACGCACTCTGATAAATACTAGATGGATAATTTATAAAGGTTGTGCGACTACACACGCTATTACCAGCCTCATGCACCTGAGTCCGAATTTGGAAGCCACCTGGTGTGTGACTGGCTAACTGCACAACTATTTTGTGCAACCACACACGCCCTAGTCCTTCAAATTCTTAATCTTTCTTAGTTTAGCGCTAATTCCATTTATATTTTAAATGGGCTCACTTATCTTAGGACTTGGGGACCTAATCTATAAGTAGCACATAGGTATCTTAGAAATAGAGACTGATGATATTATGAAGAGCATTGTGCTTGTGAGGTAGGATGTACCACCATGTTCTTGAGGAACACAAATAGTTGCCACTTGCCATTGAAGTAGATAATTCTCTATGTTCTAATAATAATTTATTTTCTCGGTCTGATAAGTCTAATAGGATTCTACTTTTTCATTTTAAGTTAATTACCTTTGATTGGATTGTTTGGTGAATGGGTGTTTCAAGTTAGATTTCCTTTGTTAATTATTAGCCATTAATTGAATCTATCAAGGATCATTGCTTCCTATATTGATTTGAGATAGAATTCATCAGTTCATCGTAGCTTCTTTGTTTCTTCTTCTCCAGCTTGATCGGCTTTCAAGATATTTGATGGGCTTGCTTCTGATTTATTGTTTAAATTAGTATCACCTATCCATGGTGTGTTGAGTTATCAAAATGGAGTTGTAATTCCAACCAGTCCTACTCTCTATCTTTGCTTCTCACTTTGCATTTAAAGTTTCTTTGATTCTCTACTCCTTTAAAATAGCTAAACTTTCTATAAAAAGAAAAATTAAAACTGAGTGAAAATATAAAAGCTTTATAACAGTAATAAACATCAAAGATCTTTTAAATGCATACATCATAGACTATGCCAATAGGAGTACAGACTTTTTATTGTTTCTGTTTTCTTAGCTCCAACACGGTTGAGGCTCAATCATTTCTACTTATTCTCAGATTCAACGAAGAAAAAACATAGTGACAATTTCACTTTTCCAGATAGCTGCGTCTAATTTTTTAAGCCAACTGCAAGCACATTGGTTGTCGAAGAACAGTCACCTATATATCCTAGAATTCTCTTCATTTTCAAAAATACCATTTCCCTTTGTTGTTTCACCCCCCAAATCTCCCCCAAAGGAATAGCTGATAAAATAGAGAGACAAAAAACTCGGGCAAGAATAACATTCAAAAGTGTCTTACCAAGCATGTCATCATCATACTTGGAAGGTAAACCATCACACCTGTGAGATGTTCCCCATTGCATTCTATAGCAAGTATTGTGCTCGATCACTGGTCGACGGCTCCAATCTCCTCTTATTCTAGGATTCAGATGCAAAATCTTTGGTGGATCCTCACCAACCACGGACTTTAAACCTTGTAACTCAATCATAAATTGTGAAACCAAAACTAATGCATCACCGGCTCTTGTTTTAGCAGGCTGTGGTACATACTCATGATGGGCATAATGAGGAGTACCAATAAGTGTTATAGAAGAACCTGCTGCAAGCCCACATGGAAGGAACATCATATGATCTGTTTTAGCAAGTTGTGCTCCACCACTAGAAACCCATGAAGGACACGACTCCGGCTTTCCTTCAAGTATTGAATTCATCTCAATCCCCTTCTCCTCATATTTATCCAATTCTTCCCAAGCTTTCGACCCTGAATTCCAAGCTTCATCTGCCACTCTTTCCAAAATAGAAAGATTCCGCTCCATATTCTGTCGTTTCATAATGGATGCAGTAATTCGGCCATAGTGAAGCTTACGATGCTCTTTATGTGCAGAAACTTCCTTTTCCTCTTCTCGCGGTGTCACTTGAACATATTCCCTTACCTTATTATTAAATCCAGAAGTGGATTCTCCACCATCATCCTCCACATCTAGAGCTACATCAACATCATCACTACTCAAAACTGTAGCGCTCTCGAGAAACTCCGGAAACTTCACACAGATTAGAACCAAGTAAAATGCAGCTAAACCTAGCAAAATATACGACAATTTGAACCTCCTCACACTCGAAGCCTCATTTTTCAACCTCTTCATCATCATAACCCTAATAAGCACACAAAATATCCCCTAAACCCCCCACCACTTCATCTTACATTATAATATAAAACGATATGCCAGAAACACCAAGCTCTCAATGGGTAAACACAACAAATCATAAATGCAATATTGAGAGCCGAAAGCAACAACTAATGATGCATTAAACAAGTTATCTGACCTTAATTGACCAGCATTGCACCATATCCAGGGCAAACTTGGAGAAATTGGCTCAACAATTATGCCCCACAGAGCCAAAGCTGCACAAATGCCCTATAAATGGCATGCCAAAAATGTGAAGAAACTGGAAGAAGATCAACCCTTGACAGAGGGAAGAACGAGAAATGATGTGAAGGAAAAAAAAATATGAAAATGGGATTGTACCTTAGAATAAATTACCCAAAATAATTCAAATAGTGACGATCCACTACGGATCCAAATCTCCCATATTATTGATTATTGGATTTTATTTCTAAGGTTAAACAAATAGCGTCCCATATTTGATACGATTTGTTGATTAGACCCTTAAACTTACCTAGTAGTAATTATTTAGACACCTTATTTTGTCCAAAGTTATCATTTAACAGTTAAGTTCTATAGATAAGTGAATTTCAATTGTCATCTACATATCTAGTCAAACTAATAAAAGTGCATAAAAGGGTCAATTGCTCCTGAATCATGCTAAATAAAAGAACTTTACCTTCGTTAAAATTATCCTTTTGAAATAGAAAACCTCATTTTTTATATTATTTTTAACCCAAATTACACACCACGTGTCCTAATTAAATCAAAATGGATCAAAGTTATTCCTACACTATATAATTCAATTTTACCTCTATATTATGTAAATGATTCAAGTTTACCTCCTTCTGTATCGCGATTATCACCTCTCAACTGATTTGCTGCGTTTTCCTTTTCGAGTGAAGTTTTTAGCGTGATTTTTGGTGGTTTGAGATGGTGTTTTTGGGAAGAAGCAGCTATTAGGGTTACTAAATTTCTGTGATTTTTTCGAATAAGAGATAATGGAGTGTTATGAAGTGGATATTGACGGTGGCAAACAATGGAAAGGTAGAAATGATGTTGTTAGAGGAGGCGGCAAAATTGAATCACACACAATATAGGGGCAAAATTGAGTCATATGCATAGTGTAAGGGTAAATTTTGGCCATTTTGAATTAATTATGACATGTGGCATATATTGCACCAAATTTGCTAATAAAAAATAAAAAAATTCAAAAAAGAGGTTCGTTAGTCCAAAAGGGCAATTTTTAGCCATTTTGGTAACTACATGAAAAATTTTTGGGATTAAATTAGAATTGAAAGGCAAAGTTATTTCATTTCCTATAATTTAAATGCAGTTTTTGACCTTTTATCGTTAAAAATATAGTAACATGTATAAATTATTTTTTAATTCCCAGTTAGTGCCACCAGGCTAGTCCAAACTAGGTTGGTAGTGCTATAGTACTAGAACCCATACTACACTTGAAGAGAAAAAATAAAAATTACAACATAGTAAATTTTTTAAATAAGTTTGAATATACCGACAATCTAGTTGTTAACTAACCATGCACAAGAGAAACGGGGAGAGGAAGAACAAGAGACATATATTTGCCATTTTGTTAAGTTATGACTATCTGTAAATTACTTTACAAATGCTAATTATATTACAATTAGCAGACTTGTGTATGGGCGTCAAAAAAATAATTTCAAATAAAGAATTCTAATATCTTAATTAAAAGATTTTTTCAATCCTTATTTATATTTTGACCAAAAGCAAAAAAAAAAATCTTTGAATTTCTAGTCAAAAATCACTTATTAATATCATGTTTGGCGAAATTTAATTTTCTCCAAAAGAGTTTATTTTTCCAAAAAATGCTTATTTTAAAAAATAAGTTATTTGACTAAATTTTGGTAGAAAATAAGTGTTTTTTAGGAGTAGCAGAAACCGTTTTTCAGAAGCTAAAAAATAACTTTTGTCCGAAAGCACTTTTGAGAAAAATACATTTAGAAGCATCTTTTAAACGCTTGACCAAACACTAATTATTGCTCAAAAATATTTTTAAAATTAATTAACTAAAGACAAACTATTTTTCACAAAAAATACTTTGTTGAAAAACACTTTTAAAAAATACATCTTTCAAAATAAAACAGATTTTATAAGTTTGGCCAAACATATGTATCTTGTGAACTGAGGACAACACTTTTTTATCACCTGTACACATTTTATTTTTTCTTTTTCTTCCTGCTGCTAACAAAATACGTTTGAAACATCAAAGAAATTGTATAAAATCGAACTTAATTAGAACTTACGGTTGACGATCGTGTAGTAATGCAATAACAGTAGAAAATTAATTCCTTGCCTTTATTTATTCTCAAGATTATAATATATACAATTACAATAATAAAATTTTGCTATCTATAAGAATATACTAATTAATATAATTGATACTAATTGACATGTGATTGATTCTAGAATATTCTTGAGTGATTGTGGAGATAATTATGGGATTGACCCATAATTATTCTTACAGTCCCCCGCAGTCTTAGCGGGAGGTTCTCGTATACGGAGACTGTCCCTGAAATCATCAAAAAATATGCATGGAATACCTTTTGTGAAGATGTCTGCAATATGATAACGGGACGGTACATGAAGAACACGAACTTGACCACGTGAAACCTTTTTTCGGACAAATAAGATATCCATTTCAATGTGTTTCGTGCGCTGATGCTGAATAAGATTTTCGGATAAGTATATCACACTCAAATTGTCACAATAGACCACGATTGCCTTTTCAATTGGACAATGTAACTCTAACATGAGATTACGAAGCCAACATGACTCAGCAACCACATTGGTTACTCCTCAGTATTCTGCCTCAGCACTAGACCGAGATAGTGTGGATTGTCGTTTTGACGACCATGAAATGAGATTGTCCCCCAAAAACACACAATAACCGAAAGTGGAATGACGTGTGTCCGGGCAGCCACCCCAATCCGTATTTGTATAGGATGAGAGACTCGAGATGGAGGACTTATATAGATGCAAACCGAAATGAAGAGTACCCTTAACATACCGCAAATTTTTTTTGATAGCCCCCATATGTTCTGCCTTCGGATCATGCATGTGTAAACAAACTTGCTGAACCACATAGGAAATATCGGATTCCGTAAAAGTCAGATATTGCAAGGCCCCTGCTAGGCTGCGGTAATGTATAGGATCGTTGTATGAAGTACCTGCAGCGTTACTCAATTTTGCCTTTGTGTCAATCGGAGTATGTGATGGTTTGCAGGAAGACATCCATGCTTTGTCAATTATTTCGTCGGCATATTTCTTTTGACTAAGAAACAAACCACATGCATATTGAGGGACAACAATGCCAAGAAAATAATTCAACTAACCCAAATCCTTCATTGCAAATTCAGCTGGAAGAATGGACATAATAGACTGGCAAAGTGAAGTTGATTATGCCGTGAGAATAATGTCATCAACATACAGAAGTATATATGTCATGTCATCTCCCTTCCGATAAATGAACAATGATTGATCAGACTTGCTGCGAGAGAAACTCAATTTGGAAACAAATCCTGCAAACATGTTATACCATGCCCGAAGAGCTTGTTTCAAACCATATAAAGATTTCTTCAACATGCAAACATGATCTGGACGAGTATAATCGCGGAAACCCAATGGCTGATGCATGTACAATGTTTCCTGTAAGTGGACATGTAAGAATGCATTTTTGACATCCAACTGATGAATGGACCAAGATCTGGAAAGTGTCAGGCTAAGAACAATCATGATAGTTGCTGGCTTAACTACTGGACTGAATGTTTCACCACAATCCACTCCAACCTGTTGAAACCTACCGTGACCAACAAGACGAGCTTTGTATCTCGCAAAAGAACCATCAAAATTCTTTTTATGACAAAAAACCCACATAGACCGAATTATGTTCACATTAGATAGACGTGGTACTAAATCCCACGTCTTATTTTCAATAAGAGCATTAAATTTGTCTAACATGACAGGTTTGAGATATTTTGGTATTGGTGATGGTTGGACGGGGGTGGTTAGGTTAAAATGGTACTTAGATCGAAAAATTCTGTGCATTGCACGAGTTTTAATGGTCTAAGTTTGGACAGTTGGGTTGTGAGGTTGTTGGTTGGTTGACCAATTTTGGGCCAAAATGGTGGGCTCGATGTATTGGGTCGAGGCCAAGGGAAAAGTGACATCTACTCCTCGGATCAGCCCATTCCCATTTTGGGTTTGGGTTAGGGGGTTTTGGGAAAGCCCTACAATGTTTTGAGTGTTTAGTTGATACCTCAAAATTGGATGTAGTCCCTCATCCAGAAAATCATATGAAGGTGAGGATGCCACTTGAGATGTTGCAAACGGGAATGTTGATTCATAAAAAATGACGTGACGAGAAATAATAATTTTCTCATTTGTCAGATAATAACACTTATATCCCCTATGATTTTGTGGGTATCCCAAAAAAAAAAACACGGAGTGGAACGGGCCTGAAGTTTGTTAATTGTGGTGGATGAAAACAAAGGATAACATAAACACCCAAAAATCCGTAAATGTGTAAATGATAGGAGACGATGGTACAACATTTGTGTAGGTGACACATTGGAAAGTAGTTTACTAGGAAGAATATTTAAAAGATATGTGGCCATAAAAATTTAGTGGTGTGGACGAATGCACAAGGAGGGTGCGAATCATATTGTTAATTGTTTGAATTTTTCTTTCGGCTTTCCCATTTTGTGGAGATGTATGTGTACGGGAAATACACAAAGACATTACCGTCAGGGTCATAATATTGCTTATCTTCTTTTATATGTGGATGATATTATACCAATCGCCTCATCAGATGCTATTCGAAAGTCCATTATGCCACAGCTTGGTTCTGAATTTGCAATGAAAGATCTAGGACCACAACACTACTTTCTAGGTATAGCCGTGACACATCCAAAAGAAGTATGCAGCTGAGATTGTTGAACGTGCTGGCATGTCCTCCTGTAAACCTTTGGCAACTCCAGTGGACACTAAATCCAAATTGAGTGCATCATCCAGCAAACCATTTGCCGATCCGACACTCTACCGCAGCTTGGCAGGGGCCCTGCAGTATTTGACATTCACCATACCGAATATTTCTTATGATGTGCAACAGGTGTGCCTTTTCATGCATAATCCAATGGATGATCATATGAATGCACTCAAACACATTGTGTGTTACATTCAGGGCACTCTCGTGTATGGCCTCCATCTATATCCATCGTCGACATCCTCACTTGTAGCTTATACAGATGCCGACTGGGGAGGGTGTTCAGACACCAGACGCTCCACGTCTGGTTATGGTGTATTTCTTGGTGATAACTTGGTATATTGGTCCTCGAAACGGCAATCAACCTTATCCAGATCCAGTGCCGAAGCAGAATACCGAGGTGTTGCTAATGTTGTGTCTGAATCATGTTGGCTTTGGAATCTTCTCCTCAAACTCCACTGCCTCATTCCGAAGGCCACATTAGTATATTGTGATAATGTTAGTGTCATCTACCTCTCTGAAAATCCGGTCAATCACCAACGTACTAAACATATTGAGTTGGATATCCACTTTGTCCGTGAAAAGGTCTCCCACGGACAATTGTGCGTGTTATATGTCCCGTCCCGCTATCAGATTGCAGATATCTTCACTAAAGGTCTTCCGCTGATTTTATTTGATGATTTTCGAGACAGCCTCAACATATGTCTACATCCCGCTTCGACTACGAGGGGGTGATAGAGTAATTATATTAAATGATTGTATTTATTATAATTATTTAGTAATTAGTGTGATTGTATAGTAATTAATGTGATCGATAGTAAGAATCAATTGTATATGGTAGGTAGATTAGATAATCTAAATCTAGCCTAAATTATGATTGTAATAGGGGCATATTAAAGAGAAGAGAATAATTGAGGAAAATAAACTCATTATTATTACTAATCTAGATTCATATCATTCGAGGAAAACACTTAGAAATTTTATCAAAAAACTCGAAACTGAAATCTTTAGTGCATCCATCACACCCCAACTACCCGCCTTTACCTTTGCGTATCATTGACTTGATGTATTCTCTTTCATTGCTCTGACTTCCCTCATTCATATCTCTTTCTTTCCACTCTGCTATTTCAACCATTGAGCTTCATCTCCAGTAACATTAAACTTGTCAATTACAAAGAAGATTCGGGTTTCCCAGTCTAAATAACATATTACAGAGTTGTGTCAAGAAGAGGCATTTTGATTAATACATTTGAGAGTCCAAGATGTTACCTACCACAATTGAGTTGTCATCAAAGTCAATGGTGGTTTTGAGGATGAGGAACAAGTGCTGATGGACAAAATTCTTGGCGGAACAGATCAGCTGGGCGTTATCGCGATTGTTGGAATGCCTGGACTCGGTAAGACAACTCTTTCCAGTAAGTTATATCACCAGAAAAATATAGTCAATCGATTCGATGTTCGTTCGTGGTGTACTTGTGTCTCGCAAGTATACGACAAGAAAAAAATATTGCTTGAACTGTTAAGCTATGAATTTGAATGCCATGTTGCAATTGAAAGAAGTGCAGATGAATTAATCCAACAAGTACAAAGGCGTCTTGAGAAAAGGAGATATCTAATAGTTATAGATGATGTATGGAGCACTTCTATATGTGATGACTTAGTGAGTATTTTTCCAGATGACAACAACAGGAGTAGAATTATTGTAACTTCCAGGCCTAATACTTCTGTAAGTTACTCGTTTTGCTATACTCATCGTCTTTCATTTCTCGCCGAAGATAAAAGTTGGTTGTTATTAAGGAACACAGTATTTAATAAGGAAGAAAGCTGCCCTCGAGAATTTGAGGAAATAGGGAAGGAGATAGCAAAACGTTGTGCAGGATTGCGTCTTGCAATTGTTCTAATAGGTGGTCTTCTTGCAAGGTTGGATAAGAAAAAAGGCTATTGGACTAAACTTGCTAAAAGGTTAAGTGAAAGTGCAAAAGTGGCTGGTGAGGTAGAGTGGTACATGGACATAATAGAGTTAAATTGCAAGCATTTGCCACATTATTTATAGCCATGCTTTCTTTACATTGGTTTGCTTCTTGAGGATGAGGAGGTTTCAGTTAAGAAGTTGATAGAGTATGGGTTGCTGAAGGTTTTGTACAAAATAATGAGACGAATATCGCAGAGATTGTGGCGATGGACTATTTTGTTGATTTAATTACATGCAATCTTGTCATGGTCGCGCAAAGATTTTCCCTTGGTGAGATAAAATCAGTTCGTCTTCATGATTTGGTATGCGATTTTTACTTGAATAAGGCTAAAGAAGAGAACTTTTTGTTGAAAGTTGAAAGGTAAGAAGTGCCCTTTATTTTTTTTGGAATTGCTTTCATATGAGGTTTACTGCAAGAGAAACACAGATTTGTGATGAAATATTTGTGAGAGATAGGTCCATCACAAAATCGTGACTGATTTGTGACAGCTTTATGGCACGGAATTCATCAAATTGTGATGGTTTTATTTGACTCTTACAAAAATTTTGTGATACCCAAATTTGTGATGGAAATGTGACAGAGTTCTACATCACAAATATTGCTCTTTCTTGTAGTGATAATGTTTAGTTTCTCATCGTTCTTCTTCTTCTTCTTCTTTCAGATCTCATGCTTTTGATCCTGCTACTTCTAATTCAGTCAGTGATATACAACGATTTCTAGTTTGCTCTAAAGTGCAGCACTTCATCAACTGGCTTCATCCGACCCAAAGCATCCATACATTGAGAATATATGCCCAGAACATTGATGAATTTTACAATTTAACTAAGTGTGAAATAAACAAATTCATCATAACAAGCGGAGCATTCAGTTCAGACTTGTTCAAAGCCTCACTTACAGAATTGGACTTGGAGAACATTGTGATCCAGGCTTCATCTCTCGAGGACATAACATCCTAGATTCACTTGAGGTACTTGTCAATTTTTGGATTTTTTTTTTTGAAATTCCACCAGCCATATCGAACCTAACAAACCTGGAAACATAAGTTGCAAGAACAAAAAGTGGTACCTCCCTACTTCTTTCAGAAGCAACTACTTTCTTTTCTCCTTCCCGTGCCTCTTTCCTTAACTCTTCCGTGGTCTATGTGGGACATGATAAACTTAAAGCACGTGGATACAAACGAAGCGATAATACATTTCAACGGCGTTGAGGCTGAAAAAGAAGTCTGTTTTCAAGTTAGAGAAATTAGAAAGCTTTTCAAAAGTAGTCATAGTGAATGAAGATGATATAAGTGAAATTTGCAACAGAGCACCAAACTTAGTCCAACTTGAACTTTTAACTTTGGAGCAATGGGGCACTTTGTTCAGCTCTAGTGTTTGATATATCTTGAAACACTAGGTATCTATCACCGTGGCGATTTTCCCATGAGTGGAATTGACATGTTCTTCCCTCAAAGCCTAAAAGAGTTAACTCTATCTAGTTGTGGTTTATCATGGGATGAAATTCCAACAATTGCTGCATTACACAACCTGGAGGTGTTCAATATACATCTTTTTGCCATCACTGGGAGAAAATGGACAATTGGTGTCGGGGTTTTTGTTAACCTTAGGCTATTGAAGATTGAATATAATTCTATCAAATATTGGAACATGTTAGTTGATTCATTCCCTTGCCTGGAGCAATTGGTGTTGCGTTGGTGCGGTAAACTTGAGGAGATCCCTGAGAGTTTTGGGAGCTTGCCTTCGCTGCAGAAGATTGAGGTGCACGCTTGTTGCCCCTCTGCTAGGAAATCTGCCTTGAAAATTAGGACCATGCAGAGGGATGACACGAAGAATTCAGACTTCAAAGTCATTATCTTTAGATTAAGGTGATTTTTCTTCTCCAATTTCCTTTTTATGTTGTTATTCTCTTAATTCTTTCAATGCTGCCTATTTTGCCTGAAAATTTAATGGTGTCATATGAGTTTGTATTCTTGGATTACTTTTGAGTGATATGCTTTTCTTATCGGATCATACACATACAGACATACACAAGGGTGAAATCAGAAATTTGGCTAAAAGTGTTCAAAATTTAATATATGTAGGCGTAATACATAAACAGACCCTCAAATTTGGCCTCAGATGACAAGTATAACCTCCAACTTTGGGTGTGCACAAGTAGGCACCTCAACTTGTCTCCACTTTGTCATTTGAACACTCCAACTTACAAAATGATCATCTAGACACCTTCAAAATTTATGTGTCGCGTCACCATTTGTGTTTACGTGTTCAACTTTATACAAGTTGTGGTGCCCACTTGTGCACACCCAAAGTTGGAGGTCGTACTTGCTAGCTGAGGCCAAATTTGAGGGATTGTTTATGTATTACTATGTATAAAACACTAATATATATGACCTGTATATATGCACAATATAATTTTCCTGCATGTAATTGGTTGCCCTTCACAAGCTATAGTTCTTCCCTAATCATACAATATTTAGCTAACGATCAAATGAGGGAGAAAAAGTGTGGTTTTAGTTTCACTATCCTTTTGTTTCGAGAGGAATAGCCTCTCATCATATTGCAGCAGGAACATTGGGCATATTAGCTGGCCTATTCCATCTTAGGTTCCGTCCAGCACAACGTCTATACAAGGAATTGCATATGGAAAATATTGAAACCGTCCTTTCCGGTGTCTATATACACAACTAATTAGTCAAAGATTAACCATGTGCTATTAAGTAGAAGCATGTTATCACTGCATATCTATCTCCATGAGAAAAGTAAGAGTAAACAGAGTTGAATGAAGGTTTTAAATAGTTTTATTTCTTCATAATATGCCTGAAATCTGAATCTCACAATACGACAAACATATAGTAGTACATAATAATTCATGAACATTACAGTACATCAAACTGAAACGTAAAAGAAAATATTAGAAGGAGAACACAAATGCTTTATCAGCTAAGTGTAACTGATTAGGAATAGGAGAATCATTTATTTATATTTTTGGGCTTTCCTTTTTAAACTCTTGGATATCTTCCCCAAGAGATATAACAACGCTCTTAAATCTGATGAAATTAGTGCCGATCTCTAAAAGTTGTGCATCTTGTACATTGCCTGATCTTTTCATCTCTTTTCTAAGTCGTTTGAACTCTTCCCACCAATTTTTAGCTTCTTGTTCAGGGTACCTAAGGGACAAGTATATTATAGCCTGCAAAAAGCCATCTAAAAAATGAGTAAATCATAGACGGGTTCACGGTTTGAAATCTTGTGATTTCCTATAAAAACCTCAAATTAATATTCCCTCCGTCTCAAATTATGCACATCATCTCCTTTTTGGTCTGTCCCAAAAAGAATGTCACATTTTTTATATTTAGAAATAATTGAATTTTATGAGATGATTTACAGTCACATTTATATACGATTTGTTATGGACCACACATTTCAAAAGTCTTCCTTTTTTTCTTAAACTTCGTGCCAAGTCAAATGGTGTCACATAAATTGATAGGGAGTATATAATAGTAATTGGGTTCATAGTAAAATGTTTATAGATACTTAATAAATTTCTTAATACATATATAAAATTTGGGTAAAAATTACTGGATTCACTTAAGTAATGAAAGTTTTGATGGACATTGCAATCGGGAATCTGGTATTTCCAACGGAATATCCGTGGGGAACGTTTCCAGCGACTTTTCGACGAAAAATTAGAGTATAACTTTTTCTAATTGTGCGTAGATTACACTATAGATCCGCATCCGCGTGTGGAGTAAATGATCAACTGAACAAACAAGGAAAGAAAAACTTTGGTCTGAGTAGGAAATGATCAAGAGAGTTAAGTAACCTTCCGAAAAAAGTAAATTTAAAAAACTGTATATTTTGTCACACGCCAGATGAAAAAAATTCTTGTTTATTGTAAGAGTTAAGCCTCAAGGAAAAATAGAAAATATTAAAAATGAACGTATTAATAAAGTAAAGCATTATCGTACCTTGTAAAGTGGTCGCCTTGCATCGGTTATAAATTCATCCTTTAAGCATTTGTAACTTAGCGCCTTATTGAATTCCCCCTAGAGAAATAATAGGACAGCCAAGTTAGTACAATAAAATGAGTTCAATGAGATATAAACCTTATGTCATGCATTAAGATCGAAGGTAATCAATTTTACTATCCGTCTATCCTATTTTACATGTTACTTTTTCTTTATTCTCCATTTTGCGTGGAAGGGGTAGGGTGCTAGCCTCTCTTTCCTTTCGTCTTCATATAAATAGTATTATTTAATAATCACGTAGTTTTCTATTTTTTCATGTATTACTATATGTTATTTCACTTGCTTTGTATCTTGTTATCTTAATGTTATACTTCCCTGCAACCATACTTCAAAAACTTTCTTTTGAACCGATGATCTATCATAAACAACTTCTCTATCCCATAAAGGTAGGGGTACCCTCCCCAACCCTCACTTGTGAAATTACAATGGACATGTTTTTGTTATTGTTGTACTCTTTCCTCGTTATGTCAATTCTGAAAAAGAAGTCACTTCCTTATATGGAAACGACTTATCTTTAAATTTTTCATAATCACAAAAATATCACGGGAATAATAAGACTACACGTTCCAAAAGTTTTTTTTTTCTGAATTTTTATGCCAAATGAAACATCCACTCTCTTATTATCCACCATTAACAAGCCAAACAATTTACTTAAATACTAAAAACAATTATAAGCTTTATTAATATAATATCAAGCGAAGAAAATTATAAGAACCTGGTAAATGAGTGTTTCCACAAGTAACATCTCCAACTCATAAGCTTCATGTGGTTTGCCCTTTAAATGAGCTTCCCTTACTGCAGCCTCTAGTTTCGTCACTGCCATGCTTTCTTTTCCATTCATTTCCATCTTTGCCACACACCTCTAATTCATAGTAAAAACAATTAATTGCACACAGCTTTCAATTTCCAGTTCTTTCGTTTTCCAAAATAATTACTCCCTCCGTCTCATATTACTTATCCACTTTCACTTTTCGAGAGTCAAGTTGACTAATCTTCGGAGTTTAATTAGATTAAATTAATTTAATATTTTAAAATTAAAATTTAGATATTCAAAAACTATAAAAAAAAAGTACTACAAGTTGCAATTCTTCTATATCAATATGGTAAAAAATATATCTCAAATGTTGATCAAAGTTTATATTGCTTGAATTTTGAAAAAAGAAAGTAAACAAATAATATGGAACTGAGAGAATAGTTGCCTTTAAATTAAAATAAGAAGCGACTATACTCAAGTCGTTAAACTCTCTTATTTAACTTTTCTAGGGAAGTGGGTCAAATTGAACTACTGGAAATAGAGCGATCATGCCCTAAATTTGATTTAGGAACAAAACCTTATTGTTGGACAAGTAAAGTAGATATACTATTGAACTATTAAACCTCAAGCAATTATATATGCTTTACGTTTGTTAGACACAAGAATTTCCTTAAAGTTAACCAAGTGGAGTGTATAACAATTCGCGTAATATTACAAACAATCACAAATGATCTTTACTTAATTAGTTCGACAACCAAATGATCGTATGTTAAAATGTTAGAAATTTACTAAATGTGAAGTTAAGTATATCCCATTATTTATGACTCGAACAATTGGGGCCTGCACGTCGAAAACGTCGTTTTCACACACGTGCACACGTAGTGCCAAGTATCGCAAATTTCATTAGTGAAAGAGATATTGATACGTATGTAATATGTTTGAGATATTGATACGTATGTAATACGTTTGAGACATAGAATTCTGGATGATTATTGGCCAAATAACAAAGTATTCCACGTTGGTAAACGAAGGAAGAAGTGCAAGATGAAACGAGCCGGATTTCGCCGCGGAGGACCGCGGCGCCGGAGCGCCGCGACGCCGGAGCGCCGCGACGCCTCCCAGGCAGCGCCACGACGCTAATTGGTTGGCCAGTCACTAGAGCCGCGGCGCTTCGGAGACAGAATGCTGCAACGGGAAGTTGAAAAGTTCTGACCTTTGGGGTGGTTTTGGAGCATTGATTCTCCATTACTTGGCACATGAATTCAACCATTATTTGGCTGAATGTAGCCCCTCTATTAAGTGCCATAAATGGCTATTGAAGGTCATTAGTTGGCTAGCTGAGGGGTCTTCTCCTTACACTATAAATTGAGGTCTTTGACTCAATTGAAGAACACTACTCAACACTTAGAAAATACTTTAGATTTTCTGAATTCATCTTCTTCCTCTCTAACAAAGTTACTATACTCAAAGTTCTTCAAGAGTAACACTTGAGTTTCCTTTGCTCATTTGTTAAATTGCTGTTGTATCTTGGGAGACTATTGTCCAACACCATAAAAGGAGATATACGAGACAATCTTGTCTTAAAGACAAAGTGTCATCACCCAACTCAACAAATTACACAAGCAGTTTGTTAAGTTCTTGATTTCCAATTTATTGTAATATTTAGTTTATCCTTTTTTACTATTGTATAGTTACTTACTTCCTGTTCCCTGCAATAATTGTATCCCAACCGTTTTGACACAAGAATTTCCTTAAAGTTATCCAAGTGGAGTGTATAACAATTCGCGTAATATTACAAACAATCACAACTGATCTTTACTTAATTAGTTCGACAACCAAATGATCGTATGTTAAAAATAATTTTACTAGTTTAAGCCTTTAAGGTTTTGTTGGAATAATAGTTCCAATGCGTAGGAAATCAAATTTAGTAAGAATTTGATATTTTAATTTAAGTCTACTTAGGATTTATATAGGATTAGCTTTTTCAATTTATAGTCAACATAGGTTTTGTATTAATTTATGTCTAGTTATGATTTAGTTTTTCCAAATTGATATAGGAATAGCTTTTTTAATTATAATCAAAATAGGTTTTATATTATTATAAATAACGTGTTGTGTTAGCTATTTTTCATAACAAGAAATTACAGTGAGTATTATTCATAGAATTTATCGATAAAATATTATTATTTGATACTCAAACCAATTTTCAATTAAAAAAATGGAGAACGGTGAAGGTGTAGGTAAACTTAGTGATTGTAATTCTGTGCAAGTTGAACAAGGAATTGAACAAGCTTTACCAAAATCCAAGCTATGGAAAATTTGTATGGTGGCTTCCATAGCTTCTGGAATTCAATTCGGTTGGGCTCTTCAGCTATCTTTACTCACACCATATGTTCAACTCCTTGGAATTCCACATCGATTTGCCTCTTTTATTTGGCTCTGTGGACCTATTTCTGGTATGATTGTTCAACCAGTTGTGGGTTATTACAGTGACAATTGCTCCTCCCGTTTCGGTCGTCGCCGGCCATTCATTGCCGCCGGCGCCGCCCTTGTTACTATAGCTGTTTTCCTTATTGGATTCGCCGCCGACCTTGGACATGCCTCCGGTGACCCCCTCGGAAGAGGATCCAAACCTCGTGCTATTGGTGTTTTTGTCGTTGGGTTTTGGATCCTTGATGTTGCTAACAACATGTTACAGGGCCCATGCAGAGCACTATTGGCTGATCTCTCCGGCGGAAAATCCGGCAGGATGAGAACGGCAAATGCTTTTTTCTCATTCTTCATGGCCGTCGGAAACATTCTCGGTTACGCCGCCGGTTCCTACTCTAAGCTCTACAAAGTATTCCCCTTCTCAAAAACCACAGCCTGCGATATCTACTGCGCAAATCTAAAAAGCTGTTTCTTCATCGCAATATTCCTTTTACTCAGCTTAACAACCCTAGCCTTAACCGTCGTTCGCGAAAACGAGCTACCGGAGGAAGAAATGGACGAGAAATTGGCCGCCGGAGACGGCAGTAAATCGAAAGTACAGTTATTCGGCGAGATTTTCGGGGCTTTAAGAGATTTACCACGACCTATGTGGATACTATTACTAGTAACTTGTTTAAACTGGATTGCGTGGTTTCCTTTCTTTTTATATGATACTGATTGGATGGCTAAGGAAGTTTACGGTGGACAAGTCGGTGACGGGAGGTTGTACGATTTGGGAGTACACGTCGGAGCATTGGGATTGCTGTTGAATTCTGTGGTGCTAGGGTTTATGTCGCTTGTGGTGGAATATTTGGGGAAGAAGATTGGTGGAGTGAAGAGGTTATGGGGAGTATTGAATTTTGTGTTGGCTGTTTGCATGGCGTTGACGGTTTTGGTCACGAAAATGGCGGCGAAATCGCGGCGGTACAACGCCGCCGGTGTACTTATGGCGCCGACGTCGGGTGTTAAGATTGGTGCCTTGTCTCTCTTTGGTGTTCTCGGTATTCCTCTTGCGGTCACTTATAGTATTCCATTTGCTTTGGCATCTATATTTTCAAGTAGTGCTGGTTCAGGACAAGGTTTGTCACTGGGAGTTTTGAATCTTGGAATTGTTGTACCACAGATGTTGGTGTCAATTGTGGGAGGGCCATGGGATGACTTGTTTGGAGGAGGAAACTTGCCAGGATTTGTAGTTGGAGCAGTTGCAGCTGCGGCAAGTGGCGTTTTAGCACTCACAATGTTGCCATCTCCACCTGCTGATGCTAAGCCAGGGGCCACCGTGGGCGGTTTCCATTCAGAACAATAACAATAATTCAAGAACAAAGATCCGATACTTTAACGTTGATGAGAAAATGCAACAACAAATTGAAATGTTGGAGAGAAAATGTGCTCCAATGATTACTAAGATTCAAGAGAAAGTGCTTCAATAACTAATTTATAATTGATGACAAGTGTGTCAACGGATTTATAATTGGTGACAAGTGTGTCAACGGAGATACTTACATGCTTCAATAAAATTGAAAAATGATGATAAGTGGATCAAGAATTGTATAGAACTTTGAATTATAGAATGTGATATTTAATTTATGTCTAGTTAGGATTTATAATTAAATTTATATAAGGCTTTTCTAATTTATAATCAAAATAAGAGACGAAAAAGAAGGACTTGCAACATCTTTCTAGTTTCTAGTAGAAGCTCAAAATCAGAGACGAAAAAGACTACACTGTTTTGATATTTTTACTTAATACTCCCACTGTCTCAAAATACTTATCATATTATATTTTTCAAGAGTCAAATTATATGAACTTTGATAATATTTTAAATTATATTTTTTCGTCATATTAATTTAAATAGAATTACAACTTATAGTAATTTTCGTATAATTTTTGAATATCTAAATTTTAATTTTAAAATATTGAACTCACTTTATTAAATTATTTAATTACAGTATATTGATATTATTTAATGTAAATACCGATGTCATTAAATTATTGCCTGAAAAGAATGTCCTTGTACTATTTGAAATTGATGCCATTGAATCTTATTATGGAGCTATAACCCGAGGGTAGTATTAAATCTTAATCCCAACTTGGGTAAAATTAAACCTTCTTTTCTCGACAAATATGAACACGTGTTAAAGCTCGGTTAGTAACAAGGGCAAATATAAGTTAAATTGCTAACAGTAAAAGAATGAAACTATCAATAGACCAAAAGTAAAATGATGACAAAATTGAATAATGTGGGGTGGTATAAGAATGGACTAGGACTTTTAATTTAACTATTATTCACTTCGTCTCAAAATATATGTTTCTTTTTTTAAAAGTATTCTAAAGCTAAATAAGATTAGATGGAATATATATATATATATATATATATATATATATATATATATATATATTAATCAACCAATATTTAAGTGAGATCAAAATAATTTATATGCATTTACTAATTTGAGTTTATTTGGCGTATGCGGGGCTTACTTGTAGTTTCTTGAAATGAGGTCGTTCGTCATTGAGCAGAGCATCCAGCTCTGTCTCAGTAACATCCAACACTAGAAAGTTAGCTTTGGCTTCATGGTAATCAACTAGCCTTTGTAGAGCCAATTCACCTCCATGCAGCACACCTATCGACATTGACCTCATTAATACTCTTTTTAATTTTCTGATCTTCCTCTTCTTCCATATATGACCTGAAAAAACTACAATCACATAAGAAGCAAAAAATAATGTTAAAATTGTTATTAGCAGACGTTCATCGTGTTGAACAACGATTTCAATTGTCTTTGCTTTCACTAATTCAATGAAATCTGCTATGTGGTGTTTAAAGCTCATTAGAAAATATTCGTTTATCATATTTTCCAAAATTTCTCTTGAGCCTAAGAGCTTGAATATATTTCTTTTGTGATTTATGTGTTACTTCTAATATATAGGGATATAGGGATAGAAGAAAAAGAAACAAAAAGATTCATATATATTGAGATTCTTTTTCTTTAGCATCTTTGATGTCTTGTAAAAATGTATGTTCTTCACTTGATTGCCAAGAAAATTATTGGATGCCTTATTTTTGTGATAGGTTCCTAGGTCTCTAGGGATCAATCCTTTAAATGGCCGCGTCTATTACTTTATGAAAATCCTCAAGTATAACGATAAAGGAAATTTTAACTTCGTATCGCGTATATAGGTAAAAAAAAATATATGTTCATATACGTAAATTGTTGTATGTTAAATTCCTTTAACATAGGAAATTATTTTTTCTTAAATTCCCTTGATGAAAATCATATCTCCGCTTAGGAGTGTCAAATAGATGGGTCATTAATCCATCCAAATATTACTTGGGCAGAGATGACTAACACAATAGTTATAGATCAACCCTCCCAATTTTTATCAAGTTTTAATTTTCTTTATATGTTCTCTTATAGTTATTTAATTAATTAGCAAACAAAATTAATTAAACTTTTTTATTTAATTATCCAAAACTAATAAAACTTTGTCTCTTTATTATTGTTATATATAACAAATAAAATAAAAAATTAAAAACAATTGTAAAAAGGTTTTCTATTAGTCAATTTGAACTACATATCTATTAACTTTTAAATGGATTAAACTAAATTGAGCGAATCACAATAAACTAAGTTAGTAATAAATAAATGAATTAAACAATTATTTTGGACTATTTTTGCTACCACGATTGGTTCAGCCCAATAGGCCCGTTACATATCCCTTCATAAGTATATGCAATGGCCCATTATAATCTTTGTGAAACCTAAGAATACTTCTTGAGTAATTCGGTACTCGCTTTGCATCTAATCCTTTTCTTCTTACAATGATAATTTCATTAAATTGAAATTATTTATCATTCAAAGAGCCTGATTACATCTTTTTTAGTAACAGAATTTTTTTAAGGTATTGCTTTTTTTTGAAAGTAAACATAAAAATACGGAATACAAAAGGGCCATTCCCACAAATGCTTCTATTTCGGGATCGTCTTTAATATTTTCCCTTCAACACTTTTGGCGCGACATAATTTTAAAATTTGTTTGACAAAGTTCACATTTAGTTTGGCATATAATAACATCCCACAAGTTATGCAGGACACGATAAAACTTTCAATACTAGCTCGGCAAAGTTTACATTTCGCTCGGCATATATATCATAACATGCTACAAATTATACCGAACAAGATAAAACTTTCAACACTTAACATAATCTGAAAAATACTACACAACTTATGCAACATAATTTAATTCATACATAACTTGTGCCGGCGAGACAAAGTTTTGTTTCCGAAATTAAAAATATTACAGAATTTATGCCGAGCGAAGTAAGTCTAGAATTTTTCATTAAATGTGTAAAAAACGGATCTTGGGCCTAACTCAACCCCAAAAACTAGCTTGTAGGGTGAGGATTTTCCAAGTCCATATAAGGAGTCCATGTTCCCATTCCATATCCGACGTGTGACTCTTAACACTCTCCCGCACGCTAGACCTTGTTAACTGGAGTGTGGATAATATGATTTGGGGCCCAACATCGGTGAACAAAGAATTGGAATGGGTCTGACTCTGATACCATGTAAAGAATGGATCTTAGCCAACCAAAAAAACTAGCTTGTAAGGTGAGAATTGTCCAAGTCCATATAAGGAGTCCATGTTCTCATTCCATATCCGAGGTAGGATTCTTAACAAAATGAGCACCATAGGCAAAAACGAAAGACCTTAAATATGAGGGCAAAAATTAAAATGGGCTTCATTGGTTTCCGATTGTATTGGTTTGTTCTGGATCAAGTTTGAAGAAAATGAAGAAATATGGGTTTTAATTGGTTTGGATTGTGATAAATTGAAATATCCAGCAATGGAGGTCCAAAATTCAACTCTTCCCTTCTCCACAAATTGGAGTTTTTTCTTTCGGTGATGATCAAATATTGACAAATTCTGATTTTAGTCGTGGTAAATTTTTAGTTAAATATATTTAATATTTAATTAAATTAAATATGCAATTTTTAATCCTATGTCTATGAGTCTTCACAAATTAAATGAATTATTATATATTAAACCATTCAATTATCGACGTGTTATACTGAAATTGCGCTATTACTTCATATTCAGGATAATAGAGTTCTAAAAATAATCTAAATATTATATATTTCTTATATGGAGTGACTGAAAACACTCCTTTTAGTTAAATTGAAAGTTAAATATGCTTAGCCAAATAATACAAGGACGAAAATAAGAATTTATCAATGACCGATGGATCAAAGATATACCTATCGCAAATATTTACTAGTAACTGTTCCAAAACTCCTATGGGTAAAACTACAAAAATCTTTTGTAATTTTTACAAAAGATCCAAAAGATTGTATTTGTATCAACTATTTGTGCAGTTCTATATACAGTAAAACCTCTATAAATTAATAACTTTGGGACCATGAAATTTTATTAATTTAGAGAGATATTAATATATCGATAAATTAATATTTTATTAATTAACAGAGAGACTTTTTAAATTCAGCAAATTTAGTACATACATATGTATTGAAAATAAATGAATTCATATATGTTTCATTGATTATATTCATGCATCAACCAATTCTTTGTAACTAATTAAATATATTCATGTATAATATCAATTCATTGTATACAATTAACTATTATATTCATGGACGCATGTATCAATTCATTGGAATTACTTAAATAATGTATACATGTTTACATTAATTCGTTGCACTTAAATAACTATTATAGCCAATTAAATATATTCATGCATGATGAATGAAACATCTACTATATAAATCTCAATATGGAAATAAAATAATTCATAACACCCAACCATGTCTTCTCATCTAAAAGGCATCGCAAAATCATCCATGAATGATCAAATGCGTAAAGCATTATGTGAGTATAAGAGAGACCACCCCACATGCACTCAAAAAGATTTACAAGAGTGGGTTGATGAAAAATATCGTTTGAAAGTTAGTCAAGGTACAATATCAAACACTCTCAAGAGATCATCGGAGTACCTTTCAGCCAACTTTGAGAAGGGTGGGGATATTGACCGGAGAGCTTATTTTGGAGAAAGCAAAGGATATAATGAAGCTTTTGCATCCTCAACACCCTCATGAACATCAATTTTCTCAAGGTTGGCTTGAAAAATTCAAGGTAAGACATGGTATTAAATCATTCCGTCGCTTTGGAGAAAGTAGTTCGGTTGACATGCAGGACATGTAAATGAAACTGGAGGCTATAAGGGAGAAAATAAACCAATTTCCCATTAAAGATGTTTTTAATTTGGATGAAACAGGTCTGTTTTACAGGTTACAAGCTGATCACTCTCTTGCAACCAAACAACTTGAGGGAAGAAAGCAAGACAAAGAGAGGCTTACAATTGTTATTTGTTGCAACGAGGATGGTTCGAAAAAAATTCCTTTATGGATTATTGGAAAATATGCAAAGCCACGTTGCTTCAAAAATATCAACATGAGCAGCATCAATTGTCATTATCGTGCCAACAAGAGGGCATGGATGACTAGTGTGCTTTTTGATGAATATGTTCGCTGGTTTGATCACAAAATGAATGGCAGAAGAATCTTGTTGATGGTTGACAATTGTCCAGCCCATCCAAAAAATATTGAAGGGTTACGGAATGTTGAGTTATTTTTTTTGCCACCTAACATGACATCAAAGATTCAACCATGTGATGCAGGAATAATTAGAGCTTTCAAGATGCACTATCGTAGGAGATTCTACAAAAATCTACTGGAAGGTCATGAGTTGGGGCTACCTAATCCTGAAAAGATTAATGTTTTAGATGCCATCAATTTTGCAGTCTCCGCTTGGACAACCAATATTTCTCAAGTGTCAATAACAAATTGCTTTCGGCACTACAAAATCTGTTCAAATGATGAAATCTCAAGTGAGACAAACTTTGACGAAATCCTACATGAGCTTGAGAATATGGTCAAGGATGTTGGTTATCGCAATGAAATGGACGTCAACAAATTGGTGGACTATCCGGGTGAAAATGATGAATGTTCAATGGTTCAAAGTTTAGAGGAAATTGTTGCTGATATTATTGAAGATCCTACTAATGATGAAGCTGAAGATGATTCAATACCGTTGGAACCAGTCACGAGAAAGGAGGCTTTGAGCGCGACAACAACTCTTCAAAATTTTTTGTTGCAGCTAGAGAACTCGACACCGGAACTCTTGGCTGCAATTAAAAAAGTTAGGGATGAAATCCAATTAGATTTAAATTTTAAGAAAAATCAAGTAACAATAGATTCATATTTTAGCAAATTACCATAATATTTATAATTGTAATATTTATGAATTATTAATTTAGAGTTTTAATGGGACCTAATATTTATAAAGGGATTTTCCGAAAAATTATTATCTTATTATCTTATCGAATTTGATGATTTTTTACAAAGGCCCAAGTCGGGACCGGAAGATTTTATTATTTTAGAGAGTTTATTAATTTATAGAGTATTAATTTATAGAGGTTTTACTGTATATCTCAATTCGCTCTTCAAATATTGCTATGTTTGCTTATTTATCTCTAAAGTCAAGACTGGACTTTTTTTTTCTTCTCTAAGATCTACAAGCTGAATTTTGTTAATGAAAAATTAAATGAGCAACGGTAAATCATGATTTCAATCTAAATATATCAAGGTCATTTTATAAAGACACATCACAAAATAAGTTTTCCTTCTATTTTCTTTTATCTTCTTTTCTTCTCTTTTTCCTTCGTTGAGCCGAGAGTCTTTCAGTTAATTGATGATAAGAATTAGGAGCACATTTAGAGACAAAAACCCGATAAATGTAAAAGTATGTATGTCTTAGAGACAATCATTATTAGGGACAAATGTACTTGAACACATTCGTATTATTAATAAGATTAATATTTATGGCATTTGCGATTATTGAATTATTATTTGATTGTTTGTAATTATTCATTAATATGCATCCCTTGAGCTTACGTTGTCATTAATAGAGTGAGATATTGATGATAGAGCGTAACTTTAAAATAGCCTCGACTGATGATCATCGAGAATCGGATATCGATGATATGTTATAAGTCGACATGTGGTCTGCGTCACATTCTTAGAGAATGTAGTATGTCTCACCTGCTACTAGTAATGGTTACTAGTGATGGACACATGGATACTTTTGAAAAGTATTGGTATACCCTGCTGATAAACTATTTGTTATACATGTCTAAAGTGTTATCAGCGTGTGGGAGATGAAAATCCTTTAACTTGAGGTCAATACACACCTTGTTTACAGAGTAATGTACTTTGACCGTGTCCTAAGCTTAAACTCCTTATAGGATAAGACACGGCTTGTGTTGGGTACATTATGATGTAAATTAAGGTGGTAGTTGAGCCAAGAATAGGATTCATTCATCGATTGGATATTCGAGAAAACACTCAACTTCTTAGTGATATTAGGTCGATCAAGTCATTGGCCAATGCAAGAGACATATTTAGAATATGGTCTAGTTGTCGACTAATATGGATGAGATAAAGTGATCAAGCCATTTGGATAGACACACGGTAAATCCTAAGCTTGATCGAGTGTGTCGCGAATGAAAGGAATTTATCTTCTCACATAAAGGTTATGTTTGCTGGATTCATGTAAACGTACTTCATATATTGAGTTCGTCGTATGACACAGTCTAGGAGTTCCGTATGGACCTTAATTGGATTAGTGTCGATATATGAAGGCCTATAGGGTTACACTATGTCGATTGTCTCTTCGATCTAAGGGTGTATTGAGAAAGTATTAAATATTCGATTTGGGATCGAGATATTTAAATTGATAATAACTATGAGATAATTTCTATTAGATAGAAATTATTTAATTAAATCAAAATTAGATTTTGGATTTAATGTGCTGAATATATATATTAAACGAAAATGGGAAACATAAATTTACGTAAGGTGCCGCGGCGCCTGCTAGGCTGCACCGCGGCGCCTGCTAGGCTGCACCGCGGCGCTGACCCGACAGTGGGCCCAGTCAGACTGGCCCACTGCACCTCAATTTTGGGCCAGGCTTGGAACCCAACCCTAATCCATTTTGTGACCTAAAAACCACCATATATACAACACTAATATCTAGTTATTAAAACATACAAACACACCAATTCATAAACAATTCTAGACTTAGAGTCTAGGACGAAACTCTCTCGAACCTCTGCCAAGATTTCCTGGCTTTCTTGACAGAGGAATACACCATATCATAGTACTTGCAGTCGAAGGGACAGTCGCGTGTAATTCCTAAGTAAAGACTCCAGATAATACAATCTGTAAGTGTTCATATTTTATGTTACAGGTTTTTGATTGTCATATAACCATACCAGAAGAAATTGTTGAGGTAAGTAAGAACAAAATTTTGAGCTTCCGATGTGCCTTACTTATGTGTTTTGAACCCAACAAAATCCTATAAAATATCTATCATGACTTGCTTAAATTTGAATAGTGACAAACTGATAATTAAAAAATGGTCTTATCGCCACTAATTACGAGTAAAATTAAATGTCGTGTATGCACGAGTGTGCCGTATTTTTTTTAAAGGACTCATTATTATAATTATGTTGGACATGGTTAAGTTTGATGTTGATAGAAATCAAGTTTGTTCACATTAGGTTCATACATTGGATTGGTTTAAAGTAAGGTAAAGGTGTACTTCTTACTCTTTGATACCCATTTCCCCATTAGAAGGTCCACTTGTCGGGCTATTAGCCTATTCTACAAGACCTTCGAATATACTTTTTCCAATTTTTTTATATCCAGCTTCTTGGTTTACGCCAGATTATTTATGAAGATAGTAGTATCGGTCCCTCAACACTACTACCAGTAAATCGCGGGATGTGCCTGAATGACCAGGGTTTGAGAACAGAGCAACTGATATCACCTACAAAGTCCTATCATAGAAGAGAGCAAATGCGTAATTTATGCCCTATAGACATAAATTCAATTTTGAAGAGCAAAAAATTAAAGACCATCACAAAATAGAGCAGAAGTGCAAATGACCCGTCAAATATTCACAAGTTATGCACCTCTTTTAAATAACTTATGCCCATATATGTAAAAGTTCGATTTTAAAGGGAAAATACTAACGACTAGCCCATATGAAGGGCAAAAATAAAAGACCAGTCCACTTGAAGGGAACCCGTGCAATTACTTGTTTTTTAATTTGGTCTTTATGAACTATCAAGCAACACATTAGATGCATTTTGTTACACCCCGAAGTTTGGTGTGCGGATGAGAGCATAGTTAGATGACATGAGCCGGTGATTTGATCAAATCATTTTTGAGAGTCTCTTACGACTTAGGTGGAAGTTAAGAAGGAATACGAAAGGTTGGAAGTCATTAGGATTGAAGGGACTATCCCTCGACAAAGTTCAACGATGTTAGCGCCATACGCTAAGCATTTCACGTCGCGGATGAGATCCGTCCCGCAGATTGGAGCGCAGAATGAAGCAAAAGCTAAAGGATTTTCTGCCTTGATCTGCGCCAGCAGATGCGGCCGCATATGACCATTTGCGACGCAGAAGGCATCGCAGATCAGAGACGGTGAGGCGGTGCTACATTTATTTAAAATAATGAAATCTCATTTCTCCTTCATTTTTTTTTATCAAAACCAATTCTCCCACTCCCTAAGAAGTCCCCTAACATATCTTCAAAATCCAAGAGCTATCCAAAAGTAAATCAACTTAAGTTTAGCTTGAATTGGTGGAAACTACAAGAAGAAACTTGTGCGGTGTTGAGATGAAGTTGAGGATTGTTGTGAGCTAGGTGAAGCTTGGAGTTCAAGTCAAATCTATTTTATAAGGTATGTATAACATCTTGATAGGTAGGCCGGAGCCCTGTCCCCACTATTGTGAGATGTCAATTATCTTTAGAGACTTTATAGACACAAGTTTAGTATGTACAATATGTCACTAGCCTTGTCGGCCCTCGTTTTATGTTTTATTGAGTTTACCCAGTGTGAATATTCACAGGGGCTTTCTTGGCCTACAATAGCTTATAGTAAGAACAAGTTCGGCCCAATCGGCCCATGTATATCTTAGTTACATATAGCAGCCATGAGTTATAGAGTGATTCTCTCGGGCAAGTATGTCACCAGGTTCCAGCCATGCCTCACCTAGGATTGGGGTATGACAAAGTGGTATTAGAGCAGGTTTGTCTCAGGGAGTCTACAAAGCCTTGTCTAGTAGAGTGTTGTTTATAGATGTGTTGTGCACCATATTATAAATAGGAAGCTACATGACATTTAAGATTGGTTACCCTTTTTTCTGATATAGATCGTGTTCTATAGAGCAGATCATAAGGAGTCAATGTCGAACTCCTATTTGATAAGTATTGTGAAAATTTATTCATAGCCCGAAGGATTCCCGCCAGCCAGAGACCCGATACAACAGCAGGTAAGAACATTAGTAAAGAGAATTTTAGATGATGTTGGGTCCTGAGAATATCAGAAGGTAGAAGTAAAAGTTCTAGCAGACGAAAAGAGCAAGGTCAAAATTGTACGAGGTATCCAGTTATTGAAAATACATTAGGTAGTAGCATATATCAAAAGAGACGAGGATATGACCAGAGTAGCCGGTTTGAGGTAAGTCAGGGATCAAGGGCACATGAAGTGCAAGATCAGGAGATCGATGGATAGATGATGACTTTCAGTAAGAGACTTTGCATTGGGGACCAAGAGGAGGCCCCTTTTATAGATATTAAATAAGATTAGAATGAATTGTCTAGGCTTGAATCAAATGATCGAGAATCGCAGTGGAAGTAATAGTCGTATGTTGGTGATGTCCAAAGACAAAAAATCCTTGTATGAGAACAATCGCCATTATGAGGTAGCTAGACGAATAGACCCTAACATTCGAGGATGGATATTACTAAGGGAGGAAGGATGTTACACCCTAAAATTTGGTGTGCGGATGAGAGTATAGTTAAACGGCATGAACCGATGATTTGAGATATTTTCCGAGAGTCACTTACGACTTAGGTGGACGTTAAGAAGGTATACGGAAGGTTGGAGGTCATTGAGATTGAATGGATCATCCCTCGATAAAGTTCGACGAAGTTAGCGCGATACACTAAGTATTTCACGTTGCGGATGAGATCCGCCCCGCAGATTGGAGTGCAGAATAAAGCAAAGGCAGAAGGATTTTATGCCTTGATCAGTGCCATTAGATGTGGCCGCATATGGCCATTTGTGATGCAAAAGGCATCGCAGATCAGAGGCGGTGGGGAAGTGCTACATTTATTTAAAATAGTGAAAGCTCCTTTCTCCTTCATTTTTTTTATCAAAACCAGTTCTCCCACTCCCTAAGAAGTCACCTAACATATATTCAAGATCTAAGAGCTATCCTAAAGTAAATCAACTCAAGTTTAGGTTGAAACTGTTGGAAACTACAAGAAGAAATTTGTGTGGTATTGAGATGAAGTTGAGGGTTGTTGTGATCTAGGTGGAGCTTGGAGTTCAAGTCAAATTTATTTTATAAGGTATGTATAACATCTTGGTGGTTGTGATTAAGTTTATTCATGTATTGGCTAACTTATTTGGATGAGAAGCTATGAGATGACCCTTGATGTTGTGTGATATGTTGTTGTTGTTGGATTGTTTTGGGAGAATTTTATTGATGTTGAAGTGGCATGAAATTATGGGGAATTGTTGCTTATGATGTTGTTGTTGTTTTTTATATGGAGAAGGTAAGAATTTAGGGGAGATGCTGTCTGATTTGCCATAAAATGAGCTTATCGCTCGATAACTAGTTGGTATATCCCTTCTTGTTGACATAAGTATTGTTTATTATTGTAGATGGATTGTGAAGATGCGGATCACATCGCCTTCATCAAAGATTCCACTCCAAGGTATGTAAAGGATACCTTTCCTTTTTTTTGGCATGAATCTGTAAGTATATCCCTTTTATAAGAAGCCAAAGGGGCTAGTTATTTATGTTCCTTAGTGACGGATTAAGATCATCTAAAAATTGATGAGTCGACCCTGAGTAAAGCTCCCGTGTAAGTCCTAAGAATTAGAATTTGTAATGCCTCAAAGACATTCATAAGCTATATATATATATAAAGCTAGAGTCCCTAGTAGATTGAGAATCGAATGAACGAGCTAATAAACTAGTAGCACAACACACGTAAAGAGAAGATGAAGTTGTACTAGTTATAAACTCAAGTTATACTAGCCTAGCAAGAAGAGCGTATACGCATATCCTAGGAGGACAAAGAGTCTCACTAAATGCAATAGAAATAGAGTACAAGGTACGACATGATGACTCATTTAGAAAAATATGGAGCATGAGTTATACATGGTGCTTCTCAGACCGACGAAAAGTAGAGATATGTAGGTCCTAAAAGATAAATTGAGTAATATAGCAAGATAGTCAAATGAGACTAAAAATAGTATGAGTCCCCGTTAAGAGTTAAAAAGAGTAGATCATAGAATAATAAGTATGAACTGTGAATTACAAACGCAAGTACTTAGTTACAGATTATTTGCTTGTTGTTGTATGCATGCACTTGCCTTCGGGGCTATACAGAGATTCAGTTGCCTTCGGGGCTATACAGAGATATATTTACCTTCGGGGCTATACAAATATGCGCATTGCTTTTAGGGCTATACAGAGATATAGTTTGCCTTCGGGGCCATTCAGTTACACTTGCCTTCGGGGCTATTCAGACACACTTATCTTTGGGGCTATGCACTTACACACCGGATCCCTTGAGAGGCCGGATTATTATGACATCATTATAGATGTGATAAGAGTCGCTTTATGTACAATTTGTATGATAGATAACAACGTAATAAAGATCAGAAACCAAAGTTAGCAGAGATAGTACATAGAGTCGTGACATAATAGATTGTATATGTAGAAAGATGGACCAAGTGGTCCCAGCGACAGCGATCAGGTGAGCTGATCTAGGGTTGGTGGTAAGTCCACTCTCGTCCTTACTTTTCAGTAGAGATTTCCAGCATATTTATTCATGTTATTTAGCTCAAGAGTTATATATATACATATTATTTTTTGGCTTACATATTTGGTACATTTCTTTGTACTGACATCCCATTGGTGGGGCATTGTATTTATGCTTGCATGTGCAGGTAATCAGTTCGACGAGCCTTCTCAGTAGATGATGTTGACGTTCTACGGAGGATCGGTAAGATTCCATCTCTTCCGGAGTGCAGCCGAGTCTAGAGGTTAGGTAGCGGGTGTTTGTATGAGCTATGAGTAAGCCAGGGCCCTGTCCCGACCATTGTGAGATGTCAGTTATCTTTAGAGGCTTTGTAGACATAGATTCAATATGTACAGTATGTTAGTGGCCTTGTCGGCCACCGTTTTATGTTTTATTGAGTTTACCCCATGTGAATGTTCACAGGGGATGCCTTGGCCCACAATAGCTTATAGTAAGAACAAGTTCGGCCCATTCGACCCATGTGTATCTTAGTTACGTCCAACAATCATGAGTTACAGAGTGGTTCTCTCGGGCTAGTATGACACCGGGTGCCAGTCACGCCTCACCTAGGTTGGTGTGTGACACATTTGAATAAAAAATTATGAAATATATAAAATTCTTAATTTAACATATTATTTAGATCCGGTATACAAATAACTCATATTTTAATAAGTCAGAGCACGTTGGCTGAAATACTATTTGATTAACCATATGTCGTCACAGAGGTGGATCTAGGGAGTTCATCGAAACACCCTCAGTAAAAGTTGTATATATAAGATAATTTTTTTATTTGTTATGTATATATATAAATTTTAAATACCCTAAATAAGAGATTAGAAGTTGATTTAGTGGTTTAGGTGTTCAAACTTTATCTTAAAATTTCAAGTTCAAATCTCAAGCATAATATTTTTATTTTTTGAACATTCTTAATGAAAATTTTTGATTCGCCACTGTACGTCGATACCTAAAATCACAATCATTTGATGTAAGAGGTTTGAACCGCTTAGTTAGAGGATAAAATAATTCTTTTCTCATGTAATAATGAAAGTTTAGTTAGAAAATAGGAAAAGCCTCGGAAAAAGGAAAGTATTCACATAGGAAATAAAACTACCTATATTCATTATTTACACCAAATTATATTAATGTAAATATATATGTCTTTGTTATATACGTTTATTAGTTTCTCATTTTATATTTTTCTTAAAATCTATATTATATTAAGGTGCAGAAATTTAACTATTTTAGATTCAATTTATTAAAATAATTTATTCATAAAACATGTTCAAATAATAAATTACACCAAAACACCGATTTAATACATGTCCAATGTTTTAAAATCAAATAGTTACATCCCTATACTATGAAAATTCTACACAAATATTACTTTGAATAATATTCCCATTTTACTAGGGTGTTATTTAGATTTTTTTAAAAAAAGATGAGGTTTATTTGTAACTTACTAAGTATATTAAAATTGCAAGTAAATGTGGACTCTAATAAAAGGTTTTGAGAAATGGATATCAATAATGAGACATGAGCTACAAGGTATATCGTATCTTGCATTTTATGTTTAATTAGAGAAAGGAACAATGCTTTGACCACTAAAGTATATATAGATATAGATATACTAGATAGAATGAGGTTGTAAATGTTCTCCACCTTTTCACGTTTTTCAAAAATCATGTCACTTTAATTTATGGTTTATGGTTTAAGGTTATCATCCACTAAGTCAATGGACTCATCTATTCATCTACATAACCACCTACGTTATGTTTTAATTTCGTTCCGTTCTAAATATATTAATCTTCGAACACGTGCATTGCACGTGTATTCCATGTTAATTTTTTGTTTTTAGCAATCGAACTTATGCCTAGCGGGACAAAATTCTTTAAGAGCATGGGACATAACTTGTAGGATATTATGATGCGAAAATATAAATTTATGCGCTATAAAAAAATGGTATGAGGGGAAAAAATTAGAGAATAACACAAAATAGGGGGCAAAAGTGCCAATGACCCAAATAATAAAGAAAATGAAGAATGGGCTTTATTGTTTTGGATTGCTTTGGTTTGTCTTGGATCAGGTTTGAAGAAAATGAAGAAATGGACTTCATTGGTTTGGATTGTTTGAGTGAAGGAATGAAAGTTTTTGGACCTTCTCCAGCCGTGGAGGTCTGAATTTCTATCTCGCATAAAATAATATATGAATTCCTTTATAACTCATATATATATATATTAGTTATGCGAGTTCTTAAATTGCATATCAAACACCGTATTAGGTGTGTTGAATTTTATACATAGCACACTAATGCTACCAAACATGGTAGTATTACTTATGCTGAATTTAATACATTAATAATTTAGTTCCTAACACCCTATCAAAATATAAAAATACGGGAAAACAAAATAATAAAGGAAATAAAGAAATGGGCTTCATTGGTTTGGATTGTATTGGTTTGTTTTGGATCAGGTCCGAAGAAAATGAAAAATTAGGCTTCATTGGTTTGGATTGTTTGAGTAAAGGAATAAAAGTTTTTGGATCTTCTCCAGGAGTGGAGGTCCAAATTTCAACTTTCCCCTTCTCCACAATTGGAGTTCTCCTCTTGGTGATGAGCAAATACAACAGCATATCCAGTGTGATTCCATAAGCAGGGTCTGGTGAAGGTAGGATGTACGCAATCCTTACTTCTGCCTTTGTGAGGCAGAGAGACTGTTTCCGAAAGACTCTTGGCTCAAAGAAAAGAAAAGAAAAGAAAAGAAAAGAAAAGAAAAGTAAATCAAAGGAACAAAAAAGTAATTCAAAGCACATACAAAAAGTATAGTAGTAAAATAGTAAGGTATAATACAAATGTTCAACAAATAATAATGCAAATTGAAGAGTAAGAAACTGCGCGAGTAGTAAATAATATTGGTAATAACAAGAGGCAATAGTATTGAATTTTTTTGAATTTAGTCCTTGTGATTCTTTGTCAAGTATATTTAACCTTCAATTAATTGATATATTTAATTTGAATCTATTGTCTATAAATTAAACAACAACAACATACCAGTGTAATCCCATACAGTGGGGTCTGGGATGGTAAGATGTACGCAAATCTTACCTCTACATGTGTGGGGTAGAGAGGTTGTTTCCGATAAACCATCGGCTAATAAGAACGTAGACAATGCAGAAATTCAAGGGAAATGAGACAAACAAATATTACAAGAATAAAACAAATAAAGCAACACATAGGAATACACACATAAGAGTATGGATCTACGCGAAACCTATATAATACTACAAGGAAAGGGAGAAGAGGGGATGGCGAGGGTAGCCTCCTATCCATCTCATACAAAGTGCGACAAATCTCAACTACCTACTAACCTTCTATCCTAATTCTCGACCTCCAAACCTTTCTATCTAGGATCATGTCCTCAGTCAGCTGAAGCCATGTCATGTCTTGTCTAATCACCTCTCCCTAGTTTTTCTTTGGCCTACCTCTACCTCTCCTAACTCATGTTATCGCCAGTCTCTCACACCTCATAACTGACGCATCCTCACACCTCCTCTTCATATGCCCAAACCACCGCAGTCTTGCTTCTCTCATCTTGTCCGCCATGGAGGCCACTCTGATCATGTCCCGTATAACTTCATTTCTAATCATATCTCTTTTAGTATGATCATACATCCATATAGCATCCTCATGTCTGCTACCTGCATCTTCTGAGCATGGACGTTCTTGATTGGCCATCATTCTACCCCATACAACAACGCTGGTCTAACCACCATTCTGTAGAACTTACCTTTCAGCCTAGGCGACAACTTTTTATCACAAAGCACCCCGTAGGCGAGCCTCTATTTCATCCATCCTACTCTAATATGGTGTGCGACGTCATCGTCAATCTCCCCATCTCATTAAATTATGGACCCAAGATACTTAAAGCTTCCGCTTTTGGGTATAGCTTGTGCCTCAATCCTCACTTTTACATCTATCTTGTCATGCCCCTACTTATCTCAAGTCTTCCCTTAGGGCATGATGGCACCTGGGCAACTATCCCTTCTTAGGCAAACCATTAAGATCTATTCTTTCTAAATTAAGCATGTATCTACGTGCGGAAATAATATAATCATGTTAGCTCCATCATTGTATTTCTTTAATGAACGTGCGAGCCCATACTCGTGCAACCAAAATTTCTATCTAGACTCAATGGAAGTTCAAATATAGAATGAGAAGTTCGAAACTAAAAGAAAACAATCTCATGTGGGAAATTCCCCGAGATAACAAAACTTAGTCCCTCAGACAGACTCATTCAAGGATAACATTCACCAAATCTGAAGAGGTGGATTGGTGGAACAGTGAGGCTGCGGAACGATCGCTAGCCCTGTTGCGGAGCTTTCCCTTTGTCATGCTTTCCTGAAATATGTTAGATAAAAGAGTCAGCCCTACCATCCGAGGATGAGTGAGAACCTCGCCTTACAAATTCAAAGCAACATTGCAATGTTCTAAGTACAATAATACTATAAACACAATAAGCATGTTATGAAACCATCTTACAATACCTTCAATGTATAAGCCGATAATAATTACTCACTCACAAATCTCCTTCCCCAGCTCACCTTCGGAAATCTTTACTGGAGAGGAAAACCATTCCTGGCCCTCCCAGCTCACCCGTAGGAATCTTTACCAGGAAAGGAAACTATACTTTTAATCCTCCCAGCTCACCCTAGGGAATCTTTACTGGAAATAAGCCTTCAAGTCTACTATAATCACATCAGGCATAATCTCCTCCCCAGCTCACCTTTGGGAATCTTTACCGAGGAGGGAAGTTATACTTCTGGTCCTCCCCAGCTCACCTAGGAAATCTTTATTGGAAAGAAGCTTTCAATGTCAACAAAAATCACATCATACATGATTACAATGCTGGGAACATAAGATCACGAAGTCATGCATATCACAATAATAGACTTCCATACTCAGTCATATTTCCAAAAGATTCGATTAATATTTCATTTTTTCAACTCTTTTCTTTTCTCACTTGCAATGGTCATAACTCTCAAACCGTAACCCCAAATAAGGCGTTTCTTGTGCGGAATCGAAGGTAACACGGTAACATATCACTATATCCAGTTTTTTTCTGAAAATACATAATTTAACTAGTACAAATTCATGAAAGAAACAACCCTACGAAAACTGTTTCGCCAGATTCTTTGTAAAATAAGACACAATCTTAAAAAAGTCATACTTTTTATCCGTAAGTTGGATCGATCTCCGTAAGGTCTCAAATTGTCAAGAACAGAGAAAACTAGAACGTTTATTCAGCACAAACTTTCAGATTCATTACCTATTTGTACAGTTTTTCGTTATACGTTCTGCCCCTCCGGATTTCAATCGATCCAAGGCAGAAACTTTAAACATCGATAACTCTCTAACCGTATATAGTTTTTGCCCCCGTTTGGACTCAATCTGACCGTGAAGGAGATATATACAACCCTAGAATATTTCCTCCTATTCTAACAAGTATAACTCAGTGAAAATAATCTGCAATCACCATGACTCAAACTTGTTACAAGATAATACTATATCAATAATTCATCACAAGTTATACTACACCCCCTTTTCCCCATGATTTCTCTTCCAGCATCCATATTATGTTTTAACATGCATTGTAACTCAAAATTAAAGAATTTTACTAAAAATTTGTGAGTGAGAGAACTGACTTTTATTTCTTCAAATTTTTTATTCCACTGCCACTATTCTCCTTCTTGCACACTTGATCTTTCCCCAACCTTTCTCTTGGAAAACCAGAAAAAGGAGACAAAAACTTCACCAAAAAGGCTAATTTTTGTCCAAGTAGGTGAGGGGAGATGAGAGGTTTTCCTTTGAAGTTTTTTGGCTTTTGAAGATATAGTGAAAAGTTGAGTGTTTGAGTCTTACAAACCCCCTAAGTAAGGAAGACCTAGAAAGATATCCAGGTCTAGTAGAAGTTTAAGTTAGATATAGCTCTTCTAGTTCAAATAAGAGTGTTTTTTTTAAAAAAAAAATTCTTTTTTTCTTTTTTTTTAAACGTCCGAGACTTAACATTCTCCCCTCCTTAAACAACATTCGTCCTTGAATGTGAATAAGGTCGTAACACAAGCACATAGACACACAAACTGCACATACATGAAATACAACTTAATACATCTTATTACCTTACTCAAATAGGAATGGATATTTGACTTTCATCGCGTCTTCGGCTTCCAGGTTGCTTCTTCTGTGGAGTAATTTTTCCATAGGACTTTCACAGAAGCAATTTCTTTATTCCTAACCTCACTATTTCTATCAAATAAATCTGCGCATACTACGATGCCTGATACGTAGTCTTGACTGGTAGGAAATGGGCTGACTTTGTAAGCCAATCTACAATCACCCAGATAGAATCATAGCCTTCTCGAGTTTTTGGTAGGCCAGTCACAAAATCCATATGAATCGCCTCCCATTTCCACATGGGGATACCAATATCCTGAAGTAATCCGTCGGGTTTTTGATGTTCAGTTTTTACTTGTTGACACGTAAGACATCTCCCGACAAACTCTGTAACATCTCTTTTCATTCTGTCCCACCAGTAGTTTGCCTTGAGATTTTGATAGATTTTCGTTGATCCTGGATGAATGGAATACCTAGTGTTGTGACCCTCATTCAAGATCTTATTTCTTAGTTCCTTCACCTTAGGAACACATAACCTACCCTAGTACCGAAGGGTACCGTCATTGTCCCCTAATATAAATTGTGAAGGTTTTTCTCATTGAATCTTCTCCCTATCCTTAAACTGACTTTATTTTATTTCCAAAGCCAAGACATACTAAGAGGTATCATGCAACGCCACCCTGCCTTCGCCGACCTCAGTTAAACTAACCCCGAGGTTTCCCAATTTTTGTACCTCACGAACAATATCTCTCTTTTGTATTGCCAAGTGGGCCAAGCTGCCCATTGATCTCCTACTGAGTGCGTCAATCACCACACTAGATTTTCCAGGATGGTAGAGAATGCTAAGGTCATAATCCTTAAGCAACTCTAACCATCTCATTTGTCGAAGATTCAAATCTTTTTGCGTGGTTATGTACTATAAACTCTTGTGATCTGTAAATATATCTACATACACCCCATACAAATATTGTCTCCATATTCGTAAGGCGAACACTACCGCGGTCAATTCCAAGTCATAAGTTGGAAAATTTTCTTCTCATGCATCTTCAATTGTCGAGATACATACACAATAACTTTTTCAAACTGCATCAAGACACATCCTAACCCAACTTTAGAGGCATCACAATAGAATGTGAACCCTTCTTGTCCAGATGGTAAGATTAGGACTGGCGCATCAGTCAATAACTCCTTCAACTTCTGAAAACTTGCCTCGCACGCCTCTGACCACTAGTACTTAATCGATTTTTGAGTCAATTGGGTCAAGTGAGCAGCAAGACTAGAGAAACCTTCTACAAATCTTCTATAATACCCAACCAAACCTATGGAACTCCTAATTTCTGTCGGAGTGGTAGGCCTTGGCCAACTCTTCACTGCTTCTATCTTTTGGGGGTCTACCATAACTCCATCCCTTGACACAACATGACCCAAGAAAGCCACTTTTTCCAACCAAAATTCACACTTTGAAAATTTAGCATAAAGTTTCTTCTGTCTTAAGATTTGAAGCACTATCCTTATATGCTCTTCATGTTCTTCACCACTCTTGCTATAAATTAGAATATCATCGATGAATAAAATCACGAATAAATCTAAGAATGGTTTAAAGATTCTGTTCATGAGATCCATAAAAGTTGTTGGGGCATTGGTGAACCCGAAAGACATGACCAAGAACTCATAATGGCCATATTGGGTCCTAAAGGCTATTTTGGGTATATCATCGGGATTTATTTTCAGTTGGTGATATCCGGAACGGAGGTCAATCTTGGAAAAATAGTCGGCTCCTTGAAGTTGGTCAAAAAGATCATTGATTCTTGGTAATGGGTACCGGTTCTTGATCGTGATCTTATTGAGTTGTCGATAATCGATGCACATTCGGAGTGAACCGTCTTTTTTCTTCACAAAAAGGACCGGTGCGCCCCATGGGGAAACACTAGGCCTTATAAAGCCCTTATCCAGAAGATCTTTCAATTGTTCTTTTAACTCTCTCGGTTCAGCTGGGGCCATTCGATATGGAGGAATGGAGATGGGTCTTGTACCCAGAATTAACTCTACGGAGAACTCCACTTCCTTGTCCAGAGGAAGGCCTGGAAGATCCTCAGGGAAAACCACTGGAAAATTGCGAACAATAGAGATAGTATGTATCTTTAGGGACTCTTTTTGGGTATTTACTATATTAGCCAGGTAAGAGTATTCCGCTTCATGACTCCTTAATAACTTTTGAGCCTTAAAGTAGGAAATAAGTTGACTTGAGGGTGTCCCAATCCTACCCCTTATAAAAACTTCTGATTCCCGGAAAAAGATAATTTCACTATCTTTTGTCGACAATCCAATGTGGCATAACATGCTGACAGCCAATCCATACCCAAAATAATGTCAAAGTCTACCATATCAAGTAATAGTAAATCTGCTATTATTCCTCTACCATTTACTTCTAACGGGAAATTTTTAAATACTCGAAAGGCCCAAATCGAGGCCCCCACTAGTATCATGACCTCAAAGGGTTCACTTAAACAAGAATGTTCTACATGTAGATTCTTAGCAAACTCGATTGACACGTACAAAAATATAGAACCGGGATCATAAAGTGCTGGAATACTTTAGACCAACAAAATACCCGTGACCACTGCATTAGATGTCTTCGCCTCATTCCTCTGGGTAAGGCGTAGAGCCGGTTAAGATTGTTGGACTGTTGAACTCCCTGACTCTGTCATGTCTAGTTTCCTTGATTTCCCATATGGGCAGTTGTGGTTGCTTTTGACCTCCCATGAAAAACCTGGGTTTGGGTTCTCTTCTTACAATCTTTGATATAGTGGCATGTTTCCCCACAGTTATAACAACCTCTCTGGTAGAACCTGCATTCCCTAAAATGTTTATTTTGACAGACCTTACAGACGGGTCTGTCACTTTCTGCGTTAGGGTTGGTGGCCTTAACATTGCTACCTTGATGATTGAACCCCTTTATATCCTTAGGGCCCACGATGAGACTGGTCTACTGATTGGCTCGGCTTTGAAGAACCCCTACTACCTTCTTGCCTCTAGTTTTGATTATGATTAAAGGATCCTGACGATCGAAACCTCTTATGCTAATACTCTTTTTTTGGTTTAGCAAAACTTTCTACACTCATTGCCATGTCGACGATCTGAAGGTAAGTCCGATCCTGGACTAATGCCACTACCTTCTCTGCCAAGTTCGGATTCAAACCCTCGATAAATCTTTTGACCTTCTCCATTTTCGTAGGAATAATGTGTGCGTTGTATACCGACAATCGCACGAACTAGGTATCGTATTCTTGCACACTGCGGTCTCCTTATTTCAACTGTTCAAACTCACATCTGAGCACATCGTTTTGGGTGTTAGGCATGCACTTTTCAACAAATGCGGCTCTGAACTCCCCCCACGTCATCAGTGATGACATCAGGGGATGATTCCTTCTAAAATTTCTCCACCACACCCCCGCGTCATCCACTAGACGTGCGTCTACCAAATTGACGACATGCGTCTCTACACATCCCAGGGTAAATAGTAGGTCTTCCACCTCGTCGAGAAATACTATCGGGTCAGACTTGGAGTGCTTCCCAATGAAGATATGTTCCCTTCTCCTCATAAAGTTTGCCCATAGTCTATCCCGTACCGACTGAGCTCCTACTTTCTTGGCCAATGGTGCAGTCACAACTGGTTCCTGGGCCCGCGGGTTCTGGATCGAGGCCATCACTGAGACACTAGGTATAGGCTAAACCAGGTGTGAGGCTGCAACTGTCATCAACTCTATGAGTCTAACTTTTGTCCCACCGTTTCCTGAGTCCATCCTACGGTCCATGAAGTCCTTCTGAGCTAACATTATCCTTTTCATTTCAATGAGCACTTCCCTCTTGGTTGGAACTCGTATTGTAACCATATCTACAAAAATAACTGTTAGTTAGTTTACCGTTGCACAATCCCCTTCCATAATCCTTTGAAGGAGGTAGTACGAGAACTAAATTTTTGAAAAGACTCAAGATAGGAATGAGGAGAGTATGAAGGAAGTAAAACTGTTTAGGATGTTATCCCGTTCACTTATTACTAAGGTGGCGCGCACATCGTCGCAATAAGTAACTGTTCAAACACCCAACTCAAGGAAATTTTGTAGAATCTCCTAACCTGGTTGCGCACCGATACCAACTTGTCACACCTCGACTTATCTCAGGTCTTCCCTTAGGGCGTGATGGCACCTGGGCAACAATTCCTTTCTAGCCTATACTCGTGCAACCAAACATGTATCTAAGTGCGGAAATAATATAATCATCTTAGCTCCATCTTTGTATTTCTTTAATGAGCGTGCGAGCCTATACTTGTGCAACCAAAATTTCTATCTAGACTCAATGGAAGTTCACATATATTATGAGAAGTTCGAAACTATAAGAAAACAATCTCATGTGGGGCATTCCGCGAGATAACAGAACTTAGTCCCTCGGACAGACTCATTCAAGGATAACATTCACCAAATCTGAAGCGATGGATTGATGGAACAGTGAGGCTACAGAACGATCGCTAACCCTATTGCGGAATTTTCCCTTTGTCATGCTTTCCTGAAACATGTTAGATAAAAGAGTCAGCCCTACCATCCGGGGCTGAGTGAGAACCTCGCCTTACAAATTCAAAGCAACCTCGCAATGTTCTAAGTACAATCATACTATAAACACAATAAGCACTTATGAAACCATATTACAACACCTTCAATGTATAAGCCAATAATAATTATTCACTCACAAATCTCCTTCCCCAGCTCACCTTCGGGAATCTTTACTGGAGAGGAAAATCACTCCCGGCTCACCCGTAGGAATCTTTATCGGGAAAGGAAACTATACGTCTAAACCTCCCAGCTCACCCTAGGGAATCTTTACTGGAAATAAGTCTTCAAGTCTACAATAATCACATCAGGCATAATCTCCTCCCCAGCTCACCTTCGGAAATCTTTTTATCCGTAAGTCGGATCGATCTCTTTAAGGTCTCAAACTGTCAAGAACAGAGAAAACTAGAACTTTAATTGAGCACAAACTTTCAGATTCATTACCGATTTGTACAATTTTTAGTTATACGTTCTGCCACTCCAGATTTCAATCGATCCGAGGCAGAAACTTTAAACAACGATAACTCTCAAACTGTATATTGATTTTGGCCCCGTTTGTACTCAATATGACCGTGAAGGAGAGATATACAACCCTAGAAAATTTCCTCCCATTCTACCAAGTATAACTCAGTGAAAATAATCCGCAATCACCATGACTCAAACTTATTACAAGATAATACTATATCAATAATTCATCACAAGTTATACTACACCCTTTTTTCCCCCATGATTTCTCTTCTAACATCCATATTATGTTTTAACATTCATTGTAACTCAAAATCAAAGGATTTTACTAAGAATTTTTGAGTGAGAGAACTCACCTTTATTTCTTCAAAATTTTTATTCCACTGCCACTATTCTCCTTCTTGCACACTTGATCTTTTTCCAACCTTGCTCTTGGAAAACCAGATAAAGGAGACAAAAACTTCATCAAGAAGGCGAATTTTCATCCAAGTAGGTGAGGGGAGAGGAGAGGTTTTCCTTTGAAGTTTTTTGGCTTTTGAAGATATAGTGAAAAGTTGAGTGTTTGAGCCTAACAAACCCCCTAAGTAAGGAAGACCTAGAGATATATTAGTAGAAGTTTAAGTTAGATATAGCTCTTCTAGTTCAAATAAGAGAGTGTATTTTTTATTAAATTTCTTTTTCTTTTTTTTAAACGTCCGGGATTTTACATATCTCCTCTTGTGACATATCACTGAACTAACACTCTATATACTCCGTCGTAGTCCAGCTTAACCTAAAACTTTTAGACTCTAAGGTCATTCTCCAAACTTCCAACCTATCGTTAACCCCACCATGCATCTCGTCAATCAAAATTATATCATCTGCAAATAATATACACCACGACACCTCATCTTAAATATGACATGTCAATTCGTCCATCACTAAGACAAAGAGAAATGGGCTAAGGGTTGATCCATGATGTGACCTAATCACGACCGGAAAGTACTCAGAATCACCTCTTATTGTCCTAACCTGGGTTTTGAGGCCCTCGTACATGTCCTTAATTGACCTGATATAGGCCACGTGCACACTTCTAGACTCCAAACATCTCCAAAGGACCTACCTAGGGGCTTTATCATATGCCTTCTCTAAATCAAGAAACGCCATGTGCAAGTCTCTTTTCTTATCCCTATATTACTCCACCAATCTCCTGACAAGATGAATAACTTTAGTGGTCGATCGCCCTGGCATGAATACAAACTGGTTTTTGGATATCTACACATCTCTCTTCATCCTCATCTCGACTACCCTCTCCCAGACTTTCATAGTATGGCTTAGCCGCTTGATACCCTTATATTTATTGCAATTATGAATATCGCCCTTGTTCTTGTACAACGGGACGATTGTACTCCATCTCCATTCCTCTAGTATCCTAGCCATCCTAAATATGATGTTAAACAATCTAGTCAGCCACTCCATACCTGCCTCCTCTGCATTCTTCCAAAAATCCATCGGGATCTCAGCTGGCCCGGTTGCTCTTCATTGCCTCATCTTACGAATAACCCCTTAACCTTTGCAACCTTAATGCACCTACAATATCCAAAGTTTCTACGACTCTCGAAATGCTCTAACTCCCCCAGCACGACATCCCTATCCCCTTCTTCATTCAAAATCTTATGGAAGTACGTCTGTCATCTCCGTCTAATGTGTGCATCTTCTGTCAATACTTCGTCATTCTCATCCTTGATGCACTTCACTTGATCCAGGTCACGGGACTTCCTCTCAGTTATCTTAGCGAGCCTATACAACTTCATATTCCCATCTTTGTATTCGAGCTCTTCATACAAATGCTCAAAAGCTGCCGTTTTATCCACCATGACCGCTAGCTTCACTTCCTTCTTCAATGCCTTATACCTCTTCTTATTCTTACTCTTTTCCTCCTCATCGACGTTCTCCACTAGCGCCGCATAGATATCCTTCTTGACTTCTATTTTTCCTTGAACGTCTCCATTCCACCACCAATCCCCTTTACGTCCACCTGAGTTGCTCCTCGAGACCCCTAGCACTTCTATAGCTGCTTCTCTGATGTATTCAGTTATCCTAGTCCACATACTATCAGCGTCCCCACTACTCCCCCAAGCCCCTATATTCATCAATTTCTCCTTCATTTCCTGAGCTTTAACCTCAGTCAGGCCTCCCCATCTAATCATCGATCGGTCAAGAGCAATCTTTCTCTTCTTCTCTCTCTTGACCTATAAGTCCATAACCACGAGCTTATGTTGGGTTGTCAAGTTCTCAACCGGAATGACCTTGTTGTACTTGCAAACACCTCTATCACCCTTCCTAAGGAGCAAGTAGTCTATTTGGATTTTACCACCGCACTACGATAGGTCACCAAGTGTTCCACCCTCTTGCGAAAGCTCGAGTTAGCTATGACCAACTCAAAAGCTTTCGCGAAGTCCAAAAGTGACACTACTCCATCATTTCTATCCCCAAAGTCGAACCCACCATGCACATCATTATAACCTCTTGTAGTAGCCCCTATATGACCATTAAAATCTCCTACTAACACCATCTTCTCAGTCTATGGGATACCATTCACAACTTCGTTCAACTTCTCCCAGAAGTGCCTTTTGTCCTCTTCAGCCAAACCTGCCTGTGGCATATAAGCACTAATCATGTTAAAAGTTAACCCTCCCAAAATTATCTTAATGGTCATCATCCTATCGTTCACTCTCCTAACCTCCACTACTTGATCCCTTAGTTCACTGTTCACTAAAATGCCTACTCCATTCGTACCCCTCGAGCGTCCTGAGTACCATAACTTAAACCCATCAACATCCAAGGACTTAGTACCTACCCATTTGGTTTCCTGCAAACATGCTATATTGATCTTCTGAGCTCTTAAGAATCTTCACTAACTCTATCGACTTACCAATCAAAGTTTCTATATTTCATGACCCAGCTCTTAACCTAGGAACTCTCCTAGTCCCCCTACCTCCCCTACCCTCCCACCCCCACCTCCAACAGAGGACACGACCACAAACTACCATCATACCTGGAAGCCACTAAACTAGATGAGAATTTGCCCGAAAACTAGAAAGCAAGAGTCTAAAGACTACACCGAGCAACTAGCAAACAGATGTGAACTAAAGGCAAAAAACACTAATATAAACAGGTAGGCAAATTCAGTTTCGAACTACAGCAGATGTGAACCAAAAACAACAAATACAACCCTAAGCAAGAAGCTACGAAAGCAAGCCGACAAATTCAACTATGGACTAAATCAAATAGCAGAAATAATCAAATAGCCAAAATACACTTACTGCCAAACCAAGAATAGGATGCAATAAACTTGTATAACTCAGGAATAATCAAATAGCCAAAATACACCTAGTCCCCCGGGCATAGCTGGATGACAAAAGGAGGGGAACTTAAAATTCAGCTGGAGGCCTACAGCGTGAGTTCGAACCCTGATCGGAGAAATTGGCTCTCTTCTGGGGTAGGACATTGTAGGTGATATCAATTGCTCTGTTCTCAAACCCTGGTCATTCAGGCACATCACACGATTTACTGGTAGTAGTGCTGAGGGACCGGGACTACTATCTCCAGGAATAGTATGGCGTAAGCCGGGAAGCTGGATATCAAAAAAGAAGAAGAATAGGATGCAATAAACTTATACAACTTCCAACAAGCAGATACGACCACACAAAACTTTAAAAGTAAAGAAGGAAAGATAGAACCTGCTAGTATTTCGCTGGACCAGTGGTTTCATCGGAGCACCGGCCAGAAGAGACTGCCGGTACAGATGGTCAGACGCCGGGGCGTGTCAGGTTCGTTGCCAGAAAAGATCTGGGTCGGAACTGTAATTGTTCGCAGGCTCGAACACACACACACGTAGAGAGAGAGGACGGAAGAAAAGGGAACAACGACGGAGTGGTCACCGACGTCGGATATAGGATTCCGGTCTGGAAAAAAAGAAAAAAAGGCAGAGGGGAAGGGGAGAAAAGGGGAGGCGAAAGATAGAGGGAGAGGAAAGAGAAGAGGGGAGGAGAGGGGGAATAGGGCGAGACCTTACCGGTGTTGTATTTCGCCGCCGGGATGCCAGTCGGCGAACAAGACTTTACCGCGGTGGTTGTGTTACCACCACAATTGAGGTGTTATGCTAAATATTTTATTATTACTTCATATTTGAGGATGGTGTAGTTATAAAAATAGTTTAAATATAATAAATTTTTTTGTGTAGAGAGACTAAAAATACATCTTTTTATCAATTAAAAGTTAAATATATTTATATCAAATATTATAAGAATAAAATTTAAAATTTATCAATAACCGAGAAAATAAATATGTATCACAAATATCTACTTTCTTTTGTCATACTTTACTGTTCTAAAAATTCTGTGCGTAAAACTACAATAATCTTTAGTACTTTTGACAAAAGATCCAAAAGATTGTAATTGTATCAACTACTTGTGCTCTACATATCTTCATTCGGTTTTCAAATCTTACTATGTTAGCATGTTTGCTTACTATTAAATGTGGTGCAGTGGATGATGTTGCTCCTTCTTTAATAAAAGATTTTATATCTAAATCCTGGATATGAAAAAGTTCTTGATAAGGAACGCTGGAGGTGTGCAAAAACTGGTTTAACTGATAAACCAAACTGAAAAAAAAACTATTGAATTAACGGTTTTTTTTTTATTGAACTATCGGTTTGATTTCCGATTTTCAGATTTTAGTTAATGGATAAACCAATAACCCAATAAAATTGTATTAAAGTTAACCTTTTATCGTAGTTATATTAGTGACTTTAGATTATAAATACAAATCATACTTCCTAAGTTCTTACTTTCATTTCAGAATATTTTCACAAGGGACACTCTAGTTCTCTCAAACTAGGGAGCTCGCCTTTCTGCCTCTCTCGATCAAGAAAAAAACAAGTTTTTTTAGTAGTTACGTTTGAATTTGCTTCTGCTTGTAATTTATTGTAGACTTTTATGTATGAATGCAATGTATATATATATGAACAAATGAAAACAAGAGAAAGCAAAAAAAGAGTATTTTCTTATCGGTTAAACTAAAAATTCGTTAAGCACCCTAAATCGATTAACCGAAAATCGATAATGAATATCTTATTGGTTTGGTTATCGATTTAACATGTTAATAAATGTTAATAAATCGAAAATCGATAAACCAAACCGAAAATATACAAAATTATACCGAATCGAACCAACCGATAAACACCCTAGGGCTTGCTTCCCCCGAATAGGCCTTACGCGGCGTAAACCCGAATATAGTTGGGCTTCAATATGGAGACGATACAGAGTGGGCAACATAAAAGGAGCATGTTTGCTTATTTATCATGATGTCAATCTAACCTCACTAAATAAAGCGGGGGGTCATTTTATGAAGAGACCTCACACAATAAATTTCTCGAAAAATCTCTATCCTTGTCATGGTATTGAAAGCATTGACAAGCAATTTTTCACCCCAGGTAATTTACTTAACCTTTCTCAGTCCCTCCTGCCCCCCAAAATAACGAATCTTTAACCCTTTCTTTTTTAGAAAAATACCAAAATGACAAATAGTATTTCAACATCTTTTCATTCAATTCATCACTTAAATAAGTTGATATTGACATAAAGAGAGAAAACAAGGAAAAGGTAATAAATCTTTCCGTGGAATTATTAGAACAGAAAAGACTGCAAGATTATGCTGGTACTCCACTACTTTTGGCTTCATTTTTTAAGAATGTGGGAAGAAATGAAAAAATCAAGGTTCCTTCTTTTCTTTTCAAGGTTTCATTGAAATGTATATACTCTTTTTATGGACAGAATCATTCTCATTTCCTGTTTCTGTTTGAAATTATTGAATGAAAGTTTTCTTCTTGACTTCTACCGTTCTTTTTTGGGAGGAACCATTATTTCCGTCGGTATGAACTTGTTCACATTACTGATCCTAAGCCCAAATAAAAGTTGATAATAGTACGAAGGAATTCATAAACTCAATAATGCTCTGAATGATATCTATAAATTTCACACAATTGAAAACAACTAGCAACACTTCTATTTATAATAGTATGAAATCTACTTTAACTCAAAACAAGAAAACATGTTCCTATGTAAAGTTGACGGTAAATCTCAACTAGATATGAATTAAAATAACAAATTGTAACCAATTTTGGTTTACTATAACTTTAAATTATTTTTTCCAACGTTCTCCTGTAATTCAAAGTTGTATATCCAACTTTTGATGAACTTGTCACCAAGTTTCAAGTGTTGAAGCACTTGTCTCCAACCCCGTTGATGCACCTATCAGGCTATCACCAACCATCATTTTTTGTTGAAGCACTTGTCTCAACCCCGTTGATGCACTTTTATCACCAACACTAAATTTTGTTAAAGCATTTGTCTCCAACCCCGTTAATGCACTTGTAACCAACCTTTAATTTTCTGTTTTTCCCACTTCTCTAGAACTTCTAGAGAAGAGTTTCTTCTTGTTGTGCTATATTTGCTTGCAACGTTTTAACTTGCAATTTTTTCGCTTATGTCCAGGCCTTTTGCAATTAAACACTTGAGTTGACCTTTATACCAACAACCCTTCTCCACATGATTTTCTTTTTTTGCATATACCGCAAGGTGAAAACTCCTCTTTTCTGGTTGATTCTTTGGTATCTTCGAAACAAAAGCCGTTGCAGTTGTCTGTTTATCTCTAATTGTCCTCTTTTGCTCAACAGTTTGCATAGCATTCACTAAATTATTGATTGTAATTTTTGAAAGATCTTTAGTACTCCTCGAGTGAAGGCTGCAGCCAATTAATAATGTAAAACTAGTCAATTTTAAGATGAATTTTACAATATCCTAAAATGAGTCTACATGGAGTAGCATGGTCAATGATAATTTATATAGTCAAATTCAACGTGTTTGAGATTGAGATGCGACAATTGTTACTGTTAAATATTCTCGCTGCCTCGCATCCATTTCCTCAAGGAGTTGAACCCTTTGTAAATTTTAGGTATTTCGGATTTCTACATTTGCGCATTATCTTGAGTTAATTGATGATAAAAATTAGGAGCACGTTTAGTGACAAATAAATCGCTAACTGTCGATCATGACTTTAATTTGTCAAATTTGAATGTCGTCTATACACGAGTGCGTGTGCCGTATTTTTTTTTATAAGTGCTCATTATTAATAATTATGTTTGGACATGGTTAAGTTTGATCTTGATAGAAATTAAGTTTGTACACATTAGATTCATGCATTGAATTAGTGTAATTAATATCTTTGATACCCATTTCCCCCCACTACAAGGTCCACCTGTCAGGCTGTTAATTAGCCTATTCTACAAGACCTTCGAATATGTTTTTTCCTTTTTTTTTTTGGTCTGTGAACCATAAAGCAACTCATTAGATGTATTTGAATAAAAAATAAAGTCAAAAATTTAAATTCCTTAATGTAACGGATTATTTAGATCTAGTGTACAAATAACTCATGTGTTGATTGAGACCACATTTATTTGCACTTAATAGAGGTGTGAATCTGAATGGTTCAAACATTATTATTAGTGCATTTGTTTACAGTAATATCTAAGCACTTATTTGGTCTGAATAAATCTTAATCATTAAGATCTTGAACAAAGTCTAAGACTTAATAGCACATTGGCTGAAATATTATTTGATTACATACGTGGCGATACCTAAAATTGGAATCATTTGATAAGAGGTTTTGAACAAGTGGTCTTGTTTTTGCTATTTACTTGATCCTTAAGTTGAATAATTTGCTACTAATTATACATGACATTGATTGTGTTTTAATCCTTAATATGCGTGATTATAATAGTGTGTGAATGTGTGATGTAAACCTGAATTCGGTGCTATAGAAATAACCATCTCAACAATGAGGAAGAAGATGAGATATACAGGATATAAGAAGAAGAGAGGAAGAAGAGAAAGAAACTTTGTAATTCTTATTCATTCGAACTGTTATTACATAATGTATATACATGTCTATTTATACTTCTTCATATCATGTGTAGTCTCCTTTTAGAGTAGTATTATACAAGCCACTTGTAACTAACTTTGTAACTTCGTAACAACTTTCATAACTTCATAACTAACTTGTTGACTAACAAGCTAACTTCTCCAACTAACTTTGACCTTATTTTGTTCTTTCAACAGTCCCCCTCAAGTTGGATGCTATGAAAATGTTCAACAATCCAAGCTTGGAACACAGGTGCTAATGCTGAATTCTGCTCAATCCTTTGGTGAGTAAATCTGCAGGTTGGTTTGCAGTGTTGATGTATTTTGCTTTCACCAGTCCCTTTTAAATTTTTTTCCTTATGAAATGTAGGTCAATTTCTATATGTTTAGTCCTTTCATGGAACACAGAATTAGAAGTAATTTGCATTGCTGAGTTACTATCTGTGAAGACTGTTACTGGTAGGTTGATGTTGATTCCAATCTCTTCTAGTAAGCCAAGTATCCAGGTTAGTTTAACAAATGTTCCTGCTAAAATTCTGTGTTCTGATTCAGCTGAGCTTCTAGAAATTGTAATCTGCTTCTTTGATTTCCATGATATAAGAGAGTCACCAAATTTAACAATGTAACTAGTGATTGATTTTATTGTGTGAGGGCAAGCAGCACAATCAACATCACAGTATGCAGTTACTGTTTCTTGTACATTACTGGACATGAGTATACCTTGTCCAGGCTGATTCTTTATGTATCAAACAATTCTTAGTGCATCATTAAAGTGAGATTTCTTTGTGCTAGTGTCTGTACACTGTAGGCTATATCTGGTCTTGTGATTGTGAGGTGAAGTAGTTTACCTATCAGCCTTTGATATGAAGTGATGTCCTTCAGTAATTCATCTTCTGTTGTTGCCTTTTCTTTTCATGTTTCCTGATGCTTCTGTACTAGGGGTGAGCGGGTCCGTGTACCCTAACTTTTTTGAACTACCCGGACCCTACTCAGTCAAATATCAGTTCCTAAATTTACTACCCGGAACCTACCCGTAGCAATCATTACCCGGAACCTATCCGGACCCTTTGGTTCCGGGTAGGTTCCCGGGTACCCTGTAAGTTAGGGGTGAGCACGGGTACAGGGTACCCAGATACCCGACCTGAACCGACACTAACGGGTAGGTTCCGGGTAGATATATTATAATAACGGGTAGGGTCCGGGTAGTAAAATTAGGAACCGATCAATGTCGGGTCCGGTTTCGGTTTCGGCAAATAGAGACAGGGTACCCGGACCCGGAACCGATACCCGAAACCTATAAAATATTAAATATTTTTACTTTTTTTAGAAATATTTGGACCACTTTTAACTTTCTCCAAAATTGTTTGTTGCACGCCTGCACATTGATTTCCCCCACCCCAAGACGTAAATATTTTAGCTTTTTCAATCCTTTATTCTAGAATGCTCTTTGTGCCCTAAGAGAAAACACCTAAAACTCTCTCAATAACAATGGCGTTTTAGCCACACCACCGAGCTTCATCGTCGTCGTTGTTGAAGCTTTCTCTCAGGTACTTTCATCGTTGTCGTCATTGAAGCTTCACCTTTGCCTCTTTCTCTCCCTTGGTTGTGTTCACGTCATTCCTAAAATGCATATGAGTTCATATCTAACTCTTCAATTTCTTTTTAATATCATATGCTTCTGTTCTATTTCAGGCGATACTCATCTTCAATTTGTATTACTTTTTTTATTTGAAATGTAAATCTATTTTTAAAATTTATGTATATTTTTGTAGTTGTGAAGATGAAATTTAAGGATTTACTAGTATAATAAAGCTTTTCTTTTGTATCGAAGAGCTTATGAACACGAAAATAAGTTTAATTCAGATATTTTCAAATTTATTTTGAAATCAACACGTTCAATTAATTGAGTGTCAAATTTGGCTTGCAATTTTAGGTTTTGGTTACAGAATTAGCTTTTCTACAATGAATAAATTTTCTAAAACTTCTTATAAGGGTACTAAAAACTCCGATTGCAGGCTAAAAAACTACTTGATGAAATTATTTTAGAACTCTTTTTTATTCTCATAGGCTTAAAAATTGTTGCTTAATTTGTGTTTTTTATTTACAGGGTAATGATTGCTACGGGTAGGTTCCGGGTAGTTCAAAAATGTTAGGGTACCCGGACCCGCTCACCCCTACTGTAAGTCACTAAGAAAAATATGAGGAAGGTAAGTCACTAAGAAACATATGAGGAAGGCAAAGGCTTCTACGTTTTCCTATCAATCAGCAAAGTGTTTTAAAAAAAAATCAAACAGAACACAAAAATATCACCATAAATTAAATAACTAGGAATTTATGTGATACATAGAGGCAATGTTTAGTTGCTCAACATCACAAACAACTATATTGAGAATAACCAAAAGACAGAAACTCCACAACTGCGGTTAAAACAAGAAAGACAAATGTTTTCCAACACTCAAGTATACATAAAGAGGTTGATAAAGCAAGAGTAAGTTTCTAGCATTTACCTGAACAAGAAAAGCTAATCCTTTCTCCTAATTATTGCAAGGTGCAGAGCTACGAATGTCATCTTCATTTTGCAGGTCAACTAATCCTGTGGTCTTTCGTGATATCATCTCATCTTCAAACAGGTTTGCTCTATCTAAATTACTGTTTCGTGTTTAGTCTCATATTAGGCGGGAGAGGCGTAAGTGGTATGGCCTCTTTTTTTTCTTTTTTTATTAACTAAAAAATAATGGAATTAAAAAAGTAAAAATATTTAATATTTCATAGGTTTCGGGTATCGGTTCCGGGTCCGGATACCTTGTCTCTATTTGCCGGAATCGAAACCGGACCCGACATTGATCGCTTCCTAATTTTACTACCCGGAACCTACCTGTTAGTATCGGTTCCGGTCGGATATCTGGGTACCCTGTACCCGTTCTCACCACTATTTTGTATATGATCATAATATTCCTTAGTAGTTAGTTTCACACTGCAATCAATTGGTGTGTTGATAGGTTTGGCTGCAGACAGTGATAGGTTTGGCTGCAGACAGACCAAGTTCAGAAATGAGTTCTAATGCTTATTTTCTTTGGTGCATTAGGATTCCCTTTTTTGATCTTGCAAATTCTATGCCCAGAAAATATTTCAATTCTTCCATGTCTTTCATTTTGAAGGCTTGTTGTAGAGATTGTTTTGTTTCTTCTATCAGTTCCATATTATCTCTTGTGATCAGCATATCATCCACATAAACTAATACTAAGGTTATTCCTTTGTCAGTTTTCCTTATGAATAATGAAAGGTCATATTGTTATTGTCTGAACTTCATTTGATTCAGTGCCTCTGTGAGTTTGAAGTTCTATTGTCTTGGTGCCTGTTTGAGTCCATACACGGATTTGATCAGTCAGCATACATGTTTGTCCCCCTGATTGATGAATCCTTGTGGTAGTTCCATATATATTTCATCATGTAGATTTCCTTATAAAAAATATTATACACATCCATTTGATATATGTGCCAATGCCTAGATGTTTCTATTGAAAAAATGGACCTCACAATCACCATTTTGACTACAGGAGAAAAGGTTTCATGATAATCAATTCATTCTCTTTGATTGTATCCTTTTGCCACAAGTCTAGCTTTGAGTCTTTCAATCTCTCATATTTCTTTGTACTTGATTTTGTATATCCATTTACACCCTATAGGAGATTTGCCTTCAGGTAAGGAAATAATATCACATATGTGATTGTCTTGTAATACTGTTATTTAATTGCTTCCACCCATCTTGGATCTTTGGATGCCTCAGTGTAGTTCTTTGGTTCTATTACTCCTAAGAAGGCAGTGAGGAAGGCTTTATAATTTGGTGAAATTTTCTCATAGGATATGTAATTGGCTATAGGATATGAAACAGTTGTAGAGTCAGGTTTCTTTGTGATGAAGTCTATAAGCCAAATTGGTGGTTGTTTTAATATGGTAGACTTTCTGATAGATATTGCATTAGTTGGCTAGTCTTGATTCTGAGATACATGAGATATAAATTCTCCGATAGATATTGTATTGGTTTCATTTTGGTTTGTATCTTCTGGTGAGGTGTTTTGATTATTTTCTGGTGTAGATACTCTTTGAAGTGCACCTTCTTGTGAAGCAACCTGATAATTACAGATAGGTATATACATATATGTATCTATGTTATAACAGTCATCAGCCTTACCATTTTGATCATTCGGTAAGATTGGTCTTTCTGGTGTTTCTATTTTGAAGGGAAATTCAGTTTCCTTGAAAGTAACATCTCTATTGACAAAGAAGATTTTATTTTGTATATCATACAAAATATATCCCTTTTGGTTTTCAGAGTATCTCATCATAACACATGATTTTACTCTAGATTGTAGTTTATCAGATATAGATAAGTCATTGGCAAAGCACATACATCCTAGTATTTTTAGATGACTAATAGATGGTTTTTTCTTGTAAAATTTCTCATAGAGTGTAATGCCAGTGATAGAAGAATGTAGTCTATTTATTAAGTACACATCACCTTGTACACATACTTCCCAGAACTTCAATGGAATATTGGCATGAAGTCTTACAACTCTAGTAATTTATTTCTAGTATATGCATGTGTTTTCTTTCTGCTACCCCATTTTGTTGTGGTGTATAAGCACAAGATCTTTGATGTATGATTCCTAGTTTTAGGAATAAACTGGTACATATTTCATTTACAAATTTTGTTCCATTATCAGTTCTAATTATTTTGATTGATTTATTGAACTGAGTATACACAACAGTTAAAAATTGTTGAATAACAACACAGACATCTGATTTGAGCTTAAGTAAGTATATCCAGGTCATTCTTGTGAAGTCATCTAATATTGTAAGAAAGTACTTGTTCCCATTATTAGTTGATACTTTATAAGGTCCCCAAACATCCATATGAACAAGATCAAAACTGGAAATACTTGTGTTATTACTAATAGGAAAAGGTAATCTACATTGTTTAGCACATGCATGTAAGAATATATCTTGGGTCTAACTCAACCCCAAAAGCTAGCTTAAAGGGAGGAGGATTGCCCAAGCCATATAAGGAGACCAAAGACCACTTATCTCACTGATGTGGGAGAACTCAACACCCCGCCTCACGTCCAGGGCTGGACATCTGGAGCGTGGACAATATAAGAGGGGGGGCCAACATCGGAAAAAATGAATTGGGACAGGCCTGGCTCTGATACCATGTAGAAATAACCATCTCAACAATGAGGAAGAAGATGAGATATACAGGATATACATGGTATATTCAAGTAGTATCAAGAAAGGAAGAAGAAGAGAGGAAGAAGAAAAAGAAACTTTGTAATTCTTATTCATTCGAACTGTTCCTACGGAATGCATATACAAATGTCTATTTATACTTCTTCATATCATGTGTAGTCTCCTTTTAGAGTAATATTATACAAGTCACTTGTAACTAACTTTGTAACTTCATAACTAACTTGTTGACTAACAAGTTAACTTCTCCAACTAAATTTGACCTTATTTTATTCTTTCAACAGGTTCCCATAACATCACCTGCAAAGGCTTAAGCACAAAAGTTTATCTGAAATGATGCAAAGAAAATGGTCCTCTCGCAACGTTAACATCAAAAAAAAATTGAGGGTGCAGAATGAGAAGTTAATAGATTGTGATAGGTAACCATTAAGTGATCAACAATAAGGGATATTTAAAGGGGTCGGCTCATAATTGTGTGACAAGAAACTATCAAATCATAAGTTGCCTGCAATAGAAAATTCTTTTAAATTAAACAAAAGGGTAAAGGAGCAATACAACATAAAATTATTATGAGTATGAGAATGTCAATGTGTGTCATCAAGATTCAGTGAATCTCAAGAGAAACATTCGTGTAGAATATTAAGGAGAAAAAGAAATTGCACTAGGCATTATGATAACAGACAAGGACTATGCTGAAGCACGAGTTAGCTACAAGTTGGTTTGCATCCTATTGCACAGAGGATTAATTTCCTTTTCTTGTTCTTTATATGTTGAATTTAAGGTAATATAGGGATAACATATACATCTTTTTGATTTGGATCCTCACTCTTTTATAATGTTGAATTCTATTCAATAGAAAACAAAAAAGATGACAAAAAGAAGAGAAAAAAACATCTATGAATGACAGAATAAAATTCTTCGATTTTTGGTAGATATCCCTTTAATTACCCCATACTGGAAAAAAAATTACCCCATATATACATAACAATAGAGTAAAAAGAAAAAACGAAATCGTTCATGAGGAACTGTAGTCTCATGACGTGCATTATGTAAATTATATATCGTAGGTTTTTCTCTGTATCGTTCTGTATTGTTCCAATTTTATCGGATGTCCCTTTGGGACTATATCTTAGGTTCTATTTCATAATGAAAGAGAATAAAACGTCGATTATATCCAATCTTACCATTTAGATTTACCTATAGATTATTGTTATATCACAATCATTTTTCTTTTTGGGTACAGTCAATCAAATAGTCCTTCGCTGTCATAAGTTATACAAATTGTGCGTCACAAACAACCTAATTCGACTACCAATTGGCACTAGCTGTCTGCCAAACGCACTAATCAGATGAAAAATTGTCTGTTTTCCCTTTACAAGCACGCGTAAGAAATTACATATTCCAAGACAAAAGTTTGAGACAAAGCGGCATAAAACTTCAAACTCCAGAAAATAAATTAGATCAACTACCAATAAATCAACTCATCCACCATCACTATCACCATTATATTGACTAAATCAGACATCATAAATCCAAGGATCAAGTGCAATAAGGTTAAAAATACAACTGCTATCTCGTCACTTCTTCAAATTGAAAAACTCATTACATAGGGGATCAAGAAAGAGGATACTGAAATCGAATCGAACTCACACGTAAAAGTCTTTTATTGATATAATCGTAACTACATTTATTGTAAATCTTGGTGATCAAGTAGACATTTAGAAGGCGGCTTAAAAGATGACTTTTGACAAATAAAGACAGAGATATATTTCAAAAATGGTCACATAACTATGATTTTTGTTCATTAAAGTCATATACTAACAGAATAATGACAAAATCAAAATACAAGTGTTTTTTTATTTTTGTTGAGAAGTTCACGCTAAAAGCTAATAATAGTACTCTAGTTTGAAACTTTCTTCTATTACCCAACTTCTCTCTTTTGGATAAGAGCTATTGATTGTGTTACTAACTAGTAACCATATAACACATACCTAAAAAACATTGAAGTCGGCACGGATGTAACACAAGATGACTATTTGATTCAGAAACTTATTAATTATGTAGGCCAGCAAATAGCTGTTGAAACTGTTGATGGATATTAAGTGCAATTATTTGCAAATGCATAGTAAAAATTAGGACAATTTCCAACTATATAAAAGATATGACAAGACAGTTATTGCATGCGAGTCGTGTATATGGACAATGAACTCATTCTATATATGATTGTATCTCCTAGTACATTAGTTTCTGATGTTCCTAGTACTAGTTATGGCACTATGATGCATAATATCTCCTATGGCAATGTAAAAACTATCTAGTATTAGTAAAAGTTCTTCCTTTATAAAAAAAAATGGAATTTCAACTGTCACTGCAAGAAAAAAGGCATTTAGCGAGGAAAAAGTCGTCACTAAAAGCCTAAAATAGTTATTGGTCAGTTATGACTGAAAAAAATCGGCTTGTCATCCCTGAGAGGTAAGAACAAGGCTCAATATCTAATTTGTATTCAGTGTAATTTATAAACGGATATATCTAATTTTGAAACAGAAAATCGTAATTGTAGCTAGGTACAGTATGGATAAGGCTCTAAATGGAACATCATTTACATGCTAGATACAGGGGTGGATCTACGTAGAGTGTGCCGGATGCTCGACCACCCATAGACCCCGGCAAAAACTATATATATTAACATAGAAATTGCTTTATAATTAATGCCGTTACTAAAATGAGCTTGGCCTGCACAATCAGTACAATAAACTACCTTATTGAACTAAAGAATTGAAATGGAAAACTAAATCTTTGACTAGCCAAAAATACTGGAACCCCGTTTGCTTATTGGACCATTTTTTACTTACCTGCTCAAAACAAGATAGTCAATTGCTTGTTGCACATTGAAACTATAGAGTTTGATACTGATGTCTCTCATCGGTCATAAATAAATTTAGTATCTTAGATCATTTAATGATGATGACTCCGTTTTATTTTATGTTAACATGTTTGATTCAGTATAGAATTTAAGAAATAAAGAATTTTTAAAAATTCATGGTATTAAATATGACCCAATATTTTTGTGCTTAAAAAATCATGTAACTAATAGTGCGTTCATAAGTTGGATCTATGATCAGGTCAAAGATTAGAGTTTATTGCGTTAGTCATTTTACCTATAATTGAAACCCATAACATTCCAATGAATTGACATGAATGATATTCTTTCCAAAACTTAAGTGATTTTTGGAACAAGTATAGTTCTTGAAGCTTTCAACTAGGTCGTCAAATACTTGGCGGAATGAAGGTTATATTGACCACAGAAATGTGATCTTATCTGCTAATTAAGCTTTAAGCTGAGACAGCAAGGATATTTACAAGTATAAAAAATGTTTTGAGAAGTGTCAACAAATAAGTTTAAAACATCACGTTTATGTAAATTTTATAAACATATAAAACTTTTGGAGAGAAATTCTAGGAAATGTACTTGGAAACGCCATAGTTGTTTTCTTTTTTCAGTTTAAATGATATACATATATCTTTATTATTGGTTAGTATAAAAAGATTACATCATCAGGTCATTACAAAAGAATATTTATAAGTAAAGCTTTACATTAATGATATATAAGTTGAACTTTTTCTTGGCATTGCAGCACAATACGGTAAACTAATTCGTTTGCATATATTATATATATATATTATAAATTAAGATCACAATCAAACATTATTCATTTGTATTAAATCCTTGTATTCTAGAGGTTAATCGACAAGACGCCAATTGTACTTAATTAGTGGGATTTGAAACACAAAATCGACAATCTTGTTACTTTACTCTGTCGTTGCCTGCCCAAAGAGTTACCTCGTGTCACATATACGATTCAATAAATACTTTAGTCCTTGTTTACTATTTACTGGAGTAATTTATTTGTGGCTGTCTTTGTTAATCAATTTTTTATTTCAAGCCACTTTTTCAACTTCATATGATGTTTACTTTTCGCCGCCGGCTCAACTGCCATTTTAACAAAGCGGAGGAAAAATAAAGATATTAAACAAAAGAGAATTGTACTTTATCCGTATAATTTTATGCAAACGATATTTAAGTGGATATAAAATTTAAAATTGTTCTTTTTATCAATAACTAATGAGTGGTGGTCACAATTTCATCCGTTTTCTTGTTCTTCTCTTAGTAAAAGAATCAAATGTTATGTACTCCCTCCGTCCACATTTAAATGATGTAGTTTGATTAAATACGAAATTTAAAAAATAAATGAAGATTTTTAAATTATGTGGTCTAAATCAAGCCAAAAATATTTATGTGATTATAAATCATCTAGTTAAGCGTAAAAGATAAATTTTAAAGTTAAATTATTGTAAAATAAAAAAATATATCATTATTTTTTGGACTGACTAAAAAGAAAAGTGTGTCATATAAAATTAGGCTCAAACAAATCTAAGTCATGTCATTAAGAGTACAATTGAAATGTTAATTTTAAATAATTTTCAAGTTAAAAAATATCTCTTTTTTTTGGGATTAATAATAAAGAAGAAAGTTTTATCAAAATAAAATGAGACGGAACACGGAAGCAATAAGACTTATAAAAAAGTCACTTTCAACAGAAGCTAGTTGGTGAGTGGCAATGGAATGTTTTGTCAGATACAGCATGGATTGGGATAGTTATAAACTACGGTAAGATGGTCAATGCAAACTCTGTTGAAAACGACTTTTCATATACTATTCCATTAAATTTGCTTGAGACCATCATATGTAAGTCATTTTCATTACTCGTATTAAAAATGAAAAAAGGGAGAACTATTGAAAAACTTAAGGAAAGAATAATGGAAGAAAAAGTCAAAAAAAAAAACATGAAATGGGCTAATTGGGATCACAGTCAGGCATAAATATTCAGTCCTATGTCTTCTTAAGAAGATATGACACTTGATGTTGTGGCTTAATCAAGAGGCAGGATCACGATTTAAAATTTACACTACTAAGAAAAAGAGAGGCAAAAACCAATCACCGAAATTGACCGCATTTACACACTTATTTTATGTATTTACTATGGTAAGGTATTTTTCTACCACTAGATTATTAATGCATGTTGGTTTAAGATTTTTTTTAAAAAACTTTTCAAGCTTGTTTTTCTGAAAAATCATTTCATTATTATTATTATTATTTTTTTGCAAAAACCTGACCAAATTCGATAAGTTTCTTCAAGAAAAGAAAAAAATTGATCTTTTTTTTAAAAAATAATTCCGGCTGACATTAGTCATTTTTCGCCCTATTTTTATTAATTTATGCGTTTTTCATTTGCCTTTGAACTCATAGCTCGGTTTAGTTACTAGATTTACAATTGAATATTTAAATGTATTTAATAGGTTTCTTAATATAAATAAAGAATTTAAGAAAAAGCTAGTGAGTTCGTCTGAACCCATACATATTATTATAGCTCTGCCCTTACACTTAATAGTCAGTGTAATTTTGAAGATTATTATTCCAATTTTAGTGGAAACAAAATAATAAGGTGGTTTTTTCCTATTTGCTTAAGCTTTATTGGACAAAGTTATACGATAACTGTACTAATGAGAGGTAGCAGATGTCTTATGTACATTTATCACGTGCCTTTGGTCTTTCTATTTAAACTTTCTTACTAAGTTATCTATTTTCATTAAGATTAAGATGTCTGAATCTAATTGCACATCTGAGTGACTAAGATGTTGTCTCTACATCTGAACACTGAATGATTAAGACTATTTGTTAATTATAATCAACATCTGAATGTGCATAAATCTATTTATTTAAACATAATAAATATACAATTCAAATAAAAATCTAATAAAATAATTATTATTTGATAAAAAGAAAATATTTATGTTCGCTAATGATGATAGAGATGCTTTGTGGTGGTGGTGATGGTGATAGTTGTGAAAATGGAAGTGGTTGGTGTTGTAGTGACTGGCATAATGGTGGCGGTTGGTACGTAGTGATGGTGTTGGTTGTGATGGTGGAGTTGGTTGATGTTAGTAATAAGTGGTGTTGATGGTGGTGGCTGAAGAATGTGTGGTGGTTGACGATGGTGTTGGTGGTAATAGGCGACAATGCTAGTTATTATGATAGAGGTTGTTAGTAGTAAGGATTGATTGTAGTAGTGGTAATGGCTGATAGTGTTGGTGGTGGCGGCAACAACACGGTGGTGATGACTGTTGATATAATTATAATGATGGAGAATCTAGGCGTGGTAGCAACTAACAATAGTGATTGTCAGTAGTGGTGGTGACCAGTGTTGTTGTCATGGTTGGCGACATTGATGGTGGTTGACAATGATAGTAGTTGTGACAGCAGAAGTACATGGTTAGTTGTGGTGGATGGGGGTGGGGGAAAGTGATGGGTGGTGGGTGATAGGGGTAGGTAGGTGGGCAGGGTTGGGGGTGGGGTTGGGAGAGTGAGGGTGGTGGTGGTGGTGGTTGAAGGGGGTTGGGAGGGTGGTGGTGGAGCTGGTGATTATGAATAGAGTAGTTGTAAAAATTATTCATATAAAAATACCTTTTAATGATATTAAGACTTAATTCAAGATTTTAATTATTAAAAACCAATTCAAATCAAATAAATTTTTTAAATTTTAATATAAATAAATATACTTAGTGATTTGAATCTGAACTATTTAAATTTAGACCTTCATTAAGTGATTTCATTTCACTTCTTAGATTATAGCATGTGCATTTTTAATGTCTTGCTGAATCGGTGACAGAAGTGAGATCAGACATTAAATATACAACCCCCACCCCACTTGATAATATCACAATTTAGGGGAGTCACAAAAGTTAATGAAAATTCCACATCTTTTCCCAACAAGTGATGACATAATGATGATAATATAGCATTTATAGCACAAGGTTAGTTGTTACAATTAAGCACAAAAAGTAAAAGTTGGTGATGATATAAAACCATTAACCCAAAAATCACCCCAGAAAGGATAAGAAAAAATAAAAAAAGACCCTATTCTTTTTTATTTCCAAGTAAGGAAGAGTCAAATTCCTAAGTAATTTTCCAAAATAGGTTAATTTTGACCATGTTGTCATTGATCAGGATTTGTTTTTTTTTTCAAAGAGGGACAGCCTATTATCACCAAGCCTTGTCTTGTAAGCTGACTTCTTGTATTCGGACCATGTGAATTCATTGTACAGAATTCTCTCATCCTGTTCCTCCATTAAACATGATAAAGGTGCTATCTTTTCACTCAGAGGTGGCCCTCCAAAGTAAATCATGGACACCCTGGATTTCAAGCTATTTGCCAACACCCTGTGCCGCACACTCCTAAACCTCCCATTACTCATTACCTGCATCGAAACCCCCCCAAAAAATGTCAACAACAGAGTAATAGTACGTGTGTTTTAAGATGACATTCTGAAAGAAGTACGATAAGTTCTTCTATTAGCTCTTCTAACTTGTCCATCTATTATTCTAGGTTATTTACTCTATTTTCAAGTTACTAGACACTACTTAAAAACATGTATAAAGAATTTCTGACGGGAAACAGTTGGAAATTAGCTCGTTGAAAATGTTTTCAATGGACTTTTAGTCGGAAATGTATATTTTTCTTAGTACGATAGATTGTACTAGTATTGGACGGCTACCTGTAATTGCCGGTAACTTAATAAAAAGGAACTCCTTCTACTAGGACTCAAGAAATTTTATGAAGAATAAGGCACTTTATTGAATGATGAAGAATATAAATATGATGCATTTTGTAGTTAGTTCATGTTGGGTTAAAATAGCTAAAAATACACTTAATATAATGTCACATTGTTCACTTTAAGTTTAATTTGCACGATTTTTTTCAAAAGGCCTCACATCATTAAACATTCTACACCTTATATATAATATTTTTTCTTTTCAGCTACGAATGTGAGACTTTATTCGCACACCAAATTTTTCAGAGTTATGAACAAAAAGAATAAAAATAACAATGAGGAATTGAAAAAGGAAGACACGGGACTTTCACTAGGGACCAAAATCTTGAGAAACATGTTGATTAAACAATTCAGAATTAAAGTAAAAGGAAAATGCATGTGTTGTTTTACCTGCAAGGAGTCACCAACATTGGTGAAAAAGGAGAAGGGATCAGGTGGCACTGATAGCCATGTCTCATCTTTCAGAGAGATTTGCAGGCCACTTGTGTTGTTAGACCTCACTACTGATATCACTTGTGGGTCTGTGTGTTCTCCAAAACCAATCAAATTCCTACCACTCAATGCTTGAAGCAGCTCTGGGTATGGTGGATAGTGGTTTAGCCTGAAACATGAGTCACTTTTCTCATCCCTTAGCATCCTACTTAGCAAATTCTTTGGTTCTACTCTCAACCCTTCTGCTATCTTTTCCAGCACCATACATCCCATATTTCTCACTGCATTTATATACTCATTCACAAGTGCCCTGCATATATAGAAAAACAATTAATGGCATAATTTTTTTTAAGATGTAAAAGATATTTACTCAATCAGGTCATTTAAAAGGTATGGCAGGTAATTTTTTTGACAAAGGTAGGAGCCGTGAACCCCTTATTAAAAAATTACACAATATATACATAGTCAACTATTTTTTATGTATGTTTGATAGATATTGAGTCCCGTTAGATTTTTCATGTGTTTATTTTTTTTTATATTTTTATTTATCTTAGTGAAAACTCTGGCTTTACCACCGGCTGTTAGTAGGGGTAAAATCAGAATTTTCATGATGAAAAATTAAAATGTAAAGAGATTTAACACATGATATATATACTGAAAAATATTTTTTTTCAATGAAAAAGTGTCAATTAACACCTTTGGAGTGGCTGATAGGGTATATAACTTAAATAAAAAAGGAAAAAGGAAAGATAATTACATTGGAAAGCAATTCATGATTTTGTCACTTACCAAAAAAGAAGAGAATTTCCAGGAATTGTAATGGATTTTTGGTGAGCGAGTTCAGGGTTAGTTGTGAAGAGTAAATATTCAACCCAACCCACATCACCATTAGAGCCAATTCTTTTGCTACCATAGCCAAAAGGGTTAGCAGGACCAGCTTTATCTTTCTCAATTTGTGACAAGTTGAAGAACTTAACAGCTTCACTTTCTAATTTGGTGATGGTCTCAATGGGGACACCGTGATTCACCACCTTAAAGAATCCAAATTCTTGACAAGCTTTTATAATAAGGGTGTTGGCTTCAGGGTCTAATAGGTCTATCACTGGAATAATACCAGTGTAAACATGACCACTACTAGTGTTATGCTTGCACGTTCTAATGTGAGAAAAATTTTCTACAAGTGGCTGAGATAAAACCACCATAGTTTTTGTAGGAATAAAATCGAGTGGAATAAAAAGAAGAGGAAGAAGAAATTTTTGGTTGGATATGATGAATATGAGTTATGGTTTGGTAGGAATTGGTGGAGTTTAAATAAGGCTAATGCATGAGAGCAGAGATTCTTTGGGAGTCGTTAGAAACAAGAGGGCTCGTTTGGTAGGGTACTAGGAATAAAAAATAATTAATTTGGGGATTAAATTTGAATTGAGTAAAAAAAAAAGGGCAGTTCGGTGTACTAAGCTCCCGCTATATGCGGGGTCTGGAAAAGGTTCGGTGCACTAAATTTGAATTGAGTTTATCTCAAATTTAATTGGGATAAAATCAGGATATAACTAATCTTACTATTAGTTATTATGATATTGTAGTGTTATTTTTATCCGTATGAAAGGGTGAAATAACTTATTCTAGGATAATTAATCCCAACCAAACGAACCCTAAAGAAATGCCATATGGCTTAGTTGTGACTATTTGCTTGGTTACTTCCTCTATAGAGGGTGGACTTTAACTTTTATTTATTTACTTTAAATAATTCCATCATTTCATTGCATGGGTCTTAGTTTGATCAAGTAAAATTCTTACTTTGAATTTAAAATGTAACCAAAAAAAGCTTGAATTATGTGATTTTAAATTGTGATCGAGTCAAGATTTTCACAAAATATAGTTAAAATATTAAAAAAGAAATGCTCTCTTCATTTTAAAATATTTGTCTTACTTTTCTTTTTATTTTAAAAAAGAATGTCTCTTTTCTTTTTTTTGACACTTCCTTTTTTCAAATTTCCACATGACATATTTAAGACCATAAAATTAAATGATATTTTGATACATTTAACATAACTTTAATTAACAATCATAAGATTCAAAAGTCTTTTTTATTTTCTTAGACTGTGTGCTAAATCAAAACCAAAAAAATATTTTAAAACGAAGGGAGTATATAAGTAGTGTCAAGAGGATTTAGCATATCATTTATTTACATGCATAAAAATGACCTATATACATAGTGTAGTTTTCTAACAAATATGGTAGGTTTTAATTGACTCCTCTTAGACTAAGGCTGCACTGTCACTTATGATATTAAATTAAATATATTTATAATATACTAATCAAAAATTATTTTTGAATCTTGTTATTTTAAATATGACATGTCATTTCTGCCATAGATTATCATTAAGGGTAAATTAAAATTAAGATATTAAAATTAAAAATTTATTAAATATAAAAATGTGATATCTTTTTTTAAAATGGAAGAAAGAAAAGCCAAAGGTTCTTGAATTCTGACGTACAACTATATAGAAATTCAATTACGGAATGCTGCTTTACGTTACTCGTTCAAAATTTAGATGCTTCCTCAATTAGTATCATGCAGTAGGAAATTAAACAAAATATACTTTATCCTTCTTAAAAAGATTATCTTATTTTTTTATTAGTTTGTCTTAAAAAAATGTCATCTTTTCATATATAAAAATAATTTAATTTTATGAGATAATTTACGATCACACAAATATCTAAAATTTATTTTGAATCACATATTTTAAAAGTCTTTTTTATTTTTTAAATTCTATGTAAGCTAAATTAGGATCATTTTTTTGAAACGGGAGTAGTAAAATTTGATGTTCTGTTGACGTGTCAACGTGGTATAAAAAGACGGAGCTGACTTTTCTGGGTAGCGTTTGTTTACTTATCAGCGTTTCAATGTCACAAGCTAAAATAGCACTAAAAGATTCTTTGGCTGTAACAGCTTCCGCATGACATGTCAATTTGATAGAATATATTTAAAGAGCTTGCAAAAATGAACGAATAAAAATCGTTTACGCCCAAAGTTTTTCACAAATCCGATACTCTTTTTCATTTCTATTAATACAATGTTTTGGTTTGGTTTGATTGATGAACTACGTAAAAGTTGAAGTAAAAAAATTTCAATGTAACAATTATTAAATCCATTATAAATTTGCTGATCACGAATTAATTGGTCTTGAGCTATCAAAGACTTCAACTCAGAGGCGCAAGTTAATTTCTCTGGTGAAAAGTTTGCAAAGTAATTCGAGTGAAAAGTTTAAATTAAGTTCAACGGGAAGGTTGATTCACTTCCTAGTTCCTGGAAAGTATATCGAATTAAAGTTTATACGTATACAATTTGTGACTAAACATTTAAACCAAAGGGAAACAAGTGTTGCATATCAATAATCATGTCTCTGCTTTGCACTTTACAACAACAATAACAAATCCAGTGAGATCCCACAAGTGAGGTCTGGGGAGAGTAAGTTGTATGCATACCTTATCCCTACCTTGGAAGGTAGAAAGGTTGAATCTGATAGACCATCGGCTAAGAATAAAGCAATACAATAACAATAATGAAGCAGGTCATATAGGCAAAAGGACTAGTAACTACAACAGGAATATATGCTATGTCAGGAACAAGAGACAGAAAATACTAACAGGAATCGAAGAACAAACAACTACAACATAAATACTGCGACTATTGGAATGGAACGCCCTACTACCTACTATGCTACTTCTCTAATTTGTGTCCTCCACAACCTCCTATCTAAGGTCATTGTAAAGAAATGGATCTTGGGCCTAATTCAATCCCAAAAGCTAGTTTGTAGGGTGAGTATTGTTTAAGTCTATGTTCTCATTTCATATCCGATGTGGGACTCTTTATATTGGCCCAGCAGCCCCACGACCAGTTTATATTGGCCCAAGGCTACGGCAGTGGCATTGTGGCCCAGCCGGCCCATTGCCACCACGTCCGCCATCGTCGCCGCTGCTCCGACCACCACCACTGCCACTGTCACTGCTGCAGTGATTCTTGCCATTATTTTTTCGATTTTGACCCCTTTTGCCTCCACCGTTGTTACGGTTTTGGCTAGAATTATCCGAGAACGAGTGAGGGTCATTGAATTTGGCCATCATCATGACAGAATTAGCTCTGGTAGCAGCCTTTTTAGCCAAGTCGGCTTCTTCTAATGTGAGCATGGAACGGGCCTGGTCGAATGGTGGAAGAGGATTACTTTGGCAAAGAAGCATCCCAACGTCATTATAAGCCTCGGATAGGCCTGCAACCATCTGAAGAACAAGACGATCATTGGTGACGGGAGCACCAACGTTCTTGAGTTGATCCGCCTCCTTCAACCTTTTACAATATGCTGAGACACTCAGAAAATCCTCTATGGTGACATGGGAAAATTCATGCTCAAGAGTGACAACACGGGAATTTATGTTATCTTGGAAAATATCACACACCATATTCCAAGTTTTCATCGCCGTGGCGTCGGGCTCAATAATCGTCTACAAGAGGTCTGTAGAGATAGTGAAATAAATCCACTAAAAAATGATAGCATCAATGGTTGTCCTTAACACAAGGTCATCCTCTGGGGTAGGCACCTTCTCGTTGCCTGTGACCGAGGGGATGATGTGATGAAGGACTTGATGCGAGCGTGTGTGAACCTTAAATAATTCCGCCCATGTCACGTATTGGACGTTTTTCATCTCAAGAACAATAGGGATGTGGTTCTTGATGCTGGAGACTGTAAGGGCAGGATGAAACATGTTCTTTGATGTAGACATAATGAAAGAACAAGAGGAGAATTAGGAATTTGGAAAAAGTTTGGAAGAAGAAAAACAGGAGATGGCCGACGGCCAGGTCACGATTTCTGAGGGGGAGGGGGGGTGCTGCGGAGTTTACGTGGAGAAGGAAATTATGTGCCCTAGACTTCTGATACTATGAATGAGAATAATTCCTTGATTATTTTCATTAATGAATATGTATATATATATATATATATATATATATACAATATACAATCTGTAAATATGAAAAATAAATCTACCTTTTCTAATACAATACAATACTAATATATATTCCTACTATAATACTAATATCATAATTACACTTGTACAAGAGTATTACAAAATATGGTAAGTAACCTAATGGAATTCGGCTACTTGGTATATACGGGTATACCGTGTATACCGTCTGTCTATCAACGACAATCATGATACAATTAATCCTGAGATTACTTATCGAAATAAACTATTTTAATAAAATATAGGATAAAATAATCCAACGTTTAACTTGAATTTATTATGTTTATCTATTCAATCAAACGACATTTTATGGTTTGATCAAATCTGAAATCTGAATTATCAGATTTAAATATTCATTAAATGCGAATGAATAAGCATTCTCACTAAATTATATTGAATATATGTGTATTATTGGTGTTAGCGAACGAATGAGCCTAAATTTATATACTCCTCTATGAATCGAGTACCATATCTCCTCGTAGAAAATTAAGGTGACAGGATAACTGTCTTTGGTACTGAGTTGAACTGCAATCTTAGATGTATTATCAGATCAGTTATATCACTAGTAAGTATGATCACGTGTCAGGACATGGTAGTATTGGTAACTAGCGGAAGACTGGACGACCCATTCCAAGCAAAGTTTACATACTGATATTGCTGATGAATCTTTGAAATATCATGAAGTTGGATAAACGTTATCATGAAATTTGCAATTGAGTGACTCGCAGATGATATCATACATGGCGAATTTATATATAGATTTTGAGACACATGAATTTATGATTTTTATAAGAAATTAGATATTTTATATATATATTTTTAAAAATTAATCTAATATTACCTGATTGTATCCATGTTATAAAATATCCGATGATATACTTGATTAAAAATTTAGTTATTTATCGAAAGGAACAATCATCAGGTGTCAAAACCCTAGAATCACAGGTGTTAGGTAGCTAGAGTATTGTTTATTCCCAAAATCTATGAGTAATTCAATGTACAATCAGAAACAAGTTTATGCAACCAAAAGGGTGGCCCTACCCCGAAGTCCATCACATGCCACAGCTAATTCCATTCGCCAACTCTTTTATTTGCCTCATGCCTTTGTACCTTTCTAATACCAACGCACAATTCCTGCATCTGCTCTCTCTTCACTGACTCTTTTCTTTCATACAACAAAAAGATTATTAACAAAAGAAATAACACAAAAAATAGGAAAATAATCAGGGGTGGCCCTGCTATAAGATCAGTAAAGTAATATATATATATAAAGTTGTGTGTACTGTTAATTTTGAAGTTTTTCTCGGAAAGAAAACAATAAATATTTATATTATAATGTGGTGATCCTGGTAATAATAGGAAATGAAATAACTTTACGCGGTAATTGAGTAGTTATCTTATTGTCTCATTTATATCTTAAAAATTGATACTGGTCCAATTATTATTCATATATTTACCTTTTTCATTCTCCCTTTTACTATTTCTTATTCTCAATATTGAAAAATCTCTCAAACGATAATTTACTGTGGCTTACAAGTTACAAATAAAACGATTTGGTTCTTTTTAAATACATATAATGCTTACAGAATAATATTAATAGTTTCTATAATTGTTGCTTCAGCCGAAAGAAGTTTTTCGAAATTAAAATTTATAAAATATTACTTAGATCAACAATATATCAAGAGAGATTGAATGGATTAGTTATAATATTATCCATTGAAAAGAATTTATTAAAATAAATCGATTATAAAACAATAATTAATGATTGTGCATCTGAAAAAAGCTAGAAAAATAAGATTTAAACAAAAATATATATGATGATGCAAAGTCGGATAATGAGTATTCAAATTAGACGATGACAACCGTGAAGAAGACTCTTTTCTCAACTTTTTATAAGCTACAAGATGTGCTTTTATATATAAACATATAAGTCTTGTTTTTCCTTACCAATGAGTAACAAAATTCACTGGAAAACAACCTTTACAAATTTCATTTTTCATCATTTCCCAACTCACACTACACCTTATCTTTAAAATCCAACATTTCAAGGTCCTTTAAAGCCCAAGAGCGCTATGTATTATTGGTAGATTTATAAAAGAATATGAATATTAACTTTTTATTCGTAGGATGACATAGGTATTTCTATACGAAATAGATAGGACGTGAATCATAAAACAAGAACCTTCAAATTATACGTGCGACGAAAGTGAGAGACTGAAATTAATTAACCATAATTGAAGTTTTTGGTTAATGGCGATTATTACATCTTGTGCTATATCGCAGCCTAAACTCTAGGTCTCTAGCTTGTATGATAAGGAAGAGGAGAGGGCATGACAAATGTTGTCTCCTGTATATCAATCGTATACTATAGGTAACTTTTACAAGGAATTTTAGTGTTAACAATAATTACTAGAATTATTATATTTATCTTAATTATGGACTAAAGTTGGGATACAAAGATGAGATCAGAATAGAATTCATGGCATCTGAAAACGTGGGGTTTTAGGTTGCCGGATGTGTAGAGTGGTAGAAGAATCAGTTCGCCGTATTAAGTAAATTTAATATAAAATTTTGAAATATTTTTGTAACATAGTTTCTTTCATCAGCAAATAAATTTATTATTCATTTTTAACGCATGATTTTATAATTACATAGATATCCTCTTAAGGTAAACAAAAAAACATTTTTTTTTCTTGTAGACACCCGTCGAGTTAAATTGGACACTTAAAAATTAATAGAGACGTAAGTAGTGTATTTGTTTAGATTCTTTCGGTGGTCATGAAAAATCGAATTATTTAAGAATAATTTTTTTTAGACACGGGAATGCGCTCTATATTGACACGTGAATATGACTTTTTTTTCAATGCGCCATCCATCTTTGTCATAACGTTCTGTCAACTATCAAATTGCATTCCCATTTCCTATGGGCTAAGTGATTGAGCAATATAGGCTCGTTTTGGAGTTTATCTGCGTAAACTTGGGCCATCGAAGGGCTAGGTGAAAGCAAAGGCTGAAAATTGAATTTCCCTAATTTAAAAGGGAAAAGGACGCAAGTAGCCATCCGGCCCAAACTATTGACAACCGAATGGCTTAAGAAGCTTAAAAGATATTTTTAACCTTCTAAAAATAATTTTTTTGCGTAGCCTTTTTTTTAACTAATTTCATCATATTGATAGAAACTGTATCATTATTGTATATAATATGCATTACTACTGTATATATATAAAGTGTAATCATACGTATGATAATTGTATCATTGTTGTATAGAATATGTATCCCTACGGTATGTGCTTAAAAATATGTCATTGTTGTATAGTTTGTGTGTAATAAATATATAATCAACGTATACTTACTAATTATATACATATTATACTAATTGTAGTAAAAAACCTTTAGAAATAGCAATACCTTTAGTGATGATTTTTTGAGTGATTTTAGTTGCCACAAAAAGTCTGATCTCTTGTAGTGATTGGGCCGATGGGTTAGTGCTTGTCAATTATTTGGGCCAAAAGGTCAATTCGGGACATTAAGCCCAAGCATGGAGCATTAAATTTTGGGTCATTTCCACTTGTAACCCTATTTTGTGTTGGTCTTTAATTTTTGCCCTTCAAATAGGCTGGTCTTTACTTTTGTCCTTCAAAATTGAAATTATGCCTATAGGATCATAATTTACGCATCATAATATCCACAAGTTATGTCAGCTTCATTAAAGAATTTATGCCTCTATAGGCATAAGTTTGATTTTGAAGGGAAAAAATTAAAGACCAGCCCATTTGAAGGCCAAACCGTGCAATTACTTGTTAAAATTTCTATTGGCCATAGAGTGTCCTTTTCCTAAAGGACGAGCTCGTTAGCCTAGGACCATTTAGGAAATTTCACTTAAGGAGCCGCTTGGACATGATTTGAAATCATGATGATTTGAAGTTGAAGTTTTGCTTGGACATGCAATTTGAATTTTTAAGTTGTATTTTTTCTTATAGACATAAAAAATCCACAAGTTGTGAAAACCATCAAAACTCTCCCAATTCATGTGTAATTTTACCGAATGAGCACGTCATAGTTCATAACAAAATTAATACGCTATTAGAAGGCCTTTCTAAAAAATACAATATCAATTGATCAAACTTTAGTTTAATAAAATGGAAAATTGAACATGAGGTGTAGTGTAACTACTCTTTAATATAATCCTCACATATGGTTGGTGAGACTAAATTTGTTATAAATATACTACCAACTTGTAGATCTTTTAATATTTAATATAAATGGTTGGTAAATATATCTACCAACTTATAAATCTTTTTTACAAAATATAAACTTATGGGTCAACTTTTACATTTAAAAAATTTAAAATCATGTTTTTTTTTATGATTTGGGAAATCATGAAATGAAATCGCATGTCCAAACGATGATTTCATCTCATGAGCTGAAATCGCATGTCCAAACGCCTACTTGAGGAACTTAGGCCATGACTGTTGCACAACACATGCTTTATGAATGGCCAACTACATCTACAGATCCTTATATTTGCTAGTAAATTTTATTTAAATACTTGAATTATAATTTATTTCAATTGACACGTGAACACATGATAAAATATTCATATTAGACACTTCTGACCTATATCTCGAAAAAGTTTATGTTTGTGTTCATAAACATCCGTTTATGTAGATTAGTTAAATCACATAAAATATATATCCTTTAATTACATACATCAACATCAATTAGAATATACATGTTGTTTTACAACTTATTTGAGGTTAATGCATGTAACTAAAGGATGTGACATATTTTAAGTTGTTAACTTATCTATGTATGAGCATTTGAGAACACTTCTAACTCAAAATTTTGAAAATTTTGAGTTAGAAGTGTCTAATAGAAGCATAATCCTATGTTCAACTGTTCAATCCAAATATATCATAGGTTAAACGTCTAAATGAAAATTAGTGATAATTTAAAAGATTATCGATGTATTCTGTCATTCATATAACATGTGTCGTACAACACTAGTTTACGCGATTTGCTTGCCGAAAGGGATTTGGTATTTTAAAATGGTGTACTCTCTGTGATCACCTCATTTGAGGTTCTTACATTAATTTAATTGCTTGGATTGGCTTCACTTGTTTTACATGGAGGAATGTATAATGGGTTATTGGCACTTATGCATCTAGTTTGGGCTGTTTTAATATTGAGTAACTTACGTAAACATCTATAGTTTTTAGGCTTTGAATTAACCGTAGCTATTAATTTTATAATCACAATTCGCAGCTATATTTTGTTTATTTCGCATGTATTTGGGTATATTTCAATACACAGTTCCAAAAAAATATTCACATGTATTTGGGTGAGTTAGCGTGTATTTCGCGTGTATTTGGATGTATTCAATCGATGTATTTACACTCATAAAATGGCAAATACATTCAAAATATACTCAGATTTGAGATACAAGAAATAAAATACACTCAGATCTGAGATACAAGAAATAAAGTACACTAAAATCTGTGTGAAAGAGAATAATTTCTTGATTCTTTTCATTAATGTAAATGGTTTATATACATGATATACAATAGTAAACCTAACCTATAATTACGGAAATCAAATATACATTTTTCTAATACAAGACTACTACTATAATTACATTTTACTAATACAAGACTACTACCATAATTATATTTTACTAATAATAGCAGGAAATATACATAGTATATTCTGCAGTCATAGCGGGCAGTTGTCGTACGCTGATACTGTCCCTAAAATCTTCAAACAGAACTAAGGGAAGGCCCTTAGAAAAGATGTCAGCAATTTGGTACCGTGAAGGGACATGCAAGACACATACTTGTCCACGAGCTACCTTTTCGCGAATAAAGTGAATATCCATCTAGATATGTTTAGTGCGCTGATGTTGAACATGATTTCTAGAGAGAGATATCGCACTAACATTATCGCAGTATACCAAGGTAGCTTTCGGAATAGAAAAATGAAGCTCTAATAGGAGGTTACGCAGCCAACAGGACTCAGTCACCACATTGGCTACCCCTCGATACTCGGCATCCGCGCTGGAATGCGATAAAGTATACTGACATTTAGCCGACCAAGAGACTAAGTTATCACCAAGAAACATACAATAACCAGATGTCGAGCGTCTGGTATCTAGACATCCACCCCAATCAACATATGTATAAGACATAAGAGTAGATACGGATGATGGATATAAGTGTAAACCATAATCAAGAGTGCCCTGAATGTAACACACAATGCGTTTGAGAGCGTGCATGTGTTCTTCCCTCGGATCATGCATAAATAAACACACATGTTGCACTGCATAAGTAATATCGGTCCTCGTGAACGTAAGAAATTGAAGGCAAGACTGCGATAGTGGGAGGGATCCTCGTAAGGTGTGCTAGAATTAGCACTCAACTTTGGTTTGGTGTCAACCAAAATAAGAGATGACTTACAGGATGACATGTCAGCCCGTTCAATAATCTCAGTTGCATACTTCCGCTGGGATAAAAATATACCACATGCATGACAAGTCACATCTATACCCAAAAAATAACTCAAAGGCCCCAAGTATTTCATAGCAAATTCGGAGCTGAGAAGAGATATGATAGACTTGCGCATTTTATCAAATGAGGCAGTCAATATAATATCATGCACATATAACAAAATGTATGCCAGAGAAGTACCACGATGGTAGATGAACATAAAATGATCAGACCTGCTATGAGAAAACCCAATTGTAGACACATAATTGGCAAACCTTTTGTACTAGGCCCGTGGAGCCTACTTGAGCCCATACAAGGACTTCTTCAGTAAGCACACATGGTTAGGATGATCGGGGTCCTTGAAACCCAAGGGTTGATGCATGTATATAGTTTCCTTGAGATCACCGTGTAAGAACGCATTTTTCACTTCCAGTTGATGAATGGGCCATGCTTTTGAGAGAGAGAGACTGAGAACAGTGCGAATAGTTACCGGCTTGACCACTGGACTAAATGTCTCACCACAATCCACACCAACCCGTTGAGTTTTGCCATCACCTATAAGACGGGTCTTATGCCGCTCAAAACAACCATCAGTTTTTTTCTTAAGAGTAAAAATCTACATGGAACGAATAACATTGACACCATGCGGACGGGGCACCAACTCCCACATCTTATTTTCAATAAGAGTATTACATTCATCATCCATGACCACTTTCCAATTCGGGTCACAAAGGGCAGACACGGGGTTACGTGGTAGGGGAATTTAGTGACATTAGAATTAAGATTAAAATGTCGTTTTGGCCTAAAAATACCCCATTGACTATGAGTAACGGGCCCTTGTGCCAGAATAGAAGTGGGCCGGACTAAATGGTGGACCACATACGGTGAGAGCCCATCATCTAGAAAATTATAAGAATTAGATACTGAATCATGTAACTTAGCAAACGGAAATTGGATTTCATAAAAAATGACATGACGACTAATGATGATTTTATTAGAGGATAAATAATAACATTTGTAACTACGATGATTAGACGAATAACCCAAAAACACACAAGTAATAGAGCGGGCTTGTAGTTTGTTTATCGTAGTGGAGGGAAAGAGATGATAGCATAAACACACAAACCTCATAAGATGAGAATACGACGGATCTTTGTGATAAATAATTTTGAGTGGAGATTGGTATGTTAATCATTTGCTAAGGAGTATGTTAAGAAGGTAAGTAGTCATTTGTAATGCATTGTGCCAAAATGAATGTGGTAAGGAAGCATAGGCTAGTAATGTCTGAATAATATTATTAATGGTGCGTATTTTTCTCTCGGCTTTCCCATTTTGTGAGGATGTATGTGGGCTAGAAAACCGGAAAGATATACCACTAACCTTACAAAATTCTCTAAATGGCCCATTATCACATTGAATGTTTTTAATTTTCCGTTCAAATTGGGTACAGATGAATACTCTAAATGAGAGGAATGTGGAATAAACTTGAGACTTTTTAGATAAGGGAAAAGTCCACAAAAAATTAGAATAATCATCCAAAAATAACACATAGTAACGGTGGCCCAAAGAGCTCAAAACGGGAGATGTCCACACATCACTATGAATAATATCAAATTGCAACATAGTACTAGAATTGGAGGCAACAAACGGTAATTTAACATATTTCTCAAGCGGACAAGAAGGACAAACAGTAGTATTACGCGTACTATTACACTCAATAAAATTATTGTTTTAAGAGATAAAATGACAGACGCCCCCGGATAACCCAAACGCGCATGCCATAAGGAAGGTGCTAAGGCGGAAAATATTGATGTTGTGGCTTAATTAGTGGTGTTGGTGGTAGTGGAGGTGGTGATGAGATAGATCTCACCCCGACTATCACATCTCATTAAAGGTATCCCCATCGAGAAATCCTTCATAGAAAATCCAAAAGGGTAAATTTTCGAACAGACACCAAATTTTTAATTGAGGAGTATGTAGGACATTTTTCAAGGCTAAAGGTGGGTTCGAGGGAGATAAATTTGTGTGATTATAACCACGAATTGGAAAGAATTACCATTACCAATAATTATGCCATGAAATTTGCTCAAATTGAAATAAGACGAGAGATTACTTGGTCCGGACATCATGCGAGAAGTAGCATCGGTGTTCATGTACCAATTTACATTCGGAGGATTTAATCCAAGTGTATGCATCACTGTCTCGATATCCGTATGGGTCGGACTACTGCTTGGCCCACAATAGTGAAGGCATGCTGAGGTGAGGCCCAGCGGCCGACTGTTTGCCAGCCGAACTACTCGCCCAGCCGCTGATGCCTTTCTTTGGCGGCCGGCCTAGCCCAAGTCAAGAATGGAAGGGGCAGGGAGACATGTGCCACTGCCCGTTGGCCCAAGGTATGGCCCAAGGCCACTGCCCGTTGGCCCAAGGCATAGCCCAAGGCCACTGCCTAGCAGCCCAAACATGTTGCCAAGGGTTCAGTGGATCGGTCCCCTGCTGACCGCCACTGGTTGCTCGTCCGAGACCACCGCTACTACTGACATTGTTTTCGTCGCTGCCGCCACCCTTGCCACCGCCGCGTCCGCCACCGTGAATTTTTCCACAATTTTGACCCTCCCCGTTGTTACGGTTTTGACCATAATTTTTGAAGAATGATTGAGAGTCATCAGTTTCGCGGGATGTGGCCACCATCATGGCGGAATTGCCTCCGGTAGCTGTCTTTTTAGCCAATCCTGCTTCTTCTAATGTGAGCATGAAACATGCCTGGTATAACAGTGGGAGAGGATTGATTTGGCAAAGAAGAGTGGCAACCCCAATATAAGGCTCGGAGAGGCCTGCAACCATCTAAAGAATGAGATGAGCATTCGTGACGGGCGGGCCAACGTTTTTTAGTTGATCCGACAACTTCTTGAGCCTTTGACAATAGGTGGGATGCATTAAGAAAATCCTCCATATTTATGTGGGAGAATTCTTGCTCAAGGGTCACGACACGAGATTTTTTGTTATCTTGGAATATATCACACAACCTATTCCAAGCTTCAATTGATGTGGCGTCGGTTTCAATTATTGTCTGTAAGAGGTCCGTAGAGATGGTGGAATAAATCCATTGGAGCACCGTAGCATCAAGAGTTGCCCACAACTCTATTTCATTATCAGTTGAAGGTACATTCTCCTTGACTTTTTCCGGTTTGATGATGTGATGGAGGACTCTATTAGATCATGCGTGAACTTTAAACAACTATCTTCACGTCGCGTATTGGACGTTTTCCATCTCAAGAACAATAGAGATGTTGTTCTTGATATTGGAGACTGCAAAGGCATAATAAAAGGTGTTCTTTGTGGTAGACATGATGGAAGAACAAGAGGAGAATTGGAGTTTTGAAAAAAAAATTGAAGGGAGATGGTGTACGGCCGTCGGCCGATTTAGGAGTAGGGCGGAGGAAGAGGGGGATTTTTGGAGAAGGAAAAGTTTGCCCTAGACTGATGATACCATCAAAGAGAATAATCATTTGATTATTTTCATTAATGTAAAGTGTTTATATACATGATATACAATAGTAAACATAGCCTATAATTACGGAAATTAAATATACATTTTTTCTAATACAAGACTACTACCATAATTATATTTTCCTAATACAAGATTACTACCATAATTACAAGATCTCTAATAATATCAGGGAATATATGTAGAATATACTACGTATATTAGAAATATACTACGTATATTCCATCATTGAGATACAAGATATAAAATAAATAAACTCAGATCGGACAAAATCCGATCGGTTGACCATGAATTCCGGCCAAATTACAACAAAGATGAGGAGGAGGAACGGAAGTGTCGGATCCTAGGACTTTGACTACGCCTGAAAGCTCGCTGCCGAGTCTTTAAGATACCCGGAGGAATGTCGCCTCAAATCACTCTAAGAGCAAAAGAAAGTACTTATACTAGCATATGCATGGATTTAATTGAATAAACAAATAAGATTGACAAAAAATGTATTAAACTATGGGAAATAAAAGGAACGGACGTGTGATGGAGATGATTAATTAAGAGGATTAAGAAATTGGAGCTTGATGCAGGAGGAGTGAGGTTTAGATACATGGTATAATTTTGATAGGTAATTAAAACACATGGTATAATTATGGTAGGTGATTGATTTAAAGTACATCTATGATAGGTAAATACCATTTAAATATTAGATATGCTATGTAAAAAAAATACGGGGATTTGTCCAGAATTTGCGAAAGATTCTCTTCCGAGCTCCGAGTTTGCTTTTGGCTGCTAAGGACTTGATTACGCTTGGCTTCTCCCTCTATTTCCAGTGGATCTCACTTTCTTGTCTTGATTTGGGCTTGCACCTTTGTCCGTTCGTATGGCGTAAAAGTCGTTTCAATCGGGGGAAGATCCGGTGAATGACCTTTAAGGATTTCATGACACAGAATTAATAGATAGACTGATGACATGTCCAATGCCAACCTCTACCAAAGGGGAATTTAAACGATGTTGCTGCTGATAGGGATTCGCTAAACCTAAGATCAAGAGCTCATGAACAAAGAATGGTGGAATACTTTGACTTTCAAATAGATGAAGATACCTACTGGTGAAGACACAGATTGGGGCATGCGAATCTCTATTTTCTATGGAAAGCACTTATAGTAGTGACACGAATTCACCACTACTTATGACTTTGCCAATGGGGCGCTAACCCGTTCTGGTTGTTATGACTGGCAAGAATCAGTAGGTTATTTCAGTCTTGCTTGTGTGATTTGGTCCTTCTTACAAAGACTATCATTTGCATCAGTTCTGATCTATCCAAGGTTTCTTCAAACAAACCCATGGACTACAAGGAAAAGATAGAACATTGCCCAGCAACAACAGCTGATTCAATAGCAGATGGTCTTGAAAAGAACCTTTCATTCGATGCTTCTGATTCAACTTCCAGACAACCAAGCAAAGGTCCGAAGGAGGCCAAGGCAAGTGCCAGTTTTCTTTTTTTACACTGCCTCCTGGATATGTAAAATACATGAGGATGCTTGCCTAGCAGGAAAATGAGGGAAACTGATACTCAATTTAAAGTGAGTAAACAGAATTCCATACCCAATCTCGTAGATACATAGAGAATTATGTGGAAAGCCGTATTCGATGAAAGTTGTATGTACGGATTGGAGGGAGATCTTTCATATCTTTCGAGATCTACCTGGGGTCAAAAAGCCAAAATCAATTATTTTAGCCCTTATAAAAAGAAAACTGATTAGTGAACCCCTTTCACTTTTGTAATGTACTTAATTAATGGTCTTCAGTCTACCATTCCAAGGGAAATGCCTGGCTATTCAAAGCTGGCGTGGTAAGCAGACGGTGAGTGAAAGTGAATCGGTTAACAAAACTGAGGAAGATGCCTAATTAGTTTTATCCCAGAGCAGGGGAGTGAAATAGTGAAATCGCAAGGAAAGCCCTCAATTAGATTAGCAAAGATCTTCAGCTCTATCTCATATTGCCTACGAGCTCTCTGCGTTCTATCCAATAAGACTATTTGCTAAAGTTCAAAGGCCAGATTGCGAAGTAAGTTAAACAGTCATTCTAAAGCCTTCTAGAGGTGCCTATAAGGAAGTGGAAATAAATCCATCTTATCATTTAGACGAAAAAATATTATGATTCTTAAGAACTCAACGGGCCCTTCCCCTTCGAATCAAACAAACAAAGAAAGGAATCCCGTTGAGTTCTTACGCTTTCATGTTGAATGCTTATACACCATAGCATGTTGGGAATAAGGGGGACATAGTGAACGTAATCACTCCCTTGGTTGGGGGCTGTGACTCCCCTATCCTTTCCATTTTTGGATTCCCAGGTCTTTTTTATTATCACTGTTGGAATATTTTGGTTGACGACTTGGTCAGGGCGGTTCACAATTTCTTTGAGGAAGGCGCTGTTAAGCCCTAAGTTTGAATTCCAATTTCATTGCCCTTATTCCGAAAGTCTAAAGTCCTTTTTTCACCAATTCCGACCTACCTTTATTTATGAGATATTTGAAGGAGAGCTTTGTAAATCTCATGCGTCGTTCAACAAAAGAAAGATTCATAATCCACTGCCTTGATCCACTTTCCATTATTTGTGTATGAAAAAATGTACGAACACAAATAATGAGCAGACCAGCCCACTTTTATATGTGGGTTCATTTCAGAATATTTTTTTTGTTTTGAATAAAGAAGCGCGTGAACTTTTAGTGTAAGACATGTGTTTTTCTCAGTGGATGGATGGGATAAATGCATATATTGCTTTAGTTTGTTATTGTTATGTTGATGTTATATTAAAGAATGAAATCTAAAAAAGTTGCTTAGTCCCATTCTTTAGTTTTGTATTTCTCATACCGTGTAAGCGAACTTCAAGTCTGAATTATGTACTATACTCAATAGGAAGCGTCACAGCCACCCCCGATGTCGATCTGCAGTATTAGTTTGAGAAATTCATTTGGTTTTTAACCTAGAGCGATTGGTTTACCTGTATCATGCAAATGTCCAACACTTAGGTGCTTTCTAAGATCATCATCTATGAAAGATGTATGACATGTGTGGATAATGAATGACGTGCAGGGTATCCAATATCTTAAGTACAAAATGTAAGACCTAAAAAGAGAAATGAGCTTAGTACAACACGGGATAGAAACCTAATCCTAAAAGGAGAAAACCCATCACTGAACAATCATAGAAATAGAAGAAATGGGTTCAGACCAAGTGACAGAACTCTCTATGAGTTGGGCTACATAAAAGATCTTTTTCTACTAAAATAGATGTAGGCTTAACTAAAGCCCAAGCAAGTTGAACTCTATGGAATCTAAGCCTCACTACCCTTACCCTCTTAGAGGGTTACAAGGAATTTTTGGCCGGCCCCATATAGATTCAGCTTAGGGGTTTATGAGAGATTGATTGATGGACCTAAGATAAACAACTAAGAATGAACCTAAACCAAAACCTATAGACTGAATTAGGAGAGTAGAGGTTTAATTCAAGACCAGGAAAGCAAGTTATATCGAAGCCCAATGCCAAGCAAAGCCCTAGACTACAAGTGAAGAAATTGGGTTCAACTAAGCCCTTAACCCAAGATGAGGTGGAGCCTTAACCCAACACAAGAGGGGCCCTGTAGGATAGTGGGATTAGTCATCCCAACATAGGTTGTTAACCAAAAAGGATAAGTTCCCGTGAAAATTGAAAAATACCTCCCCCTTAACCCCCCTTACTTGGCAAATTCACATTCGTAGGAAAGGTATGTTCTTTTGTCTCTTTCCCTCAAGCGAAGGAACATATTAATAAGATAATAATATCTCTCTGCTTTCTAGATAGATAAATAAGAAAAGGCTTAGCATATCCTATATAGATAAAAATCAGAAGCATGTGCTCAATCAGTATTCTCTCCTGCCAAAAGTCCAATCCATCTACGAACACCGTTCTGTCTTTCAAGACTTCTGATCCTCTTTCCCTTCTCGGTTAGCTCCTCTGGTATCCATACTTCTTTTTCTCGAAGAGGGCAAGTCTTCGTCATCTTGAGGTTCGTATCTCAAGCGGATCCTCTTTCCCTTCAACCTGATCACGTAAACTCCTTTTAAGATGTCCAGAAAGGATATGACAATTCGGTTCCTATCTACCATTGGTGTTAAAGGGAGAACTGTCGGTTTTTTACTAGGTGGCTAATGTCTTTGATGCTTTGGTTTTCCTAGGAAAGGGTAAGGGTTCCAAACAACGAGTGTGAGCTTTTATGAAGACTTGCATCACTATTCGTTTCCTCATGGATCGATTGCTCATTTTCTTCTTCCTTTGGGCATGAAGTGTTTGGTGAGGCCTTTCTTCGCCTGTTGAAAAGCTAGCCCTTGCTCAAAGATCTTTTTTATTTAGCACTAGAGGGATCTTAAAAAATCGATGGAATGCGATCTCATATGCAATTTCCTATGAGGGTTGGACCCCCAGCATCTGTAGAAGAAAGGGGAAAGTCAATGATGAAACTGAATTTCCAAGCGGAAGGATGAGAAAAAAAATCCACTATTACCAAAAATCTTTCCTTCTTTTTTAGTTTTTGTTTTTTCCCTCGTAACAATCATAAGTTTATATTTTTGCATCAATTATTTCACAAATTATGTCCCGCATGACTTTTGCCTTTAAAAAATTTCATACCCAGCTAAATATAAGATCGATGCTAAAAGTCAAAAATTAAAGGCTAGCCCATTTGAAGGAAGGCCAAACCCATCGGGGGGCTTTGTGGTCGGCAAGATCTTTCACTTAAACACTTCAATTAAGTTTTGTACTATTGAGCGCTCGGATTATATTGAATTTATTTCGAATAGTTGAGGTGTTTAAGTGAAAAATGTTTACGACCATAAAAATCCTGATGGGTTTGGCCTCGAAGGAATCATGCAATTTCTTCATGTATGATACTAATAATGGGATCATATGGATATCCCATTGTAGGTCTGTTCATCAGGCGGTTTGGATCGGGTTTTGCACATTTCAGATTATAATTTTGCTTTTCGAATTTCGCAACAGGTAATTCGCAAAATTCGAATTCGATCCAAATACGTTCGGATTGGATCAGATCTTTTAAGTTAGATTTCGGATAAATTAGTTTGGAAATTTTGGATTTTCGATTCTGCTTATAAGTTGAATTTCTTCTTCTTCTCCTTCTTACAAAATGAACAATCAAATAAAATATTTATATCAAATTGCCTTAATATATAGTTCCCCGTTGCTAGCACAATCATATAAATAAAGTACTCATACAAGTAATAAAAGCATTGTTAAGGATGCAACAGAAGCAGTATTAGTTTATGAATGAACAAGTCTAATTTAGTAAAATCATCACATACATAGAATATATACTGACAATGAAAATAAAAAGGAAATCTAAAAAGTAGTCATCTTAAAAATTAACAAATCCAAACTTATTGAACTTAGTAATTTTTTTAATATAGGGGTTGATATGTAATGACTAAGGTATATTTAACTTAAAATAATGCACTAATATATTAATTGATAGTGGGGTAGCCTAAACATAAGGTATAAGAAATTCGGTTTTCGGATATCTAAAAATTCAAAGTTCCAAATCCAAAATCCGATTCAAAATCCAAAAATTATAAAAATTAAATCTGAAACTCAATCTAGAATACGAAATTTCAAAATATAAATCTAAAATGTTATAATTTCAATTCGAAATTCGAATTTATTCAAACTATGCACCCTCTTAACCCATTGTGCTATATCTTGTACACATTGTTGGTTCTAATGCATCCACATCACACATCTGTTTCTAAATCCGACACGTGAAAATGCAAGATAATTAGATACCCGAATGGTATACTCGAGAGCGGAACAACAAAATTAATAATCCATACCTACCATATAATAGCTCCACCCATCAAAACAAGGTGCACATTGTGTTGGTGTTTGGTTTTTAGTAAGGCTGATCAAGGGGGCGGATTCGGGGCGGGGCGGGTTCCGGCGGGGCTGGGAAAAGGGTCGTGACCGGTCATTCGACGGGACCAGCGGACCGGGACTGGCGGGACAGGCATATGTTCCCTCCCGTCCCCAGTCCCGTCGGAAAAGGAGGTCGTTGTTGGCAGGGCGGGGTCGGGTCAGTAGCGGGCCGATTTCAGTTTTTTATAGACACTTAATTTCAAAAAAGCTGTGAATATAATCACTTAAATAATTGAACAAGATAGTGTAATACAAACATCCCAATGTTGTTTTTGTGCCTCTTATATTATTTAATAGAAATATGATTTTTTAATACAATTTCAAAATTGTAACTTTGTGGTGTTGTTCAAAAGTTGCAAATCACATAGTAAAATTACAATTAAAAAATTACATAGTTAAAAACACTTTTTATAATTTCTTCACAATGTCTTGAGGTTCTTCGGTTGGAATTGGAATTTGTTGGTCAAATTGTTCGATGTCGCTTCATGTTCCCTCGAACAAGATTTCGTTGTAGTTGTAGTCGTCTTCTTCATTGATCTCTAGTTGACCGCACCTTCTACGTTCCGCTTGAATCCAATCTCTGAATAGAACTGTAAGCTCCAAGATGTCTCCCGCTAATGAGTGTCGGTGCTCTCCTATTTGAAATCTTCCGACAGAAAAAGCTCTTTTAGACGTTGTTGATGACTCTTGAATGTTCAACACATCTCGGACCATCTTTGCTAGTACCGGAAATGTCTTCTCATTTTCCCTCCAGTATTTAAACAAGTCTTCACGTCCTTCTTCATTGAGAATTGTTTGGTACGGTATAACACCTTGCAAAACAAAAGTATCAAACTTGCTAACTGTTGAAGAAGTGGAACCACTAAACATTTTATTTCGAAGGCTTTCAATACTAGCAGCAGAAACATCATGTCTTTTATAAGATTGTATTGAAGAAGAAGATGGTATAGAAGCTGGTTGGTTATTTGCGCTTTGTTGTTGGTAATGCGTATATACTTTTTTGCATTCATCGTGTATGTTAGACAAAACTTCTTCTTTAGTTGGTTCCTTATGTGGTTCTTCATTTGGGTCTTTTAGAGTTGGAGGTGGAAGTACTGCTATACAATCATAAATCGTTTCAATAAGTTCTTTACAATCGTCTATTTTAATAGTCAGGTTTAATAGCACCAACAATATAAATAGTGGGAATAGGAAAAAATATTTTTTTAAGTTTCATAAATATTTTTTAATAGGTGTTTTATAAGATGGTTTTTTCATATATTCATTAAATAACAAAAATATTAGAGTATATAAAATAACATTGGTGAAATAGTAAGATAATATATACCAGAAAATTCTTTAGTTGCTTGAAAAAATTTCTCTAAAAATCCAATAAGTTCTGAAATTTTTTCCAATCATTATCTACAAGCATATCACTTAGATTTCTATTATGGGAGTTAAAAATAAAGTTATAGGTCTTCTATAATCGTAAGCAACAAGTTGTTGTTCATATAGAGTTTCTAAAAGGTAATCCACATTCGTGACAAGTTTTTTTTATATTTCTTGCGTCTTTATATTTTATTACCTCTAAAAATAAAGTTTATAGCAAATTGTACTTTATTAAGAATGTCTTGAAAAAGTGATAGACCATCATTTACAACTAACTTATAAATATGACACGCACATTTTGTATGAAAATGATCAGGAAAAAATGGAGTTAATAGATCTTTTAAAAGTCTCACAACATAATTATTAGGAGAAGTCGTTGAGAAATAGGGTTAAAGTGTAAATATACTAACTTAGAAGTTAAAAATAAATATTAAGGGGTAGGGGGTTTAGGGGGTGGGGGGCAAAAATGGCCGTTATAGCCGTTGCACAACGACCAAAATTGAAATTTAGCCGTTGTTGCAACGGTAATTTTTGCAAAGGGGGGGATGGGGCAGGGACGGGGTTGGGGCGGGGTCGGGTATGGAGCGGGTCTGGGCGGGACTGGCCCGGGCGGGACAAGCCCAGGTCCCGTCCCGGGATCAAACCCCGACACTGTTTTTTTAAAAAAAAATTAGGGGTATCAGGGCGAGGGCGGGGCGTGTTTCGGTATGGGGCGGGTTGGGATCGGGCCAACCCGGCCCACTGACCAGCCCTAGTTTTCAGTGTTAACACCTCATACACAAAAAAATTAATACTTGATCTTTGGTCCCACTCTAAACTCTTCTGTCAATACATATAAATTCTTCAAACTTTATTAAAGATTGCTATCTCATCTTTCCATTAATGGCACATAAACCCCAATTCTAAATGTATACTGTGCTCAAGGTTTATGGACCAGATCTTTCTTTAGAAATTAGGAAAGGGAAGAGAATACTACAAAAGAACAGTATATCCTTTTCTTATTGGGTACAAGAATAAGAGATAAAATATAAAGTAGACAGAAGTATTATCCGTTCAAGTGTTTTATAGTTTTTTTAATTATTTTTATAATTATGATATTTGAGCTAGCTTGCACGAATCTCAATTAATTTTATGAAGTATTTTCTATTTTTCACCCTTCAAGTAATGAATAGATCTATCCATCAATGCTTGAACAAAGATAAAAGAAATCATCTAATGTATTTAACTCCACTCGAAATAGATACGAATAGTTGCTCCTCTCTTTTGAATTCTATTTGTCATCTTTATATTTTGTCATTCTCTTCCGTTTGAGCATAAATCAAGTTATTTTTTGCTTCTAAGTTGACAAAATTTGGCCAAACATTCTTTTTTTTTCTCCTTAATCTTTTTCTTATCAATGGGTAAGAGTATTTTTTTTTTTTGCCTTTCTTAGCTTTTCCTTTTAAATTTTAATTTGTATCAAATGATGAAGGTTATTACACTTAAAATTTAGTGTTCTAGAACGAAAGAAGGCCAAGAAATAATCATGATCGAATTAATTAGTACTTTATTTTGTAAATATTAAATCTCCTACTTTCCTTATCGGCTTCTCGTGTTGAATCAAACATTTTTTTACAAACAAAACTTTTGTAGAACATATACTTCCTAAATAATTACGTGGATCCACCCATATTTATAAATATACTTTTCTTAATTTAATAAAATTAAAAAGGTAGAAGGATAGTACAATAACTTATTGCTCTCTCTCCTTTTTATAAACAAAATAGTCTCAATAAAGTATATACATCCAAACATCTTATTCTATTTTCTTGGAAAATCAAATCAAGACATATCAAAAGAGAAATATCATTTCGTGTAGAAAAGTCGCTATCATTTAACTTTAACCCATAACTTTGCAGGGGTTATCTCTACATTATGAAATGTGAAGGAGCTTTGTGTCACAAATGGCAAACTTATGGTGTAATCCGTAATTTAAACTTTTTTTAAGAGCAAGGACATCTCTCCATGATTACATAACATAGTAACAGCTTGTTTGGAGGGTTGTTATCTAATGTATTATGTTGTCAGTTTAAATATAATATTTATTTTAATTGTTATTTAAATTATATTATATCGTATTGTTAAATCCATCATTACGTAAGAATGAAAAAATTCATTTTATGTAATAATTGATTTGGTATTATCGCGTCGTTATTCTATTTCTTTTTCTCATTTTATCTTTATTTAATATCTAATAATTCTATTTTATCTTTTGCCCTATCTTTTTATAATAGCTCTACCTCATACCCTACTTTTTTTATAGATTTATCGTTCAAATTACTAACGTATGTCATATTCTTCAATAGAGTAAATACAACATAACGCAATATAATATAATACATAGATTATGAAATTATATGTAACAACCATCCAAATAAAGTGTAAATGAATGGTTGCATTTGCGGTAAACAGTATTCTCAGACGGAATGTTGGGTTAAAATCATCCCTCTACTGTGGCTCAAACCTAATGTACATCCTTTTGTTATCTTAGTGAACAAAAAAATCCTTATCCTATTTAAAAAGTGACAATATCCTTCCTTCTGTTAAAAGCTGTCAAAAAAATCATTGTCCCAACAAAAGAATGTGCCAAGCACATGACATTCCCCTTAAATTTTCTCCTTCCCGACTATTTCCACCTTGCAAAGCAGAGATTTCAAAAACTAAATTTTTCTTCAACTAAAATAGCCTAGAACTTCTGGGAACAAAAAACATAACTCCCACTCTTCTACACAAGACATGGTAAAAGATCACAAGATTTTCTTTTCTTTCTTGTTCCTATAGTGCTTTAATTGATTAATGTATTTGACTTATGTTCTCGACATCTTCATCATTTCTACAAAAAATTATTGCTTGCTAAGAACTATTAGAAATTACCAAAAATTGATAACGCAGCATCAATTGACAGGTGATGGTAAAACAAACTTCAAGTCAATTCTACTATTTTTGTGTTTTTGGGTTATCCATCTAATCACTGTGGTTATAAATGTTTTGATTTATCCTCTAACTAAATTATAATTAGTCACCATATTATTTTTTATGAAACCAAATTTTCGTTTGCTAAATTGTATAGTTCCGTGACTAGTTCGTATAATTTTTTGGATGATGGACTATCACCGTATATTATCCACCATTTATCCGAGCTATCCCGTAACCCAAATCCTCCAGCAGGCCCACTTCTTGAAGGCCCAATTTCTCCTGGCCCACATATTCACGACATTGTTCCCGAGTCACGGCTTAGTGCATGTCTCGGCCAGCTTCTGCCTCCGAGTCTTGGTCCGGTCTGGGTCCAATTCCTAGCCCAAATAATTATTCTCAGCATCCATTTTTTCAGCCACCTAATGTTGGGGCAGCAGGCCCACTGCCTACCCGACAAATACCCAAATCCCGTTCATTTCTATCTCGAGTCAAAGGCCCGTTACTTGTAGCCAACGGGGTATTATTAAACCAAAAAAAATAATCTTAATTCTAATGTCACTAAATAACCCCTACCATGAAACTCAGTGTCTGACCTTCATGACCCGAATTGAAAAATGGTCATGGATGACGAATATAATGCTCTTATTGAAAATAAGACTGGAAGTTGGTGCCCCGTCTGCCTGGTGTCAATATTATTCATTCTATGTGGATTTTTACTCATAAAGAAAATTATGACGGTTTTTTTAGAGGCATAAGACCCGTCTTGTATGTGATGGTAAAACACAACAGGTTGGCATGGATTGTGGAGAGACATTTAGTCTGGTGGTCAAACCGACAACCATTCTCACTGTGCTTAGTCTGGATCTCTTGAAAGCATGACCCATTCATCAACTGAATGTGAAAATACTTTCTTACACAGTGATTTTAAGGAGACGGTAAACATGCATCAGCCCTTGGATTTTAAGGACCCCAATTATCCTCACCATGTCTGTTTACTGAAGAAGTCCTTGTATAGTCTTAAGCAGGCCCCACGGGCTTGGTATACGAGGTTTGCAGATTATGTGTCTACTATTGAGTTTTCACACAACAGGTTTGATCATTCTTTGTTCATCCATCATCGTGGTACTTCTCTAGCATACATTCTGTTATATGTGGATGATATAATTTTGACTGCCTCTTCTGATAATTTGCGCAAGTCTATCATGTCCCTTCACAATTCAGAATTTGTTATGAAAGACTTGGGGCCTTGAGTTATTTTTGGGGTATAACTGTCACTCGTCATGCAGATGGTCTATTTTTATCACAGAAGAAGTATGCGGCTGAGATTATTGAGAGAGATGACATGTCGTCTTGTAAGTCCTCTTCTACTCCGGTTGATACCAAACCGAAGATGAGTGCTACTTCTAGCACACCATATGAGGATCTCACCCACTACCGGAGTCTTACAGGGGCTCTTCAACATCTTACTTTCACGAGATCAGATATTACTTATGCAGTACATCATATGTGTTTATTTATGCATGATCTGCGGATTGAGCACATGCATGCGCTTAAACTCATTATTCCATACATATAGGGCATGTTTGATTATGGATTGCATATATATCCATCCTCCGTTTCTACTCTCGTGTCTTATACATATGCTGATTGGGGTAGATGTCTAGATATCAAATATTCCACATCTGGTTATTGTATGTTTCTTGGTGATAACTTGGTCTCTTGGTCGACAAAACGCCAGGCTAATTTATCACGATCCAGTGCGGAGGCCGAGTATCGAGGAGTAGCCAATGTGGTGTTTGAGTCATGTTGGTTGCGTAATCTTTTATTAGAGCTTCACTTTCCTATTCAGAAAGCTACCTTGGTCTACTGTGATAATGTTAGTGCCGTCTATCTCTCGGGGAATCCGGTCCAACATCAGCGCACTAAACATATCGAGATGAATATTCACTTTGTTCGCAAAAAGGTAGCTCGTGGACAAGTACGTGTCTTGCATATCCCTTCAAGGTACCAAATTGCTGGCATCTTTACTAAGGATCTTCCCTTGGTTCTGTTTGAAGATTTTATGGACAGTCTCAGCGTACGACAACCGTCCGCTATGATTGCGGGGGTGTGATAGAAGACGATATATACGGACAAACCGTGTATATCAAAGGCCGGGTTTTGTATATTCTTTTACCATATTTGTAGAATCTTTGTACAAGTGTAATTATGATATTAGTCTAGTATTTGGAAAAACTATTAGAATTATAGTAGAAAAAGGTAGAGTTACTTTTTCATATTTAGGAATTGTATATTTATATATATACATTTTCATTAATGAAAATAATCAAGGAATTATTTCTTTCATGCTTTTTTGAGAAAATAGAAAGTTGTAACTTTGTTGGCTAACTTGAGATGTACCTCTTCTAACCTGAAATAAAAAAATTAAAATATTAAATATGAATATTTGTTTATGTAAACTATGAGAAAAATAATTTAAATATGAATATTTGAATATTCTTACGGGTAGCTTTTTTAACATTATGGCAACTTGATGCTCCCTCGATCACGATGGATTCCAAATTACAAGGGTAGTCCGACAGATGAATTTCAATGTCATCTGAGGAAAAAGTACTGCAAGTTCTATTGTTGTGTCCAGATATACCACATTCTTATAATCAACTGATTTTTATTTTCGCTTGGTCATAAATCAGGATCATTCATATACAATATCTAAGCTTTATAAATTTTTTGATATGTCTCGACCTTGTAGCAGTCATCGACATCATCAAAAACTTCATCATAAATGCCTGAAAGTTTCCATTTCCAACAACTGCATGTCATGTTATACAAGTCAACAGCCCAAGTGTCACCTTCAAAAGGCCCAATCACTTCATAGTTTCACATGTTCGACTTTTTAGGAATATAACTGGCAACATCCTTCATAGTTTTGGCCGACTTCTTCTTAATAATAGAACAAATATCACCCAAATTTCATTTTTTTTTTAGCTTTCTCCCTATTCAAATTAATTTTTGTCATGAACAAGTGCCTAATGGTCTCCAAAATTTTAACAATTGGTTTATCCCTCGCATCAAGATTAAATTTATTTAACACCTCAGATTGATTGTTCAAAAGAATGTCACACTTAGTAAGCGGAGAGAAATATGATATTGATCATTCACTAGGCAATTTAGCAAAAAGCCATGCATAAGCATCTTTATCTAACTCAAACAAATCAGCCATATAAGCATCAAAACTGTCAATAGTTGTTGCTAAAGCTGCATTCCAAAGAGTATTTTTAATGCCATTCCACCGAATCCAGCTTTCTTGAAATTGCTATGCAAGTGTCGCACACAAAATCTATGAGTAACATCGGGAAACACTAATTCAAAAGCTTCAAGAAGTCCTTTTTGCTTATCTGACATAAAAGTCCACAAGTATTGCTCTTCGATTTCAAGATCATTCATCAAATATGTTAAAAACTCACGCCATGTTTTCTTATTTTCCTTCTCAACTATTGCATAAGCTATCGGAAAGATGTTGTTTGATAATAATTGTGCCCCATACATAGTAGCCTTCAACCAACATCGTCGACCCCAACAATCTTTCTACAGCCAGCCTTGAAACCCGCTTTACAAGCTGCATCACAAACATAAAATCTCATCGGCTTGTTAGGAATCTCATTTGGAGTTAATTTCATGAAAACAGAAGTCCCATGGTTGGTTCGAATAATTTCATAATATACTAAACTGAACATTTATATTTCCATCAACCAATTCAATAGCCTTTTCTTTGCCCTTCTTACTTGATGGATACTCACATGTAGCCGTAATTCTCTACTTAATGTATCTCTAAATTCTGATGTTTTCCAATTCCTATTTGATCTAACTCTATCAACATACTTCCTTGCAATTCAACTAGAAGTGATACTTCCGTTGTTATAATTTCACTCAAAACAAGTATGGTCAGGGACAAACATCTTTATTTGAAAAGATACTTTGTCCCTTTGCATCGATGAGCCCAATATCCTGCACTTACATTTGTCTTTTGTTTTGCAGTTGACCCTAGCTCTTTCTCTGTCATCTTTGATCCACTCGATGAACTTTCCTATTTTGACTTGATTTGCAATCACAACTTCTTTGAATTCTTTCTTGTTACCGAATACCATTCCCAACTCCAATTTGGGGTTAAAGGCATATGTTTTTGGGTTGTGTTTCGGAAAGTCAGAATTTTCATTTTCAGAATCACAATCACTATTCAAACTCCTTGTATCATCAGAATCTACACAATCTGAATCACCCTCCAGATTCTGCATCTCTTCACTTACATAATCTTGATTTTCATCATTTTTCTTATGTCTCTGATTTATATTGACCCCAAAAAATTCTGATTCAATATTCCTAGAAAAAACTATATCATCTTCCTCTAGCGAATAATCAGAATCCTCAAAATCTTCATCATGAGAATTATCATTATTTTTTTGTATCACTTACTGGCAAAGAATTTCTTCTCGTCTTCTCGCGACATTAATTATCGTCATGATAGAAATTTAAATGTTCGAAATATATCTCAATCACTTTGTCCTTTGAAATGCAAGTAACAACTTTAGCTGCTTCAATGTTGCTACCAACTTAACGAACCTTATAAAGGGTTAAACCATACTTGTGCCAAAACACCACAGATTCTTTGTCATAACCACATTATTCGGCCATATTTTTAAAATCTGATAAATTTATTGTTATCCCGTTTACATAGTCAAAATATTTGATTTCACCTACGTAGCCTCTTGTCGGACCACGCACAAATGATCCGTCGTGATGTATTTTAAATGTGAAAAGGGATGCCTCAGAGATAGGATCTGCACATAATATCACAAATATAACACTCTTTCTTATATATATATATATATATATATATATATAAAGGAGTATAAGTTCAATATAACCAGTACTAAAATAACATGTATAAATTTATGATAAAGTTATTGTATATGATATTGACAAATGCTTAAAGGTCTTATATCGACAATAGCGTAGTTGGGTGTGAATGATTGGTCACTTAAACTTCGAGCCAACATTTTTCCTATTATTTTTTATTCTTCAACCCACAAAATCTGGTGTTTTCAAGAGAAATAAAAAAAATATTACGGAATTGAAAAGTCAAAACTTTTTTAATAGCTATTTTTCTTTTACCTTATTTGTGAGGCGTGAGAAGACAAGTTATAGAAAATAATCCTAGCTTCAGTTCTTCTTCGCGAAAACAACTTGTCTAGTTGTAAATTGCACATTATTCTCTGAAGTTCGAAAGGACAGAAAGTTTTATTTTTTAAGCCAAAAACTCTGTTGAATATGAAAGAAGACCCGGCGGGATTTGATAGAAAATCACTCGTATAAAATAGAGAAATTTGGAGGAAGTCACGTGCTTGGCACATGTTTTTATTTCAGCTATTAGTTTTTTAATCAAAATTAAAAGAAGAATATTTATTGTAACTTTTGAATTAGTTAAAAGATGTTTTTTGTTCACTATTATAGCATAAGGATGTAGCCTAAGTTTGACTTGATGGATGACTTTGGCCCAAAACTCTTCACAGACCAATCACTGACTTGACTTCCATAATAATTGCAAGATAAAACACTTTCAGTATCTCTTCGAGTGTGACGGAGAAATAGAGGGACCAGAAATTATACATCTCTCTCTCTTTCTACCTGTCTACCGTAGTTTGAATCGGAAGATAAAAACAAATGGCCGACGAACCTGCGTTGACTCGCTGGACCTTCCCGGTAAATTTAATTTTCCTATACCGCACTTTGAAAATGCAGCATGTTTTTTAATTTCGAATTTTGAGTATCTCTTTTCTCGGTTGATTTTGATTTTCGAGTGAAGTGCAGAAGATCTGTATCAGTGTGTGAGTCTATACATGCTCGTGGTAACGATATAAGTATTGGAGAAGCCGAGAAGGATCAAATTAATTTAATGAAATTCTATGTATGAAGGTTGATTTTGATATTCGTGCATTTTTTTGCTTTGATTCAAGAGCTTCATATTTGCATTATCTTCGAAATGCCGAATTTTTGAGGTATTGATCAAAATGTGCGCTTGATGTGTTCCGATTCCTGCATGAGATCAGGATCGTGACAATGTGAAGAGATATTTGTGGTGTTAGTTTTGAGATTTTCTTAAAATTAATTTTTATTTTATTTTCAGCTTTGACTTTTTCTTGCCGACATTTTCTCTTTCTCCTTCCGCTGAATTTTTAGTGATTTTTTTTTTTAGTTTTTAAGGCGAATATAAAGCTTTTGTGTGCTAGAATTCGTGCATGTGGTGATGATTGAGGGCGTAAAAGGAAGAGATAGTTGTGGTTTCTAGACTTGATTTTTCTTTTATGTATATAATTACCAAAGAAATTGTTTTAATTTATTTTGTGAAATTATCAGTTTCGATTCAGGCATTTTCTTCTCTCTGTATTCTGAGCTCTTCTGTTTCTTTTTCCCGATTGCAAATGAGGTTTGATGAAGAGTGTGCTTGACATTATTTTGATGTTATGTGTTAGTTTAGGAAATATCTGACAGGAAAGATTGTTCTGATGTTAGATTGGCATCGCCTAATTGATTTTGTACTTTTTTCGGCCTTGATTCCGATGTTTCTTACTGAAATGTGACTCTTGTTCTTCCAGAAAGTGTGGAAGGTAACTGAAATGTAGTCCTTAAGCAAGGAATTACAGTGTCCCCTTTTAATTAGTGACTGCATGTTAAAATTAATTAGTTTAGATATGAGATTTTGTCATTGTAGATGTAGTTTGCTTTGCTGAGGATTTGATTTGAGTTGTTGCTTTCCTTTCACAACAGAAGTATGGTCTTCCAAGCAATGTGCAAGTGAATAAGAAACAAGATGCAAAGCGATAAATTGTCTGTTTAGTAGATACAAGTGTTATTGAAGTTGAAAAAGAGTAAACTTTTTTGTTAATGCTGAAAATGAAAGAGAGAACATAAAGTATGTGCTTGACCTTGAGTAGGTTCCTTCATGTACAGATAATTGTAACTTTGTGCTAACTTCTGAGAAATGTCAAAATTTGAATAGATGAGGAAATTGGAGAAGACTTTTCTGATTAAGTCAGATTGTTCAGCTTTTAATCTTATTCTCACTTTGTGTCATAATATTGTCTTCCAAAGAATTTGAAACTGAGCAGAAAAGAAGACACACAATCAGTAGTTAGTGGCTTAGTTGATTGAAGTTTTACTAATTAATTAAAGGAAAGATGAGGAGTTCAAACAGAGTAAACGATGAATAGTTTGTTAAACCGCATTGTTAGGTTTGTTCACAGGAGTTGCAAATTTCTGAATGAATCATAAGTATGATGTGTCTCTTGATGAAATGAATAAATCGGGGTTCGGGACATTGAGTATTTATATACAATACTTGTTTTTGTGTCCATATTTAGGATTTTAAGTTGTTTTATGATATGAAGTTTGGGAGGAAGAAAGCTCCTGCACCAGAGGATGTGACTGAGAATGGTGATGCTGAACAAAATGGAAATTCTTCGACTGTGAATGCAAATGGAAATGGATATGTGCAGAACATTGCAGAATTATCCATTTACGAGCAGTATAATCGGGTATTTTGCTGATGATGAATAAAATGATCATAAATCCTATTGACCATCTGACATGCTTAATCTTTCTTCTGATTTAGGCTAATCGCGGCTCAGTACACTCTAATGGAGTTAATGGAGCTCAGTCTGCTGGAGTGGATGGAAAACAGTATGATACAACAACTAACGACCTTAAATTTTGTGTTTGATTGGTCAGAGATATTTCATATATATAACAACTTTCAACTACCAAAGCTAGACTACCTCTTCCTGAAGAAGTTCAGTAATGTTAAATGTTAACTTTTAGGCAAAGATCTCTACTTCCCCCTTTCGAGTCTGCGGAAATGCGCGCTTTGGGAGAAAGTTTAAGCAGGTAGGTGTTGACAAAATGACCTGAACTCTATGTGCAATTGCTGTTGACTGGACCTGGTTTTCGAACTCGCTAACTATCATTTTTCGGATTGGAAACTAATTTTGCTAAATTTCTGTCTTTTTAAATTTCCAGGGATATTCTTCGTGGTAATCCAGATGTTAAGTGGGAGAGCATTAAAGGATTAGAGACCGCCAAACATCTACTAAAAGAAGCAGTTGTCATGCCAATTAAATATCCGAAGTAGGTTTAGCAAAAACAATACTTGGTTATGTGCTTATCTAACAAGCTGAATAGAGAGGTTATAATCTTTGTATTGTTGTACCACCAAGTTTTGAACCGTGCACCACTGGCCCTCAGGGATTGCTTATTAAAAGAATTCCTTGTACTCTTGTGCTGCAAGCTAAAGAACGAACGATTTAGTGCAAATATCCAATCCAATAATGTCTTCTGATGTTTTACTTGTAATTTTCATGAACTTTTTCTCTTCGATAAAACATTATACTAGGACTCCTCATTACTGAGCCAAGATCTACTTTTTTCCCTCTTCTTCTAGGTATTTCAAAGGTCTTCTAACTCCATGGAAAGGTATCCTCCTTTTCGGCCCCCCAGGAACAGGAAAGGTTTGTACTCATGTTTTTGCTTCCGTGCAAAATGTTTTTTCAATCATATTCTGTATCATTCAGCAACCGTGTCGTTGATTTCCTTCTGTTGGTAGTCTATTGGTGATCTTTCCAGTTTGATATTCATGTTATTGGAATTCTGCATCCTGACATTTCTTTTCTTTATACATAAAGCTTAATAACTTGATATGGGAGGAGGTCGAATACAAAAGTTGTTTTTGATGATGTAATATTTTCTTATCTTGTTAAAACTTTTACTCTGTTTATTTGCAGACCATGCTTGCAAAGGCAGTTGCAACTGAATGCAATACCACGTTTTTCAATATATCAGCATCATCAGTTGTCAGCAAATGGCGCGGTGTGTTTTCCCTCTGCAATATACTAAAATGGTCTTTCCTATTTTTCATCTTGTGGGTTTTGATTCATTTGGCAAAGCAATGAAGATTTCAGTTGGAAGTGGATATTGACTCAAACATTAACTAAAAGAGGAAATGATGCCGAACTTGTATGATATTAAAAGAGAAATGTGGAACAGCTGATATCATCATCCTATTAATTGATATTCAATGATGTTAGACAACCAAAAGTTGACACCATCTTCAACCAAAAAAAAAGTAGACACCATCGAATTGGAAATAAAGTAACACATTTTAGCTTGGTTTGTGCATTAAAGGTCATCATGCTATGTCACGCTCTAATGTTAGCTGTTGTTTCAGCTTGATCTATTTGTTTCCATATAAAGTTTCCCTGTATTTATGTTACCTTCTTAAAAAGTTGCCCAGTATTTTTCTATCAGTAAACAAGAAATATCATTAATATAAAAAACCAGACACCAAGATGGTGATATCTATGTACAAGAGTGGGCAGTCCACAATGCCCAAAAAAGAAGAAGGGGATCGCCTCTATACAAAAGATCCTATTCCTGAAACGAACTAGTAAAATTTTTTCACCCTGTTTATTTCATACGCGTCCTGATAATTGCACCAAAAGGCTAGCATACACAAGCATCTATAAAATTGCCCTGTATTTTTTTGTGCAATTTGATGGAACAATGTCATACTGTAACTTCTCATGATTTATGAAATGTTTAGAGTAAGGTAAGCAAAAGTGGCTCAAAGGAGCCAAGGATATGTATCAACTATGTGTAGTTAAAACCAAATGTGGTCAATGTGGTTTTGGGTTATTATGCAGTACTTACTGCGGTCAATGGGGTTCTATTTGTCTGCATTGATATCCAGAAAGCTCCTTTTGTTTGTTGTCAACTTTGACTGAAGCTAGCACCTAATGTAGCTGACTTATTAAGGCATATGTATGTTATAGACAGGGGGTTTACGGGGTTCAGCTCTTCTGCACATATCAGCAGTTTTGATTTCTGTCTTTGATTGTCAACCTCTGCCTTTTTTAGTCTATCTTTTTCTTTTGTAATGTGAAAGACAACTGTGAATGTTAAATAATCCAACTTAAATGAGATCATTCCAGTGTATCTCATCAGTTTCTAAATGAATGAAGTATTAGATAAGTCAGTTGAGAAAAGTTCTTCAATTTTTGTGTTGTGTACTCTTTAAAAGTTCCTTGTGTGATACAGGTGATTCTGAGAAATTGATAAAAGTATTGTTCGAGCTCGCCAGGCATCATGCACCTTCAACCATCTTTCTAGATGAAATTGATGCAATTATCAGTCAACGCGGGGAAGCTCGTAGTGAGCATGAAGCTAGTAGGCGTTTAAAAACAGAACTGCTCATACAGGTGAAGCTTGATATTTAGAATGCATGGATGACATGTGAATTACTATGCTTTTGCACGGCAATGCAATTAATAAGTCTATACTTATGGTGTAGGAAGAACATTGTATCGGATATGAACTCTATGTTAGATCTTTTCAATTCCTTCAACATATAGAAGCAACTTTTTTATAAATTTTCTTGGTACTCTTTAATGAAATTATTACCTTTTTTCATTAAAAAAAAAACACTTCATTTCTCAAAAATCAATAAGTCAAAAGCCAATTACTTCCCCAGGGAATGATTGTGCCTTATATTCTCTCTATATGTTTCTTTTACCCTCCTCTCTTTTGTGGTTTCACATTGGATGGGTTGGGGAGATTGAAGCTCTTGAGGCAGTATGTCAAAGTACTTCCTCTTAAAAGAATAAATGAGACCATGAACTGGCATCTTAGGAAGAATCTTCTCCTACTGTTATGAGAAGTATGTTACAATAGCTGAACCTTCTTGTGAAATTAGCAAGTTCATAGAATTTCTTCTGGTTTTGCACCCTTCGGGAGTACTAAGTTTAACAATTGGAATCTGGATTCTTTTTTCTGACATCGTCGACTCTAGAGATTTTTCAGACCACTTTTGGTTAGGTTACCACATGCTCTGTCAAATTTGAATTATGTGCTGTTATACAGTCAGTGAGAAGTAAGTTGAGTGAGTAGGGTAATCCTTGGAACTTAAAGAGAGGAAAATCACTTGACACTGGAGAGGATAGTAAACTTCATGCCAAAACTAAGGAAATGTTTTGACTCATCTTCTTAGACTTAGACAATAATCATGCAGAACCAGGATAAATTGTTCTAAAGAAAATCATACTATAGATAAAAGTAAGCCATAAACTTGTCAGTTTGCTGTATGTCAGATCTTACCTTTTCTTCTCTTTGATATTACTGAAGACATTTAGTATGGTTTTATTAGAACTTTATCGATAGGTAATGGTTGAAATACACTGCAGATGGACGGTTTGAATCGGACAGATGAACTTGTCTTTGTTTTGGCAGCAACAAATCTTCCCTGGGAACTGGATGCAGCAATGCTCCGACGTCTTGAGAAGCGGGTAATCTTTCGTGTGGGCTTGAACATACTTTGCTTGATACAAGACTAAAGGGGCAGCCCGGTGCACTAAGCTCCCGCTATGCGCGGGGTCCGGGGAAGGGCTGGACCACAAGACTATTTGCAAGAAAGAAATGAATTAGAGCAATACCATATCTTAGTTTCAGTTATGTTTAGCTTCACAATGTTCTCATTTCTTTGTCAGTATCTCCTAGTAAATCATGTCAAACATTAATAGTTTAAGTGGATGGAGCCTTTCTAGCCATGTAAAAACATGTGAAATTTGAAGCCAATAAATATTGGTCTAGGGGTGTGAGGCTTTAGCTTAGAGCTTCATGGTTGGTTTCCCATAAATGCTATTCGTTTGCACTTTTGCAGGTATGGTTGTGAAATGATCTTTCATCTTTTAGTTAAGTTATTACTTATCAGATCTATATGATGGTAATTTCCTCTTTTTATTTTTAAAGGGCTGGGAATGACTGGGTGGGGAAACTTTTGATTACCTTTTTCCTGGAACATGCTTAATATTTGCTTAATGTGAGCAATAGAAGACTTGGCTGAAAAAAGAAAACGGAAAAGAAGACAGTCATACTTGGTGTGGTCTCATCCACACCTGAGGTTGTAAGTCAAGCTCGTTACTATTTTATTCACCTTTTGACTATAATTGTAGATCCTTGTGCCCCTTCCGGAGTCAGAAGCGAGGTGCGCCATGTTTGAGGAATTACTACCATCCCTCCCTGAAGAGGCGCCCCTTCCATATGATTTATTGGTAGAAAAGACAGAAGGTTTTTCCGGTTCTGACATTCGGCTATTGTGCAAGGAGGCTGCCATGCACCCACTAAGACGTTTAATGGCACAACTTGAAGAGAAGGAAGAAGTGGTGCCTGAGGATGGTATGCCATATTTTATCCACTACTTTGTTGGGTTTGGAGGGGCAATAATTATATGTTGGGATATAAGGGGTTCCATGTTTCTGGTTTCTTACTGCAGCAATTGGGTGTATGCTTAGTATTATATTATAGCCTTTCTCTGTGTCACATCGTACCAGGATATACATTTATTTCTTAATACTGCCACATGCATACTATAGGTTTTTGGTGATCTTTTAATGACAATCAACTCATTCACTCTGTTAATCTATCTTCCAACAAATTCCGGTTATAAGCTGTAAGATATGCTTCTTCCCCATGAATTACTGTTTGATCAAACTACCTAGAGAAGTCAATGTAAGTTAGATACTGGTAGAGTGAACTTGATTCATGTTCATCGTGTATGTGTATTTCATTGCAAATCTTTGCCTGCTCCAGTTACAAGAATTCAGTATGATTCTAAAACCTGAATGAATTATTCCAGCTGAATCACTCTTATACTTGACTCATTGTGTGACTTTGTTGTCATTGAAACTGTTGTTGGCCAAGCACTGTGTGAATTTTATTGAGGCACTTACTTTAGGACCACAATCTCATTCATTTGTACTGACTTCTTGCATTTTTCAACAGAGTTGCCCGATGTTGGACCAATAACTGTGAGAGATATTGAGATGGCACTGCAGAACACTAGACCATCTGCACATCTCCATGCACCAAGGTACGATAAGTTCAACTCAGATTATGGCAGCCATGTGCTCCAGTGAAGGCACCCAGCTCTATCCTCTTTCTTTCTTAACTATTGTCCTCTGAGCTATTCATGGCAGTGTGCCAGAGCAGATGCTAATTTGTTGAACTTGTATCTGTAAAATTTTATGACAATGTGGTGCTTTGAGCATTTAGCTTTAGTGCATCAGTCTCTCATAAAGTAGTCTGCTCAATTTTCAATTTTGCTTTTCTTCTCTCTCTCGGGTGGTTGGTGTGTGTGGTGGTGGATGGTTGTATAAAGGGGAAAGGGTCAAATATACCCCTCTACTTCATAAATTGGCTACTTTTATAACCCCCCCCCCCCGGTTACAAGTTGGGGCCAAATCTACCCCTCCCGTTAGCAAAGTTTCTAAAAACACCCTTCATTTAACAGAAATCTCAAATCAACCCAAATAATCCGATTTCAATTGAAATTATTCATCCCTTCTTTTAACCTGGCCCGTAGGCCCGCTAAACGAAATTGACCCATACCAAGTTAAACCCCAACAGTAATGGCTTATATTTTCACCGAAAAATCAGAACACAAGAAGGGGGGGGGGGGGGGGGGGGGGGCTTCGTTGTTGTTGGTCGTCGGCGTCGAGCTCTGTTGCTAGTTGCTCTGGCAGTGGTAAGGAAGAATGAATGGGGTTATTCTTTGTTGGGTTATGGGTTAGTGGAGACCGTGGTTAGCCGGAGGAAGAGGTCGTTTGAGTGGAAGGTGATAGTGTTGCGAGCTCGGGGAGGAGAGGAGAGCGAAAAGGGGTGGTTGTGCGGTGGTGGCTGGGCGGTCTGGTTGGGTGCGGTGATGGCTACGATGGGGTTTTGATGGTTTTTCTAGTCAGAGCAGTGGAGGGACGGTAACAAATATGGGAGAAGGAGAGCGACAGTTTGTTAGTGGTCGAGTGGAGGAGGGTTTAATTTGGTATGGGTCAATTTCATCTAGTGTGTTGTGGGTCAGGTTAAAAGAGGGTATGAGTATTTTCAATTGAAATCGGGTTATTTGGGTTGATTTGGGAGTTTCTGTCAAATGCGTCGAGCTCTGTTGCTAGTTGCTCTGGCAGTGGTAAGGAAGAATGAATGGGGTTGTTGCTGTTGGGTTATGGGTTAGTGGAGACTGTGGTTAGCCGGAGGAAGGCTGTTTGAGTGGAAGGTGATAGTGTTGCGGAGCTCAGGGGAGGGAGAGGAGAGCGAAAAGGGGGTGGTTGTGCGGTGGTGGCTGGGCGGTCTAGTTGGGTGCGGTGATGGCTACGATGGGGTTTTGATGGTTTTTCTAGTCAGAGCAGTGGAGGGACGATAACAAATATGGGAGAAGGAGAGCGACAGTTCGTTAGTGGTCGAGTGGAGGAGGGTTTAATTTGGTATGGGTCAATTTCATCTAGTGTGTTGTGGGTCAGGTTAAAAGAGGGTATGAGTATTTTCAATTGAAATCGGGTTATTTGGGTTGATTTGGGAGTTTCTGTCAAATAAGGGGTATTTTTAGAAACTTTGCTAACGAGACGGGTATTTTTGACCCCAACTTGTAACGGGAGGTAGGGTGAGCGGGTTCGGGTACCCTAATATTTTTTAACTACCCGGACCCTACCCGGTAAAAGATCGGTTCCTAAATTTACTACCCGTAGCAATCATTATCCGGACCCGCAGGGTCCGAGTAGGTTCCCGGGTACCCTGTAAATAAAAAAACACAGATTAAGCAACTATTTTTTAGCCTATGAGAATAAAAAAGAGTTCTAAAATAATTTCATCAAGTAGTTTTTTAGCCTGCAATCGGAGTTTTTAGTACCCTTATAAGAAGTTTTAGAAAACTTATTCATTGTAAAAAAACTAATTCTGTAACTAAAACCTAAAATTGCAAACCAAATTTGACACTCAATTAATTGAACGTGTTGATTTCAAAATAAATTTGGAAATATCTGAATTAAACTTATTTTCGTGTTCATAAGCTCTTCGATACATAAGAAAATCTTTAATATACTAGTAAATCCCTAAATTTCATCTTCACAGCTACAAAAATATACACAAATTTTAAAAATAAATTTACATTTCAAATCAAAAAGTAATACAAATTGAAGATGAGTATCGTCTGAAATAGAACAGAAGCATAGGATATTAAAAAGAAATTGAAGAGTTAGATATGAACTCATATTCATTTTAGGAACGACGTGAACACAACCAAGGGAGAGAAAGAGGCAAAAGTGAAGCTTCAACGACGACAACGATGAAAGTACCTGAAAGAAAGTTTCAACAACGACGACGATGAAGCTCAGTGGTGTAGCTAAAACGTCATTGTTATTGAGAGAGTTTTGGGTGTTTTTTCTTAGGCACAAAGAGTATTCTAGAATAAATAGGTGAAAAAACTGAAATATTTGCGTCTTGGGGTGGGGAAAATCAATGTGCAGGCGTGCAACAAACAATTTTGGAGAAAGTTAAAAGTGGTCCAAATGTTTCTCAAAAAAGTAAAAATATTTAATATTTTATAGGTTCCGGGTATCGGTTCCGGGTCCGAGTACCCTGTCTCTATTTGTCAGAACCGGACCCGACATTGATCGGTTCCTAATTTTACTATCCGGACCCTACCCGTTATTATAATATATCTACCCGGAACCTATCCGTTAGTGTCGGTTCCGGTCGGGTATCTGGGTACCCTGTACCCGTGCTCACCCCTAACGGGAGGGGCAAATTTAGCCCCAACTTGTAACGGAGGATAAAAATAGCTAATTTATGAAAGTAAAGGGGTATTTTGGACCCTTTTCCCTTGTATAAATTACAATCTTTAACAGTATTGGGCATTTCTTTTACTTTTTTATATCTTCCTATATAAACTCTACTTTCACATGGAGTAACGAGCATTTAGCAAGTACGTATTATCAGCACGTCTGATCTCTAGATAGAGGGGGTGAAATCCTCCGGCCTTGAACATCATAAACATGTATAATATCTTCTCAATCTTACTTTGAGTTAATTCTCATCATAAGGCTTAAGCATGTATTTCCAGTGGTAAAACATAAATAGTTCAAAGGCATGTGAGTGTTCAAAGACATGATCATAAGTCTTATCATAGTCAAAACATATGAACATAATTTTACACGGTGAAACTTGCACAAGTTCACAATTTAATAGTACAAAGTAAGCATCAGTTCTTCCAATTTTTCAAGCACTAGAAAGACGTGCTTTTGGAGAAAATCACTTTTAGAATGTTAGATCTCAACCTTGACGTGAGTGGATGAAAACACGAGGCTAACGACGCATCAACGATGTTCAATTTTCGTGAACAATCACTTTAACTTTTAAGTCATTTAAAGCTTCAGGAGGCTAATTTAGCTTTTGGGATTTGGTGGTGTTCCATTTAATCTTTTTCATGATGCCCAGGGTGAGAACGTTGTAACTTGAGAATGTTGTAGAACCAATAAAGCTTAAATTTTAAATTCGCCTCGGATTATGCGGTTATAATTTCTCTATTTCTGAGTCAGATGATTTGACTAATTAGAAGTCAAGGTTGGAATATTCAAGTTCCAATGAAATTGCAAAGAGCACCTAAGATTTTCTGGAAGGTAATCATCATTATTTGAAAGCTAAAGTTGGGCATATGCTATAAGAAAAGGGATTTCCTAATTGCCAACTCTGCACAGAGGAAACAATGCTATAAGTAAACCTATCATCAAAGACGGCAAATGCACATGATAACCTACGTGGGAATGGGGCATCTAAAGCAACTTTCCGACTGTCAATTTTGTTTGCTTGCAAAAAAGCAACCAATAGAACCTCATTTGTTGCCCTGTACTTGTTTTCTTTCTGCCAGAATGTTACACAAGATAAAAAATGCCATGTCATAACTTTAATTTGCTCATCGCGAGATGTGCCTGAATGACAAGGGTTTGAGAACACTATTCCTGGAGATAGTAGTCCCGGTCCCTCATCACTACTACCAGTAAATCGCGGGATGTGCCTGAATGACCAGGATTTGAGAACAGAGCAACTGATATCACCTACAAGGTCCTACCCCAGAAGAGAGCAAATTGCTCCCACCAGGGTTCGAACCCACGCTGCAGGCCTCCAACTGGATTTTAAGTTCCCCTCCTTTGCCATCCAGCTATGCCCGGGGGACGTCAATTCTTTTATTTTTATTGTCTCCTTTTGCTAATGTTTAGGAAGGGGAGCTAGGGATATCGTGGTGGGGAAGATTAGTGTTGGATTTCATGTGCGCCGTGTTAGCTGATGGCTAATATGCATGTATATGATAATGGAACGGGAGACCTAAACTGGAGATATGTTGTTTGCGGGGGAATTTTTAGAGATGATCAAGAAACGTGAATACTGGGATATTCAGATAAGATAAAACATATCTCGGGCCTCATCACAGAATTCTGGAGCATCAAGCCAGGGCTAACATTAATAAAAGAAAATGGAATATGAATATATCTCGAGCCAATAAAAGATGGACACAACCTATCTACTTGTTGTTCAGCCTCTCAGAGAAGATGATATACAGTATTGATAGTATCGCCCTCTTATGACTATTATTGAAGATTGCAAATACTTGTTGGAAGCTAACAGGGCGAATATTAGACACATCTGCAGAGACACAAACAGATGTACAAATTTTCTGGCAGATAAATATCACAAACATATTGAAGAAGATTTGGTAATACATTGGGAAGATGTAATTAAAGAAATGTACATTCTGTTTTCTGGCTGATTTAAGCAATATGGTAGCTTATGAAAGATTTTAATATTTCCATTTATCTATGTACCAAAAAATATAGATGATATTTGAACACGTAATTTACTTCTTGTTTTCAATTTCTGCAGAATACATCGCTTGAAACTAATAAACTGTATATACCTTAGTTATAGCATCCAAAGAAACAGCAACATTTTCCCAAAATTGTGTGGCATTTACGATTAATTAATTTCAGAACGCCGCCGAGTCTTCCTTAATGGCAAAAGTAAAAGCGCGGAAATTCGATGATCCAACTTTAGTTAAGATCATAGAGGGCATTTCCTTTCAGAAGAAATAGTTCTTCGAACTTTCAAATGACGGTGTCCTTAAGTATAAGGGTTGATTATGTGTACCTAATGTTGGAAGACTTCGAGGTCGGTTAAAAATCAAGGAACTGAAAACATAAATGTACCAGCACCTAAATAAGAGAATGCATTTTCTATAGCTTAGATTTTAAAATATTTTACCCCCGACAGAATCACTTCAGAATTTTACCAATGTTCGTTAAAGGTATTCTCTTTTTCAGCGAATGATCTCTAGAATGATTCTTATATTTGGATTCCCTTTTTCTTTATTATTCAGTTTTGGTGATTTTCTTCGATTGGCTAAGAGACTAGAGGTGGGCTTCATGTGCATCATGTTAGGTGATACCAATGGATCACAAAGTTTTGTGATTCTTTTATGTAAAAAGAACATTTTGATATATAAAATTCACAAGGACGTTTAGTTTACTAATTTGTTTCATATCTCAAACCTTTAAGAAAAGGATGGCAGATATGCACTATGCTGACGGTTTATGCCCAGGGAATAAAGGTTACCCTAGATAGCAGATTATATATATTTAAATTTTAAAAGAAAAAAAAAGGTATCCCTTTTGTCCTTTTGTGGCATTAATTATATTTTTAATTTAGACATTAGTATATCAAGGAAAAGGGGAAATACATGATAAAAGAAAAGAAACATGTATGAATTGTTATGGAATCCACGTCCAAAGATGTATTCTTTATTTCCAAACAATTTCTACTTGTATGTTATTATATATGAACAATGAACATTATACATATACAAATAGTACAAATGTTAAAAAGATTGTAAGCCCTTTCCATTTCATCTAAAATCCTCTCTGCACAATGAGATCATAACAAAATGAATTTTGTCAATTCCCTAGCAAAGAATGAGCTACTTAATTTTTTGAAACATCAATTGAGATTGTACAATGAATGACATCGACTATACATGCTTTTTCTATGAAGCCATAAAACAAAAATATTACACGAAAGCTTCTTGTATCTCATAGTCCTGTGTTAGTCGTTGTGAGTTCCATTCTTGATGCATGCATAGACGACGTCCAGTGGCCAATAGGTCATTGCCTCAGTTGAAATTTCGTTATGGTTGGAATTTGGACTTACTGCCTTCTTTGTGATCCTAATAGCTTAAAGAGAAGACTGCCAATGTATATACAGCCAAGTACTCCCCTTTTGCCTTCTTCGTGTCTTCATCTCATTAAAAGACAGCAAAAATATGCAAACATCATCATCCAATTGGCCAAGCTTTGATATCCCACTCGTTTCACCTGTTTGAAAATAACATGACAACACACATTAATTTTTTTAAAAAAAGAACTTATAACAATCATTTAATTTTTAGTGTACGACTATTTAATTTCGATTCTCTCTAGTTACTACAAGAAACAAGAATTAGCTATGGATAACTTCGTTGAACAGTAAAAATCCGTCGCTAATCCTATTAACGACGGATTATCAACAAAAAAAGAAACTATTAGCTACCGGTTATTTAACGACGAAATAGCTAATTTCTATTTTTTTTCTTTTGTAGTAAATTATACTTTATGCTTAATTACATCTTAGTACCCTTTGTTGGGTTTATTCCTAAATTAGGAAAATGACAAAAGAATATTTTATATGACAAAGTAGCAAATTAATTTCTCTACCAAAAAAAAATTAATTTTAAAAATCTATGTTTTTACCATAGGGGGAGCAGAGGAAGCAAGGGAAATGGAAGCTGGTGATGGCTCTGTCGTTGAAGAAGTTGTTGTAGACAATAATCCCACATTATAAGCCATGGTTCCATCAGGTTGAAATAAACCATAATTCCTCTCTGAAATTGGCCCTGGCTTCATGTCTTCATTGAACAAAGCAAACACATATATATCCAATCTCACATTTGGTCTCAAAGGTGTCCCTTCATTTAACAATTGCCTCCTCAAAATGTTCCTATTGTAAATAGCTGCATTTTGTGGTGTTGCACCAATTTCATTAATGTCACCTTTCGATGGCCATCCAGTTTCAGAAATTTTAACTTCTAACCCATTAAATCCCATTCTTGCAATTGCAAATATAACCGCGTCAACTTGTGCATACAACATGTTGTCATAGTGTAGCTTTGTGTATGGATCAACCATCCCTTGATTTGAATTGAATAGCACATAGTCTAGGGAGATTTTGTTGGGATTGTCTTTGTATGCAAAATAAGGATATGCATTGATCCAAAAGGGTGATCTTGTTGTGGTTAAAAATTGCAAGAATTGTTGCATGATCCCATTAAGGTCACTCCTAAAATTTCCAGCTGATGGGGGGTAGGAATTGGCTAAAACTGCAAGTGAATTAGGGGAAGAGACTTGAATGAATTGGCTGAGTCCTGTTTTAACAAGTGCTGCATGGATATTAACCATGGCTGGCACAAGATCTGTCATTAAAGACGTGTCTCCATCGGTGAAGATCTCGTTGCCCACCGCGATGCCCGTGATGTTTGTGGCCGGAAAATAGGGCCTAATGTGGCTAGTTACCCATTGAAGGGCTTGTTGTTGGTCACCTAATGTGGCTAGCATTTGATTCTCCACTGTCACAATCAGCTCTATGTTGGAGTTGGCAAATGTTGTCAAGACTTGAGGGTTTGTGTCATAGATTCTTGCCTTTGTTATCTTGAGAGCATGCAAAAGTTGAAGGACTTTATCTGGTGGTGGTAAATTGTTTGCAACTTGACCATAATTAATCCCAAGTGATTCAACTTCTCTAATATTGTTCAAACCTGTTGCACATAATTCACAATATTAATCATAATGGCATTAACAAGAAATATTAAACACTACTAACAAATGTGAATTTCCGACAGAACGGTCTAATTAAACAATTTTGGAAAGGAAAGAAAGATTTGTTATACATACCTAATGAAATTAGGAGAAAGAATGTTGCAAGAATTTGCAACAATGAAGTTCTTGATCTCAAAGGGGCATCCATGGATACAAGTAAAGTACTCTAAATTTGAATAAACAAATTAAAGATGGATTCTTGATTGGTGTTTCTTAGAAGAGAAGAGAGTGGGAATTGAGGGGAGGGAAGAAACAAGTGTGAAGGGAGGAGGTATATATAGGCATCTATGTTTGACAATTGTTTTCTTTACTTGCATGAATTTATATATGTTTTTTAGTAGTAATATTTTGTTTGGGGGCAAAAAATAAGTTGCTTTTGGCTTCTTATTAATTGTGGACAGGTTTTTGAATGACTTTGTCTCGTCATCTTAATTTTCTTCACTCATAGGTTCATTTGGGTTTACCGGTACTTCCATATTTGTTGTCTTTTCAAATAGGTCACCCTTTAGTCCACTTTACAAGTATACCCTCCCACTACTCTTTCTTAATTCAAAAGAAACTGCTGCGTAGGGATGGCAACGGATCGGATCAGGACCGGATCTTACTAGATTCAGATCCAGATCCATTTTTCATACATGAATCCAGATCCATCTGGTCCATAAAAATCAGATCCAAATCCGGATCCATCAGATCCATTGGATCCACGGATCGGATCTGGATCCACATGTAAAAAAATTTGTCTCGCTAAGAATTTTTTTTTGAACTGACAAACAATTTTTACTTAGCTAACAGTTTACTGTGTTTCAATTTTGAAATGTTCATATGAGATATTTTGTTCGTTGTCTCATTTTGATTGTGAGTTTAATTGAAAATGTTGGACAATGACAATAGTTGTGGAAAATGCTGACTAGTATTTTCACAATGCAGAACTTGCATGTGCTTGGAATCTTCACAAATGAAGTGAATATAATTTTAACTACTTGTCTATGGAGATGTTAGTCATTCACTAATATAACATTGATTTTATTATCGAAGTTACCTCTTTATTTTTTGGTTTTTGAGTTAACGCAGGGATAAATTAAACTTGTTTTGAGAATTAAACTGCAAAGATGTGCTTAGCAATTTTAAGAAAATACTTATAAAATTATATTCTAGGTTATGAATATATTTAATAAAAAACAGATCCACGGGTCGGATCTGGACCGGATACGGATCTCAAATACAAGATCCATATCCAGATCCGATCCGTCAGAAACGGATCCGAGTCCGATCCGGATCCGTCGGGTCCAAATTTTGAAGATCCATATCCTATAAAACGAATCTGGATCCACCGGGTCTAGGATCCCCTGCCATCTCTACTGCTGCATTGATAATTTGATTATATTTTATTTCGCACCAAGTGATAGGCAATCCCAAATATTTGGGCTATTTTGGATGTTTATTTTAACTATTAAGGAAAAAGTTGTTTGTCTAATCTCGATAAGGTGGATCTATAACTATCATCAACTATGGCATATGGTTGGCTATTTCCATAAAAAAGAGTTCTGGCGATGAATTTAAATTTTATGCACAAATAATTTAAAAAATAATCATTTGATTATTTATAAGGTAAATGTAGGCAAATTTAACTAATTTGCTATCACATATTAAAATATATTAATATTGTAAAATGGGGAAAAATTAATTCGTATACGGTATTTATATCAATCCAATGAACGCTAGACATTTGTCTTTTATACATATATTCATCGTTTAACCAACAATAACAACATTCCATGTGTATCTCACAGCTAAGGTCTGGGGAGGGTAGAGTATTTACCCCTATCTCGTGGAGTTAGAGAGATTTTTTTTAAAACCTTCGGCTTATCGTTTAACCATGATTAAGTGATATATAATTTTATTTAAATTTTTAACTGGTAAAGTTAACTTGTTTGATTGGTGTAAATAATGCGGGTAAATACTTATGGTGTAAAATGTGTATATCTTCTTAAATCCTGAATTTGACAATTCTAGTGATTTATTTACGCCGACGTGACCCTTTTTCATCTTATTTTCTTTTCACTTGACAACTCGAGATTTACCGGAGGTTCAATTTTTTTTCCTTTTGTAACTTTTTCCACCTTTTTGAATCTAAGCCAGCAATGGGCTGAAGAGGTTTTGAGGCCTAATTTCCTTTTAAAGAAAAGACCTTTTTCTCTCCGTGTTTCTGTTCAATGAAGCCGTTTGGACATAATTTAAAATCATGAGATGAAATCATGATGATTTGAAGTTGAAATTTTGTTTGGACATTTGATTTCTTAAGTTGTATTTTTTCGTATAGACATAAAAACCCCACAATTTATGAAAATCATCAAAACATTCTCAATTCTTATACAATCATATCAAATGAGCAAGTCATAATTCATAACAAAATTAATACACTGCTAACAAACCTTTCTAAAAAATACAATATCAATTGATCAAATTTTAGTTCAATAAAATAGAAAATTGAACATGAATTGTATAGTGTAACTACTCTTTAATATAATTCTCTCACATGGTTGGTAAGAGTAAATTTATTATAAATATATTACCAACTTGTAGATCTTTTAATATTTGATATAAATGGTTGGTACTTAGTATACATGATTAGTAAATATATCTACCAACTTATGGATCTATTTTTACAAAATATAAACTTATGAGTCAACTTTTACATTTAAAAAATTTGTATGTTTTGGAATCACAATTTCATTTCATGAGATGAAATCGCATGTCCAAACGTTGATTTCATCTCATGTCCAAACGTTGATTTCATCTCATGTCCAAACGCTTACTAATAATCTTGTAATTTGGGTTAAAGGTCCGTGAAGATTTTAGATGCATAATATAGTCACGGTTAAAATTGTAATTAAACAAACGGAAAAGGGTTAGATTTGCCCTTATACTCTCACAAATAAGCTATATGTCCTTCGTATTACTTCTTGAACATATTTGCCCTTGACATCCAACTTTAGGGTCATATTTGTCCTTATACTCTCAAAAATAGTCATATTTATCGCTACTCTGTTAAATCCCCATGTTCCACCTTCATTTTCAAAAATATAATGAAGGACAAATATAGCTTAACATCCCAGGATAAATTTGATTTTCCTATATTATCAGCTCTATGCTTATTCATTATGTCCAAAATTAGCGGCGTTTGGACAATCTTTTGAAAAAACAAATACTAGAGATATTTTTTTGACAAAGAGTATGCCTAAAATGAATATGTGGTGTGGTAGTTATAGTTTCCTTTGAAAGAAATATATTTTTTCCTGAATGTTACCAACATATTGTTTTATGCAACGCACTTTTCAACGGAAATAGTCGTCGATCTGGAAAAAAATTGAAGCTCTATTCCTAAAAAACTTATCCAAACAAAGTTAATAATTTTTTACATGTCAAAATAAATATTCAGAAAAGGATTCCTTCGGATAAATATGGACTTTTCTTGACATACTATAGAGAAATTTGAGTTATACACCTTAATCATGTGCCAATATATATAGAGAGAGAAATTAATTACCGCTAGGTCAAAAAAATCAATTATTATAGTTTTTTTGACATGTAGATTTCTACTGGATCCTTAAGTAGTGTAGACAATTCTACAAATATATAAAATGGTTATCCAAATTAACGGATTAAAAGTATTTTGACTGTCTACCATACTAGACCAAATACGTGCTGAAGATGTATAATTTAATTTTATTTAGAAATGTTTAGACATAAAAGTATAACCCGACAAAGTCATTGACAAGATAGAAGAAAAAGTCTTCTAAGTGCGCAAAGTAAAGGTGAAAGTGAAAGTGATCCTCCTAATTTAATCAAATCAAGTTAGTATATAATATTGGAGTCGGCAAATTAACCATTTAAAGTGAAATAAATGTATATTAACATATTGTTCACAATAGCTTAAAAGTATACGAGCTACAATAAAGAAAAATAGTCGATACCCCCCTCCACCACAAATGGAGGAATGCATATTGTAATATCCTAACGTCAGAATGCGTAGTACTTATGAGCTTAAACATATTAGTGTGCTATATATACTAAGTTGATAAAACGAGTCAAAAATGAATATACAAAAACCATAAACGATAGGGCACTGTCATATATAGTAAACCTTCTGAGAAGTACGAGTAAAAAAGATGTCAAAGTCCTCCGGGGCATAGTCCAGTGGCAAAGTCTGGGCGCTATAAGGCGCTCTGGCATGGGACAGCGTAGGTTCGATTCCCCGCAAGCACGAAGAAACTCTGCATGTTGAAAAATTTGACCTTGTCTCATTGATCAGTTATACGCTCCCAGAAAACTGGCCACCGAAGCACATCCCACGATTTACCTGGTAATAATGTTGAAGGACCGGTGCTATTACCTCCAGGACGTAGTCAGGAGCAAGCCTGGAGACCTGGATTATCAAAAAAAAAATGTCAAATGTTTGTCGTAGATGTTTCATTGGACCCGGTAACGGCTCCTACATCCTATACACTACTACTCCCAAGTCTCAAATTATTTGTCGCTTTTTTAATTTACACATCTCTTATAAAATATTAATTATAAGAGGTATTTGACCTACTTTACTCTTATTTATATATAAATTATAATCTCTCTCCACAAATATTTACTTTATTTATGTGTCATCTTCATTAATATCTACGGATAAAATGGAGAATAAATAATTTATTAAACCTTGAACTTCTAAAATGATAAATAGTTTGAGACAATTATTTTAGTAACCATGGCAAATAATTTGAGATGGAGGGAGTAGAAACATATTCTTTTTTAACCGACAAATCAATGAGAAATTTATTGTTTAAACATGATTTTCCCATGCCATTCCCACTGAACCAGCTCACTGCAAAAATACATTGTGAGAAATAGATTTTCATTGAAATGCTGAAAAACTTTATGATTTTTTCGTGTGAAAATACTACTACTATTTATTCTTTTCTCACTGAAATCGAAATATTTATGGGAATATCAACATTTTTAATGGAAAAATAATAATTTTCTAGTGTGTGTATGTGTGTGTCTATATACACTATTTATTCTTTTCTTCTGATTCAATCAAAATATTTATGAAATATCAACATTTTTTGGTGGGAAAATAGTAATTTTCTAGTGTGTGTGTGTATTTGTATATTCCTTAATGTAAAGTTATTAATTTCCTTATAATTGATTTCTTCTAATAATATTTTTCAATTAATAATATAGCTAAGCTAATCAATTTAATCTCCCTAGAGACATCATTAATTTTTAGGTAAGCTTTTATCAATTTTAATTTTGAAAAGCTTATTTCCACAAAGATAATTATTATATAAACTGCTAACGTTATTATATAAGCAATATATGCCTTTAGACAAAAATACTAAGCTAGCGTTTGGACATAGATTTGATTGAAACTTGAAAAACAAGTTTTGAAGTTGTGTTAAAAAATAGTTTTTGAAAGTTGAAGTTCGGTTTGCCCATGCATTTTACTTGAAAAAAATTTAAAATTTGTGAGTGGAAGAAAAAAATTCACCCAAAACCTGGCCCAAATCAATTTTAAAAACTCTGAAATTTTTTCTTAAACATTACTTATATAAGCAATATAGGCCTTTAGAGAAAAATACTAATATTATACTTTTCCATTTAAAATACCCAATCTTTTAAAGAAGAATTTTATTAGTTAAAAATAGGGCCTTCGTAATTGTGGGGCATATATATATATATATATATATATAGCGTAAAATCACAAAATTTAAAAGGCTCTTTTAATATTATTATTTTATTAAGAAATTGTTGAGCAAGAACGTTACTATCTACCTATATATTGTTGTCATGTTGTGCCTAGAGAATGAGAATGATTAGTGTATATTTCTAAATTATTATGTTGAAGCTAAAATATTTGTTGGTCATATGCTTCGTGCCTTGAGGCAAGCGCTACGTCCCATGAGAAATATAACATCTACCCTGAATACTATGCCTCTGCTTTTTTGGATTTAAGTTAATTTGTTATGTGCTCCATTATATGTTTGTATTTTCTTTTTGCGTTATGACAACTTATGTTACCATACTAATTGATTTTTTTTCTTTTTTGACATTGCGGGCAAATTGTCTGTTAATTACTTGCACCAAACTCTCCCAGGAATTTTGACGGAAAGTCTTTCGAACCTATCTCCAAAAACCTGATTTTAGCCATCCAATTAATACATGAGTTAATTACAAAATCAGATTACTAAATATGAACAAATATAGATATTTTAAAATTTAAAAGCACGCGTCCTAGCTAGTGAAAAAAGGTGAGAAAAGAACGTAACTTGCTGCATCAAAGTGTAAAGCAGATGCATGAAGATATATTGAATATATATATATAGATAGTATAATGATTATGGTGACAACTATAATAATTACCATATTATTCTATAGCGAGCAGAACAAGAGCCTATGAGATTGGAATGATGATAAAAGATTTTTTTTAAAAGGATAATAAAAATAATGGGTAAAGTGTTAATTATGGTTTTAATCTAACAATAAAGCTGTGAGAAACCTTTTTGACAAAGATGAGAAATAAGGTGTGCGTAAATATTACATAATTTTATTTTTTGGCCTTTGAGTGGAACATTCAAAGTTGGGCTACGTTTATTATTTTATTGCATTTTATTTGTGCTTTTGGCAGACCATTTGAAAGGGAAAAAAAGTTGGTTTGATAAGTGGATAAGGTGTCAAATACGTGGGAATGATGAGACTTAGAACGTCCTTATCTTAAACCTCCATTTCTTTTTTTTTATTTAGCATATTTTTATCATTCAATGTAGAAAAAAAAAATTTAGCACCTCAAGATATTGCAACAGTAAGAATTTGAATATGAAATTTGGATGCAACAATATGAATATGAAGTACTAACGGAACGTATAAATATATATTATTCTAAGTAGGCGTTTGACCATGCATTTTCAAATCATGATTTCATAATTTAATTTTAAATCATATTTATTTATGCAATTTGGACATAACTTCAACTTCAACTTCATGTCATGATTTGACTCCCAAATCATCCAAAAGGTGTGATTTGGGATTCCAAATCATGATTTTAAGTTTTTTTAAATATAAAATTTGACTCATAAGTTTATATTTTGTAAAAAAAAAATAATAAATTAGTAGAGTGATGATATGATTGCTAATGATATTGACCAACAACCGGCTCAAAGTAACAATGTAGCTTCGTCTTCTCGGTCATCTGATCGGAAAATGCATGTTCGGCGTGAAGAGATTGTCTATACCATGTGAGAAGATTATATTAAAGAGTAGTTACACTACTATTCATGTTCAATTTTCCTTTTTATTGAACTAAAGTTTGATCAATTGATGTTGTATTTTTTAGAAAGGTCTTCTAGCCACGTATTAATTTTGTTATGAATTATGACTTGCTCATTTGGTAAGGTTGCATAAAAATTAAGAAAGTTTTGATAGTTTTCACAATTTGTGGGTTTTTGTGTCAATGAGAAAAATACAACTTAAGAAACTCAAATTACATGTCCAAACAAAACTTCAACTTCAAATTATATGATTTTAAATCAGTGATTTCAAACCATGTCCAAATTGCTCCTAACAAATTCAAATATCTTTTTGTCCAAAGAATAACTCATATTCTAACATTTAGCAGTATATTTTTGCTCATATTTGAATAATGATGCCATAAAATCACAAAATCACATTATAAAATATAAACCTGATCTTGCTGACTGTTTTCGGGCCCAGATGACAGAGAAACTTTTTCTTGTGTGCTAATTATCTAATTATGAATAGTAATTAGGCCAACATGGCTGTTGCACTCAACCTTTTTCCTTAACCACTCGGTTTGTCAAAAAATGAGTATAACAATAAAAGTAAAGGTTGTTAACCAAGATATTGGGGGTAGATGTTTTGTTTGAATGCATTTTTTGAAAATTAAACCACATAAAAATTTGGTGAATTTTTTTGCAGGAACTCGTACTACACATGCTTTGGTAGTGTATGTAAATAATGTTCTTAAGGAATTAAGCCACAAAAAAAATGGTTTAAAGAGCTACTATTTATGGACAAGGTTTATGAGAGAATTAATTGGTGGCTTAATTAAAGTAGCCAAAGCTAATTGAAAGTTTATGAGATAAAGTTTGGTGGTGTAAAGTAGCCATTATGGATGTTTGTTCAACCTTTGTGATATAGACATGAACTGAAAATGCAGTAGAAAGATTGAAAACCTTTAAGGCGACATATACACAAGTTGGAGAAAAAGGGTGAACCATAAACTATTCACATTCATCAAATCAAAACTGATGATGATGAGAATTGTTCTAATTGGGCGTGGTATTAATTCAAAGGGAGTATCTAGGATGTGCGAATCTTGTTGTCAAAGGGAGCATGTGTAAATGAAGAATATGTACTAACTAGGCCAATTTTGTCATAGTTTAAAGGATTTAAGTTTGATGCATTCGTTAGTGTATTATTTTTTTATACCGTCATGTAATATTGACCTGCTATATCAAATTACCAATTTTTTTTTCTATTTCTAAAATTTACTCACTGATTTTTTTCTTTATTCCATTTCTTTCTTTTTCATTCAAACCTCCTCCTTCTTGCTCTCAAGTAGTCGATGCTTTCTCACTTTGCTTCTTTTATCACCGTAAACTTTGGTTTCTCCCTCAATCCCTCCATATTCATGAAAGACTTTTGCCGTAGGATTACTTTTAAATGGATTTCGAATGATTCAATTTTAAATTGCATTTGAAGTGTCTCTTCCTTTGGATCTATTATTCTTTTGGTCTCTCTTTGTTTTTTCTCATCTTCTCATATCATATTCCATTTGTTAAAGTATTCAACATTAATAAAACTTCAATTCAAAAACTGACATCCAATAACCTAAAAAGCATGGCAGATCGATATTGGAGAAACTATGACAACACTTTAAGATATACGATCCTTTAGATACTTGTAAACGGAAACGAAAAATCTAAAATTTATTAGAAATGCATGACGATTTGCTATTAAACAAAACGAAGCTCCCCTAAGGTTCACAATATATGAGGCTTTTGAACAATTACTTGTTACAAGGTTCACAATATTTGAAGAGTTAGAGAATTACTTCAGTGATGATCTTGAGAAATCATGAAAAACTCAAAATTGTAAACATTAGAGAAGGAAATAATTTCGTTACCAGCAAGACAAGGAAATAATTTTGGTAATTAGAATACAAATAGGATTCAATTTCCTCTAATGTTATTTACTCTTCTGTTAATTACATTTTTATTAAAAAAGGTAAACAGTTAATATTACTTAAGCAAGTTATTGTATTTACCTTTAAAATTACCTGATGGTGTAACAAAAAGGGTACATTGATAGTGAACCAAATTTAAACTCTAGTTTAAATGCTATTTTTCATGAAAATAAGTTTTCCAGACTATTAATTACTACTCCTTTCGTCCCTAAAAGATTTTCTTACTTTCTTTATTAGTTTGTCCAAAAAAAATTGACATATTTCTATATTTAAAAATAATTTAACTCTATGAGATGATCTACAACCATATAAATATTTAAAATTTATTTTGAACCACACATTTTAAAAGTCTTCATGTATTTCTTAAACTCCGTGTCAAGTTAAACTAAGATAATATTTTTAAGACTAAGGGAGCTAAATACCGATCCAAGCATACCTTGTGAAAAAAAAGTGACAAGATCGAAAGCAAAAATTAGGAAGATTGATTTTTTTGACAAATCACAACGTTCTAAATGACCATGTTAGTTGGTCAATACATGTCTTTCTTTTCATTTCCTTTCTCTTTATTTTTGGCCAAAAGGAAAAGGAAAGGATTTTGGATTAGCATGTACGAATGTTGCTTTTGTTGATAAAAGGAAAAGATAATGTGGGAATTGCCTGTACTATACAGTGGGTACATGCATGCAAGCTAGCCAAGTTGAAACTTAAATTTTTAATTATCAGAAATCTCTCGTGTAAATATTGCTACTAATTTGACTCTCCAATGAAATCATTAGTTGTGTCTTTCAAACAAAGAAATTTATATTGAGAAAAACTGGCAAGGAAAACAGAAAGAAGTACGTTAAATGAGGTAGATCACTAGTTTCTGTTTGCTCAAAGATATGTTTCTGTTCAATGGAATCTTACCTTTGAAATGTTGAAGATGATACATGGGACCCCATTTCAAGATTTGGTTGTGCTGGAAAGCCATTACATAGTTGAATCTTGAATGTGTCAGAAAGGATAATTCGACTTCTTAAGTTGCTTTCGCTGAAATTGCGGTTCCAAAGTTACCACACGTTGAAACATTTACATATATTTTCGTTAATATTGGACACGATGAGATAGAACAGATTCCTTCATTTTTTATTTAAAAAATTCAAATTCAAATTTTGAAGATGAAAAAATTACTTTTAGCTAGCCCGAGCGTGCACTTCTTACTTGATGGACCTTATTATATAATAAGGTCCATCAAAATTTAATTAGATGCGTCATTAAATTTCGAATATTAAATTATATATTGTTTTAAGGATACAAATCTGTGTTCAGTGAATCTCTTGGAAACATTGCAAGTGTCGGCCACAATAGCCCACCCAACACCAAATTCCTAAGTCTTGCATGTTTTGTGGTCGGCAGAGAGTAGTACTGTGTGTTAAGTGGGTTAAGGTGAAATGTCAATCGGCGTCTATTATATTGAATTTACCCGATAGTTATTTATAATATTTTATAATATGCATTTCTAGAGGTTACGTTGTTATTAATAATGTAAAATATTAATATTATAATGTAACTCTTAAAATAGTCTCGACTAATGATCATCGAGAATGGGATATCGATGATATGTGATAAGTCGACATGTGGTCTGCATCACATCCTTAGAGGATGTAGTACATCTCACCTGCTACGAGTAATGACTACTCGTGATGGACACATGGATACTTTGGAAGTATTGGTATACCCTACTGATATACTGTTTGTTATACTTGTCTAAAGTATGATCAGCGTGTGGGAGATAGAAGTCCTTAGACTTGAGGTCAATGCGCACCTTGTTTACAAAGTAATATACTTTGATCCTGTCCTAAGCTCAAATGCCTTATAGGTTGAGATACGACTTGTATTGAGTACATTACGATGTGGATTAAAGGTGATAGTTGAGCCAAGATTAGGATTCATTCCTCGAATGTATATTCGAGAGAACACTCAGCTTCTCAATAATATTAGGTTGACTAAGTCGTTGACCAACACAATAGACATATTTAGAATATGGTTTAGTTGTCAACTAATATAGATGCGATACAATGATTAAGTCATTTGGATAGACACTTGACAAATCCTAAGCTTGACCGGGGTGTGTCGTGAATGAAAGAATTTTATCTTACCACATAGAGGTTAAGTTTACTGGATTCGTGTAAACGTACTTCACATATTGAGTTCGTCTTGCGGCGGCGTCTAGGAGTTCCGCGTAGACCTTAATTTGATTAATGTCGATATGTGAAGGCATGTAGGTTCACACTATGTCGATTGTCTTTTCGATCTAAGGATGTATTGAGAGAGTATTAAATATTCGATTTAGAATCGAGATATTTAAATGAATAATGATTGTTTTAATTAAGTCAAAATTGGATTTTGGATTCAATTAGGAATGTGCGGAAAATAAAATGAAACAGTGTAGGGCCACGTCAGCACTGCGGCGCCCACACCATAGGGTCGCGGCGCCATGACCTAATATGTCTCGAATTTTGGGTCAGGCCCAAGGTCAAACCCTAATCCGGTTTGACCTAATTTTTCACCTATAAATTCAGACATATACTTCATTATTCAATACACTTGATTTTCATATCATTATTCTAAATCTTAGAGACTCAGAATCAAAACAATCTTTCGAACCTCTGCCGGATTTCCTAGCTTTCCAAAGGAGGAATACATTGAAGCTTGGAGCTTGCAATCGAAAGAGCATTTACGTGCGCACCCACAGTTGATAAAGATTTCAGATACTGTAAACATGTAAGTACAATTCAAGTCTTATGTTTACAGTTTAAAATTATCCTATAGTCAACCCGTTCTACGTTTATTGGGTTTGAAATAAGTTTTTAATATCTGATGCGTACAGCTTAACATAAACCTTCATAAGGCACATGTAAACACACATGCTATATGGCTCTTTTTTTTTCTCAACGTATATGGCATTATTTGTAAATTATAGTGAAATTTATCTAAGAGCTTGTTTAACTGTGTGCTTATGATCGATCAAATTTGACAATTTTGAACTATTTTAATGAGTATTATTGACGAACATTGATTTTCTTTGTATTTAAAGAACTAGCTAGCTCATCAGCTATTAATTCATTCTTTCCATTGAAGGAAAAAAGGGACTAAAATGGCAAGTGATTTTGTTGTTTTCTGCTAGTTCTTAGTAATTGAAGGTAATGTCCTTATAGGAACGAGCTAGCAATCACCTGAAGCAACTGGAGGAACACGAGCTTGGTAAAATGGGATAGGGAAAATGATGAATTCCCTCTTTTTCTGGGCGAAAGTCATTTTTTTTCAGAATTATCTTTAACTTTTAGCTTCATATTACTTGTTCTAATTAATACTTACAAATTATTGCTAATTGTTAGTACTCAAAAATTTCATCAAAATATTCTCCAAATCGTTGATATTATTTTTGATGTTATTACTATATATATACGACAAAGTCTCTAGGGAAGTTCTATGAAAATGTTTGGAGGTTAGAGGGCATACACTAGGGCGATCAAAGATATGTATGATAGAGTCAAGACTAGGGTACGGACAGTAGGCGGAGACTCGGAGCACTTTCTAGCGATGATGGGGCTGCACCAGGGATCATCTCTTAGCCCATTCCTATTTGTCTTGGTGATGGACGGACTGATGCGATAAATCCAAAGGGAGGTGTCATGGTGTATGTTATTCGCATACGATATAGTCCTGATTGATGAGACTCGTAGCGGAGTGAACGCCAAGCTGGAGGTTTGGAGACAGACTCTAGAGTCTAAAGGGTTCAGGTTGAGTAGGACCAAGACAAAATATTTGGAGTGCAAGTTCAACAACGGGAGCGACCCTGAGACAGACGTGGAGGCGAGGCTTGGGACTCAGGTCATTCCAAAGAAAGGAAGCTTCAAGTACCTCGGGTCTATTATTCAAGAAAATGGAGAGATTGATGACGATGTCACACATCGTATTGGGGCAGGGTGGATGAAATAGAGACTCGCATCTGGAGTCTTGTGCGACACAAAAGTGCCACCAAAACTTAAAGGCAAGTTTTATAGGGCGGTGGTTAGACTGACTATGTTGTATGGGGCGGAGTGTTGGCCAGTCAAGACTTCGCACATCCAAAAGATGAAAGTTGCGGAGATGAGGATGATGATATGGATGTGTAGGCATACAAGGAGAGATATGATTAGAAATGATGATATCCAGGACAGAGTGTGAGTGGCCTCGGTGGAGGATAAGATGCGGGAAGCGAGGTTGAGATGGTTCGGGCAGGTGCAGATGAGAGACACAAATTCCCCAATGCGGAGGTGTGAGAGGTTGGTTATGGACGGGTTCAGAATGGGTAGAGGTAGGCCGAAGAAGTATTGGGGAGAGGTGATTAGATGGGATATGGCGCAGGTGCAACTTATTGAGGATATGACCTTAAATAAGGGATTGTAGAGGACACAGATTAGGGTAGAATGGTAGTAGGTAGTTGAGCGTAGTCCTACTTACGCTCACAAAATGATAGTTGTAGTGTTATTACTGTAGGCCCGATTAGCCCATCACATTTATAGGCGCATTATTGTTTTATAGTCCCTGTAGTTTGATTTCTACTGCTATGTGTTCCCTAGTGTACTTTGTTTATATTATTTATCTGCGTTAGCTACTGCTTCCTTTTATCAGAATGCGCTACTATGACGTATTCGATTTTGTTATCAGCGTGTTCAAACAACTTTAATTTTTTGTCTCTGGTTGTTTCTCTTGCTTTGTAATGCTTGCTTGATTGTGATTATATTTTGTCTTGAGTCGAGGGTCTCCCGAAAACAACCGCTCTACCTACCAAGGTAAAGGTAAGGTTTGTGTACAATCTACCCTCCCCAAACCCCACGTTGTAGGATTTCACTGTGTATGTTGTTGTATGTATATATATATATATATTTCAGTCACCAATCAAACAACAAAAAATAAATTTATAGTGTTTCCCTGGACAAGTAGTACTAGATGGTGTTTGGATTGACTTTTTAAAAGTGACGTATAGGCTAAAAGCTAAAAGTCATAAGTTGGTCCTACCCAACATTTGACTTCTGTCTTATTTTTGTATCTTTTTAGTCTAAAAATAAGTATTTAAAAATATTTTTATCTTATCCAAACACCTCAAAAAGTAAAAAAAAACTTAAAAGCTAAAAAGCACTTAATATAAGCCAATCCAAACACCCTCTAACAATTTGTTTAAGTCCAAATTCATTAACGTTGGCCATGGGCTTTGGCCCAAATAGTACGACTGAGCCCACTTGTCTTAATCGTAAGGGGGATGAGCCCAATTGGTAGAACAGAAAGGTGCCAAGCCATTATTGACGATAATCACAAACACACAACTAAAAAATGGACTACTTATATCATATATGTTTGGTTTTATTATTTCAAATTTGTTATAAATACATTGTATTATGGATGTCCATTCAAATACATAGTCATCTGGATACTTTTATAATCAAATACACAATTATCTGGATAAGCTTACAATCAAGCTCTCAAGTAGACAGGTTGCAAGTAGCTCAAGCAGGCAGCTTGTCAGCAGCTTCCTGAAAAGCCTTACATCAACTTCCTCATGCTTGCAATCAAGAAGCTATCTTGCAAGTAGCTCAAGCAGATATCTTGCAAGTAGCTCAAGCAGGCAGCTTACCAGCAACTTCTGAAAAGCTTTGCAGTAGCTTCCTCAAAAGTCTCGTAGCTGCTTCTTTTTCTCTATATATAGAAAGTCAATTCAGTTCAATTATATATCTTTTTGAAATTGAATAATATATAAGTATCTCTCTATATTTATGTCTGGTGTATTTACTATATAGTCTTTATCTTATAACATGTTATCAGCACGAGACTTTGTCATCTGGAATAAATACTTTGAAAGTCTCGAAGGTATTGACTTTCTTTTTCTTCACTAATGGCTAATATTTCTAAACGTGAATTTGTTGTCCTTGATATATCGGGCAAAAGCTACATGTATTGGGTGCTTGATGTGGAAATTCATCTTGATGCGATGGTTCTGGCAGACACCATCAAAGATAAAAAATTATGCATCAAATCAAAATTGTGCCAAGGCAATGATATTCATCCGCTGTTACTTTAATGAGAGCCTAAAATTAAAATATCTCACTATTAAAGATCCTCTTATGATGTGGAATAATTTAAATATAGATAATTGAAGATGGTCATACTTACACAAGTACATTTTGATTGGATCCATTTGAGGCTACAAGATTTTAAATCCATCTGTGAGTATAACCATGTTCAGAATTATTTCTCAGCTGAAATTATGTGGCAAAAATATCACTGATCATGATATGCTGGAGAAAATATTCTTCACTTTTTCTACCTCGAGTATACTCCTGCAGTAGCAATACCGGGAGATGTGATTCCAGAAATATTCTGACCTAATTGCACATCTTTTAGTGCTTGAACAACATAATGAATTATTAATACGAAATCATGAAAATCGACCTACTGGTACTATCCCAATTCCTTAAGTGAATGAGGCAAACTTTTACCAATTTAGGCGTGGAAGAGGTCGTGGCCCCAGTCGTGATCATGGTCGTGGTCGAAGAAGAAATTCTAGTCATGGTTTTTGTTATACACCAAATAATACCCTTCAACACTAGCAGTGTAAAAAGAGGGATGAAAAGCATGAAGCGGTGCAAAAAAAATCAGAAAATAAATGCTACTGGTGTGGAGAAGGGGCACTGGGCACGTACCTGTTGTACGCCGAAACACCTGGTTGAGCTTTATCAAGCCTCCCTCAAAAAGACAGAAAAGAATTTTGAAGCAAATTTTATTTCTGAAGATAATGATGACTTTATGCATTTGGATGTAGTTGATTACTTTGCACTCCCAGAAATAGATCTTGTAATCATAGATGAATATGTAGAAGCTTGAAATATGTAATTTATGTTGTTTGTATTAATTAGTATAATCATGTTAGAAGATAAGTCATGTTTTATTTTAGTGATCCGATTTGTACGGGTATGAGCATTGTGAATAAAGTATAAATCATATTTTGGTAATGATATTTACTATAATATCCACTTTGTTTATATTTTTATTTTGAAGAATATATGAAAAGTCCTCAAATTTTATCTGGATCAATGATCAATCATGAAGATATTTGTGTGATTGATAGTGGGACAAAGAACGCCATATTAAAAAATGTGAAACATTTTTCTCACTTGCTTAGAAAAAGGACAAATGTTAGTATAATTTCTGGTAAGTCTAAATTTACTAAAGGCTCCAAAAGAGCTACTATATTTATGCCTAAGGGGACGAAACTTGTTATAGAACATGCATTGTTCTCTTCTAAATCCCCAAGAAACTTGTTGAGTTTCAAAGATATCCGTCGAAAGGGGTATCATGTCGAGACATTAAATAAAATTAATGTTGAATATCTGGGTATTATCAACCGTGTCTCCGACCAAAAATATATCTTGGAGAAACTACTAACTTTATCTTCTGACTTGTATTACGCAGGAATTAGTATAATTGAAGCACACTTTATCATAAATCAGAAGTTTAATGATTCAAATACTTTTGTGCTCTGGCACGACCGAATAAGTTATCTTGGATCAATAATGATGAGATGAATCATTGAAAATTCAAATGGGCATCTACTTAAGAACCTGAAGATTCTTGAAAGTGGTGAATTTTCATGTGTTACTTGTTGTCAAGAAAAGTTGATAACAAGACCATCTTTAATGAAAGTTATCATTGAATCCCCTGCCTTTCTAGAGCGTATACATGAAGATACATGTGGACCTATTCACCCACCTTGTGGGTCATTTAAGTATTTTATGGTCCTAATAAACGCATCTTCAAAATGGTCTCATGTGTGCCTCCTACCGTCTCGCAACTTTGCATTTGCGAAATTATTGGCACAAATAATACGCTTCAGGGCACAGTTTTCAAATTATCCTATTAAAGTTATACGCCTTGATATTGCTGGAGAATTTACATCTCAAGCTTTTGATGATTATTTTTTATCAGTTGGGATACAAGTTGAACATCATGTAGCTCATGTTCATACTCAAAATGGTCTTGCTGAATCATTTATTAAGCGTTTGCAATTAATATCAAGACCACTACTTATGAAAATACGGTAGCCCACTACCGTCTAGGGTCATGCTATCTTGCATACAACATCACTCATTCGTCTCAGCCTGACTTATTATAATAAATACTCTCCATCACAATTAGTATTTGGTCATGAACCAAATATTACTCATCTTCGAATCTTTGATTGTGTTGTATTTATGCCGATTGCACCACCACATCGCACTATGATGGGCCTCCAAAAAAGGTTAGGAATATATGTTAGGTTTGAATCACCCTCTATTATTCGCTTTCTTGAACCATTAACAGAAGATTTATTCACTGCTCGATTTGCAAATTGTCGATTTGATGAAATAAATTTCCCACAAATAGGAGGAGAGATAAAAGAAATTAAAAGATAAATTGCGTGAAAAGTTTCATCACTATCTCATTTTGATCCACGTGTCCTTGTATGTGATCATAAGATCATCCACTTGCAGAAAATAACAAATCAGATGTAAGACACATTTACTGATTTGAAAAGAATAACTAAGTCGCATATCCCTGCAGAGAATGTGCCTATCCGAATTGATGTCCCACCAGGATCATCTACTAGTGTCATGGCTACTGAATCTCATACACGCCTGAAGCGTGGTAGACCATTGAGTTCGAAGGATAAAAATTTAGAAAAAGAAGAACAAGCAGTGGTCAAAATGACACTATAAAAGAATCTCATGAAGAGAATCAAGATCTGATTACTCCTGACATTCCTGAAGATATCAGTGAACCCGAGACTCAAGTGAATAAAGAACTATCATTATATTCTATCGGTGATGGAATAAATTTGAATCGATCGAAAATTATGATGGATAATATTTTTGCATTTAATGTTGTAATGAATATTATGAAAGATAGTGAGGATCAAGAACCTTTATCTATCGAAGAATGTTGACGAAGATATGATTGGTCAAAATGGCAAGAGGCAGTTCAATCAGAATTGATTTCACTTGCTAAACGCGAGTTTTTTGGGACCGGTAGTCCAAATGCCTGATGGTGTAAAATCAGTTGACCATAAATGGGTCTTTGTGCGAAAAAGAAATGAGAGAAATGAAATTGTGAGATACAAGGTACGCCTTGTTGCACAAGGATTCTCTCAAAGACCCAATATCGACTATGAAAAAACATATTCACCGGTTATGGATGCAATAACATTTCGATATCTCATCAGTTTAGTTGTGCATGAAAACCTTGAAATACATCTTATGGATATAGTTACAGCTTACCTTTACAGATCACTTGATAATAAAATTTATATGAAAGTCCTAGAAGGATTAAAGATGTTTGAAGCGTATTGTTCAAAGTCTCAAAAAATATACTCAATCAGATTACAACGATCATTATATGGTCTAAAACAATCAAGGCTTATGTGGTATAATCGCCTTAGTGAGTACTTGATAAATGAATGTTATATAAATAATGTCATTTGTCTATGTGTTTTTATTAAGAAAACAGAATCAGAGTTTGTTATACTTGCTGTTTATGTTGATGACATAAATATCATTGGGACTCTAGAAGAGCTCCAAAAGGCAATTGAATTTCTAAAGAAATAATTCGAAATAAAAGATCTTGGAAAGACAAAACTTTATCTTGGTCTGCAAATTGAATATTTAGAAGATGAGATCTTTATCCATCAATCTACCTATACTGAGAATGTTTTAAAATAATTTTACACGGACAATGCACATTCTTTAAGTACTCCAGTGGTTGTTCGCTCAATTGAAGAAAGTAAAGACCCGTTTCGACCTCAAAAAAAAATGAAGAGCTTCTTGATCCTAAAATATCATATTTTAGTGTCATTGGTGCACTTATATATTTTGCTAATGCTACAAGATCTGACATAGCGTTTTCTGTTAATTTGCTAGCAAGATATAGCTTTTCTCTTACACAGAGGCTTTGGAACGGAATGAAGCATATATTGTGATATCTAAAGGGATCTATTGATATGGGTCTATTTTATGCTAACAAAGCTAGTGCAGATCTTGTTGGTTATGCAAATGCAGATTATTTATCTGATTCACACAAAGCTCGGTCTCAAACGGGTTGTCTGTTTATATGCGGAGGCACTGCTATATTATGGCGATCAAAAAAATAGTCTATTGTTGCTACTTCTTCAAATCACACTGAATAATAGCTATTCATAAAGCAAATGGAGAATGTATCTGGTTGAGATCAGTGACAGATCTCATCAGAGGAAGATGTGGCCTGAAGTGTGACCCACAGTCTTATATGAGGACAATCTGCATGTATAACCTAGTTAAATTGAGGGTTCATAAAAGGAGATAGAACAAAACACATTTTACCAAGTTATTCTTCACACACGATCTCCAGAAAAATAGTGATATTGGTGTGCAACAAATCCATTCAAGTGACAATCCTGCAGATTTGTTCACCAAATCTTTGCCAACTTCAACTTTTGAGAATATGGTAGATAAGATAGGAATGCGAAGACTCAGACATATGAATTGTGGTCTTCATAAGGGGAGTAAAATATGCGCTGTACTTTTTTTTCCTTAATCAAGATTTTGTCCCATTATATTTTCCTGGTAAGATTTTTAACAAGGCAACTTGTAACGCGTATTACTAGATGTGCACTATTTTTACTTCACTTGGATTTTTCCCATAAAGTTTTTTCTAGTAATGTTTTAACGAGGTACATTATATATTAATGAATATCCAAGAGGGAGTGTTATAAATATAATGTATTATGGATGTCCATTCAAATACACAGTCATCTAGATAAGCTTACAATCAAATACACAGTCATCTGGATAAGCTTACAATTAAGCAGACAACTTGCAAGTAGCTCAAGCGGACAATTTGCAAGTAGCTCAAGCAGACAGCTCGTTAGCAGCTTCTTGAAAGGCCTCGCATCTGCTTTTTTCTCTCTATAAATAGGAAGCCAATTCAATTCATTTAAAAATCAGTTTGAAGTTGAATAATATATCAATCTCTCTATATTTGTATGTAGTGTATTTACTTTATAGTCTTTATTTTATAATAAAATTAATTTTCCCAAATTTTTCCTCGTGAATTGAAATTTTGTTATGAGTTCAAGAGGCCTTCACCATATACCATTTAAGGATTCATTTGTCATTTTCGATTGTATCAACTAGGAGTGGTTAAGAAAAAATACAAATAAAATAAAAAAGGAACAACAAAGAATTGTAGAGAAGTTCACAGGTGAAATGTCTTGTAATTTGTAATTTGTCTTATACGTGTTACGTGGCCTTGCAGTTTCCCTCCTTTTTTTTTTTTTTTTTTTATATCTAGCTTCCCGATTGACTATTTCTGGAGATAGTAGTTTCGGTCCCTCAGCACTACTATCAGTAAATCGCGGGATGTGTCTGAATGACCAGAATTTGAGAACAGAGCAATTGATATCACCTACAAGGTCCTACTCATAAGAGAGCAAATTGCTCCCACCAGGGTTCGAACCCACGTTGCAGGCCTCCAGCTGGATTTTAAGTTCCCCTTCTTTGTCATCCAGCTATGTCACGTGGGACTATCAGTACTACCAGTAAATCGCGAAATGTATCTGAATGACCAGGGTTTGAGAACAGAACAACTGATGTCTCCCTCCCTTAATATATTCATATTGGTGTTTTCTAGAACAGTTTGCACAAATCTAAACGAATTACTGGGTAGCTCGTTCAAGCACTGATACATGTTGCAAAAGTGGCTTGTCTGCAAAGTAAGAAGAAAATGAAACTTGCATCAAATCATTGAGAGGGTGCTCATTTAATGAGTTTTCTGTTTTCCCTAATTGAGATGGAGGGTTCAAATCCCACGCATAGCATAATATTTACATTCGAACTCATATATTATAAAACTTTTTCGGTTTGTTTATATGCAATTAAAAAGTTTAATATTTATTGGATGCAGTGATACACATTATGATCAAGAAATAATTATGCAGAAATGAATATTACAAATTTAAAATTCTTATAGGACTATACGGACTTGAACTGCAGATCTATCTCGGTAAAATCAAGAAATCTTTTTTTTTTCTAGACTCTTTATTCCGGGGCCAAGTGCAAGATATAACCTCTTGGAGCACCCCTGTTTAAAGAATAGTCAAATGAAGTATTTAATGTATAGCAACCTCATAATCAATTTTAGACCAATGTGATTGAGCTTTAAAATTGATAGAATATTTACCAAATATTCTTGTATTATTGTATATATTCTATTTTAGGTAGAATTATATTCCTATTGTAATTAGAATGATCTATTTTAGGTAGAATTACATTCATATTGTAATTAGGTTGATTCTTGTACTATTATATATATTGTACATTATTGTCTTCAAAATTTTCAAATATGAAGTTGGACTTGTCAAAGCCTAAATTTAAACAGTATATTTGAATGAGGTTCAACTCAAGACATTCAAGTCCAGAATTGACATAGCCAAATCCTAAAGTTGTCACAACCCTTGAAACATTAATAGTTTTATAATTCTAAATACACTTCAGTTGAAAAGAGTAATATGTTTCAACATTATCTCACGTTTGGTTATATCGTAAATATACGATTAAGATGATTTCATTTTGGACTTTAATCCCATCATGATTGAATTACTTAATTTTGATATATATTAAAATCTAACAGTTTTGATATTACTTCGAAGCAGAATTCATGCACCTAATCCCAATGCAATATTATGAGATATCACTTTCAGGCTACAGTTGAATATCACCCCAGGTGAATGCATTTAGGCATAAAGAAGACGAGGAAAAGAGTAACCCTATAAATGTGAAATTTGTTAGTATTGCCTTAGATTAAATACTTTAGAGAAAAGGAAAAAAACTCAAATAACACACGTTAAAAGGGTTATCGGTTGCAAATCCTACTCTATTTTTCCTCCCATAGGGAAGAACACAACAAAGGAAGAGGCCCATTATTTGCGTGGATTTCCCTTCATACGGATTGGTCTTTAATTTTTGCTCCTACTTCTTATTTAATAAAAATTTGTGGACCAAAGTATCATTTATTCGCGCATCTACTATATTAGATATTTTGGTTAGAATGACATCAGAGTCAAAAGAAGAAAAAAATCCGCAAGACAAATTTTTCATAGAAATTATGCTTATTCGGCCAAATTTTTATAAAGATTATGTCTCAAGTGTATAGTTTCTATGTAACTATGTCTGAAGGCAAAATTTCATTGAAAAATTAAGATTATGCCTTGTCCGGCTAGTTATACAGAAACTATACCTATTAAGGCATAATCTCTATACAACTTTATCCGAATAGGTATAATTTTTATGAAATTTTGCCTGCGATTTTTTTCTTTTAGACTATGCTAGGATTCGAACCCAAAACCTCAAAAATATTTTCAGAGTCATAATTACATAGAAACTATGCCGCATAATTTCTAAACAACTTTAGTCGAATAGACAGATTTTTTAATTAAATCCACCCTATTTTACCCTTTTCTTTTGAGCTTCAAGAAGTCGGCTTTCATCTTGTTGTATCATGTATGTACAAAACTATATTCGGTGGTAAGATTACATTGTCTTTCTCTTCTGTATGTCGCAACCCAAGAAGCGATCTTCTTCCTTCACTACAACACCATCTCCTTCATCCGTTAACCCACTTTGCCGTTCAATGAAGAAGGCCAAGTCTCAGTCCTCAGCTATTGATAACAACAACAACAACAACGAATTCGAATCCCTGGACGACAATTGTGTGTCCATGATCCAAGATTCGTGTGGTGGGGTCACTTCCAATTTGTCTCGCAAGAAAGCTACCCTTCCTCAGCCCCCTAAGAAGCCTCTCATCATTAAGCTCAACAAAGGTTTGCTCACTTCTCCCACACTTTTTGTATTACTGTTTTTCTCTCCTGTCAATTCGGGTTTTAAAAAGGTTTGAATTTGCGTGCCCTAGGTTGAAGCTTTAATGTTTTAAACCTTTGGTGATTTTGGGGTTTTGAGAGTTGATAGTTTGTATGTTTATAATTGAATTAACGAGTGTTAAATTGGGGGATTTGAACATTTCCCCCCACTGTATTGAAGAATTTGAGTTGCTTTCGTGTGTGTGGTTTGTCTCCATTTTAAATGTAGCATTTTGGGAGTGAGACATTTGAGCTGAAACGAACGGATAATTTATGATATTTTATCCGACTCCATTGCTCAGCTGTATTTGTAATTTTAGGGTTCTATTTTTGACTGAATAGCATGGGGTGGGATTTGTGGGTTAAAAGTGGAAATTGATCCTAATTGACTGAATATCATGTACAAGAAAGGGAAAAGGCTTTGCTCGCGAGGGTATCACTATTTGTGCAAAGGGCCACAAGGAATGTGAGATTACTTGAATATTGGGGGATTGAATTCGATGCTTTAAGGGAGCATTCACAATCAACGAGAAAAAAACAGGATTACTAGCAACTATAGTTTGTTAGATTTGGGTAGGTTTTATGTGTACTTATAACAAGACTCATTATTTTTTAAAATTACATGGTGTTGGTGTAGTATTAATGAGCTCTTTTGATTTATATTTTTTTTGTTAAAAAGATACCAAATAACTAGTCAATATAATATAGGGTTTGAGGGAGAAACTCATGCCTTGCGGCAAGTTGAGCTTGAGGTGTGCTGCTCAAGGCTCAACAGAGGCGAAGGTTGCGTGTTATGTGTTGCTTATACGACACTTTGGTGTAGGCACCAATTGCTGTGTAAAATGCGTCCCTCATTGCCCATGGGATTTATTTGAAGAGGACATAATTAAACAATAGCTGTATCTGACAAAATTATATACCTTCTTTTTAAAAAAAAAAATCAAAGTAAATACCAAAATGATATATTCCCTTCATTTAAAAAAGAATGAAAGCATTCGGAGTGCGAGAGTCTCCTTGATTTGCTTGGCACATACATCTCGGGTACAACTTCTTCTCTTGAAAAGGGGACACATCACACAAGGTCAAAGTAACTTTAAAATTAAAGATGGATTGACACAGAAATGTTAACTTATTGAACGGCTCTATCTAAAATTTAAATTTGGTAGAGAAGATACACTTTCATTTGATTGTTTTAGGTCAGTAACATGCTGACTCATGTGCATGCCTGATTTTTTTGGACGAAGTATGTGGAAATATTTGGTAAATGGGTGACAGTTAGACTCGAACCTAAGACATCAACTCTATACTATATTGAACCATGTACAATTGTTGTCTTAAAGTTTGCTCTATTAGAGATGTGATACTTTTATTTGCATATTTATTTATTTATTTTATATCTGCAACAAGAAGAAAAGGAAAAAGAGGCTTAAGGAGATCAACTATTTGATATTAAAGCGGAATGTAATAATATCCTCACTATTTCATCATTGATTGACAATATAGCATTCAATTTACTTGTGTATATGAATTTGTGCCAACAAATATTATTTGATTTACAAAGCAGGGTGAAAAAGATTTACACGGCTTACGGGCTTTTTATTGCTTTTAAATTTTCTTGGTGGTTATTTTCTCTTTTATTTTTTGATGTCTGGGACAATACGAAGCTAATCTCAACAAGTTCCAACAATTTTAGTATTTATGATATGTTGACTCTATCCAAAAGCTACTATAAAAACTTCTCCACCCTTGTCAGTGAGCCTCTGTACATTAGTCGCCTTACCATATTGGGAAGAAATCAGATAGCTGTTTTACTGATAATTGAGAAATTCTCGTGGGTCAGTGGCACATGTTTGATATCCGGAAGAAACCAGATCTTTGTGCGCCTGTAGTGTCTTTTCATTTTTTTACCATTCTGTTATCGATTTGAAGTAAGTACATCTTAGTATCTGAAGTAAGTACATCATATAGTTCCTTAGAGGGGCAGTTATTTGTTGCATTTGGATATTAGGCTTGGGTAAAGTTATGTTTTGGCTACTATATGATGGTTGGAGTCCTTGAATATTGAGAAAATTATTAAAGAGGGGACTAAAGGTTTCAAAAAGAAATTTTGGAGCCTAACTATACGTAGTTCTGGATTGTGGAAGTTGCACGATAGCTGAGAGTTGCATTACATGTTAGGACCCATTAATTGAGACTTCTCATTCCTGTTGGTAATTTCCTAAAGTTTCTTGGTATGACTCGTTTAAGGTAATAGCTCTGTAAAAATACCAAAAGGTTCAAATGTAAAAGTTCATGCGTCGGAACGTTGTGGAAATATACACTAGGGTGTGGCCTATTGGTCAATGAAGTGGGCTGAGAACCATGAGGTCTCAAGTTTAAATCCCAGCAGGCAAAAACACTAGGTAATTTCTTCCCATCTATTCAAGCCTTGATGGCACAATGGGAGGTAGCAGGTACCCCGTGGAATTAGTCGAGGTACGCAAGTTGGTCTGTACACCATAGTTATAAAAATAAAAATAACATTGTGGAGATATAAGATCAGATAGACCATTGTATCCCATATGCTTGTTTCTATTGATGCAAAGTCTGGAAGTATTACTGCCAAATTTTGCTCTGGTGCTTATTAAAAAAGAGGAGAGAAGGAGAATTTGTAGACAATTTTCTCCCTATATCACTTCATCTCTTTATTTAGAGGCTGGACCAAGAAATTGTAATTATTACCATACTCTTCATGGCATAGAACTGTATAAAAAGTGAAATTTAATGTATTCAAAGCAACATCTCATGTGTTCAACTTCTGGTCATCTTTTTTTCAGCAAAACCTACGCTTCCGACAAATTTTGAAGAAAATACATGGGCAACTCTGAAGTCGGCTATCAGTGCAATATTCTTAAAGCAGCCTGATCCTTGTGACTTGGAAAAGCTCTATCAGGTGCACTTTGTAGCAGTATTTACCTTCTATTACCGTAGCTTCTATATGTTAATTTATTGACTTTACTGTGCTTAGGCTGTCAATGACCTGTGTCTGCACAAGATGGGTGGAAATTTATACCAACGGATTGAAAAAGAGTGTGAGGCACACATAGCTGCAGCACTGCAGTCCTTAGTTGGCCAAAGTGAAGATCTTGTTGTTTTTCTATCACTTGTTGAGAGGTGCTGGCAGGACTTCTGTGATCAGATGTTGATGATCCGTAGTATAGCATTGTATCTAGATAGAACATATGTGAAACAAACCCCAAATGTGCATTCTTTGTGGGATATGGGCTTGCAGCTTTTTCGCAAACATCTTTGTCTAGCTTCAGAAGTAGAACACAAAACTGTCTTTGGGCTCCTTCAGATGATTGAGAGTGAAAGGTAACTTAAAATAGCTCTTGGTTGAATTTTATGACTGGTAGATTTTCCTTGTCTCAGTTTTACTGATTCAGAGTTTTTAACTTTTGAAAAATAAGTGTGTAAAGAAAGGAGATGAGAAGAGTGAGTGGCTTTAGTAGTTCCTCAAGCAATGTGTTTACAAGAAATCTATAAAAGGAAAACATATAATTACAACCCTATAAATCTTCCTAATAACAATTACATCGATTCTAATCTTTCCTTATTTACAGACTTGAGTACATGTTTTATGCTCTTAGCTTGCTGCAAATATGCTTAATATGGGAGTCTCAGAGTGATTTTGTAAGGATATCTGCTTATTGATCATTTGAGTTGACAATGCATCATGATTCATTCTTCTGTCGAATGAAGTGGCAATTTACTTCTATATGCTACATTCTTTCGTGGGAGATTGAATCTGAAGCAATGTATAGTGCAGCCTGAATCCTGATTGTCATAGATCAATTTCATCTGTTCATCTCATGCTCAGCTCAACTCGTTGAGAAGTAGCTTCAGCCATATAAGCTCACATGTAGCTAAAAGCATTGCTAAGTATTCTGCCTCTACACTTGACCTGGCTACTACATTTTGCCTTTTTCTTTTCCAAGATAGTAGTTTTCTTCACTTAAAACACTGTTTTGAATTGGACTGTCTATTTGGAGAGGATCCTTCTAAATCTGCATCAAAATATGCCATAATGCTTGCATGTCCCCTATGCTCATGTAATAGACCTAGTCCAGATGAGTCTGTTGTAAACCTTAGAATTCAAGTCGCTGCATTCTAATGATTGTCACGGGGAGCTTTGAGAAATTGGCTAACCACATTGACAACAAATGAGATGTCAGGTGTGATTGTAAGATAATTGAGTTTACCAGCAAGCCTTTGATATCTACTTGGGTACTTCAAAAACCTTTCCCGTCCTCAGACAATCTTAACATTTGGATTCAGAGGAGCATTTTGTTCATATCTAACATAGTAGTTTCTTCCTATATATTTAAAGCATACTTCCTTTCTGAAATGGCAATCCCACGACTAGATTTTACCAATTCGATCCCTAGGAAGTATTTCAGCCTACCCAAGTCTTTTCTCTGAAGTGACTGACAAGATGCTGCTTAAGTTGGGTAATGTAATAACGTTTTCTTCATCTATATACCCCTAGAGGCTAGAACATAGATGGTAATCTGTTTAATCAAACTTCTTTCAGAGTTAATCAAATAACAATCATATACTAATCTGAGTTGTAATCTTAGGTTCAATTTCATTTTTTAATTGTTGAGTCTATAATCTCCTATCAGCAATCCAAACATCATAAGAACAATCAACATAATCGTCTAAACATCATAACAATAATCTAATATCAACCTTTAAGCATCATATCAATAAGGTAATATACTTATCAAAATTATAATTTTAAGCATCATATCAACTAAAGAATTCATTCTTCCTAACAATGCATCATTGATCCATTCTTCTGTCGAATGAAGTGGCAATTTACTTCTATATGCTTCATTCTTTCGTGGTAGAATGGATCTGAAGCAATGTGTAGTGCAGCCTGATTGTCATAGATCAATTTCATTGGTTCATCTTGTGCTCAGCTTAACTCTTTGAGAAGTAGCTTCAGCCATATAAGCTCACATGTAGCTAAAAGCATTGCTAAGTATTCTGCCTCTACACTTGATCTGGCTACAACTTCTTGCCTTTTGCTTTTCCAAGATATTAGGTTTTCTTCAATTAAAACACAGAGATAGATACATGGTCCAAGATTTGTCTCTCAAGCAATGAGGTATCTAAATAGTGTGTACAGGAAATCTAAAAAAAGGAAAATATATAAACCCTTTAAATTTTCCTAATTCCACAATTACAGGGATTCTAAATGTTTCCATGTTCCCAAAGCATATATTCCTCCATATTTGCTGATTCTTAACAAAACTAATTATTTTAAAAACACCAGAAGCACACAACAGATCATGTCAATGCATTTAATGCCACTCCTATAAGAATATCTTAGTAAGGATAATATGAAAATGTAAATCTTAAGTAAGATGTAAAGTCTACCAAGATTTTTGGAACAAACGATAAAGGAAAGAGCATCAAACAAATTGGACGGTGGAATAATTTTTATTATTGCAACATTTTTATGCATAATTAGAAAAATGAGGTCTTCGAGTTTCTTCCTTTTATTATTTTCTTTGTTCATTCTGGTGTAATTCTTCCAGATTAGGTGAGGCAGTTGATAGAACTCTCCTTAACCATCTTTTGAAGATGTTCACTGCCTTAGGAATTTACGCAGAGAGCTTTGAGAAGCCATTTTTTGAGTGCACTTCTGAGTTTTATGTTGCTGAAGGTGTCAAATATATGCAACAGTCAGATGTTCCAGATTACTTGAAGCATGTGGAGGTGTGCTTTCTCTGCTTCCTTGTAGCCCATCTTTTTGAGCTTTATATGAAATTTGATCTATTATTTCTCCCTCATGTTAAGTCTAATCTATTCATCCCAAAGAACTGAACTTACTATGTTCATGGTCAAATGCATTTTTCTCTGACCATGTTTTTTTCTCGTGGATCTTCAACATTTTATTTGTATTTTCAATCTCTGGTTAGTTTCTCAAATCTACAAAATCTGTTTCCAAAAAAAAGAGGATTTATTGGTGGAATCGCACTGTAGTTGGTCAATCTAACCGTCATAAACCAACAAGGTTATCTTTTTCTCGTATAGATGGCATATATTATTAGTTTAAAATATTGTCATGCTTTTATTTTGTTCTGATCAAGTACCTCACTGGTCTTTTTGTTGCAGGTAAGGTTGCATGAAGAACATGAAAGGTGCTTACTCTACCTGGATGCAAGTACAAGTAAACCACTGATAGAAACTGCAGAGAGGCAACTTTTAGAACGTCATGTTTCTGCAATACTTGATAAGGTATTTGTGCTGAGGTAACTGTAGACAACTATAGAGCCAAGTAGGGGGACGCGAACAAAGTATTCTTGGGAGGCCTGTAAAGAAAATAATGAAAGTATAAGATGAGTTTCGATACAGTTCTTAGAAACATAAACGACATGATGATGAGCATTTGAACAACTCATCCCTGGTGATATTAAACATTAAACATATCAATCCAGAAGAAATGGAAGGTAATATAGGTGTGAAAGAAAGAGAGAGGAGGAGCCTATGGGATGAGGTTAAATTTGCATGATTGAGAAGTTGTAGAATTCCAGTATTTTCGTAGTTTACAGGCCAAAGATATCATGGATATGTCAGGATTCCTGGAAATGAAATGGATAAAAAAATGAGATGTTCTCAGTTGGGTCTTTTTATTGTAGAATATTGAAAATCATTTTATTGTAGAAAATTGATGAAAGGGGAGTCAACATTTTCCTATTGTTCAGTATGGATTGCCAGGGCACTGAGAAATGTGTTTTTTTTCCTTGACTAGCACGAGTGAAGCAATCCTTTTAACGGAGAATGTGAGAAGGAGAAGAAAAACGTTGTTGGTGTGCAACAGTAAGAGTTGTCTTCATGTGACCAAGTCACAAGTTCAAGCTGTGGGAACAGTCTTTTGTAAAAATGCAAAGTAATGTTGCGTATGATAGACTCAATATGATCCGGTCCTTCCCAGGTCATAGCACATAGCGGGAGCTTAGTTCATTGAGTTGCACTTTTTAGTGTAAGAATTTAGGAGAAGATGTGGACCACTTACTTCTGCATTGAAGAGTAGCACACTGTCTATGTAACATCATGCTGAATGGATTTGATATACAATTGGCCATGCCTGCCGCTGCGAAAGTGAAGTGTGGCTATTTAGCGGATTTAGAAGGAATAAAGGAGAAGCATGGTGTGAGAAGTAGTCCCTTTAGCACTCATGTGGAAAATATGGAGGGAAAGTAATAGGAATGTCGTTGAAAGGACTGAAAACTCTTATGTACAAATTAGGTGGATATTCTATCTCCTTTTTGGGTGCAATCATGAGATTTCGGATAGCATATATGATTGGTTGAGATCAAAGACACCCATTTTTTGTTTGGATTCTTTATTTTGTGTATACCACTTGTATAGTAGGGAATGTTTCCACATGTAATGAAGTTATTACTTTATAAGAAGAAATTCTACTCCGTGTAGTTATGGACTGCTGCTGCAACCTGTATGCTTTTCTTAATCATGTTTCTCATCTCCAGGGTTTCACGATGCTGATGGATGGAAAACGTATTGCGGATCTTCGAAGAATGTATTCACTCTTCCCTAGGGTAGAGGCGCTTGAGTCATTGAAGCAAACTCTTAGCTCATACATCCGAAGAACTGGGCAAAGCATTGTGCATGACGACGAAAAAGATAAAGATATGGTATTTAGCCTGTTGGAATTTAAAGCATCCGTTGATACTATATGGGAAGAAAGCTTTTCTAAAAATGAAGCATTTGGCAACACTATCAAGGATGCGTTTGAACATCTCATAAATCTCTCTCAGGTACAGTTCAGTTTTTGATAAGGTGAGGTTTTATTAAAAAACAGTATCAAGATGATACTGTGAAAGTACAAAGAAAATGCAGGCTAGATTACATTAGAAGCCTAAGCAGTCTAGCATGTCATCTGAATTCGTAACAACATTTCCATCCTTCCAATAGTATACGTTGTGCAAACAACTATATTTCACAGACTGCAAGTGCTCCTTTTTGCCTTCAAAACACCTCTTATTTCTTTCTTTCCATATAGTCCAAGCAATGCTAAGAGGAATGGCAATTGATTTTTCAGCAAACCATAACCATCCCAATTATCTTCCCAAAGTCTAATCTTTCTCCCATTGCATATCCTTAAAACATCACACTTGTTAAATTCCTCCCAGAGATTGCAAATCTGTCTCCAAACAGCTACTCCGTATGGAGTTTTTACTGCTTTAGGAGCCCAAAAGCCCTCTCTTCTATAAATCACCTCTACCACTTCTTTCCAGGCGGCTTTTCTCCCATCATTCAACCTCCATAGCCATTTACATAACAAGCTTTGATCGTGAGCATTAAGATTTCTAATTCCCAAACCCCCTTCCTTCTTATGTTTTGTCACTATGTTCCATTTAACTAAGTGAATTTTCAGGTACAGTTGTTCAGTTGATAACACCTGTCTTGATATGTAGCTTTCCAACAACTAGCTCTGTTCTTCACATATCTGTATTCATGATTATCTCAAGTATTTTGTATATTAGCACTGCTGATGTCACTTAGGGGGCTGCTGTCTAAAGGAATTTAGATACTCCTGTTATTTGAAGTGAATGATCAATTATATGGATACCACACTCAAATGGATCAAAATAGGATAATTGTGGTCACGATGGTTCCTGCACTAAGACTTGTCGATGAACATATCATCATGGAAACTTTTTCCTACTGGACATAGCATCTTAATTTAGGCCACAGTGTCAAAGTCATACTCGCGTTATCCTAGTCCAGTAAGTTGGATACCTTATAAAAAAAAAGGGTTGATTGTTCAACTAGCTTGCATCTGCCCATTGAATTTTATTTTGTGAGATGAGATCTGCAATATTAGATTGTGGTAAATAGTATGTATGTTAGATGCTCTAGTCTACTTTAATAGATCTGCTATTCGGGTTAGATTGTACCCTCGTCTTACTTCTTTCCTCCCATGTAAATATTGTCTTCCTGGACCTTCTCTTTACTTTGTGGCCGAGGGGCAGATTACTATTGATGATTGTTATTTGTTATACAAAATAGACTGTGGGACACCAAAGTGCAGTATTTACTCAATTAATTCGCAAAATTCATTGGATCATTTTGCCATTTATAGAATCGGCCTGCCGAGCTGATTGCTAAATTCCTGGACGAGAAGCTTCGTGCTGGAAATAAGGGTACTTCGGAAGAGGAATTGGAGGGTACACTTGATAAAGTCTTGGTTCTGTTCAGGTTTACACAGGTATGATAATACAATGATCAGTAAGAAAAGAGAACTTAAGGAATCTGTAGCCGGATTAGCCTGTTTATGCTGGACATGATTTGATACTTCTTGTATCGTGTATGTGAGATATTGTTTAGTGTATGTTTTCATCTTTGTGTAGGGTAAGGATGTATTTGAGGCATTCTACAAGAAAGATCTGGCAAAGAGGTTATTGTTAGGAAAGAGTGCTTCAATCGATGCAGAGAAGTCCATGATCTCTAAGGTCATGTCTCTTATGTGTAACTTCTGCTTTTTTTTACTTGATTTACCTTTCTGTATACTGAGTCTTTTTGTTATGGTACAGTTGAAGACTGAATGTGGTAGTCAATTCACTAGCAAATTGGAAGGAATGTTCAAGGTATGGAAGGATATATGCATCTCCCGTCATGTTTTTTGAGGTTGAAATACTAGTGGATCAGGTGAAATAATGTTCTTTCCCGGTTCTTCTCTCTGCCAAAAAGTGGTTTCATTGAACATCAGATAAAAGTCTTATCTGATGTGAACATCTCATCTTGGTTTTAAATACCTCAGGTTCAGAATAACCTTTTCTCCACATATCCTTTATTCTAGTGCTTCTGTGCACATGTAACTTCAAGGGATAGACTGGTTACCCCATAGTTTACCAGAATAAATGTATCCTATAGGCTCCAACTGATTTTATTATACCCATTCTAGAGGTCTAAAGTGTCCTTTGATATGGGAGAATAAGTTTGGTATTTTTTAGCTTTCATGTGGAATCGCTGCCAGTTTTTTATCATTGATTTTGTTGTTTTAATCTTTGAAACCATTATCCAGGATATTGAATTGTCAAAAGAGATAAATGAATCCTTTAAGCAATCTTCTCAAGCAAGGAAAAAACTCCCAGCAGGAATTGAGATGAGTGTTCATGTATTAACCACAGGGCAAGTTGCTTATCCTGCTAAGTGTTCCATTACTTTTTCAAGCTTGAAGAACTTTTCTCTTTCTCCGTTTTGCATTTTGATCGAAATTAAAGCTCATTTATACTGGTTGCCTGCAGGTACTGGCCAACATATCCGCCCATGGATGTCCGGATCCCCCATGAACTCAATATCTATCAGGTTTTGCGCCATTTTACTTGTCATTTAGGTCCTCTTTCACGTCTTGAGTGTGTTTGTGTAAACTACACATGCCCTTAATACTTGGATCTGTACTGCAGGATATTTTCAAGGAATTCTACTTGAGCAAATACAGCGGTAGGCGGTTGATGTGGCAAAATTCTTTGGGGCACTGTGTTCTAAAAGCAGAGTTTCCCAAAGGCAAAAAGGAGCTGGCAGTGTCTCTGTTTCAGGCTTGTCTACTCTTTCACTGAATGCATCAGAGATACTTATCCATTCTTCTAGCTCTATCACATATTTACCAGATGTCTAAATCGTTTGCTGGTTTTGTGCCTGTCTGTTCTTTTCTGCAGACTGTTGTTTTAATGCTTTTTAATGATGCGGAAAAGCTTAGCTTTCAAGATATGAGGGAAGCAACTCGAATTGAGGATAAAGAGCTCAGGAGAACTTTACAGTCTCTTGCATGTGGTAAAGTTCGTGTTCTCCAGAAGGTGGGTGGTCATTACTAGGTGGAGATTCTTACCTACTTCATCACCCCAAATTGATGACATATTTAGTTTTAAAAGGCCGATTTCCCAGCTTTTGAAGATTGATTGGACTTAGATTGATTTGTCCATTGGAACAAAACTAAGATAGTCACTCCGTCCCAAAGTGAATAACATGGTTTTGACTGCAAGGTTCAAACAGTCTAATATTTGACTTGAATTTGACATTGAACCAATTTAAAAATTTGTTGCATTCAGAAAGTTTAGGGGAAGTACTATAAATTGATATTTGTAGGAGGTAACAGGTATACTGGTGGAATTAGTCGAGGTACACACGAGCTGGCCCGGACACCACCGTCATAAACCAAAAGAAAGAGAGAAAAGAAGCTATATTCAAATAAGTTGTTTGACTCCTCAAATAGTAATTGTGTCATGAAATAGGACATAGTGAATAGAAACTACATAAAGGGTGTTACAATAGAAAAGACAACAATATATTTTGAGTGTTTCATATAGATAATTTTGTTGGATTTTCGGCAAGAAGAATATTAATTAACCATTTTGCAATATTGAGAATATGTTAACTCTTATAATGAATGTCATTCTGGTTTCGACCTTTAGCTGCTGAAAAAAATAAGTTATTTTACAGATTCCAAAAGGAAGAGATGTGGAAGACGAAGATACTTTTGTGTTCAATGATCAATTTACTACTCCACTCTATCGGATAAAGGTATTTTTTGGTACATCGAGAATATTAATACTTCTATTTCTCAGAAAGAGAAGAAAAATGTGAGGTCGTGTCAAATGATTCTGACATGTTTCTTAAGTAAAGATTTGATTGGTATTATGGGATTATTGGATTGCTATTATGCCTAGACATATAATGCTAATCATTATCCATGTGTACAGGTAAATGCCATTCAGATGAAGGAAACAGTTGAGGAGAACACAAGCACCACCGAAAGAGTATTCCAGGACCGGCAATACCAGGTTTGCTTTCCTATTTCTTCCCTTCTCTACTCTTGTATGTTGGGTTGAATTTGAAAAGGAGAATCATCTAAAACCAATGAACTCTCTGTATCATTTTTTACCTGATAAGAAGTTTGTCTTCTCTTAATGGGAGTGCTTCACAACTTTGTGTAATAACTAATTTGCTAAGTTGTTGATTGATATCTTTTTGCTTCTTTTTTTCCTTCTCTAATTTCCTGTTGGTAGTCAACATTTCTGTTTCCTATAAGGCCATAGATACTCGGGGTCAGATTCCTTGACATGGGCTTGGTCTAAAATCATAAAGGAAACGATTTTTTCTATTAACATATGCCTTCTTGATATCAAGGGAAAATATCAGACTATCATTCTTCTTCGCTGTTGTATAATCTAGTCTTGTGTCTCCACTTTGGCAGGTTGATGCTGCTATTGTTAGGATAATGAAGACCAGAAAAATGCTAAGTCATACCCTTTTGATAACTGAACTCTTTCAGCAGGTAAAGTCACTTCTTACCTTAATGTATCACTGATAATTTTTGAATCTTGTTTCGGGGAAACGGATAGTAATATGATCGTTGAGGAGAAAACCTTCTATTTGGGCCAGAAATGAAGAACAGGAAATATCATTAAAATTATTAGGCTGGGACTGTACTTTAACTTCTATTTAGTTGCTGGATCCTAAACCATGAAAAGGCTACTGCTCTTTAACTTGCAAAGTAGTAAATACTGTTGTTGGATTAGAGTAGACAAAGTGCAACAAATTTCTTGAAATTGTATGACACTTATACTGAGAGGAGAAACAAAGAGACCAAATCAGTTGATTGTCTTACTGAAGTTTGACTGCTTCTCTCCATCAGGATGTCTTATTAATCCTCCATTTTGTTTCATCTGTTATGAATGTTGATGTCATACACTCTGGATCCAGTTGATTGTAGCTGACTTTTGTATAGCAGCACTAATGATTGGACTGAGAGAAGTCAATTGGCCTCAGTTGTTGATGATAATGCTAAATTCTAGACCGATTTATTAAGATAAGAAACTCTGACGCATGTACACTTAAACAACAATACTATAACTATCAACGCCATACACACGGGTTGAGGCTCTGTTAGTTGATATATTTCAAGTTTGTGACTTTTATAACTGAGCAAATCTTGTGGAACAAACTGCATTCCTTGCCACTTCTGATATCGAAATGTTGGTATCTGTGGAGAATATAATTTTAAGTATTTAACATTGTATCGGAAATGACCTCTCTCCCCACAAAGGTAGAGATAAGGTCTGCGTACACCCAACCCTCCTCAGACCCCACTTGTGGGACTACACTGGGTATGTTGTTGTTTGTAGTGTATTTTGGCTCCTCAACAGTGCTTTAGAAATGAGCTACTTAGATGCAATTACTTAAATATGGTAGACACAGACAGTTTGGTTATGAGAAAGCTTCTTTTTAAAGCATTTTGATCAATCGGAAGTTCAAGTACGTTCAAAGTGTAATTCGATGTACCATATACTTACCTGTTACATATTGGTGATGCAGCTTAAATTCCCTGTAAAACCAGCGGACTTGAAGAAAAGAATTGAAAGCCTCATTGAGAGGGAGTATCTGGAACGAGACAAGAACAATCCTCAAGTTTACAACTATCTTGCCTAGAACGTTCATGGCATAAAATTTTCACTTCCATTCTCAGATTCAACTGTACAGCTTACGTTTATGTCATATATCTACTCCTTTGAAGCACATGAACAAATGCATTTTTTATTTTATAATAACTTCACCTCGGTGAGAACGGATGTCTCTCAATAGAAAAGAATGGAATATTGGTGTCTGCGTGTTCCTATCAGCAAGTAATGGAACTTTTCTGATTCTATCCTTTCTTATTATCTCGGTATTATGCCTAAATGTGTGCAAATTAACTGATCTTTAACATCACCACCTATTGGCTCTCTGTAGTTTTTACATTTTCAAATAGCTTCTAATGGGAACTATGAGCCCAAGTGAAGTCTTGTAGATAAAATATGTATCATGCACTAAGGGCTATTAGCTCGGCTCGGCTCGTCTACATGTCACCAATGTTTTTCAAGAGAGTTCATACAATAAATAAAAAAAATGATCTTGTTGAGAAATAGATATCTTACCCATAAATTTGAGGGGCACCATAACAGTCCCTCATTTAGGGGCTATCAAATAGACTCAATTATTGATTTGAGATGTTGATACTCGGTCTATTCAATGCTAGGCATGTTTCACTGATTTTACTGTCGGGCAATAATCTGGACACTCTTGACAAGGTCTGTACCAGCAGTTTAAGTTTAAGCTGGCATGGATCTTTCACATGTTTAACAGTTAAAATAATGGCAGTTCTCCAGTTTCAGGGGTGATATTCTAACAGCAAAAGCACAATGAAAGAACAATCCTACAAAATTGAAGGAGGTAACCTATACATTCGAAATTTTGGGCATCTCACTCCAAATTTGAGAACCAACTCTGATGGAACGTAGTGTATTTCATTATTATGCTTTCTCACAGATCTTATCGTTACAGCCTTTCCTCAAAGTTATTTTCGTATATTGAACAAAGGTAAAAGATCTCAAAACATTACATTTGCTATAATGTCAACAATCTGAAGAAACAAACAACTTCAAAGCCAATAACCGAATTTCTCAACAAAGTATACATCATTTTCCTCATATCAATTCAACAAAACAAAATAAGAGAAGCAAAGAAACATTTTTCTCGTGGATAAAAAGTCCAAAGCATATCACATAAAAAAACAAAAGGCACCTATCTTTCCTTCTTAGACTCCAATTCAAAAGCGAGTAAAGTAGATCAAGAAGAAAAATAAAAGTGAGCAATTAACAAATGATCAGACAATTTTGACGGCAGTGGAGGAAGCGGAACCGGGTTCGGAGTCTTGAGTTGGGTTTGCATTTAAAGGGGCACGGATGGTGTCCTGGTCATCATCTGGGTCATAGTCAGGATTGAGATTCTGATCAATGGCTTCTCGACCCTTTTCAAGACAAGGCTTACAGGCCATTTCAATGGTTATCCAACCCAGAATTACACCTGCAATTGCTATCAGTGCCGTTGTTAAAGCCCCCATTGTATATCTCTCTCTCTCCCTTTCTCTCTCTCTCTCTCTGTGTGAGATCTGAGAGTTGACCAGTAGCCGAATTTAAGAGTAACTGCAGCTTACGCAAAGTAATTCATACTCCCTCCACACCCCCCTCCCCCTCCCCCTCCCCCTCCCCTAAAATATATATATATATATATATATATATCATTTTTCATTCTTAAAAGAGCATCTATGGTAACATTTTTAAATATTCTATCCTCTTAACATATTTCATCATTTAATTTCTCCTCAATAAATATCTACTATATCAATGATAACCTCTTAAATATTACTAATTAATATATAGATAAAATAAAATAAAACTATCTCATTTTATTTTATTTTAATTAAATAAAATAATAAATATTTTTAATAAGGACGCGTATTTTGGAACGGAGTAAGTAGGACTTAAAATGGGTCTGTTTTCCAGCGACAGACCTTGGTCCCATTTTATGCAGTAAACTTTCCTTCTCTGCTCCAAAAGGTGGAATCTCCCACCCCAGGAGCCCCCACACCCCGGTCCGACAGGTCTGTGAAGGAGGTAAATCATGGTGACTCAATTGATTTCAAAGGTTAGACCACTACCACGCTGCGCACAAGGGGCCCTCCTTTATTTCAAGAAGAAACCCCCACACTGCCGCTGACGGGCTTCGATCCTTGGTCTTTGCTCCAAATATCCCTGTTGAAACCAATTGAGTCGCCCGACTCAAAACTAAGGTAGGGTAAACTTTTAAAGTGACTGATCCCACCGCATTACGGCCCCATACCCCGAAAAACCCCACCTCCTACTGCCCTACTGGATTAGTATACACCGCTTGGCCCTACGCGTATGGAGAGATTTTTGGGGAACACAGCCCACTCTCGCCGATCGATTTACTCGAACACAACCCTCGCACAAAGAATACCTCTAATGTATTGGCCACTGGGCCAAACACTTTGGATGTAAACTTTCCTTCTCTAACTGTCTTAAAGAAATGAGATACTTCTATACTAAAAATTAAATTAAATTTTAAATTTATTATTTTATTCTTAATAAAATAAATGAAATACTTATGTTTTATTTTTGAAAAATATCTTTATTTCTTAAATAAATTTATTTTATTCTCGTTATATTATTCATATAAAAATACCTTAATGTAACTTAAATAATTCAAATACACCCTCCTCCTTATAACAATTCAAGGTGAATGTCTAGTTACACGTCACGTGAATATTTTGGTGAGCCGAACACCACGTAACTTTCCACCTCATCGATCCACTTCATTTTTACTGCACTTCTTTTTCCACCACTAGCACCTCCTCCATCTACAACACTACTGTCATTATCGAGTTGTTTCACTGGTTAATCGAATTGAAATCTGAAATGAATGAACAGAAATTTAGTGATTACAGACTGTAAAAGTTGCTAAGCAGTGAATCAACTCTCTTCTCGAGTTCTGATTGGGCTGGATCTGGCCCATTCTTCCTGAAGATTCATTAGATTTCTCGACCTTTTAGCCCATCTACAAAGGGTGATTTACACACAGGATTTTTCAGTACTCCATTTACATTTTAGCCTCGTTAAAATTTATATAAATTAACTATTTGATCAGAATGAGGAGCAAAGTCCGGGTGGTTGCCATGATTTTATTATTTGATATTAGGCAAGGGAGCTAAAAAATTTGACTGCAAATCCAGACGAATCAACAGGATTACAGTTATAAGACTTGTCTTAACAACAAATTGTGATGATCATTAGGATTTTAGCCACAAATTCTGTTAAATTACCAGAATTTTAACACTGTCGCTGAAATCATGACGATTCATCTTAAAGTTATGACCAAAATCCTGACGATTACCATAATTTATTGTTAGAAATTTCAACACCACATTTTTTCTTCAAATTGATTCAAGTTAGCTCCAAATAACTCCAAAATTGATATTCATCATTTAATGTCAGTCCCAACCATTTTTATTACATTCAACTCAAAACCTTCAAAAATCAATGGATCACTTTGTCTTCTTCTACAAATAAGCTCGATAGAACTCAATAATTTTTCCAAGTTTCTTCAACCAAAACAACGGTAAACAAGAAGAAAAGGAAGAAGAATAAGTTGGCTAATATATGCATTTGTACAATTTAATTTTCTTTATGGGTTTAAATAAAACACGAACCTTTTAAAAGTTCACGTAAGTTCCTCACTACAGAGGTGAAGCTCAAGCTTGTTATGTCTCTTTCAATTTGATGTATCCAAAATTTGGTATTAACACTTATTTCTGCCTAACGGGTACATCACTTTTAGCTTCTGTAACTATAAAATCACTATTATGGAAATTAACCTCTGAGTACATACTCGGACCGTCCCTAGTTTGGGCCGTGACACTTTTTTTAGCAAATCTATTATTAAAAGTCAAAGAAGAAGGCACCACATCAAGTCAAGTGACAGTTTAAAAAACACATGGCATAAATAGTTGATAATTAGTTAAGTAGTTAATATACTTAGAACAAACCTCCAAATAAATTGGAGTTTAAAAATAAAATAACATAAATACCTGAGGTTCCTAAACATTATGGAGAAAAAACTGATGCAAAGAACTTAAAAGCAATGTGCATGATGCAAGACTTAACACACCCACAAAATGGAGAGATGTTATCTCTCACGTTATGAGAGGGGTTATCTTAATTCTAAAGACAAATTTTAAACATTTCAGGATAAAACTCAATTCTTGAAAAGTGTCAAACTTAAAATTTAAATTTTAAAAATATTAAATATTTTATATTATTCTATCTTAAATAGATAATGTAAAGAATGGATCTTGGACCTAACTCAACCCCAAAGGCTAGCTTGTAGGGTGAGGATTGTCCAAGTCCATGTTCTCATTCCGTATCCGATGTGAGACTTTTAACACTCCCCTACACGCTCAAACCTTGTTAACTAGAGCGTGGATAATATAATTTGGGGGCCCAACATCGGTGGACAACGAGTTGGAATGGGCCCGATGTGGGACTCTTAACATTCTCCCGCACGCCCAGACCTTGTTAACTGGAGCGTGGGTAATATAATTTGAAGGCCCAACATCGGTGGACAACGAATTTGAATGAGCCTGACTCTGATACCATGTAGAATTGTATTAATCTCCCTTGGGGAGCCTTTTTCATTAATACAAAATATATATAGGTGTACAATGTTGAATCCTTCTATAATAAGAATCTCAATTCTACCATTTACAACATCTATGAGTACTACTTTCTCTCCCTTTAATATTATTCACGTTGATGTATGGACATCTTCCATAACTAGCAACTTAAGCCACAAATATTATCTGGTATGTTTGGATGATTTCTCTCACTTTCTTTGGGTCTATCCACTCAAACTCAAATCTCAAGTGTTCTCCAAATTTGTTGAGTTTCGTACACTGGTTAAAACGCAATTTGAAAAAGACATAAAATCGTTCCAATGTGATAATGGTCGAGAGTTTAATAATTCCCTATTTCATAAATTTTGTACGACTAACGACATGGTTTTTCATTTCTCGTGCCCATATACCTCCCCTCAAAATGGTAAAGCCGAAAGCATTCTCTGAACTATTAATAATATGATTCGTACCCTCCTTTTTCATGCGTCTCTCCCTCCTACTTTTTGGTTATATGCACTAAAAATGGTAGAACACATTCTCAACATTCTTCCTACCCGTGCGATTCAAAATAGGACACCCACTGAAATTCTTTACGTCGGATCCCTACCTATGACCATCTTAGAATCTTCGGTTGTCTGTGTTATCCTAATCTGACATCCACAGCCCCCCACAAATTGACACTCAGATCTACAACGTATGCCTTGCTCGATTTCCCGTCAAACCATAGGGGATACCTGTGTTATGAGCTCTCCACCGATAAAATCATAATTTTTCGCCAGATTTCCCGTCAAACCATAGGGGATACCTGTGTTATGAGCTCTCCACCGATAAAATCATAATTTTTCGCCACGTCACTTTTGTTGAGTAAGTTTTAACGTTTGACAACATTAAAAAATTCCGAGTCACCGATTACCAATTTCTAGAAAATTTGGACCCATCACCGCTTGTCCAACAAGCATTCCGCCGATCAGAATCGTTTCCAATGGTGGCGGCGCAAACCGCCACCACCGGCAGCCTGGTCGCCGCCTCCCATCCTCCAAATCCGATCTGCCACCGCCGGCATTGTTCAGTCAAATCCCGATTGGGGCACTGCCACCTCCGGCATCTCCCCCGTCGTCCCCAACCAGCTGCGTCAGTCCAACACCATAACCCCGTCACTGCCACCTGCCGATGTCACCATCTCTGCGCCTCTGTCACCGCCTCTATCTCCGTCACATCTGTCGTCGATTGCTACCACTTTCGGCAATCGGCAAAACATCTCTGGATCACCACCGGTAATCATCCAAACCATCAACCGAAACCAACCACCACCACCTACTATGTCGCGCCCTCCAGAAACCACCGTAGCCGCTAACCCAGTCAACCACCCCTTTACCGGAACCCTACCAGTCATCGAAACCACAACCACAACTACTTCCAGTACCCGCAACACCAACACACTACCGGTACAGTCCCAACCCACCACCGACACCATACCCAACATCACCCGATCCGTCGTCTCAACCACCCTACCCGAGGACATTTCCTGACACAGCTCACCCAATGCCTTGTCCCGTCGACATCACCTGTCACCGTTCCGACACCAACCACCAAACCGGTGACCCGGCTCCACAAACCTAACCAAATACCCATCCACTCATCGTACCCACTCACCCAATGGAAACTCATGCCCAACACGTGATTTTTAGGCCTAAAGTCTAGTTTAACTTATCAACACAAACAATTTCTCCAATTCCCAAAAACCCAAAACTAGTCAAACTTGACCCTAATTGGAATGCGACCATGTGTGAAGAGTTTAATGCTTTAACGAAATAGTACACGTGGAATTTGGTTCCTAGACCGGAGGTGGTGAATGTGATCCGTTGCATGTGGCTTTTTCGCCACAAATACAGAGACAGTGGTGATCTTGAGAGATATAAGGCAAGACCTGTGGCTAATGGCACCAATCAACAGAAGGGTGTTGATTGTGGTGAGACTTTCAGTCCGGTTGTTAAACCTGCCACGATTTGCACAGTTCTGAGTATTGTTATGGGTAAACACTGGTCGATTCATCAGCTTGATGTAAAGAATGTCTTTCTACATGGGGATTTATAAGAAATGGTTTACATACACCAACCGTCTGGTTTTGTCCATCCTGCAGCCCCTCAGTATATATGTCGTCAACGTAAGTCCTTTAATGGCTTGAAACAGGCTCCTCGAGCATGGTATGATCGATTTGCACAATATATTTTGCAGATTGGGTTTGTATGCAGCAAGTGCGATAATTCTCTGCTTATTTTTCATAGAGGTAGTAGCATTGCATATTTGTTATTGTATGTGGATGATATTGTGCTCATTGCCTCATCTGAGTTGTTGAAAAATGAGATTATTGCACTGCACAAAATATAATTTGATATGACTGACTTGGGGAAATTGAGTTATTTTTTGGGGATCTGAGTGACTAGATCTGCAGACACTATGTTTCTTTGTCAACGTAAGTATGCAGAGGAGATTGTGTACATGGCTAAAATGGCAAATTGCAAGATCATGTCTACTCCAGTTGACTCTAAATCAAAGCTCAGTGCTTTGGATGGTGATCCAGTGTCAGATCCCACTCTCTACCAGAATCATGCATGTGCCCTACAGTACCTTACTTTCACCAGACCTCATATTGTTTATGTTGTTCATCAATTATGCTTATTCATGCATGCCCCTAGGGAGCCTCACTTTACTTCCCTTAAACGTATCATTTGATACGTTAAGGGCACACTTGATTATGGATTACATCTTTACCCCTCAGCACCGATCATGTTATTGTCATATACGGATGCTGATTGGGCAGGCTGTCCGGACACGTGATGATCCACCTCAGGCTATTGTGTGTTCTTGGAGGATAATCTTATTTCTTGGTCTGCCAAGAGACAAGCCACACTATCCCGTTCGAGTGCAGAACAGAGTATAGAGGTATTGTTAATGTTGTTGCTGAGATCGGTTGGCTCCGAAACCTTCTTTTGAAGCTTCAGTGTCTGTTGCGTAAGGCGTCTTTGGTTTATTGTGATAACATATCCGCCATCTATCTATCTCATAATCCGGTCCAGCATCAACGAACCAAGCATATTGAGATGGACATCCACTTTGTTCGTGAGAAGGTTGATCTCGGTCTTGTCAAAGTTTTACATGTGCCTTCCTCTTATCAGTATGCAGATATATTCACAAAAGGCCTTCCTAGACAGCTCTTCCTTGACTTCAAATCCAGTCTTAGCGTCCGACGTCCTCCTGCTCAGACTGAGGGGGTGTATTAGCACGTGTACATAGACACATATTTACCATATTTGTGTTGTATAATTATGATAGAATTGGAATCCTTATTATAGAAGGATTCTACATTGTACACTTATATATATTTTGTATTAACGAGAATTCAACATCGATTTTGTACAACACTTATATATATTTTGTACACTTATATCGATTCTTCCTCCCTAAGTAGACAATTAAAGTCAGAAAAATTTCCGTGCCTTGTGCTTAACCTTTAAATCCACAAAAAAACACATTAGACTACATTTTTTGTCGGGTGAAGTTTTGATAACTTTCAACCTAAAGTTATACGAATAATCACACAGTTTAATATAGGTCCTAAATAATTTGTACACTAGAAATACAAGTTTTTCTACATCGATATTCAGTGAAAATTTTGTACTATAAAATATTGATTTTTCCACTTCATTACCATCGAACTAGCTCACTGAGGAAACGCATGAAATAAGTTCACATTGAAACGCTGAGAAACTTTCTGATTTTTCTATGTGAGAACACTTCTTTTTAAATTTTTTTCACCGACATTCAGTGAGAAATAGCCACCAAACATTTTCAGTAAGGAATTCAATGAAAAAAATAATTTTTTTAGTAGTGGTAAGTCCAGTGTTCAGTAAATGAATTAAACTGTACTAAAAATAAAAATAGAGAATATTTCCTTGTAACTAGTGTCCATCCTTAATTATAGGTTTCACCTTTGAATTCAAACGGCTCTTAATTTCAAAATAAAAGTTTCTACGAAAATTTGAATTTTTATAGTTTATTTGGTCAAGTTTTTACGAAGTTAAAAATACTTTTTTTTTTAGAGAGTTAAAGTTGACCAAGCTTTTTCGGAAAAAATAAGTAGTAGCACTTTTTATAAGTGGCACAAAATATTTTTTCAAAAGCTAAAAAGTAGCTTGAAATATTTTTGAATGCTCAAGCATAAAGTACTGCTCTAACATTGATAAAAGTATTTTTTAAACTTATTAGCCAAACACAACTTGCAATCTTTTAAATTTATTTTTTCAAAAAATAAGTAAATTTTGAAAGCTAATTTGATCAAACATACAATTAGTCGGGCTTAAGAATAAATATCAAACACCATATAGAGAAAAAAAAACTTGAATGCCCTGAAAATACGAGAACAAATATCACTCGCATCATCACAAGCAGTACCTAAAATTTTAATAGTACTGTTCTCAAATTATTTGATCGTGTTTATTAAAAATAGTTATTTTAAATTATTTATCATTTTAAAAGTTGAAGGCATAATTAATTATTTTTTCTCCATTTTACATTAATGAAGATAACGCGTAAATAGAGTAAATATTTAATGAAGAGAGATTATATATTAGACATAAATAAAAGTAAAATAGGTCAAATACCCCTCCTAAGTCCTAACTAATATTTCTTAAGAGACGTGTAAATAAAAAAAATGACCAAAAAATTGAGACATGAGGGAGTACTAATAATAATAAGAATAAAAATTACGAAAAAAACACGACATTTGTTGATAAGGCTTCCAAGGTATGAAGTGTTTTAATTATTGTGACAAACTCAATCATGTGTACTGATGTTTCTTTCTTTTAATAAAATAAAACTATTTCTTCTGTTTTACATAGAAGCAATTGTTCTTTATACCTCCTAAAATTAACGTTCAATTTTTACTAAATTAATTCTTCTTCTCTTTACATTCTATCTTGTGTTTGCTCCTTGACCTCCCACATCTTTTTTAAGAACAAAAAAGAAAAAAGAATTCAGAACATTTTTTTTTCTTTTCAAAATGATGTCAACTCAAACTATAATCTATTTGCTCTTCTTTAGAGTGCCTTAGCGGACGTGACCTAGCTCCAATTAATCATTTGAACTACCAAAGCAATTAAAGATACATAAAGATCACTAATCAATATGCTGCATTATTACTTATTCAACTCCTAGGAAAGTTGTCATGAGTTTGATGGAATAGCCGTAATTGCAATGATCATCCAATTAAATATTACTATGACTGTTCCAATTTATGTGATATATATTTTTTTTAGTTCGTTTTAAAATAAATATTAATTTTCTTATTTAATCGCTATTTAACTGCATCATATATTTATTTTTGTTGGGTCTCGCTTAATTTTAAAGATATATTTATTATGAAGAAAAACTAAAAAAAATAGACATTAAAGTGAGGACAATTAATTGGTAAACATAATAAAGTCTTACCTAATTTTTTAAATTTTAAACCCAATTAAATGATACCATATAAATTGAGACAGGTGAATAATAAGCTTAAGTGACTTTATATAAGGTCGGATTCAAGATTTTAACTCAGGACTTTCATCAGCTTCAAGGTTTTAGCACTACAACCCCTATTGTGTCTTTAGAAGTATAATTTTTAACTCGATGAATTTCACCAAATTTTCCCTGTCATTATCCCTTTTATAGAAATTCTTTTTCTTCTTAGTCCATGCATGCAATTGTTGTTTGTGGATAAAAATGATAGAATGCAGAAAAAAAAGTAAAAAGATGTCAAATTACGAAGAAAAATGACTTTCAGGAGAATATTCTTGACGAGGAAGTCATATTTTGGTGTTTGATCTAAGAGTGGCCAGTGGGCCGGCTCTGGTCCGCGGGTCGTCCAAGTGGCCTGGGCCTGGGCGGACGGGAGAAGGGGCTGGGTGTCCGCGGGCTCAAGTGGCGGGTCTGGCGGGATCGAGCAAGTCCTGCCCGATCCCGATCCCGCTCTGCCCTGCCTGGGCCGCCTCGGCCTGCTCGGGTCAGGATACGGCGGGTTTTTTTTTTTTTAAAATAACATATGTATAAAAAAACTCAATAAACAAAACAAGATAGTATAATAAAAACATCCCAAGGCTGTTTTTGTGCCTCTTATATTATTTAATAGACATATGATTTTTTTGTAATACAAATACAATTGTCTAAAATCTAAATTGCAACTTTGTGGTGTTGTCCAAAAGTTACAAATTACATAATAAAATTACAATTAAAAAATTACATTCTCAAAAAAACCTGTTCTAATTGCTTGATGATTTCATGTGGTTCTTCGGTTGGAATTGGTATTTGTTGGTCAAATTGATCCACGCCGCTTCCACTACCTTCGTTAAGATTTCGTTGTAGTTTTCATCATCTTCTTCGTTGATCTCAGGTTGACCGCATCTTCTCCGCTCCGCTCGTATCCAATCTCTGAATAATCTTGCAATTTCCAAAAGTCTCCGCTAATGAGTGTCTGTGGTCTCCTATTTGATATCACTGCAGAAAAAGCGCTTTCAGACGCAGCTTGACGACGCTTGAATGTTCAAAACATCTCGAGCCATCATTGAAAGTGTCGGAAAGGTCTTCTCATTCCCTCCAAGATTTCAAATAAGTCTTCATGTCCATCTTCATTGATAACTTCTTGATACGATGCAGAACCACGCAAAACAAAAATATCCAACTCGCTAATTTGGTTAGTAGTAGAGGTACGACCGCACATTCTATTTACGAGGCTTTCAATACTAGCCACGTAAACAACATGTCTTTTGTGAGGTTGTATTGAAGATGAAGAAGATGGTATGGAAGTGGTAAGTTACTAGCATTTTCTTGTTGATAAAATCTATATATATTTTTGCATTGGTGTTCTACGCTAGACAATACTTCTTCTTTAGTTTGTTCAATAGGTGGTGGGTGAGTTAGATTTTTGAGACTTGGAGGTGGTAGTACTTCTATACAATCGTAAATAGTTTCAATTAGTGATTTAGTACCGTCTAATTTAATAGTAGGATTTAATACGTAACCAATAATATAAATAGAGGGAATAGGAATAAAATATTTTTATTTTGAGAAACATTTTTTTAATAGCTGCCTTATAAGCTGGTTTTTCCACATATTCACTAAGTAATAAAAATATTAGAGTTGTATAAAATAACATAGTTGAAATAGTAGGATAATATATACCGGAAAATTCTTTTGTTGCTTGAAAAAATTTCTCTAAAAATACAATAAGTTCGAAATTTTTTCCCAATCACTATCTAAAATCATATCACCGCCTTTTTATTATGAGAGTTAAAAAATAAAGTTATAGGTAATTTATAGTCATAAGCAACAAGTAGTTGCTCGTATAAAGAATTCCACCTAGTGGATACTTCTTGTGGAATTTTTCTAAAAGGTAGTCCACAATCATGACAAATTTTTATATTCTTTTCTACGTTGTACTTTATTACTTTTAAAAATAAAGTTTATAGCAAATTGTATTTTACTAAGAATGTCTTAAAAAGTGATAGACCATCCTTTACAATTAAGTTATATATATGGCACGACATTTTATATGAAAATGGTCCTGAAAAGACGGAGTTAAGCTATTTTTTAAAATTGTAATTGCGTAATTGTTATTAGAAGCGTTATCTAATGTAATAGTCATAATTTTATCGGTAATTCGTAATAATCGCACACTTGATAAATATTTTCTGCAATAAAAGTACCGGTGTGCCTATCATCTATATATCTATACGCTAAAATACGTTTTGCATAGACCATTTATAATCTATCCAATGACAAGTCACGCTTAAATAATCATGGCCGTTAGTACTACGACCTATATCAGACGTGATGGATACTTTGCCATTAAAATGATATAATGAAAAACGTAAATATTGTTGATATTCATGCGCGAATTTAAATACATCTCTCTTAACAGTTGATCTAGGAAAACCGTTAAAAGCAGGATTATATATATCTCTAATGTAATGAATAAAACCGGGAGATGAAGGAAATGAAAAAGGCAAACCCTCCACAGCAACTAATTTTGATATTGCTTCCATATCTCTATGTTTATTGTATTTAGGGCCTACAATTCCCCCCGTCATAGGGTTAATTTGACCCTGTACTTGGTCCGGGACAGTATCAGTATGTGAACCTTGTCCCGATGGAGCGGGCGTTTGCGCACCCGGTTTTGAAGCCTGGTATTGGGCATACCTAGCTGGATGAGCACTTACTACGTGTCTAATTAAACCTCCCGTCCCACCGTGACCTTTTCCAGTTTTAAATTTTAAAACATTTTTACAAATTTTACATATGGCTACTTGATTCTCTACGTCCCTATCAAAAAATGTTCATGCGTCTGATTTTAATGGTCGTTTTGCTGGACCTCGTCTCATACTAGGGGGAATAGGAGGTATTTCAGTTGAAGGTGCACTAGTGGGTGTGTTGTCATCAACATTAGTGGGTATATCATCTAGATCATCGTCTAAATTAAAGTCTTCTTGAGTTCCAGAAAATAGCTCCTGGTCTAAATCTAATGGTATTGTAGGAAAATATTGAGTATCAACAAAATCATCCTGTGTAGGAATAAGATGACTAGAAGAAGTACCCTTGCCCTGGTTGCCCCTACTAGAAGAAGCACCCTTACCCTTACCCTTAAACATACCTTTTAATCCTTCCATTTTAATTATGATAATAAATAAATAAATAAATAATTAAAGACAATAAAATTAAGTGATCTAAACTAAATAAACAGACAATAATAATTTAATGAAGGAAGCGAATGTACCAAGCGACGTAACGCGTCGGCGATGTAATCGAAGGTTGAAAATTGAAACTTTGCTCGATGGAAGATCCTCAAGCTAGTTGCCAACTTCACTACCAATTCCCAAATGAATAAATAAAATTGAATATTTAGCAAACAATGTAGAATTGTAGAGAGATATATTGAGAAATTAGAGAGATTGTAGGAAGATTTGTGAGAAAGATGAAGAGAAAATGAGTTATTTATAGTTGAAAAATTAGGTTAAAGTGTAAATATAATAACTTATGGGTTAAAAATAAATAATAAGGGTAGGGGTTGGGGAGGGGGCTAAAATGGTCGTTGGCCAACGGCCATAATCTAAAATGGCCGTTGGTGCAACGACCATTTTTGCAAAGGTCGGGGTCGGGGTCGAGGTCGGGGCGGGCTCGGGGCGGGGTCGGGTCTCGCGGGCCTGGGGCGGGCTCGGGTCTCGCGGGACGAGACATCGTCCCGTCCCGAGTTCGAGTCCCGCCCCCGTATTTTTTTATTATTTTTTTTTGCGGGGTCGGGGCGGGACCGGGACGGGCTCGGGACGGGCTCGGGACGGGCTCGGGTCGGGGTCGGGCTGTCCCGGCCCACTGGCCAGCCCTACTTTTGATCTAACAAAAAATACTGCTATATTTTTATGTAAAATATTTTTCAGTAGAATGACTTCTCTTCAATTTTGGGCGGACGTCATTTTCTACAATTATCTTAAAATCTCATATTACTTGGTTTCAACTAACAGTCACGCATTATTATTGATCTGTAGTACTTTAAATTTCGTCAAAATCTCCAATTTATTGAGATTATTATTATTATCATTATTATTTAATTAATATTTTCATCAAATATTTATATTCACCAACCAAACATCAGAAAGTATTTTCTAAAAGAATCCATAACAAATGGCAACCGTCGTAACAAACACATCCTTCATGCAACTAAACTATCGAACCAGCTATATCTATCTCACAGGAAATTTGATTGACTTGTCGAAAGAACTATATTATTGGTATGCTATATCATGTATCGAGATGTTGAGGCCGGGATCTTATTGGAAATCCTTTTATTATGAAGGGTTTATATGTAACAACAGTATCTCAATTATTAGCAACCTTAATTACTTTAAATTGTTTATCCTTATCCGTTTTTTTTTTGTTTTCTTTTGAGCCCCGGGTCTTTTGGAAACAACCTCCCTATCTTAGGGGTAAGGTCTGCGTACACAATACTCTCCCAAAAATCCACATTGTAGAATTTCACTAGTTATGTTGTTATTGTTAAAATAGTAGTATCTAGATTAATCATGACTTACAAGTCCCTTTCTCTTGTATTTTCCACTATAAATTAGACTCAGAATCCTCTCTTCAAACACCTGAACAAAATCTAAGTCCCTCCACCAAACTCAAATCTCTTCAAATTATGGCCATGCCTCAGCCAAATTTAATAGAAAACCTTATAAAACTTAGCAAATTCAGGAATATTAATGTTCCTCAAAAAAGAAATAGGTTATCTTTTTGGGCCTTTGTTTTTTCAATTATCATGTATATTTCCATATTTTATGTCTTCAACCTCTCCCCATATACTCTTGTTAGCACCATCAACTTCTGGTTCTTCATTTCCAACACCTTCATTCTCATCATTGCCGCTGATTTTAATTTTGGTTCTTTCTCTTCTTCATCAAGTGATCAAGAATCTTCATTGCAAGAATACATGACGAATTACCAAGAAAAAAGTGTTACCAGTACTTCATCATTTAATTATTCTCCATATACTATTGCAAAAAAGGAGATTATTATTACTCATTGTTAAGAGTCCCACATTGGATATGGAATGACAACATGGACTCCTTATATAGACTTAGACAATTCTCACTCTACAAGCTAGCTTTTGGGGTGAGGATTGTATAAGTCCATATAAGGAGTCCATGTTCCCATTCCATATCCGATGTAGGACTCTTAACATTTCTTTACATGGTATCAGAGTCAGACTCGTTCCAATTCTTTGTTCACCGATGTTGACCCCTAAATTATATTATTCACGCTCTAGTTAACAAGGACTGGGTGTGCGGGGAGTGTTAAGAGTCCCACATCGGATATGGAATGGGAACATGAACTCCTTATATGGACTTGAACAATCCTCACCCTACAAACTATCTTTTGGGGTTGAGTTAGGCCCAAGATCAATTCTTTACATGATATCAGAGTCAGACCCATTCCAATTCTTTGATCGTCGATGTTAGGCCCTCAAATTATATTATCCACGCTCCAGTTAACAAGGTCTGGGAGTGCGGGGCAGTGTTAAGAGTCCCTCATCGGAAATGGAATGGGAACATGAACTCCTTATATGGACTTGGACAATCCTCACCCTAAAAGCTAGCTTGTAGAGTGAGGATTGTCTAAGTCCATATAAGGAGTCCATGTTCCAATTTATATCCGATGTGAGACTCTTAACACTCATGAAGAGTTCGTAATGACAAAAGAAGAAGAAGAAATAAAAGATGTGGTTCTTGTCGAAAATAACGTCAAGCAAGAAGAAATAATCAACATTATTGATTATAAAGATGAAGTTGATCAGGAATATAATAATAATAAGAAGAAGAGGAGGAGGAGGAGTGGTGAAGCCAAATGCACTCGGAGTAACTCAGACTTAAAAGCAATAATAATGGTGGAGACAAATGAGAATGAGAGGAAGATAAATAATGGGATTCAAAGGTCAAAATCTGAGAGATATGATTTAGTAGTAAATGGAGATGAAGAAATTAATGATGAGTTCACAGAGATGTCAGTGGAGGAGTTGAATAGAAGAGTGGAGGAGTTTATTCAAAGATTTAATAGGCAGATTAGACTTCAAGCTATTGCAAGAAACAGCCAAACTTAGGGGAGATCTATAAGTAGTCTCCCTAGCTATATGAGTAGTACGTAGTATGTTTTTTTGTTGTTTTATATATGTTCCATTTTGTTTTTCTTAATAATGAGTGTACGTAAAGGCTTTAGACTTATTCGTGAAAGTCTTTCCTCCACTCGGGGAAGATACAGTGCTTATAAGGTCGTAGGTTTATCTAATCCCAATATTTACGACGCCTGAGCATAATATATAGGTAAAAAAGCTCACTCAAAGTCTACCAAATACTTGGTAGATATAAGCTTATAATTTGAAACAAACATTGAATTCCCTAGCTATATAGCATACTAAGTTTTGTTTGGTGGTCTTGTGTTCCATTTTGTTTTACTTATTGAGTATACGTAAAGGCTTTAGAGTTAATCGTGAAAGTATCTCCTCGACCTCCTCCAATCAGTGGCAGCAATTAGTGGTAGATGAGTCCAGTGTTAAGAACCTTAATTAATATTGAACCCACAAAATTTAAATTTTGAATTCGCTTCTACTCTCTATCCTCATCAATACAACTTCCTTGTTTTGCGATTAATTCATAGATCTAACATCTGCGTCGAGTTATATATGAAAGGTTGTGAGAATTACAAGGCAAAATATGACGTTAAATTGAATGAAAATGGAATTAAGGGATTCTTTTTTAAAGGAAAAGGCATTCCTCTACGACTTGCAAAGAGAAATATAACTTACTTTATTTAAGTAATAAGCTGGGAGACAATAGGTTGTATATTTCGCCAGCAGGTTGAGGATACAGATGCATTTTTCCCGATAATCATCATATGTTTGACGTATTAATTGAAGATGTTCCTTCAAGTTGGAGTTAGTAAGTTGCTTTAACATATTCATGATGATCTATAGTGATGCATCAAAATGATAGGGTCAAACTATAAAAAAGAAATGACGGAACTATTTAGCTATCATATGCATTCTAGGCCATGTAATTTCGGAAGAAGGTGTAAAGGTAGATTCTCAGAAAATAGATGCAGTAAAGTATTGACCTATTGAGTAATGATCGATGAAGTCGGCATATGCATGCTAACATCAAATATTCATTCTTTTGGTTAATAGTTTTGTTTTTAGAAAGCAAAAGGAGGTCAACAAGTAAGTGATATATTGACTCTGCAATTCGCAATTTCAACTCAGACTTACAATTAACTTTTTCTTATTCAATTTAATTACTATAATATTGATGCCTTGTGGCATTACTTTTGCAACGTGGCCATAAAAAATACTGCAAATTGTTACAATTAATATTGTTGGAGATACGTGGCCATAATAAAATACTGTAAAGTGAGAATCAATATTGTTGAGATACAAGTGCAACGTGGAAAGGAGACTTATAATTGTTTAAACAACGAAAAGAATAGTGGGCCAGCATATGTTTCCAACAAGCTTTCATATGATTTTCATACATCTATAATTTGACAACGCAAGTTGCATATGAAATTCATTAAATGTTTTAAATTATGATATGATATAAATGCATGTTTATTCTAATTAAAGACTTGTCCCAATTTTTAGAAACAAGCATTAAACTTAGTTGTAAGTTTTGTATTCACTCTCTTATCTTCGTGTCTTACATATTTAGGGGTTCACTAGTTAAGGATCACTGTATAGAGCTCTAGTTAATTTAATAGGCCCATACTTGATAGGTGGCGTTGTGGCGCCATAGTTCATTTTCTTATTTTTGATTATTTTTCCCATTTCTATTTTACTTAAACCGTTGCATGACGGAATAGGATCACTTGGAACTGCAATGTATGTTTTATGAGTAGTTGTTGAGACATGATTAAATTTTCGTCAACATGAACTAAGCTCGTCGATTGGGTGCCGGCCACGACCCTTAGTATTGTATTGGGTTGTAACAAACATGTTATCAAAGTGCCAGGTTTATGATGTCTTAGCCTCTTAGGAGTGATGGACTGTGCCTAAATAGAGCTTTAACAGTGACTGGGAAATAACATTAGTAAGCACTTTATTATGCAATTTGGCTATCTTTCTCAAACACTACTACAATCAAGAGTTTCAAAAGTCCATTACTAACACATCTTTTCATTTTGCAAGTAGCAATGCTCGAGACCGAACATCTTAAAGGTGCAACACCGGACCTTGGCCACGTTACATTCAACAGAGTTGAGGCATGTCCATATATATGATGTTCAAACTGCTTAGGCCGCAATCAATTTGAAAACCCAACGTTAACATATTGTAATCAAATCAGGCGCCAACATCTAAAAGAAATACATGAACTAGTAAAAGTTCAAGTCAATAAATGAATATCAGCAAATTCAATATCTTTAATCACAAAATTAAAAGAGATAAGATTGTGAAATACTATAGGAAGTATATATTGGGCTTACTTGTCCTTGGAATTGGTTTAGAATGCTCTTGTTGGGCCTCAAAGAACAAAACTTTCACGTTAGAAAAGGGTCATTTTACAACCAAATCCGCTTGCTGACATATAAATCTTTCCAAAATCCGGTTAGGATTTGCACGCAATCTAGTTCTGATGGTAAATCAATTCTTTAACATGAAGAAGACATATAACAAATTAAAACATCTACATAGGCAGAAGTTCAAAGAAATGTTTAATATTAGGCAAGCAATATGAGCAAATAATTATACAAAACAATTACAGTACATAAGAAACTGCTATAGTAAAACACATTTAACAAACATAAGTTAGCAACAAAAAATGAGAACATACTTCTAAAGAACAGGGGAAAAAGAAGAGAAGAGAAAGAAAACATACAACACAAAGCCTGTATGTTTTTATACTTAACCATCCAATATTTGAAGTTCATTCATTCGATTAATCTAAATTCGCATTAGGTAGGTCTACTAAAAGGATAGTCAGATCCCTGGATAGGCCTTACTCAAGGGATAGAGAGGTTCGTACTAAGAAATTTTCGTCTACCGAGACACAAACCCAAATCTTTAATAAAGGGTAGAAAATCTGAACCATCTCATCCTATTATTCATGTAAATATAGGGCCTACATCACCAAAATTTGCATTGAATAGACCTACTAAAGAGATGTAGAGATCTTGAATAGGCTTACCAAAGGGATAGCAGAGGCTCCTACTAAGAAGTTGTGGACTATCATGTCTCGAACTCAAGATCTCTTAATGAAGAAATCAACCGTATCATCACATTGATTTATAATAATATGGGTCTACATCACCAAAATCCGTGTTGGGTAGGCCTACATACTAAAGGGATAGAGAGGTTCCTACTAAGAAGTTACCGACTATGAGAACTCGACCCCAAGACCTTTCATAAAGGGCTTCAAAATCTCGACCAATCTCCATCACATCGTTTATAATGGTCAAATAAGGCCTACATCACCAAACTCAGCATAGGGCATTAGGGCTTACAACACATATTGACAATCTTTTATTAAGACATTAATTCTCCTTACCCATCCCTCTCTAAATAAATGTAGAAAACCCATAGGTCCCCGAGCATAGCTGGATGACAAAGGAGGAGAACTTAAAATCCAGTTGGAGGTCTGCAGTGTTCGAACCCTTGTATGAGCAATTTGCTCTCTTTTGGGGTAGGACTTTGTAGTTGATATGTTCTCAAACCCTAGTCATTCATGCATATTCTGCGATTGACTGGCAGTAATGCTAAGAGATCGACACTATTATCTTCAGGCATATTCTGCGATTGACTGGCAGTAATGCTGAGGGATCGACACTATTATCTTCAGTAATAGTCTGATGTAAGTCGGGAAGCTGGATATAAAAAAAAAATTAATACACACACATTAAGAGTGATCCACACACTACCATGTCCAAATCTCGCCCAAATAAGTGAATAACAATATACCCACTACGCAGCAGTGTAAAGGATATATATGCACATTGGGCCTATCCTCTTTGTCTTCTCCGTGAGATCCATAAACCCCTTTCCCAAAAAAAATCCTTCTCTTTCCTTTTTTGTGTCCATTTGCCGATAGGTTCATTTGAGGTCAGATCTGAGTGGAAGGATGATCTACCCGGAACCCATTGACCACTTCGACCGTTTACCCGACCCGATTCTCCTATTGATCTTCAACAAGATCGGCGATGTGAAAGCTTTGGGTTGTTGCTCTGTGGTTTCTAGAAGGTTCCATTCCTTAGTTCCTGAGGTTGACAACGTTGTTGTTCGCGTCGATTGCGTTATCTCGGATGATGATTCCTCTTCTTCCTCTTCCGGTTCATCTAACAAGTCACGGCACCCCATTTCCTCCCTATTTCGCCTTGTCTTGTCTGGTCTCCTCAAACCCTTCCAATCTATCACCCAATTCATCTCCATTTCACCTCGACGTGGCTCCTCTTCTTCAGCTGTCGTTGATGGTGATGATTTTGATAAGAACTCCGTTACCCACCACTCCCCTACCCAAGTCCTTAAGAATTTTAACGAGATTAAGCTACTTAGAATTGAATTGCCTAGTGGTGAGCTCGGGATAGATGAGGGTGTGTTACTGAAATGGAGAGCTGATTTTGGATCCACACTCGATAATTGCATTATACTTGGTGCCTCCTCGGTCATTCAACCTGTAACGAGTAGCGATCGCTGTAGTAATCTTCCAAACATGGATGGAAATGGAGAAAACGATAATGGGAGCATACCCGACTCGTTTTACACGAATGGGGGGTTGAAGTTGCGCGTGGTGTGGACGATTAGTTCCCTAATTGCAGCTTCAGCAAGGCATTATCTGCTGCAGCCAATAACCGCGGAGCACGCGACTTTGGATAGTTTGGTTTTGACAGATGCAGATGGGCAAGGAGTGCTGTGTATGAATACGGAGCAATTGGAGGAGCTGAGGGTGAAGCCTCTCTCAGCTTCATCTGCCTCCAAAAGGACTTTGGTTCCCGCACTGAATATGCGGTTGTGGTATGCCGCGTATTTAGAATTACCTGATGGAACAGTGCTCAAAGGGGCCACTTTAGTGGCAATTAGGCCGAGTGAGCAGCCCAAGAAAGAGGTAGTTGGATCAGATGGGAATTGGATAGCAGACGCATTCGAGGAGCCTTATGGTACAGCTGCTAGGATGTTGGTGAAAAGGAGGACTTACTGTCTGGAGATGAACTCCTTTTGACTACTAGAATTAATGCTGGTTGAATAGCTTCATAGATGCATTTCTGAGGTAACTCCTTATCCTTATGTATTTTATCGAAACTTGTATGACATAATTTGCTGATCTTTGACTTATTTGTTATATGGATGAAACAATTTGTGATGGATATGTTGTATTAAAAAGAGCCTCTGTAATCACAATGTGTATTGTGTATGAGCCTTCGGTTTGCCCATCATTTGTGAGTTGTCCATTGGGACTAAGGATTCTTGAATCTGTTTGGTCGCAAATGTTGTTGGTCAAGATTTTTTATCACTTCTCCTGTCCCTGTTACCACTTTGGAAGTTGGATATAATACTGATTTGTAGAGTTCCCTAACATGTCTTTTTATTTAGATTCTCCCCTCGAGTAACTGTATAAATAGTGCATAATCTTCAACTTCAGTTTCTACATTCTTAATTTTTGGTCTTATATCTCGTCGATTGCACCATATTATGTGCAAATGCAATGATAGAATTTCTTGAATGACTTTAAGTTTTGTATCCGTCTTTGCTTGAGAGCTGTTTTTGTTGCTCAATTCTAACGGTTTAGCTGCATTTTAATAATATGTTGTTTTCAACGGAATGTTGCCACTGGTCTTCAGTTCTTTTCTTTCCTAGTGTTTTTGGCTGTGTTCATTTATGTGTTTCTAGATGACGCACCACAGAAAGTACTTTTCTGTTCGATATGGAGAAAGAACTGGAATTACATATTTCCCTGCATTTGAACCCTGGACTTGGGAAGCAGTACTTGTATTTTAAGCTCTTATACACGTGTTTTGCTTCCACTGTTTAGGTTCATTATCAATTCTAGTGTTGTTTCTCTTGATAAAGGTGGCAATGAGTGAGTTCTAACTGAAAATGCATCACTTGATCATGAACCAGCACATTCACTAACAATGAATGTGCTGGTTCATGATTTGGGTGTTGAATGATTGTCTGTTAGATCATTCACTAACAATGCTCCTTTTTGCTTTGCTCTGCTGTCTGTTTATGATTTTGTTAAGATTATATGTATATATCAACAATTTAATTTCATATGCGCCTATGTTGATTTCTATTTTTCAGGAATGCCAGGACCCTGAGGAAGTTGGATCAACCTCATACTTGAAAGCAGAGAAAAATGCTAAAAACGCGATTTTATAATGAGCTAGCTTACCCTGAATTAAGGCAGCCTTGCTTCTGGAGATAAAATACCAGCTAGCAATTGATGAGCTTTGGATCAGCCAGTGTCACTTTGAAAGGATTCTGCTTTTGTTTTATTTTGAGCATATGCTGATAAGAGTGCACAAATTGCTTCTGGAAGACGTTACGAGAGTTTTGTGCCTTAGACTTTGTAGCCACACTCATTTGATAATTACCTCTGTGAATATTGTAGTTATGCATAATCTTATGTGATGTCATGTACCTCAAGGTTCATGAGTACCAAAATGTGCGTTGTTACTGCATCTTTTTATTATAGTTGATTTACTTACTCAATTTGCAGCTGGCTCTAGGTAAATCAGTAAAATAAACCTTGTCATGCTTTTCAAATTTTAGCTGCTGAAGCTGTTAGCAGCTTCCGTTAATTGATTTGATTGTCAGGGTGAATTCAGCTGACGTTTGCAGGATATATATAATGGCAAGATATTCCAATCTGACAGTATAAAATCTCTTCTTCTCTTTAAATAATTGTGGTGTTGCTTTGCTTGTACGCACCTCAATTATTTCACTGGATCCTTCCCATTATGCAGATGTGAAAATTTACTTGGAACGATATACAAATCTTTATGTAGTAACATCTCCCTAAATGTAGGTAAGGTGGTAAACCTCAATTCTGATGTCAATTGCACCATACAGCCCTTAGCAGGGAATTGGCCATATCAAATAAATGAGCCAATGTGTTGGATACCCTAGTAACTTATCCCATGCAATTTGCTCAATGTGAAAGACTGAAAGTTAACAGAGTTTCTAGTCTAGTTAAGTATCACTCATGTTTTTAATTTATTCATTATTCCTTCGTTAATAATGACCAATCATAATATGTGTTATTGCTTCTCTCTCCGCCCACCCCAACATTTGATGAGGTACAAAAAAATTTCGGAAATGTTGAAATTTTGATCAATATATGATTTAGAACTTAGAAGTAATTCAGGTTGTGTTTACGGTATAGTCGTCTATCTCTTCGCAAACAGCTAGAACCTTTAATATCGTGCACGGCTGGAAAGAACAGTGTTATATTTTGCGCAAAGGCGACTTCTGTAATTAAATTTGCTCCAATTTATAACATGATTTACAAATCAATATCCTCTGTACATGAAGATCAACAAAGAAGTATAACATACACTTTTGATCTCATTCAAACATAAAGATCAGGATAATCATGTAACAACGTTTTCTACCACTGGCAATTGGCTTAGCCATGGAAGTAACTTTTCATGGACAAGATCAGGCCTGCCATCATGAGGGCAATGTCCCACACCTTCCAAAAGAAATAGACTCACATTTGGTTTTTGAGAAGGTAAGGATGAGAAATATTTACCAAACAGGACCATCAATTGGGGTAAATGGATCTTGATCACCCCATAAGACAAGGATATGCAATGTAATATTTGGGAACAACTGCTCTGGGTTTGGCCCCGGTGGACCTGTCACAATGGAAACAAAAGCATCGAGCGCGCCTTCAGCATCTGCTGGTGTTCTAATAATGTCCACCAGATCTTCATCCACAGACTCCTTATTCCCATAGACAGATAACAAGATATTCTTTAGGTTTTCTCTCTGTTTGACCCGATTAAAGATTCCGGAAGCAATTGATCTTTGGTACAATAAGAAGTCAACAAGCCAGAGTAAGGGAAATAATAACTTGATCCTCCAATCATCAACAATTGCCTTGTTATTCATGCCTCCAGCGCAGTTAAGCAAAACCAGTCCTTGAATGGATGTTTGAGAAAGATCTGCAGCAGCTATTACACAAGCGAGGCTTCCGACAGAGTTCCCTGCCAATACGGTTGGTCTTTCAATAATATCATTCACGAAATTCAATATTAACTGAGCCCAAGTTTCCATGTTATATGCAAATCCTTCTGGCTTGTCAGAAGCACCAAAACCGAGAAGGTCAATAGCATAAACTGTGTAATTTTGAGCAAGTGTAGCAATGTTCCTGCACCAATGGGCGACAGAGGCACCTAAACCATGAACTAGGAGTAGAGAAGGGCGAGAAGTGTTGTTGTTGCGTGCTTGATAACTCAAGCAATTTATGTTGTAACATCTCCATACCCAAGTTTTGCACATTGTTTTAATCTCATTCACCTCAAGTGGTAATGGTTCTTCCTCCTTTGAAATAATGGCAGAGGTAGAGGCAGAGCATTTGATGCTGCTAATAGTGATAGACCTGGACTTGCTATGACTACAATGAAGACCAATGTTCAAAATGATGATGGTGTTGCATTGCTTCTTTAAGTTCCTGAAGGCAGCAAATGGTGATGAAGGTAGAAAAACAAGGGGAGAAGCACGAACAGCGACAGCCATTGTTTTCCCTGGCCTTCTAAAGCTTCTGCAACTAAAGGAAGAGGAACAAGATAATTTATTTGAAGAGGTGGAAAAAAAAATATTGAACAAACGTACTCCAGAGTCCAGACATAACCCTATAACATACAGTAAGAATTAAAAAGGATACAAAAGAGCCAAAGTTCTCATCAGTTACAGGTGCATTTTGCTAAGAATGTCATATTCAAGGAACATCCAGACTAAGAACAAGGCAGTCAGGCGATAAGAAAAGCTTCCCACGAACATTTCTCTTTAGATGCATTAAGGAATTAGAGAAAAAGGCATAAAGGGATTATAGAATTGCATGCACTGTGCAATCTTCTCAACATATGAATACAAAATGTTGAGATGCTTTGCATCCATCGCCGTGCAATAAGGCTGCATCAATTACAAGTTTCAAAACATGTCATCATCCAAAAAAAGGGTCATCTACATCCAGCAATTTGACGAGAAACTCTTTAGATGCCAGAAGTATCAACCCCCTCATATTCAAATACTCCTATTAGATTTTAAGTTTGACTTGGGCTGCATTATCAGACTGGTGTATTAACACACCAAGGACAATGAAAATAAAAGTACAAAAATAGGAAAGGGAGACAAACCAGAGGGGGTACATTTAAGGTGCCGGATGGATGTTTAACATGGACAAGTCAGTTAAAAGGAGAGTTCAAGTTGTTTGAGACAACTGAAATCAAGCTTACAGTGCAATAAGAGCAAAACATGGTCTCTCAGGAATTTCTTTTATAAGAATGTTTGTGTCTAACTTAGTCCAGCAGACGAATTAAATATTCAAACTACCTTAGAGGTGTGATTCATTTTAAGTTTTTGACTGGATAACCAAAATACCCAGACCTCATGTTGTAGTATTTCACTGAGTATGTTGTTGTTGTTGTTGACTGGATAACCAAAATACTCCAACCAGTCATGCATAGTTAAACTATTTTTCTTGCCTTTTTGTCTGCTGTTATCTTTAACATCATAGTTCCTAGCATTCTTATACATGGGTGGCTCGACTATAAGGCCAGTAAAGCAATCTCTTGGGGTTTCAACTTTTTGGGGCCCCGTTTTTCCTTAAAGATGTATTGTATATGTATTATTAAAAAATAAAGTGTGTACAGTTAAATTTGAAAAGAATTTTTGGAGCGAAAGTACAATAACTTTAATGTGAGGATAGTTGTAATAATTAGAGAATTGAATAATTTTTAATGAATTGTTTCCTTAAATGGGTAGGATAGCTATTTTTTTGCCTAAATTATTTCCTAACAATTAATACGGGCCCACATTATTATTTATATATTTACCTTTTTCATTCTCTTTTTACTATTCTTATTCTCAATATTGAAAAGTCTTTCAACACGTAACTTACCGCGGCTTACAAGTTGTCTTCTTCAAAATATCAGGCATTACAATAAGCAATCATTATATTGAAGCAATGCAACACTTTTTGATATCATTATATCAACTTATTTTGCTATAGTTTTTTACCCTTTGATTTCTGCTACTATCTATTGTTTCTTCTACTTCGATTATCTTATTTATCTGTGATAGCTACTGCTCCTTTTTAGACTGCTTTATCATATCTTATTCGCTTTCGTTAATTTCATTTTCATTCTGCATTGAATTGATTGTCCTTATGCTTTCTCATGAGCCGAGGATCTTTCGGAAACAACCTCTACCTCAAGATAGAGATAAGGTGTGCGTACACTCTATCCTTTTCAGACCCCACTTTGTGGATTTTCACCGGGTATGTTATTGTTGTATATCAACTTATCAAATTCTTGAGCCGATTTTATTATTATACCTTTATTTTATACATTTTCATTGAAAATTTGTCATTGTTGATATTCTTATTTAGGGCTTCTTTCTGAAATTTGGCTTTAGGCTCCCAATTTTGTTGAGACGGCCACGTTCTTATAGTAATGATATTCAGACATGATCATTTGCTGCAAATCCGCAACATCATTTGCTTTCCAAGATTAACTCTTTTCACTTCAACACTTTAAAACAACTAAAATTGGTCAAATTTCTTGCTTTTAGAATTTAAAGCATCAGAGGGGCGAACCATAGATGAAATGCAAGAACCAAACCGTAAGAGGAGAAAACTACAGGGAGAGAGATGGTAATTTGGTAAGTACTAGCTCGGAACAGTTAGTATTAAAGTAAGGAGGAAAAGGAAGCTAATGGTGAAAAAGCAAAATATGTGCATAGTTCAATTACACAACAAGACAGATCAAAAGTTTGAGGTCCTCTTTTCATTTCACACAAGTTCCTTGATTTCTCATTTTACCCTATATTGTTGTGGCATTCTTACTTTGCTCTCAAAAGTTTCTATTTTTTTCACTTTTTTTCCTATTTTAATATATATTTTTCTTCTTTAATTCTAAACATAATCATCGAGCAGACAGACAGCTAGATTTTTAGCTTGGTATATTCTGACTTGCTCACTCCATTTGGAAAAGAACAAAACAACTTGAAGTACGAGTGTCAAATATTTTAATATGGGGGTTTCAATTCGAACATCAATTTGGTTCTAATTAATATTATTAATAGCTTTATGAAAAAAATTGTACTAAAAGAAAATATTGTCTAACTCTGCAGTGAATAATAATGTCATATAAAGTAAAATAGAGGAAATATATGTATGCTAGAGGATTTTACATTACTGTCCAAACTCTTCAATTATATCTTTTAAAATTAGGGAAGGTTGCGCGGTTGTTAAGAGACATTCTTTTGTTCTAGGTAGTCCTAGTTGTTAACCCGAGTCAAGTCGGATCCATCAAATGATCAGATGTTCTTTGGAACTAAAAAGGATCTCCTAACAGAGGAGAATACTTTTTCTTCTCAGTAAACAGCCTTACCAGAACTGTAGGAACATATCCATTTGTCAAATTATAAAGCACTCATATTCATCAAAGATATGTTGCTTGATCTATCTAACTTTGAAACGTCTATTGTTTTAGGAGGTCATTGATTGCACAATGCCCTATGTTCCGATTGTTGATTACAATGGTGCAGGAAACGGAAATAAGTAACTGTTAAGTATTACAACAAAATGAAATTACAACAAACTGAAATTTCAATAAACTGGAACAAGAAACTGAGATTACAAGCACTTTGATTTGCTGGGTCGAGTGATGGCACTCTGTCTTTAAGACAAGATTGACCCGTATATATCTTTTCTATGTTCTGGACAATAGTCTCCCAAGATAAAACAACAACTCAACAAATGAGCAAAGGAAACTCAAGTGTTACTTTGAAAAACTTAGTGTAATGAAATGATGCTGGAAAGTAGTAGGAAGAATCTGATTTTTCGTTTGTGTGTTATGTAGTCTCAACAATTGAGCAAAGGCTTCATTATATAGTGCAAGGAGGGGACTTATCAACTGCCCACAGAATTGTTGTTACTGGCTAAGTAATGACAATTAGAGAGGTAGTAATTCAGTCAAATGAATGACTGAATTAATGTGCAACGGATTAGACCATTAGTGAGAGTTATTCAGCCAAGTAAGTTAAGTAATGACTGAAATGATGTGCATAATAATGGAGGTTAACGTTCCAAAACCAACAGCAAAAGCACAAAGTTCTCTAACCAATTTCATCTTATCTGAAAGTTCAGGGACCAAACTGTAAATATGAAGCAATTTGGGTACAAAAAAATTATATCGGAAGAAGCCCGTGACCCGTGACCGGACCGGACCGGATGGGCGGCGGCGCGCGGGGGCTTAGCCTCGAACCAAAGCACATCTAGGTCCTCCCTCCTTCAAACACATGAGATACCCCTTGGGGTCCCAAACCCCAAGTCAATTTTGAGACTTATAAACTAAACAAATCTTCCTTCCCCACCGATGAGGGAGGATTGGTATATACCACATTTTCATGCTTCAAACACCTCACTTTGTGGATCAATATCTCTTTCATTTCTCAACGAAATTTGACGATCATTGGCCCTACGGTCATCTACTTACTTAGTAGATTATGCACGTGTGAAGAATCAAAGTCTCCAACATGCGGAACCCTAGTGTTTAAGTCATTAAAGATGGTTGGACGCAACTCCCACCAAAGGCAAATTTCCAACACCGATTTATGCGTCATATTTTATTTTTTAGTCTGTGCAAAAGAAAATGTTATAACTTTTATATTTAAAAATATTTTAGTTTTAAAATTCTTATTTTACCCTTAATAAGATGATATAATCACATAAATATTTATAGTTTATTATAGATCATAAGTTTTAAAAATATTTCTTAAACTCCTATCTAACAAACACAGTAAATTTGGAAAAGAGGAATTACTAGTATATTTGGAATAGAGGGAGTACCAGTATATTTTTGTGCTATTGAATGCCCGTAGCTTCCTAATAAAAGGGAAGCCACTTTATTTGCCTCATTCTATAAAGTGTTAAAGACACATCAGTAATTTCATAATGACTTGGTCCTTCACATCAATTTTATCACCTCCTAATCAAAGGATCATTGGAAGAAGTTTACTACTAGCAAAACAGATTTATCTTAAATAGAAAATATGTGCTTGATCACATTCCCATTTCCCAGCCAAATTACTGCAGTGCAATTATTGTTACTAATGTTTCCGTCCCAAAATATTTATCGTCCTTATTAAAAATGCTCGTCTAAAAATAATTGTTGTTTTATTTAATCAAGATAAAATTAAATAGTTTTCCCTATTTTACCCTTGTATTAATTAATTTCATTTAAGAGGTTCTCATCATTGGTGGATTAGATATTTATTGAGGATAGATTACATGATGAAATATGATAAGAAGATAAAATAAATAAAATGTTATCTTTATAAATGCTTTCTTAAGGGGGTGTGGAAATGAAAAATGTGACAAGTATTTTGGGATTGGAGAGTACCAAAAAATAGATGATTGCAGCTCCAAACACTAATGAGATCATTATTTTCCGGTAAAAATGATTTTAATCAAAAATACAGTTAGAGATTTGTATATAAGGGTTTAAAGACAAGTAGGTCGTATCCAATCCGGAGACCCTCTTAAACGAGTCAGGAATGACTGATTATACTACGGGTATGTGAGAACAATATGCAAGTGAAATACGAAAATAAGCAAGTAAAATGAATCAATAAGTTAAATCTAAAAAATGAGTTATGAGTCAAGCAAGAGCCAAAGCTAAGAATGGTGTATTAGCTTTTAGAGAGATCTTGGTTACAAATGTGAGCTTAGAGAGAATATAATGTATCTTTCCTTCTCTTCTAAGTCTTGCATATATAGGAAAAAACTTAAACTATTATGACCTGGAAAGTTGTGAAGACGTGAGCCTAATGACGTCACCGTGCCACGGGCGCCGCGACACTCTGATCTAGGGAGACTGATGTGACAGGAGTTGTTGGAAATGGAGGACAGGTGTGAAGATCCTTTGGGAACGTTGGGGTTTTCGAAATCATTAAACTTTTTATATATGATTAACGTCTCCGGATGCATTTTTCCAATACAGATAGTCCTCCACTTTTCGGGACCCTTGAACTTATGGGACCGGGAATTGGAAGACGCGACTTTTCAAAAAACCTTTTTGAGGGAACCGAGACGTTACATCTTTTCCCTCAATCAGACGTTTCTTTAGGTGATTATTGAAAGCGCACAATACTCATTCGATGGCGCTCCTTTGAGACACCGACTGACATTCGCTGATCAGGAGTAATGAAAATTGCTTCTAGCTAGTCATCACAAATGTCATGTAGGCTGCCTAACTGGTTGAACATAGAGGTCCTTGTGGCTTTCTCCCCTTCGGTAGGTTTTTTTGGGACCCACACCCTTTTCATCGGTTGTCTCCTTTTGGTGTCCTTTGACTTATCGGGCTTAGCAAAAAATACCATAAATATTGGTACCGCGGGAAAGGGGTCGGTATCAATGAACATTTCAGCCATATTCTTGTCGGCGCTTGAACCTCCCCTCTTTGATGCCCTTTTGGATCGCCCTTCTGAAGAACACACAATTAGAAGTAGAGTGATTGTATGAGTTATGCCACTTACAATACTTCTTATCTTTGAGTTCCTCGACAGGCTGAATCCTATGACCATCAAGCAGTCGAATCTACTTATCTTTTAGCAGATGATCAAAGATCTAATCTGCCTCCTTCGTGATGTCAAACGAGTAACCGACCCTATCATCAGATGAACTCGTCTCTTTGCTTTTTACGGCTTTCAAGGCTGGGAAAATGTAAACATTACCCCTAACAATCTCGGCCACCATTGCGTCTGTCGTGCAGTCGACTGACTCTGAGTCGGACTCATCCGCTTCAATGATGGATACCAAGTGGGAGCCTCGATTTCGGCTGGCTCTTCTCCGCTCCTTCTCCTAGACGTACTGCTCTATTTGGCTAGCCTTTTCGGCTAACTGGCTCAGGTCAGAGCAGGATTGTCCACCAACTTCTCATTTAACTGAGGGTGCATGTTGTTGATTATCATGTGGGCACATTCAGACTCGGGGAAGTGTACGGTCCATTTTCCAATCTTCTTTCTGAATCTCACAATAAAATCGGCAGCCGATTCATCGACCAGCTGCTTGAGATTCGTTAGATCAGTCACGGTAACCTAACGTTGGGGCCAATAAAACCTATCATGGAAGCAACCCTCCATGTCAGCCCAGCTCTGTACGGAATCAGGAGCCAAAGAGGAGTACCATGCGAAGGTCATTCCCGTTAGAGAGAGGGAGAATAGCTGCAACTTGTGATACTCATTCTGGCCAGCCTCGCCGCATTGGGCAGTAAATCTATCGATATGCTCGATAGTGGATTTGTCGTCGTCGCTAGAGAAGAGAAGATGACAAACTCTGGTGTTTTGAAGCCCTTCGGCAAATGTGCTATCTGATTTACGCAATCGGGGTAAGGCTTCTTATAAAGAGGCATGTCCAAAGGTTTCAATTGGATGTCGAAATACCTCCGCATGGTATTAGCAATAATTTTCGGGTTTATAGTTGTGACGTCCCCTGCCGATTCTCGATTGGATTCGACCGGTAGGCGTTCATGATAGTCTGTACCAGCTGCATGTGGTGTTGCGTATATAACGACATTCCCTTTTTCCCAAATATATATAATGCATACCATATAGTAGTGTATATAACACATGTGGATTCAGGGTAATACATGAATATAATGCAAATGCACGAATGACAATAAAACATTCTGAACTTATCGGATGACATAATACCCTTGTACCTTCGGCTTAACATTGGAAATAATAACTCATATACCTCAATAAGGATTTAAGAACATATTTAAACATGATTTTAATATAGGAATGAACAACATGAACATCCCTAACTACTAAGAGTGAAACAATTTATGGAACAACATCATGTTTACGTTTCGTTACATGGAACATGCCAAAAGAAAGAAATGAATTGTCTTAACATACCTTAGTCATTTTGTGTCCACAATACAACTAATTCAGCCAGAAAAACACCCCAATCTTATTTCTAATTCAATTTTTTCCAACTGGACGTAATATATTTGCAGTAAATGCAAGAGCAACATAATTCTTCCTTTTTCTGACCAGTTTGATGATGAGAGAGTGCTTCCATGGCGTATGAAGCCTCTCTTTCCTCTTTGGACAAAAAGATGGACTTGATCCCATCAGTTGCCGCTTCGATTTCCTCTATATCAACTAACGACAACTTTTAGTAAGTAGTATGTTATAAAAGTTTCCTTGGAAATTGCTACAAAGTCCGGTTGCTCATTAACCAGATCTTTATCTGGTGGTTTGGGTGGGATGAAAATATTTTGTCTAATATTAGTGGGGTTGAGATTCATGTGTTTAATGAAAGATGAATATTGAAATGAAAATTTTAGAGAGAACTTAGAGAAAAATTATCTAGAGAGAGAAACTAATCATCTTTCTTCTTTACATATAACAACCCACTTTGTGAAATGGGAGAATGAAAGTAAAGGGCTTACCAACTATGAAAACCCAATGAATAATAATCAACAGATCTCAACCTTGTCTCCAGTTTGGTTTTTTTTTTCATTGTTCTTCCTTTTTTACACGTGTAACCCTTAGATGCATGCTTTATAGTTTATATTACTTATCATTAAAACATGACACATCAACTTTTTGTGCATGACCAATTGCTGGCCACTTATTGATATAATATGTGGATTATATCCATATAATATTTATTTAATATTCTTAATTAATTTTTTGATCTTAATTTAATTAAATAGTAATTATTTTCAACACACTTCATATTCTCATTACTATGGTTATGTGATATAACACTATTTCGTAGCCTTTTTCGGTACACACCAAATATTAATACTAGTCATCGTTGTCACACCCTTTTTAAATTCTTAAATTATTTCGGGACCGCATCCTTTTATATACTAAGCTCTTTATTTGCGTACGTGAATATGACATAAATTCTCCAACGCTCAGATCTATTTACATACGCCTAGAGATTCAAACCATGACCCGAAAGTACGGGATGTTACATGTATCAATCGATGTAGGCATACCCGAGGAGGATGTTGGTTCATTGTTCCTCTTGGAAGGATTTTGTTTAGAATGTGAACTGAACTCGGGGTTCATTTTCTTACCGAATCTTAAGCTCATACGCCAAGAATGATTCTGACATGGAGAATCAAACTTTTGACAAGACTTCAGTTTTTTCTAATTATCCTATCAATTTTGATGGCCCCATTTTCGACAACTTCATTATTCAATAGGTGAAGTCCTTAAATTAAGTGTCTATATATTCAACCTAAATATTATTTTTTTTCAACCTGAATATGTAACATGCTCTTTTGTATGCAAACACAGAGACAAAAAAGTGTGTTAACTTTCTTTTTTCCGCTAAGTTGTTTTATTACTCCTTCGGGTTTCTAGCCGGAATAGTCGAAAAGGAAAACATACCTACTTCATGATAGAGAGAAACTCTCTCTTGAGTAACAAACTAATTAAGAGTCCGTTTGGATTAGCGTGTTGCTTTTGACTTATAAGCTAAAAGCAATAAGTTAGGAATCTTAATTTATTACTTTTGATTTATTTTTATTATTTTAACTTAATAATAAATGCTTAATTTTTATTTTATTTTACTCAAATATTATAAAAGTGTTTATAAGCTATTTTGATTTGAAAGCACTTAAAATAAGTCAAACCCACATGCTCTAACAAAGATTGCCAACTACTTCGTTCCAATTTAATTGAGTAAACATCAAAGAGAAAAAAGATTGGAAGATGTGTGATATTACTTGCTTCACCCACTTAGCCGAGTGACAGGTACTTGTCCCTGCCGTCCCGTTATAATGAGTTTCAATACGGAAAATAAGTTTTACAATACACTCTCCATTTTTTGTTGTCGTTGCCGCGAGACGAGACACTTTCACTTCAAGTAAAATATTAAATTTGAGAAAAAATATTAGTAGGATTTAGGGGTCTGGGTGGTGGTCAATTCATATATTAAAATTAGCATAACTATTACTTATCATATTTGATAGCTTTTAAATTATTTTACTGAAAATTCAATACACCAAATATATGATGTTTGGTTATCATTTTACATTTCACTTAAATCAAATATGTATAAGTTAGATAAATCAATTTATATATTATTACGAAATATAAAATAGAATAACTAATATATACATATATTAATCATACATATATAATCAAATCATAAACTAATGTTTACAATACTAATACCAATAACCAAACGAACCCTTAGTACTTCAATATGTTTGTCTCTAAGAAATGTATTGTATTTGATATGATGAGAATTACATTTTCATGAAAAATATCTTTCAGAACTCGAAGTATGGACAGGGGCGGAGCCAGGTTATCGAGTGTGGCTTTTTGGGAACCCACACCCGATAGCCGAATCTTGTATTTATATTAAAAATTCGTTAATTGCATAAAAACTTGTCAGTTGGGTTCCCATTATTAAAAGAAGAAGTTGGCTCAGCGGCAAAGAATAAACCTTTTTTGACGCTCATATCCTTGATGCGGGATCGATTCTCTTTAGAGTTTTTTGTTCCATTTGTTATTGCATGCTATTGCCTATTAGTTTATTACTTTATTTTATTGGGAACCCACTTAAATTTCTGGATACCCACATGCTTAAATTTCTGGATCCGTCTTTGAGCGTGGACGTATACTTTAACAGCATCCAGATTTGGAGTTGATTGCATCATATTGGAGAAACACGTGTCCATCATGTGACGGGCTTAAATAAATGTTCACAGGAAAGTAGTTGGCAGATATAAAGCTATAATAATAACTCTAGGGGTGAGTTACATAAATATGACATCTTCATTCTCCCAACCCCCTACTCCTCTTCAAACCACCCCACGCCCCCTGGTCTTTCATTTCTTTTCCATTACCGACCTAAAACTGGGTGTGGATGGACCTACTATTTATGACTTTTTTTTGGTAAATGACATTATTTATGGTTGCAAGTAAATTACTGTAATTATCAAAAGACATATAACTTGAAAAAGAAAAACAATAAGGAATAAAAATAATTATTTTTAAATAAATAATGTAAAATATCATACGAATATTCTTTTTTGCTTATTTTTTAGCTTCAACCGACGACAAAGAGAGTGAAGTTATTTTCCATATCACTTAGCTTTGTAGGATTCAAAATTTAGATAGATAAATATTAGTTTAGGCGGTGACACACGTTATAGTTTAAGCATTAAACTTACAAAGTGTGGATGGTTTAGGGGTAGTTTTAGGTATTAACTCAATGTATTATTAATGGAGTATCAAATTTTCTCGAGGAAAATTCTTCTCAAACAGGCTTCAACTTCAAAGATGAAAGAGCGGTGTTTTCGCGTCCTCCGGGGCATAGTCCAGTGGAAAAGCATGGGCGCTATAAGGCGCTCTGACATGGAACAGCGTGGGTTCGATTTCCCGCAAACACGAAGAAACTCTGCATGTTGGGGAATTTGACCTTGTCTCATTGATCAGTTGTACGCTCCCAGAAAACTTGTCACCGGAGCACATCCCGCGATTTACCTGGTAATAGTATTGAAGGACCGGTGCTATTACCTCCATGACGTAGTCAGGCGCACCCCTGAAGACCTGAATTATCAAAAAAAAAAAAAAACCATGTTTTCGCCATGCACTTTTTATTACACCGTCTACTTTATCATAACTTTGAAGTAATAATGATAACAGCTTCCCTATAAACCTATTCTACTTATAGGAGGGATCACTGGGCGATTAAGGCAAGACAGTGAAAAATGTCCTAGCTTTGGATTTTGCTAAAGTACTACGTAAATATCTAGTCTAAGGGGTTTCGTCCTTGATAGATAGAATCATAGAAGTATTGAAAGTTGTTCTAATAAACGAATAATTAGCCAAGTGCTCACCCCCTAATACTAAAGAAATATATTGATTGATTTTATTTATAAATGATTTATAATATATAGTATTATAAAAATATTTACCTTGCTATAAACTAGATAATTAATCAACCTAATTATAAAATGATTATATTTCTACATAAAATAAGAAATATACAATTAATACAATTAATGAAAAAATATTCGGAAAATATTCTATTACATCCGCGCAATCGAAGCGGGAGGTTCACGAACAATGAGGTTGGCTCGAAAATCATCAAATAGTATGCGCGGAAGTCCTTTGGTGAAGATGTCGGCAATCTGATATCTGAAAGGAACATGAAGAACACAAACTTGACCACGAACAACTTTTTCGTGAACGAAATGAATGTCCATCTCAATGTGTTTAGTGCGTTGATGCTAGACCGGATTGCCGAAAAGATATATCGCACTAATATTGTTGCAGTAGACCAATGTTGCCTTTTGAATCGGGCAGTGAAGCTCAAGTAGAAGGTTACGGATCCAACACGACTTAGAGACGACACATATGTACTCTGCTTCGGCACTGGATCAGGATAGTGTAGGTTGCCTTTTGGAAGACCAAGATAATAGGTTATCTCCGAGAAAAATGCAGTAACCAGACGTGGAGCGTCTGGTGTTAGGACATCCACCCCAGACAACATCATAATAAGTAGTGTGACCAGTGAGTGAGGACATGTATAGATGTAATCTGAAGTGAAATGTGCCTTTGACGTATTGTAAAATGCGTTTAAGGGCATGCATGTGTGCTTCCGTCGGACTATGAATGTGGAAGCAGATTTATTACATGGCATATGATATGTCTGGTCTCATAAATGTGAGGTATTGCATGGCCCCATCTAGGCTACGATAGTGAGTCGGGTCTGAATACAGAGGGCCAGAATCAACACTGAGCTTGGAATTGGTGTCTACTAGCATGTGGGATGATTTGCAAGATGTAATGCCTGCACGGTCAAATATCTCTTCGGCGTATTTCTTCTGACACAGAAATAGCGTGCCAGAATGTCGAGTGACAGAGATGCCCAAGAAATAACTCAGGTAAGCCATGTATGTACCCTTGTTGTAAATGAATAGAGAATGATCGTATCTGCTGTATGAAAAAATGATAGAGGAGACATAATCGGCGAACCGCTGGTACCATGCTCAATGAGCATGTTTCAGTCCATAGAGCGATTTCTGCAATAGACACACATAATTAAGATGAATAGGATCCCTGAAACTCATAAGTTGATGCATATATACCGTTTTATAAAGATCCTCATGTAGGAAGGCATTCTTGACATCAAACTGATGAATGGGCCAAGACTTTGATAGGGCAATGTTGAGGACGTTCCGGATTGTTGCGGGCTTTACGACTGGGCTGATGTTTCATCACACTCTACTCCCACTTGTTGAAACCTACCATCACCTACAAGATGAGTCTTGTACCTCTCAAAAGAACCATCAGATTTCTTTTTATGTTTAAAAATCCATATAGAACGAATAATGTTAACATCAGGCAGACGGGGTACTAGGCCCCACATCTTATTATTAATAAGAGCATTATATTTGTCAATCATTGCGGCTTTCCAAGCATTCTTCGGATTTCGAGGGATATGTGAAAAGACAACTGAAATATATAGGTTAAATAGCCGTTTAAGTTTAAAAATTATGTGCATGGCACGAGTTTCCATTATCCGAGAGTGTGTCTCGGGATGCGGGATAGGAAGAGGGTGGGGTGTCGTGGGACTGCCGGGAGAGGATAAAGGGCAGGGGTGGCGGGATCGGCTGATCGAGGCTCGGTTTGCCGAGAGGTGGCTACGGAATCACCCTGAGACGAGCTGTTTTGGGCCACCATCGGAGGAACCGGGTGGGCAGCGTGTCCCGGACTGACCGCGGTGGGTGCAGGTGTCGGGGTCTGGGACTACACACTATGTAAATGATGAATTAGAAGGGGGTTCATGCCATCATCTAGAAAGTCGTAGAAATGCTGAGGTGGCGAGTTTAGATAGGCATGTTGTGAGCGTATACAATTAATGGAAGAATATTCGAAAAATATTCTATTAAATACGACCAACCTCACCAAAAATGTTATGATATCTTCACAAGTCGAAAAAAGCTAAATAAGCAGATAAGTATTTCAACTAGAAGTCTTTCATTTTCAAAGAGAATGATACGAGGATGATACTAGCTTATTCATATAGTTGACATATTCTCGTTGAGATAGGATCGAATGAAAAAACTTTTGATATCTAAAAGTTCCATTCTAACATGTTTTGAATATAAACCTTGAAATAGGAAGGATCGTGAAGCTGGATATTTAATTTGGAAGGAAAAGTTAGTTCTCATAATGTATTTAAATCTAATGTGCCAATACGTTTTACTTCAGATGATTCGTAAGAAAATGGAGAAAATTATAGTGGTATAAGTCAATTATCCTCTTAATATTTAAGGGTTGTGAAATAATACCTCATTCATGCGTTGAATGGAAATGGCAACCCCCTTATGCAATACGTTTTACTTCAGATGATTCGTAAGAAAATGGAGAAAATTATAATTGTATAAGTCAATTATCCTCTTAACATTTAAGGGTTGTCAAATAATACCTCGTTCAAATGACAACCCCCTTATGCAATATTTTTGATGAAATTTTTTTTTGAAGAAAAATCTTCTTTTTCTAGAACTAAAATACAAAAATATATTACTTTATTTGTTAGATACAAATTGCTCTTACATTTACATAGACAAAAGCACTCAAATTCACATAATTAACCAAGCATTTCTCCATAACCCTCAAATACTTGTACGTTTAATTTCTATTCTCCAACAAAGACCTGCTGGTGACTAGTTCAGTTCACAACTTCATTCTAACATTATTAATTTATTGAAAATTAAAAATATTTATCATTAATAACTTTTAATTTTATATTTTCTTAAATTTAAAATACGATGGAGGGAGTAATACAACTCTAATTTCCTACATCAGGACTAGAGATGGCAATGGATCCTGGATCCGGTCCGAATCCGGTAGATCCAGATCCGTTTTATAAGATATGGATCTTCAAAATTTGGATCCGACGGATCCGGATCGGACCCGGATTCATTTCTGACGGATCAGATCTGGATCTTGTATTTGAGATCCGTATCCGGTCCAGATCCGACCCATGGATCCGTTTTTTATTAAATATATTCATAACCTAGAATATAATTTTATAAGTATTTTCTTAAAATTGCTAAGCACATCCTTGCAAGTTTAATTTATCCCCGCGTTAACTCAAAAATCCAAAAATAAAGAGGTAACTTCGATAATAAAATTAATGTTATATTAGTGAATGACTAACATCTCCACAGACAAGTAGTTAAAATTATATTCACTTCATTTGTGAAGATTTCAAGCACATGCAAGTTATGCATTGTGGAAATACTAGTCAGCATTTTTCACAACTATTGTCATTGTCCAACATTTTCAATTAATAGCTCACAATCAAAACGAGACAACGAACAAAATATCTCATATGAACATTTCAAAATTAAAACACAGTAAACTGTTAGCTAAGTAAAAATCATTTGTCAGTTTAAAAATACATTCTTAACAAGGCACATTTTTTGCATGTGGATCCAGATCCGATCCGTGGACCCGGTGGATCCAGATTTTGATCTGATTTTTATGGACCCGATGAATCTGGATCTGAATCTGAATTCAGATATAAAAAACGAATCTAAATCTAGATCTTGTAGGATCCGATCCAGATCCGATCCGTTGCCATCCCTAATCAGGACAGGCCCATCGACCAAAGTAGTTAATTTTACCTTCTCTCAGTGTTCTCAGAACCTCTACTCAATTACGTAAAAACACGTCACGAGAACCCAAAAATAAACAACTAAATAATCAAAGGGCAAATCAGTAACTAACATCATATCCTCGTTATAAATATACCTCCCCAAATCCCAATCAAAGTACCACACAAGCCCTCCACAATTAGTCTCTTTAAAAAAAAAAACTCACGCACTAAGAATTTACTTCTCCTTCATTTTCTCGAGAAACATGTCTCAGCAAGTTATCGCAAACCACCGAGAAAATGCCGAAGTACACACAGATCCAGTGGTATGCAAGCAGAAATCACTAGAACTTCTCAAGGAAATCAACATGCCCAATGGTCTTCTCCCTCTAGAAGACATCGTAGAGGTGGGCCGGAACCCGGAAACCGGGTTCGTGTGGCTGAAACAGAAGAAGGCAAAAGAGCACAAGTTTAAGAAGATCGGAAAGCTTGTATGGTACGACACAGAGGTAACGGCGTTCGTGGAGGATCGCCGGATGAAGAAGCTCACCGGCGTGAAGAGCAAGGAGATTCTTATCTGGGTTACACTTTCTGATATTACAATTTCGGACCCGGAGTCTAAGAAGATTTCCTTTGGTACCCCTACTGGACTTTCTAGGTCTTTTCCGGTCTCTGCTTTTGAGGAAGAGGAGGAGAAAAAATGAATTGGTGGAGGTTTCAGGGGGTATTTGGAGGAATTAATAAATTCGAATATGTGTTTTTCATTTTATTATATTTAATTTACTGTCTTTTATCTATTTTATCCTATCCTATGTAACCGTAAGTTAAATGTTAAAGTGGAAAGGGGAACTATAGTTTATACTGGATATATTTTTCCTTTTTATTTTTCTCTTTTCATTTGGTTTTTAGGTGCATAAAGTCTACGTCTTGATTCATTTTCAGATAATTGAGAAATTTAAATATAAATGTGGTGGATTTTGTGTGAATTTTGAGCAGTCAGAATGTAAAATTATTTTTAGGAGGTAAATATTTGGAGTTGTGCACCATAAGGTAAAAGAACACATCCATTTCGTGCGGAAAATAAAAAAAATGGTTTTCTTTTTCCTGTCAATCCGGTAGAGAGTGAGTTGAAAAATGAGTTTTGATAATAATAATAATAATAATTGAAAGAATAATCGTGGCCTAATCTTTTAATATTGAAGTTTATTTCCATAGAAATCTCTTTGATTATAAATTATAAAGGAAAAAAAGAAGTGTATATACTTGTCAACTACTCATTCACAAGATTCCCATTTTGAAGCCCTCCAATACTCCGAATCACATTAAAAAGCTTGTTTTGGCCTTTTTAATTTGGGCAGAAAAGTTGGACCCAAACCATGAGCTCTGCTTATATATAATTTTAAAAAAAAGCAATTTCTTGAACGGTCTGAAAATAAAAATTTACTTAGGACATTCAAGATTTAAAATTGTTAAGTATAAATTTTAATATTTATTTTCGCAATTTTTGGCTAGTGAGAAAAAATACTTTGCCAAAGTAAGAAAAAAAAGTGACTCACTTAATTCGTCAAGCAAATAATTTTAGCATCACATGAAATAACAACAATTACCATTTTTTTCTTTCCTTTCTTCTATCTAAATAATACACAGGATTTAATTAATCACCCTTGAATCTTGATCGCAGTAACGCCGTCTTTATTTGGATCGATTACTGTTTAAGATATTTGCTATCCCCATTACAAACCACACAAAAAGGGAGAATGTGTAAAAACTAAAAAGAAAAAGAGAGAAAGAAGCCATGAATAGGGAATTTAATGCTGAAACAAATGAGAGTTAGGTAGCAATTAAGAGAGGGGAGGGTAGGTGACCTACATTTCTAAGAAAGAGATCATAATGATTGATGGTTCTTTCAATCCGGCGAAATGGAAGGCTTTGGCACGTCAAAATGACACTTTCATCTTATTATAGCTAAAGAATCATCACATGGAATTGTCTTTTTTCGCTTTCAATTCGCATGTTACAAATAATCTTTTTTTTTTCATCAATAAAGTTCGGGCTTTCCATTCTTCCTTCCCCTTTTAAGTAAAAGCACGTTCGCTCACGTGACTATATTTTCAGCTGAATGACTTGTTAGCCTAACACCCGGGGAGGCTGTGGGATAATCATAAGACAAGTAAATCCCTTGGGTTAGGCTTCCAAATATTAAAGTTTCTAAAAAAACTAAAGTACAATATTACTACATATGACATATAATTTTTATAATTATTATTTAAATTTTAACATTTTAAAATTTTGGTAGAGGTTCTATAGCTGAGCTAAGTGAGTAAATAAAGATAAATCTTCTCTCATTAAATTAAACAGGATATGTACCTTTTCACAAATTTTAATTTTTCTTTCTCTGTATAATTTCTTTCCATGTTTATGATAATTTTACTTTTAAATTTTTACTCAGTTTCTTTGAATTAGTTATTTTTTTGATCTATTTAATTGACTCATATATCAAAAATAATTTTTTTTTGTGTCTCCTCTTCGAGATAAGTATCTCAAAGTTTGAAATTCGGTAGATAATGAACTCATTCCTCCACCCTTTTTCATTTAAACATCATATTTTTACATCAGGGAGCCTTCAATACCATAACGTGCATCTAATCCAAACATAATGTATTGCGCTTTCAAGACCACTAGGTATATCATATGAATTTTATAAAATAATTTTAACTTTATGACATCAAATTCATTTCCCCCTAAATAACACGTATACACGTTGGGGTAGACTCTCTGGCATGAAAGGAAGGATTGTCTTCCAAGTTCCAACTCAAAACTACCTTCAAAGCAAAGTTCTTATTCACGATAATCCTGAGCAGTCCTCCCTTGTTATTAGAGGGCAGCGGTGTTCAAGAAAAGTAAAACATACTGATGTTTGGGTCGACTGTCGAACATAAACGAAATTGATCTTAAACACCTAAATTTGCAAATATTTATGAAATTTGGCTATACCTTAAATAGGATCCTGAAATCGGTTATTTGTGCACATCTACCGGCTGGTCACACCGCGTAAGCCCAAAAAAAGAAAGAAAGTAAAGCAACAGTCCAAATTCCAAAAAGTTGACCTTTGCTTTGGCAACTAATGGGTTGCTAATCAAGTTTAAAGAAGAAATATAATCTTCAGTTCAAACAAAACTCTAACTGGGCAAAGCTATTACTTCTCTGCATTGGGTTTTTAAATCTGTAACAAATCTCAAACAAAGATGTTTCTCACTAGGTATATGTTGCATTTTATTGGGGCTTAATCTAGGTTTTGCCTTTTCAATTAAATCATAATTGAATAATTTTGTATTTTTGAAATTGGGTCTGAAGAACGGAGTACGATAGAGGTGTTAACACCTTCTCCCCTGAAGGCCGATTGTTTTAAGTTGAATATGCTATTGAAGCCATCAAGGTAATTAGGACTTTCTTCGCGTAATTTCTGATGGATATTTTGGTTTACTGATTTTAAAATTATTTATTATGTATTTTCTTGAGCGGAAGGTATTTCGGAAACAACCTCACTAACTGCCAAGGTGGGGTAAGCCCCTCTCCAACTCCAAACACCACTTGTTGATTTTAAAATTAAGACTTTTTTGAAGGTGGGTTCAACTGCAATTGGATTAAAGACTAAGGAAGGAGTTGTTCTTGCTGTGGAGAAGCGCATTACTTCACCACTTCTGGTTTGTAACACTTGTTTCCCTTTCCCCTTGAGTCCCTTTTAATTATTAATCCTATTTATTTGCTTATTTACTTATTTATTTAGGGGATGGTTATATGTTATTTAAAGACTATAGGTTACGGGTTCAAGCCGTGAAAACAGTCTCTTGTAGAAATACAGTGTAAGTTTACGTTCAATACACCCTTGTGGCCTTTCTTTCCCACTCCTCACATACGAGTCTTATAAGACTTTGCCGTTTATGGTTATATATTATTTCTATATGGTTTGATGATTATGTTCCTGTTTTTGCATTGGACTCACAAATCACTCTGGTATCAAGAACTGTTTTCTTACTTGTTCCTGGATTATAGTGACTGAAAGTTTAATAATTCAGCAATAAACACCCATAAGAAATGCTGGTAGAGCTTCACCAAGTAAATCGTATTATGGATTTTGTGGGCTATAGGATTGGGGCTCTTCTTGATGATGAATGGTTATTAATTGTTGGGAATATTTTAATTTGTGCAAGGAGTTCTCTTCCTCGACGGTGCAACTCAATTTGTACAGCTCTCTTTGTGAACTTTTTGCAGATTCATTCTCTTTCGAAATTTTCTTAATTGACATCGACATTGAAACAGTGGCATTTTTCTAAAAAGGATTTGTACAAACATTAAATGGTAACTTATGAGGGAATTACAGATTATGTTTGAATATGGTTGGTGTTGACACCCAATTTTGTCCCATCCTTTATGATTTTTATTCGTAATTTTTAATATTTTTGACACTTTTAAAATAATTTTAAAATATAGGCATATATGTGTATATATCTTATTATTATTATTATTCGCATTTTTTACTATCATTTGCATCTTTATCATAATCATAGTTTTATCCATAATATTCTATGTTATTTTATTCTCGCAAAATTGCATCGCATTTTCCTTTTATTAAGCATTAAACATTTCGCAAATATTATATTTTTTATTATTATCACGTCGTTATGTTATTTTAAATAATTCACATCTTTTACAAAACAAAAATAATATTTTAATATTAAACCCCTTTTATATTTTTAAACCCATAACCCATTTTTCATTTTCCAACCCAAAACAATTTCCAAACCCAAAACAATACAACTTTCCCTTTTATATTTTTTAAACCCAAAACAATTTCTACCCCATTTAATCTCCCCTCACCCAAAATAAATCAATACCCCACAAAACAAAACAAACCCCCCAATTTTCGGCCCACACCAAAACAAGCCCAAAACCAAATTCCCCTTTTATTCAAACCCATTTCCCTTCCCCTTTATTCCCCCAATTCCCAAAACCCACAAAACAAAATCTCAAAACTTTTTAACTCCCAACCAAGCCCATTCCCTTTATTTCACCAAGCCCAACCGGCCAGCCCACCACTTCGTCCAACCCGACCCACACCCAACTTTATACCCATTCCCCTTTTAATCCCCTTAAACCAAATACACACCCCAAACTAAACAAAACCCAAAACTAAAAACCTAACACACCTAACCTTCAATCACCCGCCACCCTACCCCCCAGGCCGACACCCTACACCCCTACACCCCTGCCCCTCACGTCGCCAAGACTTACCCTCGACACCGCTAAACCCATCACCTCACCAACACGCCCCAAAAATCAGATTTTGTCTCCCCCTTTATTTTGAAATTTGAATTCGTTTTAAAGGGGGGGGGGGGTATGAGGGGGTTGGAGGTCGAGTTTGAGACCTATAAAACCCCCCCTTTTGCACTGTTTCGGGAGGATTTTTTCGGATTGAAAAAGGTTTTTTTTCTCGCTTAAGGTCAATTTTAATTTGAAATTTAGGTTTAAGTTTTGGTTGTATTGTATTTGTTTGTATTGTTCTTCACTAAAAAATCCGAAATCTTCTTAAGAACACCTCTTTGTTCTTGCATGTGTTCTTCAACTTAAAGATTCCGAAAATATAGGTCGAAAATTATTGGTTTTGGTGTTGAAGAAACTGAATTTTTAGCTATTTTCACTGTTTTTAGGTTAGGGTCAGTCCTTTGCCGGGTCGGTCGGGTCATTCGGTCGGGTTCAAACATCCGAAAATCGAAAAAAAGCAGTCCTATTTCCGTAAAAATCGAATTCAAAAAATCTACAACAAAATCGGAATTCTAACATTTTGAAGCGGATTCGACGATTCAAAACACGCCTCGGTTAGCTACCTAAAAGGTTAGACTCGTTCCAATTCTTCTATATTTCTTAAAGCTTATTTGATTGTGTTGTTTATGCTTGATTTAATATGATATTTTGCTAAGTAATGTAGTCTTGATTAATTAATATGATAATGAGACGATTTTGCTTATATAATTGTATTTATGTTGTTGGGACATTTCTGATTTGGAGTTGATACGTGATAGATGATATTGCCTCGATTTTTTGGTTAACTAATTATTGTCATTAGCTTTAGTAAGGTATCTTGGGTTCATTGTTAAATGCAATACGGATAATGTAAGATTAATATGTGTTTGGAAGAGCTATGGCTTGATTAAATACTCTTAGGACACCTAGCGGATTGTTGATATTCAAATTATTGTATGTTGTGTAAGTTGTTAGTTTGGTGGCTGCCTAATAAATCAAAAACGAGCATACTTTAATTGATTAAAATGACGATATTTACATGTTATATTCTAGATTAATATGTGCAATTTTAAAAGGAGTATGTTATCCACGTTTAATATAATAGTATGTGCGTTTGGTTTAAGTTTATGAATGTCATGTTTCTTTAAGATTAAGATGAGTTCAATGGAATTTATCATGTATGTTTACATAATTTATACATTGGTCTTCCTTGCCTCTTTTATTCTTGTTTAAATTTAGAGCCGGTTGTGTTAGCATACATTCTTTCTTCGGCTACTTTAGTATGCCAAATCTGAAAAAATAATGTCTTGAGGATATGTAAAATATATGGTCATGAGTATTCATTCCTATGTGTATTTAATGTTGTATATTTCGTGTATATATATGTTAGGAATATACATGTGTTTATATTTTCGTTCCGTCTACTAATCCTTTTCTTTTCTTTACATGAAATGCATCGGGAGTAACGAAGAGTCTCATCATGACTTCGTCCAAAATGAAGAACCACATTCACATTCCTTGTATTCTCCGGCCTCGGAATTTCTACACCAATAGGGCGGGATGACATCATCATCCTCCCTAGTTTCCTCTTTTATTATTATTCTTTAATTTCGTTATTTCTATTCTTGGGCATGTAATAATTATTTTAATGCTTGTGTGATTGTTAGAATGCTTAGAATAATTAGGCCGCGAATAGATGAATGAATAGGATAGTCTAACTGCCGTTAGTTTATTTCTTAGGATCGTTTGAAATTGGAAACCAACCGCTAGCTTTATTTGTTTAGGACCGTCTTGTGTGTTCCAAACTTAGCCTCTAGTTACTTTGTTCTATTTTTTAGGTTCGTTATGCATGCTTTAATATCTTTCAAAAATAATTTGGCTATCTATTATTCATTTTCTTTAATCCTAAAAAATAAGGTTTGCATTCTATCATATTTGCAACCTTGAAAGATTTTTCATAAAAAAATTGCTTCTTTTATTATTCAATTGCCAAATATGTATTTTTCTATATAAAATATAACTTCGGGGCAATGATGAGGCTTAAATCTTTTTCCAAGATCAACACGTTTAGTAGGCGAGGTGACTAAAATAACCAATAAGTTATATATTCGCAGCCACAACCTGATTATAGTGATCTTTTCTATTTCACCCGAGAGACCAACACGTTTAGTAGGCGAGGCAATCAAAATAATCACATAAGTCATATGTTTGCAGCCACGACGTGATTGAAATGTTCTTTTCAAAATTTAATGAGCCCTCCGTGATTAAAACATTCACTGTTTTGAATGCGGATATGGAGTTATTTGTATTTAACTGTTTCTAACCGTTTGTTTTTGACAGCTTGCAGGGATTAAAGTAAATAACGACGAATTATTCCTCAGAGTTTATTTATTTTATTTCTTTCTTTAATTCAGCTTTTATCCCGCTTTGTATTGTAATATTATTTATCGCACTTATGTAACTATTGAAATGCTTAGAATAGGCAAACTTAGGATTAATTCATAGGTTAGTTTCAAACTTAGAAATCCCTCGCTAGTTTATTTATTTTAGGCTCGTCACGCGTATTCAAGATTTTCAAAACAACTTTTGTCATCTTTTATTCGCTTTATTAATCATTCCGAATAAGTTTATCTTTCGTCAATTTACAATTCAATGATTCCCAAAATTTTACTTCTTTGATAGTATAAATAATTTATTGTCACAAAATGCATATTTTTCAAAACTTTACATGTATCTTTCTTTTTATGTCATCTGAATACGTACTTGTATAAAAAGCATCATTTACCAATTATTTGCAAAACATCTTTTAATCTATTATACTTGTAAAACATGCATTTTTTTAGCAATAATTAACCTGAGTTTGACTGGATAACCGCAAGTTAGCGGATCTTAAAAGATGCCTAACCCCTTCCCTTTAGGATAATAAAGAACCCTTACCTAGAATCTCGCTAGTTTCGTAGACCTTAAAATTGGAGTTTACATTGCAGCACTTAGTTTAATATGTAGGTGTCCTAATTCACCGTAAAAGATAATTAGGTGGCGACTCCTCAATCATTTTACCCAGAAATCACTCATACGTCTGTGCTCCGCTTTGACCCGAGCAAGGTCAAAATAGGCGCTACAGTTGGGATTGTGATTCATATAAAGAACACTGAAGCTTTATACAACTTATATTTCCTCTTAACTCCATTAAAGAAAGTTAAATTTCACTGATGGGAAAAATTTAAACCGTCTTTTCCTCAGAAGGCAATGCCAAGCCTACATATCTGTATTCTGAAGTCTCTCTTTCCTTGTGACACCATATCACTGGTGCTAACCATACTTGATTAAAAAAGAATCATTTGTGCTAACTATTAATTGACACTGTTTAGTGTTTCGTATATCATTTGGAATACCTAGTAGATTTTAACAGTTAAACTTGGTGGTGGAGATGTCCAGGGAAGGCTAACACGTCTTCTAGATCAACAACTTAGAAAAGTTACAGACCAGTTTCCTTTTTGTTGCCTCTTATCTATTGTTTATTGCTTGCTTGGCTATATCTCAATTTCGTGCACTCAGTTGGTAAGTCTAAAAGATAGAGAACATGCTATTTGCCTGATAACTTCAGTTTGTTTTGTGTATTCTTCATTCATGACACCGTTTTGATATCTTTATAGGAGCCAAGCAGTGTGGAGAAAATTATGGAAATTGATGAGCATATTGGTTGTGCAATGAGTGGATTGATAGCTGATGCACGGACTCTTTTGGAACACACACGAGTTGAGACCCAGGTATTTAGGGCAACCTTTTCGACCTTCAAGTATTGGAATGCTAGTGGTATATTGCTGACTTGTCCTTGTTGTTTGTCCTTCCTTCCCTTTTCAATAGAACCACAGATTCTCTTTTGGTGAGCCCAGGACTGTTGAGTCCACTACACAAGCTCTCTGTGATTTGGCCTTGTAATTTGGTGAGGGCGACGAAGAATCTATGGTGAGATTCTTTTTTACTTTGGTGTAGTACTTTTTGTTTCTCCCTGGACAACTATCTTTCAGTTAAAAAAGTAGCGATGCCTAATTTTGTAGAAACCATCGTTCACTTTCCAATATTATCTTTTGCTCTAATCATTTTAATTAAAATCTGTTTGAGCTAAACAGCTGACCTTATATTAAGTGAATATAGATTTTTAAGCTAGTACTGCTAATATCATCGAGTGAATAAGTAGATGCCTTGGTGCGTGGATTGTGATGTTCCTTTTTGTAACTTAAGAAACCCATCAAGTACTTCATGTGACACAAGGTGAAACTAACTAAATAATGTCATAATTCTTGTTCTCTCCTCTGTGTGTCTCACTAAAGGACTTGTGCATGTATCACAAGCGCCTCTGAACATTTCCTGTGTGCTGACTTTAGAATGAGAAGGTTATGATCATTATATTTTCCTCTCCCAGCCCTCCCAAAAGAAGAGGTCAGTGATCATCGTGAAGATTGTTAGGTCGTACTCACCTCTCTATTTGTCTGTTTCTCAATTTTAAATGTATTTCGAATGCTCTTGCACTTTATATAAATGTGCCAGCTATCTAGAGGCTGGCTGTTAGGTCTGAGATCTTCCTAGGTGCTAGGATCTGTTATGATAATTCATCAGCTATATAAGTGCATGCACCCTTCTCCTTGCATTCTATATTCTAAGGAAAAAGGATGCTCAATATACTAAACTTTGCTTGTAAAGAATTCATGAAGTTAAAATGGTGTAAATTAGCTGTTTAATTTGATTGTACGTAGTGTAAGCAGGACAAAGATATGCTTAGCCTGTTGGTTATCAAGGAAAAAGGAAAGGGAAGGGGTTAAGGGGACAAAGGTGTATCATTCAATTATTAACTAATTAATTGAGTTATTTATGGATAAGTTACAACGTTATCATGTATGAATTAATCTGATTGGAGTTACCTGGTTAATTCTGATCATGTTTTGTTGCGTGCATTTTGCTCTAATGACTTCCTTGTGCTGCTCTAGTTTCTTCGTTTCCCTTGTTTTATTTCATAAAATATTCTATAAAGTTGGATGTCTGGAGAATATTGGTGCTGTTGAAAAAGCTTATCAGCAGAAATAGACAGTCTTCCGTAGCATTTATCATTGACTTACTCATCAGCAGGAATAGACAAGCTTCCGTTATTGTTATCTTTTGAGTACTGTAAGTTCATATCTCCCACCTTTATGCATTAATGGTCTAGCTCGTTTGTTTTATGCAGTCCAGACCTTTTGGTGTGTCCCTCCTCATTACTGGTCATGATGAGAATGGTCCCAGCTTGTAAGTCTTTGAATCTCTTCTATGATAGTATTGGAAACTATGATAGTATTTGAATTTCTTCTATGATATTATTGGAAACTATGATATTTTGTTTTCTATATTTTCGTTTCTTTTGGTATTGAATCTACTATGTTAGAGCTGCCAGGATATCGTCTTTCAGAAACTTCCTTCTTTTTACAAATTTGCGTTCGTATATATATGTCTGCTTTGACTTTGTTTAAGTTGCACTTATGCAACTTGGATTTCGAGAAAACAATGTTAAACTATTTGACCAGCAATTCTGTTACATCTCAGATGCGTTGATGCTAAATCTCATGGACAATACAATGTCCATGAACTTAGTAACATTCACTTAATTTGCTCATGACAATTAAGCCTCATGCTTGTTACCTAATAGGAAAAATTGCATTTTGATACCTCGTTAGGGTTGTACATTCTCTGTCTTACTTTTTTGAGTTGTGCATATAATACCTTAGCTTTAACAATTACGAGCAAATAATGAGATCTCATCATGACGAAGTTAACTTTTGGATGGGAAAAGTCATATGCCTGTGCATGACTCATTCGTAAGGGCTCAAAACTCCTCCACTTATCTGCCCGTGTTTTCTTTTTCCTTTTTAAATGTAAAAGGAATTCTATCTCAAGTAGTTAAAAATTTCTGTAGTTTTAATTGAATATTAAATACACAAGAAATCACATTCTTGGAAATGAGGCCTGGCCATGGTAATGGTAAATTGCGTTTGTGTTATGAACTGCTAAAACCAGACTTCTGACTCCCCCCAACCAGCAAGAGGTTCCCCACTCTTCCCCCCCCCCCCCCCAACGAATAGAATGGGATGCAGAATTTCTTAAACATACCATTAACAGCGCACAGTTTATTCAAGTACGCGCCTACGTGGTGCCTCATTACTTCCTAAACCCTAATTGTGGATACCAAGGGGCATACTTTCTAGATGCTAATTGTAGGCCAATTCTATGTGCAGGTACTATACTGATCCTTCTGGTACATTCTGGCAATGCAATGCTAAAGCTATTGGGTCAGGTTCTGAAGGCGCTGATAGCTCTTTGCAGGAGTAATATAACAAGGTACATAAGTTCTCTATTGTTCTAGTGAAACCATGTCCTATCGTCATAATTTCAGTCCAGTCTGCAGCAGCTTGAGGTTGAAGGGAATGTTACTAGTGGAACATGTAGGAATAATTGGTCTCATTCTTAATCTCATTGACCCTAATTTCAATTGATTGGACACTTGAATATTCAGAGACTTCCATGAGTTCCTCATATAGAAAGTATCTTCTGCGGAAGCCCAGGAGGTAGAGGTTTTTCATTTTTTTATTTTTCTTCAGTTCCCCCCCTAAATAGCTGAGGTTTAAACCGGATGTCTAAACTTATTAGTTCAAGTAGCTAGTTCGGATGGTGATTCGCTCATCCACTTATACGCTTCCCGACAAGAACACTATCCTTTGGACCTCCTGAAAATAGATGTCTATAGCACTGAACATTGAAGAGATCTCATGTCCTATCTTCATAATTATGGTCCAGTCTGCAGCAGCTTAGGATCGTCTGATGCTACCAGCCACCTTCAACCCCTAACACTACTCCCCTCTTCTTCCGATAGAGGAAACTATATAATCAGCAACCTTCAGCCCATGAATCCAAGATTGTAGGTGGCGGATGGCTATTTCTGGAACAGAAACGCTAGTGTTTAGCTTTCAAATGGTTCTTAAAGTTGATCTAAAGTCCATTATCTGCTTTTTTCTGCAGGACCTTACCCTTAAAGAGGCTGAAACCATAGCACTGTCTATTCTTAAGCAAGTGATGGAAGAGAAGGCAAGCTTCATGATGTTTTTATTTTCAATGATTTTATTCTTTGTTTCTGTATATGCTGAAAAGCTCCCACTGCTTGATGCAGGTGACTCCCAATAACGTTGATATTGCAAGGGTGTCTCCAACTTACCATCTATACTCACCTTCTGAGGCGGAAGAGGTTATCAGCCACCTATAAGAAAGAATGTGATCATGCTCGTTACTAATCATTTTCAAGTATGACAATGCTTGCTTGCAGCCCTGGATTTCTTTGGATTGTATTTTCCCTTCTTCCAGGGCTAAAAATTGATCGAGACAAGTGTTTTCAAGTATGCTCATTACAGTATCTGCTTAAGGATTTAAGATTTTTTTGGTCCATCTCTTGCTGCTTTATGAATTGGTTGGATTGATTTCTTTCTGGACAAGGTCATATATGTGCATGTCCTTAACACTAACGTTGATTTCTTTTTATATTCCACTTCAAATTGTTTCAGATTTACCAAGGTAGATGAACTCTCCTTTGTGTAGGATTTTCATTACATCAGGGGTTTAAGTCTTTTGAAAGTAAGGGACAAGTATATATTTGTGTAGAATTTAGGCGGAATGGTCTGGGGACCTTTTTACTTGTCCTAATTTGTCATCATGGATCACGAAGTTTCATCTAGACCCCACGTGTATTTTCAACCCCTCTAACCGTTGACCAAACATGTGTCATTAAGTTGGATGAGTTGGCGAAAGTGTGTAGTATGCATGCGTTTAAAGTAAGAGTGGCCAGTGGGCCGGGCTCGGGTCTGGCGGGGTTGGGGTCGGGGCGGGATAGGAGAAGGGGTCGGGGTCGGGTCTGGCGGGACTGGAACAAGATAGTGTAATAAAAACATCCCAAGGCTGTTTTTGTGCCTCTTATATTATTTAATAGACATGATTTTTTTGTAATACAAATACAATTGTCTAAAATCTAAATTGCAACTTCGTGGTGTTCTCCAAAAGTTGCAAATTACATAATAAAATTACAATTAAAAAAATTACATTCTCAAAAAAATCTGTTCTAATTGCTTGATGATTTCATGTGGTTCTTCGGTTGGAATTGGTATTTGTTGGTCAAATTGATCCACGTCGCTTCCACTACCTTCGGTTAAGATTTCGTTGTAGTTTTTATCATCTTTTTCGTTGATCTCCGGTTGACCACACCTTCTCCGCTCCGCTCGTATCCAATCTCTGAATAATACTGCAATTTCCAAGCTGTCTCCGACTAATGAATGTCTGTGGTGTCCTATTTGATATCTGCCTGCAGAAAAAGCGCTTTCAGACGCAGTTGACGACGCTTGAATGTTCAAAACATCTCGAGCCATCAATAAAAGTGTCGGAAAGGTCTTCTCATTCCCTCTCCAAAGATTTCAAAGAAGTCTTCATGTTCATTTTCATTGATAACTTCTTGATACTGATGTAACCCTCGCAAAACAAAAAATATCCAACTCGCTAATTTGGTTAGTAGTAGAGGTACGGCCGCACATTCTATTTCTGAGGCTTTCAATACTAGCCGCAGAAACAACATGTCTTTTGTGAGGTTGTGTTGAAGATGAAGAAAATGGTATGGAAGCCGGTAAGTTACTAGCATTTTCTTGTTGATAAAATCTATATATATTTTTGCATTGGTGTTCTACGCTAGACAACACTTCTTCTTTAGTTTGTTCAATAGGTGGTGGGTGATTTAGATTTTTGGGACTTGGAGGTGGTAGTACTTCTATACAATCGTAAATAGTTTCAATTAGTGATTTAGTACCGTCTATTTTAATAGTAGAATTTAATACAGAACCAATAATATAAATAGAGGGAATATGAATAAAATATTTTTTTATTTTGAGAAACATTTTTTTAATAGCTGCCTTATAAGCTGATTTTTTCATATATTCACTAAGTAATAAAAATATTAGAGTTATATAAAATAACATAGTTGAAATAGTAGGATAATATATACCGGAAAATTCTTTTGTTGCTTGAAAATATTTCTCTAAAAATACAATAAGTTCGGAAATTTTTTCCCAATCACTATCTAAAATCATATCAGCAGGCTTTTTATTATGAGAGTTAAAAAATAAAGTTATAGGTAATTTATAGTCATAAGCAACAAGTAGTTGCTCGTATAAAGAATTTCACCTAGTGGATACTTCTTGTGGAATTTTTCTATAAGGTAGTCCACAATCGTGACAAATTTTTTTATATTCTTTTCTACGTTGTACTTTATTATTTTTAAAAATAAAGTTTATAGCAAATTGTATTTTACTAAGAATGTCTTCAAAAAGTGATAGACCATCCTTTACAATTAAATTATATATATGACACGCGCATTTTATATGAAAATGGTCTGAAAAAGATGGAGTTAAACTATTTTTTAAAATTGTAATTGCGTAATTGTTAGAAGAAGCGTTATCTAATGTAATAGTCATAATTTTATCGGTAATTCCGTAATAATCGCACACTTGATAAATATTTTCTGCAATAAAAGTACCAGTGTGCCTATCATCTATATATCTATACGCTAAAATACGTTTTTGCATAGACCATTTATAATCTATCCAATGACAAGTTACAGTTAAATAATCATGGCCGTTAGTACTACGACCTATATCAGATGTGATAGATACTTTGCCATTAAAATGATATAATGAAAAACGTAAATATTGTTGATATTCATGCGCGAATTTAAATACATCTCTCTTAACAGTTGATCTAGAAAAACCGTTAAAAGCAGGATTATATATCTCTAATGTAATTAATAAAACCGGGAGATGAAGGAAATGAAAAAGGCAAACCCTCCACATCAACTAATTTTGATATTGCTTCTCTATCTCTATGTTTATTGTATTTAGAGCCTACAATTCCCCCCGTCATAGGGTTAATTTGACCATGTACTTGGTCCGGGACAATATCAGTATGTGAACCTTGTCCCGATGGAGCGGCGTTCTCGTTTTGAAGCCTGGTATTGGGCATACCTAGCTGGATGAGCACTTACTACGTGTCTAATTAAACCCCCCGTCCCATTGTGACCTTTTCCAGTTTTAAATTTTAAAACATTTTTACAAATTTTACATATGGCTACTTGATTCTCTACGTCCCTATAAAAAAATGTCCATGCATCTGATTTTAATGGTTGTTTTGCTGGACCTCGTCTCATACTAGGGGGAATAGGAGGTATTTCAGTTGAAGGTGCACTAGTGGGTGTGTTGTCATCAACATTAGTGGGTATATCATCTAGATCATCGTCTAAATTAAAGTCTTCTTGAGTTCCAGAAAATAGCTCATGGTCTAAATCTAATGGTATTGTAGGAAAATGTTGAGTATCAACAAAATCATCCTGTGTAGGAATAAGATGACTAGAAGAAGTACCTTGCCCTGGTTGCCCCTAATAGAAGAAGCACCCTTACCCTTAATCTTAAACATACCTTTTAATCCTCCATTTTAATTATGATAATAAATAATTAAAGGCAATAAAATTAAGTGCGCTAAATAAAATAAACAGACAATAATAATTTAATTAAGGAACGAATGTACCAAACGCCGACGTGTAATCGAGAGGTTGAAAATTGAAACTTTGCTCGATGGAAGATCCTCAAGCTAATTGCCAACTTCACTACCAATTCCCAAATGAATAAATAAAATTGAATATTTAGCAAACAATGTAGACTTGTAGAGAGATATATTTAGAAATTACAGAGATTGTAGGAAGATTTGTGAGAAAGATGAAGAGAAAATGAGTTATTTATAGTTGAAAAATTGGGTTAAAGTGTAAATATAATAACTTATGGGTTAAAAATAAATATTAAGGGGTGGGGGGTTGGGGGGGCCTAAAATGATCGTTGGTGGAACGGTCAATTTTGCAAAGGGGAAAAGGGCGGGGGTCGGGCTGGACGGGTCGGGTCAAGCGGGCCTGGGCGGGCTCGAGCGGGACGAGACATCGCCCTGCCTCGGTCGAGTCCCGCCCCCGTTATTTATTATTTTTTTTAGCGGGTCCGGGACGGGACCGGGGCGGGCTCGGAACGGGGTCGGGCCGTCCCGGCCCACTGGCCAGCCCTAGTTTAAAGTGAGTGAAGGCAATAATTTTGATTAAAATAAATATTTTAAAAAGAAAGAAAACAAAAAAACAAAAAAATAATTAAGAAAATTTATTTCCACCACTCCACCCATCTTCATCCCTCCCCTGATCCTTTCCGCATCGACCCCCCTCTACCCCGTAGGTAAGGCGCAAATAGAAAGCTCCAAGAACAGGAACATACTTGTAATCTTCGTTCTTTTTGAATTCCACAGGTTGGATTTGGAGAATCTTAATGACAAGGCAAATAAAGGGTGAGGGTTTTCGATTCCCATAGATGTGGTCAAGTTCCATGGCTTTGTCGACTACTGTCAACCCGAAATATTGTTCTTTCTAGTAGGTGTTTTTGTATATTTTGGACTAAAGGATGTTCTCCACCAGGTTCTGTGGTTTGGTTACCCTGATGCTCTTCGCCAATCGGTGTGGTTTGACGTTTCATGGGAGAAAGCCCCATATATATGGAAAAGAAAAATGTCCTTTTCGATAAAATGTCAGTGATGGGTTTAAGAAAAAAGTTGATCTAGAAAAATTGAATTCAAGAGGTAGGGCTTTGGGGTGAAATGGTGAAGTTTCGGAGTTATAATCAAAAGGTTTTGAATCTAATTGCAAAAATGGCGGAGAAGATATGAAGCAAGAGGTTTGGGATTTTCCCTTTTTTTTCCTAAGAAAAAGGGATAAATTTGGTTTTCTTTATAAAAGCTATTTTTTATAAAAATAAATGATGATATGACATTAATTTATCTAGGTGGATCTTATATGTCCTCCATGTCAGGGCAAGTGAGCAACACACAACGTCAGATAGATTTAAAATACATGGTTTAAACATGTTCAAGGATCTGGATGAAACTTCGCGAAGTACAAACAACGATATGATAAATCAGGACAAGTAAAAGGGCTCCCAGGTCATTCCACCTAGAATTTATATAGGCGGTGAAACAAGTAAAAGGGCTCCCAGGTCATTCCGCCTAGAATTTATATACGTGGTGAAAATGCGTAATTTTAAAATATGTGTTTTTGATTAGGCACGAAATTTAAGAAAATAATTGAGACTTGAATTTTTTAGTTTTAAATTAAAGATGTGTATAATTTATTGAAATACTCTTTAAAAATGTTTGATTTTAAACATGTCACATTGAATGTTGGAATTTGAAACTAAAGAGTTAAGTACTAAATTTAAAAACTGGTGTTCCTTTTTAAATAAATTCAAAAAGCAAGACACATAAATTGTAAGAGAGTGTTAACATATGTTTACAACTCCCCTAGTTTTCATTTAGTTCCTTGAAGCAAAATGCACCCCACCTTTAGTCCTTTGGCCATTAAAGACTACAGATATTTCTAGCTCTGCAACTTAGCAATAGTAAACCAAGGAGGAGTACAACAAATTAATCCTAGCATGGGCAAGTAATTGCCAAGTCCCAGGACAAACACTCCTATTTGACTTTCGCGCAATGAGGGCGTGCACCCATTTATGTTGCAGCTGTAATTATAATCGAAACCGAGTGCTTCGTTTCAATGAACGACGAAGAATTACTACTTAGTAATGAATATTATTCGGATTTTGAGACCTATCAAAGTAGACAATATTTGTAAGGAGTAGAATAATATAAGATCATATGTAGTGGTACGTAGTTCAACAAAGAAAAGAAGATGCAAACCACAATGAACAGCCAGACGTATCTGCAAAAATGCAGGTTTTGTATCCATTAATTTAGCCCTACATTTCTATAAAAAGTCAGCTGCATCGAGAAGCACAAACGAGTTAATTTTACTATCATAAGTGAAAAGTTCCTATGCCATACCGTCCAATAATTACTTTATGGTTTAAACCCATAAACTTATTTATTAATAAGTTCCCCCAAAAAAAGAATATTGTGGGACTAAATGGGATTCTTTCACTTTTAACCATAGATGTGAGCCGTTTACGCGTTGTCTGACGGCTCATCTCTCAATTCTGAGCGTTAGAAATAAATAAAAAATTGGTAGGAAGTAATCCCCTTGAATAGTTACTCCCTTCGTATCTTAGTTTCATTAGATACGAAGTTTATGAAATAAATAAACTTTTAAATCTTGTGGTAATAAATTAAAGATGTGTAATGTACTAAAATATCTTTTAATCTTGTGGTTATAGACTTGCCACGTAGTAAGTTTGAATTGTCAATTTAATTATTAAATGTGGAAAAAGACATTCTTTTTTAGACATATCAAAAATAAAAGTAAGACACTACTTATGAGAAGGGCATGTAGCTCGATACAATCTAAGGCAAGTTGCTTGTTGTTGGGTATTTTTGCTCTATTGTACTTTATAAAGCAGTACGGGAAGTATATAACTATTACAAGTATTCGAAAGGATAAACAAAGATTCAATAGTTCAACTAGTAATCTGAAAATTACAAGATAAGCACAAAACTGAAATTACAATTTTGTTGAAAACGAAAAAATGGAAACTGGTTTTGCTGAGTCGAGTGTGGCACTCTGTCCTTAAGACAATATTGCCTCGTATGTATCCTTTATACGTCATGGACAATTTGTCTCCCAAGATAAAACAGCAATGGAACACTTGAGCAAAGGAAACTCAAGAGCTACCGTGAAGAATATTGAGTAACGAAATGATGCCTTGGAAGTTGTAGGAAGAAGAAAAACTTTCTGCTTGTGTAAGCTTCTGAATTTCGTGTATATTATATGTGTGTTCTTGGTGCTCAACAATGGTGTAAGGGGGTGTTTATATAGGTGATGGAGGGGCTGAAAACTGCCTCCATAATAGCCAAATAATGGCCATTATGGAGGTAGTAAAGTCACCAACATAAATGGTGAAAGACCAACGGATTTGGCCATTATAGGAGGAGTAATTCAGCCAAAATAAATGGCTGAATTGAGAGCTTGGCGTTTCTGCTTTGACTGTCCAAATTCTGACGTTCTGGAAACTTCAGGGACCAAACTGTACATCTTGAAACTTCAGGGACCAAACTGTACATCTGAAAGAATTCTGGTCCGAACTGTACATCTGGAACTTCTGGGATCAAACTGTACTTCTGGCAAAGTTCTCTGGCCCAAAAAGATAATATCCCACAACCCACGACCCGTGGACCCGAGGACCCGGAACCGGAACCGGACCGGACGGGCGGGCGGCGGCGGCGCGTGTGGTCTTTCCTTGAACCGAAGCACATCTAGGTCCTCCCTCCTTTAAACACATGGGATACCCCTTGGGGTCCCAAACCCCAAACCAATTTCGAGTCTTATATACACAACAATTCTTTCTTCCTCTATCGATGAGGGAGAATTGAACACAATACCACACTTTCCATGCTTCAAACACCTTACTTCGTGGACCAATATCTCTTTCATTTCTCAATGAAATTTGACGATTCTTGGCCCTACGGTTATCTACGTACTTAGTAGATCATGCATGTGTGAAGAACCGGATTCTCCAACATACGTAACACTAGTGTTTAAGCCGTTAAAGTTGGTCGGTCGCAACTCCCGCCAAAGGCAAATTTCCAACAATCCCTCTTGAAAGAGATTTTGGCGCACTCACATGGTGTCTTTTTCATTTCCAAAGAATATTTCAATGACCGATGTTGCATAAGGAGAGGTAGCCTCGGCTTTGAACCTTCCATAGTTGAATACCATCGGACTTACTTCATCGCTACGGTGAACGTGATGTCTTGAACCGTCAGTGTTTAGTGTAAGCCAAGACAATGATACCAACACAACAAATTCCCTTACTCTCTTCTTCGTAATGTTTTGTCCGTTTTGGCCATGGACAACGTCTTGGATTCTTAAGTGCGTTCATTTTGAGGCGGCCCGTCCTCGCACTTAAATAGGTGGTCTCCTACAAGGTATCCTGCTATACCCCACTTCACAAGTGTTAGGAACCATTAAAAGTTTCCCAAAAACCTAACCTCAACTGTTGAGGAGCATTACAGGTTTTGAAAACTTAACCTTTACCCACACTGCAGATAGCACTTAAAGCCTATCACGAACGGCTTTGGATTTGGTATTTCTTTTCGTAAATCACTATCCGAAGTGCTCATGCTTCCAAGCGATCAACTGAACCTTTACAGCTTAGTTTTCCCATTGAACCAAATTACTGGAATCTCCAGTTAGTAAGGTTGGGTTACCACTGTATTGGTCCGTATATTTTGGGTTTTAAGCCCATTCCCCTAGACAGGCAGAACACTTGATCTCCGGGTAGTCCCTTAGTCAGTAAACAAGGAAGTGACACCCGTGATGATCAACTGCCATACGGTCTTATGTCTCCTGACAAATCCTGACAGATATGTCCAGACGCCGTCATCCGTGTCCTTCCTAAAGCCGACCGGCTAGCCACGATGTATAAGCTGCGAAGGCACGGGTTTCTCCCAATAAGGGACGTCCTCTAAGGAGTCGTGAAGTTACTCAACTTCTTTCATGCTTTGTATAAAGCGATAAACTCCGATTCCATCATGAATCGGCCGATGCAAGTTTGCTTAGAGGATTTTCCAAGAACCACCATACACATTTACTTGTGGCTTTGGTGTTCTTCAGATCGATGTCCGGTTGCATCAACGTGTTCTCTCGTAACCGCCGACATCCAGATTACTATAATCCGAAGATAAGCGAATAATTCAGATATCGTCATATCCGACTTAACACTTTCTATTGATAATGTATTAAGATCATCAGTGAAACTTAGTTCAACTGATCTGTTTGTAGGACGATACCAGGTCGGTTGTAGTGTGTACAATACATTGAACTACACATGATCTGTGCGTATCGCTCCTTGTCTATGGGTGCATCATGATTCCAATCAGTTCTATGATTCATATCCATTGATGGCTTCAACAAGACTGTCAACTATTGACCAGTCCGTTAGATGTCTTTAGAAATCCAATTTCTAAGATGTCATCTGTGATATCCATATCTTTCATATCGAGACTTTGTTTCAATATGACTTTTACTTTCAGACTGTTGATTCTCCAACTGTTGGCTTTCTAACTTCAGATTCAATGTTTCTGTGCTCAGATTGATTGTTTCTGTTTTATCTGAACCTTTCAGGACCAAAATGTAAACATTTCAGGGACCAAGATGAAAGTTCAGGAAGAAGCCCAACAAATTCGTAAAACCAACTCGATTCTCTTCTTCCAACTCTCCGGTTGGGAAGGTCGCTTTAACATTCATGCCACGCAAGACCGCAATGGCCCATGATGTTAAGCTACTCCCAGGAGCACATGTACAAGTAGCCGAGACTTTGAACTCGTCGGTAGATCCATCTACTTTGTACTCACTTTGAGTATCATTTTTCACAACCCAAAGGTTCTTTTCCTGAGGAAGATCAACCATTACACAAGTATGGTTCTATATGATGAAATATATTTCTCTCTTTAGCTTCTTTCCACAAAGCAGCTTTTGGAGATAACAATTATTTGTTAATTGTCCATGGTTCGTTCTTAACCATACAAGCTAGAAGGACTGGAACAAGTCCTTGTCCCCTCTTTGCTCGTCTTGGTTCAACATCTAGAATCCCCGAGTTCTGCAGATCTGGAATATTAAGTTAGGATATCCAAAGAACTTTCGAAGTCTGTAGATACGGGCGTCTAGTTCCGGACAGCCAGCCCTCGCGGGTTCTTGTTAACCTTGAGCAATTACTCATTTTTCCTCTTCAAGGAAAGTTATCTTTTAAGAATTCAAGATTCTTTGACGCCAAGAGGCGATAAGTACTCTGTTATTTACAGATCCAAAGGATATGTAATCTCTGATCTTAGTTCGAACTTGACCTGTTTCGGTAGTCCAACTTCTACCAAGCCACCCCACATCACAACTTTTGTATGTGAGATCCTTTTCATGTCTCACACGGAGAGTTATCCTTATCCTTATGCGGAGTTCTGTTGAGAATCGCATTAGCGGTAAGGATCGCCTTGCACCACATAATTTAGGCGTACGGGTTTGCGCTTGGCTAACACCGTTAGACTGAGGTGAGTAATGAACAGTCGTTTAATGAACGCTGCTTCACATTCTCCCCCTCTATCGCTATGAATTTCGCAATCCATAGGCTTAGTTGATTTTCAACTTCTGCTTTGTAGCGCTTATCTGCTTCAACAACTTCATCTTTGCTTTTTAACAAACAAAGGATTCCATACGTTGTACCATCATCAATGAAGATCACAACGTACTTGTCTCCCCCCTCTATTTTGTATAAACTTCAAATCACCCAAGTAGGTGTGACTAAGTTCTAGAGGAGCTGTGCTTCCTTCGCTATTCCCTTGACGAAATTTTGGAAAGGTGATTTTGTCTCTTCGTCTACCTCACATTCATTTTGAGGGTTTATGTCGACAGAAGGCAACAATCTCAAAATCGTTAGCTTTTGAATGACTTGCTATTTAACGTGTCTTAATCTATGATGACATAGATGCACGGATTACAAATATATCATTCATTTGGCTACAGACGTACTGTACCATTCTTAGTTATTACAGACCTGTTGGACTAGTCTCAAACCAACTTGACCAACAACGTCCCTTAAACCAAGTTAGGAACATGTATCACCTCTTTTAGAGTGATCTCATTCCCTGAAGTCCTATTGAGGACAACCTCTCCAGCCCCTTTGATTTTAGAGGTGTCGTTGCTTCACATGAACAACCTCTTGCCCGTGGTTAGGGCGTAACCGGATCATATGTGATCTCGATACTCTAGCCCACTTGCTTGCTTTGGCATCGAGTGTCCAATTTCTTTACTGCCTTTCTTTAGGCCTTCAGATCATTAAGACCTGGAAACTCTGGCCCACCACACTAGGTGTCCATTACTTGTCCTATGAAATGAATTCTGGCCCCACTCCAGTCACCCGGAGGCTTTGTATGACTGAGTGTCCAATATAATCATATCAAAGGAATTTTGGCCCACTCCAGTCGCCCGGAGGCTTTGTATGACTGAGTGTCCAATATCATCCTATGAAGGATCTTCTGCCAAATAGTATGACAGGTTCTACGCCGTTAACTTTTAGACTCCTTCCGTTAAGATTGGTGCCCAGATAATTCTTGGCGCTTACTTAAGAGTGGTAACAGTTTTACGCCTGATTAGTGGATCTTTCTCCATCATATGTGCGAACATACTTTACACGCTTTTAATAATTTACACTTAAAAGAACGGATCTTTTTAAGTCGTTTACAAACTCCAATCTTTAAACGGAAAAGAAGATGAGATTAAACTTCTGATTTGTTAAAGCGTAAGGAATATAAATTATTTTCATATTCCTCCTTACTTTAATATATATTTTTTTTAATCAGACATCATTTAATCTTTATTCTTGACAAGTAAGAAAAATACTCATCATCTAATCTTTATTCTTGACAAGTAAGAAAAATACTTATCCCAATTTCGGATTCTGGCTCACTTCAGTCACTTCATCGATCGAGTGTCCAGTTCCTTCTTACCATTATTCGGATCTTTTGTCTGGGATAGATACAGGCCTTCTGCTGCAAGATAGAAGTACATCTTCAGTCTTCTCCTCTTGTCCCAGTTGACATCCTCAGGCTCTCGAGAGCGCTTGTTCCCACCAGTCTTGGTAGCGGTGACACTATGAATACGTTCATCATCATCACTCTCTTCTACCAGAAAACCATTTCCATATCCCGATTTGGTCACACAACTTTTGACCGACATCTTTCGAACACTAATAGTAATACTATACAAATATTGTCTTAGCGCTTATCCGCTTCAACAACTTCATCTTTGCTTTTTAACAAACAAAGGATTCCATACGTTGTACCATCATCAATGAAGATCACAACGTACTTGTCTCCCCCCTCTATTTTGTATAAACTTCAAATCACCCAAGTAGGTGTGACTAAGTTCTAGAGGAGCTGTGCTTCCTTCGCTATTCCCTTGACGGAATTTTGGAAAGGTGATTTTGTCTCTTCGTCTACCTCACATTCATTTTGAGGGTTTATGTCGACAAAAGGCAACAATCTCAAAATCGTTAGCTTTTGAATGACTTGCTATTTAACGTGTCTTAATCTATGATGGCATAGATGCACGGATTACAAATATATCATTCATTTGGCTACAGACGTACTGTACCATTCTTAGTTATTACAGACCTGTTGGACTAGGGCCCGTGGACCCGAGAACCCGAGAACCCGGAACTCGGAACCGGAACCGGACCGGACGGGCGGGCGGCGGCGGCGCGCGTGTGGTCTTTCCTTGAACCGAAGCACATCTAGGTCCTCCCTCCTTTAAACACATGGGATACACCTTGGGGTCCCAAACCCCAAACCAATTTTGAGTCTTATATACACAACAATTCTTTCTTCCTCTACCGATGAGGGAGAATTGAACACAATACCACACTTTCCATGCTTCAAACACCTTACTTCGTGGACCAATATCTCTTTCATTTCTCAATGAAATTTGACGATTCTTGGCCCTACGGTTATCTACGTACTTAGTAGATCATGCATGTGTGAAGAACCGGATTCTCCAACATACGTAACACTAGTGTTTAAGCCGTTAAAGTTGGTCGGTCGCAACTCCCGCCAAAGGCAAATTTCCAACACTTACTTGCGTACGAAGAAAAGGGCATACTAATCAACAATAATGCGCACACGTGAAAATGACCCCGCAAGTTAATTTTCATAAAATGGGACAGTACATTTTAACCATATTAACTTTTGAATTAGTTGGACTAGTGGGTTATATATATATATATATATATATATATATATATATATATATATATATATATATATATACCAAATAGCTAAAAAAATAATTAAAAAGTGAAAAAGGACAAGTAGGTGGGAGAGAGTTGAAAACCATTGGGTAAGTGAATATGAAGTCTTACATTTCGGATATAATTGCATGAATGTTCGCTTCTATGTTCTGTAAGTTTATAAGGCATTTTCTTCAAAGGAAAGGGGCTTGTTGGCCCCTTCAACGCTCTTGATGCCTGTTTTTTCACGGAATGTTAACAGTAGCACGAGGGGAAAGTCGTGAAGTGTGTATTATATTTTCACGGAATGTTAACAGTAGCACGAGGGGAAAGTCGTGAAGTGTGTATTATATAATTCCAATTCTAACGAATATCTATTCTTCTCAACACCCTATACAATCCCACGCATATTAAAAATATTATATAACTTCTAACTCCAACAATATAATCCCTCTTTCTCTCGTTTCAACACCTTTTCCAAATGCAGTAGAGAAAACTAGACCACCACCACTACTTCAAAATCTTTATGGGTAATCTCAAGAAGAATCTTTTCACCCTTCTCCCCCTTTCCTTCTTATTTTTCCTCTCTTCTTCAAACGAATTCCACCCCAAGAATCTTGGGTCAGCATCAGATTATAGTAAAGCTCCATTATCTCCACATCATCATGATGAGTATGATCATATCAAGAATTCAGAAGAACTATTTTTCTTGAAACAAGCAGGAGAAGGAGGAGGGCATATGACTAATAAGAAGATGAAAACTTTGAGTACTAGTACGAACAAAATGAAGACAAGGTCATTAGACTTGAAGAGAAAAAGAGGCAAAAAGAATTCAGATTGGAGCAGAAAAAGAACATATTCAGCGATGCTTCCAAAAGGTTTTGTACCTCCTTCAGGATCTTCTCCATGCCATAACACGTATCCTAATTCGGTCACTTTCTTCTGTCATCTTTCCACGTCTCCTAAAATACCCTAGACACACACACACACACAATATATATATATATATATATATATATATATATATATATATATCATAATAAGGGTTTATAGCTATGTATAATTTCTTGAACAAGAATATATAGAGAGAGGAAAAGTGTAGTCTTTAAATGATGAGTTTCTTGATCATCAAACGGAATATCCATTCCTTTATCAATTACTCCACTGTAAACGAGTTTCTTCTTGTAAACCGATATATTCATATAGATATATAGATATACATGTTTCTTGAAATTTTTTTAGCTACTGGTCTGTATCTTTTCCCTTTTTAATCTATGTAGAATATACAGTGTAAAAGACGTATGTGTAAAGAGAAGGAGATATTTGTCATTGTGGATCAATGACTATGAGCTGTTCATCTGATCAGTAGTGTACTATATATACTTTCATTGCATTAATTAACATTTACTGGAATGAGATTTTGAGAAACTTGTTGAGTACAAGATGAGCATATAATTTTTTTTTTCATTTTTGTTGTGCGAGAGTGAAAAAGTACACTTACATTATATACCCAATAACGAGAATAAGTAGGCATGCTACTATTTTTCTTTCGTGTTATTGGTGAAGTTCTATTTTTTTCCCTTTCCAAATGTGAGAGCAAGTGAAGTCAATATTGATTGCTAGATCAAGTATAATTAATATGTAGAACGGCAAAATTTCTAATTGTTTAATAAGCAGCATTTTTGTCTGCAATTCTTAAGTAAAATTATTTCTAAGTAAATTCATTTTGAATGGTTTTATTGAATTCAATTGAGAGATAATGTTTTCATCAAAATGCAACACGGAAAATAAGATTAAATACTAAATTACTGATACATGCTTTGTATATACAACGTTAATGTTCAATTTTAACAAGCCATCTCCTCCCCCTTTTCCTTATTAAGCTCTTCCTCCTCTAATATTATAGAAAATACAGCTTTATATAGATATTGTCATATGCTATAATAAGTAAATATGACTTAATAAAGTAAAATAATAATCTTTAAACCGCGTGTATATAACCTAAACTCTAATAATAATTATTACAAAGGACTTGGAAATTAATAATTATAAGTTAAAATCTATAAATGGGACCTGTTTAGTAGTATTATATTAAGTCTAATTAGAAGGAGTCAACCAAGGGCATAAAGCGCATGACTAAGTCTAAAATCCTCGTTTTTTCAACTATCACCTAAAAAAGTTCAACTTATTTAATATTGTTACCCGGGAGCCTTGGAGTAACAGGTAAAGTTGATGTCATGTGATCAGGAGGTCACGGATTCAAGCCGTAGAAACAACATCGGATAGAAATGCAAGGTAAGACTGTGTACAACATAAAATTCAAAATGTTCGACTATTTATGTCTTCAAGTGCAAAAAGAATAGACCCTTTGAGGTCCCTTTTCCGGATTCCGCGCATAGCGAAAGCTTAGTACACTGCTTTTTTTACACGTGGGAGAGATACTATCATATTAAGAAAAAAGATGTCTGCTGTTTTGACTTCTAAGGATGTCTCGTGCAGGAATTTCTTGTTTGACTTACAGTCAAATAGTACCTAACTGAAAATAAAATTTAGTCAATTCTCCAAATTATAGCCGTGAAATAGGAAGAAAAGCATACGGAAATTCCATCATTTGAGGGACTTGCTTGCCTCACGGGGGTTAAAAAGTTTGTTGCTTTCCGTTTACTCCATGCATGCATGTTGTCTAACTCTTCTCTCAATATTTTACAGAATCCTATACATAGAATTAGTACTTATAAATACCAAAATTCTACTATATAAAATCTAGTTTAATGCATATGCCTCTATAATATGAAAAATTAAAAAGAAATAACACCGTTACTAGTGGGCAGTGGCGAAGCAATTCACTACTGTTCAATGTTTAATAATACTCTATAATTTTCCGATGAAGGGTTCAATTAACCTTCCTCTGCCTGTTGTAATTTTGCTCCTAACGATTACAGAAATCCCTTGAAGAAGTTAAAATTGGCAGGATAATTGTTTCATTAATTGGATCAGCGAATTGGATATTTGTGGAGTCTCTCTCTAAAATTACACTAAATTTTAGATTTATAACTTTGTAAAGTTTCAGTACTAGAAACTAATGTTAGTTTGACAAGAAATAAAAAAGGAAATGACAATTCAGCTTGAAACTGGGAATATTATGTAAATAACGGAATAGTTTGAGAAATCATAGTTGTAAAATTGGGTTGATATTATGATTTGGTTGAGAATGACATCTAATATGTCTTCAAAAAGCATTAAAATTGGGTACAAGTTGGACGTGTCGGTTATGATTCATTAACTCATGTTAATCCAAGTAAACTTTGGATAAGGTAAAGTAATAGCTCATTTTAACCCTCTAAATTCAATCTAAATAGTACATCTGTCACCTCTACCCAAAAGACAACATGTGTCTTTTTCAGATAAATACATGATGGGGCCAATCATATTTTGCTGTGATTCACCAAATGACTGGTGCTAAACAGGCAAAAGAAATTGATGTGTTGTACATTAAACAATTAAGCATGTATCTGTAAAAGGAAATAATGGAGAAATGCTGTGACAAGTCAAAAGCAAGGTTAAAAATTGCATGCGCAAAATAATTTACCTGATTCAGCAATCTGTTTGGCCTGTCAAAATAAGAGGACTAGTCTGAGAAGCAAAATTGAGGATACCTTTCTACTGTTAGTTTGCTTGTAAAAATCAAAATGTCCTATAACTCCGACTTCTCAAGATTTTTACTGGTAGTTCATCTTTACTCTTTTAACCACAGACATATGTTACGTTGCTGTTAAATGCATCGTCAACTCTATACTTTGAAGAACATCTGATTAATTCTAGATTTCAACAAATGTTCATGTGCAACCAAACAAAGTATCCCTGTATCAAATTACTTGTCATGCTCTAATATATATCCTTGGACTTTGTGAAGGATTAAATATATTTATATACCTTGACTTTACGAGAATGATTTAATTAGAGGGGGATATAATTCAATCTGTATGACGTTTTTAACAAAAAATATCAGAAAAATCATTTAACATAGGCTATTATCACTTTTGTTAGATAATTATGAAAATAATCACCTATTATTTTCATAATTCAATCAAATCATATACCATATAATTAGGATGTAAATATAATTAGTATATTCTTAGGATAGTCTACCAAAATTGTAGCCTAGAATTAGTCCTCTATTGATGTATATATGATAGTATTCATGAATGAAAAAGTTATGAAAAATATTTCCTTCATGGTATCATGAGCAAAAAATTAACCCCTTTACCCTAAAACTAAACCACCGCCGGCCCTCCCACCACCCTAGCCGAAACCCTACCCATTTTCGGCTTCATCAATCAAACCCTAATTAGGGGTTTTCTCTAAACCCTAGCCGAAAATCCTAACCCCCCTCGGCTTCTTTAACCTCCAAACCCTAATTAGGGTTCTTCCTCCCACTTCCCCCCATCACCAAAATATCATATCTCCTCCTCTTTTTTTTGTTTCTCTTGGGTAACAATGGCCGACCAACACAAATTTCATCCCGCTCTTTCCGTAAACAACGTCAAGAACTTCATTCCGGTGATTCTTGAGATGGAAAAATGGCAATATTCATCTTGGGCAGAGTTATTCAAAATTCATTGCCGCGCATACCAAGTTATTGACCATATTCTTCCTCCTAAGTCTTAGTCGGAGGACACCAATATTGACAAGACTCTATAGTCTCGCTTGGATTCGATAGCCCTTCAATGGATTTACGACACCATATCTAATGACCTTTTGCACACCATTTTGGAACCGGACTCAACGGCTCAACAGCTTGGGAGCGTTTGCAAAACATTTTTCATGATAATAAGATTTCTCGGGCGGTATATCTTGAAAACCAATTCACCAATGTGAAATTGGTTGACTTTGCAAATGTCTCCGCCTATTGTCAAGAATTAAAAATACTTGCCGATCAACTATCCAACGTTGGTGCACCGGTTACCACCTAACTGCGGGTTTGAATGAACAATATGATGGAGTTGCTACGTTCATTCAACAAAGTAACCCGTTACCACCATTTTATGAGGCTCGTTCGAGGTTGATTCTTGAAGAAACCCGGAAAGTGAAACAGACGGCGACGACGACAAACAATACCGACACCACCCAACTTTTCACCAACATGTCTACGAATGATTTTGGCTCTCAAAATTCTAGTTCGGGAGGAGTCAAATCGCAACAATAATGGATAAAAGAGGGGTCAAAATCGCAACAATAAAGGAAAAAATAATGGTGGAAGGGGGCGGGGTCGCGGCGGTGGGAACACTTCCGGCGGAGGAGGCAAACGGGTAGTAGGCGTAACTGCTCCCACCGGGCAGCCACATCGCCAGGCGGTGGCGGCGGTGAGGCCAGTTCCCACATTGGGACTGGAACCCGTAGCAGTGGCCCCACCCTGCCCACACCCGATAGCCCAATGGGCCAGGCCCAACACTCCGAACAGGCAGCCCGGCGTCTGAGGCAGTCGTCCACAGCAAGCATTCTAAACCCATGGACCATTATCTTTGAGTTATGCTCCCACGAACATCGAGCAAGCCATGAACAATATGAATCTCAATGTTCCCGATGACTCGTGGTACATGAACACGGGGGCAACCTCACACATGACGACATCTCAAGGTACTCTCTCGTCTTATTTTAATATGATCAGTAATAAAAATATTGTAGTTGGAAGTGGGCAAAAAATTCCAATTCGTGGTATTAGTCAATTAAACCTCCCCCTCTCACCCACCTTTACATTTAAACTACATGCATCCAAACCTATTAAAAACTTGATATATGTACGACATTTCACCATTGACAGTGACAATAATGTTTCTGTGAATTTTGATCCATTTGAATTTTCTGTGAAGGACATTCAGACGGGGATGCCACTAATGAGATATAATAGCACTGGGGATTTGTATCCCATCACCGCCACCTCCAACAACCAAGTCACCACTCCATCAACCTTTGCTGCTCTTTTCCTATTTTATGGCATAACCATTTGGGACACCTGGGAGCATCGGTGTTCAATTCTCTTAGAAAAAATAAATTTATTGATTGTAACCAATTTGTGGACTTCAATGTTTGTCAGTCTTGCATTTTTGGGAAGCATGTTAAATTTCCTTTTTCTTTATCTACTTCCAACACTATTATGCCATTTGATTTCATGCATAGTAATTTGTGGACATCCCGGTTTTAAGTTCGGCATGTCATACGTATTATATGCTTATTTTGGATGATTATTCTAATTTTCTATTGACATTTTCCATTGGAAAAAAATCGCAAGTCCCCACTATTTTAAAAGAATTTAGTGTTTTCATCCAAACCCAATTTGAGAAGTCCATTAAATGTTTTCAATGTGACAATGGGAGGGAATTTATAAATGACCACTTTAAGGAATTTTGTCACCAAAATGGTATGTCATTGCGTCTCTCATGTCCACATACTTCACCTCAAAATGGGAAAACCGAAAGAAAAATGCGAACAATCAACAATTTAATTCGCACGCTTCTTGCACATTCGTCCATACCACCATCATTTTGGCATCATGCTCTTCAGATGACCACATATCTTTTAAACATTCTTTCTAGGAAGCTAATCTCAACCCTATCACCCACACAAATTTTGTACCATTGTATTCCTTCCTGTACACATTTGAGGGTTTTCGGGTGTTTGTGCTATCCATTGTTTCCCTCCACAACCATATACAAACTTCAAGCTCGTTCCACTCCGTGTGTCTTTTTAGGATACCCACAAAATCATAGAGACTATAAGTGTTATGATATGTCTAATGGAAAAATTATCATCTCTCGTCACGTTATTTTCGATGAGTCCACATTCCTGTTTGCTAACTCTCACAGGTCGTCCCCGCCTTCATACGATTTTTTGAACGAGGGGCTACATCCACTATTGACTTACCATCTAAATAGCCCATCTCACCAAGCCCAAATGAGGGGGCCCACTACTCCCTCGTCACTACCATCGGTCCCGACTGGACCAGCCCAAGTTGGGCCCCAAATTGCAACGGCCTAACCACCAAATAATACTGGGCCAGTCCGATTAAGGGAGCCCACTACTCCCTCCTCATTAGCCTCGGCCAAGTCCAGGTCCCGCAACCAGTTGGCCCAAATGAGGGAGCCCACTGCTCCCTCATCCACTTCACCAACTCGGAAAACAGGCCCAATAACACAAACCCACCCGGTCAGTCCCTCTCGGCCCAGTACTATTCCCAAAAACCCACAGCCCCAACCCTACATCTTGGCCCCACCTCGGTCCATTGAAACCCATGCCATGCACAAGATTTTTTGGCCCAAGCGTCATTTTAATTTAACCTCCTCGGTCCAACCATCACCAAATCCAAAAAATCCAAAAGCTGCTCTATCAGACCCGAATTGGAAAGTTGTCATGTTAGAGAAAGTTGATGCTCTTATTAAAAATAAGACGTGTGAGTTGGTGCCCCATCCATCTAATGTGAACATAATACGTTATATGTGAGTTTTCTGTCATAAAAAGAATTCTAATGGTTCTGTTGCGAGGCACAAAGCTCGTCTTATTGGTGATGACATGTCTGAGCAGGTTAGCATGGATTGCGGTGAAACTTTCAGCCCAGTAGTTAAACCATCGACTATCAGGACAGTTCTCAGTCTGGCTCAGTCAAAATCATGGTACATTCATCAGTTGGACGTAAATAATACGTTTCTACATGGTCACCTACATGAAACATTTTACATTCACCAACCTTTGGGTTTTCGAGATCCTATTCATCATGATTATGTCTTCTTGTTGAAGAAATCATTATATGGTTTAAAACAGACCCCCAGGTCTTGGTATAACAGGTTTGCAGGGTTCGTCTCCACACTTGGGTTCTCACATAGCAAATTCGATTAGTCTTTGTTCATTTATAAGAAAAGGAATGACATGACATACATTATTCTCTATGTGGATGACATCATCCTCACAGCATCATCTGAGTCACTTCACCAGTCTATTATGTCCCTCCATGCTTCGAAATTTGCTATGAATTATTTGGGTTTTTAAAACTATTTTTAGGTATTGCTGTAACTCAATATGCAGGTGATCTGTTTCTTTGTCAAAGGAAATATGTCGAGGAGATAATTGATGAAGCTGGTATGTCATCTTGCAAACCGTCACACACGCCGGTTGATACCAAGGCAAAATTGGGTAACTCTACAGGTTCTCCATACAGTGATCTAACATATTACTGCAACTTAGTAGGGGCATTGCAATATCCCACCTTTACGAGACCTGATATCTCTTATGCAGTCCAAAATGTTTGTTTACATATGCATAACCCGAAGGAAGAACATAGGGGGATCTCAAACGAATTTTGCGGTATGTTAAGGGTAATTGATTTTGGGATGTATCTGTATAAGTCAACCATTTTTGGTCTCACATCTATACATATGCTGATTGGGGTGGCTGCCTGGACACAAGACGTTCCACCTCTGGTTATTGTGTGTTTCTAGGCAACAACCTAATTTCGTGGTCGTCAAAATGCCAACCGACACTATCTTGATCGAGTGCTAAAGCAGAATATCGAGGGGTAGCTAATGTGGTCTCTGAATCATGTTGGCTCTGTAATCTTCTTTTGAAACTTCATTGTACGATCGAAAAAGCAACCTTGGTTTATTGTGATAATGTGAGTGCAATATATTTGTCAGGTAACCCTGTTCAACATCAACACACAAAACACATAGAAATGGATATCTTGTTTGTCTGCAAAAAGATTGCATGTGGACAAATCAGTGTTCTTCATGTACCGTCCCGATATCAGATTGCAGATATATTCACGAAAGGTCTTCCGCGCATACTCTTTGTTAATTTCAGGGACAGTCTCAACATATGAGAACCTCCCGCTAAGACTGCGGTGGACTGTTAGATAATTATGAAAATAATCACCTATTATTTTCATAATCCAATCCAATCCAATCAAATCATATACCATGTAATTAGGATGTAAATATAATTAGTATATTCTTAGGATAATCTATCAAAATTGTAATTTAAAATTAGTCTTCTATTGATGTATATATGATTGTATTCATGAATGAAAAAGGTATGAAAAATATTTCCTTCAACTTTTACGAGCAAAAAAGGATATATCTGAGTATTTATATACCGACGGGAGCACATAAATAAGCAATTTTTTTTAACGGTACTTGCCTTAACGTCCCGATGATCATGCAAATAAATCTTAAATTTGACACCAATAGCAACAGTACTAGCTAGAATGCGTCATAATTAACTCAAGCTTAAATATTCACTACAAATTACAAATTAACACTATAACCGATCACTATCTTTATTGGTCTAACAGACTAATCCCATGCTATTCAATCTAAACACATTCTTAAATTCCTTTTCACATATTCAATTCAAGTCCTAATTCCGGGCAACAAAAGACAACAAATAAGTGGGAACTGATAGTTAATATATTCCATATATATTCATAATATATTCTGTAATTAATATTTAATATAATTAAGGTAAAACAGAAATTCTAATTCTATTGTACATGATATTAGAAGCTAAACCCTACCCCTCCCTTCTCTCTAAAGTCCATATACGGCTGCACCCGATCAACTTGATCACGGGCTGCCTACGTACACCTAACAAATCCTAAATAGGGATCAGGCCTACACGTAGTTCTTTTACATATACAACAAATCAATTCTCTGTTATGGATCTATCCATTGTCAGTACCCATTAGCCTTCCACGAGTTTCCTTCTCTACTTTCTTCAGATTCTTCAGTGCACTGCTCAACGTTCTTCAATCGAATCACAAATTTGAGGTCGTGCTTAATTTCTATCTTTTGAAAAGCGTATCATTCGCTTTTATTGTTCTTCAACAACCTCGTCTTTCTATCTCATCTATCATCCACGAATATGACACGGTATTTCTCGTTGCAGTCCAGCATCCTGGGCCCACCTCCAGGTCAACAGTACACGGGCCACCATCACCAGGCCCACTACACAGCGGCCCAGCAGCAGCAGCCCAACCTCAATCCAACGGATTTGGGCCATGCTTTTGGTTCTTTAAAAATTCAGCAGCCCGATGATGCGTGGTATATAGATATATGCGTCACGTCTCACCTCACCAATAATTCTGGTATTCTTCCTCAACTGTGCAATTTAAATACTCCTCAATCTATTATGGTCAGAAATTGTCATCACATTCCGATTCAAGGGTTTGGCCACACACTAACTCCACCACTTCAACCCCACTTCTCCCTTAAAAATGTCCTAAATACCCCTAATATTATCAAGAAACTCATATCTGTTAGAAAATTTGTCACCGATAATTCTGTATCCATTAATTTTGACCCGTTTGGTTTTTCTGTAACGGACCTACGTACTTGGAAACTTCTTACGAGATGCAATAGTGAGAGGGGCCTCTATCATTTCCTTCCACTGTCAGTGTCAATCCTCCCACATCTCTAGCTGCCACCTCCTCCTCAATGTGGCATAGTAGACTTGGACATCCCGTAACTCATATTTTTGATTTTCTTCGAAATCACAATTTAATTAAATGTAATAAATAGAACCTTGCCCATAATTGCTCCTCTTATCATCTAGGAAAACATGTTAGACTTTCGTTTACGTCTTCTTTAAGTGTTAATTTCTCTTCTTTTGATATTATTCATGCGGATTTATGGACATCTCCTATAGGCTATAACTAGCAACCTAGATCATAAATATTATTTGATATTTTTGGATGATTTTTCTCACTTCCTTTGGGTCTATCCGCTTAAACTTAAGTCTCAAGTCTACTCCAAATTCCTTGAATTTCGTACATTGGTTAAAACACAATTTGAAAAAGACATCAAAATGTTTCAATGTGATAATGGTCGTGAGTTCAATAACTTCCACTTTCATAATTTTTATCCAGCTAATGACATGATTTTCCGTTTCTCCTGCCCCCATACTTCCCCTCAAATGGTAAAGCCGAAAGAATTCTCCACACCATTAACAACATGATTTGTACCCTTCTTTTTCATGTGTCTCTCCCCCCACATTTTGGGTTTATGCATTAAAAATGGTAGAACACATTCTTAACATCTTACCTACCCGTACGATTCAAAATCGGACACCCATCGAAATTCTGTTCCGTCGGATCTCTTCCTATGATCACCTTTGAATTTTCGGTTGTCTTCGTTATCCAAATCTGGCCTCCACAGTCCCTCACAAATTAGCACCTCGCTCCACTCCGTGCGTCTTCCTCGATTTTTCGTCAAACCATAATCGGTACTTATGCTATGAGATATCCACAGATAAAATCTTAATCTCACGCCATGTCATGTTTGTTGAGTACGTCTTTCCATTCGACAACATCCAAAAATTTTGAGTCACTGATTACGATTTTCTTGATGACTCAGACACCTCCTATCTACTCTAAAATGCATTACGAAATCCGCAACCTTCGATCGTCCAACCACCCATCTCGTCGACCCCACCCCACTGCCCGGTCCCGTCCCGTCCCCGTCACTGCCCAAAACAATACCCAAACCCATTGCTCGCCAAACCCTACCCGCCACCCTGCCCAACTCTTGCACATTCCCACTGACCGGTCCCGTCCCCGTCACTGCCCGAAATAACACCCAAACCCACTGCCTGCCAAACCCTACCCGCCACCCTACCCATCCCCTGCCCATCCCCATTGACCATCACTACTGCCCAGTCCTGCCCGTTACACCCAGCCCCCTGCTCCACCCGTGACCATCCCCACTCACCGCATGGAAACCCGTGCACAACATGGAATTTTCAAACCAAAAGTTCACTTTAACCTATCGACTCAAACCATCTCACCCATTCCTAAAAACTCAACCTTAGCCAAACTTGACCCGAATTGGAATGCGACCATGTGAGAGGGGTTTAATGCGCTTACTTCACAGCGCACTTGGGATCTTGTTCCGCGACCTGAGGGGGTGAATGTAATCCATTGTATGTGGCTATTTCTTCATAAGTTTAGAGATAATAGTGCCTTTGAACGTTACAAGGCCAGACTTGTGGTAAATGGCACAGGACAGCAGAAGGGTGTTGATTGTGGTGAGACTTTTAGCCCAGTAGTTAAGCCAGCTACCATCCGCACGGTTTTGAGCATTGCTATGGGGAAGAATTGGCATATTCACCAGTTTGATGTAAAGAATGCTTTCTTACACGGGGATTTGAAAGAAACTGTCTATATGCATCAACCGCTAGGATTTGTGCATCCGAAGGCTCATCATCATATTTGTCAGTTTCGTAAGTTGCTATATGGGCTGAAACAATCCCCAAGGGCTTGGTATGAGCGGTTTGCTACATACATCATACAGATCGGTATGCAGCAAGAGTGATTATTCATTATTCATTTTCCATTGAGGTACTGACATAACTTACCTTATGTTATATATGGATGATATTGTTCTAAAAGTTTCTTCAGATGGCCTGAAGTCCGAATTTGCTATGATTGGCTTGGGTAAGTTGAGTTATTTTTTGGGGATATCAGTGACCAGATCCGTACATGTCATGTTCTTGTGTCAGTGTAAGTATGCAGATGAGATCGTCTACATGGCTAAAATGGCAAATTGTAAGATCATGCCCACTCCCGTTGACTCCAAGTCCAAACTTAGTGCAGATGATGGGGATCCGGTCAATGATCCATCTATTTATAGGAGTCTCGCAGGTGCTATTCAGTATCTCACATTCACTTGGCAAGATATTGCATATACGATTCAACATGTGTGCTTGTTCATGCACGCCCTTAGGGAGCCTCACTTTACAACGCTTAAGTGTATCATTCGGTACATTAAGGCACTCTTGACTATGGACTTTATTTATATCCCTCAGCACCAACTAGATTTCTCTCCTACACAGATGCAGATTGGGCGGCTGTCCGGACACCCGTCGCTCTACGTTCGGCTATTGTGTATTTTTTGGGGATAACATCATATCGTGGTCTGCCAAACGGCAATTCATGATTTCCCGTTCGAGTGCAGAAGCACAATATCGAGGCGTTGCGAATGTTGTTGCCGAGCTATGTTGGCTCCGAATTCTCCTTCTTGAGCTTCATTGTCCCATACGTAAGACATCTTTGGTTTATTGTGATAACATATCTGTTGTCTACTTGTCTCATAACCCGTTTCAACATCATCTAACCAAGCATATTGAGATGCATATTCATTTTGTTCGTGAGAAGGTTGCAATGAGTCACGTTAGAGTGTTACATGTTCATTCTTTGTATCAGTACACAAATATATTCACAAAGGGCTTCCTCGGCAACTGTTCCTTGACTTCAGATTCAGTCTCAGCGTCTGGCCTCCCCCCGCTCTGACTGATGGAGTGTGATAGTGAATATATTTCATATATATTCATAATATATTATGTAATTAATATTTAGTGTAATTAAGATAAAATAGAGATCCTAATTCTATTAGTACTACAATTATAATTAAAATAAAATAAAATTTTTAATTCTATTAGAATTATAATTATATACTATATATATATATATATATGACATTAATAAAATAACTCTATGGAGAAAATTACACTATTATAGGAGAACAATTGCACTGCTTGTCCTCATATCGAGACAAAGAGTACCGAAGTTACATTCATTTAAATACTACTTTCCTTATCCTAATCTCTTTTTTGTCTACTATCATCAGATAAAGTGATTTTGGTTGAAAAATTACCAAGTTCTTTTTTATTTAAAGTTTTTTAATAACTAAAATATCATTTGTACCATTCTACTTATAATATTTTGTTTTCATTTTTAGTATCATAGATTATTTTCACAAAATATTTATCCATGTGATGTAATTTTTAATCTATTAAAACAATCATCAAGAAATGAACAGCAGCAAACAATTTAAGACGAGATGGAATGAGCTAATAACTACTCCATGTACTAAGAAATACAAAAAAGAAAAAGAAAAAAAGAGAGAGACTTAAGGACTATACATTTTTAAACAACCGTCAACTAACTGGAGTATTCCCTTTATAAACCATAACTGCTTTCGTGAAAGTTGTTAAACCCCAAAGACCCTTTTCTACTCTTGTTTCTCAATACTATTCACTAAACCGTTAATCGTCTTCAATCTCCGGCCATAACTGTTCATCGTCTTCAATCTCCGGCCACTTTTACAGCAAGAAAGATGCCGCCTAAAGGTAAAGGGACCTGCAAGAAGAAAGGGAATTCCGAGAAAATAAAGAACAGAGCTCCAAACCCAACATCAGATTGCATTAATTCCCACGGAAAAATAATCTGTAATATCCTTTCCCGTCTCCCTGTTAAGACCCTTTTACAATTCAGGTGCGTTTGCAAGAAATGGCGGAGCACCATTTCCAATTCCAACTTCATCATCACCCATTTCCAGCACTCCTCTTCTTTGCAGCGCACCAATTCATCCATTCTTATAAAGACCCGCCATTCCGATTCCGAGTCCTCTTATCATGCACTCTCACTATTTGACACGCTTCAATCATCGATTGTGGAACTGGACAACCCTTTTCCTTACTTCATTCCCCATATGTACATTTTGGGTCCTTGCAATGGCATTATGTGCTTTTATCAGCCACCTTGGGGTGATGTGATTACCCTTTGGAACCCGTCAATGAGGCGGTCTAGGATGGTGAAGCTTTCTGAAACCAAGCCCCTTAAGGGAGTGCACACTTTTGTATCAGTTGGATTGGCGTTTGAGCCCCAGGAAAATGATTTCTTGATCTTGAGAATCTTTTGTGTCAGTCCGACAATTCATGACGTCCCAAACCACGTAGAAATGTGTTCAATGAAGAGTTTGGGTGTGAAGGGTTTCCCTATAAGGTGGGAAAAGCTGAAAAATGAGATGGTTTTTTATACTCTCAGGTATAATTGTGATACCATCATTAAAGGGGTGCCGTATTGGTTGGCTTACATAAACGATATTGTGTTGCGTCAGACGTTGGTGCGCTTTGATGTGGGTAAAATGGTACTTGAGAAGTTGCCAGTGCCGCCAGTGATCAGGGAAGGGGATTATAAACACTATCTTGCGAATTTTGAGGATTCTCCTGGTATGTTTGTTTTGGAGAAAAGAGTTGGATTTTGTATTGATGTTTGGATAATGGATGAAGAAGATGGTTGGAGCAAGAAATGCAATATCGGACCGCTATTGGGGATCGACAGAATTCTGGGCTGTCTGTGGAATGGTAACATTGTAGCTGAGAATTATGACAACAAACTGCTGGTCTTGTTTGATCCAGTGACTAACTCAGTTAAGGCAGGACTGGAAATTGATAATGCTAAGAAGGGTTCATATATGATTTTTAACTACTCTGAGAGCCTACATCTGGTCGAAGGGATGCTGACAGTTAAGAGGCAAGATGTATTGACACACGGCCTCTTAAGGTTCGGTGATCAGTTTATCATTATACTAGTATATATTTTATGTTGATTGTTAACTAGTTGAGATGCATATAATTAGCTTGTCCAAATACAACTGTCATTAAGAAAACATTGTTATCATTGAGTTCTATTAGAAGAGTCTTGATATCTATAAAGGATGAACACATAACGAATAAGGAGAACTGCATTTCCTGGTCTTAGCGCCTTTTAGCTTTTGAGCTGCACTTTGATTCAATAATGACAAACATGAAATACTTAAAAGAAGAATAAATGAAATCTGAAAGTCAACAGTAGGTCACTTTTGTCACGGATAAGGAGCAACTGTAGAGCTATGATACCTTTAATGAGGGAAACGTAGAAAATCTCTAATCCTTAATTGATTCTCGAACTGTGTTTTCTTCTCTTATTATTTTTGGAAGTGTTCACCAGTTTTGATTCCTTTACGGAGTGATCAGTAGTAAGATGAGACAATTGATTTTCCATTCATTTAATAGCAAGATGTTTGCACTTTGCAGTTATTACATCATGAGAGGAAGATCTATTCCTTATTGAATGCCCCTATTTTTTCTCCCTCTTTCTGATGAAATTATTAGAATATTTGTTGCCTTTATACAAGTGCTGAGTTCCTCGTTGGTTAATTTGTCTATCAATCTTTGAAGAATGAATTGATTGGTCATAATTTTGGCATCTGTAGACCTATATTATACGATACTTTGTAATGTAGAGCGTGTATGAAGTGAATAAGTGATGCGAGGGACTGTAAGAAAGGTGTTTCTAGGATGAACATTCACAAAGAAGAGAAAGAGAAAGCATGGAAGCAGCTCCTTTAGTACTATGTGGGCTATATGGAAAAAGAGGCAGAGAGTGTTTGCCAGAGTATAAACTGTTTTTATAGATATTCTTCAGATATTCTTGAAGTACTTAGCGTTGATGATTGGATGCTTTTCATAACGAGACATGCTTTCTTATAGGATTTTTGGTGTACTGTTTTGTTCTTCAGATATTCTTGGAGTACTTCTAATATTGCAGTTAGTAAAGACACATCCTTTGTTTTAGGATTTCTACCTTTTGCGTACGTCTTGTATGTTGGATTTTCCCATTACATCAATAAAATTTAACTCATAAAAGTATATTCTGAGAAATTTACGGACATTTTTTTTGATGATGCAGGGATTGCGAAGAGTTCATGCAGTTGCAGTGATAACTCACAGTATTGGCTTCATAACATCTCTATTGTGTTCCCTTTCGAGTTATTTCTTCACTCAAGTTCTTACTTTTTTGCAGAAGCACTTCATTTTGGTTCGTAATTCTTTGCATATTGTGAATTCTAAGGTCTGACTATGATCAAAGATATTTTGTTCATACGAATCATGTCAGCAATTGTTGTATCAAACATGTTGAACTTGCGAAGTTTAATGTTGGGAATGTGTGAAATTGCAATTTTAGTCCTTGCAACGCATAGGATCTGTCAAGCTTACCCTGATGCTTTGCAACTTGTTGTCAATAAGTTTTAGTTATTGCAGCTGCTGTTGTGTTGTTGCCTGCACTGTGGTCAAATATTTTTTCGTGTCCGAAAATTGTTAATGAAGATAAAATGGAAGAACTTCTTATTTTCAATTTCTTGTGCTTATGATTTGTCTTGAGCTCTCAGAAATAGCCGCTCTACCTACCAAGGTAGAGTTAAGATCTGCGTACACTCTACCCTCCCCAGACCCCATGTTGTGGGATTTCACTGGATATGTTGTTGTTGTATCTGCAAAGCAGCCTGAGATATAACAACTGACTGCATTGTGCCAACATATAATAGCGAAGCTGCAAAATATATACATACAAAATCTTAGAAACAGGGGAAAGTAAGAACCTGATAAGAATGAGATTTTATTAGTAACATTCAATTCTCGGCTCGTGAAAGTTTGAAACGTGAATTGAACATTGGAGACCAAATTTGAAATATTTCAGAGGGGAACTCAGTTTCATAGCAGTTTCGTACTTTCAGGCGCATCAGTTTTTTACTTTCGTTACAAGATCTAAGAGTTCAACATACTAGTGATATTTGCTACCCAGACCCCACTTGTGAGATTACACTGTGTTGTTGTTGTTGTATTAAGACCATGACAAAACATCCGTAATATATGTTGGAAATTTGCCTTTGGCGGGGAGATGCGTCCACCCATATTTGATGAATTAAACACTAGTGTTCCGCATGTTGGAGACCTTGTCTCTTCGCACATGCATGATATACGAAGTGAGTAGATGACCATAGGGCCAAGAATCGTCAAATTTCGTTGAGAAATGAAAGAGATATTGGTCCACGAAGCAATGGTCGTGACGGCCGCAAGAGAAGCAAGCACCTGTGGTCGAACGATATTCCCCAATATGAAGCTTACCACACTGAGAGCACCGATGATAAGATGGCCCCAACTGACTAGAGCCCCTGTTCCTCTGAGAACCCGAAGCCCTGGAGCTCTGTCCGGCTCCTGAATACCCGGGGCGGTCGAACCTCCTGCCCGTAGACTGTAGAGGAGCACTCTGTGCTGGCTGAGATGAATATCGACTCTTCTTTGGGCTGCCTGCCTCGAGACTCACCGGAATAAGCTGCCGACCTAGCCCTCTTATGCTGGTCCATGTCATGACCTATGTCTGGCTGTCGCCCTGTATGTCGGTCCTCAACCCCCTGTGTGTATGCCTGGATATGAGCAATATCCATACCCGGCTGAAGAGCCACCGCCATACAACCATCGATCAGATAATGGTCCAGCCCCATCACAAAGTGATGCACCCTGTTTGCCATATCTGCTACAATAGTGGGTGCGTATATGGCCAATGAATCAAACTCCAGACTATACTCACGAATGGTCCTGCCACTCTGCCTCAACTGTAAGAATCTGTCCACTTTAGCTCTCCTCATCTCTGGAGGCGAGAAGTGACCAAGAAAGGCCTCTGTAAACTCCTCCCATATAGCTGGAGGAACATCATCTCCCCTGGACAACTCCCAAAACTCATACCAGTTTGTAGCTATATCCCGCATCCTATACGAAGCCAACTCCACAGACTCGGTCTCCGAAGTCCTGATTACCCTCAAGGTACGCTGCATCTGTCGGATAAACTCCTGCGGGTCATCCTCGGGCTTTGACCCGAAAAACTCTGGTGGACTACAGCTCAAGAAATCACGGACCCTCAAACTATCTGCTCTGGGGCCAACTCCTGGTCCCTGTCTATAAGTCTGCCCTGCCACTAACCTAGTCAGCAGCTGCACCGCATCTCTCATAGCTCTGTCCTCTGCCCCCGACTGAGGAGCTGGAGGCTCAGTCTTTGAGGCCTCGAAGCCAGTGATGTTGCCCCCTGAACTGGAGCCTCTGGTGTTGGCGACGAAGCAGAGCTCGCCGACTGGGGCACAGTCTCCGGCATAGATTGAGTACGGGACCTGGTAACTCTCTGACTCCGACTAGTACCTCCCGCTGTAGGCTTGCCCTTCTGGGCTGCTATCGCCTTCTTCGGAGGCATAGCTGTAAACATAGTAAGTCGTCAGAAAGGGATTATACTAATAACCTAGCTCTATTGAACGATCTAAGAGATGAAAGAATAGAAACCAATCCTAAATGCCCTGCAGCCTCCTGCGTATAAGTATGGTGCACAACATACCCATACACAAGACTCTACTAGACACGGTCTGTAGACATTTCGAGGACTAACTGCTCTGATACCACTTTTGTCACGACCCGACCCGACGAGCCGCGACTAACCGCCCTAATGACGTTATTATCCTGACATATCACACATAATCCAACTAACACCTAATGAGTCTGAAATCCGGCAGCATAACGATGCAATAACAACATATGCCAGGGTAGGCAAGCCGACAAGGCTGCCTTTACCCCCGAATGTACCTGCCTCCTGAGGAGTCACAACTAGCCAACACAATACAACAGGCAAGCCGACAAGGCTGTCACTATATAATATCATATATACACGGGGACACCCCAACACAGAGTACAATAGCATGACTGACCAAAACAGAGTTATAACCCTTACATAAGTATAACCCACAACTGTCTACATACCTCTATAAGAAGGACAACGACATATGACGGGACAGGGCCCCGTCATGCCCCTAAATATACATAAATCAAAATGATGGAGTTCTGTACCAAAATGGTAAAGCTCTGGATCAAAGGAGCTTTCCAAACAGCTGCGCAGGAACCTAAACCGTAGAGTCACCAAACTGAGCACCTGTACCTGCGGGCATGAACGCAGCCCCCCGAGGAAAGGGGGGTCAGTACGAAATAATGTATTGAGTATGTAAACATGAAATACTGCAAATGAGATCATAAGTAGCCAATGGATAACAAGAGGTCAGTATAAAAATCAGGATCCAAATCCAACTGTGCTATAAACAATAAAAGTCAGTTGTGCCTTATAAAAATGAGAGTCAAGTCAAGAAAACATGAATGCCTGTCCATATACATATATATACATGTAACATAACCCGACCCATATTAGGACTCGGTGAAGTCATATCATAACCCGACCCATTCTGAGACTCGATAAAGTCATATCATAACCCGGCCCATTCTGGGACTCGGTAAAGTCATATCATAACCCGGCCCATTCTGGGACTCGGTAAAGTTATATCATAACTCGGCCCATTCTGGGACTCGGTAAAGTCATATCATAACCCGGTCCATTCTGGGACTCGGTAAAGTCATATCTCATCTATGGATCCATCCTACGTAACTCGGCCCTCTAGTGAGGGACACAGTGAAAAATGCAAGGCTGTGCACGAACATAACCCGGCCCGGGACTCGGTGAAGTAAAGTAATAACACTTAGCACAAGTAGATTTCATGAGTAACCATATGCAATCAAAATTTTCATTTGGCTCCCAATAAAATCATTATAAAAATGTCATAATAAACTCTTTACTGAAAAATCATAGGCATTTCTCATAACTAACATCTTTAGGAATTAAACTGTACAAGAATCATGTACGTCTGTCGTACCTTCATTAAATAAAAATCATGCCAAAGAAAGAAGGAATAGTTCACATACCTCTTAGACGAACTAATCAACTCAATATTAGAGTACGTCTCGTTTTAGAACTTCAACCTATAATAATGGTAATACGTTCGTCAATTCTATGATCACTGGCATACTTTATATTGAATAACAACTTCCTATTCTATAAAAATTGAGCAGCACTTCCCTTGTTTATACATGTTTCCACAACTTTCAAACGAGGCTAATAACATCAATAACCAAGCACCAATTAAGGGCACAACCAAAACAGCAACAAATGGGATTTACACACCCACTTCTCATGTAAATTTAGCCTCTTAATCCACATTAAAACAGCCCACAAAAACAGTCCATGTTCCAACAACAACGAGGGTAGAATGTGAAGTCTTTCTACACCTTTCTACACCCTTATTCCTTTAGGACTTACATTAGCAATTACCACACTTAAACATGCATAATGATAACTAAATTTTCAGCATTATAACACCACAAAACAGTCCCTAAAACAGTCCATATCCATCTCAACATGTCCAACGATTTCATGCAAGTTCTTGGCCACAACATGTCATAATTCCATATTTCAATACTTCCATATAACTAATTTAAACTTTAATATCAATGTTTCCTTTCAATTTCATCATGCAATTAGTGATAATAATAGCAACAATAACCAACGAATCCAACAATCACCAAAATCTATCCCAAATTGGCAACTAGGCCAAAATTGTCACATGCATTGTTTAAATTCCAAATTTTCCTTAACACAAATTCATATCCTTAATTCTAACAACATGCATTCCAATTAAATTATAGAAAGACGAATTTTATACCTCAATTTCGTCCAAAACAGTCCGCACAATTTGCTCACTGCCCGGGTCCGAAAATCCCCACTGTTTTCGTATTTCTATCCCTTTTTTGTTCACTTCTTCAACTCCAATTGACATGCAAGTGTTCTACAATGTTAAGCCATCATCCCTACACGTTTTTCTTTCAAAATTTCATCCCAAAATCTCAAATTTTCTGGGCAAATTCTCGGCAAGCAGTGGCTGCTTTTACCACTGTTTTTGGTGTTGTTTTGGCTTCCAATTTTTGGTGAAAATGTAGTCTAAGAAGATGAGATAAAAACCTTAAATTTAGTTATGGGTGGAGGGGTTTTTCGGCTGGCTTGGAGGAGAGAAGAGGAGAGTTTTTTTTGGTTAAGTTAGAATGAAGATGAAGAGGTGAGTGTAGGTTATAAAAAAAATCTGATTTTCTTATTACACTTTGCCCCCCCCCCCCCCAAGTTCTTCAATTAAAAAAAAATCTCAAACCCACTTCTTTTAATTTCCGAGAATTTCATAAGCCTCATATCCTCTTGTATACTAATTTTCGGTATTTGAATCTTATTTCCTTAATCTTACGAGGTAACGTGTTCAAAGGAAGGAGGACCTAGATGTGCTTGGGTTCAAGGCTAAGCCCACATGCGCGCCGCCGCCGCGTGCCCGTCCGGTCCACTCTCGGGCTCGGGTCACGAGGACTTTCTGGTATTATCTTTTTGAACCCCAAATTGCTTAATATTTACAGTTTGGTCCATAGAATTTCTGAAAGGTTGATTTTGGGGTGACCGTTGGACTGTTTTTTGGAGCATTAACCAGCCATTACTTGGCATATTAACTCCTCCTTAAACACCCTCCTTCAATGGTCATGAACAACCTCACTTATAGCCTTTAACATGCCACACTAATGGCCTTAAACCAGTCATTAACAGCCCTCCTAATGACTATTTACAGCTGTGTTTTGGGCAGTTGAACAACCCTCTTGTGATGCTATATATTGAGTTGTTTTGGCTCAATTGTGGGAAGATATACGTGACTGAAATTCAGCACAAAACAGTGAGCAAAACAGCCACAAAATAGCACAAAACACAGCTCAAAATAGTGAGCAAAACTGTGACGAAAAACAGTGAGTTAAGACCCTCATATACACAAGATATACACTACAGAGACACACTATATACACAAAGACAAAACAGAAGAGAAGATAGAATCTCTTCCTTCCTTTTCCATATCTTCAGCAAGTCGATTCATATTTGTTTTCTTCGTCAGGCTCAACCTATTGGTTTTGTAGCGTTGAGATTAAAGTGTTGTTTTATCTTGGGAGACTATTGCCCGCTAACGTAAAAGCATATATACGGGGCAATCTTGTCTCAAGGACAGAGGGCAATCCCTCGACTCAACACACAACGTTGTAACCATCCAGATTTAGTTGTTTCTTAATTTCAGGATATCAAGATTCAAGACACAACAAGCTTGCGACAGTTCTCAACATTGGCCTTGCAAGGTTATCAACATTCAAGACACAACAAACTTGCGGCAGTTTTGAAGATTGACTATTCATTTATCCTTTCGAACACTTGTAATAGTTATTTACTTCCCGTACTGCTTTATAAAGTACAATAGAATACCAACAATATATACCCAATCTATAAACTAAACTTACCACTGCTACTGAAACTATTATATACAGATCTTTTGAAGCCTCATTCTGCAAAATCACGTATTGCTTCGGAGGGAAGTATTCAGCTTCCATTTCAGGAACCTTAATGAATTGGAGAATTTTAATTATCACACTGTTAAATCGAATGCAGAGTGATCCAGAGAACACGAAAGGAAGGGAAAACATTATCAGTTGGAAAAGGAGGTTCTGAGAAACGCCTTGGAACAAATGGACATTTTGAATTATAGGGAAAAACAGGTGGTGTGCGATGCTCGTTCCGATGGCTTTAGGCAGGCCATTGAGTGTCTCTTCTTGTTTGAATGCTTCTGTTTTGAACTTGAGACATATGTGGGACAAAACCTGATCTTGTACCCTTTGAGGCAACTGATTCCTTTTCGCAAATTCTTGGGCTGCTTTCACCGGATCCCTCTGCAAAAAAACAAGAATTCATTAATTTCTGTGTGTAAGTTAACACACGATTTGCATTTGCAGAGAAAGGGAGCAGCATACAAAGTTTCTGGTGCGACTGGTCCAGTGAACAACAAGATTAGTCATGTTTGCAATGATTTAAGATGTTAATCCCAAGTTGAATAACATGTAGAAGATATCAAAGAACATCTCCTTTGAGTTCTCAGCATGCAAGTCCCCATAACCGGTTGTGGTCAGCGTTACAATAGATCAATATAGTGAAGTTATGTATCTGTCCCCGACGCTTTCTTGCTTGAAATATGGATTTACAGCACCAATCCATGTCTTTTTAGGATTAGGATATCTATCTGTAATCATATAGTTAAAGCATCCAGCACAATGCACTGCAAAACAATGTTACGGGAACCCCAAACAACCAAATGTGAGTAGTCAATTACATGCTATGCATAAAAAAACTTCATCTTTTTGGATTCTTGACGACTTACTGATACGAGTTTTGCACATCGCGTCCAGAAGTAGTTGAACCCGATGTCCTTCTCAAGTCTGAAGGAAAGTAAACCGGCTTATAAGTTATATGTGAGTAATTTTTGGTTCAATATTCATTCATTCCAGCATTAAAGCATTTCATCATCATTCATGTTGTAGAAACCAAATACAGGTGGTGTTTTGGACCTTGCAAACAGATGCGTCTGAGCATGCTGAGCAATCTGAAGCCAACTCCACCGCTTTCCTTGTGATCCGTGAAGACGAGGATCAGTGGCGGAGCCGGGAATTTAGCGAAGGGTATGCAAATTTTGTTCTGATCACTGAAAGTATGTATGTCCTAGGGTATGCAAATTTTGTTCTGATCACTGAAAGTATGTATGTCCTAGAGACAATCATTATTAGGGACAAATGTACTTGAATAGATTCGTATTATTAATAAGATTAATATTTATGGCATTTGCAATTATTGAATTATTATTTGATTATTTATAATTATTCATTAATGTGCATCCCTTGAGCTTACGTTGTCATTAATAGAATGAGATATTAATAATAGAGCGTAACTCTAAAACGGCCTCGACTAATGATCATCGAGAATGGGATATCGATGATATATTATAAGTCGACATGTGGTCTGCATCACATTCTTAGAGAATGTAGTATGTCTCACCTGCTACTAGTAATGGTTACTAGTGATGGACACATGAATACTTTTGAAAAGTATTGGTATACCCTGCTGATAAACTATTTGTTATACATGTCTAAAGTGTTATCAGCGTGTGGGAGATGAATGTCCTTTGACTTGAGGTCAATACGCACCTTGTTTACAGAGTAATGTATTTTGACCATGTCCTAAGCTTAAACTCCTTATAAGATAAGATACGGCTTGTGTTGGGTGCATTATGATGTAAATTAAGGTGGTAGTTGAGCCAAGAATATGATTCATTCCTTGATTGGATATTCGAGAGAGCACTCAACTTCTCAGTGATATTAGGTCGATCAAGTCATTGGCCAATGCAAGAGACATATTTAGAATATGATCTAGTTGTCGACTAATATAGATGAGATAAAGTGATCAAGCCATTTGGATAGACACATGATAAATCCTAAGCTTGATCGAGTGTGTCGCGAATGAAAGGAATTTATCATCTCACATAAAGGTTATGATTGCTGGATTCATGTAAACGTACTTCATATATTGAGTTCTTCGTACGGCGCAGTCTAGGAGTTCCGTATGGACCTTAATTGGATTAGTGTCGATATATGAAGGCCTATAGGGTCACACTATGTCGATTGTCTCTTCGATCTAAGGGTGTATTGAGAAAGTATTAAATATTTGATTTGGAATCGAGATGTTTAAATTGATAATAACTATGAGATAATTTATATTAGATGAAAATTATTTAATTAAATCAAAATTGGATTTTTGATTTAATGTGCTGAATATATATATTAAATGAAAACGGGAAACAAAATTTTACGTAAGGCGCCACGGCATCTGCTAGGTTGCGCCACGGCGCCGACCCGACAGTGAGCCCAGTCGGACTGGCCCACTGCACCTCGGGTTTTGGGCCAGGCTTAAGCCTAACACTAAAACATTTTTCTGACCTAATTTTCAACTATAAATACAACACCCCCATTGTTTATTATACACCAATTCTATAAACTAATTCTAGACTTAGAGTTTATGACGAAACTTTCTCAAACCTCTGTCAAGATTTCATGGCTTTCTTGACAGAGGAATACACCATAGCATAGTGCTTGCAGTCGTCGAAGGGACAGTCGCGTGTAATCCCTAAGTAAAGACTCCAGATTTATTAACTTGTAAGTGTTCATGTTTTATGTTACAGGTTTCGATTGTCATATAACCATACAAGAAGAAATTGTTGGGGTAAGTAGAACAAAATTTTAAACTTCCGTTGTGCCTACTTATGTATTTTGAACCCTACAATCACTTGTGTTAAGGGTGTCTAAAATTAAATGTATACTCATAATAGCTAACATTTAACCTACCCGCGTAATTTTCCGGCGAAGAGTGTGCATTTGACCACCCTTAGCCTGGGGTGGCTCCGCCCATGACTAGGATCAGTGATTGAAATGGTACAGATGAACATACATCAAATATGAACCATGTCGACAAGTACCTGTTACTCATAGTAAACATTTATTTACAAATTAGAACTTAGAACTCTCTTGTTGAAGTACACACAGACTGAATCTTTAATCATAGAATCCAACGTAGACTATCATAATGTTTAATTGATCGCATAACAAAAATTAACCGCCGTATTATTAACAGTGTTTGGACCTAAAAGAGTACATGCATTAAAGGGTCGTTTGGGTGGAGCTTTAGCCCAACCAATCTTTGCTTGGTTGAGTACTTGAGTTTGAAGAGATTTATTTACTCTTCAAATAGAAATAAGCATAAAGTGATACAATGTTTGGTTGCTTTTTATTGTTTTTCTTATAAATAATATTTTACATAATGTATGGGGGATATAACATAATGATAATGTAGAGATTAGTGATACATAGATTAAAATTAACAAAACTAACCTTCTTAATAATAAGAAAAAGTTTTATCTTTTTTAAACATTACTAAATATTTTAAATCATATCTTGTATACTAATTTCAATTTTATAATATATCAAACTAAACACTCTACAAAAAGACAACCCTTATATTATTAATATCTACATAAATATTCTATATTACTAATCTCTACATAATCTTTGTATAATTTGTTTCTAAACCAAAAGAACCTTAAGTTATACTTTAATTTATTTATTATTTTGTACAAAATAAAATATGTATACTAACAATACAAGGATTAGACTATTTGAAAATAAAATGTTATGAGAGTAAGTAATTCTTGTATCACAATAATCTCTTTATTATTAATCACTTTATTATGATAAAATATATTCATCAGTTCATTACTAATACTCTCTCTATCCCAATTTGTCCAACACTTTTCAAATCTCAAAAAATTAAACTTTTAAGTTTTAATAATTAATACGAACATAAAATCTTTAATTTTAGTAAAATAAAAATTTATATATTTAAAACTATGTAAATAATTATTATTATAAATTATAATAACACTCGCTCCGGATAAAAAAAGAGTGTCCACTCAGCCTTTATTTTTCGATTAAAAAAATGTTCACTTATTAAATCAAGAAAGAATTAACTTTACTTTTATAGATTTGCACTTATTAAGTGTTAGGTAACCAAATTTCAATACCTATTAGTTAGGAATATTTTAGTTAAATTATTTATTTTTATTTAGAAGTTCATATTTTTTTAAGAGGTGTGTAAATGACTAATTGGAGATTTGGAGGGAGTAATTGATTATAGTAATTTAAAATAGCATATGATAAGATCGCGGTAGAAAAAAAAACTGTTTTGACTGTTGAATCCCCACATAATTTATGGACTATTTTGTCCTTGTCTCAAAGACTACCGCTCAAGTCTTCCACAAGGAATCAAGAACGACTCTTCCATCTCCCAATTCCGGCAAGACCCAGCTTAATTTCAATCTGGGTCTGTATAATACACTCCTATATACGCGCCCACGCGCTGTAGTATTGTAGGAAATGTACACGCGTATAGTTTGAGGGTGCTTTAAGGCAGAGCAAAATTGAGAATCTGAAGTTGTTGGCTAGTTATTTATTTTTATTGAGAATTAAAGGATGTCGAAATCATTACCGTACTCAATGAAAGATGTGCACTATGATAACGCCAAGTTCCGGCAACGATCCGTATCTCAGGTCAGCTCAACCAAATTTTGTACCTTTAAATCTTGTTTTAATTTTTGAAATTGTGTTGATTTCTCAGTTGAAATGGATTAAAATTTCGATCTTTGATTATATTAAGGATTGGTTTAGAAATGCCCTAATTAGTCTGTTTGAATAGTTTGAGGAGAGGAAAATGGGTCTTTTTTTACTACTCCCCGGATCAAAATAGTTAATTTGACTAAAATGGCTCTAATTAAATATTTGATCACCTAACTCTTAATAAGGGAAAATCTGGAAAAAGTAATGTTAATTATTTCTTGATATGGTAAGTGGACACTCTTTTTAAACCAAAAAGTAAAGGCTAAGTGGATACTCCTTTTGATCCTGAGGGAGTATGTAATATTGTTTTGCTAACTGAAAAATATGATCACATAACTCATTTATCAGTTTGAGGGGTGGGAGTTTTTCATATTTTTCTCTGTTGTGAACTGAAATATGCCCTATTGTGAGTGATGAAATTGTGGAATTGAATCCGAATGATGTGGTCGTATTTATATTAGGCTAAAAGGGAAATAATGTTCAGAAGCTATTCAATTTTTCAGAAAGTAACAGCTAGTTGGGGGAAAACAGACAAAATATATGCAAGTCAAACATGGTTGTTCTTAAACTTGATTTGATTTATAACTAGCTTAAAAATTCTTATTTTGAATATTAAATTGTTTAATTTGTGAAGAAGTCTCAAATAAGCTGTTCAACATTGAGCAGAGAGTATACTATTTGCTATATTAATGTACCAGTTTCCTTTTTAAGCTGAGCTTAATTTTGTTTTTCCCTTTTTTGTGCTTAGATTAACTATTAATAACATCTTCTTAACTATCTTATCGAATCTCTAATTGGAGCTTCAGATTAGTAGATTTTAAGCCTTTTAACCAGCATCAATCTCATTTTGAAAGTTTTCTTTCTGTCCCTCTTTTTGTGGTTGCGCGGTGGGCATTGGGGGAAGGATTTAGCATTTAGACCTGGTATGCAGTTCATTACATGAAAGGGTGCTGCAACAGAGTTGTACTTGCATGAAACCACCTTTCTAGTACATAACTTACAGACTTTATGTTGTGCATCTTGGTACTCGGACACCTTTAAAAGCATTATTACGTCTCAGCCTATAAAAGCTACATAAGAAAAAAACATAGCTAACTTTGGTTGAAGGCTGGTGATAACTATATTTTAGTTTCCATTTGAGATATTAGATTTGGACTTCCAAGATCATTTTCATCCCTTGAAAGAGTCTTTTCTGCAGCAGAATTATGTAGTTTCTCTTGTATGCTGAAATAATATAGTTCTGCTCGTCTTTTCAGCTAATTTCTCAGGCTCTATTAACCGGTAACGGAAAACGAGATTATTTAAAATGTAGCACTGGGAAATTTCTTCTGTTACTGCTGATTGGTGGTTTAGCATATCTAGTACTGGCTAAAAAAGGTGATGTCGATCCTGTGTCTGATGGTATAGCAAAAAATGATGGATCTACGGAAGGAGAAAATCTCATGATTCATGGAAGTGACAAATTCAGGAGATTGTGGAGAAAACCACCTGGACTTCCACCTCGGTTATCTCCTGATGAAATAATTAGTAGGAACAGATCTATTCAAGAGTCCATGAAAAGAGAGGAGCCAGAATGGGTGGCAAGACAACAGAAGGTGAAAGATGCATTTATCCATGCCTGGTCTGGCTACAAAGAATATGCCATGGGTTATGATGAACTTATGCCCTTGAGCCATAGAGGGGTTGATGGTTTAGGAGGTTTGGGAGCTACAATTATCGACGCTTTAGACACAGCTATGATTATGGAAGCTGATGAAGTCGTTTATGAAGCAGGCTCGTGGATTGAGAAACATCTTCCTGAGAGGATAGAAGGGAAAGGCCAAGTAAATCTCTTTGAAACTACAATACGAGTTCTAGGTGGTCTTTTGAGTGCTTATCACTTAAGTAGTGGAGATCAAGGGAGAATTCCAGAACACAAGGGGCCTGAACCGTCTATTTACCTGGAAAATGCTAAGAACTTGGCTGATCGCCTACTTACTGCTTTTACATCAAGTCCTTCCGATATTCCATACAGTGATGTTGTCCTGCATGATAAGTCTGCACATCCTGCGCCTGATGGTCTGAGTAGCACTGCCGAAGTTGCAACTGTACAGCTTGAATTTAATTATCTTAGTTATCTAACAGGTGATGCAAAGTATAGCGTAGAAGCCATGAAGGTTCTACAACATATAAAGACTTTGCCAAAGGTGGAGGGACTGGTCCCTATATACATTAGGTAAGTAGCTAAACTCGTATTTTCCTATGCCAGGACTTGTGTAGGTACATGCTTGCCCTCGGAATATCTGAAAAGTAATTATATCATGTGCTGCAGTAGTTCCAGTATCTTGAAATGTGTTTTCTTTACCTGTTATTTTTGTTTAGGGAGATAGACATATCTCGAGCTTCTAATAATGTAAGGGATTCAATGCAATGGTAATGTAACCATACGATTAAAAAAAGCCTTCTTTATGTTCTACCTGTTTCTTTATTTTATTGTAAATTAAATATAGGTATCCTGACAAAAGTAACTGTTAAGAGCAAATTATTATGAAAATAATTTGTAGTTCACTCTGTTTATCTAGATCCAATAAACTCTTAATAATTTCTCTCTCCTCCTATTCAACATGCAGGAAAACCACAACCTGACAACAGTTTTCTATATCTAATTGTATCTGTATTGCTGGTTACTGTTCTCCTGATTATAAAATCCTACTTACGATTATACTAAACTAATTAAACTAAGTCGGGCAGTTGCCAATTCCTTCTTCACTAACTATCATATTAGAAAAATGTTGTCGTGCTTACTTCCTGAAATCCCACATATATTTGGAATACATAAACACGAACTTTCTTGCCAAGGATTCGTAAATGTCTTCGGTTTTTGTTCATGATTTCCAAGTTGTTTAATCCTAAACAAAAGCTGAACCTAAATTTCACTTTCCTCTCCACAACCAGAATATATGGGCATCCTAATCAGTACATTTATTTCTTGTTGAACCATACTAGATGTCTACATTAGGATAAGAAAAAATTCATTAGGATAGAATTAACCAATACTTGTGCTGGTGTAAGGTAGTAGGTACCCAGGTGGATAAATTGAGGTGCACGGAAACTGGCTCAGACACCACTGCTACCCAAAAAAAAAAAGGAAAGAAAGAACATGTCGTTCACTTGCTTCAGCATATGCTTCCCACCACCACGTCTCTTTCCTTGTTCTCAGCTACTGCCATTAATATTTGCACCATTTCTTGTGCCATGTAAATATCTCAGCAAAATCTGTAATTTAATCCTGCAGATTACAAGTCTAAGAATGAGTGGGTTCTATATTTATTTATTCTGACTTTTCTACTGTTGGATTAAGAAAATACAGAACTGTTATACTCATTGACTTTTCATTTCTGATTATGATGATGTCAGCCCTCAATCCGGAGACTTTAGTGGAGACAATATTAGACTTGGATCTCGTGGTGATAGCTACTATGAGTATCTTATTAAAGTATGGCTTCAGCAGAAAGGAACTAACTTTTCATACTTGTACGATATGTATGTCGAAGCAATTAAAGGTGTCAGACACCTTCTTGTTCGCAAATCTGTTCCAAATGGCTTGCTCTTTGTGGGAGAATTGCCGTATGGGCGAGAAGGTGGTTTCAGTCCAAAGATGGATCACCTGGTATGCCATTTCTGTTATTATTCTTTTTCGAATATGCTTCAGCACTGAAAAGTGAAAAAGTCAAAATGGGACTGACAAAGAATCAGCTGCACGATGCAACGTTTATCCACAGTTTTCTATTTTTTTCTTTTGGAAAAATAAATAAATCTTCCCAAGCAACATTGAAATCCTTTCCTTGATATGTTTAGCAAATTCTCTATTATAAATTTCTTATGCTAATAGAACGTTTTTCTCCAACTTTTTCATTCATTTTACTCATTCAATGATTTTAACATACTAAAATCACTGGCCATAAGTTTCACTTTCTTCTTCTGAGGGCACTGATTTATGATGGATATATTTTAGTAATGTATCTAGTCTTGAATCTTGATTAGAGGAAAACAGATTTCTGTGCCTCTTTCTTTTTTATTCACAATGAAACGTATTTTCCTAAATGTATGAAAGCCGGATTTTAGATGTTGATGTCTGTTCTTTAAAGTTTGATATCATTTGACATCATCCGCAGGTGTGTTTCCTTCCTGGTACCCTGGCCCTTGGCGCTACAAAGGGGCTGACAAAGGAAAGAGCTATGAGAGAGAACTTGCTCACTTTTGAAGATATGGAAAACCTAAAGCTTGCTGAAGATCTGGCTAAGACATGCGTGGAAATATACTCAGTAACCTCTACTGGCCTTGCTCCAGAAATAGCTTATTTCAATATTGAGGTGAGTTAAAACATTTTTATTTCTCGCATCACTTTTGGCAACTATTATATTATGTCTTGTCTATCTTTTTTTCGAGGTGGGTGAGTTTGGGAGAATTAAAAGAATCCTGTTGCATATTTTAAACTTCTGATCTATGTTTAACATCTTTTATTTCTAGATACAACACAGATCAAACAGTTGTAAAAGATGTAAGAATAAATCTTTAATGCTAGTCCAATCAATCAAACAAATCTGGAAAACAATCAGAGTGAAAATGTGCCTATCATGACTTGAGCAATCTAATTTCATCAATAGAGTGACATGATAGTGTTTACCCTGACTTAAGTATCTTCTATTGTGACATAATTGGAAAAAAAATCTTGCATCATTAATGTTTTTCTGTTATCTTGTTTACTTCAAGCAGGGAAATTCTGAAGGTGGTCCTGATGGTGGGAACAAAAGTTTGAAATATTTGCATGATATAATCATAAAGCCTGCTGATCGTCACAATCTCTTGCGCCCTGAAACAGTTGAATCATTGTTTGTACTGTATCGTATTACTGGCGATTCAAAGTATGTTCTTATTTTTAAGTTGATCTTTGAACTTTGCTATGGTTATTTGCTTTATGGATTTGAACAACTAAGTTTGTTGATTTGGTGGACTCTTCTTCAGGTATCGTGAATGGGGCTGGCAAATTTTTGAGGCATTTGAGAAGTACACAAAGATTGATTCTGGAGGTTTCACTTCCCTTGACGATGTTACTATTATTCCTCCACGAAGAAGAGACAAGATGGAGACTTTTTTCTTGGGTGAAACACTCAAATACCTGTATTTGCTGTTTAGTAATAGCACCACGATCCCTTTGGATGAGTATGTATTCAACACAGAAGCTCATCCTATCCCAATAATTTCTAGAAGTCAATGATACTTTGTTTGCAAGAAGATTTTTTTCAACATTGGCGGATGCAGATGACCCAAAAGAACATGTTTCAGCAAATCTCAGACGGATAAATTCGTTTTAAGTCGGTTCATTATGTTGCAAGTGATCTCATAGAAGCTTATTCGCAAATGTTTGATTTGGATGGAGCTTGCTGAAATTTTCATCTGAAGCTTGTCAATTGATGCTCCTGAAACTTCTACTCAGAGTGAGTTTTGAGGCGGGAAATTCTCGATGAACATCTTGTTTGTGTAGAGTACACAGAGATAATTACAATTCGATAAGGTGTAAAAGCTTTATGTTATTCATGGAAAGAACAGGATAGTGTAATCCTACTGTAGTAGGTTGAAGATATTCTTGAAATTGATGTATTACATCTGCAACTTTGATTTCTCCCTTTGGAGATACAAAGATTGAATCATTTAGCCTAACATTTACACAATTAGATCAATATACAATTGCTTTGAACCTCTGAGAGTTCTCTACACTTGATAATTTTCCTTCGCGGTCATTTAGGATTATATTCTATGCTCAAGCATTCTTGTTAAAGGAAAAACAAATGGTCGCCATCTCTGATTACATCGATGTCATCTATTTCAGCATCCTCTGCATTTACAGCTCTCTTGAAATCGTTGCCTCGATATCTTTGACCTGCAGTTGGAGAAAGTTGCAGGGTGAGAAAAAAAGATCCCGTTGTAATTTGGTTCTTTAATTTTCACAAAATGAAAGAGAATTACCTGCTACTCTGAATAGCTCTTCTAGTGAATCAGGTAGAATGATTAGCTTCCCAAACTGGTCATGCAGTGATTTTTTCTTTTTCATGTGAATGGTGATTCTCCTCTTATGGTGGGTGGGTTTTGTCCCTTTAGAGCCACTAGAACTGGTACTACATGTGGGTCTTTTATGGCAAGAGCTAGAACAACAGGGGACCTCAGGCTTCAGTTGACAGCTCTTTGTTCCCTCATCTGGTCCAATGAGCTCCACATTATGCTCACTTAATTCCCTCTTATTTTCAAGATTTAATGACGAATCATTCATGGTTTTGTGTACTTCGTGTCCATCATTTTCCTCTTGCTTCTTATCTCTAGCTTCCAAACTATTGATATTTATGCTAGTCAGTGCTGTATCATCATGCCTTTTGATTTCTGGTCCTGCATTTATTTGGTGGTCCACATAATCAAAGCCTCCAAATCCTTGCAGTTTCTGAAAAAAAGAAAATTGTTGAACAAAAAGAACTGATTTTGAATTTTGTTTTCTCTAAGCAATGACAACAGTGGATTTACCAGGAGTTTGAACATATTCTGGTAAACTTACCAGCAAAAGATTGTTCATAATTATCCGTTCATCTTCAGGATTAGCGCGAACAATGTTCATCAATGCTGTCCTGCTTAGCCTTAGAATTTGAGAAATCTCGGTAGTTCGAACAGAAAATGGCTGTGGTCTCCCACATAAAACACCTATATCTCCAAATAGTTCTCCTGCAACAGCCTTTCCAATTATCTGTTTGGGAACATGATTGAGGAGAGAGATTAGTTTTATCCTAAAGTTGTCACTTTCTTGATTGAAAATATCTATATATACTATTTATTTATGCAGAAACACATACTTGCTCTTGCCCATCAATTTGTGCTATCAATTCCTGCAGCAATGATATACAACATACTGATTAAGAACACATGACAAACACAGCTTTTATATATACCATATCTATGAACAAACTTACCACTGCTTCTGAAACTATTATATATAGATCCGTTGGAGCCTCATTCTGTAAAATCACGTCTTGCTTCGGAGGGAAGTATTCAGCTTCCATTTCAGGAACCTGATGGACAAGGATCATTGTTAAAACCAATGCAAAGTGATCCAGAGAAACAAAAATGCCAAGGAAAAAAAATTACCAGTTGGAAAAGGAGGTTCCGCGAAACGCCTTGAAACAATTGGACATTTTGAACTATAGGGAAAAACAGGTGATGTGCAATGCTCGTTCGAATGGCTTTGGGCAGGCCATTCAGAGTCTCTTCTTGTTTCAATGCTTCTGTTTTGAACTTGAGACATATGTGGGACAAAACCTGATCTTGTACCCTTGGAGGTAACTGATTCCTTCTCGCAAATTCTTGGGCTGCTTTCACCGTTTCCCTCTGCAAAACAAGAAGTCCTTGAGTTTAATTTCTGTGTAAGTAGCACGCGATTTGTTGAGAGAGAGAAAGAGAAGCATACAAAGTTTCTAGTGCGGCTGGTCCAATGAACAACGAGGTTAGTCATGTTTCCAATGATGTAAGATGTCAATCCCAGGTTGAATAACATGTAAAAGATATCAAACAGCATCTCCCTCGAGTTCTCAGCATGCAAGTCCCCATAACCGGTTGTGGTCAGCGTTACAGTAGACCAATACAATGAAGTTATGTATCTGTCCCCAACATTTTCTTGCTTGAAATCCGGATTTACAGCACCAATCCATGTCTTTTTTGGATCAGGATATCTATCTGCAATCATATAGTTAAAGCATCCACCACAGTGCACTGCAAACAATGTTACCTGAACTCCAAACAACCAAATGTTAGTAGTCAATTATATGCTATGCATATAAAAATTTCGTCTTTTTGAATTCTTGAAGACTTACTGATACGAGTTTTGTACATCGTGTCCAGAAGTAGTTGAACCGGATGTCCTTCTCAAGTCTGAAGGAAAGCAAACCGGCTTATATGTGAGAAATTTTGGTTCAATATTCATTCCAGCATTAAAGTATTTCACAAACCAAATACAGGTGGTGTTTTGGACCTTGCAAAGAGGGCGCTGACGCGTCTGAGACGCCAAAGTCTGAGCATGCTGAGCAATCTGAAGCCAACTCCACCGCTTTCTTTGTGATCCGTGAAGACGAGGATCAAAGATTGAAATGGTATAGTAGAACATACATCAAATATGAACCAACTTGACAAGTACCTGTTACTCATAGTAAACATTTACACATTAGAACTCAGAACTCTCTCTCTTGTTGAAGTTTTACATAAAGACTGAATCTTTATTTATTTCTACCTTATTGTTATTTTCTTAGGTTCATCAACAAGAAGATAGGACTCTGGATGAAGATACGCGATGAAGAAAGTAAGGAAAATATCAACAGCAAAGAAGCAGTCGACAATGTTGTCAATGATGAACAGAGTATCATCTTTCTTGTATGACAAAAATGCAAACTCGAACAGAGAAATCCAAGCTGAGTAGATCACTAAAACAACTAGAAACGTCTCCCAACACCTGAAATGATCATTAAACTCAATTAGTTTTCTATGTGACAGCAAAAAATTAATCAATCAGTCATAATTATTACCTGTAACGGGGATTAAAAGGCGAAATGATGAATTTTCGGAGCTTAGTAGCGTAGTTGATTCGAGCTCCAAGTGAAGGGAGAAGATCACTAGAGAAGAAGCCACTTTGATTGGTTTCAGTATTCATTTGGAACTCGTCCACACAGAACCGTTGCAAGCAGTTTTTAGTATAAGAAAACGACATTATTGAAAGACACGATAACATACACGGTTGGGACTGTGTATATCAATTAAGGATTTTGTATATAATTTATCATATTTGTAGAATTCTTGTACAAATGTAATTATGGTAATAGTATTATTGAAAGAAATAATCCCTTGATTATTTTCATTGATTGAAATACTATATATACAAGTTACATATTTCCACAATAGGAGAATTCTATTCCTATTCTACACCTAAAATCTTATTCTACTTGGATACTAACTATACATTTATGGTAATACAATTATTACGGTAAGTGTACAATACTAATTACATTACAACATTACCTAAACTAGGATACTAAATACTACCTAAACTACACGGTACAAAGGGAAAAAACCGAGAGCCAAATATACACAATATACACATGTATATTGTGTATATTTAACACACCCCTGCAGTCATAGCGGCGGTCTTCGAACGCTGAGACTGTCCCTAAAATATTCAAAAAGAACCGAGGGAAGACCCTTTGTAAAGATGTTGGCAATTTGATATCTTGACGGGACATGACAGACGCGTACCTGACCACGAGCAACCTTTTCGCGGACAAAGTGAATGTCCATCTCGATATGCTTAGTGCGCTAGTGCTGAACCGGATTACCAGAAAGATAGATGACACTAATATTATCGCAATAAACCAAGGTTGCTTTCTGAATGGGACAATGAAACTCCAACAGCAAATTACATAACCAACATGATTCTGAGACCACATTAGCTACCCCTCGATATTCGGCCTCGGCACTGGATCAGGACAATGTCGACTGACGTTTCGCAGACCATGAGACCAGGTTATTGCCGAGAAATATACAATAGACAGACGTAGACAGTCTGGTGTCCGGACAGCCACCCCAATCAGCATCCGTATACTAGACAAGAGTGGATGTCGAGGAGGGATATAAATGGCACATATAGTCCAGCGTACCCTAAATATACCGAATGATGAGTTTGAGTGCATTCATGTGCTCAACTCTGGGATCATGAATAAACAAACACAACTGCTGTACATCATACGTAATATCTGGCCTCGTGAATGTAAGATACTGAAGGGCCCCTGCAAGACTGCGATAGCGGGTCGGATCCTCGTATGGTACGCCAGCCGCGACACTAAGCTTGGGCTTAGTATCAACTGGAGTGGAAGTGGACTTACAAGATGACATCCCATGCCTCTCAATGATCTCAGCTGCATACTTCCTTTGAGATAAGAACAACCCCAACATGACGGGTGACAGCAATCCCCAAAAATAGCTCAAGTGCCCCAAGTCCTTCATAGCAAACATAGAGCTGAGAATTGTCATGATAGTAAAAGGTATTCGTCTTGTATTAGGAAAATGTAGATTTATTTCCATAATTAGATATTGTATATCATGTATGTATACCTCTTCATTAATGAAAATATGGAAGATGGATTATTCTCTTTTATGGCATCAACAGTCTAGGGCAAAAATTCCTTCTCCAAATCATAGCTTCCACCGCCCACATCATCCCCTCACAAACAGGCAAGGATAAGGTGCTTAGCACAGATGATGAAATAAAATTGTGGGCAACTCTTGATGCTACGGTACTCTAGTGGATTTATTCCACTATCTCTACAGATCTCTTGCAGACTATTATTGAACCCAACGCTACGGCAATGGACATTTGGGATAGGTTGCGTGATATATTCCAAGATAACAAAAATTCTCGTGTCGTGACCCTTGAGCAGGAGTTCTCCCACATCAACATGGAGGATTTTCTGAATGTCTCATCATATTGTAAAAGGCTCAAGGAGTTGACGGATGAACTCAAGAACGTTGGTGCTCCCATCATGAATAATCTTCTTGTTTTTCAGATGGTTGCACGCCTATATGAGGCTTATAATAGCGTTGGGACGCTTCTTTGTCAAAGTAATCCTCTCTAGCCGTTCTACCAAACACGGTCCATGCTCACCTTAGAAGAAGCTGGCTTGGCTAAAGACGGCTACTAGAGCCAATTCCGTCATGATGATGGTCACATCCGATGACCCTCACTCATTCTCGGACAATTCGAGCCAAAATCGTAATAATGGTGGTGGCAAAAAGGGCCAAAATCGGAAAAATAGCGGTAAAAACCGAGGCGGCGGTGGTAGTGGCGGAGGTCTTGGTGGCAGTGGCCAGCAGGCTGGGCCGAAGCACCACTGACCGCAGCCAGTGGCCCAATACCCCTTTTCCAACAGTCTACCCAGCGAATTGGGCCTCGGCCTCAACAACCTACTCAGCAAATTGGGCCTCGGCCTCAGCAGCCTACCCAGTGAATTGGGCCTCGGCCTCAGCAGCCTACCCAACGAATTAGGCCAGCCAACAGAGTTCCACCTTCCAGCAGTTCTAGCAGAAGCAGGTGGCTGGGCCTTGGCAACAGGTCGCGATGCATACACTTGGATTACATCCCCCGGACGTAAATTGGTACATGGACACTGATGCCATCTCATATGACGTCTGCGCTAGGTAATCTCTCATCTTATTTCAATTTGAGCAAAAATTGTAGCATAATTATTGGTAATGGTAATTCAATTTCAATTCATGGTTATGGTCACACAAATTTATCTCCCCCGCATCCCCCCTCATCTTGAAAAATGTCCTTCATGTCCCTCACTTAATTAAAATTTTGGTGTCTGTCCGAAAATTCACAATTGATAATTGGATTTCTGTTAACTTTGACCCTTTTGAATTTTCTGTGAAGGATTTCACGGCAGGGATACCTCTAATGAGATGTAATAGTCGGGGAAAGTTTTATCCAATCACCCCTACCACCACTTCCTCGCGTCAAGCCACTCTATCAACGTTTGTCGCTCTAGCACCTTCCTTATAGCATGCTTGTTTAGGTCATTTGGGGGCGTCTGTTATTTCCTCTCTTTAAAATAATAATTCTATTGATTGTAATAGTACGTGTAGTACTAATATTTGTCCTTCTTGTCCCCTTGGAAAACATGTTAGACTACCTTTTGTAGCCTCTACTTCTAGTACTTTGATGCCTTTTGATATTATTCATAGTGATTTGTGGACATCTCCCGTTTTGAGCTCGTCGGGCCATCGTTATTATGTGCTATTTTTGGATGATTCCTATAATTTTTTGTGGACCTTTCCTTTATCTAAAAAGTCCCAAGTTTTTTCCACTTTCTAATGTTTAGAGCATTCATCCGTACCTAATTTAAATGGAAAATTAAAAATATTCTCTGTGATAATGGAAAGGAATATGATAATGAGCTGTTTCGGGAATTTCGTAACTCTAATGACATATCTTTATAGTTTTCTTGTCCTCATACATCCTCACAAAATGGAAAGGCTGAACGAAAAATTCATACCATTAATAATATTGTCCGAACCTTACTAGCTCATGCTTCATTACCACCATCTTTTTGGCATCATGCATTACAAATGACTACTTACCTCCTTAACATACTCCCTAGTAAAGGATTAGCTTATCAATCTTCCCTAAAAATTCTTTATCATAAAGACCCTTCGTATTCTCTGTCGCGCCCTATTTTGACCCTGCTCGGGTCGAAGCGGAGCTCAGACGTATGGGGTGATTCCTGGGTAAAGGATTGAGGAGTCGCCACCTAATTATTTTTACGGTGAATTAGGACACCTAAATATTAAACTAAGTGCTGCAATGTAACTCCAATTTTAAGGTCTGCGAAACTAGTGAGATTCTAGGTAAGGGTTCTTTATTATCCTAAAGGGAAGGGGTTAGGCATCCTTTAAGATCCGCTAACTTGCGGTTATCCGGTAAAACTCAGGTTAATTATTGATAGAAATAATGCATGTTTTACAAGTATAATAGATTAAAAGACGTTTGCAAATAATTAGAAAAAGGATGCATTTTAAAAGATAGATAAATGTAGAGATTTTTCAAAATATGCATTTATATGATATCTAAAGAGAAATACATGTAGAGTTGAAAAATATGTTTTGACAATTGATAGTAAAACAATTTATTTATAATGCCAAATGGTAAAATTTTGGAAATCAATGAATTGTAAATTGACGAAAGATAAACTTATTCGGTATGATTTAATAAAGCAAAATAAAAGATGACAAAAGTTGTTTTGAAAATCTTGAATTCGCGTGACGAGCCTAAAATAAATAAACTAGCGAAGGATTTCTAAGTTTGCGAGCCTACAAATAAATAAGCTAGCGACGGGTTTCAAATCTTAAACTAACCTATGAATAAAACCTAAGTTTGCCTATTCTAAGCATTTCAATAATTACATAAGTGCGATAAATAATATTACAATACAAAGCGAGATAAAAGCTGAATTAAAGAAAGAAATAACAATAAATAAACTCAGGAATATTTGTCGTTATTTACTTTAATCCTAAGTCGTCAAGAACAAACGGTTAGAAACATTTAAATACAAATAACTTCATATCCGTATTCAAAACAGTGAATGTTTTGATCGCGGAGGGCTCAGACTTAAATTTTGAAAAGAACATTCCAATCACGTCGTGGCTGCAAACATATGACTAATGTAGTTTATTTTGATTGTCTCGCCTACTAAACGTGTCGGTCTCTCGGGTGAAATAGAAAAGATCACTATAATCGCGTCGTGGGCTCGAATATATAACTTGTTGGTTATTTTAGTCACCTCGCCTACTAAACATGTTGATCTCGGATAAAAAGGTTTAAGTCTTCATCATTGCCCAGAAGTTATATTTCCGTCTTTGCAACCTGTGTAGGCCTCAAAATCGACGGATATTTTTCATCGGCGATGTAGTATCGTGTTCAAATCAGTAAAATTTTAAATCGAACAGTAAACAAAGCAGCAGAGCGTGATAAAGATATGTAAAAATAGAGGCAGAGAAAAAACAGCTCAAAATGACGCAGTTGTCTAGTTTAAAACAAGAAACAAAGAAACGAAGAGAACGGTAATTTGAATCTTTGAAAGCGATGGATCAAACAGGAAAGCAATATCTGAAAGGTGCGGTGTTTATTTTAAAACAGTAAAAAATGTAAAAACAGTAAAAACAATAATCTGAATCCGAGCAGTAAACTGAAACAGAAAACAGCGCCCGAACAGACGCGGTATTTGTTCAAAACAGTAAAACAATGATATCTGTCGCAAGAAATCTAAAATAGTAAACTTAATAAAACAATAATATATCCGTTGCACAGATATCTAAAACAGTTATACTAAAAAAAACAGAGAAGCGAAGCGAAAGAAAAGCGCGGCCTCGGATTCAATTTCGTCGGCCTTAATGCGATATTAATAAAACAGTAAAACAGTGCCAAAGAAACGAGCAGCGAGCAGTTTAAAATATCCGACCCGAGTTCTGAAATTCTGGAAATATTCAAATCGGGTCGCTCCGACCCGGGTCAGTGACCCGACCCGGATCAGTGTTTCAACCCGGATCAGATTTCAACACCCAATTCAGATAACCAATAACAAGAATATGAAATGCAAGAATTCTGAAAATGTTACCCAACCGGGTCGACCCGACCCGGGTCGATCCGACCGGATCGATGTTTCAACCCTAATCAAATAAATTCATCAATTTCAGATAACCAATGATAACAACAGCAACAATGCAAGAAATTTGGAAATTCAAATCGGGTCGACCCGACCCGGGTCAGTGACCCGACCCGAATTGGAGTTTCAACCCGGAATCAAATAATTTCATCAATTTCAGATAACCAATAATAACAACAGCAGTAATGTAAGAAAATTGGAAAAATCTAAACCGGGTCGACCCGACCCGGTCGTTGAACCGACCAAATCGATGATCCAAATTAAATCTTAACACCAAATTCGGATAACCAACATACATAAATATGAAATGCAAGAATTACTGAAAATGTTACGACAAGGTCGACCGAGTCGGGTCGACCCGACCAAATCGATGAAAAAATCAGAGAATCAAAGGGGATGACAAACCTTTTCGGACTTGATTCTTGAACAACAAAGAAGCCAAAATGTTTTAAACTCAAGAACACAACAAAGTATTTTATGTATATTCCGAAAATCCTTCCAAAATCTCTTTTTTCTTCTCCCGAAAATCTCCTCCTCCAAATGAAGAACAATCATGGGGTATTTATAGGTGGATTCCCCCCCAAAAATCGAGTTTGAAATTCAAAATAAAGGTAAAGATTTCTGATTTTGTGGGTATGGGTCGAAGTGACGGGAGTTGGTGGTGGCAGGGGGTTGGTGTTGGCAGGGGTGAGGTGACCGGCGACGTGGGGTCGCCGGTATGGGGTGTGGGGTCGCGGTCGGCTGAGGGTTTTTCGAGAATGGGGGTTTGAGTTTTTTGATTTTTTTTTTTTGCTTGGGATTTTTGGTTTAGGGGATTAAAAGGGTAAGGGAAAATGGGTCGGGTCGGTTTTGATTTGGCCGATGGGCCTGGCGGGTTTGGGTGCAGGTTGTGGGCTCAGTTTAGGGTTTTCAGGTGGGTAAGCGGGTTGGTCGATTGGGGAGTGGGTGGTCAGGTTGGGAGAGAATGGGGATTTAATTGGGGAGTTTATTTTGGGATTGGGCTTGTGGGAAAATAGGTTTTAGTTTGGGTTGGGTAGGAATTGTTTTGGGTTAGGAAATTGGGTTGGGCTTGGACGAAAATGGGTTTTAGTTTGAGTTGGGTAGGAATTGTTTTGGGTTAGGAAATAAAAAAATGGGTTATGGATTAAAAAATATAAAAGAGGGGTTTAATATAAAAATATATTATATATATATATATTTTGTAAAAGATGTGAATTATTTAAAATAACATAACGACGTGATAATAATAAAAATATAATATTTGCGAAATGCTTAATGCTTAATAAAAGGGAAATGCGATGCAATTTTGCGAGAATAAAATAAGATAGAATTTTTTGGATAAAACTTATGATTGTGATAAAAAATGCAAATGACAGTAAAAAATGCGAATAATAATAATAATAAGAGAATAATATGCATATATATATATATTTAAAAATTGTTTTAAAAGTGTCAAAAATGTTAAAAATTACGAATAAAATCATAAAAGATGGGACAAAATTGGGTGTCAACATTCTCATATTAGGGTGTTTGGGTGTTTATGCTATCCATTTTTCTGTCCACTATAATTAATAAACTTCAAGCCCGTTCTAACGCTTGTATGTTTTTGGGTTATCCGTCTAATCATCGTGGTTACAAATGTTTTGATTTATCTTCTAATAAAATCATAATTAGTCGCCATGTTATTTTTTATGAAACCCAATTTCCATTTGCTAAATTGTATAATTCCGTGTCTAGTACTTATAATTTTTTGGATGATGGTCTCTCACCGTATATTCTCCATCAGTGGGCCCAACCTGCCCGTGATCCAAATCTGCCAGCAAGCCCACTGCATGCTGGCCCACATAGTCTCGGTACCGTTCCAGATTCTCTGCCAGCATGCCCACTACCTGCTGGCCCAAATTCCCCCAACCCAATTTCTTTGCCACCCATTCTTTCTGGCCTAATATTTTCACCAATCACGGTCCACTATCTCGGCCAGCAGGCCCAGTGCCTGCTGGCCCAATTCAAAATACCGTCGATCCATTAAAATCAGCCGGCATGCCCACTGCATGTTGGCCCATCCCGAGAACCATCCCAACCTATTTCTATTCTAAGTCAAGGGCCCGTTACTCATAGCCAAAGGGGTATTTTTAAACCAAAATGACATTTTAATCTTAATTCCAATGTCAATAAATCACCCCTACCACGTAACCCAGTGTCTGCCTTTCATGACCCGAATTGAAAAATGGTCATGGATGATGAATATAATGCTCTTATTGAAAATAAGACGTGGGAGTTGGTGCTCTATCCCCCCGGTGTCGATGTTATTCGTTCTATATGGATTTTTACTCGTAAGAAAAAAATTGGTTGTTGTTTTTAGAGGCATAAGGCCCGCCTTGTAGGGGATGGAAAAACTTAACATGTTGGAGTGGATTGTGGAGAGATATTTAGTCTGGTGGTCAAATCAGCTACCATTCGCACTGTTCTCAGTCTAGCTCTCTCGAAAGCATGGCTCATTCATCAGCTAGATGTGAAAAATAATTTCTTACACGGTGATCTCAAGGAGACAGTATACATGTATCAGCCCTTTGGGTTTCAGGGACCCCAATTATCCTAATCATGTATGTTTGCTCAAGAAGTCCTTATATGGGCTTAAAAAGGCCCCACGGGCTTGGTATAAGAGGTTTGCAGATTATGTGTCTACTATTGGGTTTTCTCACAACATTGTCAGATCATTCTCTATTCATATATCGTCGTGATACTTCTCTGGCATACATTCTGTTATATGTGGATGATATTATATTGACTGCCTCTTCTGATAATCTGCGCAAGTCTATCATGTCTCTTCTCAGTTCAGAATTTGCTGTGAAAGACTTGGGGCCCTTGAGTTATTTTTTGGGTATAGCTGTCACACGTCATGCAGGTGTTCTATTTTTATCACAAAGGAAGTATGTTGCTGAGATTATTGAGAGAGTTGGCATGTCATCTTATAAGTCCTCTTCTACTCCGGTTGAGTGCTACTTGTAGCACACCTTACGAGGATCTAACCCACTATCGCAGTTTTGCAGGAGCTCTTCAGTATCTTACTTTTACGAGGCCTGATATTACTTATGCGGTGCAGCAGGTGTGTTTATTTATGCATGATCCAAGGGACGAGCACATGCATGCGCTTAAACGCATTATACGGTACATACATGGCACACTTGATTATGGTTTGCATTTATATCCATCCTCCATCCCTACTCTCGTGTCTTAAACAGATGCTGATTGGGGAGGATGCCCAGATACCAGACGTTCGATATCTGGTTATTGTGTGTTTCTTAGTGATAACTTGGTCTCGTGGTCGGCAAAACTCCAGGCCACTTTATCGCTATTCAGTGCGGAGACCGAGTATCGAGGGGTAGCCAATGTGGTGTCTGAGTGATGTTGGCTGCGCAATCTTCTATTAGAGCTTCACTTTCCTATTCAGAAAGTTACCTTGGTTTACTGTGATAATGTTAGTGCAGTCTATCTCTCTGGAATCCGGTCCAATATCAGCGCACTAAACACATCGAGATGGATATTCACTTTGTTCGCGAAAAGATAGCTCGTGGACAAGTTCGTGTCTTGCATGTCCCTTCACGGTACCAAATTGCTGACATCTTTACTAAGGATCTTCCCTTAGTTCTGTTTGAAGATTTTAGGGACAGTCTCAGTGTACGACAATCGTCCGCTATGATTACGGGGGTGGAAAAGACATGATATATATTAATTAAGGATTTTGTATATAATTTACCATATTTGTAGAATTCTTGTATAAATATAATTATGGTAGTAGTATTATATTAGAAAAATATATTAGTCTTGTATTATGAAAAGATAAATTTATTTTCCATTATTAGATATTATATATCATGTATATATACTTCTTCATTAATAAAAATAAAGAATGAAGATTATTCTATTTTAATTATATATATTGCCCTTTATTTTTTGTTGTGGCCTGTGAATGTGACGTGGGGTGTTTTTAGAGTTTCTTGGAAAGGCAATGTATAGTACTACTAGTTACACTTTTTGGGGTACTTAATAAACTCCATATTGAAAGATCTTATATATATACATAGGTGAAGAAGCAGTTGGACGTGGAGTACAACTCGGAAATCCGTCCTGTCGAGGGTAAATTTAATAAGTTTGCTAACGGAAATGGTATATTTGATCACAAAGTTTGATGGATTACAATGTTAAATTATAAATCATAGTTGGAGGGTAAATTTTACCCTTTTCCCTATTTTTTAACATGGCTGATGAAAAAATTGAGCCTATATGGTTGTTGAAGTGGCAAGCATGAGCTTCTTGATAATATGCAGGCAATTACTGAGAGAATTAAAGAGGGGAAATTGAGGAAGAGCAATGAAAGGAAAATGGTAAGGGGGGGGGGGGGGGGAGCTCCACCATTTTAAGAATAAGCATTTTCTTGAAATGAAAGGAAAATGTGTTTTCACTTCATTTTCTAGAATTGGACCAACAAATCCAAGTAGGATTCAGGGAAGGGGGGACTATTTCGTGGAAAACACGTGGACCAATAAGCAACCAAATTCCATCGAAGAAGACATTAGTTTTTAGGGCGAATAACGATTTTGGTCCCTGTGTTAATAGGTATATTCTATTTTGGTCCATGTATAATTTGGCTAAGCATAAATGCATAATTAACCTTCAATGAATAGAAAATGTGTAATTTTGATCCCTCAAACTAATGATAATTAAAAAATTAAGGAAATCATTAAGTAAAAATAAATAAGAGTTAGCCGCGCAGATCATTGAAAAGGGAGAGGATTCCGTTAATTAAAGGGAGAATTAGCAGCGGGCAGATCTTGAGAAGTCATTTTTAAAAAAAATCTCTTTTCTTAAGTATTTTTAATTAATGATTTCTTAAAGTTTTTAACTTTATAGCTTGAGGGGTCAAAATTGCACATATATGTTAATTAAAGGTTAATATGCTTAGTCAAATTATACATGAACCATAATTAAAATACACTTATGACACAGGGACCAAAATCATTATTTACATAAAATATTTTTTTTCCTTTCCCTCTCAAACTTAAAACTTAATTTTTTTTACCTCTCAGTTGCTTAGGGACGAAGCCTCACATGCCCTACTGGGGCTATAGACCCCAACAAAAAAAAAATTACTATTACTATATTAGCAATTGTCAAAAAGCCCCCACCCATAAAAAACATTAGCCCCAACATTTTGCTACTCTTAAATTATCCAAGCCCAATAAATTTGCAAAAGAAAATCCATAAGCCCAACAAAAGAAAAAAAAATACTAGTCTATGAATACACAACAAAGTCAGTGTATGTGCTGATTAAAAAATAGTGTCGTCTTTCTCTATTAAAATAAAAAAAAATACTTTGTCTTTTTCAGGGTTTCACGCTCGAGACCAACTTAGAAATTGGTGATTCTTCTTCAGTTCTTTTCTTGTGGTCTTTTTCAAGACTTTGGTTTTTGCGCTACTCATCTTTATTTAGTACATGTAAGATTTTTTCATCATCTATTCAATTTCATTATAATAGTTATTTTTTGTGAACCCTAATTAGTGTAAATTTATTATTATTTGAATTAATTAGTGTTTGATAAATGATCATATAGTTTTGAATTATTGTAGAACATTATTGTTGTGGATTTAAAGATTGTATTAAGAGTAAGACGAGCTTATCTATTAAAGGGGCCGTTTCAACCTAGAAACCACAACTTTCCATGGAGCCAACCAGATGATAAAATTCAAAAAATGAGGTTTGTTGAAACTTGGTTTGACAAATATCCAGATTGGTTGGAGTATAACATAACGGAAGATAAAGCATATTGTCTTTACTGCTATCTTTTTAGGACTCAAAATAATCAAGGTGGGGCAGATTCATTTGTCAGAGTTCGATTCAATAATTGGAAAAAGAGGGAGAGATTTGATGTTCATGTTGGAGGACATAACAGTTTTCATAATCAATCAAAAAAGAAATGTCAAGATCTAATGAATCAAAACCTTACAAGAAGTGTTTCTACTCTATTTACTCATAAAGCAAATAAAGAGAGAACCAACTACCGTATTCGGTTGAATGCAGCTGTTACATCTGTGCGTTTATGTTTGAATCAAGGACTATCATTTCGAGGTAGAGATGAATCTGAGCTGTTAAGAAATAAGGGCAACTATCTTGAAGTTTTTCATTTGCTTGCTGATAATAATGAGCAAATAAAGAATGCCTCATTCGAAAATGCTCATCTAACTTCACAATTAGTTTCATATGATATTTGTAAAGTTTTTGTTGCTGAAACTACTTCTGTGGTCATCAAAGATATCGGTGATAAATTTTTTACAATCTTGGTTGATGAGTTACGTGATGCATCAATGAAGGAGCAAATGACAATTTGTTTAAGATATGTGAACAATGAGGGACGGATAATTGAACGTTTTCTTGGTATAAAACATGTTCCAAATAAAACTGCAGCTTTACTCAAGGAGACTGTCGAATGATTACTCTCTGAGAACTGAAGAAAAGACTAACGATACTTATTTTCACATCGAGTGCTTTTATGGTGTTTGGACAAACAACTTATGGAGTTAAATAGCCAATTTTCTGTGACAAATGCTGAATTGCTTATTTTTGTTGGGTGTCTTAATCCTAGAAATTCATTCTTTGCTTTCAACAAGGAAAGTCTCGTCAAGTTTGCTCGATTGTATCCTCGGGAGTTTTCTTCACATGATCTAGAGTTACTTGATAATCAACTTGAGACTTATATTATTGACATGCATAGTAGCATTGAGTTTTCAGCAATTATTGGCATTGGAGATCTTGCAAAGAAGATAGTGGAAACAAAAAAATACGGAATTTATCATTTGGTTTACACGCTTCTTACCCTAGCATTAACTTTGCCAGTTGCTACTGCAAGTGTAGAGAGAGCCTTTTTTGCTATGAGCATCATCAAAGATCGACTGCGAAATCGAATATCGGACGATTGACTTAATGATTTATTAGTACCTTATATTGAGAACGAAATTTTATATGAGATCAGCAACGAAGCCGTTATGCAACGGTTTCAGACTATGAAATCTTGTCGAGAAAAATTGTGATTATATTTTCATTAATCTTGAACGATTTGTATTTATGTTATTTAGAATTTAAATTATTACCTACTTTTTAAAATTTGTATAATATAATAGTAGTCCCCTCAGAAAAAATTGGTTGGTTTCGTCTTGGTTGCTTATGTAGTTTTTGTTATTGCAGTGCAATTATAGCCATAAGTGCTAGAATAGATACCCTCCGTATATGTAGCCGTCCTCCCCCCCCCCCCCTTCCCCTTCCCCTTCCCCCTCTCTCTCTCGCTTTGCCCACGCTATTGTGAGAAGCAGAGATGAATTGGAACTGGAAGTTGAAAAAACGAATATTTGAAGTTAAAGATGAAAAATGTATTCGAATATTGAAAATGTTTTTGGACATAAGTTTTAATTTTGAAAACAAAAAGGTTATAATTTTGTGAATGAAAATTATTACCTTCTTAATTTTAGCTTATGTGTCTTAATCCTAGAAATTCATTCTTAGAGCTTAAATAAGTAAAAATAGAAAAAAAAAACCTTTTGAATCTCGTGGTTCTAAATTAAAGGTGTGTATGACATATTAAAAATATTTTTTGAGTCTTATGATCTTAAACATGTCATATCATTCTTATGAGGCTATGTCTTAAGAATAAAATGGAAATGTTGAAACTAATAAAAACTTACTGAATATATAAATATGACATTCTTTGAAAATAGATTAAAAAGAAAAATAACACATCAACTAATTAAAACGAAAAAAGTATTTCACTTGAAATACTCCTCACACTATTAAGAAATCTCTATTTTATCATTGAAAAATGTTCAGTGGCTATTTCTCACTGAATGTTGGTGGAAAAAACATAAATAGTAGTGTTTTCACACAGAAAAATTAAGAAGCTTCCCAGCGTTTCAATGAGAACATGTTTCTCACCATGCGTTTTTTCCCGTGAGCTAGTTCGATGGAAATGAGATGAAAAATCATATTTTATAATATAAATTTTTCACTGAATGTCGATGAGAAAAACCTCAATTTTTAGTAGTTTCAGACCATCTTTTCAACTTCAAATTCTCTATTGAAGTTGAAGAGACGGAATAATGACAAAATTTGCAGATGATATTATTTATTTTCAAATTGAATCATGTGCATGTCTACAAAATACTGCAGCTATTGAATTCACACCGACATGCAATTGTTTTTCTCCATAAGCTTTCATGTGGTTGATGTTTGGAGTTAATTCAATCCCTTTTGTACACTAATTGTCAAAAATCTTTAATTCGACCATATCTTACAAATTTTGTTTACTTCATGTTGCTAGAAGTTGAAATGATAGAGACGGGCGCAGGGTTGGTTCATACAATAAATCACACGCACACATGCATGAAATTTCTTAGAAAATGAGGTGTTTGTCTAGGTGGAAGAAGATTAAATGGAAAAGGTATAGTTTTAAGTTTATTTTATGATGATGATGAAGGGGGAAGTCAAAGAAGGAGAGATGACCCCATTTGGTACTTGGTAAGCCTTAAAGAAGGGAATTTATCCAGAAAATCACACTATTTGTGGTATGGAGAAAGATCTTTTGCCGACTTTTTATTATAGCAAAATTGAACTCCATTTTATTGGAACATGTGTGTTGTATTATATTTTTGGGATGATATTTGGTGGGGTTTGACCAAAAAATATTATATTAATATTTATTTATTTGTCTTGAACCGAGGATTTTTCAAAAACAGTCTTTCTATCTATCAAGGTAGATATAAAGTCTATGTATATAATCTACCCTCTCCAGACTCCACGTTGTGGGACATGTTGTTGTTGTTATAGTTATCTACAACATAAATGAGGTCACACGGTGTGTCTGTGTGAGTGTGTATACGACATTAATTTGAATTTCACAAATTTAAACGAGGCTTTAGTCCGTTCTGGAAATTCATTAGATTGGTTGTACATATTTGTTTTCATTATACATTCTCGAATGGTGAGGTCAAATCTCAGCAACAGTGATATACACATCATAGGATCACACGATTGCTTAATTTTTAATCTTGTGCTTTTAGGATAAGGTTCTAAAAGTTGGCGAGTCAAAGTGAAATTTATTAAAAAATTCTGTCTATGTGAATTTACTCAAATTGTCAGTTTTAAGTCCGAATAGAAAACATATCACGATCAACAAAAAATTAGTCGATTGATGAGGAGTTCTCGTAATATAAACCATCACTGTATTTCGAAAGAGCTAGTAGAAACCAAATTCACATTAAGAAAGCTTGTGTTAATTATGATATATTTTGGGCTAATGGGCTATATTTCTCCTTTACTTTTATCTAGTTTCTTTTTGAGTTTTTGTGATAGTAAAATAATCTTCTTTCGCTTGTAAAGTATTTTTGCTTCTATTATCTTGTTTGAGTCAATCTTGTGTGCACCAAAAATATTTGCGTTAGATGATCAGGAAAAAGGTTTGACTATCACCACTCTCAATTTTGACGAGGCACAACCATGAAAGTAATGAAAAAAAAAAAAGTTATGTAGTTGGACAAACTCTAGGTAAATATTAGCACATTAAGATATTGAATACATATTTGTTTTAACTAATTTCTGTTACGAACAAAAATTAAATAGACGACCAATGATCGTTCATGACTTCATATGGTCACTGTAATAATTAATCGAAGTATTTTCATAGCAACATCACAAGTGGTCCAAAAATTACAAAAGAATGAATGAGTAGTCTTTTTCTTGTGTAAAACGAATTAAAAATATGTAAGTCGTAAGAATATCCTCTACTTGAGGTCTAGTATATAGAAATTTACCTACCATAGATAGACAAGAAAAAGAAGTGATAGAAAAACAAGTTGCTTCATCCTATTAAAAGGAACAAACTGGTCCACCCTTAAATAATTATGGAAAGTGAAAAAGAATTGAGATCATAAGGATAAGAGATTGAATAATAATTAAAAAAAAAAGAGAAAAGCAAAAGCTTAGACCTTCGACAAAAAAGTATAGAAATCCCAACTAAAAACTTAAAAATCGCCAGAAGACACCAACAAAAGGAGGTAGATCTAGAATGACATCAAGTCTTAATTTACTACTACTTCCTTTTTTGTGTGGAAATTTAATGTCTTATTTTACTTCCTATGAGTTGATTAAACTTGCTTATATATAGCTATATATTTTTATCAATTTCTCAAATTTAAAACATAAAAGTTTTATCTTGTCATAGTTTACGGAAATATTTGGGTATCCAACCCAAAATCCTAAATTAATGGATGGAACTGTAAAAAAATGGGTCTTGGGCATAACTCAACCCCAAATGCTAGCTTGTAGGGTGAGGATTGTCCAAGTCCATATAAAGAGTCCATGTTTCAATTCCCTATCCGATGTGGGACTCTTAACACTCCCTCGCACGCCCAGACCTCGTTAACTGGAGCGTGAACAATATAATTTAGGGGTCTAACATCGGTGAACAAAGAATTGGAATGGGTCAGACTCTGATACCATGTAAAGAATGGATATTGGGCCTAACGCAACCTCAAATGCTAGCTTGTAGGGTGAGGATTGTCCAAGTCTATATAAGGAGTCCATGTTCTCATTCTCTATCCGATGTGGGACTCTTAACACAACCTAGAAACATGTAAAGAAAATTATATTTTTGAGAACGAGGAATACATAGAATAAATAGGGATACGTACATGGAAAGATACGAAGCAGGGTTGAGGAAATCCGACAAAAACAATGAGAGTTCTTATCTGATATACTCAAAGCCCGCTGTAATTGAAGGGTGCCAAACGCTGTGGGAAAGTAAAAACAAAATGAAATAAATCGAATGCCAATTCTGTTTCCGAATGTCGGCAATTATGTCATCCGACACCAGTAACAACACTTAGCAAAACACTAACTTTAAAGAGTAAATGCAAGCGGAATTTAAAAAATACAAAGGTTTAAAATTTTTATAAGTTATATATATTATATAACTTATGATGGTCAATGACCAACTGTATTGTATATATATTATATACAAAGTTACAAATTCATTTCTTTACAGATTTACAAGATAAAATGGAAAATAATTAAAAGTTGAAGTCGCAGATGACTTCTGCCTGAAAAATATAATTAAGTAGACATAGACAACATCTCATTACAATCGCTCCATACAAAACCAATCTAGAATCTAAACAACAATTGTAATGTTGGACAGAATATTGTAGACACACTCATGCAACACTTGTGATCCAGATTTCTGAGATGAAATCCCGAGAGCTCTCTTGGTATTTTTGCAATCTGATTCTAGATATCGATTCACTGTAGTAGCCTCTCTATTTATAGTAGAGAGTCTTCTTTGACGAGCTCATCGATCTGTTGAGAAGGTTGAGAAAAAGGTGGGCAGCTGGTGTGTTTGTTGGAGAAGATCATATTGTAAAATCTTATAACATCTTTGATTTGTTCCTCATGCAAAGCAATAGCCTTGAATCGTTCTTCCCACGTTTTTCACCGACTTCTTTTTACCTTGCCAAGTCATTTTTACTTCATAGTAATAATTACAAAAATATTACTTTATTCCGTGAAGTAAGGCAAAACTATTTTTCGAAGATGTTGGTCCGAATGTTATGACATTTGTCCCAAGATTTTTATGCATTCAAATCAGTACTTCAGAAGATATGTTGGGTCAAATTTCACAACACGAAACCCAACATTAACAATCTCCCCCTTTTTGCCTTTCTTCACAAAACACATTATAAAATGTACAAACGACTTAGAGCATTATCACAGATGTTGTCCAACACCTGTGACTACTAACAAGCTCCCCCTTAACCTGTGATGTCATACAAACAAAACGTGTGTATACCAAATCATAGGATTAGAAATGATATGTGCACACATATCATCCAATATACACAACACAAAAAGAAAGAACCCATTGTCAGAATAAACCATTGTCCAAAATAAACATCCACATGGATCAACCATTAACCAAAACACAAAGCAGTTCATAATCCAAACAATCATAAACCAAACATTAAAAGCTCATGGTGCAGCACATCAGCCCGCTTCTTCCTAGCTCATTATGCAGCAGCTTCCAGCGGCTTTCTACTTCTGCATAACAACCTCAGCTTCAGCCCTCAGCCTTAGCCTGTTCAGCAACACCTTCTTCCTTTTGCACATCAGTATCAACAGCTTCTTCAGCAGCAGCACCATGTGCACCTTCATTCTCTTCCCCCTGCTCCCCCTACACAGAAGCATCTCCCCTTTTTTGTGAAGAAAGTAATAGCAAGAAATGGTCTTTGGCTTGAACCAAGGCATCCCTAGCAACATCAACCTCTGAAATTTATTGGTTGATTTTTGCTATTTGACCCACTAGCCAGTGTGTTGACAGGGTCGGCTGTATTGAACTATTGTTGCCCTGAATGTTGGTGACATTCCTGGCAACATTCTCACATTCTGCTTCCTTCTTCCAAGACAAGTCAATAACTCTTTCTTTGCTCTTTAAAATTGCCTTGTTTATTGTGTAAAGGTCAGAAGCCTTTCCTACAATATCCTATCTCTTAGGTTCAAAGCCTTGGGTAGTCAAGATTTGGTAGATTAGAGAGGGAAATTGAAGGATTAAAGTTGATTCTTTTTTCAGCCAAGTTGGCAACTTGATAAAAGATCATCTTTCTTAAATCAACTTTTAAGCCTTTCCCAATTTTAAACAAGAGGGAAGCTTGTTCATATGTCACAACTGACTCATTCAAGGAAGGAAGCCAATTGTGAATAGCAGTTTTGTGGAGGGTAGAAAATAAGGTTGTTAGTTTTGAAGCTGGGCATCTAGGGATCCACTTTTTCATAATACCTCCAGTGAGGTATTCAATCATTTTATCCCTATTTAGTCTCTCTTCAGCATCAAGTCTCATACATTGATTTATAATAGAGGGTGTAAACTAATAAATCTTGTTATAGAGATATACCTTCCAAATTTTTTTTTGAGGAGACATCCTCTATAGCAGGACTAAGATTAGCATAAAACAACCTAATCACTTCATCAACGTAGGGTTCTTTTTCTATGACAATTTTGAGAAGATGTCTATCCTTGAGGAATTCTATCAAGCCATATTTAGTACATGAAGTGATATCTAACACTTTCTCAGGTCTAATTACTATATTCTTGTACCAGTCCCATTTATCGTATTTAGCTTTAGAATAGAATTTTTCTGAGAAAGCACATACCTCAATATCTGAATCAGACATGGCTGAACTCTCGGATTTGGTACTACTAGAGGATGTTGTTGTATATGCCTCTGCAGATATTGGCTGAAATGTTGTGTGAGATGTTGTAGCATCAGTGGCAACATTTGGATCAACCTTGTTCTAGTACTCCTGGGAACACCCTTAGGTAAGAATTGTTTTAGGAGAGTTTCATCATGGATTTCCTCGTCTGCTTGAGGCATGCTGGGTTGTTCAGAAGTAGATGGTACTTTCTCACTTTTCTCTTCCTCAGTTGAGAACACATAGTCTGAATCACCACTGGCATTACTCGAGTAAGAGGGTTTAGATCTTTTGTTGCTTGAACCTTCATGGATTGTTTTCTCAAACATCCTACTCTACCAACGAGTAGGAAAGGTAGATGACCTTGGTCTTTTACCCAAAGATGAAAAATCAAAAGTATGATCAACATCTATATGATTGTTATTATCTCCCGAGTAACTAATATCTAGAGGTCCATCATCGCCTCTAAGAACTATTGCAGTACACCGATTTTTAGGTAGATTTGTGGAAGAATATAGGCCCAGTTGTTTAGGGGTATTAAGCTTGGGTTTTTCTTATTCTGATGAAGGGCTAATGCTCATGGGAGTGTTGGGTGGAATGTTGGTTGATATTTGTTCTGACATTTGAGAGATTTACATAGGTGAAGCTTGAGGAGAGGTTTTTGAGATTGAGATTGGAGTTTGATTTGGTGAGTCCATCGGGTAAGAGAATGTATACCCGATGTGATTTTCCCCTCTTTTTTTATGGGAAAATTCAAAAATGATAAAATAATAGCAAATGAGAGAAATATTTATATACATGGCTAACCTTTCTTAGCAACAAAAATCCCTTAGTTTAAGGTATTTCATTTTTACACAATAACTTACACCTAAAATATTGGGATAAACATCACGGTAGGAATAAACTATAATCTCATCATTTTAAATTTAGAAATTCATGTAAACAAGGCTTATAATAGGGAGTAGGATCTGATATTTCAACGATAAGATAAACACAACATCCAAACACATATCGCCTTCTGAAAATGTCAACAACAATGTTAGCAACATTTTGGACGACACAAGTATTTTGATCCCACAAGAATTTTCAGATTTGGCAACTAACCAAGACACGTTTTATATGTACTTTATGAGTTTGACCACTGAACCAATGTAATATTTTTTCATTGTGTCCTTGGTCTAATCATATAACACATATAAAAGATTTTTTCATGTCAAAATAAGAATACTTTTATGGCATTCCCAAATCTCTTTTGAAGCACTCGATACTCCTATAGAATAGGAACGATATATTTTCATGGCCTTTGCCCATTTTTTACAGTGGCCAAATATATGTAAAGGTTTTGCCTTATTCTGATACTCCCTCTTTATGATATATACAATATATATGTATATATCATCGCAGAGAACGATATCACATTGAAAACATATTCTTATTGCAGGATCATGCTTGTGTGACCAAAGTTTATGCACTATACAACAACAATAACCAGTTAGTGATATAACATAGGTAAATGTCACCCGAAATGTTAGACAATGTTTTAGCCGACATTCATAAAAAATGCCTTCTTTTTAGAGATTACAAAGACCAAGAGATTTCTTCAAACTAGAAAATCTCTCATGGTCCAAAACTTTTGTAAAAATATCAGCTAGTTGATGAAGAGTGTCAGCATGTTCAATTTTAACTAGCTGTTTTTCAACTAAATCTCTTAAAAAGTAATGTCTAATATCAATATGTTTTGTACGTGAGTGCGGAACTGGATTTTTGGAAATATTTATAGCACTCAAATTATCACAGTACAAGATCAAAATGTTGCTAGTAAATCCATAGTCGTCTAACATGTGTCATAGCCATATTAATTGAGAGCAACAACTTCCACCTGCTACATATTCAGATTCAGCAGTTGAAAGTAAGACACAGTTTTGTTTACGACTATACCATGAAACAAGGTTATTGCCAAGATAAAAATATCACCCACTTGTACTTTTTCTACCATCCACATCTCCAGCCCAATTCGAGTCACTAAATCCTATTAAGTTAGGATTAGTGTCTTTGGAATACCATATTCCCGACTCACATGTGCCAGCAACATATCGAATAATACGTTTCACGGCATTTAAGTGAAATATTTTGGGACAAGCTTGAAAACGTGCACAAATACAAACACTAAACATAATATCTGGACGACTAGCAGTAAGATAAAGAAGGCTACCTATCATAGATCGATATAATGTTGAGTCGACATTTTCACCAACATTATCCTTACATACCTTCTGCGATGAACCCATTGGCGTTTTCATCTGTTTAGCATTCTCCAAACCAAATCTTTTAACTAGATTATTGACATATTTACTCTGTGAGATGAAAATCCATATTCACATTGCTTTTTCTGTAAGCCTAAGAAAAAAGTTAATTGTCCAAGCATGCTCATTTCAAATGTTGATGACATAGCTTCAACAAATGAATTTAGATACGACTGAGAAGTCGATCCAAAGACTATGTCATCCACGTAGATTTGAGCAATAATAATATCTACACCATGTCGTTTAATAAACAAGGTACGATCAGCTTCGCCACGGTTAAAACCAAATTCAAGAAGAAAATTAGTTAAACGATCATATCATGCATGAGGGACTTGTTTCAACCCATACAAAGCATTTTTGAGCTTGTACACATAGTGTGGATGGTAAGGATCTTCAAATCCTTTTGATTGTTCAACATATACCTCCTTGTCTAGATAACCATTTAAGAAGGCACATTTTATATCCATTTGGTGTAAAGTAATTTCCAGATAACAAGCAATATCAAGTAAAAGTCTAATTGATTCAATTCTAGCTACATGTGCGAAGGTTTCATCAAAATCAATTCCTTCAACCTGAGTATAACCTTGTGCAACTAGACATGCTTTGTTTTTAACAACTGTTCCTGATTCGTCTGATTTATTTTTAAAAATCCACTTAGTTCTAATTACATTTGTATTATTTAGATGTGGAACCAAGTCCCATACTTCATTTCGAGAAAATTGTTCAAGCTCTTCTTCCATTGCTTGTATCCATAAATTATCTTTAAGTGCTTCTACAACATTCTTTGGTTATAATGTAGATATAAAACAAGAAAGACTAACCTCTTGGTATATGGTTGGCATACACACATACCTTACCATTTCTCTATAGTTGAGTGGTTTTTTGCCTCTTGTTCTAATTCCTTCAAAAACTCCCCTATCAATTGGCTCGTTAGATGGTTCTTCCTAATCCTTGATGAGGGGTCCCTACGAACTTGGTCTAACAATTCAGCACTCGACTCCTCATCTGTGGTCTCTATTACTGTTTCAGATGTCGCTCCAGGTGTGGCAACATTTGTGGCAACATCCGATTCTTCTACAATCTGTGGACTTTCCACTGTATCTACATTGTTATTTTCAATAGTTTTTCCTGAAATATCAGAAAGATCATCAAAGATAACATTTACAGACTTGTATAGTTCTGGATCTCAGATTGTATACTCAATAAGCATGACTATTTTGTGAATAGCCAATAAAAATTCCTTTATCACTCTTAGAGTCAAATTTTGCCAAATGATCCCTGTCATTTAAAATATAACAAATACACCCAAAAATATGAAAGTAACACAAGTTTGGTTTCTTTTCATTTATAATCTCATAGGGTGTCATCTTTGTTCTTGACCTTAAATAGACTCTAATAGCGATGTGATTAGCAGTATTCAAGGCTTCTGTCCATAAACGTTTTGACAAGTGTTTATAACTAAGCATAACTCTAGCCATTTCTTGCAATGTCATATTCTTCCGTTCTGCAACCCCATTATGTTGATGAGTTTTTGGGGTAGAAAACTCATAAAAATTTCCTTTTTCTCACAAAAAATTATGAATGAACTATTTTCAAATTATTTTCCATGGTCGGATCTAATCCGAAAAATAGGAAAATAGAACAAATTTCTAATTCTAGAGTGCAAGATTTTAAACATGTCAAACGTTTGTAGCAATTGAACCCATTAAATCCATATGTAGCAATTGAAAACAGTGAGACGTACCTGAATGTTGTCCGTCATGTTGGAAAATATTATGAGAGACACTGGTTTGCTTAACTTTCAAACAATCTTCACAGACAGTTTTACTTTTATGGCTAAGTTTGGGTATGCCTCTAACCGTTTCATATGAGACTAATTTTTCTAAATTGCGATAGTTGACATGCCCCAATTTTTGATGTCATAGTGTTGTATCATCGATCTTAGCATTGTTGCATGTTTCTTGTCTTACAACAAGATAGCAACTGTCACATATTCTTGTACATGTCATAACACATGTATTTGATTCATTCGTAACTTTACATGCATTCTTATTAAACTTTACCTCAAGATTGTCATCACACAATTGACTAATACTAATCAAATAAGCCATTAAGCCCTCAACGTGTATGACATTTCTTAAGGCTGTAAATCCAGGAACATCCAAGATCCCTTTTTCAATTATTTTGCTTTTACTCCCACCTCCATAAGTCACGTTTTCTACATTGAATGACTCATAGTTATTTAGAAAAACTTTTGTACCTGTCATGTGGCGAGAAGATCCACTATCAAAGTACCAAGAACCTGAAATGTTAGTTCTTAATGCAGTTATGACAACATTACAAGTTACATCCTTTTTAGGAACTCAAATGCTCTTAAAATATTTTTTATCTTTTGGCTCAGAAATGTTGCTTCGATGTTTATCCGGAGTGTTGGACAACAATTTAGGCAACATTTTGGTCCCAGAAATTTAAAGTTTGAAACAATATGATTTTAAGTGTCCAGGGGAGTTACAGTGATGACATACAAACTTCATATTCTTTGACATTTCTGAGAACCTATTATTCATCCCTTTTTCTTTTACAAAGCGTATTTTCTCATTTTTATCAAAGAGATTAGAGCATATGGTTTTAAGAGAGTTTTCGTACCCAATACCTGCATGTGAAGGTTTACTAAAATTGAGTATCTCATTCAATTTAGAAGTCCATGTGTTGAGCTTGCGGAAAGTTGCTTCGGCTAAATCCAATTTTGCACGAATCTTACCAAATTCAATATCCTTTTTGGTAAGTGCAACCTCAAGTTGGGTTATCGTGCATGTTAATTCTAAATTCTCATGAGTTAAAGATTTTACATTTTGTCAAGTTGTTTGGATTCTATGATTAAGGCTTTACAAATACTTTATAATTCATTAATTATATCATCTTTGCATTCAACTTGATCGATACAATCAACCTCACTAACAGAAATAGAACCACTAAAGCAATTAACATCAGAATAGTTAAAGAATTCATACCTTTCGGATGTCGCTGAGGATGTTGATGTCGTTGCTGATATTAGAGAAAATGTCGTGACATCTGAGATAACATTATATACGACATCTTCATTATCCGATAGAGACTGTTCGAAAACAGTGGCCAGCATTGTTTGTGTTTCAATTTCACGATCTCCTTCCTCTTCTTCTTCATCATCACTAAGAGAAACTCATATGTTCTTACCAAATTTTCTAAGAGTTTTTGCACATTCGTTAGCATAATAACCCCAACCTGAGCATGCATGACATTGCACGGACTCAAGTTGTTTGGGATCAAATTTGGTACGATCAGAGTTGGTTCTTCTTAGTTGATTTCTTTTTGTACATTTGGAATGAATCTAGTGGGATTTTGATTGAAGACTTAGTTTTTATGCTTTTTAGATTTAGATTGATTTCTCTCATTGTTGAACTTACTCACCATCGAATTGTATTTTCGAGTGAGTAAGGCAACATTTGCACCTTCACCAATTTCTTCAAGATTTTCATCATATTCTTCGATTTGACTCTCCGATGATTGAACTTGAAGTGCCAGATTCTTGCTTTTATAAAATTCCTTTTGATTCTCAATGTTCATCTCATAAGTTTTGAGTATGCTCATCAAGGTATGAAGGTCCATTGTGGCAAGATTGTGAGCTTCTTCAATAGCACAAATCTTTAAATTAAACTTTTCAGGAAGAGAATGGAGAGTCTTTTCAACAAGTTGAGTATTGGTTAATGGTTCACCAAGCACTTGACATTCATTTGAGATGTAAATCAACTTTTCAAAATAAGATTTAATAACATCCGCTTCTTTCATCCTTAAACGTTCATTTTTACTCATGAGCATGTGTGGCTTTGTTCGACGAACACTTGAGCTCCCTTCACAATGAATTTGTAAAGCATCTCATGCGTCATTGGCCGTGGGGCAGTTTTGAATGAGTTTGAACATGTAAAGATCAACTCATCCAAAAATTGCATTTAAGGCCTTTTCGTTAAATTTAGCATAATTGGTTTCTTCTGTAGTCCATTTGAATTCAGGTTTAGCAATAATGTCACATTCTTCATCAAGTGACAACATTGGAACAACATACCCATTGGTTATAGATGTCCATGCACGAATATCAATTAATTTGATATGTGAACGTAGGTGAATCTTTCAATAAGCATAATTTGATCCATCTAAAATAGGAAGTCTACCAATAGTCGAATTTGCCGGATCTATAGCTTATGACAACAGGACCAAGCACTTATTGTGTTAAGTGTTGGCTCTAATACCACTTGAAGGGTGTCAAACGCTATGGGAAAGTAAAAACAAAATGAAATAAATCCAATGTCAATTCTGTTTCTGAATGTTGGCAATTATGTCATCCGACATCAGTAACAACACTTAGCAAAACAGTAACTTTAAAATGTAAACGCAACGGAATTTAAAGAACACAAATGTTTAAAATTTTCATAAGTTATATATATTATATAACTTATGATAGTCAATGACCAAATGTATTGTATATATATTATATACAAAATTATAAATTCCTTTCTTTACAGATTTACAAGATAAAATGAAAAGGAGTTAAAAGTTGAAGTCGCAGATGACCTCTGCCTGAAAAATCTAACTAAGTAGACATAGACAACCTCTCATTACAATCGCTCCATACAAAATCAATCTAGAATCTAAACAACAATTGTAATGTTGGACAGAATGTTGTCGACACATTCAGGCAACACTTGTGATCCAGATTTCTGAGATGAAATTTCGAGAGCTCTCTTGGTATTTTTGAGGAAAAGGTGGGCAGCTGGTGTGTTTGTTGGAGAAAATCATGGAGTAAAATCCTGTAACATCTTTGACTTGTTCCTCACGCAGAGCAACAACCTTGACTCGTTCTTCTGACATTTTTTACCGGCTCCTTTTTACCTTACCAAGTCATTTTTACTTCATAGTAATATTTACAAAAATATAACTTCATTCCGTAAAGTAAGACAAAACTGTTTTTCGAAGATGTTGGTCCGAATGTTATGACATTTGTCCCAACATTTTTATGCATTCAAATCAGTAATTCAGAAGATATGTTGGGTCAAATGTCATAACACCAAATCCAACATTAACAATAATTAAACATTAAAAATAACTGAAAAGACTAAAATGCCCCTGGCAAGCAGATATGACGACGAAGAGGAGCTTTAGGGCTCTTCTATATATTAGAAAATTTGATCCTAAATAGAACATATTTAATAATCAAATGTCAGAAAATAACTTTTTTTATGAAAACGAGATTTTGCTAAGCTTAGCCAACCCAAACTTGGATCTAAGATACAAATAGTTTCATGTTGTCAATGTCAAGGGATATGAATAGTAGTCCTTATCTTTTTTTCTTTTTTTTTTGTATTTTTATATTGTTTTTCCGTTTTAATTTTGTCAGTTAGTAGCGGTTGACGGATTCGGCAAATGGCAAAAGGGACTTTTCCATACATAATTGCCACGTGCATCACATGTGAGAATTAGTGGCGGGAGGTTCGATAGAGCTTGGTTAACTTTGGGTGTAATTAGGTGTCCACTCGTTTCCTCAGCTGCAATCCCGTTAGCCCACTTGATCCATTCATTTATAGTATTTCTTTTATTCTAATTTATCTGATATTATTTTTTTATTACTATTAAATTACGTGATACTGTTTTTATATATTGAAAAGTAATTTTTTGACTTTGTCTTATATTAGTTGGGAGATGAGTATTTTTTTTAATTTTGAATAATTATCATCTCATAAGTTTGAATTGAGTTATTGTCCAGGTCCATTTCTTAGTAAAGTCATTTTAAATAGGTTTTACCAAAGTGTTACTTAAGGTAAAATATTGCATATTATTTGTGCAAGCAAATTCAGTTATTTGAAATGTGACTTATCAGTCTTAAATTTTAGATTTGTACATTTGAACTTTGATAATTTATTCATTTCATGTGATACATGGTACTTCTATTTTTTATTTGATGAAATGAAATCTCTTGTCTTCATATAATTTGAATTGAAAAAATTACTTTTTCAAATCTGTTATGTATTCTTTTCAGATCTCTTATAAAAGAATTATAAAAGGCTACAAAATTATTTTTCCTATTCATTTCATCCATATTACAACCTCAATTTAGCTTATTCATTTTCAGCTCAAAATTAGCACAATTTAATTGAAGTTCACGAGGATTTATAACACAATAACAGAATCACTGAGATCGAAAAGAGTATTACATTGTCAGTATACCACGCGTAGCAATTAGTGCATAGTGGCCTTTTTTTTTTTTGATAATCCAGGTCTTCAGGCTTGCGTCTGACTACGTCCTGGAGGTAATAACACCGGTCCTTCAACACTATTACCAGGTATTTGCGGGATGTGCTCCGGTGGCCAGTTTTTCTGGAGCGTCTGTTGATCGATGAGGCAGTCAGGTCACGGCGAGTTCTTCGTCTTTGCATAGTGGCCTTTTTAACCAATACCAAACAAAGCTTTTAAAGTTGAAGAAGGAAGAGAGGAGAATAAGTGGAGCCGCATAGGAGGAGAGCAGACTTTTGTCTCAAGTCTGCCAGATCGGCTACAAGTTAAATAATTTTAAAAATAAATATAACTTAAATAACATGGTGAAAAACTGGTTAGCGGTTTCAATTAAAAAATCTTTTTTAATATATATTCATTCAAATTATATCATATAAATTGAAATATTATCTTTTCTTAGTAAAAAATAAGGTAGAATACATCGACAATCACTTAAACTTACCAGCAAACTATGACAACCTCGTAGAGAGACTGTTTTCAGAATACATCGACAACCACTTAAATTCAAACTACGACATATTTTGATTGAACATATTAACACATGATACAAAATTCTCTATTAGATACTTTTGGCTCATATTTATAAAAAAAAAAATTGTGAGTATTCTGAAGCGTCCAACAACAACAATAACATGTACAGTATAATCCCACGAGTAAAGTCAAGGGAAGATAGAGTATACGCAGATCTTATCCCTACCTCATTGAGGTAGAGAAATTATTTCCGAAAGACTTTCAACTCGAATCTAGCAATGCAAACAGTACAAGCAATCAAAAAAGGGATAGTAACAACATCAAAATGAAAAGCAGCTCCACTTGGGATTGAACCCGAAATCTGGTAAAAAGAGATAACAACCACATCAAAGTGGAAAGCGACTCCATTGGGGATCGAACCAAGAATCTCTGATTTCGTAGACCAACGCATTATCCATTGGTTCATGAAGTGTTTAATGTATTCTAAATCACATAAAATATTCGTCCTTCTTTAGTTAAATCTATCCAGATCAATTGGAAAATGCATGAGATTTTATGACTTATTGAGGTTAATGTATAAAATTAAAAAATGTGGCATATTTTAAATAGTTAACTTATATACGTAAAGTATTTAAGACTCGCATAACGGATTTAAAATATATTTTAAATAGTTAATTTATTAAATTTACGTATGTATTTTATCAAAAGGGAGAAAAAAAAAAAAAGAGGGAGAGAGAGAGTGAATATGCCTTCCCACTGCTTGCCCTCCCCTAGCTTCACCTATGGGCATAATCTTCATTGCACTCTGTGAGAGGAGTGGGCATAAAATTCGTTAAATCGAACCGACGATTCGGTTCGGTTCGATTTTTATTCATTTTTTAAAAAATGGTTCTTTAAAAAAATCGAGCCGAATCAAGATTAAATAAATCGGCTCGGTTCTTTAGTATTGTGGATGAACCGAACCGAAAACCCGGGGACAAATATGTAATTAATCTTATTTTTGATTTTAGGCTACTGATATCTCTTGAATCATAACCATTGAAGCCAATTTATAAAGCTTTTATGAAAGTCGAATAGTACATGAACATAATTAATATATCACGGAAGCATTGACATAAAATGCAGGGAGAGAAAGTAGTTGTAAATTGATGCAACTTTAAATGGTCATCTCTCTGCGCTCGGATGTCCGTTTTACCCTCTCTTTTTTATTATTTTGCGTATTTTTTCTAGACGCGAGGCGGTTTGGCGCCGCCAATTTTTAGAAAAACGCATGTTTTCTCAATCAATTTGTGTTTTCCTCCAAATCTGTTTTCAATTTTCTCTTTTGTTTAGTAAAGATTTCACGATATATAATACAATTCAACGTCGAAATTTTGTGATAATGTAGGTGTGAATGTAAATTTCAGTGTTGGAAATTCAATTTTTAAAAAAAATCCCCAACCCGACCCGTTTATTTTATTTCAGTGTTGGACTTTTATTTTGTGGGGATGTAAACTTTAATTTGGAGTTTTTACATGTTTTATGAATATATGTGATGCAAATTTTATGTTTTTGGACTTTAAATTATTTTTTTTGGACTTTATATTTGAATTGAAAAAATTGATATAAACTGATACATTCGGAGATATAAACCGATATATTGTTTTTTTTAAAAAAAAAGTTTGATTCCATTTTAAATTTTTTTTAAAATCAAATTTTTTTCGATTCATATTTTTTTAATACAAAATCGAACCGAACCAATATACGTCACCCCTACTCCGTAGTTCAATTTGGTAAGACCTACTCAAGATCCCTGTGAGAGACACCCAAACACCTTGGGAGTCTCTTAATTGACCTTCAAACTCCCTCTCTCCACTCATTTCATATAAAAGGAAAAACATTATTTACTACTTTCATTTTAAAATATTTATTGATTAATTTGACATCAAATTTAAAAAAGGAAAGAAGATTTTTGAGTCTTGTGATTTTAAATCAAAGATATATAAAATGTATCAAAATGTCTTTTAATTTTGTGATCTTAAACATGTCACGTGGAAAGTTGAAATTAATGAATTATCAAAAAATGAAAGAAACATTTTTTTAAACGGACCAAAGAAGTCCCCCAAAATGATAATTATTAAGCCTTTTTCATGCTAGAAAATGCTAGAGTAGTCCCCAAAATGATAAGCTTTATCCTTTTCCTGACGTTTCAAGAAAGCCAATTTCTCTACAACTTTTAGTTAGATTGATGCAATATATTGGAATAAAGGAACTTTTGATCGAGAAAAATCTTCACATCCAGACCCCCAAAAAGAATGTAAAGTCTTACAGATAATTAAATCAACATGTTTAACTCAAAGCTCGTATTCTCTTGTAGACCCTGGCCCATCATATAGTATGAGATGATAAAATAGAATATGAATTCTAAGATTTCTTTTGTGAAAGTCAAAGTCTCTTTCGAAAGAAATATCTCTTCATTATTTTTATTAATGAATGAGTATATATATAATTTATAATTTTCATAATATGAAAAATTCTATTCCTATTCTACCCCCAAAATCCTATTCTATTTGTACAAGAATTCTATAATTATGGTAAGTGTATAATGTTACCTAAATACTAAATATACATGGCTAACTATAATATGGTAAGTTTGTATACACGACTAATCACAATGTATACCGTGATATACACATGGCTAATTTATGGTAAGTGTTTCCTTGTATGTCAGTGATATACACGGTATATACAAGGTAGTGTATACACCGTGTATATCACGTGTATATTTATCACACCCCCGCAGTCATAGCGGGCGGTCTTCGTACGCTGAGACTGTCCCTAAAATCTTCAAACAGAACCGAGGGAAGACCCTTAGTAAAGATGTCTGCAATTTGATACTTGGAAGGGACATGACAGACGCGTACTTGTCCATGAGCTACCTTTTCGCGAACAAAGTGGATATCCATCTCGATATGTTTAGTGCGCTAATGTTGAACCGGATTACCAGAAAGATAGACGACACTAATATTATCACAATAATCAAGGTAGCTTTCTGAATGGGAGAATGAAGTTCTAAAATAAGATTACGTAACCAACAGGATTCAGAGACCACATTGGCTACCCCTCGATACTCGGCCTCTACACTAGAGCGTGATAATGTAGACTGACGCTTCGCAGACCAAGAGACCAAGTTATTACCAAAAAACATACAATAGCCAGACGTGGAGCGTCTGGTATCGGGACAACCACCTCAATCAGCATATGTATACGAGACAAGTGTAGACGTCGATGAAGGATATAAATGTAAGCCATAGTCAAGTGTTCCCTGGATATATCAAATAATGCATTTGAACGCATTCAGGTGCTCAACCCTGGGATCATGCATAAACAAACACACATGATGTACGACATACGTAATATCTGGTCTCGTGAAAGTAAGATACTGAAGAGCCCCTACAAGACTGTGATAGTGGGTCGGATCCTCGTAAGGTGAGCCAGCTGCAGCACCCAGCTTGGGTTTAGTATCAACGGGAGTAGAAGTAGACTTGCACGAGGACATACCAGCTCGCTCAATGATCTCAGCTGTATACTTCCGTTGTGATAAGAATAACCCACCGGCATGACGAGTGACAACAATTTTCAAAAAGTAACTCAAGCCCAAGTCTTTCATAGCAAACTCAGAACTGAGCATTGTCATGATAGACTGGCGCAAAGCATCAGAAGAGGCAATTAAGATAATATCATCCACATATAATAGTATATAAGCCATGGATGTACCACGACAATATATGAACAATGAATTATCAGACATGTTGTGTGAAAATCCAATAGATGAAACATAGTCTGCAAATCTCTTATCTCAAGCCTGTGGGGCCTGCTTAAGCCCATACAAGGACTTCTTCAATAAACATACATGATGAGGATATTTGGGGTCTCGAAAACCCAAGGGTTGATGCATATAAACGGTCTCTTTAAGATCACCATGTAAGAAAGCATTCTTCACATCTAACTGATGAATGGCCAAGTTTTCGAAAGAGCCAGACTGAGAACAGTGTGAATAGTAGTAGGTTTCACCACCGGACTAAACGTCTCACCACAATCCACGCCAACCTACTGTGTCTTACCATCACCTACTAGACGAGCCTTATGCCTCGCAAAAGAACCATCAGAATTATCCTTATGAGTAAAAATCCACATAGACCGAATAATATTAACACCAGAAGGACGGGGTATCAACCCCCACGTCTTATTTTCAATAAGAACATCATATTCGTCGTTCATAGCCAATCTCCAATTTGGGTCATTTAATGCGGACACTAGGTTAAGGGGTAGGGGAATTTAAGAACATTAGAATTTAGATTAAAATATCTTTTTGATTTAAAAATACCCCGTTGACTACGAGTGACCAGTCTATGACTCGAGGGAGAATTGGGTGGATTTTGGGAGAAATTCGGATGGGAGACGGGCTGGCCAACAGGCAGGGGGCCGTCTGGCCCAATACTGGAAACAATAGTCGAAGCAGAAGCAGGATCCGGAGCTGGAACAATGTCGGTATTGGGCTGGGCAACCGGCCCAACAGTCGAAACTAAGGCAGAAATAATACTGGAAACAATGGGATGTGGCGGAACAGTGGGGTCAGCGGGCAGTGGGATAACCCAAAAACACACAAGCGGTAGACCGGGCTTGAAGTTTGTTAATAGTAGTTGACGGAAAAAGCGGATAGCATAAACACCCAAAGACCCTAAGATGTGAATGTGAAGGCTCTTTATTATAGAGGACTTTAAGAGGAGACGCATATTCCAATCCTTTGGTAGGAAGAATGTTAAGAAGATAAGTAGCCATTTGTAGAGCATGATGCCAAAAGGAATGGGGTACGGAAGCATGGACCAATATAGTTCGGACAATATTATTAATGGTACGAATTTTTCGTTCGGCTTTCCCATTTTGTGAGGAAGAATGAGGACAAGGGAAACGAAAAACTATGCCAATAGTATCACAAAAATCCCGAAACAATCACTTGATTATTTTCATTAATGAATGAGTATATATACAATTTACAATTTCCATAATATGAAAAATCTTATTCCTATTCTACTCCCAAAACCCTATTCTATTTGTACAAGAATTTTATAATTATGGTAAGTGTACAATGTTACCTAAATACTAAATATACAGTACACGACTAACTATAACATGGTAAATTTGTATACACGACTAATCACAATGTATACCGTGATATACACACGGCTAATTTATGGTAAGTGTTTCCTTGTATGTCCGTGATATACACGGTATATACAAGGTGGTATATACACCGTGTATATTTGTCGCTTTCCATTTTAAAATCTCTTCAGAGACAAAAATAATAAGAAACAAAATGCAAAATTTTCAACTTGAAAAAAATGTCTCTTTCAACTTTTCTTTAATTTCATTATTTGTTTGTTTATTGTTTTTCAACTTTCTGGATCGGGTCCTTTTTCCCTATTTAGTTAATTAGGATCATACTACTCAATTTAACAAAATTGTTGAATAATGTATTCTAATATTTATGTTAAAAGTGGTGCATGAATCACGAATTCACGATCAAAGTTTAATTTGCTATATTAAGGAAGTCACCATATTCTTGTGATGATTTAACCTCAAAATATATCCTTTTTGAGGTAATTTCTAGCAACTTGCGTCTCTTCTAACTATCATGAAAAATCTGAAAGCCAAAAAAGGAAAAAGAAAAAAAAACCAAAAAAAAAGGAAAAAGAAAATCTCGTGAAGTAAGGATAACCACGGGCCAAAAGGGGGATGCTGCATGCCGTGGTCGGTGGTCCTATGCAAAAGGTGGTCCTACATTTATTTTTTCCTTTTAATCGATCTGTTTTTAAAATTTATTATATAGCCCGATTAACCTTAATTCACGTTGGATTGAATCACTAACATGGGTTGAGTAGACTTTAACATACGAATTCAGCATAACTTAGTAACTTTAGCCAAATTTTATATGTGTCACGAAATATATTATTAAATATATACAGAATTAATTAATTTCAAAATTTATTTATTAACATATAAGGTCGTTATCCCAGAATTAGAACCACATAATGTCCAAATTTTAGATTTTCTTATGTTCACTAAGTGGGTAAAGTTCCCTATCAAGAAGTTCTCTTGTGTCCAGAATTTAAATTTAAAATCTCTAATTAAGATAAAAATATTTCGATCATTCCACCACCCCACTTCGCAGGTAAAGATGTTCCTAGATATACCTTCTATGAAACTTTAGTTCAATAATTTTCTCTATATCTACCATCTTCATGAATTTGTGGTCCTTGACTAGAAAAATGCTTAACTAAATCAAAATGCTTTGGTAAAGAATCTAGGAATGATATTTTTGACCATTAGCTAGCTAGTTTTAGGGGTTCCAGGTCGAAACTCTTCATTAGAATTTTCTCTTTTGCTAAAATCGTCATTTAAGGAAACTAGCTCATAGAATTTCTTAGACTACTTTTTAACCATCTAAGTGATATGTTAATCTATTGGTTATTAGCATTTTGAGCTCACACTGAATTGGTGATGAGTTGACAATTAAAAATAAGAGTTGACGTTATAATTATAATATTGACATATTTGTTTTTTAAAATTAATTAAACGCTTGAAAGTACATATTATTCTAAAGGAATATATTTTCTGCCTTTTCATTGATTATTGTGTACAATATATAGTGTCACATAATTTTTTACATATCTACAAACTAGGTAACTAATCTTCCTAATTACAATCATAATATAAATTAACCAAATATAAAAGATATACAATGATACGGGAATGTTTTTGTAATATTCTATCACACTCCCGCAATTGAAGTGGGAGGTTCTCGTACGCTGAGACTGGCTCGAAAATCATCAAAGAGTATGTGCAAAAATCCTTTAGTAAATATGTCAGCAATCTGATACCAGGAAGGAACATGAAGGACACGAACTTGTCCACGGGCAACTTTTTCACGTACAAAGTGAATATTCATTTCAACGTGTAAGCATTGCTATGGGTAAGCATTGACTGATCTATCAGCTTGATGTAAATAACGCCTTCTTACATGGGGGACTTGAAAGAAACTGTTTACATGCAACATCCGCCATGGTTTGTGCATCAGCAGGCCCCTCATTATGTATGACATCTTCGCAAGTCACTCTATGGTTTGAAACATGCCCCTAGAGCGTGGTATGAACACTTTGCCAAGTACATTATGCAGATTGGGTTTGTATGCAGCAAGTGTGATAATTCTCTCTTTATTTTTCATCGAGGTAGTAACATTGCGTATTTATTGCTTTATGTGGATGATATTGTTCTCACTGCCTCATCTGATGTGTTGAAAAATGAGATTATTGCATTGCTTACATTCACCAGGTGCGCTTCAGTATCTTACATTCATCAGGCCTAATATTACTTATGATGTTCAGCATGTGTGTTTGTTTATGCATGCCCTAGATAGCCTCGTTTTACTGCTCTTAAACTTATCATTTGATACATTAAGGACACACTTGATTATGGATTGCATCTATACCCCTCTGTACCGACTAGGTTACTATCATATACAGATGCAGATTGGGCAGGTTGTCCGAACACGAGACGCTCCACCTCTGGTTATTGTTGTGTTCGTAGGGGATAATCTCATTTCATGGTCTGGCAAGAGGCAAGCCACCATATCCCGTTCGAGTGCAGAAGCAGAGTATAGAGGTGTTGCAAATGTTGTTGCTGAGATCTGCTGGCTCCGAAACCTTCTTTTGGAGCTTCAGTGTCCCCTGCGTATGGCGTCTTTGGTGTACTGCGATAACATATCCGCCATATATTTATCTCATAAACTGGTTCAACATTAGCGAACCAAGCATATAGAGATGGATATACATTGTGTTCGCGAGAAGGTTGCTATAGGACATGTTAAGGTATTGCATGTGTCATCTTCCTATCAGTATGCGGATATCTTCACTAAAGGACTACCTAGACAACTATTCCTCGACTTCAAATCCAGTCTAAGTGTCTGACCTCCTCCCACTCCGACCGAGGGGTGTATTAGTGAATATTATTTAAATATTCACCATATCTCATGTACTTATTAGTGATGTATAAGTATGGTAGAAATAAGATCTCTATTGTATTAGAATTCCACATTGTACACACGATATATATTTGTATTAATGAGAAAGACTCCCCAAGGGAGATTATACAATCTTACAACAAATATATATAACATTTTTTCTAAAGTTAACGGGGTCCTGTGACCCCTCCCATACAGGTCCGCCTCTAGGAGTAATTGATCTATCTATTTGATATTAGATAACCCTTACTCTCATGAACTATAGTAATTTTTTGTGTTGAGTTAGGTCTAAAGTTTATTTTCCTGATTACAAGATATTGAGTAGTTTGTTACATATGTCTGACATGAGTCTCAACTAGGGGTGGAGCTAGAGTTAATGTTCGGGTACAACCGAATCCAATATTTTAGTTTAAATTTTTATTTATATTACGAAACCAATTAAATATATATAAAAATTAAATTCAAAACTAATTATTAATACCTGATGTCGCTATTCTATAATTTAGAACAACATAAAATTCAATTAACTTAGACCTCCCTCTCAACCACTCCACTACCTTTTCTATATCCCGAATGCCCGCAGTATTCATCCTTTTGAGGCAAAACAAGCATACCTCGTATTTACTTTCTGTTCGCCCATTGCGCAACATAGACATGAGGATGAGGGTACTTGTTATTTAGCGCGACCAAAGTCACTAGGCTTGCACATGATACACGACCAATGGGTCAAAGCACCATGATTGGAAAGGACTCCATTACATTATGCTCCATATTTACTCCAATTGGTATCATTTGACTGGGTATAGAGTTTAAAGTTTTTGAAAGAAATTTTTTTTGTCTAAATAAGTTTTATACATTTCAGTGGCTAAAAATAATTTCATCAAGGATAAAGTTTTAATTTCTATATTGAAATGTAACACATTATTTTGGAGAGAATGAGATCTATGAATCATAAAATCCAAAAAACCACTTCTATATCTACTCCACCTCACCCCACCCCACCCCACCCCAAAACCCCAAGATACAAAATGGAAAACTGATTGCCATACCAAAACAAAACTAGTGGGTCCACGAAAGAACATGCAGATGAGAAAGAAAACGAGCAAGCTAAGCATGCACCGGAAGGATGAAAATAATTAAGATGCAAGTGTCGGTAGGTAGCTCAGGTTCTTGCCCGATAATAGAACAAATAAAATGTCAATTAAATACATCAGAATCATTATACGAGAAACCATCAATCATGTAGAAATATGTGATTTGTTTTGATTCAAATCCATTTTGTTCAGTCTGGTCTGAATATACCTTTAGGATTTGCCCCTATGAATTATAGTGATCCAGCTAACATGTTGGTGTTAAAATCAAATAGAATTAGATCTTCAATGACTTATTTCTGTAAAAGGAGTGTTTGCCTTACAGTAGGGAATAGAAAAAGCAAAAACAAATCCTCTACTAGCCCTCGAGTAGTCATAAGAAATGCATTTGCAAACAACATATTTTGTTGAGATATGTTGGGTATTGTTGTCAAAAGTACTTTTTGCGACACTAAAAATTGTTGCATGCCGTTGTAATAACCTCCGATGCGAAAAGTTTTCGCAACAAGTTATTTCTTTGCCATTTACATTTTTTAGCAACAATATACTAAATTTTTGTTGCCATTTATGTTTTTATATTGTTGCTAAAGTTTTTTTGCCAATTCTATACTTTCTTGTAGTGAGTATCATGTACATATAGTACTTGTAGATTTGTAGTGACAAGGGATTTAAAATTTATTTTTAATCATCAGTTCAAAACATAGCTGTGACGTTCTAATATTTTTTCAAATCTCCTTATAGTATATAAATTCGTGACTCCGTCACTTAAAATTACATAACAAAAGTGTTACTCTTGTATATCATATTAGTAAAAACAAGATTTTCCTAGCAGAATAATATATATATATATATATATATATATATATATATATATATATATATCAGTAGATACGGTATGCCTAGAGTGTTATAGTTGTATTTTTCATGAATCCTCAAAAGCAAAGCAGGAAAAAGAAAACGAGAGTACATTTAGTTACGATGTTTAGGACAGACCATAGGAGAAAATAGAAACCCTGACTCACTAAACAGATCATTCAATTGTTAATGATTCAAGTATTAGATGATGTTGCACAATAAACCTGCACCCCCGGACCAACCACTTTTTCTCCTCTAATATGAACTAATGTGAGTTTATCTTTTGGTTTTATTTCCCAGCAAAAGATGTAGGATTTACATTTAGTGAACACCATTGCAGCAAATTGGAGAATATAATGAAAAGGAAAAAGCAAAACAACATGTGTGATGTCAAGAAAGTGCTTCTTGATATTCATGTCTCTTAGAGTTTGCCAAATTAAATTCAGCTACATATAACATGCATGCTATTGGAGTTAACAAAAGTATAGTTTCGGTGGCTTTTCCCACACCTAATGGTCGATTGTTTCATTGATTGTCCGGGCCCAACAGGAGGAGGTGTTTTAAACAGGGAAAAAGGGAAATTTAAAATAATTTCAAAGTTATATGTAAGGAAAAAACAACTCAATTTACCTAAATATTACATACGTAACTAAACGATATTTTGTATTCCCTCCGTTCATTTTTACTTATCGTGTATTGACTTAGTACGACTATTAAGGAGTCAAAAATAGAATGATAATTTTACCATATTACTCCTAATTATTGCTAAATAACCTAATAACTGAAATCAATAAAACATACTTTAAAAATTGTGCAGTCACAAAGAATTCCTTGAACTTTCCAACCCAATAATTACTAATAAGGGCAAATTAGATATGAAATGTAAAATGATCTCTTGATTTTCTAAACTGAACAAATAAAAATGGACAATTACTTTTAATATACAAGACAAGTAAAAATGGACGGAGGGAGTAACAAACAAGTCACTCAAATTTTAATAAGTATCACAAAAAATTACTAGAAGAATACTAAAGATTTTTTTTAATACTATCAGTATTTATTACATAAAGTCTTTTAGAAATTATACAAATTTCATACATGTGACACATCAATTGAATTTTATGTGCCGTACTTCATAATCAGTGGATGCTTCTCGACACTACGGTATTGCAATTTTTGCATTGTATTTTCACTATTGTTATTCAACTATCTAACTTACGTGTCCGTTATTTAATTATCTTCAAACTAAATGTTCATTCAATTACTTTATAAAGTGGAATCAACCCATAGAGCTGATATGAACATAATTTAAAGAGCAGTCTCGAAAGACGCCATAAGGGACAAAAATAATGAATAAACCCAGTTCTGTCACTTTAACTTTGGCAATGTCCATTCAAGTCCAACCCATTGCTATTGGCCCAGATGTATTGTTCATTGGTTATATTTCGTAAATAGCCACATTTTAACTTTTGTAATGGAAAAATAGTTTTTATTATGGAATTTCAAATTTCTCAGGTAAAACTTCAGAATATTGTCATGAAATTTCATTTGTGAAATTTGAAGCTCTATGAAAATGACTATGTTTTAATTATTAAATTGAAAAGTGGTCAATCATGCTATTTCTACTCATGTATCTTCATCCTTTCTACAAAACCCAACGTCGTGAGTCCAGCCACATCAACGAATAAGCCTAGGGCAATTCACATGACCGGAAATATTCATGAGGTTGTGGGTTTGAATCACAGCAGAGTCAAAAGAAAAAAAATCGCAAGACAAGATTTTATTAGAAATTATGTCTATTCGGACAAAGTTGTATAGTAGCTATGCTTTAAGGGCATAATTTCTATGTAACTATGTCTGAAGGCAAAAAAAAAATCACAAGACAAGATTTCATTAGAAATTATGTCTATTCGGTCAAAGTTGTCTAGAAACTATGTCTTAAGGCAAAGTTTCGTTGAAAATTAAGATTATGCCTTGTACAACTAGTTACATGGAAATTATGCCCCTTAATCTCAATGTAACTTTGGCCGAATATGCATAATTTCTATGAAAATATTGCCTTGCGATTTTTTTCTTTTTTGACTATGTTGGGGTTCGAACCCAGAATCTCTGATTTCGTAGACCATCGAATAAAGGGTACTTTGGCCCACAAATTTTTATTAAATGCGAATTAGGACAAAAACTAAAGACCAGTGATTTGAGGAGCAAAAATTAAAGGCCAACTCAAAAGAAGGTCAATTCGCACAAAAAAAAAAGATAAGCCTATATACCACACTCAAATCAACCATCTGAGCCCAAAAGAAACTTGCAATGTATTCTTAGAAGTCCAACCCCAAAATCACAACTTATTTTCTGGGTCTGAAACAAATGCAAAAACGGCTTTTTAATGCCAAAAGGCAGATGGAAATGGACGCAATTGGACACTGACCCTTTAATTAGTCAAGATTAGGGGTGTTCGTGGGTCGATATTATTTTTAGATATATTTTGGTCGGTATTTTGATATTCAGTTTTTTAAATGCTACTGGATTAATACCATACCTAATTAAATTTGGTATGATCAGATATTTGTCCTTTCGATTTCGGCTAATTCAATTGGTCCAGTTTGAATATAGAATGGTAAATTTCCTGTCTTGTAAGGGGTAAAGCATCTTGGATAAAAATCTAAAATACTAAATTAAATAACGTGCCTTTCAAGCTTTCACCTTTTTAGGAAGCGTGAGTTAAAGGAAAGATATGCCCAATCATGTATGAAGTTTTTAATTAGATTACTAGTATTAGTTACGAAATAAATACGTATAAAAATCTGAAAAGCTATGCAAAACAAAAATTGTAATTGAACTGATAGTGTGATCCGTATTTGACCGTTCTTTTATTTTGACAAATAAATTAAAGATAATTCAAAGTTTTTAGTTTGATTTTTCATCATCACAATATTTCATTTGTGTTAGGAGTTAGAGGGTTAAAGTGCAATTAGTAATAGTTTCAATTAGCTGTCAGTGGCATTCTTATAAATAGTTAGTCAAAGTTAGTTACACTGTTAGGCGGTTAAGAGAAGCAGTTAGTCAAGATTAGATATTTAATCTTAGCTGAGCATTAGTATATATTGTATTGTACTAGTTCATTACGATTCATTGCTTCATAATAAGAATCTAGAATTTGTTATTTCTCTCTCTATCCTCTCTTTGTCCTCATTGCTTCCTTACTATTAACCACCATTGATGTAGGTTATCATAGCAATTTTATCATGGTATCAAAGCGGGAGAAATTTTAGGATTTTGTGTTGTGATAATCGGTGATATACGATTCATCGTTATTGAGAATTGATCGATTGAAGATTCAACAAGTTTATAGGGTTTCAATTTCTTTGATTCTGCTACAATGGTGAACGGAGATGAAAGTTGTGGTACTCGAGGTGCGATTGGAACAAACTTGCATGCAACGATTGATCATCATCCATTGTATTTGCAATCATGTGACACTCCATGTAGTTCTCTAATCTCATTTCAACTGACTGAAACTGAGAACTATGCATTGTGGAGTAGATCGATGAAAATTGCATTAGTAGAGAAAAGTAAAATGGAATTTATTGATGGAAGACATACTAAGGATAAGTTTGATCCATCCTTACATAATCTATTGAAAAAAATGAATGATATAGTGCTCTCGTGGATCATGAGTGCAGTCACAAAAGAGTTAATTAATTGTGTTGCGTATGCATCGAATGCTTATAAGGTATGGTCAGATCTAAAAAAAAGATTTGACAAAGAGAATTGTTCTAGAGTGTTCCATCTTCATAGGAAAATAGCAATATTAACACAGGAAACAAGTTCAGTTTCTAGCTATTTCACTAAGTTGAAGGAAATGTGGGTAGAATTTGATTCACTCATGCCTTGTCCAAGTTGTGCTTGTCCTGAGTCTATGAGTTATGCAGGGCATTTTGAGAAGTAGAGTCTATTTCAGTTTCTCACATGATTGAATGAAACATATTCCAATCCGAGAAGTCTGATTATGTTAATGGTTCTTGTTTTGAATTTGAACAAGGCTTATGCAATGATAATCTCTGAAGAAAGTCAAAGAGGTCTGAACAAAGGTGGTCAAACAAGTAGTTCTAAAGAGATTGCAGATTGAATAGCTTTATACAACAATAGAGTAGGACAAAACATGAGAAATGAAAATAACTACTAAAAAGGGAAGAATGGTCACTTGTATTGTGATTTTTGTAATTGGAGAGGACATACTAGACAGACTTGTCACAGACTCTTGGCAATTCAAGCAGGGACTCAGTCAGAGAACAAGAACCAGCCTGATAATAAGAATAAAAATAAAAAACTATAATCAACATCATGCAGGTGCCAATATTGCACAAGAAAAGCACGAACAAAAGCAATTGGAGAGCAACATGGCACAACAACAAGTAGATAAACTAATCACACAACAGCATCATGAACAAGTACAAAGAGGAGGAATGATGTTTACTCCTAAGCAATATGATCAAATCCTCAAAATGATATGCAAAGAAGTTCCACCGGATTATGATCTGAGTGGAGAAGGTATAACTCAAATTTTATTAGCTACTAAGAGTGAGGCTTTTAAAAATGAATTATGGATTCTGGAGTTACAGGTGACATGATTTGTAGTGAAGAGTTACTTTATGACATTAAACAAATCACTAAGGATAGTATAAGAAGAGTCTACTTACCTTATAGTCGTGCTTTAGATATTGCTTGTGTTGGAAGATCCAAATTAAATAATAGTGATATTATCAGTAATGTACTTTGTGCCCCAGAATTCAAGCATAATTTGTTGTCTATTTCAAAATTGATCAAGGATTTAAAGTGTGTTGTCACTTTTCTTCCTGATACATGTGTATTGCAAGAGGACCTTCAAAATGGAATGGTGAAATGGATTGGTAGATGAAGCCAATGACTATATCACATTCAATTGTATGTAAATACCATTAATGATAATAAAACTGTAGATGCTACTACAATTCATATGAAGTATCATTTGGAGGATCTAGAAGTTTGACATAGGAGACTTGGTCATGCTTTTGATAAAGTGTTGCAATCCATCTCCAACATGAGGTTCGGTAGAAAAATATGATGGACTACAACATTGCACCATCTGTCCTTTAGCTAGACAGACTAGAGTTACTTTTCCTGTTTGCACATTTATGAGTAGAAGTAGTTTTCCTTTTGAAATATTTCATACTGATGTATGGGTTCATATAGGATACAAAATCATGATGTATGTAGGTTCTTTTTTTTTTTGATGAAAGGTAAATATGTATAAATTATCAAATGTACAATGTTTGTGAGTGCACCCACAACCCTAGTGACGATGTGAATCTAGTGCGTCCCTGCCAGGCAGATCAACTCTAGATTCGGCTCGTCAACAGCATAAGCTCCAGCTAGTCCCACATACCGGGTAGTCAAGAGCAACAAAAGTGATAAGATATGAAGGGGTAACAACCCCAGTCCTAAATCCGATGACAGTCCCGTATGCAAAGCATAGGGTTGCAGCCGTGGGCCTCCTTAAACCCTTGCCGTGGTAAACCCTATTGGGATAAACCCACGGTCAAGGGAAGAGTACCTATTCGGTCATGGGTACAAACCCCACCCTCGTCACGTAAGCTGCTGGTTGATACTGTCCCGGTACCTAAACTATCCCTAGTTTTCCCGTGCAACCCACAATCCGGGTCATCACAGGATACAAGGCATAAACAGACTCCCGCCAATCCCACATCCCGGGTGGTCGGGAGACTCTAGCTAGTCCACAATCCGGGTAGTCTAGAGGTTTAAATCCTAGCCAGTGATGGCTAGCCACCGGCTAAGGATACAAAATTGTCCAAGAATGCTGGGAAGATAGCAAATAAGATTTTGTAGATACTAGTCTTGATTTTGAAGAGGAGAGCCTCTCTATCGAGTCTAGATCCATCAAACGTAATCTTATTCCGTTCATTCCAAATGTGGTAAACCGAGGTGGCAAGCGCTACTCGTTTAGCCTTTGCTTGCCACCCCGTACCTCGCCCCTCCTTCTTGATGTATTTTAATGCACTATCTATGGTAGTCATGGCCCTAGTGATCCCGAGCCAACTCCTTATACTCGACCAAATGTACCTACTTACCGGGCAAGTAAAGAAAAGATGAGCAAGTGATTCCTCGGTATGCCCACAAAGTGAGCAAAGCCTGTCAATGTCCATGTAGTGCATTCTGTCCTTAGTGCGTAGCCTCTTCCTAGCACATAGCCATAGGATGAAAGACTGCTTGGGGATAATACAAGCATTCCAAACGTCCTTTGCCCATAATACCGGTTGGCCTTTCGGCCTGAAATATTCATAGGCACTTACCGTGCCACTAGAGTTTCCCGCATGCCAATTAGATATAGCCGCATGTGCAAGCTCATGGGATCCTTCCCTGGAGAGGATGATGTCACGAATGTCCAGTAGCCTCTTGATCAGGGGAGAATCTTCTTTCTTTACCTTCCAAGTCCAAATATTGGCTGTGCTACTCAGGTATTTGTGGTTGATCCACCTGATCCAGAGTGAGTCTTTCTTCTGATGGATGTTCCATAAGCATTTGGAGAGAAGTGAGAGATTCCAAGACTTGAGATCTCTAATACCAAGTCCGCCTTCGTCTTTGGGTTTTGCACAGTCCTTCCAAGCCACGAGAGGATGCTTGGATCGCCAGAGGAAGGACCGGCAGAGTCCTATGACCTTCTCGCAAACCATGCCCGGGACGGGAAGAATAGATAGCCAAAAGCACTCGACCCCTTGCAGGACCGATTTGATAAGCTCCAGTCTTCCTGCATAGGAAAGAGTAGTACCCATCCAAGTCGAAGTGTAACCCGAAATTTTGCTCAAGAACGGGTCATAATGCACCAATCTCATCTTTTCCGCTGCAAGAGGGATACCAAGGTACCGGAAAGGCATGGCCCCCATTTCAAAGTTAGTGATCCGTCTGATATCTTCAGTGATGTGATCCTCAACCCCCGCCATGTAAATGCTAGATTTTAGGGCGTTGGAGTGGAGGCCCGAGCAAGACTGGAAGTCCTTCAAACATTTCACTAATATTTGAACCGAGCTGGCGTCACCTCTCGACATGAGAAGGAGATCATCCGCAAAGGCCAGGTGCGTGATCCTGAGGTTCCCACATTTCGGATGGAAGTTGAAGTTTTCCCGCCTAGTGTGTTTTTTAATCAGTCTCGAGAGGTACTCCAGACAAATAACAAATAAGGTAGGGGAGAGGGGGTCTCCCTGCCTTAAACCCTTGCGGCCCTTGAAGTGTCCGTATAAGCTTCCATTAATAGAGATAGAGTAGGAGGCCGTGGAAACACACTCCATGATCCAGGCTACCAGCTTCTCCGGAAATTTCAAACTAATCAAGATGGCCGTGAGGAATTCCCAATTGACTGAATCAAACGCCTTCCGGAGATCCACTTTCAGCATACATCTGCTTGAGATTCTTTTGTGGTTGTAACTCCGGAGAAGCTCCTGGGCTAGGTGTATGTTGTCGGACATACTCCTCCCTTGTACAAATGCTGATTGGGCCGGGTCAATGATGTCCGGGAGTACCGATTCCAATCTTGAAGCGATAATCTTGGTGATAACCTTATACATAATATTGCAGCATGAAATAGGCCTGAAGTCCCCCACCTTTGGGCAGTGAGAAGCCTTCGGGACAAGGGCAATGGTGGTGTGGTTGACCTGCTTTAGAATTTTGCCAGATAGAAAGAATTCCTTCACCGCATCACAAAAGTAGTGTACTTACTCAGATTGAAAAGTGATGTGATTGTGGTGTTGAGACAATTTCGGACTTTAATAAAAACACAGTTTGCAGCTACTGTTAAAGTTTTTAATAGTGACAATGGAATTGAATTTTCCAATTCTTCATGTCATGAATTATTCAGTTCAACGGGTACCTTGCATCAGAGTTCATGTGTTCACATACCCCCCCCCCCCCAAATGAGGTGGTGGATAAAAAACACATGCATATACTGACGATAGTCAACACAAAGGTTTGACTCCAATTGAACCATTAGATCAACTTCAATGTTGAGATCCAATTGAACCATTGATGATTAGTGGAATCAATTCAAGCTAACACAACTGTGTGACTTCAATTGAACCATTAAATCAAGATTAAGTGTTGTTGATGTTCAATTTGAACCAATTTTAGAAAGTCTAACACAAAGGTTTGACTCTAATTGAACAATTAGAACAACTTCAACGTTGAGATCCAACTTGATACAATCGAATCATTAATGAAATCAATTCAAGCTAACACAAATGTGTGACACCAATTGAATCATTAAATCAAGATTAAGTATTGTTGAGGTCCAATTTAATCCAATTTAAGAAAGTAAAACACAAGTGTTTGACTCCAATTGAATCATTAGATTAACTTTAATATTGAGATCCAATTTAATTTGTATGTTGAGCTCTAATTTGATTCAATTTAATCAAAATGATATGTTAAAGTAAAATAATTTATTTAATAATATATTACAATTTATCTGTACATGTTGTCATGCAATTAAATCAATCATTCATGATTTGGTCATAATAAACTTAATAATAGTTATAATTTATCATTATATTAATTTTTTGTGATTTCAAATTAACAAACTTCTAAAAATTAGAATAAATTTAAAAATTTACACTAACACTAGGGATAAATATGAACAGTTATTTTCTTAACTGTCCTTTCTAATTAATTTCTCTCTCTTTATATCACACACACATATATAAAATTCATTTCCAACTTTTCGAGTTCGGTGTTCCAGACGATACTATCATAGGTTTTCTAAACTATTAATCTTCTATTTCTTTTCGATTAATAAACTGTAAAAATTATTCTATTTTTTAGGTTAACCCTTTCTTAACTGATATAGCCATCAAAGAAAGCATGCATACCGTTACACATTTGTGTGCACAACATACCAACTTAAAATAGTGCTTTAGGTATACAAGAATCCATTTCTCCTTTTTCAAAAGCATATTAGAGAACCATCTTCTATTTTCTAAGACATATTTTTCAGTAAATGCCTCCCATCAACAAATTCCTCAATAATAATGCTATCAAGGACTACAGATTTAAATTCAATCCTGACAATTGTATGATCAAGAACTCGCTTTAGCCTGAAAGACAACTTTGTGAAAATGTGTCAAATATAATGTTGGTACTCTATATGGTACTTTATAAAGCAGTACGGGAAGTAAATAACTATTACAAGTATTCGAAAGGATGAACAAATATTCAATCTTCAGAAATTGAATCTTGTTGAACAAATAGGTCAATCTTCAAAACGGCCGCAAGCTTGTTGTGTCTTGAATCTTGATAACCTGAAATCAAGAAACAACTAAATCTGGATGGTTACAACGTTGTGTGTTGAGTCGAGTGATATCCCTCTGTCCTTAAGATAAGATTGTCCCGTATATATGTTTTTACATTAGCGGGCAAAAGTCTCCCAAGATAAAACAACATTTTAATCTCAACGCTACAAAGCCAATAGGTTGAGCCTGACGAATAAAACAAATATGACTCGACTTGCTGAAGATATGGAATAGGAAGGAAGAGTTTCTCTTTACTCTTCTCTTTTGTCTCTGTGTATATAGTGTGTCTCTGTAGTGTATATCTTGTGTATATGAGGGTGTTTACTCACTGTTTTTCCACACAGTTTTGCTCACTATTTTGTGGTCTGTTTGGGCTATTTTCGTGACTGTTTTTATGCTGTTTTTCAGTCTATTTTTGTGTGTCTTTTTCGTCTATATTTCTGTCACTGAATTGAGCCAAAGGAAGCTCAATATATAGCATGGAGGTGGGGCTAAACAACTGCCCAAAACATGGCTGTTAATGGCCATTAGGAGGGTATTAAACAGCCAGGTAATGGATGTAAATGGCCATTAAGAGGGGCTGAATTATGGACATGAAGGAGGAGTTAATCAGCCAAGTAATGGCTGATTAATGCCTCAAAAAATAGTCCCAACAGTAGGCTTTCTGCCTTCCGTCACCTTCCCAGAAACTCTGGGGACCAAACTGTAAATAACTTCAGGGACCAAACTGTACATATGAAAGAATTCAGGTCCAAACTGTACATCTGACAGAGTTCTCTGGTCCAAAAAGATAATATCAGAAAGTCCCCACAGCCCGTGAACCCGTGAACCCGAGAACCCGGAACCGGACAGGACGGGTGGGCGGCGGCAGCGCGCTTGTGGGCTTAGCCTTGAACCCAAGCATATCTAGGTCTTCCCTCCTTTAAACACATGGGATACCCCTTGGGGTCCCAAACCCTTTACTAGTTAGAGACTTATATAGAGAGCAATTCTTCATATTCCCACCGATGTGGTAGATTTGTCCCACACCACATTTTCATGTCTCAAACACCTTACTTCGTGGACCAATATTTCTTTCATTTCTCAACGAAATTAGACGATTCTTGGCCCTACGGTCATCTACTCACTTCGTAGATCATGCATGTGCGAAGAGACAAAGTCTCCAACATGCGGAACACTAGTGTTTAATTCATCAAAGATGGGTGGACGCATCTCCCCGCCAAAGGCTAATTTCCAACATATAATACCCGTGAATTGCGTCTAGCATCACTTCTCTAATAGCTGCCTTAATGCTCTCACATTGGTATGTCAAGATAGCCGTTGGAGGTATATTATTCATGGTTCTAAGCCAAGTAGTGAAGACGTATTTGTAAGTTTTAGCATCCTCGTTAGTAATCAAAGCACATCCAAAAAGTATGAATTGTCGGTGCTGATTCACACCAATAAATGAAGTAAACGATATGCGTCATTGATTCACAAGGTAGGTCGTATCAAAACATATCACATCACAAAACTCATGATATGCATACTTACAATGTGTATGAACCCATACACAATTATGGAGCCTGCCAAAATTATCTGAGTCTACTGCATAGAAAAACTCCCTATCCTTAATCTACATCTCAAGAAAAATTTTGTTTATTGCCTTTCCATCGATGGACAAGGTTCTCAACCTTCTCTGGTGCAGAATGTAATTTCTGTAGTCCTTAGGGGTACATACATCTCAAATTTTCAGGACCACCATCTTAAACTTCTAAGAGTCCATATCTTTGAAGGTCTTAAGCCAACAATGTCGTGAGCTACAAGATGCCTCTTCAAACTCTGGCTCACTTCCCTGTGAGAAGGCATAAAGTGTGATAGTCTGACATCTAACGCATGATTATGCTCTCCAGCAACCTTAGTAACACGCCATGAACCATCATGCAACATATCATCATTAATTTGAGCTTTATAGTCAACCATTTTGCTCTGTTTTTTTTGTTTTCCTTTTCTTTCCTTATCACAGGCAAACCAACATAATTAACTGTATCACCACCTTTTTTGACCGATATTTTTTTCAACATACCAAACCCTTTCAATATGGCATGCTCTCTGTAAAATGTAACATTGAATCTTTACTTATGAATGTCATTCCTTCAATAGGACCTTGTAAAAATTCTTGATAGAGTGAATGTATCCTCATCCATTCCTTCTCTATCTTCATCTTCTTCTGCCTCATGATCCTCATATTCTTCTTGATCCGGCATCGGATCCTCTTTGTCTTCCTCCCATTGATCAAACATATTTATGTCTTCTTTTAGACACAACATGTTGAGTTCTTCATCCTTGCTATCCAAATATGAGTATGAACCACCAATGAAACTCATGTCTGAATCTTCACCTTCTCCACCATCATTAGCTAGCAAACTGTCATTATTTTCATTCCCTAAAACATTATTCAAGGTTCCCTTAAACTATTATCAATATTTTCATTGTTATTATCAACATTTTCATTGTTTGAGTCCATTTTATGTTTGTGATTTCAGCAAAGGAAGAAAAGACAAGAGTAAGAGGCAACTGTTGTAGAAGAGACAAGAATAAAAGACAATTGTTGCATGTAATTAGGGCTTTTTCTATTGTTTAAACGGTATAAAATTGAAGTTAATTAGTAGATCGTATAAAATCGAAGTTAATTAGTAGACTGTATAGTAGTTAATTTGTAGGTGTATGTATAAAAACGAGGTTAATCATCTACTCGAGGTGTTGGAAAAATGGAAAAGTTGAGCATGTCAAAGTGTAATTATGTGTTAATTTTGAAGGAAAATAAAATGGGTTGGAGCCAATTTTTCATTAAGGGTACAATAAGCTTTTTATTCGAGTTGTGACAAGATGTGCCATTTCAGAGTTGTGCCTAGGGATGACAACGGATCAGATCTGGATCGGATCCTACTAGATCCTGATTCAGATCCGTTTTTCATACTTGAACCCAGATTCGGATCCAGATCCATCGGGTCCATAAAAATCATATCCAAATCCGGATCCATCGGATCTGGATCCACATGTAAAAAAAATTGTCTTGCTAAGAATGTAACCTTGCTAAGTTTTTTTTTTGAACTGACAAACGATTTTTACTCAGCTAACAGTTTACTGTGTTTCAATTTTGAAATGTTCATATGAGATATTTTGTTCGTTATCTCGTTTTGATTGTGAGCTATTAATTGAAAATGTTGGACAATGACAATATTTGTGAAAAATACTGACTAGTATTTCCACAATGCAGAACTTGCATGTGCTTGGAATCTTCGCAAATGAAGTGAATATAATTTTAATTACTTGTTTATGGAGAGGTTAGTCATTCACTAATATAACATTGATTTTATTATCGAAGTTACCTCTTTATTTTTTAGTTTTTGAGTTAACGCGGGGATAAATTAAACTTGTTTTGAGAATTAAACTTGCAAGAATGTGCTTAGCAATTTTAAGAAAATACTTATAAAATTACATTATAGGTTATGAATATATTCAATAAAAAATGAATCCACGGGTCGGATCTGGATCTGGATCTGGATACGGATCTCAAATACAAGATCCAGATCCAGATCCGATCCGTCAGAAATTGATCCGGGTTCGATCCGGATCCGTCGGGTCCAAATTTAAAAAATTTATATCATATAAAACGTATTTAGATCCATAGGGTCGAGAATTCACTGATATCTCTGGTAGTGTCAGATAGCACCACCCTTTTATCAATTTGGAATTCATCAAGCAGTGAAAATTTCAAAATATTTGAGTTTGCGTGCAAACTATTAAGTATCCGTGAACACCCCTAGGTGCATTTGTTTTTTCTTTTGGCAATTGCTTTGTTCAGATTTAATCTAAAAATATTCTTTTGCAGTTCCTACTTCGTAGTAGTAATGTTTTACAGCAATGAAGTCTCAAAAAGTCTTCCCCCTATAATCTGCACGGTTCGGCTGCTTTTTACAAAGTTCAACAACTTTGACTGCTATTGACACTAATATTATTTCCCGCCACCACCTCGGGTTCTGTGCTAATATGCCTTTCTGGCCCCTTAAGTATGATTATTTGGGTCGAAAGTCCCCAAGTTTAACTAATTAAAACGCTAATCCACCCTTCCTCCTAATTAAAATTTAGAATTAATAATTGAAGTTTCCACTTGTTTTAAGATGCTCTTCGCAAATTTCTAAGTTTAGCGGTGACGTACCTTGTCTTGGGTCCCACTAACATTGAGAAAGTGAAACACAAAAATCAAAAAACGCGGAATGTATCTTATGCTCCTTTGGTAAAGGTATGAACACTGCAAATTAGGAAGTGGGAGACACAAACCCTTAGTATCTCTTTTATAGTAATTTATTTTAAGTTCATTTCAACTACTCCATAGGTTATCACACGATCATAAAAAGGATTTACTTATAGTAAATAAATGTTCTCTCGGTTCATTTTATATATTTAAAAATATTTTAATTTTAAAATTTTTCTATAATTTTATAGTCAATCTTTTTATAGCATATTAGAGACACAAGTTCAAATTTTTCTTTCTTTTAAACTCCATGATTAATTAAATTACACTACATAAATTAAAATGGATGCCTTAATGAAAATAGTTTCATGAGAAATTATTAAATATACATCTAAATATATTGAGATTTTAGTTTTAACACTCAAGATACATAAGTTAGTATGTTATGTAGCATCAAAGGTCGTGGTGTGGTAAGCATCACTCAATTCTTAATAAGAAGTTTTTGATTCGAGCTTTGGGGATGGAATTGTCTTTGACAGAGAATATTTCTACCCTCAAAGTGAAATTTCTCGATGGAAATTCAAATTAGTTGAGCTCCATAGTGAATGTCCAATACCGGGTCGCCTCGTTTAGGTATGACTGGTATTATGAACACAAATTGCCATAAGTGGGATCAGGAGGAGCGTGGTAGGCCAAGTTGGTTTCACAAGAAGATAAATTCTGCTGTTTCTTGAATCAAAACAACATGATCTCCTGATGGAAGAACAGTTATCTTGATGGGAGATTTAATTTAACAAAAGTCTCTCTCAAGAAACACCTTTTCTTATTGTACTAGGAAAAGTATATGCCCTTGATCATTCATTGATCTAAAGAAAAAGTTGCTCCTAAAAGCACTAGCTTAGCTGGTTAAAGTGGACCTCAAAAACCCTAGTACCCTCGATCCCATTTAAAAATTATATTCTTTCCCTATTTCTTTTTATATGAATCTTTTTAATAATTCTATTCAAAAAAGATATATTTATATTTAAAAATAACTTAAATTTCTGATTTTATTACTAATAGGAGTAACATGTTTTATGGCCACATATATGTCATCGCATTTGATATAACTTATACTATGTTTTTTCTTGAGAAGGATACTATTATTTATTTATTTTTAGAAGTTTATGCTTAGTTAAATATCAACGTATATAGAAATGAAATGATGAGATAGGTTTGTCATTTTTTTTTGTAATTCACGACATTTTATATATAGATCAAACCAGTTAACATCATAACCATTATTTGCATCTTCCGTGCACCAACTTGCTTCATAGTCTACAAAGTATTCTAGAATATTACCATCCGAAATTAATATGCTAAACGTAATTTCTAGAATGTCTGCCCAAAACATTTTATTAGCAAACATCTGAAGAACTATCAAAACCTTCTATTAGCAAACATCGGAGGAACTATCAAAACCTTCGGGTCTACAAAAATATTTTCCTTAGCTCCTTGCTTTGTAAACACGTCGTAGCTTAAAGTTTTAGGGGTCGTTTGGTAGGGTGTATAATAATAATGATGAATAGAGTGTATTAATAATGCTGACATTAGTTATGCTGACATTATTTCTTATCCATTTTTGGTTCGATGTATTAAAAATAACATACATTGCATTATTTTTAAAAGAAATTAGTTAGTTTACAAAAATACCATCCAAACCAAAATGCTAAACATATGATTTTTTTTATCTATTGTAAAATAAAATCTTTGACCCATAGTTTATCTATTGTTAATTAATTAATTAATTGTTGTTCAATTCAATTTCTTGTGAAACCATCGAAGAAAATATAATTTTTCATTTGGATTTTTTGTTTATAGAGTTTATACTAATGAATTAGATAATCTTGATCTTTTAGCTACTGTCAAAACATAATAGAAACAAAAGAAAGAAATTCACGTTATTAATTGGCATGTGTTATAGCTTATAGTACAGCATTGTCCATTCATTATGAGATAGATTTAAGCTAATAGCTTCAAAAATATTCTTACCCAACAATGGATAGATTTAAAATGCATTGCATCAGATCCATAGACTATTCATTATCCTGGCCCAGTTTTATTGACGGTATATAACTATTTATACTTTTATAGAAGTAATAAATAATTAACACACCAACGAGAAGTTCCATATCAGAAAATATATGGAACAAAACATATTTATTTATTAAAATTGAGACTTTAAATGCCTGGAGCATGGCTGATGCTAAGCTGCACTAAAACGTTGGGAGAGCAGAAAAACTAGGCAAAACAAAAAAAAAATAGTCATGATTTTACCTCATTAATCAATTATGTAATGTCTCAAAGAAAGCATAGTATAGAAACTTAACTTGCAGTTGTTCATGAATGATGCAATTTTTTAATACAAAAGTCTTGCCAGAAAAAAAAATCAGAAAATTCAAAGAGCAAGGATTTCATGGATAATTGTATCTTTAGTCATCCTTATATATGTATTAGAAATTATTTTATTGTTAATATCATGATTTGTTATGTATTAATAATGTATTGGATAATATCAAATAGGGTGTCATAATTAATACTTGTATTAGAGTCTAAATTTACTTTGTTCAGTAACAATTTTACGATTGGCGGAGCAAATCGAGATAAAGAAAAACATGAAAAGGGAAAAGAAAAAGGAAAAGGAGGACAAAAAGAGCCTGAGGCGCAAAAAACAAATGGAAAAAGAAAAGAAGAGCGTGAATCTTGGATAAAAAGGACATTTGCTCTTGTCCCTTTTCTGTTCTCTTCTTACAGAGAGAGAGAGAGAGAGAGAGAGAGTCGGCATGGAAATTGCTTGGAGCTCAACAAAATGCAAATGGGTCACTGCGTTTCTTGTTCTACTTGCTTGCTCTGCTGCTGGACAAGTTGAAGACGGTACATTTTCTTCTTCTCTTCCAATTTTATCATTTCCTACTTTGAAGCTACACATCAAACTGCATATTTTCCTTCATAAATTAACTTGATACTTGATGGGATGTATATACCTCTGCTTGGTATTAGATCTGATAAAGTATTTATTTTCTCTTCATTTTTAGCTTCAAATGTATGTTAATTTAAGCGTATAATCATTTTGGGACTCAAGTTATCACATTGGTAAAAACATTTAATCACGAACAATTTATTTGTTGCTAAATTTTGTTATCTCTGTCTCAAACAGAATTAATTTGCTCAAGTTCTAGAGCAACATTTTGTTAATGTCTGTGCATCAAATGAAAATACTTACTATTGTACAGTATATTTATTTAATCTGAAAATATCAAATAAAGTTACTAAAGGGAGTAAAGTAAATATAGCATTTACAAATAAGTAATCATGTTGTTGATGTTGATCGTCATGACACGCCGTAAGAATCATTACTATGCAGGACTTATGGTCCTCTTATGTGAGATTTTTTAAACCACTTTAAGTAAAAAGGATTATTTTGATATTTTGTATACATTTAATTTACATATTATAAGTTCTTTTTAATTTCTTCAATTTAGTCACTTGGAGGGGGTGTCATGACTAGTACTATCAATAGGCCCCACCGATCAGTAACCATTATTTAATTGGATAAATATTTCCTTTGATACATGACCATACTGGTGAAAGAGCTTACCTCTGCCGTGTGAACTGTGAAGTGAATGTTCCTTCATATCATACATTAATTTTTGGTATACATTAATTTTTGGTAACACTCTCAAGCGGGCTCAATAATAAATATCATTCTTTATATTAGGTGTTTTTCACATAGTTTTTGTACAATTCTTTGTTATGTGTATGTAGGTGTTGAGATAATGGACATTGAATTTAATTCAATTCCTACGCCTAGCTCATGGAGCTCAAGATTTGATAAGGAGACAGCTAACTCAATGGAACACCAGTGAGAAACAAATGCAACCAAATCTTAACTCCAACGAGTTGATATTGCCTAATAAGTAAAGACATTGTTAATTAAATTGCTTAGTAAAGTGTACATTTGAAGCACACATGTACTAAAAATCGATTCTTGTGTGATGCCGACAAGATAAACTAGAATCTCAGTATTGAGTCTTGACCACGAATCCTCTTTGTTGACGATGCATCAACATTATATCAAATACTCCACGTTTCCATATTTCAAGTTCCTTGTGACCCGCAAAATTTTATTGTTCTGGAAAAAACGGACAATTTCAGGGGGGAAATATGTACTCTGATTATCGTAAAAATGGAAAAAACAAAACAACCTGTCAATTGATGTGATATTATTTAATTTAATATGAAGTTTAAAAAAGAAAGATTTGAAATTTATGATCTAAAATAAATTTTAAATATTTATTTGGCTATAAATCATCTAATAAAATTAAATAATTTTTAAATATAGAAGATGATATTTTTGAGACCGATTAAAAAGAAAATGGCGAGTAATATCATTTAAACCTTTGGTTTTGCAGGTCCGTTAGTTAACGGCAATTTCGAGACACCTCCGTCAGGCGGTTTCTCATCCGGCGACGGATTCTCTGACGGGCCCACAGCAATCCCCAGCTGGAAATCAAACGGCACCGTAGAGCTAGTGGAATCGGGGCAAAAACAGGGTGGGATGATCCTCATCGTACCACAAGGTAGACACGCAGTTCGGCTCGGTAACGACGCGGAGATAAGCCAAGAGCTCAAAGTGGAGAAAGGTTCCATTTATTCAATCACTTTCAGCGCGGCTCGCACGTGCGCCCAGCTAGAGTCACTGAACGTATCAGTTCCTCCGGCGTCACAGACCATTGATCTTCAGACTCTGTATAATGTTCAAGGCTGGGATTCTTACGCGTGGGCCTTTCAGGCTGAGGAAGATGACGTGCGTGTTGTTTTTACAAATCCTGGCATGGAGGATGACCCTACTTGTGGGCCCATTATTGATGATATTGCTATCAAGAAGCTTTTAGCTCTAGATAAGTCAAAAGGTAAGGTCACTTCTGTTTCTTTATTGGGCCCTATCCAGCTGTATTTATGAGAGTCATTTGCACTTTTGCTCCTATTTTGTAGTGTTTACTGTTTACTCCTCAAATAAAATTACTTTTTGGATATAAGTTTTTTAAGGAATTCAATATAACTTGTAGTGGATCATTTAAAAAACTTGATATAAATTCTATTTGAGGGGCCAAAAAGTAAAGACCAGCCCATTTGAAAGGAAAACTGTGCAATTAAAAGTATTTATGAGCCCGTTTTAGTCAAAGATTTGATGTTTTTGTCGGAGAAAACATATTACTCTACTACTGCAGTTTTGTTGTTAATAGTCCTCTGTTTAATTAAGGTTTTTGAAACTTTTAATTTTAATCGTGTCATGACATTTATATGATTATAAATTTTTTGAAATTTGTAATTTTAAATATATTTTAACATTTGTGTGGTCAACTGGATTGGAACGGAGAAATATCTATCTTCATATATTTTTTCTTATTAGACAGAGTACAAAATAATGTCCGCATAAACGTGAGAAATAATGATTAGTGCTAACTTGTTCCTTAAATTTGCTATTGGGAACAGATAATGCAGTAGTTAATGGAGACTTTGAAGAAGGTCCATTCATGTTCAGGAATGCTTCTCTGGGCGTTCTGCTTCCGACCAACCTCGATGAGGAAACATCGTCACTGCCAGGTTGGATAGTTGAATCAAATCGAGCAGTCCGGTACATCGATACATATCACTTCACAGTTCCAGAAGGGAAAAGAGCTATAGAATTGCTTTCAGGAAAAGAAGGCATTATATCTCAGATGGTTGAAACCAAGTCCAACAAGCCATACAGATTGACATTTTTGTTGGGTCATGCAGGAGACTCATGTAAGGAACCACTAGCAATCATGGCCTTTGCTGGTGATCAGGCCCAAAACATCCATTACACTCCCAATTCCAATTCTTCATTTCAGAATGCTAATCTTAACTTCACGGCCAAGGCGGACAGGACACGTGTAGCGTTCTATAGTATCTATTACAACACAAGAAGTGATGATATGAGCTCTCTTTGTGGACCTGTCGTGGATGATGTGAGGGTTCAACTATCAGGCTCTAGCAGAGTCAAGGTTTTGGGGTTCAGGTTTATGTTTTGGTTGTTAGTGTTAGCTTTGGTTTAAATTTAATAGCTTTCTGTTCCACTCAACATATATGGGGATCCAATGTAGTAGTACAGCAGGGAGGTTTAGAATCGGACGCCCTCTGCACAAAATAGGAAAAAGAAAAAAAAATTGATGTATTAAATAGCAGGTATGTATGTCTTCTCATGTTCAATGAAGTATTATGTCTTGGTAATTTTGCAATCAAAATTTGAAAGTGCTTCCAATTTATCAAAGGTTCAGTAAACTTGGGCTCCTTCACACTATTATCTTCTGTGGTGCTATGACAGATAGTAGTACCTAGTACATTTCTATCTGTCACTTGTCTCTGTTTGCAGATTTCAAACTAAAAAGAATTAAGTTCTTAATGAAGTGTCTAACCTCCTTACCGCAGAGAAAGCTAAAAAGAATAAAGTTCCCTAGGATATATTATAGTAAAATGTCTATTCCTACAAAGGAAATTAATGAAATTGAACAGTACACAAGTGAAAAAATAAGAGATTCTTCTCAATGATATAATAAATATGACACTTAATCATATGGATTGCCACTTAATCATTCTCGGTTGGTAGTTTAATTAAAAGAATCTGAGCCCACATATATCATTTTCAGGACCCATTTCATAGCTAAATTCCACTAAAACTTGCAAAGATCATGGGGCTTTTTTTAAAAGGAAAAGGTGAGCAAATATTGTCACCTTTGTTGGATGCTAATGACTTTGAAGTCTTCACGAGTCTTGGTTTATTGTTGAAGCAGATGATCAGCCTTGTCCATGGCTGAAATAGCTCTGACAGCAGTTATCAACAAGGCTATTGACATATCCAGCAATGCTCTGTTTAATGCAGTGTTTTCAGCCTCGTCCTTGCAGGAAAACATCGGTTGGATTGAAACCGAGATGAGACGCATGAGATCCTACCTAGCAGATGCAGAGGCAAAGCAAATATCAAGTCACGGAGTAGAAAACTTGATAAATGATATGTTGAAAATTTACTAATGTGAAATTAAGTTTATCCCATTATTTATGACTCGAACAATTGGGACACACACATAGGAAATATCGTTTCCACACACGTGCAATCTTAGTGCCAAGTATCATAAATTTCGTTAATGAAAGAGATATTGGTACGTAAGTGAAATGTTTGAGACATACAATGATGGATGATTATTGGATAAATAACAAGTGTTCCACGTTGGTAAACGAAGGAAGGATTGTGCGAGGTGTAAAATGAAACGGGTCGAAAAGGGCTGCGGAGCCGAAAAGGGCCGCGGCACCCCCCAAGCAGTGCCACGGCACTAATTCCATGTTTGGCTTCTGGAGCCGCGACGCTAAATGCTGCAGCGCCGCGGCTCTTCCCCGGCAGTGTTTGCTCGACGGAATCCCAAATGTTTGGTTGTTGAAGTGGTTTCAATGGCATTGAATCCACCCAATAATGGCCATTACTTGGACTATTATGTTGCTGCATTACTTGGGGGTTAAATGTCATTCATTACATGACAATTGAATGTCATTATGAGGCATTTGAAAGGCCATCTTGCACACCTATAAATTGAGGCATTTGACTCAATTCTATAGATGAACATATGATCATACTTACAAGTTAACAACACCACAAAGAGATCAGTTTTTCTGATAAGCAATCATTCTCTTAGCAATCTTCATTATTTGTGTTCTTCGCTGGGATCATTTATGTAAGCTTTGCACATTTGACAGTTCGTTGTTTCATCTTGGGAGACTATTGTCCACACTTCCGTAAAGCCTATATACGGGGGCAATCTTGTCTTAAAGACAGATAGTCATCTCGACTCAGCCGGTGGTGTTGTGATTATCTAATTGGTTGCTAAGCGTTTCAGGTGTGAACTTGAATCTCAAAGGACTCTAACCGTTCGGATTCTCAACGGATCTATAAGCCACAAGTGTAGCAGTTCATGTTCTTGTATTTCCGAATACAAGATCCATATTTGAAGTTCCAATTCAAGATCAAGAGATTGACAACTTGTTGTTGTTGTAATGTTTGTTGTTTATCCTTTCGATCACTGTAATAGTTATTTACTATTTCCGTACGTGCTTTACATATCCAACAAATTTAAGACAAGATTGTATTAGTGTTCGAAAGATGTTGGTCGACAAGTGTGTGACCAAATTTGGCTGTGGTTTTCTTCTTGAAAACAGTTCGGTTGACAGTTCTGTTAACAGTTCAAACACTGTCTCTATCAACAACCGTGCTTTTAAATCTGATTCTAGTTTTGATTCTCTCTTTGACGACAGTTACAAATCTGTCTCCGTTAAAGGTGGGATCTCTGGATCTGATGTTGCGCTTCGAGATACTGCTGATAGCCATGCTAGTACAGCTAAAGTTCAAGGACGAGTTTGTGTCACCGCTCCCGAGGGTGGTGGAAACAAGCGTCCACGAGAGGCCGAGGATGTCAACTGGGACAAGAGGAGAAGACTGAAGATAATGTTCTATCATGTAGCAAAAGACCTATATTTGTCAGAGATAAAGGATCCAAATTATGGTAAGGAGTATATGGACACTTAGTCTAACTGAAGTGGGCCAGAATCCAAAAGGTCTAAGTTAATAATCCTTCCTTATCAATAATGTGTTTAGTTAATATCTGAATAAAAGTGTGTAAAGCAAGGCTGAGAATATGAAAGTGCTTTCATTAAAAACTTATATTCCCTACACTCTAAAATCAGATATTGAATCTCATTCCTTCCCGGTTAAAGATTGAACTATTGTAAACAAAACTTAAAAGATCCGTTCTTTTGAGTGTAATTATTAAAAGTGTGTAAAGTATGTTCGCACATACGAAGGATAGAGATCCACTGACTGTGCGAAAACTATTACCATTTTTAAGTAAGCGCCATGGATTTACCTGGACACTAATCACAAGGGAAGAAGACTAAAAGATAATGACTTATCTTAAGACGTTGAACCTGTCACACTATTTGACAGAAGATCCTTCATTTGATAGGATGATATTGGACACTCAGTCGTACAAAGCCTACGGGCGACTGGAGTGTGCCTGAATTCATTTGATAGAATGATATTAGACACTCAGTATAAGTATTATTTGATTATAATATTTGAATAAATAAAAGGAGAATGAATTCTATTTTTTAATATGCTTTACCGTTTCCTTGTTGGTAACAAAACCAACAATGTGTGTTTCTTCAAAATCAAATTGAAACATTGCTTCTTTTCAAAAAGTTACAATTAGTATCTGTTGAGTAGGCAAAAAGTTGGCCTATAAAAGGCAATTGGCAGAAGCCAAAAACGAAAAAAACATCTCTCCGTTTCTAACGATTAAATATACTAATGGTTAAATATACACAATATACATGTGTATATTGTGTATATTGTGTATATTGTGTATATTGCTATCGAAATTTCCCCTTCAAGTACCGTATATAGAGTATATATTTATGTAATATTTAGTCTCCTAGTTTAGGTAATATTGTAATGTAATTAGTATTGTACACTTACCATAATAATTGTATTACCATAAATGTATAGTTAGTATCCAAGTAGAATAATGTTTTAGGAGTAGAATAGGAATAGGATTCTCCTATTATGGAAATATGTAACTTGTATAAATAGTCTTTCAATTAATGAAAATAATCAAGGGATTATTTCTTTCATGGTATCAAGAGTCTAGGTTTATTTTTCTCTCCCAAATTCTCCACCTTTCCGTCGAATCCCTAGCAAAATCCGAGACCTTACTCTCGGATTTCGTGCCGACGAGAACCCCATCCTTCCAAAAAAATTCTCCCTAATCCATCAATCACATATTGTTCTATCAATATGTCTACATCCCGGAACATGTTTCATCATGCCCTTACAGTTTCTAACATCAAGAATAACATTCCTTTTGTTCTTGAAATAGAAAAAACGTCCAATATGCGACGTGGGCCGAACTGTTCAAATTCACGCACGATCGCATCAAGTCATCCATCACATAATCCCCGCGGCTCCTGAGGATACAGAGGTGTCAAAACGCGAGAATGATCCTACGTTGTGGACGACTTTTGATGCTACCGTCCTTCAATGGATATATTCCACAATATTTACCGACCTTTTGCAAACAATTATTGAGCCTGACGCCACGGCACAGGCGACTTGGGATAGACTGCGTGATATATTTCAAGATAATCAAAATTCTAGAGTCGTTACCCTTAAGCAGGATTTCTCCCACGTCAATATGGAAGATTTCTCTAATGTTTCGGCTTATTGCAAAAGATTAAAGGAATTGGCGGACCAACTTCGCAACGGCGCGCCGGTTTCGAACGATCGTTTGGTCCTCCAAATGGTTTTTGGCCTCTCCGAGGCCTATAGTGGTGTTCGAACGCTTCTTCGGCAAAGCAATCCGCTTTCACAATTTTATCAGGCTCGTTCTATGCTTACATTTGAAGAAGTAGGTATGGCAAAACAAGCGGCTACCGGTACTAGTTCCGTAGTCATGATGACCGAGTCCACGGTGTATCCTACCGGTTCCAACAACTCGGGCCAAAACCGCAAAAATGGTGGCGGCAAAAAGGGTGGAAATAAGAAAAATAATGGCAAGAACCGTGGCGGCAGCCGACAGAATGGTGGTGGCGGTAGGGGTCCTCGCGGTAGTCAGCAGCAGCAACAGTAGTTCTGGGGCCCACAAATGGGCCCCCTTTACGCAGCGGGCAATGGGCCCACAACAGCAGCTGGGCCCACCGGTTTGCCTACCAATGGCGCTTCAGCCAACAACTTTCAAATTAAATCGCAGCGGGATGGCCCAAAGAAAGCCCAAGCCCACCGCTCGTCCACCTACAGCCAACAGTCTGGGCCGAGACCGTAAGCAGGGGTGCTTAGGCCTCGGCCCCCGCAGCCCATCACGCAGCGGCACCTACGCCTACCGACATCGAAGCTGCAATACACATGCTTGGTTTAAATCCTCAGGACCCAAATTGGTATATGGACACCGGTGCCACTAACCACATGACATCCGATTCAGGTACACTCTCATCTTATTCCAATTTGAGCAACCCCCGCGGTATAATTATTGGTAATGGTAATTCTATTCCAATTCGTGGTTATGGTCATAAGACGTTATCTCCCCCTTATCCACCTCTTATCTTGAAAAACACCCTACACGCCCCCAAATTGATTAAAAACTTAGTCTCGGTCCTTAAATTCACTACTGACAATTCTGTTTCTATTGTATTTGATACATTTGGTTTCTTTATGAATGATATCAAGACGGGGAGTCCTCTAATGAGGTGTGCTAGTAGGGGAGATCTTTATCCTATCACACCCAGTTCCGGTCCATCGAGTCAAGCCCTGTCTTCAGCCTTTGTAGCCATCTCTCCTTCCTTGTGGCATGCTCGTCTTGGTCATCCGGGATCATCTATTTTGTCAGCTTTAGATAAAAATAGTTTAATTTCATGTAAGGGTACGAGTGTACACCAAATTGTCAGTCTTGTTCTTTGGAAAAAATGTTAACTTGCCATTTGTAGACTCAAATTCTCATACTTTAATGTCATTTGATATTATTCATAGCGACTTATGGACATCTCCGATTCTTAGTTCTGTGGGTCATTGATATTATATTTTCTTTTTGGATGATTATTCTAAATTTTTATGGACATTTCCGATAGCGAAAAAATCTCAAGTTTTTTCCGTCTTCTTAAAATTTAGAGCATTCATTAGAACCAATTCGACCGATATATTAAAAATATTAAGTGTGATAATGACAAATAATATGACAATGGAGTGTTTCGGGAATTCTGTTGTATAATGAGATCAATTTTCATTTTTCTTGTCCTCATACGTCTTCACAAAATGGGAAAGCCGAATGTAAAATTCGTTCCATAAATAACATTATCTGCACTCTATTAATTCATGCTTCCGTACCCCCATATTTTGGTATCATGCTCTTCAAATGGCTACATATCTCCTTAACATAATTCCTTCCAAATGTCTGACATATTCTTTCCCCCTTCAAATTTTATATAATAAGACTCATTCTTATTCTCATCTTCGGTTTTTTGGGTGTTTATGTTATCCGTTATTCTCATCCAGCACAATTAACAAACTTCAGGCCCGGTCTACTCCATGTGTGTTTTTGGGTTTTCCATCTAATCATCGTGGCTACAAATGCTTTGATTTATCCTCTAATAAAATCATCATTAATCGCCATGTCAATTTTTATGAATCTCAATTTCCATTTTCTAAGGATAATGCTCCCGTGCCTAGTTCGTATAATTTTTTGGATGATAATATATCATCATATGTTATTCAACATTTTTCGGACATATACCGCACCCAAAATTCTCCAGTGGGCCCACTGGTCCGTCCCCCTGCCTATACCAGTACCACCACTGGACCAGTTCCAACGATTGGGCGATTAGTCTCGAACGGGTCCGATCCATCGCTCAGATATCGTTGGGCCAAGAAAGCCCATCGCCGGCGATCCGTTCAACCCAAAGAAATTCCCAAAATCTGTCAAATTCTCCCTTGAGTCATAGACCGGCCACTGGTAGTCAACGGGATATTTTTAAACCAAAAAGACATTTTAATTTACATACTAATATTCTTAAATCACCCTTACCCCAAAATCATGTGTCTGCATTAAATGATCCGAATTGGAAAATTGCTATGACTGATGAATTTAATGCTCTTATTGATAATAAGACGTGGGTGTTGGTACCCCGTCCATCTGATATTAATATTATTCGGTCTATTTGGATTTTTGCTCATAAGGAAAATTCAGTTGGTTTATTTGCCCGACATAAGGCGCGACTTATGGGTGATGGTAAGACTCAGCAGGTTGGTATTGATTGTGGTGAGATGTTTAGTCCGGTAGTCAAACCGGCTATCATTCACACTATGCTTAGCTTGGCTCTTTCGAAGGCATAGCCTATTCATCAGTTGGATGTCAAGAATGCTTTCATACATAGTGATGTCAAGGAAACAGTCTATATGCATCAGCTATTGGGATTCAGGGATCCTAACCATCCTCATCATGTCTGTTTGTTGAAGAAGTCCTTATATGGGCTTAAGCAGTCTCCACGGGCCTGGTATACGCGGTTTGTAGACTATGTTTCGACTATTGGGTTCACTCACAGCAGATCGAATAATTCATTATTCATCTACCGTCGTGGTTCATCCGTGGCCTATATCCTATTATATGTGGATGATATTATTTTGACAGCCTCTTCCGATGCCTTGCGCCTAGAGATAGCAGTGGATCCTGGACCGGGTCCGAATCCGGTGGATCTTGGACCGGGTCCGGATCTGGTGGATCCAGATCCATTTTATAGGATATGGATCATCAAAATTTGGACCTAACGGATCTGGATCTTGTATTTGAGATCCGTATCCGATCCAGATCTGACCCGTGGATTCGTTTTTTATTAAATAGATTCATAATATAGAATGTAATTTTGTAAGTATTTTCTTAAAATTGCTAAGCACATCATTGCAAGTTTAATTCTCAAAACAAGTTTAATTTATCCCTGCGTTAACTCAAAAACCAAAAAATAAAGAGGTAACTTCGATAATAAAATCAATGTTATATTAGTGAATGACTAACATCTCCATAGACAAGTAGTTAAAATTATATTCACTTCATTTGTGAAGATTCCAAGCACATGCAAGTTCTGCATTGTGGAAATACTAGTCAGCATTTTCCACAACTATTGTCATTGTCCAACATTTTCAATTAATAGCTCACAATCAAAACGAGACAACGAACAAAATATCTCATATGAACATTTCAAAATTGAAACACAGTAAATTGTTAGCTAAGTAAAAATCGTTTGTCAGTTCAAAAAAAATTCTTAAAAAAAAATTCTTAGCAACGCAATTTTTTTTACATGTGGATCCAAATTCGATCCGTGGATCCTATGGATCCGAATTTGGATATGATTTTTATGGACCCGATGGATCTGGATCCATGTACGAAAAACGAATCTGGATCTGGATCATGTAGGATCCGATCCAGATTCGATTTGTTGCCATCCCTACTTGCGCCAATCTATCATGACAATGCTCACCTCTGAGTTTGCTATGAAAGACTTGAGGCCCTTGAGCTACTTTTTGGGGATTGCTGTCACTCGACATTCCGATGGGTTGTTCTTATCTCAACAGAAGTATGCAGCTAAAATCATCGAGAGGACGGGGATGTTATCCTGTAAGTCCACTTCCACTCCAATTGATACAAAGCCCAAGCTAAGTGTCGCGGCCGGCGTACCCTACGAGGATCCGACTCGCTATTGCAGTCTTGTAGGGGCCCTTCAATATCTTACCTTTACGAGACCGGATATTACATATGTTGTCCAGCAGGTGTGTTTGTTCATGCATGATCCCAGAATTGAGCACATGAATGCACTCAAACGCATCATTCGGTATATTCAAGGTACACTTGACTATGGTTTGCATTTATATCCTTCATCAATGTCCACACTTGTCTCGTATACAGATGTTGATTGGGGTGGCTGTCCCGACACCAGACGATCAACGTCAGTCTATTGTATGTTTCTTGGCAACAACTTGGTCTCCTTGTCTGCAAAACGTCAGTCAACTCTATCTCGCTCAAGTGCCGAGGCTGAATATCGAGTGGTAGCTAATGTGGTCTCGAAATCATGTTGGTTACGTAATTTACTTGTAGAGCTTCATTGTCCCATTCAGAAAGCAACCTTGGTTTATTGCGACAATATTAGTGTCATCTACCTTTCGAATAATCCGGTTCAGCACCAACACACTAAGCATATCGAAATGGACATTCACTTTGTCCGTGAAAAGGTTGCTCATGGTCAAGTTCGCGTATGCCATGTCCCGTCGAGATATCAAATTGCCGACATCTTTACAAAGAGTCTTCCCTCGGTCCTTTTTGAAGATTTTAGGGAGAGTCTCAGCGTTCGAAGACCATCCGCTATGACTGCAGGGGTGTGTTAAATATACACAATATACACACAATATACATGTTGCTCTCGGAATTTCCCCTTCAAGTACCGTATATAAAGTATATATTTAGGTAATATTGTAATGTAATTAGTATTGTACACTTACCATAATAATTGTATTACCATACATGTATAGTTAGTATCCAAGTGGAATAAGGTTTTAGGAGTAGAATAGGAATATGATTCTCCTATTATGGAAATATGTAACTGGTATAAATAGTCTTTCAATTAATGAAAATAATCAAAGGATTATTTCTTTCACTAACTTTATTCTGCCATTTTCAACTTAAAGATATTTGATCATTTACTTTTTTATTTTTTTACTCCAAATCCTTATTCTTTTGGGCTGAATTCTTGTGGTTGAACTTCGATTTCTAGAGTAGTCATTGTATGGGTCCTTTTAACCACTTGTACGGAAATTACTATCCTAAAAATAATTTCCTGAAAACTTCTTGATCGCTCGTTTGTTAACTTTCTGTTGAATTATATTGTTTGGTTTTCACACCATTGGATTATTTCAGAATTTTCAACAAAAGGGATGTGGACAAGTATCTTTCTTGTCACCTTAAAACCCCAAAGATCTGAGCACTTCTTAGTTTTGAACCCATTAAGGTCCCGGAAAATCAGAAGGTTAAAGATATTTTCCCAAATGTAGGATTCTTGAGAGTCCTCAATTTAGAAATATTGATATCCCTCGTCAAGTACGGATGGTTGGTTATAGGTCCTATTGGGAATTGATCCATTTGAGTTACCTTAGATTATGAGCAAGGATAAGCAACTTGAAAAACCTACTCACCTTGGATGTACGAGGTTGCGATTTCATTAGAGTTCCAACTTGCATTTGGAAGATGGAACAACTTAGACATCTCCAAATAGGTGCCCTGTCTTTGTTTGTTTGATTTTGTGTTGGATATTGGGGTTTCGAAGAATCTAACATCTTAACCAAGCACTACCCCATTGAAGTCAATCCCCCAAACATCCAAACTTTGGAGACAATGGATGTATGCTACTGGAACCTTAGTGGTTATGCAAAGTTGGTCCCAGTACGAGAAGATTGGCAGTTTCAGGTGCCTCTAGAGAAACTATAGATGTGCTGAACAACAAGAACAACGTTAACTTTAAGAAGCTTGAGAATCTTCGATTATCTAATGACGCGCTACACATGTTATTTCAAGTGGAACATTTAATATGTCAGGCTATCCAAATCTCCTTAAGATGCACTTGGATGTTTTCTTCTCACCAAGCAAGTTGCCTAGGTCTGAGCATTTCCCTCCTAATCTCATCAAGCTGACCTTACTCAAGAATCGACTGAAAGCGGACCCTTTGCGGACACTGAATAAGCTACCAAAATTGAAGATCCTCAAGCTGGACTTTGATTGCTACATTGGGAAAACTATGGATTGTGATGCTGGATTTTGTCAACTCGAAGTTCTGCGGATTAGAGGATTGGATAATCTTGAAGAGCTGATGAAGGATGGGGTAGGAATGCCTAGATTAAGAAAAGTGATGACTGATTGGTGCAAACAGCTCAAGAGTATTCCTGAGAGGCTCCAAAACTTGAGGACAACATGATGACTGGTTAGTTCATATTTATATTCTTCATCAATATTGCACCCAGGGCCCGGAGCCAGGGGGCAAAAGGGGATTCGCCAAAAAGTTACACGGGATATATAATAGATGTTGAATTCCTTGACTTATTCTCTTGTTTACTTCTTTATCTTTTGAACCCCTCCGCCATTGATTGTACCCACCAAATGCCTCTTAATTTAATTATCTTGCATCCGTGAGGAATGAAGATACTAGTTGCTGAATTTCCCCCCACGTATCTCTATATACCTTTCTAGAATATAGATACTAGTAGTAGTATGTATAGATAAGGTTCTTTTGGTACATTATAGCTGACTTTACTTGTTAGCCATGAAATGATATGACCATTCAGATGCAAAAAGACTTTCCCCTGTCTATCTTCTTTTGTTTTGATTAATTTACTGTACACAAGCCTAATTTGTGGTTGGTATAAATAATAGAGATTTCAATAAGATGGATCATCATAATAATAATGGCATAATACTTTGGGACCTCCTGAACTGGATACATTTTATACAGTGCATATCTAAATCGTATGGACACGTGATGTCAATCTTCTTCTTACTATCAATGGAATTTTCTTCATTTTGTTGACAACTCAATCTATTCATTCTGTTATGATCCGTCTTTAATTCTTTTCTTCTTCTTCTTCCTCGCAGAATGAATTACATCATTCAATGGCAATGGAATAAATTGATGATTCTTAAATTAGAAATATTGGACTGTATTATATGGAGTTGATTTACTTTCTTGCTGATTCTGCAGACTCATTTTATGTAATCATATTGATAGAATAATTATATTAAATATTATATTTATTATAATTATTTAGTAATTAGTGTAATTGATAGGAGAATCAATTGTATATGGTAGGTAGATTAGATAGCATGATTTGAGCCTAAGTCTAGCCTAAATTATGGTTGTATTTGTAGTATATTACCCACACGTTTGGAAGAGAATAATAGAGAAAAATAAACTAATTATCCTTACATGGTATCAGAAGAATAGTGAAAAGATTCTAACCTAAATAATATTATCTCCAAATTTCGGCCATCCCTCCTCCTCCCTCCACCACCGGCCGACCGGATTTTTCATTATTTTTTTTCATTTTCCGGTCAACAATGTCTGACTCCAAATTCACATTTCATCTCGCCCTTACAATTTCTAACATCAAAACATATATTTTCATCACTCTTGAGATGGAAAATGTTCACTATGCCACTTGGACAGAGCTTTTTAAAATATGTTACCGTTCCCACCAGGTTATTCATCTCATAATCCCGCCGGCGACTGGCAAAGGAAATGAGTTAAAAACCGATGATGAAAAAGAACTTTGGGAAACTCTTGATGCCACAGTTCTTTCATGGATTTATGCAACTATCTCTAGTGATTTGTTGCATGCAATAATGGAACCCGATTCTACAACAATTGAGGCTTGGAATCGTTTGCAGGATATTTTCCAAGACAACAAAAATTTACGAGCCGTCACGTTGGAGCAAGGATTCTCCACCACTGATATGGAAGATTTTCCGAATGCATCGGCGTATTGTCAACGCCTCAAAGTCTTGTCGGATCAACTCAAAAATGTTGGTTCGCCAGTTACCAACAATCGATTGGTTCTCCAATTGGTTGCCGGTCTTATCGACGTGTATAGTGGCTTGGGAACGCTTATCCGACAAAGCAATCCTCTACCACTTTTTTATCAAGCCCGTTCAATGCTTATTCTTGAAGAGACGGGTTTCGCCAAAAAGACCGCAACCATTTCAAATTCCGCCATGATAGCTAATGACACTACCACCAACTTTGAGCCTATACAACAAAATCGGGGACAAAAAAGACGAAACAGTGGTAAAAATCGAGGTGGAAATAACCGAAATGGCAAAAATAGCGGCAATCGAAATTTTGGTGGCGGAGGTGGCGGCGTAAACGGTGGCAGGAACAGCGGCACCGGCGACCAGCAGTGGCAGCCCCAGCCACAGTGGGGAGGCGACCAAAACCAGTGGGTCTAGAAGTGGTATTGGCCTATGCCACCTTGCCCTTACCCGTCGGGTAACTGGGCCAGGCCCAGTCCAAGGCCTACTGACCAAGGCACGGGTAACCAGCAACCCAAATTTGGGCCAAACAACTATGGGCCGCGTAACAGTGCAACCAACCGTTCCAGTAACTTTGGGCCACTGCCGAACCAATGGCAGGAGGCCCATTCGGCAGTGGCAAGCCCAACGGATATTGAGTCCTCCATGCACATCCTTGGACTTAATCCGCCCGATGCAAATTGGTATATGGACTCCGGAGCGACGTCACATATGACGTCCTCCCAAGGCAATCTCTCGTCTTATTTTAATTTGAGCAAAAATAATGGTATAATTATTGAAAATGGTCATTCTATTCCAATTCGAGGTTATGGTTCTACTAAATTGTCACCACCAAACCCACCATTAATTTTACAGAATGTCCTTCATGCTCTACAATTAATCAAAAACTTGGTGTCGGTTAGAAAATTGACTACTGATAATTGGGTGTATGTCGTTTTTGACCCTTTTGGATTTTCCGTAAAGGATTTTCAGACGGGGATGCTTCTCATGAGATGTAATAGTCAAGGGGAGCTCTATCCAATTATATCACCAAACCAACGAACCAAGTTACCTTCCACTTTTGCTGCATTTGCACCCTCGTTATGGCATGAACGTTTGGGTCATCGGGGCACCTGTTTTAGTCTCTCTCAAAAAGAATAATTTTATTTCATGTACTCAAACACGTAATTTTAATATGTATCGTTCATGTCCACTTGGGAAACATGTTCAATTGCCTTTTGTTTCATCTAATTCGTGCACACTTATGCCCTTTGATATTATCCATTGTGATATTTGTACATCACCCATTTTGAGCTCTTCGGGCCATAGATATTATTTGTTATTTTTAGATGACTACTCTAATTTTTTGTGGACATTTTCCTTGTCAAAAAATAACAAGTCTTTTCCACATTCCTCGTTTTTAAAAGCATTCATCCGGAAACAATTTGAACGGGATGTTAAAAATATTCAATGTGATAATGGTAGGAAGTTTGATAATAGGCATTTTTGGGATTTTTGCAATTCACATGGTTTAAATTTCCGCCTTTCATGCCCACACACATCCTCACAAAATGGGAAGGCGGAATGAAAAATTCGAACCATCAATAACATTATTAGAACATACCTTGCCCATGCCACACTACCTCCATCCTTTTGTCATCATGCACTACAAATGACTACATATTTATTGAACATACTACCCCACAAAAAATTGTCCTATCAAGCCCAATTAAAAATTCTATACATACGGGACCCATCTTATTCTCACTTACGGGTATTTGGATATTTTGTGCTATCCTCTTTTCCATCCACCACCATCAACAAACTATAACCCCGGTCTACTCTTTGCATTTTTGGGTTATCCTTCTAATCATCGAGGTTACAAATGTTACGACCTCTCCTCCAATAAAATCATTGTGAGTCGTCACGTCCTCTTCGATTAAACCACTTTCCCATTTGCAAAATTGCATGTGTCCTGACCACCTACCTATGATTTTCTAGATGATGGCATATCTCCGTATTTGACTCACCATCTATCGGACCCCACAACCACTGTTTCGGTTAGCCCAAATTATTTGGGTGACTTGGGCCCAGAAATAGTGGCCCAAAACCACCCCATAACCATTGTTTTGGCCGACCCCTTCCAACCCAGTTCCAACAATGCAATTCTCGGCACATCATCGGTAGGGGAGAAATTTTCGCGATCAATGATTGGACCATGCAAACTAGAAATGCTTTTTCTTGGCAGCGCCTTAGTTTATGTTGAATAGGCATACCCATGAATCCAAATAATTTGGGCTCTGAAACAGTGGCCCATTCTCGGGAGATTACTGACCAATGAATTGGGCCAGTTTTACTCACACTAGGCCCAGTTGACACTGGTAGTTCTGGCCCAGCTTCTAGCCCATTTCTATCCCTACGGCCTGTCACTCATAGTCAAAACGACATTGTCAAACCCAACACAAAATATAGCCTACTTACTCACGTCCCAAAATCACCATTGTCTCGTAATCCCGTGTCTGCTCTTAATGATCCGAATTGAAAATTGGCTATGGACGATGAATTTAATGCTCTTATTAAAAATAGGACGTGGAAATTGGTACCACGTCCTTCTAATGCTAATATAATTCGGTCTATGTGGATTTTCAGTCACAAAGAAAATCGGATGTTGCTTTTGAGCGGCATAAAGCCCGTCTTGTAGGTGATGGGAAGACACAACAAGTTGGTGTGGATTGCGGTGAGACATTCAGTCTGGTGGTTAAAACCGGCCACTATCAGAACAATCCTTAGTCTGGCTTTGTCAAAGGCATGCCCACTTCATTAGTTAGATGTCAAAAATATCTTTCTTCATGAACAACTACATGAAGCTGTTTACATGTACCAGCCTTTGGGTTACAGGGACTCTAAATATCCCAATCATGTGTGCCTGCTCAAAAAGTCATTAAATGGGCTAAAGCAATCCCCATGGCATGGTACAAGAGGTTTGCCGATTTTGTCTCACATATTGATTTTTCCAACATCCGTTCTGATCACTCTCTGTTTATCTACCGTCAGGGTCATAATATTGCTTATCTTCTTTTATATGTGAATGGTATTATACTAACTGCCTCATCAGATGCTCTTCGCAAGTCCATCATATCACAGCTTGGTTATGAATTTGCAATGAAAGATCTAGGGCTACTACACTACTTTCTAGGTATAGTTGTGACACGTCATGCATGTGGTTTATTTCTATCCCAAAAGAAGTATGCAACTGAGATTGTTGAACGTGCTGACATGTCCTCCTGTAAACCTTGGGAACTCCAATGGACACTAAATCTAAATTGAGTGCATCATCTGGCAAATCGTTTACCAATCCGACACTCTACCGCAACTTGGCAGGGGCCCTACAATATTTGACATTCACCATGCCGGATATTTCTTATGTTGTGCAACAGGTGTGCCTTTTCATGCATAATCCAATGGATGATCATATGCATGCTCTCAAAAGCATTGTGCGGTACATTCAATGCACTCTCGAGTATGGCCTGCATCTATATCCATCGTCGACATCCTCATTTGTCGCTTATACCGATGTCGACTGGGGAGGGTGTTCGGACACCAAACGCTCCACGTCTGGTTATGGTGTATTTCTTGGTGATAACTTGGTATCTTGGTCCTCGAAACGGCAAGCAACCTTATCAAGGTCCAGTGTCGAAGCAGAATACCGAGGTGTTGCCAATGTTGTGTCCGAATCATGTTGGCTTTGGAATCTTCTCCTCGAAATCCACTGCCCAATTTCGAAGGCCACATTAGTATACTGTGATAATGTTAGTGACATCTACCTCTCTGGGAATCCGGTCAATCACCAACGCACTAAACATGTTGAGCTGGATATCCACTTTATTCGTGAAAAGGTCTCACGCGGACAAGTGCGTGTGTTACATGTCCCGTCACGCTATCAGATTGCATATATTTTTACTAAAGGTCTTCCGCTGATTTTATTTAAAGATTTTCAGGAAAGTCTTAACATACGTCTACCTCCCGCTTCGACTGCGGGGGAGTGATAGAATAATTATATTAAATATTGTATTTATTATAATTATTTAATAATTAGTGTAATTGATAGGAGAATCAATTGTATATGGTAGGTAGATTAGATAGCATGATTTGAGCCTAAGTCTAGTCTAAATTATGATTGTATTTGTAGTATATTACCCACACGTTTGAAAGAGAATAATGGAGAAAAAGAAACTAATTATTCTTACACATATGATATTCAGTAACAATACTGGCCTCTCTGGTTTAAACAGAGTACTACTACTATTTATATTTAATAGTTCCATGGTGTGTTTAGCAAGGGATCTAATAAGGAGTTCTAAAACAATAACATATACAGTGAAGTGACATCTCACAAATAAGGTCTGGGAGGGTGGGGTGACTTAGACCAAGTCATGCATCTTTAACATTTTTTTAAAGTTAAGTTTGGTACTCAAAAATGACGTAGCAGAAATAAAATTGAAATATTTAGAAAGAATGTAGAATTATTAATTTTTATTAAATTTAATAATACAATTTTGAAGTGATAAGTTCTCTTCTTTCTAAGAGTTCGACAGAATCGCCCACTATGCTCTCAAGTTTCAATGCCTCAAGAGAGATCCTTCTTTTGGTACATTTCATAATTCACATGACTTAAATCCGCCACGAGATGAGACTTCATTTTTCTCAAATTATCAAATTCTTTTCGTATTTGTGATATTCATTTGTCAGAAAATTTACATATCAATTTGCCTCCTTCTAAATTGGTTTTAAGTAAATATTGATAAACTTTACAATAATTAGGCAGTTTCTGTAAGGATTTATTGAGTTCGTAAACAAATAATAAGCACAACGGAAGTTTAAAATTTCTTACCCAACAACAATCATGGCATGACTTATGCGATAATCATGTTGTATGTTTAAAACATGATAAAAGAAAAGTTACAGGTTTTCGTACGCGGGATTCAACACTAAAGTATCCACGTGATTTGTTTCCTTGATTGCAAGATCTAACTCCAGTGTATTTTCTACTCAAGAAAGCTAGGAAATCATGCTTTTGAAACTGAGAAGTTATTTTCTATCTTCCTATAATTATGGGGTATGTGTTGTATATATAGGAGTTCAGGACAAAACCTAAACATATATAAAATAGGAAAATCTGGGCCCATGTTAATGTTAAGTGGACCAGCCCAGCTAGTCCACTTCACACGCCCAAAGTGGGCGTCCAAGCTCCCATTTTGGGTCAGTAATTTCTGGCTCAATTGCTTCCCTATATTTGTCCGAGTACCCATATAATATATCCAACACATTTAATTAAATCTGAAATCCAATTCGACTTAATTAAATAATTTCTATCAAATAGAAATATTCCATAATTATTATAAATTAAATATCTCGATTCTCAATCGAATATTTAATATTTTCTCAATATACTCTTAGATCGAAGAAACAATCGCATATAGTGTGACTCTATATGCCTTCACATGTCGACATTAATCTAATTAAGGTCCATCCGAAACTCCTAGACTGCGTCGTATGACGAACTCAATATATGAAGTACATTTACATGAATCCAACAAACTTGACCTTTATGCGGAACTATAAATTTCTTTCATTCGCGACACACTCGATTAAGCTTAGGATTTGCCAAGTGTCTATCCAAATGACTTAATCACTTTATCTCACATTTATTAGTTGACAACTAGATCATAATCTAAATATGTCACTTGCACTGGCCAGTGACTTTAGTCAACTAATAACATTGAAAAGTTGAGTGCTCTCTCGAATTTCCAATCGAGGAATGAATCCTATTATTGGCTCAACTACCACCTTGATTTACATCCTGATGCACCCAACACAAGCCGTATCTTTTCCAGAAGGAGTTTAAGCTTAGAACTTGGTCAAAGTACATCATTCTGTAAACAAGGTGCGTATTGACCTCAAGTCAAATGACCTTTATATTCCACACGCCGATAACACTATAGACGTGTATAACAAAGAGTTTATCGGCAGGGTATACCAATACTTCTCCAAAGTATTCATGTGTCCATCACGAGTAACCATTACTCATAGCTGTGAGACATACTACATTCTCCAAGAATGTGATGCAGACCACATGTCGACTTATAGAATATCATCGACATTCCATTCTCGATGATCATTAGTCGAGGTTATTTTGAGAGTTACGTTCTATCATTAATATATCACTCTATTAATGACAATGTAAGCTCAAGGGATGCACATATATGAATAATTGCAAACAATCAAACAATAATTCAATAATTGCAAATGCCATAATTATTAATTTCATTAATAATACGAATGTGTTCATGTACATTTTTATATCTAATGTAGATTGTCTCTACGACATACATACTTTAAGTTTCTACTTCCAATTCTCTATATTCTATTTCTTTTATTAATTTTAGACCTTGTTTGATGCTTTACAATTCTATAGTAATGCTTAAGATAGGCTTCATCTTACTCGAGTATTCTAGTATTCACTTTTCTTAATCATATCTATAAATCCCTTCAAAAGCAATATCTTCAATTTAAGTCTTCACACTATCATCAATATTCAAGAGAAATTATGCAGGGACGGAGATGGTATATAATATGTGGGTTCGAAAGAAGGTTTGATCTAATTTTTGTATATTTCTTTTAAAAATTGCTAAATATATATAAAAATTTAATCAAAATTTAATTATTAGCATTTGAGATTGTGATTTAAAATTCAGATCACTTTTAAGATCCTTCTCCTTAGGTGATAGTTGAATGTTTGGGTAGAAAACATGTCTGTTAATCTTAAATGGATTGGAATGGCTCATTAAATCCTTCTAATCTCTAAAAAGAAAAAAGTCACTTTCTCAACTACATTATGCACCAGTCATTTGTAAATTATGACATACTGTTCATTAATATATTAGTACAGATAAATTAATCCTTTGTAATTTTTTTTTTACATTACTCTACATATGTTAAAATAATTGATATGAAAAACTCAAAAAAAAGGAGGCATAATATTGTAAATTATAAGAAATATTAATATTACAAAATGTAAATCAATATTATAGGGATTGTAATGTAAGAATTAATAATCCTATGATCAACAATCCAAAAATTGTAATGCATAATATGTGTTCTTTTACTATTTTTTAAAGAATACGAGGGTTATTTTACTCACTTTAGTATTCTTGATTCACTTTATATCATCGCTAAATTAATACATAAATTCATGTCGATGATAGTAATCACTTGCTCAATCTCAACTATATTACACATTTAGATCATTTGTAAATTTTGACCTATTGTGCAGTACATTAGTAGGAACATTAATCGAATCATAATTTTATATATCATTCATATATTTTCAAAAATCATCATAAAGAATTCAAAATCGGAGAAGTAATACTAGAGGATGTTTGGATTGACTTATTTTAAGTGTTTATTGGCTTTTAAATACTTTTCTATTTTATGTGGTGTTTGAGAAAGATAAAAAGTGTTTTAAACACTTACTTTAATACAAAAAAGTATAAAAATAAACCAAAAGTAAAAAATTAGGTCTTATAAACTTATAATTTTTAGCTTATAAGCTACTTTTAAAAAGTAAATTCAAACGCCATCTTAATATCTTAAATTATCCTTAAGAAAATGAATAAAAGAATTGTAAACTTTGTGTTTGAAAGCCGGACTATAACAATAATAACAATATGACGAGTAAAATCAGATTGTGGAGTATGAGAATGGTAGAATATAAGCACAACGTCTATTTTGTTTCCGAGAGCCTCTGCTCAATGAACTAAATGGACTTAGTGGAGCGAGGGGCTTTAGAGGGAGGGGGGGGGGGCTTTAATTGAAGTAGGGGCGAGCTTTAATTGAAGTAGGGGCTTCGCTCCTTTCCTTACAGTCAAGTGGCTTTCCGATCCTCTTCAACCAGTCAAGTGGCTTTCACTCCTCATAGAAAGTTAGAAAACGTCAGTTCTCATAGCGAGGCTTAGGCCGACGGGGTAGGGCGCGGCCCCCCAATTCTCAACCCCGACCTACACAAGTGATTTTTTAACCCACATTTGGAAAAGTTCTGTGATGACCCCTAATCTCTATCTCTCTATATCAATGAAGCCACTCCTCGAAGTTAGGATCAGATACCCATATTTCTTCGTACGTTGTCGGAAGCTATTCCTGTAACTGTAATAGGATCGGCTTGGTAGAGTTATTGCACGAAAGTGCTAGTAATTTTATTTTTCCTTGGCTATTGAATCAACTGAGAACAGAATAATAGCTGTTAGAGTGAGCGCTGCTAGTCTTAGCAAGTCTGGGACTTAAGGAAGAGAATATTTATTATTTATTATTAGATTTTAGATTGTTAAATTAGTTAGTGATTAGATATTAGTATTAGACGAGATTTTACGAAAAAATTATTTAATAGGGAACAACTTTGGTGTGATAAATCTTTGCTATATATAGTTGCGTATTTCCAGAATAGTTTTTTCGAGAGATCAGGAGAAGAAGAAGGAAAGTAAATGGTAGTGTGTTGCTATTTCCTTACCTTTCTAGTTTTCCACATCTTCTCTCCTCTCCTTTAATAATAATAATAATGGAAGCAGATGGTGGAGGAAAAGTAGTCCCAATTCCTTGTCACACCGTTGATGATGATGATCATCCTGATTTTTCACCTGTTGGATCGCCTGACTCTGACGATCTTCCTCAGCCGTCTGATCAACTCCATGCCCATGTCACTGCCACTCTCCTCACTGATGATCTTCGTAACAAGATCGTCAAGCAGGTTTCTTTTTTCCCTCTCTTTTCTTAGGGTTTTGTTTATCTCATTCATTGGTATACTGGGTTTTTTTTATTCTTGGGTGATTTATTGAGTTTTAGGGTGTAAGCTAAAATATCAAGTTTTGAAGTGAAGTTTATCCACTTAGATTGATGTTGTGTAATGGGATGGGCAATATGAAATTATGCTGATAGAATTTTCGATTGGATTGATGTGGTAGGTCGGTATGTGGTTTAACTGTAATATTGGGTGCAATTCTTGTAGTTGCTTAGGTGTTTTGCTTAATTAGGGTTCTTGCCTTAGCTGATTCATATTTAAAGTTAGAAGTATTTGCTATATATGTTTTGAGACTTACCCCATTTGATTGTAATAATCAAAATTCGATTTTAGTTTCATTTCTTTATCATTGCGATGTTTCTACCAAGTTCTTCCTATGGTTCTTAATTATATGCGTAGAACTTGAGAAAAAAATTGGAACTTTCTTAACTTGTTTGAGATATTATAGGTTTGTCAGCTATTCATTTATTGTAATTCTTGCAACATCTTGCTCAAACTTGCAAAGGAACTTTAATTATATAGCATAATGTTTTCTGGACTTTTGTGTGATACCTGTAAAAGATCTTTTGCATCTATCAGAATGGATAGCAAATGCATGATTTAACTCTCTTGCAGAAACTTTTCCTTAAGTGAAGTTGTAAAGACTTAGTTAATGAGCATTTGTTACTTACATACATACGTAGGTATTCCCATAACAGCATTTTGCTATGTACAACCTTCATATAGTAGAGTTTACCTTCGAGTTAACTCTAGCCTTTTATTAGTCCTTGGTAGCTATAGCTTTGCTGCTCTGTCTTAGTGGCTTAATGTTAGTAGTAAAATCTATAGCATATAATTTTTACTACTTGGCAGTTTTTTGCTTCCGACCACTATCCAGTTCTCAAATTAAATGAAAAATTGACAGAACAAAGCAGGTTAGCTGAAATTCTGTCTCTTGTAGGTTGAGTATTACTTCAGCGATGCAAATTTACCTACTGACAAGTTTCTGTTGAAGTATGTGACTAGAGACAAGGAAGGTTTTGGTAAGCGTTGGAGCTTATTTATTAATGATGAAAAAGCATATCATACTGGCTTCATATTGCTTTCCTACTCCCTCTCTATGTTCACTTATTCTTGTAACTGTTTTGGGGGCTATATGTTTTGTATTCTCTAGTATCTCTCCTATACTGCTGCACTCCACTACCTTCTTTATAGCTTAAAATCTCAACTGACTGCTCTATCTTGCAGTCCCTGTGAAAGTAATTGCTTCTTTTAGTAAAGTCAAGAAGCTTACGAAAGAGACATCAATAATAGCAGCTGCACTTACGGAATCTTCTCTTCTTGTAAGTCTAACTTCTTCTTGTTGACCATAAAGAATATTGCATACTCCTTTAACCCCTTTGTCTTTATGAAATATTCCTAGGTTATGTCTTTCATTCTCTATGTGTTCTTTTTTTCTTTTTGTGGAGGTTGTAAGTCCTGATGGGAGAAAGGTGAAGCGACTTCATCCTCTTCCATTAAGTGAGATTAAAGATTCCAAGGTATTGCTACTTTTACAGGAACTCGATAGGTATAATCTAGACTATAGTTGGGGTGATATTATTCTTCTACTTGCCATGTTCTAGGTTTGTACCGTATTGGTGGGAAATTTACCTGAGGATCATTCTGTGGATAACCTTCGGCGCATATTTGGCCAGACTGGAAAGTATGTTTCTTTTTCTTACTCTATTTTCTTTTGATTGTTATTATTTTCCTAGAAAGAATGGTCTTGAAATTTTTTGAACTTCCAGTGTAAAGCATGTTACCATCCGTGATCCACACACTGAAAGAGATCCCACAAAATGCACAACTGCAGAGAAGCTGCTCAGTGGTAAGGTATGTAACTGCGGATTCTACGTCAGAGCTTCTGAATACCTGACTACTGTGGAGCATGAGATGGGTCTCAAAACAGTTGACCTACGTTTAGAATTTTAGTTTTCCTAGTTGTTCATGAGAAATATCATCAGTGTTGAAACCATCTCATCTAAAAGCTTAAGCTGTTAGAGAGAGCACACTTTTTAATATTTGATATTCTCAACACGCCCCTTCACGTGCTGGCCTGATTTTTTTCATGGTCCAAACACGTGGAAATTCGATCTCAGGACCTTTGGACTGCTACATGTTGAAGTATGTGACCATCTCATTTAAAGGCTTAAGCTGTTAGAGAGCACATTTTTTAATATTTGATTATATTCTCAACAATCACGTTTAGGGTCCATTTGGCCACACTGTTTGTGTTTGCATCTAACGACATTGAAGCATATATGAGAAGTTTTTGAAGTGGAAGCATTATGTTCTTTCTTCACGCATGCTTTGGACATTTATTACTACTTTTTTTCTCTTACTGTAGTTGCATGCTCTTGTGGAGTATAACACAGTGGAAGCTGCTGCAAAAGCTGTGAGTGTCAAGCAAGGTTCCTATTCTAGTTCATTTTGGCTGTGGTATTTCATAAATCTGATGATGTTCATTTTGGTGGTGGCTGTTCAGGTGGCCATTTTGAACAATGAACAGGATTGGAGATTTGGCTTGCGAGTCAAGCTTCTCAAGAAAACAGTAAATTGTTGTCTCATTGTCTTCTTCCCTATACATTGAATAATATCGTCATTGGTGTATGCAGTATAACATGTTATGTTAATCTCTTTAGAACAAGCCTGGACAAAGTAAGAAAGGCTGGAGAGATCAAGATTCTGATAGGAATAACAATATCCAAGCAGCTGATCTGGCAGTTAATGAGGAAAACCATTCAAGTGAACATCTCGTTGATTCACAAGACGAAGAGGTTAATCTTAATTTCTTTTGCAATCTTTGGAGTTAGATCTAAATATAGTTGCTTAGTAGTAGTATATCCGTGTTAGCGTCTAGAAAACAGATGAGTAAGGTGTGGCGATACATTGGATGAATGCTATTTGATTATAGACATTTTCGTATTTTTACTAAACCCGCAAGGGTGGCTCAGTTGGTTGAGCATGAGGCTTTCATAATGGAGGTCTCAGGTTCGAAACCTCCTGCCTACGACAACAGGGAATTTCTACTTCTGGATCGAACTCGTCGCACGGGGCTTGCCTAGTGCGGATTACCTCTCCTGTGTGGTTTGTGAGTGCACATGAATTGTGTTTACCTTGTGCGCACCCAAAAGGTAGCGGCTACGGGTTCCCATGTCATAAAAAAATATAATTGGAAAAATAAAAGTAGATAGAAGCTGATGGCTGGAAGTCAGGATATTGTCATTGAAAGATGATACAATAGTTAACGATATAGTGTAGAACATTCTTAATAATTATGTCATATTGATTATTAGTCCCAAATATAAGAACTTTCCTTGTGTCATGAGCTCAAAAACTCATATTTAAAGACTTCCTTGAATGTTGTTAGATACTTGCTCTTTTATTGATACATTGAAAATGTCTCTATGTCCATATATTCACCCATTTCCAAGAAACTCTTTTCTAACTCACTCCATTATTAGCAAAATCCGCCACAGATCTTCAGATGCACTGTATCAAGCCTCATTTTTCTCTCAGATTCTGCATTTCTTCCATTCCAAGAACCTTCACACGTGGCACATACACAATACATCACCTCATTTTGGGAACTCCCCATGACACCGTCACTATACGCTCACCCCTCTCAGATTATTCCTAGGAAGCTCACCAAAAAGCATACTAATGAAACTCTCCATCGCCCTCAATCATTCTCACGCCTTGAACAACCATAGAACAAAATCTTCTTCTTTCACACCACCAGTGCACTTCACCTTAACTTGAACCTTCTTCCCCATTTTTTCACTACTCCCTATTTCATCCATGAGACAAAATCCATATCTCATCTCGTCTGCTCGTGCATCACTCACACCCATTATGGAAAAACCCGCACACTCCTCTAATTCTTCTCCATTTTCCTACCATTTTCACAAAACACTTGACCAAAAGTTCCGTCTGAAAAATACAAGAAAGAATCCAGCAGGAAATGTCACAACTGATGACCAAAAGCTTTATCCTCTCCATTTTTCCTGTGTATCAACTTCTATGGTTCTTTTTACCTAAAGCCTCATCAAGGTTTGGAGTGATTCAGAGGTTAGATTGAATTGAAAATTTCAGGGCATGGCTTTGAAAGTTAAAGGGCAGCCCGGTGCACTAAGTTCCCGCTATGTGCGGGATCCGGAGAAGGGCCGGACCACAAGGGTCTATTGTACGCAACATTACCTTACATTTCTGCAAGAGGTTGTTTCCACGGCGTGAGCATGTGACCTCCTGGTCACATGGCAACAACTTTACCAGTTATTTCAAGGCTCCCCTTTATGGCTTTTGGCTTTGAAAGTTAAAAAAAAAAGAGAAAAAGAAGAATATAGAAGAACTCCAAATTTTGAGGGGCGGGCCCGTTATCCACCAAGTATTGAACCGTGCACCATTGGCCCTCGGGAATCTCTTGGTTATAAAAGAGAGGAGCTCTAAATCTATGCTGCAAATAAAGATGGAAAAAGTAACGGGGAACAAAGGAAATTAGGTGTTAATAACACTTGTTAGTGTTTGTAAAAACCCCTTATTCCCTTTGCTTATATCTATTCTGTCACCACTCATGGTGGTTTGAGATACATTTTGAATAAGTACCGGAGAGTATGCGATTGTTCGCAAAGTTTAAGTGTGTAACTGATAACAAGTCATTCTCCCAAAATGTTTTCCTTCATTTGAAACACGTCTGCCAAAGGAATTTAGGGTGTCTTATTCTTAAAAACCAAGTACAGTATGAAAGAATGGGTGAGCAAAGAGTTTAGATGGTCATACTAGTTTTGATTATGTAGGAAAGGGAAGGGAGTAAGGATAGTCACCGTTAAAAGCAAAAAAGTTAAAACAATTTAACAAGTACCCCTGCTGTTTGTCCCCTCTTTTCCATTTGTGATATGATTATCCAACAATCACTCTATTGTCAGTCCCGTTTCTTTTCCATTGTGCCATTTGTCAAACCAATCAAGCTATTACTTGTTCTTGAACTGTCTACTTATGTTGTTCACTTGACAAATAATCGTCTGGCTGCCATTTTCACTGATAGCAATAGTAAAATTCTGCAGTTTATGGTTTCTTGAGGATCAATCAAAGCGAAATTTCTGGGAGTATGTTTGTTTTCAATATTTCTGGCATATTTCTTGATATATTTATTTCTTGCATTGCAGGAAGGAGATCATCTATCAAAGGAGATCGTTGGGGAGCATGCACAAGGGGAGAAAAATGGGCCCAGGGTGCCAACCAGAAATCGAGGTCGTGGAAGGAGAAACAAGCGTGGCACAAATGGACATGGTAATTTTCCAAGGACACCACTTATTTTCTCTCTTGCTTCTACTTATTCCCTTGAAGTTGATCATGGTGGTTGTTTAAACATTACCAGGCCATGGAACTACTACTTCCAGTCATGCGTTTGAACCATTGAAACCTCCTCCTGGTCCAAAAATGCCTGACGGAACCAGAGGATTTACTATGGGACGAGGCCGACCTCTTTCTTCATCTCCAAGCTAATGATGTTTTGTCAAATGTGTCTTATTGCAAACATTTGCTGTGTTTGAGGATTGAGTTGCTATGTAGTCTATGTGAAAAATGCTTGGATTATGAATATTAATGGTTAGTGCTTCGAATTTGCAAATGAGCTGCCGTGTTACTGAACTAAGGGTTCCTGGGAAGAGAGGTATATAAACTTGTATTTGCTCTATGTGCCATTATGCTATTAAATACGACTTTTGTGTTAGTTTTGCTGTCATTTGGTTTGTGCAGTTGATTTGAAGGGGGGCTTAGATGATTTTTTCTAAATTTGCTTTGTGGCAGGACGATTTGTTAAAGTGGCTTTCTTTGATACATCCAATCGATTTTTATTTAATAACACCATACTCTAATCCCTTTGTGATGATGCAGATGTGCAGGAGAAAAATCCCTCCAAAAAGCAGTCGTTTTAGGAACTGATTTTTACTTGGATGAAAAAGCTATAAAATATCATCCATAGTGGATGGGATGAGATGAGATGAGATATATTTAGTTATTACCGATCCATTAAGAAAAGCCATTTGTCAAAAATAACAATGACCGAATCTTTACTAGCTCTATCCTTTGTCAGCACTTGGAGAAAAACAATTATTTAGTGGTCACTTGAAAGTGAACATTTTGTGTTTTATCAGGTGTCCTCATTTGTGATCTCAAAGGACGATAGAAATGTCCTCTATTAGTAGAGGAAGCAAAAAATGGGAAATTGTTTTTTGAATTGATATCCTAATGAGTGATCACAATTGCCTAAGTGGAAATAAAAATAAACAGAGAATTGACAATAATCAAGTAATTAAGGATAGTAGAATGAAAAGATGATCTAAACTCAATTTCCGAAGCCAAACATTTTTGTCACGCCTCAAGCATGATTCACTGATTGAGAACTAAATTCTTTTTTTAGAGTTAATTCTAAGTGGCCATAATATTTATACGTCCGTTACTATTTAGATGTGGAGACATAATCTAATGCACGCTGAAGAGGTTCTCGTGTAATCTAAGTTGATGCTTTTAGCCCCCCTCCGCCTTAGGCCATCAATTCTTACGAGAAATCTTCAAGATGCACATTTTTTGGAGCCACTTTGGTCTAATTTACATGTCATAAAATTTACATAGCCTCTGAGAAACGCTTCAATTTACTTAAAATAATTTAATTTTAAACTTTATAAGTTTATAACAACAATAACAAACTCATTGTAATCTTCTCCTGTCTTGAGAAGGTAGAGAGATTGTTTCTAATAAACCTTCGGCTAAAAGAAAGATGAAAAAGAGGCAGTTGCAACAAGCAAAAACAACAACAAAATAATAAGATAATCAAGGCTAAAGAAACAACATATAGTAATAGAAATTTAAAAATAAGAAAATACAAGAATAATACTAATACTCTGAGAATAGAAAAAGAATATGCTCGACTATCTACTAACATTCTACTCTAATTCTCGACCTACACACCTTCCTATTAAGGTCATGTCTTTGGTGAGCTAAAGTTTTATCACATCCAGCCTAATCATGTCACCCAATACTTCTTCGACCTACATTTACTTCTGTTCTGTTCATGCCCACTACACCCATTGTCTCACATTTACTGGGGTGTTTGTGTATCTCCTTTTCATATATCCGAATTATCTCAGCTTCACTTCCTGCATCTTGTCCTCCACATATCTTTAATTTTAATCTTATTTCTCCTGTTATGCTGACCCATATATTTCAATCTTATATGTGCTACTTACCTGTCATGTTTGATACTAAAAGAGTAGAGCCAGTAATTTTTTACAGTAGTATTTATGAAAGAACAAAATCTATAATTTGCCGTCCAGGAAAAAAAAACAGTTATCGTAATCCTATTTCCTGTTTCCCTCGCCGCACAAAAACAGACCATCTCGTTTTTCTCCTTTGTTACGCGCGCATTACCCACCACATTCCATAAAGCTTTTCTTCCGTGGAATTCGAAGTCAGGTTAATTGCATTCATTCTCCTTTGAACTCACCATCACACACAACAAACCAGTATATAATATATATTTGTTTAGTAGATCATTACTTGGCGATGGAATTGATCTTAATATAAATCGTATAAAGCCTTAGATTTAAAAAATGGTAGTCCTGCGATCTCACAAGACTTGTGCTTCAAATATAGATTTGAATTCTGGTTTCTATCGACTTGGGTCTTCTCAAAATCGAAAAGGGTCTCTGAATCTGAAATTTCAGCGTTTATTGATCAACTTTAATCCTCATCATCTCCAATTAAGCTCTCATTTCCCTTCAAGGTAATATTGACTTTGGAAAACACTATATACTGTTTTCGTACCTTTCAAGTGGGGTTGTTGATAAAAAATTGTACTTTGTTAAAGATATGTAGATCAAGTGCTAGGCGTTATGGGTTTTGTTTGCCTCCTAGGCGTCTTCAAGTTCGAGCAATGGATGAGGTAATTTTTCGCTTCTTCTCTTTTTCATTATTCCTATTTGGTAAGTAAGCTATTATTGCTCTTTTCACTTTATCTATGAGAACATAAACCGATATCTGTTTTTGACCAATTTTAGATATACTTTTTGGTTTACTGTTCTATTTTGGTTTACTGATAACTACTACTAAAAGGAAAAGAGGAGAGGAGGAAAACTCACCCCCTCCCTCCCCACACTTAGCTACCTACTACTAGTCTTCTACCCTAATCCTCGACCTCCATATCTTTCTATACATTACGTTGATGAAATATAGGAGAGGTGTGTGGATGATTATAAGTAGCAAGGAATGAAAATATTGTTTCATGTTGATAGGAGCAATGTGCTATGAAGTATGAAGAGCAGAGTAGATAGTGACAACAAGGGTAAGTAGTTTGGCATAGGAAACTATTTTCCTCAAGAAAAATCTTTTCAAAACTTTTAGTAACCAAACACTTTCCCAATTGGGGTTCTTCTTTGAAGGGAAATACCAGGACTCTAATTGCTAATACAGATTGGAGTGAGACCCATCGAGTGACTGCTAAAAAAACATTTAAGCAACAGGAAAGAGTTGTACAAGAATGAAGGTATAAATGGGACAAAATATTCTCTAACCATTTCACCCTGCTGCCATGGAACAAACCTAATACTAGGTCGTTGAGTGTGATATGTGTTTTTCTTTTTCCTTATGTAAGATGTGGGGATCTCTTCACTTCATGACTGGGGAGACAATAATGGAGCAATCGAATATAGGTTCTCATCAAGTGAAGGTGAAGGCAGTGATGGAGATATTATACTACAGCCAATCACGGATGTTGATTTGCCTAGCCCCAAGGAGCAGCTTTATCCCGCTGATGACCCCATAAAAACGGCTGGTCACCGGCTATCAATGCTTGGCAGAGAATACAAGAGAAAAAAGTAAATCTACTTGTACCAGTATAACTGGTATCTGTATATTTTCTACACGTTCAATGTGCCTTATAATTTGCTGCTATAATATTATTGGCTGATGAACTTAAAGGAATGAAGATTGTGTGTTTAGCATTACTCTGCGCAAGGTTGTTTTTTGGTTTCTCCATTCTCTGAGCGCCTTTCAAACCCATATATGCAGGACCAAATATGGCATTCTGAACAACACAGGTCTCATAACGTTCTCGACGGTGCTTCTGTCTCTTGTGGATTGTTGTGCATGGAAAATTGTTAGACTTCCCTTTCTAATCTCCGCAGTGGCAGTGTCTTGTGTAGGTTACGTCTGTGTCCCATTATTTAGTAGTTTGAAACTCCAATCTGTAATCAGGAAGGAGGGGCCTGCTCGGCACTCTAGTAAGAAAGGAACTCCTACAATGGGTGGACTGTACTTTATCCCGATTGGAGTAATTGTTGCAGAAATTATTGTTGGGTTTTCTTCTCTGGAAGTTCTTGGAGCATCTGTAGCAACTTTAACGTTTGCAGCAATTGGATTACTTGATGATTTGATAAGTATGAGGAATAATAATGTTGGCTTATCCGCTCAATTTAGAATCATATTGGAGGTGAGCCTTTTTCTTTTGTTGTATTTTCTGCAAATCATGAGTTTGCTTCTTGTTTCTCTGGAGTTGGCGGTACTCCTCTCTGGTACACAGGTAGCTGCTGGGACATTTTTCTCCTTTTGGCTGTATGCGTCAGACATATCGTCACCCTACAGCATGTATACATTCTTGTAACTAATTTCATCAACCTTTTTATGATGGTAACCCACAAATCTATCTTATGTTGACAACAAGTTTTCTTATTCAGTATCTTAACAAGATTTATGCTCATGTATTCTCATTCCTCAAATTGACGTTTCTAAATGAACTGGATTAGTCCCTAGTTCACCTTTGATCCTAACAAATTTATATCCTGAGTTTTCACCCTTTAACTTGCTAACTAATTGGTCAATGCCGCATTTTGAATTTTGTAACATTCCGTAGTTGGATTAAAAACTCTCTACCTTAAGGTTGCAACCAAATCAGGGGGAGAAAAGAATGACAAGAGTTCCTTAAGTGAAATCTGTTCTCTCTCAGCTAGTAATTAATCCTATGTGGTATATGCATAAAAAGGGTTCTATATCACTTAAGGTTCATATCTTCTGTGTGCATGCAGGAAAACAGTGGTTCCCCTACCTGCGCCTCTTGGGCTCATGTGTCTTGGAAGACTCTATCCCTTTTTAACTTCATTTTGCTTTGCTTCCATAGCTAATGGAATTAACCTTACTGGTGGTCTCAACGGATTGGCTGGAGGAACTGCCACATTGGCATTCATTGCAATGTCGATTGCAGTGCTTCCCATATGTTCTGGTCAGTGCGTATACTATGGATCCTTGTGGTATACATTGCAATTCAAGTGTACTGACTTCATTATCTTAGTTCGATATTATTCATAGAAATTTTTGTGATGGAAAAAGCTAATGTCATTTTAAATTCCTAGAGAAGCCGTGTCTTGAAACTTGCATTTTCTGAATGTTCATGATTCTTGCTGAATATGGGTTTGTGCATCCGAAACAGAGCTTTCCATATTTGAGCATCCATGGCTGGAGCCTGTGCAGGTTTTCTTCTGCACAACCGGTACAAAGCATCAATATTTATGGGTGATACAGGAGCCTTAGCCTTAGGGGCCGCACTAGCTTCTATGGCTGCTTGTACAGGGATGTTCTTTCCATTGTTCATTTCATCTGGTGTTTTTGTCCTGGAAGCACTATCCGTTATACTGCAGGTAATTTGTTAACCGTTCTGTAATTCTTTACCCATTGATAATGCTCTTTATCAAAAATTCTGGAGCAATTATCAGTTTGTTTGCATATATGATATTCTTAGTGCCCCATTTTCTGATTCCGGTAACTTTATCCTTTCTGGCTTTCTTGTTCGAACTATGCAATATAGAGATGACTCTATAGTCTATTTGTGTCAGTGTTTATGAATTTGGAAGAGGAATGCATTACTCTTTTTAGCTCCTTTCATGAGTTTCATCTTTATTTTAAACTTCTAATACTGTGGTTGGTTCCGCGCCCTCTCTGTCAACCTACCTTACATGCAACTTAAGCTTCTTACTTTAGTTTCTCTGTCTCTTGCTCTCTCCTAGTTGTCTCTATGTTCGTGCTTCTCTTCAGAAATATAGCCATGGTAATTTTTAAAAACTCTTGATTTATGCCTCTTTGATTCCTATAATCTACTTTTGCTTAAGTTGTCCTTGGTACAAGACAAACAAATGTATTTTTCATAACTGAGTAGTTTGCATCATTATACCATTAAATCCGCAACCTGATTGCTTTAAGGATCTTTCACGGTGCAAATAAAATTAACTAATCAAGCTGCCTTCTCCACTCTAATAAGTTCAAAAAAGGTAGCTTGGGATACATTCCTTGTTATTGGAGCCGAGTTGAGATTGAACTTTTTGCTGCTGTTTTAATAAGCATGGCATATATGTGAAAAATGAAATTACTGTTCTACTTCACATGCAACTATTAAGAAGGATAATCTGTATCAGGTAATCTCCTTAATATTTTTGCACTTCACTGACAGAGACTTACCTGTCTCAGGTTTCCTTCTTTAAGACAAGAAAATATTTTCGAGGAACTGGACAGCGCTTGTTTCGAATGGCACCGTTACATTACCACCTTGAATTATGTGGAGTAAAAGAACCCGTCATTGTGGCTGGTGCATAAGCTTTTTCTTGCATTTTAGCCTTGGGTGCCGGATATGTTGGACTGACTTCAGTATAACCACACAAGTCATGGATGTCTTTGGGTCTGCCTTTAAATTTCTGACTGCATAGTTGATAAGTTGGAGTCACTTCCTGCAAATTTTCTCTTTTCCCTTCAAACTAAGAATAGATTGAGGAAACTGTTTTTCTTTTACTTTTTCCTCATTATTTTGAAATACCGGAAAATTGGCCTTGTATGTAGTAATTTTGGTCGCATCTGTGACCTAACTAGCATTGAATAGTTATCAAAATATTTGAGAATCTTGAAATTGTCCGATTTGTTGTGAATATTAATCTGTTAACATATTATGGATTTATAACTCTTTTAGTAAATTAAAATACAGTGGGTCTCCGTATTTCTTTTAGTTTGTTATGTCTTCCATTTCCACTTTATATCTTCAGGCGGATCCAAGATTTGTAGGTCCTGGGTGTCATATTTTTTTGAATCCAAATAGAGTAAAATATTTGGTCCGTTTGATCTATGTTGGGCTTCGGATCGGGTTGTTCATATTTTCAATTTTAATTAGACAAATAATCCAACGGAAAAACATACTAACAATTACTATAACAACTTGGCGTACTTGAGAAAAAGAAGAAAAAAAGGAAAGAGGCAACTGATATAAACGGGTTCCTAAATTTGTGGACTAATCTCATTCATTAAGATAATATTTATTTTTAAATATAAAATATATAATTGATACTAACTAATAATGGGTTCCTAACTTTGTGGCATCCCCTCGGGCCTTAATAGATCCACCCCTGAACACAAGTTTACGTCAGAAGATATTGTATTTTCTGTCCTAGTATTTCAACATTCTTTATGAAAATTAACTTAAACGATTGTTGAGTTGCTAATAAAAAAATTACAATTTAAAGGATTTCAGATTCACGGAAGGAAAAGTATAGCATCATTAGAACTTTTGGGAAAATATATAGATTTCACATTTGATCAAATATTTTAAAAAAAAAACATAAAGGGAAAAGAAAAAAATAATCTTGGTAACTTGCTCCTCAAAATTTTTGGAATCATTTTAATTTCAGCAATAGTAGAGTAAGGGAGAGGGGTCCGCTCGAGTAAGGGTATTACTTGCGGCATCCCAAGGCCTAAGGTGAAAAAATGCTTTTATTTTAAAGTTAATATATAATATATGTTTTATTTTATACATAAAATTTACTCACTTTAGTTTAATGTTGTTTTGGTTTCTTTTATAAAATTTAAGACATATACTAGGTATATTTATAGATTTAATATTGAAACTTATGATTTTATTAAAAAAACTTAATAATTGGTTCGATTCGAGTTTTCAAAGAATCAACGATATATATTTAATATACCAAAATTATTTTCTAAATCTATCATGTAAGAAGTTGAACTAAAAAGTTATTTAAAAAATTAAAGAAGAAATAAAACGCATAAATTGGATAGAGGGAGTAGTTTTTTTTTTAAAAAAAGAATGCAATTCGGATGAAAAAGAAAGAAATGATGATGCAATTCCACATTATCAGAAACATATGGGGGTTGTTTTAGAAAATATTAGTTTTTTAAGTTTCATACTGAAACCCTAAAGCCGTCCCTGCTACATATAAGGTTGCAGCCGAACCAAATCGCCTTGTCCTAATTCAACCACCTCCCTATTCAAAGACCACCAGAAGTCTCATCTAGCAACAACACCATGGTAATTAAATCCCTTCAACTCCAGATTCTCTTGTTTCGATACACTAGTTTTTTTTAAAAAAAAAAATTAATGTCGATAAGTTGAATGTATTATGCTGCTTTATTTTTTCGATAGCTTCAGTTCGATCCATGAGTAATCTGGGTTTGCTTAGATTAGTAGTTGTTCTGGATTTGTGATGACAAGTTTGCGCCTTTCCTCATAAAAATCTGTTTTTTTACTCTTATTGTGCTCTTGAATGGATTTGCGTTGCTTTTGATCTTTCTTAAAGACTTGGTCTCCATTGTTTAATCTCTTGCTTAATAAAACACGGGCAAAACATATAATTAAAATCTATTTACATATCAGTTTGGGACAAGGACCGGTGGAATTGTAAACCAAAAAATATTTGAAGGTTATGACAAGTTGGTTCAATTTTTTGGACATGCTCTAGTTGGTTTAGAAGTGATGCAAAATGAGATATAGGCTTATAGCTCATAATTTCTTTTCTTTTTTTACTGATGCATACAGTTTAGCTCTATAAATAAGGCTTGCTGACCCTGTATTTAGCTAGTCCATTTGCCTTAGAAATTTATTGTTTGCTTAGTGGCACAAGTGAAATAATGATGCCTTCATATGGAGTTTCACACTGTGAAGAAAAGAATGGTCAGTATTAAGCTTTCTATTGTTACCTATTTGTTGTAATGTTGAGGACTTGGCCTTGCAGTCGAAGAGGAGGACTAGGGAGCCAAAGGAAGAGACTGTCACTCTTGGACCTTCCGTGAGAGAGGGAGAGCTTGTTTTTGGTGTTGCTCACATTTTTGCATCATTCAATGACACTTTTATTGTATGTGGTAACCATTAGATTCATTATTCTTTATCGTCTGACAATGTTGTGTCAAGTAGTTATGGACTTTGTTTTTGGACTGCAGCATGTGACTGATTTGTCTGGAAGGGAAACAATGGTTCGTATTACTGGTAAGGAATATATCTTTTCGCAGAGTAGGCTCATTTAATGCTGAATATCTTGGTACTTGGCTTGGTATGTTGTTGAGGAGATGATAAACTAAGAGCTTAAATTTAACATAATCTGGCTTTTATTTGGTTCTTATTCATTAAAAGTTATAGCAAGTTCTGTTTTGACGACAACAAAGAACCAGTGGAACAACTTCTTTGCCATTTATTTTCTTATATTATTTGATGCATACCTCAATGCTATCCTCAACGGGAGTTAGGTTGCATTAGTTTCACTTATAATTCCTGTCACATTTTAACTGAGGATGGAGAATTAGTTTAATGTCATAAATTGATGCATGATGTGATTACTATGTTCCAACTGATGCTTGTGACTTGTTTTGTGTTTGGAGATAACTCTTGGCTGCTACTGCTGATCTCAAGAATTATGGCCTGTAGTACTTGGGTCATGTTTATTTTGTTTGGAAATTGAATGTATGAACTTTACATTTGCATTATATCTCTGGTTATGTTGAAGACCACAAGTTCATTTGTTATTCCTAATTATTGTGTCCTTTCTCATTTCTCTATCCTTTGGCGAGTATTCTGTAATCTCGAAGCATTAGCTACTGAAATTTTACTACTTAGAATCCTGATTCTTCCTTTGCATACATTTCTATTCCTATTTCCATACTTTGCTTCTAAATTGCCATATTCAGCAGTGCTGCTATTAGTCTTTCTAAACTGCTGTGCTCGTATTCACCACTTCTTTGAAACTCATTTTTTCTAGATGCTTACCTTTAATATCCTTTTCCTTCTTCTGTATTCTTTTACCTAGTATCAGAACTTCGAAGCTTTTATTTATTGAAGTTTCAGTAGTTCTGGATTATGAGCATGTTATCATTGTAACCATTTAAGGACTACTTCAAAATTCTGCATCCGAGCATTTAATCAATAATCATAGGGTAAAATTCTATTAGACCAACTTTTGGGCTTTTACTTTCTTTTTGACATTGCAACCCTACTATAATTCCTCTTAACATTAAGAATCTTTGCTTTCTAAATGTCATACTCGTACAGTAATTATTTAACTTGAAAGGTTTCCTTGTCAAAAAAAATAATATTTAACTTGAAAGGTTTGAAGGGTTGCTAGATTCTCATTGATGTTTTAACGCTTCCAAAGCTTATCTATATTTCTGTTGTTTCTAATAGGTGGTATGAAGGTCAAAGCCGATAGGGATGAATCTTCCCCATATGCAGCTATGCTTGCTGCACAAGATGTTTCTCAGAGATGCAAGGTTGTAGCTTGTATTCAGTTCTTATTTTCTTACATTCCTTACGATCTACCATCAATTGAATAATGTGTTTCCTTCTGCTGACTCTCTTGTCTTTTCGAGTACAGGAGCTTGGCATCAACGCACTTCACATTAAGCTTCGAGCCACAGGTGGAAACAAGACAAAAACACCTGGGCCTGGTGCTCAGTCTGCTCTCAGGGCTCTTGCTCGTTCAGGAATGAAAATTGGTCGTATAGGTACTACTGTTTAGATTTTCTTTCTAGCTTTTATGTATCAGAAGTTGAGAATTATCTGCCCGTTATGTTTTGTCCGTTATGAGAAACACTTCATGTGAAGTGAAATTGGAGATGACTATAACTGTAAATAATGTTGCAGAGGATGTGACTCCAATTCCCACTGATAGCACCCGTAGAAAGGGTGGTAGGAGAGGAAGAAGGCTCTAGGCTTGCTGCTCTTCTCAAGAAGCAAATGCGGGTTCTTGTTGAGAATGCTGCAGGTGTTAGTTTTGATATGAACTTAAATCTTGTTCATCCACGATGTAGTCCTATTGATGTTGGCCTTGCCTACAGATTTTGCTTCTTTTTCGTGGTTAAATTGTGAAACAAATATGAGAAATATGAATTGTAGCCGACAATCTATTAGCTGGTTGAGAATATATTCCATGGTTTTGCATGTCTCGTTGGTATGTTGGTTGCACTTATGTGTTATAGATGGAACGGTAGAGGGAAAAAAATATACTAACACTGATTCACATGATACATCACATACTCACAAGATATCATAGAGGGTTTATTTTTGTAAGGTTGTTTGCTCAAATTATTAAATTAAGAGCACCATTTCAAATTATATTTTAAATGCTGGTAATATATATTCAAGTTGGTTTAGCAGAAATTGTATTCCTCCAATTAAACCAATTGTATTTCTCCAATTATAGCTAAACCATTGGTTATGAGAATAAAATTTCCAAATAAAAATTTCGTATGAGATATGTTATTTAATATGAAGCAGCACTTGTGCACATCAAGCCAACAAGGTTCCCCTACATGATTGGTTTAAGGTTAGGAACTAAATAATTTCCATCTAGAAATTTGATTGTGAGGTATATGATTCAATTGCTTCACCACAATGCACAAAGATGGGTCTCTAAATAAGATGGGGTAAATGTTAGATTTTCTAATATTAGGGGGAGGATGATAAGCGCCTGGAAAATAAATTGCAAATAAAGATTCCAACAATGTATAAAGATAATGGTGCTTTCATAGCTATAAGATGGGGGTAAATGTTAGATTTTCTAATATTAGGGGAGGATGATAAGCGCCTGGAAAATAAATTGCAAATGAAGATTCCAACAATATTGTATAAAGATAATGGTGCTTTCATAGCTCAATTGAAGGGAGGATACATCAAAGGAGACAAAACAAAGTATATTTCACCAAAAATTCCTTTTCACACATGATCTTCAATAGAATGGTGAGACTCAACAGATATAATCTTGCAGATTTGTTCACTAAAGCATTATCAACATCAACCTTTGAGAAGCTAAGCTACAAGATTGGAATGCGTCATCTCCGAGATATCAAGTGAAGTTTTCGTCAGGAGAGACAAATACGCATTGTACTCCTTTTTCCTTAATCGAGGTTTTGTCTCAATTAGATTTTTCTGGTAAGATTTTTAATGAGACAACACTCCAGACGTATTACAAGATGTTTGTACTCTTTTTCCTTCAAAGAATTTTTTCCACTGAATTTTTACGAGGCACATTATCTATAGACATTCAAGGGGGAGAGTGTTATGAAATACATATTCATTGTATGGATGTACACACACATTCACTAAGTTCCATGAAACTTTTTTATGTTACATTTACCTATTAATTTGGACACTTAATATTTATAACCTTTTGGGTGATTTTTTATCCTATAAATTGAGATGTTATTCATCTTTGAATTAACACTTAAATATACATAAAATAAAAAGAAAGTCTTCTCTTCCTCTCCACTTCTTTGTCTACATCTCTTGTCCGTATATCTTATTTATATTATTTCATTAGCTATCAATTTACATGTTATCTGCATGAATCTCTAACTAATTGAGATCATTTCCTTTCCGGATGAGGTATGTCAACAATCTATCATAGTTGTATCTTTAATTCAAAGCAAAACTTGATATCCCTGCTTGTTCTATCCTTTTCACGTAAGTGATCCTAATTAATATATTTAGTAGCTTTTATATGTGTATGTTCACTATGTATTACTGTATGTAGCTGTCACTTTGGTATAATTTATATCACTTTCTCCATGCTTTTAATCTTATGACTTGCCTCTTCTCTAATGGTTATTTGATGAAGGATTAACACAATCGTGTTCCACTAGTTTCTTTCTGATTCTAATATAGTCTCAGTAACATGATTAATATCATAAACTATAACATGCTACTTAGAATAATTATGATAATTTCTTTTCATAAAATCGTGGTTAGTCTATATACAGATTGTAGTGTCAATTATTTTCTCGCACAAAATAACAGCTTTAAAGATACTAAGTTGTGAATTTTGTTTGACACTATTCACATGCATTCATCACCTTGTATACTGTAGCATGTATTAAAACTCATGTCATGTCTTGATTCATTTGAAATATTATTTCACTGATTTTCTTTAAATCTCCATGGTACTAATTCAATTTTTTTGCGATAGTTTTTACTATATCAAATTTATCAAAACATGAGTTTGTGGCACTTGAGTTTTTTAAAGACGCGAGGGTGAGTCTCATTGCACTTTGTTCTGTGTTACTAACATATTTTGTGCAGAGTTGATGGACTTCTTATGGTAGAGACATTTCTATTTTGACATTTATTTTATTATTACAATTTAATAATTTAAATTTGGCCTATTATGCCATTGGTTGAGGATAAAACGGTGGATTCAAGTCCCCTCACACCAAGAGAATAAGACATCGGTTGAAAGTTCCAGTGCACCATGATGATCAAGTTCTGATGCATCATGGGGATAAGATAATGGGTTAGCTCCTAATGTATTATGACCTAACACGCCTTATATGGGTAGGACATTGGGATCCGATGAACCATATTGATAATATAATGATGATTAATGTATAAAAAATTATGAAGCCCGTCTCACTGGATCTGCTCCATTCCATAAAGCAAATGTGGGAGCGATAGATCAAAATTCTGAAAGAAGACTAAATAATTTCAAGGCCGTATGGATGAACGTGGGCGTGGAAAATGATGAAATAATAATTGTCATCATGGTGGTAATATAAATAAGAGAACATTATTCTCAGGAATAATCCTTTAAAAGGTGATGGTGATATTGGCCATCGATGTGGTATGAAAGGGCATGGGCACATGACTACCGTTCTTCTGAACATTTTGTCAAGCTTTATCAATTATGGTGATGTTGAGGCGGGGCTATATATGAATAATTATGATAAATGTCGGGGCAAAATAATAAGCTCATATTGAAAAATTTATGAAGCACATACAAATGACTATGGTCAATTCCTTGAAGGGAATGTGACTTGTGATAAGCATCATGAATGCTCGATCATTCTTGAAGGTGAATGTGTCAAGAGGTGATAAAAATTATGAAAAAGAACATGCTCATGTATGATTGAATAAATACCACAACTCACATCTATAAAGGTTTGAGAGAAATAAAGTAATATCAATTGGCATGATCGGTTGGCCATCTCAGTTTAATGTGATGCGAAAATAATTGAGAATTCACGTGGTTATATATTGAAGAAATAAAAGATTCTTCAAGAATTCTCTTGTGTTTGCTTGTTCTCATGATAAATTATTTATTCTACCAGTTAAGTTTGGGATTGTATCCCCTAATTTTTAGAACGTGTAAAAGGTGATATATATATATATGGGCCCAGTCACCTGCCATATGGACCGTTTACTATTATATGGTCTTAATAGATGCATCTATGGTCTGGTCACATGTGCATTAACTTGCAATTTAATTTATGCAAGGTTGTTTGCTCAAATTATTAAATTAAGAGCATCGTTTCAAACTATATTTTAAATGCTGGTATATATCCAAGTTAGTTTAGCAGAAATTGTATGCCTCCAATTATAGCTAAACCATTGGTTATGAGAACAAAACTCTCAAATAAAAATTTGATATGAGATATGTTATTTAATAAGAAACAACACTTGTATGCATCAAGCCAACAAGGTTCCCCTATATGGTTGGTTCAAGGTCATGAACCAAATAATTTCCATCTAGATATTTAATTGTGCGGTATATGATTCAATTGATCCACCACAACGCACAAAGATGGATCCCCAAATAAGATTGGGGTAAATGTTAGATTTTCTAACATTAGGGGTAGGATGATAAGCGCCTGAAAAATAAATTGCAAATGAAGATTCCAACAATATTGTATGAAGATAATGGTGTTTTCATAGCTCAATTGAAGGAAGGATACATTAAAGGAGACAGAACAAAACATATTTCACCAAAATTTCCTTTTCACACGTGATCTTCAACAGAATGGCGAGATTCAACAGAATGGCGAGACTCAACAGATCTGTTCAAGTGATAACCTTGCAGATTTGTTCACTAAAGTATTACCAAGATCAACCTTTGAGAAGATAAGCTACAAGATTTCAATGTGTCGTCTTTGAGATATCAAGTGAAGTTTCCATCAGGGGAGACAAATATGCGTTGTACTCTTTTTCCCTTAATCAAGATTTTATCCCAATTGGATTTTCATGGTAAGGTTTTTAATGAGGCAAAACTCAAGACGTATTACAAGATGTGTGTACTTTTTTCATTCTCTAAAGATTTTTTCCACCGAGTGTTTCCTAATAAGTATTAAAAAAGAGTAAAACATTCTTTCGAACATGTTACACTACAAGTTCTCTTAAAATATCAAATTGTTAGGAACCTTTTAGAATCTATATATATTTGACACACCAGCGAACAGATAAAATAGCTTGACATCTGATTGTAATGTAATTCGAGGTGGATCACTAAATAGTATAGCACGAGTGCTACTAAAATCGGAAAAGTATATTGGAGAAGGAAAGGATTATTTTCATTTACTTAATTAATTTTTATTGAATAAAATTACTCGATATCTGAATAAACTTGAGATAGTAAATGTCCAATGGAATCGAGGTACTCAGAATTAGCTAGTGCAATATAGATTGGAAGTCCCGTAAGGTTCAATTGGTGGTAAGATTTTGGACAGAGAGATTAAAAGGAGAAAGCAAATTCCCCATGTAATGTGCTTTGGCTCTTTGCAAATGTCTTGGAATCCTCCACTGCTATGACCAGCTGGATTTCAACCCCACACACCCACCCACTCCAAATACAACCATATGGTTACCTGTTTGCTTCCCTATGCAATAGCCCACAGATCCTTAAAATTATATTTAAAAAATTATTTAAAATTATTATATTTGCTACTTACTACTCAACAACCTGCTAGCTCAACCGGTCTTCCGTTAATCGTTATAGTTAAGATTTGGTAATCGTTTCCAAAAAGGAGAATTTAACCTCTTGCAGACTTATTTACTCTATTCCTCCCATTTTAGTTATTGTTTTAACTCATTTCACGTTAATTAAAAAAATAAAACAAAGTATAGTACTAAATTACTGTTATTTAATAAAAATAGATTGAGTGTTCTCTTTTAAATGCCGTGCATTGAAATAATAAGGGTCTTGAATTCCTACCGTTACAATTATTATGATACAAATTTTTTTAGTTAAACCAATTGTTAAGAGTAACAAATAGTAAACCTATAGCTTATGTATTGTACTCCCTTTATTCTATGACATCATTTTTTTTAGTTTGTTCAAAATGAATGTCATATTTTCTTATTTAATAATTATTTAATGATATCATCTTTATTTTATCCTTGCAGGGTCCCACCTAATTTTTAAAATGTAAATCAACAAAAGTATGCACTAAAGTAAGTGCAATTTGATAAACATAATAAAGTTTTTTCTTATTTCTTAACTTTTGTATCCGATCAAATAATGCCACATAAATTAAAACGGAGAGAGTAACATCAAAATCCAATCTTGAGAATTGGAATTGACTTTCTTTAGTCCATATTTCTTACTATAATCATAGGAGGAATCAAATTATCAGTTTAAGTTTAAGATTCTAGATTTTTGGGTTAATAAATTTTAAATGATTTTTTTAAGATAAATATAATATCTAAAGCAAGGTTAATGGGTTCAACCTGTGCCTTGATCTCTAGCCTCCGGTATCAATCTTCAACAACAAAACCCACCACCCATGCCCAATATGGCATTTTCTCCCTCTCCAAAAGTGAAACTCAGAGCAGAAAACTGAATAAAATCCTCCTTCTCGACGACAAGTCACGGGAGTAGAACCAAACTAAAGTAATGACCAAGGCCACTTGTAATCACTATAAATACCTATACAATTGTGACACTGTACAATCTGAAATTTCTACCTAGCTAAAAGGCTAAAACAATTCAGATTTGGTCTCTTTTTTTTTTATTCTTCCACGTTTTTCAAGTACTTTCACCGTTATCCTTCAGGTATCTTGTTTGACCAACCAATCCACCCTTCACATTCTGACCCGTCTTCCTTCTTCCCTCCTCATTCCTAGTACTATATAAAGGACACAATACCAAAAAGCCTACAGAGCAGCCATATAAATTCATATTATCAAACATTTTGGTCATGGCATCCATTTGGGTCATGATATCCCCATGGACACCTTATTTCTTTTCTTTCATAGCTCTTGTTTTTCTTCTTGAACAAATCTCTTACCTCAAGAAAAAACGTTTTCTTCCTGGCCCAAGTCTAGTATTCCCCTTTCTTGGCAACGCAATTTCCTTAGTCACCAACCCCACCAAATTCTGGGACCTCCAATCCTCTTTAGCCAAGTCTACTACCCATGGCTTCTCTGCTAACTACATCATCGGTAAGTTCATTATCTATATCCACTCAACTGACCTCTCCCACAAGGTCTTCGCTAATGTCCGACCCGATGCTTTCCACCTTATCGGTCACCCTTTTGGTAAAAAACTCTTTGGCGAGCATAACTTGATTTACATGTTTGGTCAAGAACATAAAGACCTTCGCCGAAGAATTGCACCAAATTTCACCCCTAAAACTCTTGGAACTTACACTTATATCCAACAGAGGATTATTATCAAACACTTTAAGTCCTGGTTGGATGAAGCATCAAAATTTCCTAACACCCCAATCCCACTTCGCTTCCTTTGCCGTGATATGAACTTGGATACTTCCCAAACTGTTTTTGTGGGCCCATACTTGAACGAAGAGTCCAGAAAACGGTTTAATATTGATTATAATTACTTTAATGTTGGGTTAATGAAACTCCCGGTTGATTTACCGGGTTTCGCTTTTAGAAACGCTAGGTTAGCTGTTGGGAGATTAGTGGATACACTTTCAGTTTGTGTGGAACAAAGCCAAATGAAAATGCAAAGTGATGAAGAACCTACATGTTTGATTGATTTTTGGATGCAAGAGAATTTAAGAGAGATTAATGAAGCTAAGATTAACGGATTACAAAAGCCATTTGAGTATACAAACAAGGAATTAGGTTGCTACCTGTTTGATTTTCTTTTTGCAGCTCAAGATGCTTCTACTTCAGCTCTGTTATGGGCATTAGTGCTTTTGGATTCTCATCCACAAGTTCTCGATAAAGTAAGGGCTGACGTGGCGAAATTCTGGTCGCCGGAAAGTGAAGAGCCGTTTACGGTGGAGATGCTTAGGGAAATGAAGTACCTGGAAGCGGTGGCGCGTGAGATTGTAAGGATTAGAGCTCCGGCGACTCTAGTCCCACACATTGCCGCTGAAGAGTTCCGGTTTACCGATGATTATGTTATTCCGAAAGGGACGATTGTTTTTCCGTCGGTTTTTGACTCGTCTTTCCAGGGGTTTCCTGAACCGGAGAAGTTTGACCCGGACCGGTTCATGGAAGAGAGGCAAGAGGAACGGGTTTACAAGAAGAACTTTCTAGCATTTGGAGCTGGGCCCCATGTTTGTGTGGGCCAGAGGTATGCTATTAACCATTTGATGCTCTTTATTGCTATGTTCACGGCTTTGATTGATTTCAAGAGGCACAAAACGGACGGCTGTGATGAAATCTCGTATATTCCCACCATTGCTCCGAAGGATGATTGCCAAGTGTTCCTTTCACAGAGGTGCACTCGATTCCCATCCCTCTCATGATCAAATTGCCTTCTTTTATTTAATTCTGATCATCACATTGGTCCCATTTGACCATAGATGTGATAGGAAAAAGAGGACAAAATTGCAAGAGTGGGGTCAAGTGTATTTGTTATTTCCATTTTTCTTCTTTTTTCTTTTTTATTCCTTTTTTATTTTAGTGAGTGTACATGTAACTTGATCAAATGGTCAAGATTCTTTTGAAATGCTTGTGAGAGAAGTTTACGGAGTGGCAAATATTTGCGATTGTGTGGGAAATTAATAAAAAGACATTCCTTTTAATTAATTGCTTATATTATGAGCTTAAACGAAGAAATAGGGCCATTGATGATTCATATAAACAATTCTAACTTATTGAATTGTGATAATATTATATTATTATTTATTGATCATTCTCCCCCAATGCCAACGGGCAACCCTCAGTACGTGGCGTATATAGCATAATGCTTACGGATTCAATACGGATTGAATCCAATTATGTAGTGTTTGTGTGATAACTATGGAAAATTCAATAAATATGTACTTTCAAATTTAATAATAAAAACTTTAAAAGTTGAACTCATTAATTTTAAATTCTAAATTTTTATGCTGTGGACAACAAACTACCATTACATGCGTTGTGAGTTTATCAGTGAGATAGATTAGTTAACTTGTGGGTTGTGAGTTTTTCTGAGTTGGGAGTACTATTGAAGCTGGCATTGGCCTGGAAATCTTGTCTTGACTTGTGTTAAGGGACCTTTATCTATTTTATAGGTGTCCCAATCCCACATGCGTTTATTTTATAGTCCAAATGATTAGTGAAGTTTGTAAAATCAGTAGTTAAATGAGGCAATTACACCCTTGGAGAGAAGTTCTCTTTTGAGGGTTAGGAGTGACACAATTGGCCAACTGATTTTAGTCTTTTAGGTGTTTGACCATGCAAATCACCGTTTGTTTATGAAATTTGTACAAAATTTAACTTCAACTCATATCATGATTTTAAATCATAAATTCTCCAAAAAGATATTATCGGGATTCCAAATCATGATTTCAAATATTTTTAAATGTAAAACTTGACTCATAAGTTTATACTTTGTAAAAAGAGATCCATAAGTTGATAGATATATTTACCAACCATGTTTATCAACCATTTATATCAAATATAAAAAAGATCTACAAGTTGGTAGTACATTTGTAACAAAATTTACTCTCACCAACGATTTATTTATCAATTAAATTTACTTCTACAACTCATGTTCGATTTTTTTTTTATTGAACTAAAGTTCGATCAATTAAGGTTGTAATTTTTTTAGAAAGGTCTTCTAAGAGCGCATTAACTTTGTTATGAACTATAATTCGCTCATTTGGTAAGATTCTATAATAATGGAGAAATTTTAATGATTTTCACAACTTGTGGATTGTTATGTTTATGAAAAAAATACAATTTAAGAAATTCAAATCACATGTCTAAACAAAACTTCAACTTCAAATTTCGTTATTTCAAATCATTGATTTTATATCATAATTTCAAATCACGTACATATCATGATTTCAAATCACGTACGAACACGGCATAGTAATGCTAATGGGTTTTGAGGCCTAACTGATTTTAATTTTCTAGTAATGCTAATGATTTTGATATCTCATGGAATAAGTTGACTTTGGATATCCGCGATGTTGTTTAGGGGTCTCGATGATGTTACAAGATTTGTTGTTTGTCCTCTTTCTTCTTTTTGATACATTGTTCTGCCTTTCTTGTTATAAAATTGCTTTCACATCACATATTAGAAAATAAATGTGCACAAAGCAAGTAGTATTGTGAGTTGCCTGTGCTCGGCGAGAAATAGAGTTGAATAATCCATCTGTGACAGTGAGCGATATATGGGTTGGATATATTAGTCTATAAGTGGGCCACCTCCATATAATTGAGCTAAATATAGTAATTAGTGTAGGTATCTTCACTAAAAAGATACATGACATGTGTTTTAAAGTAAATTTGTATTATTTAATCATAATTAATCAGTACATTTTCTTTTAATAATGACTCTTAAATCGAAATTCTTTGTTTAATACGAAAATGAATATTTTTCTTTCCAACCGTGGATGTGATTTTTCACTATCACGAGAAAAAGGCACTAACAGCGTAGTTGAAGTTAAATAAACAATAAAGTATAGAAAATCACTGACGCAGTAGATGTCTTATTTAGGATTCTCAACATGTCATATAATTAAGTACTATAACATGTTTGTGCTTTCCTTTTTTTTTTTTTACTTAACGAATCATAGCCGCTACTCTCTCGAAGACGATAGAAACTCGAATCGACGCAATAAATACCGCAAACCACGCCACCGATTAACCACACTTCGACAAATCACGCAGAATGCGCCAACCAAAAAGGTTTATGCAGGTATGTTTGTGCTTTCCTGTTATGCCCTTGTGAGGTGATTATTTATTTATACTCCTGCCGGCACGTCCATCAAAATTTTAAATATATCCTTCATTTTAACAAAATGGACCCATGACAGCGTATGAGGGAAAGAGTCAGCACACAACGCTAAATAACCCATAACCCGTCGGACCCCCCCTCAAAATTAAAATACCCACACAAATTAAAACCTTCCTCCAAAATATGGAAGTGTTTCTAAATTCTTCCAATAAACTGTAATTAATCTTCTTCATCTTCAATAAATATAATTGGGTCACATTTCGACATTGAAGTAAAATATAGTTGCATTGGTTGTTGAAGTTTGAATTTTAATTGGGTTTTGATTACTTTAATACTCTGTCATTGTCAAGTACTAATTGTTGGATTTTGAGGTGTGAATTTGAGATTCAAGTGTGCGGTTATTTCGATTTTCCAATGCTGAGATTTATGCGTGAAAATTTGATTACGAGCTCGATTGGGTACTGAAGTTCTTGTATGAAATTGTAAAAAAAAATCAGTTTTAGCTACTGATTTGTGGAGGTTGACATCAGGTTTGGGATCCAAACAGTTGGGTTTGATAAAATCCGAACCTAGAGGTATTTTTCATTGATAAATGCATCTGTGTAATTGATTCTAAGCTTATTTTCTCACAGCTTGAGTGTTGTTGGTATAGAAACTCCATTAATGCCATTGAAGGAGCTCTTGAAGCTTCGATTTCAAATTTCATTTATAATATCCCCGTTCAATATCATGTTCAAAATCGGTCATGTTAAGATTGTGTTCTTCAATGGGTAGGCAAATTCGAAATCGACGAAGTAAAAGATTCTGGATTTACGATGAGGGTTATTTGGACTATAATTAGGGTGGTAGAATTAGGTGTGGGAAGAAAGACAGAGAACAAAAAGAAGGAATATGGTGGATGGGTTTTGGGTCGGGTATGGGTATGGGTTTTTTAAGTTGTGGGTTAGATTTTTTAATTAAAGGCTGCCACGTGTCCATTCCGTTAAAATGAGGGATATATTTAAAACTTTAATGGATGACCACGTATAAATAGCTAAAAAGTATAACGGAAATCAACTTCAATAATAAAAATAAAGAGCGTATATATACAACCCTTTTCCGTTAGATCCAAAGTGTGCAATATATAGAAGTAACAACAGGAAAAAATTGAGAGATAATTATAATGAAATCACTTAACATGGAAGAAAGTTTTGTTTTATGACATGCATATGAAGCAGACTTTATGGTTCTAGAGTTTAAAATTACTTGTAAAGATTGAAAAAAGGAAAAAAAAACTTGAGGAACAATGTAGGAGTGCAAGCTTTTGTAAGAGAAACAATATTTTACTCTAGGAGCGTATAACAGGTGGGTTCGGCTGAATTCAATAGCTATATATATATATTTTTTTAATTAAATAGGATCTAGGGGAAAGGGAAACGAGGACGTGATTACAATTTTCTTACACATTCATTACACAAATACACAGATAAATAGTGAAAAACATAGCCTGATCAAACTCTACATTGGCTAAACTTGACCAAGGAGTTAGTATTTCCGATTAAGCATGTATATTACGTTGAGGACAAAGCACAAAAAGCAGTCATACAGAAACCAGTGAAGCAATATATGCATGTGCTATGAAAGATGAAGATGATATTCATCTATTTCTATGCTTCACTTGAATTCATTTTTTTATTTTTCGTATATCATTTGAGAGATGATGAGTACATGTATGAATAGAGAACAGGACAATTCTCAAAGTTTAAACTTAAGTTGAATGAAGAAAGGTGTTGAAAGTTGAAACAGAAAAGAAAAGGGGTGTAGAACAGTAAGGGGAATGCTTAGGGAAAGGAATTCGGATAAAATGAAAACTAAAAGAAGACGACGAAGAAAACCAGTTAAATTATGAGATTTATGGTCAAGAATCAGATAAGCACCAAATTCTGACACATAGTTCCTATTTTTTGAAATATATCAATCCAATGTACACAAACTTGAACGGTGAAGCATTCCTACATAAGAAAAAAAATGCAACAGGCAAGGTCTTCTTAAAAGACATTTTATCAAACACTTCATGGACTGATTAGTATAATTCTTTGATATTTTTCTCCTGAATTAAAGATAAGAGCATAATAGTACCTAAACATCAGTATTCAGTAAGATCATTTGTCCAATGAAGTAAAGAAATTAGCTATGTTGCTCGGACTCTTCAAAATTGTCGATGGTGCATATCGGATACTTCAAAAGAGTGTATTTTTGGAGAATCTGACACGGATGCGGCATCATTTTTGGAGAGTCCCAGCAACATAAGAAATTACTGCCTGTTCAGAAATTCAGAGGGCATGAGTGTACATTTTTACATTCTAATGAAGAAGACTCACATGTTTGACACCCATCTTTGTGGTTCACCAACTAAACTTCTTAATTTCCTCCTTGCTGCCTAATCAGAAAATGACAATATCTATTATGGAAATAAAATTTGTTTCAAACGAAAAACTACAGTATCTGGATTTTTTTTGTACTTCAAGAGTTGAAATATATCATCCAAATTAAATTAGGCTGATCAGAGAACTATTCAGTTTTCAAGTGATTTGCATTACAAATAAATTTTAGTGACAACTGGTAAAAAGTGTAGAATTGTATTAATCTTCCTTGGAGAGCCTTTTTCATTAATACAAATATATATAGGGTGTACAATCTGGAATTCTCATATAATAGGGATCATATATCTACCATAATTACACAAGACTAAACATATTACAATTGTACACGTGCTAATACACCCCCTCAGTTGGAGCGGGAGGAGGCCGAACGCTAAGACTAGATCTGAAGTCGAGGAAGAGCTGTCTAGGAAGGCCCTTTGTGAATATATCTGCATACTGATATGAAGAAGGCACATGCAATACCTTGATATGACCGAGAGCAACCTTCTCACGAACAAAGTGGATGTCCATCTAAATGTGCTTGGTTCACTGATGCTGAACCGGATTATGAGATAGATATATGGCGGATATGTTATCACAATAAACCAAAGACGTCTTACGTAATGGAAACTGAAACTCTAAAAGAAGGTTTCGAAGTCAACAGATCTCAGCAACAACATTAGCAACGCCTCTTTATTCTGCTTCTGCACTCGAACGGGATAATGTGGGTTGTCTCTTGGTAGACCAAGAAATAAGATTGTCCCCTAAGAACACACAGTAGCCTGAGGTGAAGCGTCGCGTGCCCGGACAGTCTGCCCAATCAGCATCCGTATAGGACAATAACCTGGTCGGTGCTGAGGGGTATAGATGCAAACCATAATCAAATGTGCCCTTAACATATCGGATGATATGTTTAAGGGGTGTAAAACGAGGCTCACTGGGGGCATGCATAAATAAGCATATTTGCTGAACAACATAAGAAATATCAGGCCTCGTGAAAATGAGGTATTGTAGTGCACCTGCAAGACTCCTGTAGAGAGTGAGATCTGATACTGGATCACCATCCAAAGCACTAAGCTTTGATTTAGAGTCAACTGGAGTAGACATGATCTTGCAATTTGCCATTTTAGCCTTGTACACAATCTCATCTGGATATTTACGCTGACACAGAAACATAGTATTTGCAGATCTAGTCACTGAAATCTCCAAGAAATAGCTCAACTTCCCTAAGTCAGTCATAGCAAATTCTGTTTTGAGTAGTGCAATGATCTCATTTTTCAACAACTCAGATGAGACAGTAAGCACAATATTATCCACATACAATAATAAATATGCAATGCTACTACATCTATGAAAAATAAATAGAGAATTATCACACTTGCTACATACAAACTCAATCCGCATGATGTACTGTGCAAAGCGATCATACCACGCTCGAGGAGACTATTTCAAACCATAAAGTGACTTACATAGACGGCATACATACTGAGGGGCTGCTAGATAGACAAAACTGGGCGACTGGTGCATATAAACAGTTTCTTTTAAATCCCCATGTAAAAATGCATTTTTCAAATCAAGTTGATGAATCGACCAATGTTTATCAATAGCAATGCTCATGACTGTACGAATGGTAGCCGGTTTAACATCTGGACTGAATGTCTCACCACAATCAATACCCTCCTCCTGATTAGTACCATTAGCCACAAGCCTTGCCTTATATCGTTCTAGGTCACCACTGTCCCTGTATTTGTGATGAAAAAACCACATGCATCGGATCACATTCACCCCCTCCGATCGAGGAACTAAATCCCAAGTGTGTTATTTCGTTAAAGCATTAAACTCCTCACACATGGTCGCATTCCAATTTGGGTCTAATTTGACTAGTTTGGGGCTTTTTGGATTTGGGGAAATGGTTTGGAGAGGTTAAATTGGACTTTGGATTTGAAAATTCCGTGTTTGACACGAGTTTCCATACGGTGCAAGGTGGGTGGCTGGGTGTGGTTGAGGGTTGTCGGGTCGAGTTTACTGGGTGTTAGTTGATTTGAGTTTTGGTTTAGGGGGTCGTGTTGGTGATGGGTTTTAGAGGCGGGTGAGATCGGAGTGACTGATCTGGGTGGGTCGTAACTAGGCATAATGTATGTGGTTGGGTGGGACTGGTATGGTGGTGTAGTGAATCGAGGTTGACCGAGACTGGTGGGGGTCGACGAGGTTGGGTATTGGGTTAGTGGAGGGGTGGGACTAGTTGGTTTGGATGGTGTTGTGGTGGTGTCGGTACAACTAGGGATTCCGTTGGATGAGTGGATGATGTGTGGGGTTGGGGTTGCAGGGTTGATACATCGGCGGGGTTTGTGCTCAGTGATGGTAGTGACAAAGACCGGGGCAGGGAATGGGAAGGTGATGGAGATGCATAGGTGCGATTTTTGGTGGTGTCAGACCCGAAAGGTCGATGACGAGAGACCGTGACTGGACTGCCGGCGGTGGAATAGTGGTCGCCTGATGTAATGCTTGTTATACAAGCGGTGATGGGTCCGAATCTTCGAGGAATTGGTAATTAGTGACTCAAATTTTTTAAATGTTGTCAAACGGGAAAACATACTCAACAAAGGTGACGTGGCGATAGATTATGATTTTGTCGGTGGAGAGCTCATAGCACAGGTACCCCCTATGATTTGACGGGAACCTAGGAATGCGTACGGAGTAGATCTGGGTGTCAATTTGTGAGGGGCCGTGGATGTCAGATTAGGGTAACACAGACAATCGAAAATTCTAAGATGGTCATAGGTAGGGATCCGACGGTAGAGAATTTTGGTGGGTGTCCTATTTTGAATCGCACGGGTATGTAAAATATTAAGAATATGTTCTACCGTTTTTAGTGCATATACCCAAAAAGTAGGGGGGAGAGACGCATGGAAAAGGATGGTAGGAATCATATTATTAATGGTTCAGAGAATTCTTTCGGCTTTTCTATTTTGAGGGGAGATATGAGGGCACGAGAAATGAAAGATCATGTCATTAGCCGCACAAATTTTATGAAATAGGGAATTATTAAACTCACGACCATTATCACATTGAAACGATTTTATATCTTTTTCAAATTGCATTTTAACTAGTGTACGAAACTCAATAAATTTGGAGAACACTTGAGATTTGAGTTTGAGTGGATAGACCCAAAGAAAGTGAGAGAAATTATCCAAACATACCAGATAATATTAGTGGCCTAAGTTCTAGTTATGGGAGATGTTCATAAATCAACGTGAATAATATCAACGGGAGAGAAAGTAATACTCATAGACGTTGTAAATGGTAGTCTAATGTGTTTCCCTAACTGACAAGAGGAGCAACTATGAGAAAGGTTCCCTTTGTTACATTGTATTAAATTTTGGTTTCTAAGAGAATAAAAAACGTGAGAACCCGGATGACCAAGTCTACTATGCCACGTAGAGGGAGATATGGTAGTTAAAACGGTGGGAGGAGTGACACTAGCAGCGGAAGTGGGTAGAAAAGGATATAGGTCCCCCTCACTAGTGCATCTCGTAAGGTGTTTTCCGTTATGGAGGTCCGTTACAGAAAATCCAAACGGGTCAAAATTAATTGAGATCGAATTATCGGTGGCAAACTTTCTAACAGAAATTAGATTTTTGATGATGTTTGGGGCATAAAAGACGATTTAAGAGAGAAGTGGGGATGCGGTGGTGGGGTAAGGGTGTGGACAAATCCTTGAATTGGAATGTGATGGTCATTACCGACCATAATAGATTGCGGAGTATTTAAATTTTGCATTTGAATAAGATTACCAGAATTGTTGGTGAGATGAGACGTGGCGTCCGTATCCATATACCAAGCATTATTGGGCTTCCGAGGAGTCAATGTGTTGAAAGCTTGGCCCAAATTGGATTGAGAAATTCTAGGAGTTGACTGTTGGGCCCCGGAATATTGAGCTGGATATAGATGCCTTATCTACATATTTTCCAGACTGTTGGGCCGATTAAGTGGGTCGGGTAACTGTGGCCCATCGAGTTGTATGGTGCGGATGGCCTGTCTGTATTAAACAGTTGTTGGGCTATGGTTAGAGGTCGCTAACTGGGCGATTCTGCCGGTGTTGGGCTAATGTTGAGGCCCGATTCGCGACGATCCACATCCGCCATTCTGCGGTGATTCTTTGTTGCCAGGTGTTGTTTCCAGCCATGAAGGCTGCCAGAGAATGGGAAAAAAATTAGAATAAGGGTTCAAGATATAGGCGCAGTGTATATGGGCAGAAACGGGCGTATACGGGGTGTATAACGGCTTAGGAAGGTTGTATATAGGTGGTATATAGTGGCAGCGAAGGTATATCAGCCGTATACAGAGTGTATATCGACGCGTATAGGCTATATACGAGGGGTATACAGTCTGGTTGAGAGATAGGGAAAGAAAGGAGGTTGTATATCAGCAGTATTCCCGCGATATACATTGCTTTTAGTAGAATTTGAGGGCTAGGCAGCTGTATATCGGTGTATATTGGAGGTATACCAGTGGTATACGGTCGATTCGGCGCCGGGCGGCCGAAACTAGGTTTTAGGTTGGGAAGGATTTTTTGCTTCTGATACCACGTAGAATTGTATTAATCTCCTTTGGAGAGCCTTTCTCATTAATACAAATATATATATGGTGTACAATCTGGAATCCTCACACAATAAGGATCTTATTCTACCATAATTAGACAAAAATTAAATATGGCTAAATATATTAGAATTGTACACGTGCAAATAAAAAGGCTTAAAGGCTTTACAGAAATTCTCGTAGAAGAATATTTACAAAATGCCTCTTGTGATGTGCATATTCAGTAAACGCAAGTTGGTAAAAATGATAAACAATCTCATAGCTTAAGGCCACAAGTTAAGCATGCTATCTAATAGTAAGAACAACCTCGTCAATTCATTAATAGTAAGAACAGATTCACAATACTACTTGTTGTAGAGAAAGTCATCCTTCCTTTTGAATACTAAATTTCACTGCATAAGTAGAATAAGTCCACTAATGCAAATCAAAGCTAATCAATATCCTAGAAATAAATTAAACAATTAGCCTTTCTATTAAACAGAAGTCAATAGGGATTTTGTTCGTTTGAGCAAATTGAGAAATGTCTCTAAATTGAGAAATGTCTCTGTCTCTGTATTCGTTTGAGCAAGTTATTTTTTGACACGAATGGCAACTTTTAACACGTGTTTTTCTATTGAACCAAAGGGAAACATCGACTACTCCTTTTTTAAGTCGCATACACTTAATTTTCTAGAAAATGAAGCCTACATATGTTCAGTAGCCAATTAAATATGTCCACGGACGCAAAAGCCAACCAAAATGGCTCCACATTTTACAGTACATTTTTAAATACTACTTCATCCGTCCCAAAAAGATTGGTCTAGTTTGACTTGCCATTTTGGTTGTCAAATTTTTTGAGACAGAGGAGTATTTGTACAACAAATTATAGCAGTGTTCATCCTCTTAACTCTCAGTTCTATATATTAGTAATTTTTAAAACGTTAAAAATATGGACACAGAAAAGAATTATACAGGATGCAATCAACACAACAGCAGCTATAAGGATAAACTCATTGACAACAAGTGCAAAGCATCAATGTTGTGTAAGCTTATTGACAGCTCCTTCATGTGCAAGGATTATTGCAATTTCACACATTCCCAATTATAAACTTGGCAAGTTCAACATGTTTGATATAACTGCTGACATGATTCATATGAACATAATATCTTTGATCATAGTCAGACCAGAGAATTCACAATATGCAAAGAATTACGAACCAAAAAGAAGTACTTATGCGACAAGGTCAGAAATTGAGTGAAGAAATAACTCGAAAGGGAACACAAGAGAGATGCTATGAATCCAATACTGAGAGTTGTCACTCCGTCTGCATGAAGTCTTCGCAATCCCTGCATCATAAAAAAAATGTCCATAAGTTTCTCAGAATATACTTTTATGAGCTAAATTTCATTGATGTAATGGCAAAATCCAATACATAAGATGTATGCAAAAGGTAGAAATCCTATAAGAAAACAATTCTCCACACTGTAAAGTATCGTATAACATAGGTCTACCTAGATGCCAAACTTATGACCAGTCAATTCATTGATCAAAAAAAAAGGAGGAAGTCAAGCACTCGTATAAAGACAACAAATATTCTAATACTTTCATAAGTAAAGAGGGAGAAAAAAAAGGCGAATTCAACAAGTAGCTTTTTCATTCATGATGTCTTCAAATGAATAACTGCAAGCATCTTGCTATTAAATGAATGGAAAAACAATTGTCTCACTCTGTAAAGAAATCAAAACAGCTGAACACTTTCAAAAACAAGAAGATAAGCAAACACAGTTCGAGAATCAAGGATTAGAGGTTTTCTACGTTTCTACAGTTGCTGGAGACTGATATGTTAGTGTTAACACTCAAAAGTAATTTAAGTGTTTAGCCGAATTCAGTGACAGCCGAACTGTTCCAGAGCCGAATTTACTCCTAGCCCTCGACTACCAAAACTTCATCGGCTACTAAGTCATCTTAGCCGAGTTGTTAGTTAGAGGAACGACTGGAACCCACTCAGATGCAGACGCCTCAACGACCAAATCAAAAGGGTTTCTGGACCCCTAGAAGCGTTAACGGCCAACAACAGCTAAAAAAAAGGGGTCATTATCTAAGAAAGAGGAGTAGAGGGCGAGAAAATCGGCACCACCTCCCCCATAGTCGGCTATTGAACTTAGTGGGTTACTTGATGGCTGACATGGGGGGGGCACGTTTGTACAGTTGTTTTTCCTTTTTGTATTATAAATAGGATCATTCTTTGTATATATAACACACACACAATCAATCAAACAACTCAATTTTTATCTATCTTTATCCTTTTACTTCATTTTATCCTTTACTTTACTGTACTCAGCTGAATTCATGTTTCTTACCTCTTAGTTTACTCATACCACTGTTCTAACTCTTTCAGTAGTAGTTGGGGAACCCATTGTTGGAAATTAGAGTTCCGTTTCCAACCCAAATCGCTTAAGTTAAGGAATCAATTTGTCTCCCGATTTCGTCAGCCGATAAAACGGCAGAGAACAGAATTCGGGGCGTGAACAGTTAGTACTACTTATATGTGACAAAAGTGACCTACGGTGACTTCCAGATTCCATTTAATCTTCTTTAAGTATTCTACGTTGTCATTTTTGATTCAAAGTGCAGCTTAAAGCTAATGAGCGCCAAGACCTGAGAATGCAGTTCTTGTCCTACGTTTATCCTTTATTAGATATCAAGATCTTCTGCCAGATCAATAAAACCATATTCGGCTGATAGCCGGCTGATTTGGACCGTGATATACATGATACATGGTGATTTAGGGATATCCCTGTATATCTCCTAGTATCAGGAATATCTTTATATATCTTCTAGGATTAGGTGTATATCTTTGTATATATACTAGGATTAGGTTGATCTTTGTTTTTAGGAAGAATTATATTCTTACACTAATTAGGTTGATCGTGAACTACTATATAAATTATATATTGTTGATGATTAAGATCAATGGAAAACCATTCCTCAAAACTTATCATTGTATCAGAGCTAGCCGACTAGCAAATCCTACAAAAAAATTTCTTTCTCCCGGCTGCCATATTTTCCAGCAGTCAACAAAATATTTTTTTTCGGCAGCCAACGATGCTCGACATCCCTAGTTTGTCGACGTTATCATGTCAGACATTGAAGAAAAGATTGACCCAAGCTCTCCCTTCTTCCTCAGTTATGGGGATCAACCGAGTAATGTGATTACTCATGTCATTCTTACCGGCGACAACTACATCGCGTGGTCTCGAGCCATGATGTTGGCCTTGAAATCTCGTCGGAAGTTCGTGTTTATTGACGACACGATCACCGAACCAACAGACAAGAAAAAGCTACTTGATTGGGACACGGTTAATTCCATGCTCACCCCATGGATATTATGAAGCATGGATCCTAAAGTGGTTGTATCTATTCCTTACCATAACGAAGCAAAACGTTTATGGGACTACTTGGAAAAGTGATTCGCCGTTGCTAATGGTCCACGCATCCAGCAGATTCGCGCCGCCATCACTGCCTGCACACAATCAAAATCAATGACCATCGAAGAGTACTATACTCTGTTGATGGGTTACTTTGACAAGCTTCCACGGCTAAAACCAATGCATTACTGTACTTGTGGGAAGTGCACGTACGATGTAACTGGAAAATTTGCTATGGATCGAGAGGAGGAAATATTCCACCAATTCCTAATTGGCGTTGATGATGACTTGTATGCCACTGTCCGGTCAAACATTCTTTCTCAGAATCCTCGTCCTTCACTCAATTCAGTTTATCAAATTTTTATTTAAAATGAGTGATCGAGAAATATTTCTAGGGGAAAGGCTATTACGGAAGAAACTCATGTCTTTACTCTTCAACCAACCAATCGTCCTTGAGGTGGGTATAACAAGCCGGACAAATCAAAGATTCATTGTTCTCACTGCAAGCAAAAAGGGCATGAAAATGGAACGTGTTTCACGTTACACGGCTACCCGGACTGGTGGGTGGACCGGAATCGCGGCCCTCGAAGAAATTCTGGTTGCGGCACTGCTACTGCCTCATTTGGGACTGTTCCAGCAGTAGCAGGCTCATCGGCTTCTTCATCCGTCACTGGCCGCGGTAATGGGCCAACAACTCGTGCTAATATGGTGACCGAATCACTTGGCGCATCGACTAGTGCCGACTATTCTGCCTTAGCCGATTTGACCCAGGATCAAATTCAAGCTCTTTTGAATGTGAGAAATTCTAAGGGGTAATCGAATGATCGGATAATGGGTAAGTCTCCTAGTATGCTTTGGATTATTGATACAGAGGCATCATATCACGTAATGGGGAGTCTGTCCTGCCTCACTAATGCACAACAGATTTCCAAATGGTCGGTAGCTCTTCTTGATGGCGAACGTGTCATTGCATGATGGGTTGTGTGGTTCTTTCAAAGGATTTTACCCTTCAAAATGTTTTATTTGTTCCCCAACTTAACTGCAATTTGATATCGGTGTCACAATTAATTGATGATTCTAATTGTAATGTCATATTCACTAAATCTTTGTGTGTTATACAGGACCAACTTTTGGGGAACCTGATTGGAGCAGGTGAACGTCGGGACAGACTCTACTTTTTCCGAGGGATTCCTACAGTGCAAGCAGTGATGGTTCCTGGTTTGACATAATTGAATTATGGCATAGACGGTTAGGTCACCCTTCGGACAAAGTTGTCAAGTTAGTTCCTGCAATTAGCTCTAGTAGTGCTAGAAAACACTTGAGTAAAGCATGAGTAATTTTCCCTCAAGCAAAACAAACGCGTGATAGTATTCCTGTCAGTGAGAATAAATCTAGTCGAATATTTGAGTTAATACATTGTGATTCATGGGGGCCAAATGGTACACCCTCTTCGTGTGATGCAATCTACTTCTTGACCTTAATTGATGATTATTCAAGAGTAGTTTGGGTATATTTATTGCATAATAAGACTGAAGTCTATACGGCTTTTTATTCTTTCATCGCAATAGTTGAGCGCCAATTTGATACAATAATATAAAATTGTGCGGAGTGATAATGGAACATAATTTAAATCCATGATAGACTATTTTAACACAAATGGAATTCTATTTCAAACATCATGTGTAGGTACTCCTCAACAAAATGGACGGGTAGAAAGGAAACATCAACACATACTAAATGTTGGTCGAGCATTGATGTTTCAGGCTAATTTACCAATTACTTTTTGGGGGGAATGTGTGCTTGCAACTGTGTACTTAATTAACCGAACTCCTTCGTTCTTGCTTGAAAATAAAACTCCGTATGAAGTTCTTTTTGGCAAACCACCTACCTTTCCTTAACTAAGAGTTTTTGGGTGTTTGTGCTTTGTCACAATCAGAAGGCGAAAGGAAATAAATTCGCTTCGCGTAGTAGGAAAAATGTGTTTATCGGCTATCCGACTGGGAAAAAGGGGGTGGAAGTTGTATGATCTGGATAATGGGGATATATTTGTCTCACATGATGTTAAATTTCATGAGAATGAGTTCCCATTTGAAATCGAAAATGATAGTTCATCATCGTATAATGCTACGGAAAATGTAGGCGTCGATGTGGATTGTTTTGGTGATTTGGAGTCTGTTGTAGATGAATGGGTTATTGTCGGAACTGTCGGGGGTATCGGTCATGAAACGATGGATGGGGCAGTGGGGGCGTCGACGTTACAGCCCAGCCAGTGGGGGAAGTTACTGACCAGCCCAGCAGCTGTCCACCAGGCTTTCACCCGACCAACCCATGAGCAGGCCCACTAACTACCGACAAAGAGAAGCAATTGGGCCGAGGATTAAGGGATAAACGCCCTTCGGTCTTGTTGCATGATTTTTTTGATCCCATTGTATGGAAAAAAGAATCCTTCCCAAGGTTCATTGGCTTCGCATGGTTCTTCAGGTACTCCTTATCCTATAGCACATTTTGTGAATTCAGACAATTTTTCTTTGCGACACCATATATTTCTTGCAGCTGTGATTGCAGGACTTGAGCCCCGTAATTTTTATGAGGCAATGAAAGACGTTGGTTGGAGAGAAGTTATGCAAAAAGAAATTAGTACACTAGAAGATAATGGGACTTGGGTGATGGAGGAGTTACCTCCCGAAAAAAGGCACTCGAATGCAAATGGGTGTACAAAATCATATATCATGCAGATGGGAAAATTGAGCGATTGAAAGCTCGACTTGTCATTTTTGGTAATTATCAGGTTGAGGGGATTGATTACAACGAAACCTTCGCTCCTGTGGCTAAAATGGTAATGGTTCGTGCCTTTCTTGCGGTTGCGACTGCTAAAAATTAGGAATTACATCAAATGGATGTGCATAATGCCTTTCTTCACGGTGACTTAGATGAGGAAGTTTACATGAAATTACCTCTTGCTTTATAGTTGACAAACCTGACACGGTTTGTCGCCTGAAGAAGTCCCTTTATGGTTTAAAATAGGCACCGAGGTGTTGGTTTGCTAAGTTGACATATTCTTTAAAGAGGTACGGTTTCCATCAGTCTTACTATGATTATTCGCTCTTTACTCTGCGCCAGGGAATAGTACAACTTAATGTACTCGTATATGTGGACGACCTGATTATCTCTAGCAATGATTCTTCCACTGTAGCTGCATTTAAGAAATATTTGAGTGTGTGCTTTCATATGAAGGATTTAGTCTATTAAAATATTTTCTGGGTATTGAAGTAGCCCAGAGCTCGGAGGGAATTTTTTTGTGCCAGCGAAAGTACACTCTCGACATCATAGCCGACACTGGACTTCTGGGTACAAAGCCTGTCGACTTCCCTATCGAGCAGAATCATACTCTGGCCTTAGCTAATGGGTCGTTACTTGCTGATCCGGAGCGCTATCGTCTGTTAGTTGGTCGTCTAATTTACCTTTCATTCACTCGTCTTGACTTAGCCTATGCAATTCATATTCTGGCCTAGTTTATGCAAGTGCCGCGTCAGGAACACTGGGATACGGCTATCCGAGTTGTTCGATACTTGAAAGGCAGTCCGGGTCAAGGCATTTTGCTACGGGCTGATAATGATATGTCATTAACAGGTTGGTGTGATTCTGATTGTGCGAGTTGCCTGTTGACTAGGCGCTCTATTACGGGATAGCTGGTTTTCCTCCCATTTCCTGGAAAACCAAGAAGGAACACACGGTTTCCAAATCATCCGCAGAAGCCGAATATCGCTCGATGGCAGCGATCATTTCGGAGTTGAAGTGGCTGAAAGCACTATTAGGCAGTCTTGGGGGGGATCATCCTCATGTTATGACTCTATTTTGTGACAGTAAGTTTGCACTACATATAGCTCAGAATCATGTTTTCCATGAACGAACAAAGCATATTGAGGTTGATTGTCATTATGTCCGTGATGCGATCCAGGAAGGTGAAATTACTACGAGTCACGTGTCTACAAACGAGCAGCTTGCCGACATTTTCACAAAAGCACTAGGCAAACGCCAATATGTATATTTACTTCGCAAGTTGGGCATTTGTGACTTGCATGCTCCAACTTGAGGGGTATTAGGATTGGATTAATAAATATCATATTCGGCTATCGGCTACCATACCATATTCGGCTAATAGCCGGCTGATTTGGATCGTGATATACATGGTACATGGTGATTTGAGGATATCCTTGTATATCTCCTAGTATCAGGAATATCTTTATATATCTTCTAAGATTAGGGGTATATCTTTGTATATCTCCTAGGATAAGGTTGATCTTTGTTTTTAGGAAGAATTATATTCTTACACTAATTAGGTTGATCTTGAACTACTATATAAATTGTATATTGTTGATGAATAAGATTAATGGAAAACCATTCCTCAAAACTTATCAGAAAATAATATAATTTCCAAGAAGTTAGAGAGCAACATCCAAAATAACTCTGGTAGAGAAAGTCTTGTATCACTCAAGTTCAAAGGTTCATATTTAATTGAAATTTGAAATGTTACTACATTGATTGGAACTTAAACAAATTCAATGAAAAACTTGAACAATCTAAATGCATGTACCTTATAAATTACTTGATAATTCTTATCCAAATAAAGTTAGAAAAATGATCAAAGAGGGGATATGTGTGATGAAGAACAGCATGCTACTACATACGATGTCTCTCAATGCTTTAGTTCATTTATAAGCGAATATATTTTTGTTTAACTGTTATACAGATCCTGTTATGTGTCTTACCCAATGAAGTAGCAAAAAGGTTAGCATATCTGGATCTTAAGGTGTTTGTTATCTTAGTTATTGAGTTCTGCTCTCCTGTCCTGCACTAATTTTTATTATATCTCTGTGATGCAGAACAATGTACTATCTCTAGTGCTTGCTTGTGGTAGGGAAATTAAGACCTTGTTTTGAGTAAACATAAATGAGATTTAGCTGAGCTTAAGTACTTAACATAAGAGTAAGGCTTTCTGACTTGATTTCTAACAGAGTTAAGAACTCTGGTTAAAGATTACACTTTTAGTATAGAAAATCTAAATGTGCTTTAATCAAGTTATAGACTTTTGGAGATTCAAAACTCTCTTTTGTGATGTTTTTCTTAAAACAACACTACTAAAAAGTGGAATACAGATAATTCCATCTCAACACTATCAATAAGAGTTTTTATGTATAGAGGTTATAGTTGCAGATTCAATGTGATTGTTCTTCATGACCTCTTAGTTAATGGAGTAGTTTGCTACAACCCACAATTACATGTGCTGGACTACTGCTATGGGAAGATGCCAGAAACATCAGCAGCGTTCAAGCATCTCAACCAATTCACAGAATTAATCAATGGACTCAGTTCACATAGTAAATTAACACAGTAGAGTCAATGTGTTTGTTTACCTAGTGCCTCTATAACACATACCTGTGCACATAAGATAAGGAAACTTCTAAAGCAATGAGAATGTCTAAAAGGTAGAGTTGACGATTGAAAAACATCTAACAGTGGGAGTTGACAATCAACACACATCAAGAATATAGCAACATAAAATACATAGTATAATGATAAACTGACTACCGAACCTTAAGAGAATTTCGCGTGGCAATTGATCTTGCTTCTTAACTGGTAGCATCCCTTCGACCAGAAGTAGGCTCTCTGAGTAGTCTGAAATCACATATGAACCCTTCTGAACATTATCAACCCTCAGGCTTTCCTTAATTGAGCTATTCACTGGATCAAACAAGACCAGCTCTCCGTTGTCATTCTCAGCTACAATGTCACCATTCCACAGACAGCCCAGAATTCTGTCAAACCCAAATAACGGTCCGATTCTGCATTTCATTCTCCAATCATATAATCCATCCAATACCCAAACATCAATACAACATCCATATCTTTTCTTCCACATTAAAATACTAGGAGAATCCTCAAAATTCGCAAGATACTGCTTATCATAATCATCCGCACTGATTATTGGCACTGTCAACATCTCAAATTCCGTTTTACCCACATCAAAGCGCACCAACGTATGACGCAACACAATATCATTTATGTAAGCCAACCAATACGGCTCCCCTTTAATGATGGCATCACAACTTGTCCCGACAACATGAAAAACTATCTTATTTTCTAGCTTCTTCCATATTGGGAAACTCTTCAGTGAACACATTTCTACGTGGTTTGGGACGTCATTAAATGTCGGCCCGACACAAAAGATTCTCAAGATCAACACATCCTTTTTCTGGGGTTCAAATGCCAATCCAACCGATACAAAAGAGTGCACTTCCTCAAGGGGCTTGGTTTCAGAAAGCTTCACCATCCTAGACCGCCTCATTGACGGGTTCCAAAGGGTAATCACATCACCCCAAGGTGGCTGATAAAGGCACATAATGCCATTGACAGGACCCGCAACGCACATATTGGGAAAGAAACAAGGATAAGGACTATCCAGTTCCACAACCAATGATTGAAGTGGATCGAATAGTGAGAGTACATGATCAGAGGACTCGTGATGGCGGGTCTTTATAAGAATGGATGAATTGGTGCGCTGCAAAGAAGAGGAGTGCTGGAAATGGGTGATGATGAAGTTGGAATTGGAAATGGTGCTCCGCCATTTCTTGCAAACGCACCTGAATTGTAAAAGGGTCTTAACAGGGAGACGGGAAAGGATATTACAGATTATTTTTCCGTGGGAATTAATGCAATCTGATGTTGGGTTTGGAGCTCTGTTCTTTATTTTCTCGGAATTCCCTTTCTTCTTGCAGGTCCCTTTACCTTTAGGCGGCATCTTTCTTGCTGTAAAAGTGGCCGGAGATTGAAGACGATGAACAGTTATGGCCGGAGATTGAAGACGATTAACGGTTTAGTGAATAGTATTGAGAAACAAGAGTAGAAAAGGGTCTTTGGGGTTTAACAACTTTCACGAAAGCAGTTATGGATTCCAATTAGTTAATCGTTATTTATAATGTAAGTCCTTAAGTCTTTTTCTTTCCTGTGTTTGTTAGATAATTATGCGCTCATTCCATCTCGTCTTAAATTGTTTGCTGCTTTTCATTTGTTGATGATTAGTTTAATAGATTAACAATTAAATTAGATGGATAACCTGAGACCTCTGCGAAAATAATCTATGATACTATAAATGAAAAAAGAAATTATGGTTTGTTTTGGTAATATTTAAGATATTAAAAAATAACAAAAAATGAATTTGTTATTTTTTCAATCAAAATCACTTTATCTTATACTACTCAACAAAGAAGAGATTAGGATATGGGGGCGGAGCCAAGTAGGGCTAAGGGGTTCGAATGAACTCCATTCGGCGCAAACTTGCATTGTTTATACATGATTAAAATAATTTTTATGTATATATAGTAGATGTTAAATTCTCTTTAACTTCTTCGTTTACTTTTTCATATTTTGAACCCTCTTGGTGAAATTTTTGACTTCGCTATTGATTAGGATAACTAAATTAATGTAACGTCTACAATCTTTATCTCGACTCGAGTAAATAAGTAATACTCCCTTGTCACATATTAGTTACGTTTCTTTTTTGCTGGCCTTTTAAGAAATTAGAAATAAAAAATATTTTTATAAGCTTACTCTTATCTCTTTTCATTAAATATGCACTCTATTTAAGAAAGATTAAGCTAATCTTACTGATGTATGACCAATCATATCTTATTGAACTCTTCAAATTTATAATTCATATTATATACTCCTTCCCGTAAAAAATAATTGATATTTTAGGCTTGGGCACATGGATTAAGAAATTCACTTACTCCTAAAAATTAAGAAGACTTTTGACTAATATACTCTGATTATGATTTTGTTTTATTTTTAGGTTGACATAATTATCATGGGGATTAGGGATGTGTCAAGGGCAAATTTTGAAAAAAGAATTAATTACCATCTTAGTTTTATGATTCATCAATTATTTTGAACCAAAGGTAGTAATCAATATTGGTTACTTGAATGAACACTTAATCTGTGATTGAGGCAGGATAGAAATATACTATCCCATCTAGTGAACATTTGAGCTTTAATCAAGAACATGATTACACCCAATGACCCAAGCCAATTTTCTTTCACAGAGATGTAGGAGTGACTTAATACATGGTGTACCGAGGTAAATTGACAAATAGAGAAAGTAGTCAGAGATTAATTAAAATAGGCGGTTAGAATGTTAGTTAGGGATAACTAATTGGTAGTTAGCAAAGTAATAAGTAGTTGTACTTTCTTCTGTACACAATTTCATTCATTCAATACACAAAATATATTCATATTCTTCTCTACTCTGTCGAGAAATGCAAGCTGCATTTGCATATCTCCTTCAAATTCATAATGGAAAGGGGTAGGTAACTGAAATCTTGACTGCTTCAGCCAGAAAGGCCATCTGTTTTCCAAGTCTTTTGGTTTAAACTCCTTTACTCAAATCAGATGAATAAAACATCTTTGATCATAGTCGGACCAGTTCACACGTGCAAATAACTAAGAACCAAAAAGTACCAACGGATAAGGGCAAACATTGAGTGCAGAAAAAACTCTGAAAGAGAACATAAAGATAGATGTAACGAAGGGAATGAAAATTCAATAAAGTATTATACCGCAAACATGAATTCACCAGTATATACATGCTATCTTCCAACTAAAAATACATCAAAAAGTTTTCCAAGCCATCTTTGAGGTTAGCCAAAAAAGGGTGCCCTTTGTGCAAGCTAGATAGCTGGCAGGCTGATTGATGACGGTTGTCCTATAATGAATTTCAGGCAAGCCCTGCACCATAAAAAATTAATGTTTGTTAGTTTCTTAAAATATCTTTTTATGAGTTAAATTGTATTGATGTAATGGGAAAATTCAACATACGAGATGTATGCAAAAGGTAGAAATACTACAAGAAAGCATGAGGTCTTCAAATGAATATCTGCAAATATCTTGCTATCAAATGAATGGAAAAACAATTGTTTCATAGAAGATAAGTAAACACAGTTCAGGAATCAAGGTTTATAGATTTTCTAAGTTTCCCTCGCTAAAAAATCATCATAGCTCTACAGTTGCTGGATCGATATATTATTACTACTTTTCAGTGACAAAAATGACATACGTTGACTTCCAAGTTCCATATGGTATCAAGTGAATTCTTAGTTAGGAAATTGCAATATATGTAGTTCCTAGTCCCTCTGATGTTTATAATAAAGAGGAGTATATAGTTCATCTCACTACTTTGTTCATCAGATTGTCAACTAGTATCTAATGCACATTGCTCTGATCATCTAGTACCTTTTGTTTTGATCAACTAATACTTGATTAAGCAATGATGGGTTCATGTTTGCGTATACCATTGTTCGAGTTGTTTTTTGCTTCATAACATCTTTCAGCGTGTTCCCAATGAGTGTCTTCTTCACTCAATTTTTGTTCCTTGCCACAGGTAATTGACTTTTTTGCTGATGATCTATCAGAAATAACCTCTCTACCCACAAAGGTAGGATTAAGGTCTGAGTACATCTTACCCTCCTCATACCTCACTTGGTGAGATTAAACTTGTGGGTTACAACAATTGCACGAAACAAGAAGTAAGTAAATATTACAAATGCTAGAAAGGATAAACTAAAGATTACAACAAACTAGAAATAAGAACGATTACAAAACTCCTTGTAATTTGCTGAATCGAGTGATGACACTCTGTCTTTAAGACAAGATTGCCCCGTATATATCCTTTTACGTACGTGTGTAATAGTCTCTCAAGATACAACAACAACTTAACAAATGAGCAAAGGAAACTCAAGTGTTACTCTTGAAGAACCTTGAATATTGAAATGATGCTAGAGAAGAAGAAGAAGATTTCAGAAAAATTTCTAAGTGTTGAACAATTGAGCCAAAGGCCTCAATTTATAGTGTAAGGAAATAACCCCTCAACTAGCCAACTAATGGCCTTTAATAGCCATGTAATGACACTTATTGAGGGGTTACATTCAGCCAAATAATGGTTGAATTCATGTGCCAAATAATGGAGATTCAATGCTCTAAAACCAGCCCAAAAGTCAGAACTTTCCATCTTCCTGTCGCAGCATTCTTCCTCCGAAGCGCCGCGGCTCTGCGAATTAGTGCTGCGGCGCCTCGGCTCCAGTAGCCCAAACCACTATTTAGCGTTGCGGCGCCGCCATGGGTGTCGCAGTGCTCCGACGCCACGACTCCCACGGTGTTGCGTCGCTGCCCTTCACGGCGATTTCCGACTCGTTTCATCTTACACTTCATACACTTCTTCCTTTGTTTACCAACGTGAAATACTTGTTATTTGACCAATAACCGTCCATAATTCTATGTCTCAAACGTATTACGTATGTACCAATATCTCTTTCACTAATGAAATTTTCGATACTTGGCACTACGTGTACACGTGCGTGAAAACGACGTTTTCGACGTGCGGGGCCCCAATTATTCGAGTCATAAATAATGGGATAAACTTAATTCTACATTAGTAAATTTTTAATAAAACTAGGTATGTTGTTGTTATTATTCTTTGCATGTGAACGCTAGTGCGACTGTGATCAAACCATATGTTTGTGAGTCATGAAAAACGTTGTTTCAGCAACAATTTAGGGGCTGCTTGGTTGGAGGGATTAAATGGGTTTATCCTAGTATAATATTTGTGATTAAATATGATATGTTTGATTGAGGGTATTAGTTAAATTAGGATAAATTTTATACCAAGATTATTTATCCCATATATAAGGTGGAATGAATAATCTTGATTATTAACTTGGTTTTGAACCAAACGATCCCTTAACACTTGGTCCAAGCTTAAACATTTGATTTGCCGACGAGTATTTGCTCGAGTGTTTTTGTGTAGAATTTTCATTATATAGCGGTTTAAGTGTTTATGTTTGCACTTTGGTCATATTAGAGGGATATTTAATGTAATATTTCTTTATCCTCTCTTTTGTTTAATTTTTATTCTGGTCTTTTATCTTCTCTCCAGTTGTACGGTACCAAAACAAATTTTATGTCCACGTGTTGGCGTGAAACTTACCAGCTAAGCCAAGCTGAAAAACAACTTAGCAAAACCATCAGCACGCCATTCCCCCAAACAAACCGACGACCGCAAAATCGCCGATCACGTCGCGCCTTGACTATCTAGAAACAATACGACTTCGTTTTAATCCCCGAAACCCTAAACAGTTGTTCGATCTCTATCCCGGCAAAGTATGACCGAAGAAGGCGGGAAGAATAGGGCCTCTCCGGCCACCGGCGAACCCTTGCCGGCAAACTATTACTACGGTACGTTTCAAGGAGTGGCCAATCATCCGCCTCCTCCTCCTTCACAGTCTCAGCCGGTGGTCGGTTTTCCTCAGCCCATTCCTCCGCCTGGTGCCTCCGGCGCTCCTCCTCATTACTATCCTCATGGTTATCAAACCACTCACGGTGTGTTTTCCCACATGTTCAAATATCTACAAGCGCTTCCGTATATATTTTTTCCTTTTATGTTTCCGTCAATTAAGTTAAAGTTGGGAATTTTGATCCAACTTGTCATCCGTCTTTTTAAAATAATATTTCATGAATTTGTATGATTCGTTAAGGTACAGTGTTGTGTGCTAATAAGTAATTGGGAACTGAGTGCAGGATATCGAAGTGTGATTGGTTATGGTATGATTGGATGGTAGTATGGTTTTATCACCAATCAAAAAAGGAAATGGTAGTATGGTTTTGTCATTGGGGAATTACAAGAAGGGAATTGGTAGTGCAGATTGTAGGTTTAGCTATATCAAGTAGGGAACGTGTGGGAAAGGAACTATAGCTGTCAAACTAGGACTCATCAAACTGCCATTTGAATTTTGTATAATATGAACTTTATGCTAAAATTTAAACATAAGGAAAGTAGTACATAAATTATATGTTTGGTGATGATATCCATTTCTACAACTCATTAAAAGCTTACATCTGAGGTAGCAAAACACTCTAGAAAAATTCAATCTATAGTAGTAAATAGCATGAATCAACTATGCCTCAATTCTAAATCAGTCGGAATGGAACTTGTAGATCTCAATGAAACTGTCACACATTCTTTAAGTTGATGAAACCTTGATTATGTGTGTTGCAGAGGAGAATCACTTTAGAATGCTCATGATCTTTGAGTTTGTGTCTGGTCTTTATGTCAGTCCTGTAAAGAGCCTTCTGTATCAGCTTCAAACTAGTCAAAAGTGGTGTCACATACTGGGTCCATGCCCACATCCGGGGATGCATGTAGGAGCTGGTTGCAATCTTCTTCGGCCTGATAGGACGTCATTGAAAAGGCGAAGAGGATCAAAAACTTCCTCTCTACTTTTTTATTTAATTTCTCAAAAGAAAAAAAAAGCGGAGAGGAAGTTCTCAATCTGGGAAAGACGGTATCTATTGTTAAGAGGGAGATTAGTTTTAATCTACCGTCTTCTTAGATTCTTTACTTGCTTACATGATGCATTAATTCCTACTCCCGCTAATGTGTGTAAAGATCTCAATAAAGAAAACAAAGAATTTCTTATGGGAAGGAAATAAGGAAGGCAAATCAGTCTCAGCGCTGTAGTTCAATAGCAAAGGTAGTATAGTGTTTGATGTGTGGGAGGCACACATCACTCATTCATATTTGTTATTTAAATTTAGAAGGATAGAGGAGTGGATCCATTATCCGTTGACTTTTGAAGTTAGAAGCAATAATTGCCCCAATGAAGTAGGGGTCTGGAAACAAATCGGGCAGTATTGGTGTACTTTCTCATCTGAAGTGGAGATCAAAGTGCAACGTGGGAGAAAGGTGAAATTGTGATAGGACTCTTGGCTTGGTCATACGTCCTTGAAAGTAAGATACGCTGATGTTATTACTTCAGACACTAACTTATCAGTTGCACAATGTAGATGGAGAATGGTTGGGAAGTTTGTGTAAGAAGAAACAGTTTTGATTGAAAAGTGGAAAGGGTGACTGATGTATTGCATGCAATTCACCAAGTTCATTTACATCTTGAAATATAAGTTACACCAGTGTGGAGACTGCAAATAGGAAGAGCTTCACAGTACAAACAATACTACAAAATGCTTAACTTGACTGTCTGCAGATTTCTCAATGGATTTGGACAATGGTTCGGGGGTAGTAAAACACCATTCAAGGTAGCCTGTCTTACTTGGGTTTTGCATGTATGATTGTCTCACTCAAGGGGAATGTGAATTTGCAACAGATTTCCATTGTGAAAAGGTGACCGAGAACAGAAAATACCTCTTCCGACTGTTCTTACACTTGGCAGCTTTCAAGTCTCTTTTTGGCGGTGTTTGATGTTAGCTGGTTGATGCCAAGGAGTACTATAGAACATTTTGGAGCTAGAAGGGTTGTAAATGCAATAAGAATCTGCAGAAAAGAAGTGGAGAATCATTCCATCTTCTGTATGTTGTGTGATAGTGAAGAAGAGAAACCAGAGGTGCTTCTAGGGCAAAGCAAGTTCAGCACATATTCTGATTTTGGATGTTTATTGTTTGTGATCATTTTCAGGTAGCTTTGGTACATGCGAAGCAGAAGAGGAGCAGACAACCTCGTTCCTCTGAATTCTGAGATTGAGAAAGCGTGCAAGCAGAATCGAAGAAACAAGGGAGCCGGTATTTCAACCGAGGATATGGCAAACCGTCAAAATAATGATGGATTGAATAGAGGGGTGTCAGAAATGGTGCAGGAGCAAGCTCAGAATCCCGTTGTGAGAAGTTTACGGGATTATATACTTCCAACCGTAACATGAGTGCAGACTTGTATAAGACCACCAACTAGGGAGACAAATAATTTCGAGATTAAGCCAGCAATCCTGCATATGGCCCAGAACACAGTTCAGTTTGGAGGTTTGCCCTCTGAAGATCCACATATGCACTTGGCCAATTTCTTGGAGTTATGTGCAACATTCAAATACAATGGTGTGACTGATGACGCCATTAGATTGAGGCTCTTCCCATTCTCACTAAGGGATCGAGCCAAAAGCTGGTTGAACTCTCTGCAAGCTAACTCCATCACAACGTGGCAAGACCTGACTCAGAAGTTTCTTGCAAAATTCTTCCCTCCATCAAAGGCTTAGCTTGGGAGAACTAAACAACTTCTATCAGCTTGAAGGAGAATCTCTATATGATGCCTGGGAAAGATTCAAAGAGTTGCAAAGGAAATGTTCTCATCATGGACTTGAGCAGTGGATGTTAGTCCATAATTTTTACAATGGTTTGTGTGGTACGACCCGTACCATAATTGATGTTGCTGCTGGAGGGACATTCATGAGCAAGAGTGCTAATGAGTTGTTGGAAGATATGGCAACAAATAACCAAAACATATGGCAACAAATAACCATCAGTGGTCCGATGAAAAACCTACCAACAGTCGAAAGGTGACTGGAGTTCATGAGTTAGATGCCATCACCGCGTTAACTGCTCAAGTTGCTTCCTTGACAAAGTAATTGCAACAGAATACTGTGTCCGCAAATGCTATTTAGATGCAAGTGGTTTGTGAAATTTGCGGGGGTCTACATACTTTTGATCGGTGCACAACGATGGATCCCAACAATGTACCTATGGATCAAGCACAAGTTCAGGCAGTTGAGAATTTTCAGAGGCCCTACAACAATCCATTCTCCAACACTGGGCGGAGGAATCACCCTAACTTTTTATGGAGAAATGACCAAGGCCAACAATCACAGTTTCAAGGGCAATATCAGAACCAGTAGCCACAGTTCCAAGGGCAATATCAGCAGAACAGTCCACAACAGCCAATGAATCAAGCTTCATCTTCTCAGCAGCCTAGGCCACAAGTTCAACAAGCTAACCCCAATGAATTGCAAGCAGCCTTGTTGACTCTCACCAATTCTCAAACACAGTTCATGACAGAGACAAGATCCTCTATTCGGAATTTGGAGACGCAAGTGGGGCAGTTAGCAAACATGTTGAATAACAGACTTCAAGGGAATCTACCTAGCAATACCCTTGTGAACCCGAAGGAGCAGTGTCAGGCCATCACTTTGAGAAGTGGTAAGCAAGTGGAGACTGCTGTAACCAAACCACATGTTGAAAAGGATGATGACTTAGGAGAGATATCAGGTTTAGAGAAATAGGGGGTTACTGAAGACCACCCTAGTACAGAGAAGGCACCACCCGCGGGTATGGTTGACCCTCAAATCAGAATTCCATTCCCCCAAAGACTTAGAAAAAATTCTCTTGATAAACAATTTTCCAAGTTCTTGGAGGTGTTCAAGAAATTGCACATCAATATTCCCTTTGCCGAGGCCCTAGAACAAATGCCTTAGTTATGTGAAATTTATGAAGAAAATTCTCTCTAAAAAGAGAAAGATGGGAGATTATGAGAATGTAGCTTTAACTGAAGAGTGCAACGCCATTTTGCAAAAGAAGCTTCCTCAGAAATTGCGAGATCCAGGGAGCTTCACTATTTCCTGCACTATCGGGAATTTTGAATCCCAGCATGCGCTGTGTGATTTGGGGGCAAGTATCAACTTGATGCCCTTATCTGTGTTCTGTAAACTTGTTACGGGGAAGCTAGGATACAACCATTACTTTGCAACTAGCAGATCGTTCGATCAAGCATCCACGAGGTATCATTGAAGATGTACTAGTGAAAGTGGATAAGTTCATCTTTCCTGCTGCCTTCATCATTCTGGATATGGAAGAAGATGAAAATGTGTCCATCATCCTGGGAGACCATTCTTAGCTACAAGGTGAGCACTTATAGATGTGGAGAAGGGCGAATTAAAACACCGAGTCCAGGGAGAAGAAGTGATCTTTAATGTATTCAGGGCATCAACTTATCCAAGAGCAAATGACGACTACTTCTCCATTGATGTGATTAAAAAAACTATTTATGATAAAAGCTTCAAGAGTACTGATGCTCTTGAAGTACCATTAACACATTGCGAGAAAGATGGCAGTGAAGATACTGATCTCGTGGAATATGCCAAGTGTGTTAACCCCCATGAGCCCCTCTATAGGAGAAGAAAAAGGAAAAAGAAAGGGATCATGAAATGGCTTTGTTGCAAGGGTGATTTACCCCTTTGAATTCAAAATGAAGAAGAAATTTGCATCCGGCTAAATGACGTTAAACGACAACGCTATTGGGAGGCAACCCAACATTTTAACTCTGTTATTTTATTTTGTTTTGAACAATCTCATTGCCTTGCTGTTTCTTGTTCTGTGTGTTTATGTTAAGTGAATTATGAGCCAACTTTGGGGTGAAAATGTGCCGCGGGATGTTGAAATCAGCAGCAAAAGTCAGAACCCTGGATATGAATTAGCGCCAGAACATTAGGCCGCGGCGCTCGGAAGGCAGTGAGCAAAGGATTTTTATGTTGATTTAGAGTCGTGACGCCCAACATTAGAGCCGCAGCGCTGAATGGTGAGAGTCGCGGCACCCATGTGGATTCCATGTTAAAATCGAAAAACAAGAACACTATTCTCATAACCCTTCTCTTCTCCTATCGATTCTTGAGCATGTGTTGTCTGAATTAGTGGAGAGTAGCAAGTTAGCAAGCCTATAAAATTTTGGCCTAATGGAATGTCGGTGAGAATTCATTGTGCATAAACTAATATTGAATACTTGTTTATTTCAATAATCATGGTTGAGTGATCATATTTATTAATAATTAAAAGCAACTCAAGACTTATCCAACTTAAGCACACAGATTTATGCATTTCATGGCTATCAATTTCATCAAACTCTATCACATGTGTTCACTCAATCTCATTGGCTATTATTATTGACTTGACTCATTGACACAAGACACTCAAACAAACAAATAACTTAACACAAACAATTAACACTATTAACACAAAATAGTAAAGACTCCCCCCCCCCCCAAACCTATTCAACACATTGTCCCCAATGTGATAAGTTAAGCAAGAGTAAGAAGACTTACCGAAACTGCAGCTAAGCGATTCAGAATGGTGGTGGCGGCGGCGGTGGATGATAAGACGGCTGGTACATTGGAGGATATCCAAGTGAGGACTTAGTTTTGTCGTCATCCATGGACCAGTTATGCATGAATGAGTTTATTTGGTCTACACTCGTGACCTTATACTCGTGTCTTTGTTGCATGCAAGTGTCCATGTACTGCTGGTGTTGGATGAGATACTGGTTCTGCTGGATAATGTACTGGTTCTGTTGGAAAAGTTGATCCAACCTCTGGGTGTGGCCATCCTCAATTGCCAAAGGAGGTGGCGCACTGCTCTGTCCAGGCTCTCCGGCTTCTTCATCGTACTCCCTCTGCTGGCGCTTTGGCTGGTTGCGGTTGCCTTCTCCAGGTGTAGGGTTTGAGTATGCATTGACCATTGTCCGGGTTAGGGAATTTTGCACTCTGCCTTTTACATCATTGCTACTCTCAGGCACTCTATGTGCGACACATAGTGCAGTGATCAACGATCCATGCCCCAACCCTGCTGCTGTTGTGTTCAGTCTGCATATCCAATTGAGGCTATTTTTGACAGCTCGACCCACATCTACTGAAAATCCCTTCATGATAGCATACACCAGCTTGATACGATCCACTGGTATATCAGAGAAGTGTGTGGAGGGAATCAGGCAGGCACTCACAAAGTAGAGCCAAGCTTTGGCAACTTTGTTGAATTGGCAGCGGAGCATGCCTTTGGGGGCGTCATATGTATATGTGAAACGGGCCCCTGGATATCCTACTGTCTCAGCCACCTCCACCCAGTCAATTTCTGAATTCAAATTGACTTCTTCCAAACAGTGAAGTCCTCCTCCTCCTCTTCCTCCAGAAAATTTGTGACCCCACATATGGCATTAATCGCTTCAGCCCCAACTGGTACTCTTCTTCCTCGTACAAAACAAATGTTGTCCTGTTTCTCTGGTTAGTTGGCGTAGAATTCGTAGACTAGTGGAGTATTTGGCTTTGACAAATGCACCCCAACCTCTATCAGCAATCATGGCCCTGATGGGTTCATATACCTCATCTTCGTATGGTGCAGTCTGGAATTCCATCCCCCTCTCCGGTACCAGGGAATGAGTACACAACTTGTTATACCTGTCTTGGGCATCCTTGTTGGCAAATCTTTTCTTATCATAGTCGGTCCTTGGTGGTGGATTCACAGGGTCCCGAGAGGAGGATGCCTTAGAAGTAGCTCGTCGTGGATCCATTATGCCTTGTTTGGCAACTTTGAGGTTGTCTAAAAAAATCCGGCAGCACTTCCCCTTAATTTTTCACTTCCCAACAACAATTCGACTCCACAACAATACATTCAATCAACCCACAATATCAATAACTATAATTCAACCACTCGACAATAACACTTATGGCGAGAGAGACTTCAGGTGGTGCTTCACTGCCTCAAGTATTGAAGAACTTATGGAACAATTTCTTAAAGGATTGGGATTTTAGGGTTTGGGAAAAGTGTGGATTTAGAATTAATGGAAGAATTGAGGAAAGAGAAGAGTTTTGTGGTGCGAAAAACTTGTAATTTGAGATACAACGGAGGTTTTTTGAATTTTTGGGGTTGGAGAAGAGAAGGGTTATGAGAATAGTGTTCTTGTTTTTCGGTTTTAACTTGGAATCCACATAGGCGCTGCGGCTCTAATGTTGGGCGTCACGGCTCTAAATCAACATAAAAATCCTTTGCTCACTGCCTTTCGAGCGCCACGGCGCTAATTCATATCCGGGGTTCTGGCTTTTGCTGCCGATTTCAACATCTCGCGGCACATTTTCACCCCAAAGTTGGCTCACAATTCACTTAACATAAACACACAGAACAAGAAACAACAAGACAATGAGATTGTTCAAAACAAAATAAAATAACAGAATTAAAATGTTGGGTTGCCTCCCAATAGCGTTGTCGTTTAACGTCATTTAGCCGGACGCAGATTTCTTCTTCATTTTGAATTCAAAGAGGGTAAATCACCCTTTCAACAAAGCCATTTCAGGATCCCTTTCTTTTTCTTTTTCCTTTTTCTTCTCTTATAGAGTGGGGGTTAACACACTTGGCATATTCCACGAGATCAGTATCTTCACTGCCATCTTTCTCGCAATGTGTTAATGGTACTTCAAGAGCATCAGTACTCTTGAGTCTTTTATCATAAATAGTTTTTTTAATCACATCAATGGAGAAGCAGTCGTCACTTGCTCTTGGATAAGTTGATGCCCTGAATACATTAAAGATCACTTCTTCTCTCTGGACTCGGAGTTTTAATTCGCCCTTCTCCACATCTATAAGTGCTCGCCCTGTAGCTAAGAATGGTCTCCCCAGGATGATGGGCACATTTTCATCTTCTTCCATATCCAGAATGATTTCACTAGTACATCTTTAATGATACCTTGTGGATGCTTGATCGAACGATCTGCTAGCTGCAAAGTAATAGTTGTAGTCCTAGCTTCACCCAAACCAAGTTTTCGAAACACAGATAAGGGCATCAAGTTGATACTTGCCCCCAAATCACACAGCGCATGCTGGGATTCAAAATTTCCGATAGTGCAGGGAATAGTGAAGCTCTCTGGATCTCGCAATTTCTGAGGAAGCTTCTTTTGCAAAATGGCGTTGCACTCTTCAGTTAAAGCCACAGCCTCATAATCTCCCATCTCTCTTTTTAGAGAGAATTTCCTTCATAAATTTCACATAACTGGGCATTTGTTCTAGGGCCTCACCAAAGGGAATATTGTTGTGCAATTTCTTGAACACCTCTAAAAATTTGGAAAATTGTTTATCAAGAGAATTTTTCCGAAGTCTTTGGGGGAATGGAATTCTGATTTGAGGGTCAACCATACCCGCGAGTAGTGCCTTCTCTGTACTAGGGTGGTCTTCAGTAACCCCCTCTTTCTCTAAACTTGATATCTCTCCTAAGTCATCATCCTTTTCAACAGGTGGTTTGGTTACAGACTGCTCCACTTGCTTACCACTTCTCAAGGTGATGGCCTGACACTGCTCCTTCGGGTTCACAAGGGTATTGCTAGGTAGATTCCCTTGAGGTCTGTTGTTCAACATGTTTGCTAACTGCCCCACTTGCGTCTCCAAATTCCGAATAGAGGATCTTGTCTCTGTCATGAACTGTGTTTGAGAATTGGTGAGAGTCAACAAGGTTGCTTGCAATTCATTGGGGTTAGCTTGTTGAACTTGTGGCCTAAGCTGCTTAGAAGATGAAGCTTGATTCATTGGCTGTTGTGGACTGTTCTGCTGATATTGCCCTTGGAACTGTGGCTACTGGTTCTGATATTGCCCTTGAAACTGTGATTGTTGGCCTTGGTCATTTCTCCATAAAAAGTTAGGGTGATTCCTCCGCCCAGTGTTGGAGAATGGATTGTTGTAGGGCCTCTGAAAATTCTCAACTGCACATTGTTGGGATCCATCGTTGTGCACCGATCAAAAGTATGTGGACCCTCGCAAATTTCACAGACCACTTGCATTTGAATAGCATTTGCAGACACAGTATTCTGTTGCAATTGCTTTGTCAAGGAAGCAACTTGAGCAGTTAACGCGGTGATGACATCTCACTCATGAACCCCAGCCACCTTTCTACTGTTGGTAGGTCTTTCATCGGACCACTGATGGTTATTTGTTGCCATATCTTCCAACAACTCATTAGCACTCTTGCTCATGAATGTCACTCCAGCAGCAGCATCAATTATGGTACGGGTCGTACCACACAAACCATTGTAAAAATTATGGACCTAACATCCACTGCTCAAGTCCATGATGAGGACATTTCCTTTGCAACTCTTTGAATCTTTCCCAGGCATCATATAGAGATTCTCCTTCCAGCTGATAGAAGTTGTTTAGTTCTCCCCTTAGCTTAGCAGCCTTTGATGGAGGGAAGAATTTTGCAAGAAACTTCTGAGCCAGGTCTTGCCACGTAGTGATGGAGTTAGCTGCAGAGAGTTCAACCAGCTTTTGGCTCGGTCCCTTAGTGAGAATGGGAAGAGCCTCAATCTAATGGCATCATCATTGTATTTGAATGTTGCACATAACTCCAAGAAATTGGCCAAGTGCATATGTGGATCTTCAGAGGGCAAACCCGCAAACTGAATTGTGTTCTGGACCATATGCAGGATTGCTGGCTTAATCTCGAAATTATTTGCCTCCACAACTGGTGGTCTTATACAAGTCTGCACTCCTGTTACGGTTGGAAGTATATAATCCCGTAAGCTTCTCACAGCGGGATTCTGAGCTTGCTCCTGCCCCATTTCTGGCACCCCTTTATTCAACCCATCATTATTTTGACGGTTTGCCATATCCTCGGTTGAAATACCAGCTCTCTTGTTTCTTCGATTCTGCTTGCACGCTTTCTCAATCTCAGGATTCATAGGAACAAGGTTGTCTGCTTCTTTTTTGCTTCGCATATACCAAAGCTACTTGAAAATGATCACAAACACTGCACGCATATAATTTTTCTTATATAATAAAATATGTTCTAGGAACAACCAAATTAGAAAATAGATTAATTATTTTGATAGTGATAATTCTTCAATCCCCGTCAACGGCGCCAAAAACTTGTTGCGTTATTTCTAGATGCTACGCAAGTATACGTATCACAATTTGTAATAAATTTCGGTAAGATTGAGTATCGTCCATAAAGACTGATTTATCAATTACCAATTAACTAATCTTTGGTTTCTATTTGGCTAACGAATATAGGTGATGATTTCTAAACTACAGAATTAACAAACTAAAGTAAATTGCAGAACTAAGGTAGTAATGGAAATACACGAGGTTTAATTCAGTAATGAAGGAATTAGGGTTTCCAATCTCCTCAACTTTTCGCTCTATCATTCATTAATGCAAGACTAATGATTCTTCTTCTTATTAAGATAGTTAACCAGATATGTTCTATATTCCGGTCAGGACATAAAAACGCAACCTAAGTGAGCTTTCTATATTTCTATGATAAGTTCAACCACATAGGAGGATTAAGATCAATAACCAAAACAACTACACAAGCAATCGTGATACTCTTTTTCAAGATTAAACTTAGTCTAATCAACTATAGTATATTCAAATCTCCCTTTTCAGATCTTGATTTTAAATCATATAGATAATGAAAACTAATGGCCAATTAATTCTCATTCAATAAACGCAAGTTGAAAAGATCTTAATAGATGAAGAAGAACATTAACAATGCATTAATTCATAATAGAATTTCAAGTGATTCAACGGAAAACCCTAATAAAAGTAATTAGCTCATAGTCATGCTAAGAACTAATTAACTTAATATTCAACATGAACTGAATTCAAGTAAAGAAAAGGAAAAGAACTTGAAAATATGTCTCTAATGGCTCCTTGTTCCCTTGTTTCTTGCCTCCAAAGTGTCCTCCCCACTTCAAATTCGCCTCCCCCAGCTTATATCACGAAAAAAATCCTAGAATGGACCTTTTTGCCCTTTTTAAATTTAGGTTTTTCGCTGCCCTGGCGTCGTCGGCGCCGCGGCTCAGCTATTAGAGCGCCGCAACGCTAATTCGCTTATGAAAGTCGCTCACTTTCGGCCAGTGGGGCACCGCGGCGCTAATGTTGGGCACCGCGGCTCTTTAGCTTGTTGCGCCGCGGCGCTTTAGCCTTCTTCGTCCGGAATTCGTTTAAATTGCTTTCCGAGCTTCCCAGGGCTTCTTTGACTTATTTCTTGTTGCAAGGTATACATTTTTATCCTCAATAACCGCTTATTTCCTTTCTGAATCGCTTAAAACCTGAAAACACAAAACACACGCATAATACCGCACAAAACAACTAAAAGACAAACAAAATACTCCCTAAAACACACTCTAAAACAATACTAAAATCTACCTAACATTTATCTCTTCTGGCCTTTTGTTATAATTTAAAAAATCTTTTAGTAGTAAATTTGATAGATTTCATAGATCATCTTCAGTTTGAACAGGGATTATGACTGGGCAATTGGCAATTTTTTGTTGCTGGGAAGTGGCTTTTTTTGTACTGTCCAGCGCTTAGTGCTTGGCTGCTTACACCAGCAACAAACCCAGTGGAAGGGTACAGTGGCTGCTTTTATTGATAAAACAGAATCTTTTGTTCACTTATGAAAAAAATGCCCCCCTTAAAAAGATTGAGAAGATCCCAATAATATGGGTGATTGATTGATGTGTTATGGATAATTCACTTTCTTCAGAGTAACTTCATGATTCTTTAAGACATCAATATTGTGTTGCTTGAAAAGTGAACTGAAGAATAAAGAGTAGAATAAGGAAAATGATAAAAGAAGAAAATTCACCTTAGATTATGGCTGTCGGAAAATTCATTGAGTTCGGGATTTTCATAATCTTATTTTGGTTTCTTTTGCTTACATGTCAAAAGGCTTCTTTAATTTTTTAAATTTTGTGCTTAGTCACTCACTTCCACATAAAAGGGGACAGGGAAAGTATGTGATGTCGCCAACTTTCTTAAAGAATTTAAAAGTTGTAGAAGTGGAGTCAAATGTTATTAAAAAAACTGACATGGGAAGAATGTTGAACTAGTTATATATGTTGTCTCAGAAATTTTTTTGAAAATGCTTTTTAATATTTTCTGCTCTAATTGCTAGTTTGAAAACATTTGGTTGTACAAAACATTATTTTAATGTCCGACATTATACACCATGTTCATTATGTTGCTTCACTATTGTTTAGGTTATGCTGTTGCTGAAGGTAGACCTGTAAGGGAGCACCGGCTTCCTTGCTGTGGTATGGGGATCGGCTGGTTCTTGTACGTTCCTATTCTATTCTTGTACCTTTTCTTAAGCCCTTATTTTTTAATTTTCTTTAGATATTGTGGTCAGATTGATATATATTTTTGGTTTTTTGCCAAAAATGTGGTATATGTAATCGTACTCGGCTTTTACTTTATTTTAGAGCTCTTTCATCATTGCCTTCAGAGTCTTAATTTGTATTAAAATAAAGACTGGTAGGATAGATATTGGGGAAACAATCTGAAGGCACACAGGAATAACAACTCAGCGATATTAAAAGCCTGATGTAATAGTTGCTATTTACCTCTTTCTGGCGTTTCAAAGACCAGATTTTCATAAACTCAATTTTTGACCCATGTAAAGATTGATTAAGATTTCAATGTTGTCTTCTTTCAAATATTTCTGACTTTGTTTGCAAGGTTCATCTATGGTTTCTTTCTTTTTTGATAGGTTCATCTGTGGTTTCTTTCTTGGTACCATTCCTTGGTACGTAGGAGCTTTTCTTCTTCTGTGTGTACGGATTGATTACAGAGAGAAGCCTGGCCTTATAGCATGCACTCTCGGGGTAAATTTTTGCCCCCCTCTCTCTCAAATTAATATGTGGCAGATACTTTTATATGCTTTGATTTCTCCGTACATGGCTACGTTAGCCTCACACTTGTAATACTGGCTCAATGTCACAAGTATGCTCTCATTTCTATGCACCGGCATTACGGGTGATCCTAAAACTGGGTTTCCTTTCACATGTTCTATGACTCTTCGTGATGTTCTTTATGTAGTCTGACAAAGAGAAAATGATGAATATGATTATGAAGATAAACGTAATAAATATGATCACTGTGTTTGGACCTTTTTCCTTTGTTGGGGTAGACTGGAAGTGGGAAGGTTGAAGGGGAAGTTTGAATGATATATAGCTTTTAGATTTACTTCTCACAACTTGGGTGAATTAGACAAAAGATGTTTCTAATTAGTCCTCCCATTTTGGGGATGGATAATGTGCAGGTGTAGCAGCAGTTAGTAAGTGCTCTGTTTTTTTGGTGCAATTTCATGGTTGATACGTTTTGGGCGTAATTCATTTTTCTAGGAGTCAAGTTGGGCAATATTGTTGGGGTACAAGTACACAAATTACTGAATTTGATTGGGTAGAGTATAACAAAGAAAAAAAAAGACTTTTAGCACATAGTAGAAGTACACTTAGAACTTGTGGTTTTAAACATGTTTTGACATTTTTATGGATATAAGAGTTTTGTCATTAAGCATAACATTTGAAGTCTAAAGTTAAAGAGTTTGCAAATATAGAAAGGTATTATTCTTTTTTGAACAAACTGAGAAAGAAAGTGTGCCATATAAAATGGAATAGGGTGGTTAGTAAAATTTGGTTTTGGCAGCTATATAAATTTGGAAATGAATAACAAAATACCTGGACTTGATATTGAATAACTATATTTTGTTACACCATGTAAGCGCTTACGTTGGAATTTACTTCATTTTACTTAGACATCCCTTTTCTATTGATATTTACCTTACGCAAGAGCAGTCCTAAATGTATATTATAGCTTGGCTTTTCTATGACCATATATTAGAGGAACATTAGAAGGATGGAACAATTAGACTAGGTGGAGAGATGGATTACATTTCGGTAACTAACTCTAAGACCAACTTTTGTAGGCGCCCCTTTTGGCCCAATTGCTTTTAGCCCCTTTTCATGTCAGCATGTTTGATGTTTCCAGTCTGCCAGATTAGCTCAATCATCAGATTGTCATTCCTATGTGGCTGCGAGGAAGCAATCTCACAAATTATTCAACAATAGCCTTTATTCTTGATAGAGCCAAAGTCTTAATTTGACTCTTGCATGAGTTTTTGGCTTCTTTATATATTTATGTCACTTTTCCTTCTAGTGCTGACTGATATTCAGGAAAGCTGGGGCTTCCCTTATGGTTATGTGTTCAGTCTTCTTATTCTGATCGTGGATTTGCATCCAAGTAATGTGCAGTTATTATTCCAATTTTGAATTGGTGCAACATCTTAGGTGACACTTAAAAGCCTTCCATGTAAGCGAATAAGCAATCCTGGACTGTTACTCTTGTGTGCTAATGTTGCTCTGCTTGCAGAGGAATACTTGTCACTTGAGTAATCTTCTCAAGTGTCAAGAATACTCTTTTTGTGTTACAGGTTAATTAACCTTTCTAGTAATGCTAAACTTGAGTTGTAATGTGCTATGAAGGTGCTTTAAGCCTTCCTTTGTTTGGGGTTGAGGGTAGATGGGGTGATGAAGGGGGAGTAAACAAATAGGGGGAAGATGAGATATTACCACCCAAGCAGTTGTAGCTATGTACTGATTAGCTTTCTGAATTCTGCAGTACTCAATAGAAGCACAGCATCAGCACTAGCACTCCATTACTTTATTACTTCTCAATCTCTTTTCTCATACAATATCAGCCTTTGACTCTGTTTATTTGTTTGGTAAAATCAGGCCATGCTTGCTTTGATTGCTGTGACGTTTGGTGTGACAAAGGCAACACATTCCTGGTGAGGCTATCCAGGCTGCAAAATGTAACTCATCGTGGGGATCTCGAAAAGGGGGAAAGGAGAGAAAGGAAAGGGCAAGTTTAGTAATTGGTTTTGTTTGTAAGATGTCTCTTTTTCTCAATTTGTATAGCAAATATTGACTTGAGCGGTTCTTATACTTAACATGCACTTTGCTTTTTTAATGTTTGTGATACTCCTTGGTTTGCTCCAGCGCTGATGTATATTTAAAAATTCCCCAATAGAAGTGCAGAACTGAATTGGAGGTTTGTCTGTTCATAGTGTAAAATGGGCTGTTCCATTAGATGGACTTTCACAATTTCAAAGATTGTTGGAAATTTTGGCTTTTTTGAATACATGTATAATTCTCCACATATGCGTGAGAGTCCAGATGAACTAGTTTGTTGGTTAAAGCTTTATCCTTGAGCACTCCCCATAGAGTTTCAAAGACGCAAGTATGGAAGGTTCTATGAAGAAACATCGACAATCTTGATTCCTGCTTTACCGCGTTAGTGGTCAAATATACCTATAATGGATTAACATATTTTGGTAGTTGGCACTTTTACGTACATTTACTTTAAACAGTTTGATGTCGTGTTCTACGGCAATTTATTAAATTTTTTGCTTAGTCACAACAATTATATTTGCCTTAAATCGCACTAAACGCACATCACAGATAAACAAATCAGACAAAATATAATCTGAAAAATTAAAGGAGTAGGAAAGATGAGTATAGCAGAAAACAATCAAACATAACTTGGCCTTGTGCTTACAATCGTCGTTTAGATAAGCTCAAATCAGTGTGTTGAATAGGGGTGAGCACGGGTACAGGGTACCCAGATACCCGACCGGAACCGACACTAACGGGTAGGTTCCGGGTAGATATATTATAATAACGGGTAGGGTCCGGGTAGTAAAATTAGGAACCGATCAATGTCGGGTCCGGTTTCGGTTCCGGCAAATAGAGACAGGGTACCCGGACCCGGAACCGATACCCGGAACCTATAAAATATAAAATATTTTTACCTTTTTTAGAAACATTTGGACCACTTTTAACTTTCTCCAAAATTGTTTGTTGCACGCCTACACATTGATTTTCCCCACCTCAAGACGTAAATATTTTAGCTTTTTCACCCCTTTATTCTAGAATGTTCTTTGTGTCCTAAGAGAAAACACTCAAAACTCTCTCAATAACAATGGTGTTTTAGCTACACCACCGAGCTTCATCGTCGTTGTTGTTGAAGCTTTCTCTCAAGTACTTTCATCGTTGTCGTCATTGAAGCTTCACCTTTGCCTCTTTCTCTCCCTTGGTTGTGTTCACGTCATTCCTAAAATGCATATGGGTTCATATCTAACTCTTCAATTTCTTTTTAATAACATATGCTTCTGTTCTATTTCAGGCGATACTCATCTTCAATTTGTATTTCTTTTTTATTTGAAATGTAAATCTATTTTTAAAATTTGTGTATATTTTTGTAGTTGTGAAGATGAAATTTAGGAATTTACTAGTATAATAAAGTTTTTCTTTTGTATCGAAGAGCTTATGAACACGAAAATAAGTTTAATTCAGATATTTTCAAATTTATTTTGAAATCAACACGTTCAATTAATTGAGTGTCAAATTTGGCTTGCAATTTTAGGTTTTGGTTACAGAATTAGCTTTTCTACAATGAATAAGTTTTCTAAAACTTCTTATAAGGGTACTAAAAACTCCGATTGCAGGCTAAAAAATTACTTGATGAAATTATTTTAGAACTCTTTTTTATTCTCATAGGCTTAAAAATTGTTGCTTAATTTGTGTTTTTTATTTACAAGGTACCCGGGAACCTACCCGGACCCGTTCCGGGTAATGATTGCTACGGGTAGGTTCCGGGTAGTAAATTTAGGAACCGATCTTTTACCGGGTAGGGTCCGGGTTGTTAAAAATGTTAGGGTACCCGGACCCGCTCACCCCTAGTGTTGCATAATACCTTTTCCAATAGTGGTAGGTAGACAAGACAGAGTTGATTAAGTGGTAAGCTCCCTCTACCTTCAATCTTAAGATTGCGAGTGAAAAACAAATGTAGGTTATGTTTAAGTATCAAGCTCAAGGAAAAAATTCTTAGTATTTTATATTTCAACCAGCCAGAGTGGAGCACTGGTTAAGGCTTTGTTTAAGTCCTCATGTCTAGGGATCGAATTCGATTGGCTTGCACATTTTTGGATCGGGGTGGGTGAAATGGAAGCTTTAGTCCGGGGTACTATGCGATAAGAATGTGTCGCCAAGGCTTAGGAAAGTTCTACAAAGTGGTGGTTAGACCAGCATTGTTGTATGGTGCAGAGTGTTGGCCAGTCAAGAATGTCCACGTTCAGAAGATGAAGGTAGCAGATATAAAGATGATCAGATAGATGTGTGGGCATACGAGAAGGGATATGATTAGGAAATAAGTTATATGTGACAAGATGGGAGTGGTTTCAGTGGCGGACAAGATAAGGGAACCAAGGCTGAGGTGGTTCGGGTATATGAAGAGGAGGATGCGTCAGTTAGGAGGTGCGAGAGGTTGGCTATAACTGGAGTTAGGAGAGGTAGAGGTAGGCCAAAGAAGAACATGAGGAGGTGATTAGACAACACAAGGGTAGAAGGCTTAGTAAGTAGGTAGGTGTGGGGAAGGAGGGGTCGAGTTTTCCTCATCTCATCTTTTCCTTTTATTAGTAGTTGTCATATATCACATTGTTTTATTTCCTTGATGGTTATTACTGTATATTTCCACATTTATTTTGTATCTCGTTATTTGCTCTCTCCTTTCATATATTTTTGCGACATGTACCTTTCTTCTGAGTCGGGGGTTTACCGAAAACAACCTCTCTACCTCACAAATGTAGAGATAATGCCTGTGTACATTCTACCCTCCTCAGGCTTCACCTTATGGGGAACACACTGGATTTGTTGTTAAAAAAAAAAGCAGCCCGATGCACTAAGCTCCCGCTATGTGCGGGGTCCAGGGAAGGGACGGACCACAAGGGTCTATTGTACGTAGCCTTACCTCACATTTCTGCAAGAGGATGTTTCCACAGCTTAAACCCATGACATCCTGGTCACATGACAACAACTTTACCAGTTACTCCAATTTGTTGTTGTTGTTAAATTTAATATATAAAATATATTTCATCATAAATTTATTCAGTTCTCTTCGATACTTTTTTGTATTTTTTTAAAAATAAAAAAATTCTACCTTGATTTTCGGTATGATTATAAATTTATACTGAAACCTATAATTTTACTTTTAAAAAAACTTAATAATCAATTCAGTTAGGTTTGATATGGACGGTTGGATCATTTTGTAAATTGTTTTGATACCTTACCCTCATCTCAACCAAACATAATATTAATGCCTTATTTGTTTGCACCTAATGGAGGTATGAATCTGAATGGTTCAGATTTTAGACGGGACTGGATCCCCTCCAGTAATTATAATGGTTCAGATTTGAATAAGTCTTAATCATTAATTTTAGAATTGGAGTTACAAAAAGTACCAAGTTTTATGTTAAAATATACTCCCTCCGTCTCAATTTATGTGACACTATTTAACTTGGCACGGAGTTTAAGAAATGAAGGAAGACTTTTGAAATGTGTGATCCAAAATAAGTCTTATATAAATGTATGGTTGTAAATCATCTCATAAAGTTAAATTGTTTCTAAATATAGAAATGTGACATTCTTTTCGGGACAGACCAAAAAGAAAACGGTGCCACATAAATTGGAACAGATGGAGTAATAAACATATTAGTGATATTTATCTTTCATTTGTTTATATTAAGATCTAAGCATTTATTACGTCTGAATATGTCTTAATTATTAAGATCTTAAACAAAGTCTTAATATCATTAAGATGTATTTTTGTATAGATAATTCTTACCACCACTCAACACTCCCCCCCACCCCACCCACCACCCTAACCCCTACCATCCTTTTCCACCCACCCCTACCACCACCTACCTACTACCCTCACGCCTATCCACCATCCACTGCCACCACACCCCACTAGTCGTCAGACACCACCACCAACCACCTCTGTCATCACAACCACAATCACTAACAACCACTACCGTCAGTAGCGACCATGCACACCTACCATCACCACCATTATAATTATATCAAAAACCACCGTCGTTGTGACCACCATCGTCGTCGATGGCCCCACCACAATCAGATACTACCATCACTGCAGCCAATTCTTACTACCAACCACCTCTATCATCATAACTACCACCAACACCATAGACAACTACCACATATTTTTTAGCCACCACCACTAACACCGTCAATTACGAACATCAACCAATTCTTCCATCACAACCACCATCACCAACCGTCACAATCACGACAGTCACTACAACGCCAACCACATCCACCATCACTAGAAAGCATCTCCACATCACTATCGAACATAAAACGTTCATTTTTAATCAAATAATAATTTTATTTTATTAAATTTATATTTATTTTCTAACATTTAGCTACTTTTAATTTGAATTTTTTATTTACTATATTTAATTAAATATACTATGCCCATTCAAATGTTAAAAAATGAACGGTCTTATTCAATATTCATATCTAGAGACAACATCCTAACGTTAGTAACAAATGGACCAACTGTGGCTGATATTAACACAGGGGCCGCCTCATCAATTATCAAGCCCAATTTCGTTTAAAGCCCAATTTTAAAAACATCAGCCAATTTAGGAGCCTTTACAACTAGGGTTTCCTTTATGTAGAGCCCGTTAACTTAAAAACCTTTCTCTTCTCTTTTCTTCATTCCCTTCGACTGGTCCTAGGCGACAAACACAGTGCAGAGAAAGAGAGCTGTGCCGAAATGGTGACATACAAGGTATAGGCTCATCTTTATTTATTGGGTTTCCAAGATTTTCCTTTTTTATCTGAACCTTTCAAGATTTGATCAACAATGATTTTTTTTTTGCTGTTATTTCAGTTTCATCAGTACCAGGTTGTCGGGAGAGCTTTGCCCACTGAAACAGATGAGCATCCCAAGATTTATCGTATGAAGTTGTGGGCTACCAATGAAGTTCGTGCTAAGTCCAAATTCTGGTATTTATACAGCTCTTTCCCTCTCGATCTTCGTATGTATTTATGCTGGTTAATGCTTATGCTAACTGGGTTTTGTTCGATTTGGTTGAATAAAAAGGTATTTTTTGAGGAAGCTTAAGAAGGTGAAGAAGAGCAATGGTCAGATGCTGGCTATTAATGAGGTATGATGAGATACATTTCTCTATATGTGTGTTAGAGATGTTATGATCAGTAGTTCAATGATAGAAATTTTGGTTGATTGTGTTTAGTATTTGGTTAGGTGATTTTTGATTTGAAGTTTTCGGATTCTAATTGATTTGTTCCTTTGGATAACCAAATGAAAAATGTAAATCTTATGAAATTTTGGTTGCATATGTGAACTGCTGTATATTTTTCTCAAGGGTGGCCTTTTGGGGCTGTGATTAGTCCTTGCAGTATTACTTATCTTGAAGATGGATTTTGAGATTGCATTTTCGATATCCCTTCACCTTGGTTGCCCATATTAAATGTTCTAGGTTCAGTTTACTTGTTTTGTTAGTGGACCGTGAGATTTCATTTTCAATCTATTCTCACCTTCTTGTCCCTAATAAATGTATTGGAATCAATTTTATTTACCTTGTTTTTGTGCATAAAGAAGCACATTGAAACCCTGAATACAATCAATTAAGCAGTTTGCATTTGTTTGACAACTACCTAACCGGATCACAGTCCTGATCATGCCTTTGAAGGCCCAAAGGTGAAAAAGTATTTAGGCACATTCTCAATGGAACAACTTTGGTCCGACAATTGTGAAACACAACTTCTATTCTTATGCTTACATCACTTCTCTTATTCTTGCATTCTCGGGCAAAGGTTTCAAGTGAATACTCCGTGGGGCTGCCATATCTTGTGATCTTTGCCTCTTTCATTCATTTACTTTTGCTAGCGGACTTTGAGTTTGCATGTAGGTTTCGTCATGGGTTTTTTGGGGCGGGTGGTGGTTAAGGTTAACATGCATTGCGATCAGGACCCATACATCAAATTGGTCGTTGGATTGTCATTGTATTTGGTGAGTCAATGAGAGGAAATCTGCGGAGGTGGGGTGATTAAGTCGGAGGGAAGTATAGGGTCTAACTTTAACGCAAATTTCACCAAGTTTAGAAGAGGAGATGAGAGGTGTGTCTTACCGTGCAACAGGAATTCTGAAGTTATGTAGTATGTGAGAAAATGCTGCAATAACTTGGTAAAAACCTTTTATTTAGATCAGTTAAGATGCTCAAATTTAAAATTTTTACCAACAAATTTGAACAATATTGGTACCTCTTGGCAAAATTGTTAGCAGAAGAATAAGAAAAAAAATGATTTAGGCTGCTTCATCAAAAAAAAAGAAAAATTGATTTAGGCTTACCATCTAAATAGAAATGGTGTACTTGTAGATGGGTCCAATTTTTGCTTAGAGCCTTTTTGATCTTGCTAGTGATTTGTTTCTTAGAATCAAATCTAGCGAACTATTAGTGTTGGAGAACTCAAATTACTGAATATTTAAATGAAACCGGTTCAGATGGAGCAAAATTGACAGTGTGGATTCATATAGTTGATCCAACCAGCTTGGGATTGTTTTTTTTTTCTGTTTATTGATCACGAAATGATGCTTTTGGTACAAGATGTATACACCATATCTGTAGTTCATTAGTTTTATATATTGTGTGTTAATCATTCTAAAAAGGTTGTCTCTGATTAAATAAGCTGTTGGTGGGACAGTCCTGCAGTCTTGCTTTACTATGAGTTTGGTTTCGTAGTTTAAAGTCCAATGATAGTCATTCCTGGTACCTGTGCTTATTCTTGCAAATAGAATTTTTTCCCTTCAATCCCTTTCAACTGTTAGTTTTGTCATGATTGGATTATTATATGGCACTGCATTATGCACCAATCCCCGGTTGTTTCTATGTCTGCTGTGTTTAAAACTGGATGTGGTGATTTTTGTAACTTTTCTCGGTTTTTTTTCATTTTTTGTGAAGTGTTTTTCCTGTTCCAGCATATCGTTGGATTTTGTTTCAGCAATTCTCGTCTCCTTTAACTATAAATATTGTGTTGAACGTCCTCACTGTAAGATGGTATCTTTTAAATTTTAGATCTTTGAGAAGAACCCAACAAAAATCAAGAACTACGGTATTTGGCTCCGTTACCAAAGTAGAACTGGATATCACAACATGTACAAGGAGTACCGTGATACCACATTGAATGGTGGTGTGGAGCAGATGTACACTGAGATGGCTTCTCGCCACAGAGTTCGCCATCACTGCATCCAGATCATAAAGACGGCCACCATTCCAGCTAAGCTCTGCAAGAGGGAGAGCACAAAGCAGTTCCATGATTCCAAGATCAGGTTTCCCTTGGTGTTCAAGAAAGTCAGGCCACCGTCTAGGAAACTCAAGACCACATACAAGGCTACTAAGCCCAACTTGTTTATGTAACATGTTTGGTCATATGTGCGTTGAGAAGCAACTTCAGATTTATGCAATTTTGCTGTGCTCTAGTTGAGTTGAATTAAGATTCATTGTGAAAGAGAAGGGAGACCTTTTTGTTCCTGATCAAATGATGGTGATTATTAGAATATTTTCAAGTATGGATTTCTGTTTGCTTTTATTTGTTGGAAGTTCTTGCCAATATATTTTTGTTTGCATGGGTGTCTGTTGTCCTCTTGTATGTTTGGGTTCAAGTCTATTTGCCAGTGGTGTTACTGCTCATATTATCCTGGTCATGCTCAGGAGTCTGGACCAAAAGAAAATTCTGCAACAATATTTGTGATGAAAACATTTTGGATTTTGGAGGCGCCATATCGTTTCTGTAGCTAATAACATTTTATCGAAAGCTTTGAGTGAAACTATGGGGTGTCATTTCTAGCCATTTTTAAGCAACGACTAGGTTTGGTAGATTTCTGCTTGAACATGCTATGGTTTGAAAGATTAAATTTCATGGATATAATGTGTATACACTGTGAGGAACTTTTATACTATCAACATATTTTATCATGTTGTAATTTTACTGATTTTACCCTTTTTATGGAGAGTTGCATATAAATATTTTAAGGCAACTTGATACGTAAAATATTCGTCTAGTGTATAAAAGTTGAAGTAACATTGGATGGGTTTTTTGTGCAGGTGTTGACCATTTGGCTGAGATAAACCTATTTGAAAAAGTAAAGAGAAAAGTCCATGCATAACATAACAAGATGGAAATCAAGACATGGATGTGACCCCTCACCAAACTAGATATATGTCAAAATGCTCTTCATTTACTACAAAATGCTATATGAAAATCTCCACTAGGAAGCCTTTTTTTTTTATATCCAGTTTCATGACTTACGCTGGACTATCCCCGAATATAGTAGTCCCGGTCCCTTAGCATTACTACCAGTAAATCGCGGGATGTGCATGAATGATCAGGGTTGAGAACAGAGCAACTGATATCATTCAGGGTTCGAATCCACGCTGCATACCTCCAGCTGGATTTTAAGTTTCCCTCATTTGCCATCAAACTATGCCCGGGGACTAGAAAGCCATTATTACTCCAACAAAAGACTAAAGTTTTGTCAAATCTACTTTAGCAGCAATACATGCCTCGGAGGAAATAACCTCTTATATACTTGGCCACTTATTTTTCACCGACCTCAATCAAGAATTCAAAGAGGGAAACAATATAAAGTAAAAGTAAGCCATGACACTCATCTTTCGAGAGGATACTATACGGATTAAGGATACCCTTTTTTTCCCTGCTTAGATCAAACAAAGAATAAAGATCAAATATTTCGTGAGTTTCAAATTGAATGTCATGATATACATTTTTCTAAAGTTCCGTCAACCAAATTTCTTATGTGAAATAGAAAGAGGAATTACTTGTTTATGAAAATAGTTAAAATAGATAGAGAAATCACGTAAAATTGGAAAATGAAAATATTTGTTGAGCAAAAATGATTTGGATGTTGGCTATAGAACAAGGAAGTATGCTCGGATTGGATGGAGTGAGATTGAAAAATGTAATATTTATAAGAGTTCAAGTTCTATGTACTGATGGTGTGAAAATTCTTTACACAATTAGGTCACATTTACACTAATATTGTGGGGGGGGGGGGGGGGACTGACAATCTAATTCATATGTTTATGCTTTTTAATGGTACACTTTGGGAACCATTATTATGAATGTGAGGAAAGAAGTTTTGGTATATGATTACATGGGGCAAAAGCACCTTATCTTTGTCTACCACCACAGTGCAAATATCATTATCCTTTTCTACTGTTGACCTATCTTGTACTGAAACTTGACATAAACTGACATGAAAAAACTTGCTAATCAAGCTTTAGTTTAATGTTGTAATAGCAATGCTCATATGTTTTTGTAAAGAAATCACATGTTTGGTATTTGCTCAAATGTTAGTTAGAATGTGATGTCTCCCATAAATCCAAATGATTGAAATTTGTGGTGTTATATATAACTGGACATTTAAAAATTCTTCTCTAGCTATCATTGTGTTTCTATCAGCCCCATGCAATTTGAGAGGAGGGATTAGCTTAAATGACTTATGCAATGAATTAGCTTAAATGACTTATGCAATGGTAACTTATTACCCTATTCCAAAGCCATAATTTTCAACTTCAATCATAGATACAATATAATCTCACTTTGCATGTGTGAGTTTGCTCATATTACCGGTCCCAACCGCCGAAATGAAGAGTATTGCAGTAGGCTAGTAGCAACATAAAATTTGTTAATTGATATGATGAATCCTAAAATACAATGACATGAATTGAGTTCAAACGAAGAAGTGATGATTCATTTAGTCGATCCTTACTTGCTTGAGACTGAGCCATAGTTATTATTTAAAATTCTCCAAAAAGAATTCTTATTACCATATATTCTGTTTCCTATATCTTCTGTAGTAACTTTTAGTATATCAAAAGTAGAAGTTATTACCATTATATATATAGCTGGCATTTTTGCATAAAACATGAAGCTATGGGTACTTGTTCTTTTTGTTCAATGATCTAAAAGTAGCTTCTTTATACAAAAAGCAAAAGACACATCCTGGTAAACCTAATACAAAATACAAAATGTATTGTTAGCAAAAATAAAAATTGAAAAAATGTCTTTAGTCTAATCTAGACAACATGCCCATCATTACAACCTAGATTAAATAAAGTCAATTGGTTATCCTTGTTTAGCATTAGAAATAGAAAACAAAGCTATAAAAGCTAAGAATGTCATAAAGTGAAAAAACTTTAAAAGAGTCCTTTAATTGCTTGCACGGTTTTATAAAAGTCCATATCTCACTGCAACAAATAATTTGTCATCTTGAATTCCCTCTTACATCATAGTAGTAAACCTAACTTTTCCTAAAAATTCAGATTTCTCAGTACTGAATTAGCTGCTTTTTTGAAGCTGTTCTTGTGTTCTGAAGAATCAAGAATGAGGAAATATTGGCTGCCAATTACTTCAGTCTTTGCTTTGTTTGTACTTCCACATATCATTGCTTGTTTATCCAATTAAGAGATCCAACTTAACAGCCAGTTGATTAGCATCAACCAACATGTTCCCAAGGTATCCTCAAACCAAAATTATCTTGTGTACATAAGAAAATTCAGAATTTAAATTTGATCAGTTTAATATGAATAATATGTTGAAATCTTAGTGAAAGTGTTTTCCTTTCACTTGTTTGGTTTATGAGAATTTGAGAAACAAAATGGAACATAGGAAGAGAATTTGACAAGTAATGCAAAATGTTGTACAGGTGAATTCTCACAGGATATTTGATATTGAAATTCATGGAATTTTATTATGGGCTTCAATGGGATTCTTGATGCCGGCTGGAATACTGACAATTAGACTCTCCAGTACAGAAGAGTGTAGCAGAACAAAACTCAAAAGTTCTCTTCTATCTTCATGGAGTTCTTCAGGTAATTAATATTTAATTTCATTCTGAATTCTAATTCTAATTCTAAAACTTTTGAAAATAAATTGAAATTGTTGAAGAAAAAACTTTTGACATCTCTTTTGATGAATGATAGATGTTTCTTTTGAGCCATGACAAGTAATGATCATAAATTGATCTTTGCTTTTTCTGCTACTTAATTATCATAGGTGCACTTCAATCATGCTAAGGGTTAAAAAGTTCAAAGTTCATTATGTGAACCTACCAGTTTGGTGGGAGTATTAAGTAAAACAGAATCTGACTATGATTATGGCCAGTGTGTGTGGGGCAAGAAATGAGAAACAATACATATTTAATTTAACTAATTGACAATTAAAAATTATATTATCTCTTTTGTGTCTGGCTGCATAATTGATTTTGTTTTCTACTTTAAACTGAAAAGGTGCTCTCTGTGCTACTGGCTACTGCTGGAGCTGTGCTATCAATAAAGAGCTTTGAGAATAGGTTCAACAACAATCACCGGTTTAGCCCTTTATGTTGCCATCTATATCCAATTTCTTATGGGATTTCGCTGGCCTAAGAGGTAACTTCTTTTTAGTTTTTGAACAATTAATAGATCTTGAGGAACCTAACCTAGGAAGAATTATCAAATTATACATAGGAAAAAACAAAACATTTGCTATCAAAAGTGATAGAATAATTAGTAATTCACATTGTAATTAGTAATTATTATAATTGATTTTAGAATCATATGTAAATGGTAGGTAAATTAGCATTAAAGTAGATAGATTAGATGACATGATATTAATCTAATCATATCTTATTAGTAGCCTAATTGTAGCCTAAGATGTGGCTTCACTTATTGTATAATTACCACATTTTTGAAAGAATAATATTGAGGAAAATATTCTTACAACAACCGCTCTACCTACCAATGTGGAGGTAAGGTATGTGTACACTATACCCTCTCCAGACTCCACATTGTGGGATTTCACTGGGTATGTTGTTGTTGTTGGTATCAAAAGATTAGGAAAAAGATTCTACCATAAACAATTTTTTTCTCCAAAATTTCGGCCACCCTTACTCCATCACAACCTGCCGACCATCACCCCTCTTTATTTTTTTCTCTTTTTCCATTATTCTTTTCATTTTTCGGTCAACAATGTCTGACTCTAAATTCACATTTCATCCCGCTCTTGCCGTCTCTAACATCAAAACGCATATTTTCGTCACTCTTGAGATGGAAAATGTTCATTATGCAACTTGGGCAGAGCTATTTAAAATCTGTTGTCGTTCCCACCGGGTTATTCATCACATAATCCCACCGGAAAAAGGCAAAGAAAAGGTGTTAAAAACTGATGATGAAAAAGTACTTTGGGAAACTCTTGATGCGACAGTTCTCTCGTGGATTTATGCAACTATGTCTAGTGATTTGTTGCACACAATAATGGAACCTGATTCTACGACGATGGAGGCCTGGAATCGTTTGCGGGATATTTTTCAAGACAACAAAAATTTTCGAGTTGTCACGCTGGAGCAAGAATTCTCCACCACCGACATGACGAATTTTTCGAATGCGTCGGCGTATTGTCAACGCCTCAAAGTTTTATTGGATCAACTCAAGAATGTTGGTCCACCGATTACCAACAATCGATTGGTTCTACAATTGATTGTCGGCCTTACCGACGCGTATAGTGACGTGGGAACGCTCATCCGACAAAATAATCCTCTACCACTTTTTATCAAGCTTGGTCAATGCTTATTCTTGAAGAAGCGGGTTTCGTCAAAAAGGCCGCAACCGTCTCATATTCTGCCATGATTTCCACCCCAACCAATGAGGCTACTACCAATTTTGAACCTATACAACAAAATCGGGGACAAAAAGGACGAAATGGTGATAAAAATCAGGGTGGAAATCGCGGAAATAACAAAAGTGGAGGCCACCGGAATTCTAGTGGCGGGGGACACGATGGTAGGAACAACGGTACATGCAGACAACAGTGGCCTTGGGATGTGCCACACTACCCATTCCCGATGGGTAACTAGGCCAGACCCAGTTCAAGGCCTTCTGGCTAAGGCTCTAGAAGTCCACACAATGGGTTTGGGTCAAATTCCTTTGGGCTGAGAAACAGTAGCGGAACAGGCAGTTTTGGGCCACTACCGACCTAGTAGCAAGAGGCCCACTCGGCAGTGGCTAGCCCAAACCATATTGAGTCCGCCATGCATATTCTTGGACTTAATCCACCCGACGCGAATTGGTATATGGACTTCGGAGCGACGTCTCATATGATCTCCTTCCAAGGTAATCTCTCATCTTATTTTAATTTGAGCAAAAATAATGGTATAATTATCGAAAATGATCATTCTATTCCAATTTGAGGTTATGGTTCTACTAAATTGTCTCCACAAAATCCATCACTAACCTTAAAAAATGTTCTTCATGCTCCACAATTAATTAAAAACTTGGTATATGTTAGAAAGTTTACTACTGATAATTGGGTGTCTGTTGCTTTTGACCCTTTTGGATTTTTCGTGAAGGATTTTCAGACGGGGACGCTTCTAATGATATGTGATAGTGAAAAGGAGCTCTATCCAATTATCTCACCCATTCAACGATCCAAGTTACCATCCACTTTTGCAGTTTTCGCACCTTCATTATGGCATGAACGTCTGGGGTCATACGAGAGCACCTGTTTTAGCCTCCCTCAAATAAAATAATTTTATTTCATGTACTCAAACACCTACTTCAAATAAGTGTCATTCATATCCACTTGGTAAACATGTTCAATTGCCATTTGTTTCATCTAATTCATGCACACTTATGCCTTTTGATATTATCCATTGTGATATTTGGACATCACCCGTTTTGTTCTCTTCATGCCATAGATATTATTTGCTCTTGTTAGATGATTACTCTAATTTTTTTTGGACGTTTCCCTTGTCTAAAAAATCACAAGTGTTTTCCACATTTCTCAATTTTAGAGCATTCATCCGAAATTAATTTGAACAGAATATAAAAAATATTCAATGTGATAATGGTAAGGAGTTTGATAATAGGCATTTTTGGGATTTTTGCAACTCTAATGGTTTAAACTTTCGCCTTTCATGTCCCCACACATCCTCACAAAATGGGAAGGCGGAATGAAAAATACGAACCATCAATAACATTGTTTGAACATCCCTTGCCCATGCATCATTACCCACCTCATTTTGGCATCATGCACTACAAATGACCACATATTTATTGAACATACTTCCCCACAAAAACTTGTCCTATCAAGCTCCTCTAAAAATCCTCTACTTACGGGACCCATCGTATTCTCATTTATGAGTATTCTGGTGCTTATGCTATCCTCTTTTTCCATCCACCACAATCACCAAACTTCAACCCCGGTCTACTCCTTGCATTTTCTTGGGATATCCCTCTAATCATCGAGGTTACAAATGTTACGACCTCTCATCCAATAAAATAATTGTGAGTCGTCACGTAATTTTTTATGAAACAAATTTCTCATTTACCAAAATGCACGTGTCCGGACCCCCTACCTATGATTTCTTTGACGATGGTGTCACGACCCGACCCGACGGGCCGCGACTAACCGCCCTAATGACGTCATTATACTAACATGTCACACATAATCCAACTAACACTTAATGAGTCTGAAATCCGGTAGCATAACGCCGCAATAGCAACATATGTCAGGGTAGGCAAGCCGACGAGGCTGCCTTTACCCAAGATTGTACATGTCTCCTGAGGAGTCACAACTAGCCAATATAACATAACAAGCAAGCCGACAAGACTGCCACCAGATAGTAACGTATATACATGGGAACACCCCAGCACAGAATACAATAACATGACCGACCAAAACAGAGTCATAACCCTTACATACGTACAACCCACCACTGTCTACAGACCTCTATAAGAAGAATAACGACATATGACGGGACAGGGCCCCGTCGTGCCCCTAAATACGAACATAAGTCTAAAAGAGATTCGGTACCAAAATGACAAAGCCCTGGATCAAAGGAGCTTTCCAACCTGCTGAGTAGGAACCTAGGCCTGAGGTTCACCAAACTGAAAACATGTACCTGCGGGCATGAACGCAACCCCCCCGAGGAAAGGGGGGTCAGTACGAAATAATGTACTGAGTATGTAAAACATGAAGCTGTAAAAGAGACCATAATTAGCCAACAGAAACAGAAGATCAGTAAAAAAAATAAGGATTCAAATCCAACTGTGTCATAAACCATAAAAGTCACCTGTGCCTTATAAAAATGAGAGTCAAGTCAAGAAAACATGAAGGCATGTCCATAAACATATATATATATATACCTGTAACGTAACTCGGCCCACTAATGCGGGACTCGGTGGAATCATATCATAACCCGGCCCATGCTGGGACTCGGTAAAATCATCTCTCATCTATGGATCCATCCTACGTAACCCGGCCCTCTAGTGAGGGTCTCGGTGAACAATGCAAGGTTGTGCACGAGTCGTAACCCGGCCCGGGACTCGGTGAGGTGAAGTAGTAACACTTAGCACGAGTAGATATCGTGAGTAACCATATGCAAGTAAAAATTATCATCTGACTCTCAATAAAATCATTGTAATAATGTCATAATAAACTCTTTGCTGAAAAATCATAGGCACTTCTCATAACAATCCTCATTAGGAATTAAACTGTATAAGAATTAAGTACGTCCGCCGTACTTTCATTAAATCATGCCAAAAAGAAAGAAGTAAGAGTTTAACATACCTCTTAGACGAACTAATCAACTCTATATTAGAGTACGTCTCGATTTAGAACTTCAACCTATAATAATGGTAATACGTTTGTCAATTCTATGATCGCTAGCATACTTTATATCGAATAACGACTTCTTATTTTATAAAAATTCGGACAGCATTTCCCCTGTTTATACATGCTTCCACAACTTCCAAACGAGGCTAATAACATCAATAAATAAGCACCAATTAAGGGCACAACCAAGACAACAATACAGGGAATTTACACACCCACTTCTCATGTAAATTTAACCTCTTAATCCACCTTAAAAACAGCCCACAAAACAGCCCATGTTTCAACAACAACGAGGGTAGAATGTGAAGCCTTTCTATGCCTTTCCACACTCTTATTCCTTTAGGACTTACCTTAGAAATTACCACACTTAAACATGCATAATGGTGACTAAATTTTCAGAATTATAACACCACAAAACAGCCCCTAAAACAGTCCATATACATCACAACATGTCCAACAATTTCATGCAAGTTCTTGGCCACAACATGTCCAACAATTTCATAACTCTTATCTTAATTCCTATAATTCAATTTAGGATTTTAATACTTTCATATAACTAATTCCAACTAAATCGCCATGTTTCCTTTCAATTTCATCATGCAATTAGTGATAATAACAACAACAATCACCAACGAATCCAACAACACCAAAATCTGTCCCAAATTGACAACTAACCCAAAATGGTCACATGCAATGCTTAAATTTCAATTCTTCCTTAACACAAATTCATTACCTTAATTCTAACAACATGCATTCCAATTATATCATAGAAAGAAGAATTTTTATACCTCAAATTCGTCAAAACAGTCCGCAATTTTCTGTCACTGTTTTTTCGGAAATCCCCACTGTTTTGTAATTTTTCTCCTCTTTTTTATTCACTTCTTCAACTCCAATTGACATGCAAGTGTTCTACAATGTTAAGCCATCATCCCTACACGTTTTTCTTCCAAAATTTCATCCCAAAAAACACAATTTTCTGGGCAATTTTCGGCCAAACAGTGGCTGTTTTGCCACTGTTTTCACCACGGTTTTTGGTGTTGTTTTGCTTCTAATTTTTGGTGAAGAATGTAGTCTAGGAAGAGAAGATAACAACCTTAATTTTGGTTATGGGTGGAGGGTGATTTTCGGATTAGTGTAGAGGAGAGAATGAGAGGAGAGTTATTTTTTTTTTTGCTAAGTGTAGAAGAAGATGAAGAGGTAATGTAAGTTTATAAGGAAAAAATCTGATTTTTTCTTTACACTTTGACCCCCAAGTTCTTCAATTAATAAATCTCAAACCCACTTCTTTTAATTCCCGAGAATTTCATAAGCCTCGTATCCTCAATGTCATAATTTTATAATACAATACTATTCCATAACGGGAATATACAATTATTGCTATAAGTATCCAACGTCACCCTTATTGTGACCAACATCTTTCCCGAATCACATCCTCTTGTATACTAATTTTCGGATTAGCATATATAAATATACTCTATATCCAAGATTCGAATCTTACCTCCTTAATTACGTCCTCTAATTATAGTCTTAAAATTACGAGGTGTAACAGATGGCCTGCCCCCGTATTTGTCCCAACTTTTCTCGTCCCCAATCGAACCCACTGTTTCGGCTAGCCCAAATAATTTGGGAAACTTAGGCCTTGAATCAGTGGCCCAGCCGTGGCACAACACTGCCCAACGGACTGGGCCTCCTGTTCAAAGCCCGCATATCCCCACTATACCATTGCCCCCAATCCAACTGCCTGACAGTGGCTTGGGCCACGGCCCAGTTCCCTGCCAACTTCCAGGCAGTGCAACCCCACCCGTCCAAAAATTGGCCCAACGTCCCGTCACCCATAGTCAACACGATATTGTCAAACCTAACACCAAATATAGCCTACACACCCGAGTCTCAAAATTATCATTACCTTGTAATCATGTCTGCTCTTCCATGACCCGAATTGAAAAATGGCTATGGATGATGAATTTAATGCTCTTATTAAAAATAGGACGTTGGAATTGGTACCTCGTCCTCCTAATGCTAATATAATTCGATGTATGTGGATTTTCAGTCACAAAGAAAAATCTGATGATACTTTTGAGCGGCATAAAACCCGTCTTGTAAGTGATGGGAAGACACAACGGGTTGGTGTAAATTGCGGTGAGACCTTTAGTCCAGTGGTTAAACCAGCAACTATCAGAACAATTCTTAGTTTGGTTCTCTCAAAGGCATGACCACTTCATCAGTTAGATGTCAAAAATACATTCCTCCATGGCTAACTAAATGAAACAGTGTACATGTAACAACCTTTGGGATACATGGACTCCAAATATCCCAATCATGTGTGCCTGCTAAAGAAATCATTATATGGGCTAAAACAAGCCCCCTGGACTTGGTACAAGCGATTTGCGGATTTTATTTCACCTATTGGGTTTTCCAACAGTCGTTCCGATCACTCTCTGTTTATCTACCGTTATGGTAATAATATTACTTATCTTCTCTTATATGTGGATGATATTATATTAAATGCCTCATCAGATGCTCTTCGCAAGTCCATTATGTCACAGCTCGGCTCTGAATTTGCTATGAAGGATTTAGGGCCACCACACTACTTTCTAGGAATAGTTGTGACACGTCATGCATGTGGTTTATTTTTATCCCAAAAGAAGTACGCAACTGAGATTGTGGAACGTGCTTGCATGCCCTCTTGTAAACCGTCGGCTACTTCGGTGGATACTAAACCCAAATTGAGTGCATCATCCGGCAAGCCATTTGCCGATCCGACACTTTACCGCAGCCTGGCAGGGGCGTTACAGTATCTTACATTCACCTGACCGGATATTTCTTATGTTGTGCAGCAAGTGTGCCTATTCATGCATAATCCGATGGATGATCATATGCATGCTCTCAAACACATTGTGTGTTATATTCAGGGTACTCTAGAGTATGGCTTACATTTATATCCATCATCGACATCCACACTTGTCTCCTATACGGATGCCGACTGGGGAGGATGTCCGGACACCAGACGCTCCACCTCTAGTTATGGTATATTTCTTGGTGATAACTTGTTATCTTGGTCCTCAAAACGGCAAGCAAGATTGTCCAGATCCAGTGCCGAAGCAGAATACCGAGGTGTTGCCAAAGTTGTGTCTGAATCTTGTTGGCTTCAGAATCTTCTTCTAGAACTTCACTGCCCGATTCTGAAGGCCACATTGGTGTACTGTGATAATGTTAGTGCTAACTATTTCTCTGGGAATCCTATCAATCACCTACTCACTAAACATATTGAGCTTGATATCCACTTTGTTCGTGAAAATGTCTCACGCGGACACGTGTGTATTTTACATGTCACGTCGCGCTATCAGATTGCAGATATTTTTAGTAAAGGTCTTCTGCTGATATTATTTGAAGATTTTCGGGACAGTCTCAGCATACGCTTGTCTCCCGCTTTGACTGCAGGGGAGTGATAGAATAATTAGTAATTATTCTAATTGATTTTAGAATCATATGTAAATGGTAGGTAAATTAGCATTAAAGTAGATAAATTAGATGACATAATATTAGCCTAATCATATCTTATTAGTAGCCTAATTGTAGCCTAAGATGTGGCTCTACTTGTTGTATAATTACCACATTTTTGAAAGAATAATATTGAGAAAAATATTTTTACAAAAAGGATAATTGAATTCCAATAACAACAATAATGTCACAAGTGGGGTCTGGGGAGGGTCTATCTTTGTGGAGGTAGATAGATTATTTTCGATAGACTCTCGATTAAAAAAACGTAGTCAATGCAGGATTTCAGAAAAAATAATTTCATTTCCTTAAATTTATTGTTTGTCCTTTTGTACCTTATACTTTTTTATAATGGTGATATTCGCGCCAGTTTGTATGCATATTAATTACTCCTTATATCTCAATTTATGTGATACACTTTCTTTTTTAGTCTGTCAAAAAAAGAATGATACATTTCTATATTTAGAAATAATTTAACTTAAACTTTTCATTTTACTCTTAATGAAATGATTTACGGCCACACAAATATCTATAGTTTGTTTTAGACCACAAATTTTAGAAGTCTTCATTTTTTTCTTAAATTTCGTGTCTAGTCAAACTATATCACATAAATTAAAACAAATAGAATATTTTATTGGGTACTTGTTACTTCCGGTTTGTTTATGTTTATGCAGAGGAAAAAGACTCACCTAACATATTCTTTTTTTGTTTCTCTTGAGATTTAAATCCTAATTTTTCATAATTTTATCAAATTCATTGATCATTAAGTCACACTTTTGATCCTTTGTACCTATAGTCAACAAGTATAGTGAAAACATGAGTACATTGACACGTTTAAGTACTGTAAAATTTGCAGCTATCTAGACACATAGGCGGATTTATATTAGGGGATTACGCGGTTAAACTAAAACCATTACTTGTTTAAAATGTAAACTTATAATGAGATCAAGTCTACTTTAAATCAATTAACTCTAAGGGTATGTTTGGTATGATAGAAAATATTTTTCTAAAAATTGTTTTCTCGGAAAAAATGTAAATTTCTTATTTATTTTCTAGTGTTTGGTAATGAAGAAAAAAAAATATTTCAAGGACATTTGTACGTAATCTAACAAAACACTATGGGGGTGGGATGAAGTGGGGAGTGGGGGTTCGGAAGTAGTGAGGGGTGGGATGGTCAAAGGGTGGGGATTGGGGGCGTTGGTGGGTGGGAAGAGATAATGAACTTGAAATGTCACTTATATAACTTGTTTTCCTTACTTCTATTAAATAATTCATTTCCTCATTTTTGAGAAACTTATTTTCTTTAAGAAAATATTTTTCAAAAAATTTAACAACCAAATATGAAAAAATTTAAAAACATTTTTCAGGAAATATCTTCTTCTATAACAAATCCACCTTAAATCTTGAACTCGTCTCTATGAGTGGGTGATGAGGGTAAGGTAAGGGGCTATGAAATTCGATGCTACTTGAGACTAACCTATTATGAACTGTTTTGGACTGCAGGGGAAGTAAAGGAAGAAGTGTATGGTACTTAATCCATTGGCTACTTGGAACAACAATAAGCTTGGCAGGAATTATCAACACCTACACAGGCTTAAATGCTTCCTATGACAGGACATCTAAACCAATAAGCCTTTGGACAATAATTTTTACAGCTCAAATCTCATTCATGGGATTTTTCTATCTTTTCCAAGACAAATGGGAATACATACAAAAGCAAGGGTTCAATCTTGGAAATACTGAAACTATAACACCTCAAGTGGAAATAGTTGTTCCTCAGAGTGATAGCCAAAAGATGATTATGAGATCTGAGTCGGGAAGGAAAAGCAATGCACTTGGGACTTGCTTTTCTAGAAGCAATGTCCACAACAAATTATTTCAACAAACTTAGAAATTAATGTTTCATGTTTTTGAAACTGTAATTCCTAGTCCTCCACTTTTTCTTGTTTACACTTTATATATACTAGAGTTTTGGTGTATTTTAATTTGAGGCACCAATTACGTGAATGCACCATAACATAGAAGGAAGCTTAATTGTATAGTGATTCAAATCACCCCTTATTCCTTCTTCCCCAACATATGATTTTTAGATTTCTCAAGAGTGATTATTAGGTAGTTATATGATGGTTAGGGACGTATTCAGTAAGAAATATCTTCCTTCCATATTTCATTCCAAAGGGTAATAAATATACTCATAATACAAGCATTATCCTAGGCTAGAATTAAGGTCTTAAATGACTAAATATACACCTACCATATACAACATATACTATGTACCAATTACAATTATGACTAAATAATTTATTAATTCTATCACACCCCCGCAGTCGAAGAGGGAGGTCGGCGTATGCTCAGACTGTCCCGAAAGTCTTCAAATAGAACCAGCGGAAGACCTTTGTAAAAATATCGGCAATCTGATTGCGTGACGGGACATGTAAGACACGTACTTGTCCACAAGCAATCTTTTCGCGAACAAAGTGAATATCCAACTCAATATGTTTAGTGCGTTGATGTTGAACCGGATTCCCTAAGAGATAAATCGCACTAACATTATCACAATAAACCAATGTCGCCTTCGGAACCGGACAATGGAGCTCCAAAAGAATGTTCCATAGCCAACAAGATTCAGACACCACATTGGCAACTCTCCAGTATTCTGCTTCGGCACTGGACCTAGACAATGTAGCTTGTCGTTTGGAGGACCAAAATATCAAAATGTCACCGAGAAAGACACAATAACTTGACGTGGAACGTTTGGTATCCGGACATCCACCCCAATCTGCATCTGTGTAATAAATGAGAGTGGTGGTCGAAGATGGATATAGATGTAAGCCATGATCGAGAGTGCCTTGAATATAGCGCACAGTGCGCTTGAGATCATGCATGTGATCCTCCATCGGGTTATGCATTAATAGACAAACATGTTGCACATCATAAGATATATCGGGCCTCGTGAAAGTAAGATATTGCAGGGCTCCTGCAAGGCTGCGGTAATGTGATGGATCCGCATATGGTATGCTAGAATAGCACTCAGCTTTGGTTTAGTTTCAACCGGAGTGGAGGACTGCTTACACGCGGACATGCCAGCTCGTTCAACGATCTCTTCTGCATACTTCTTTTGAGATAGAAATAAACCACATGTATGACGTGTTACATCTATCCCAAGAAGTAACTCAATGGACCTAGATCTTTCATAGCAAATTCTGAGCCAAGAAGAGATATGATAGACTTGCGAAGAGCATCAAAAGTCAGCGTCCAAGGGACGACGTCCATACATGCGGTAGAGGGGGCGCTTGGGTCCTCCACATTTACACATGGGTGGTCTGCCAAGAAATCGGCTATTGTCTGGCCTTTGACGGCCATGAGTGGCTTATACTCGATAGAAAATGCAGTAAGCTTAATTTCCCACTTCATTAGTCATTCTTGCAAAACAGGTATGTTCAATAAGTACCGGACGATGTCAATCTTGCACAAAATGTGAACCACATGTGGCATTAAATAATGTTCAAGTTTTGTACAAGCATAGAATAAGGACAAACAAAGCTTCTCTATAGGGATATATCTAGTTTCAACTTCATTTAGCATTCGGCTAAGGTAGTACACCGCCCTTTCGGTTACATCATCGACATCTTGTGTTAACAGGCAACCGATGGAAAACTCTGCAGTCGAGATATACAATTTCAGTGGTTTCCCTAGCATGGGAGGCACCAGCACAGGAGGCGTTGCTAAGTCCTTTTTAATCTGGTCGAATGCCTCTTGCTGTTCTGGGCCCCATACTAGCTCTTCTGTCCCTTTAAGCCTAAGCAAATGTGAGAACGCCTTCATTTTGTCAGCTGAATTAGATATGAACCTCCTTAGGAAGTTGATCTTCCCTAACAAGCTTTGTAACTCTTTCTTTGTCCTGGGTGGTATCGACTCCATTACTGTCCGGACTTTGTTATGATCTATCTCAATACCTTTCTTGTGTACCAAGAAACCCAGAAAGTTGACAACCGATACCCCGAACATGCACTTGGCTGGATTCATTTTTAGATTATAAATCCTCATTCTTTATAGTGCATGTTCCAGATCAGCTAAATGATATTTGAAGTCCTTAGACCTCACCACCACATCATCAATGTAGACCTCCACAGTCTTGCCGATCAAATCGTGAATGATGGTGTTCATTGCTCTATGATAAGTGGCACCAACGTTCTTCAGACCGAACATCAAAACTATCCACTCATAAATGCCCAAGGCTCCTGGATATCTAAAAGCAGTCTTGTGAATATGCTCCTCGGCTACTATTATCTGATTATAGCTGGAGTATCCGTCCATGAATGTCAGCACGCCATTAGCGGCAGCCGCATCGACTAGCATATCGGCTATAGGCATGACATATTTATATTTGGGAGTGGCTAGGTTTAGGTTCCTGTAATCAATACATACCCAAACCTTGTCATTCTTCTTCTTGACTGGCACGATATTTGCCAACCATTCCACATATCTAGTCGTTCTGATAAACCCGAACTTCAACAGTCGTTCAATCTCAACTTTAATTTGAGGCATTAGCTGAGGGTGATATCTCCTGGGCGATTATTTGTGAGGTGCAAAACCATCATTGATTGGCAATCTGTGCTTTACCAAAGTACGCGCCAGCCAAGGCATTTCATGATAATCCCACGCGAAGTAGTCCTTATATTGCAATAGAATAGTCGTTATGTTTTGTTTATCTCCCTCCTTCAGTAAGCCACTAATATGCGTTAGCCGAGGAACTTCCTCAGTACCCAAGTTGATACCTTCCAAGGAATCCTGAGACTCAAAACTAGGCATGGCCCTTTTTATGGGCGATTCAAGTTCCATCGGCAACTCGATGTCCTCGGCTGCCAGTGTTGGTTCTCTGTTGCAGTCCTCTATCTGCGATGCCTCGGCTATTATTGCCTCAGAACTTAGAGCGGTCAGTCGATTTTACAGGTCACGTCTCAGTTGGGTTCCCTTAACCATTTAACTCCTTCAATGTAAGTCGTGGTTCGGCTAATTGTTTTATTTCAAACCTTCGCGAGGTAAGATTACAGGATTTCCAAGATCCTTCTTCATACTGCTACGTGACGGGTATGGGAGCCACATAGGATTAATAGAGGACAACCTCTATGTTTTGAACCCTTGGTCGGAACTATCATGACCCAAATCGGAGGGTCTCGACGGGCACCCGGACCCTACCCGTCGGGCACCACATCTACACTCCACCATTAATCATATTTAAACAAGGACTGAGCCGTGATAGATTATATAAAGTTCCAACCCAAAAGCCCCAACTTACACATTTATATACCAAGGCCGACAAGGCCATACATGACAACTAACCACAAGACACCTATCTACAAGCCTCTAAAGAGTAAAACATACCACGACCAGACCGCAACTCTGAAATGAACAAAGTGCTCTAAATATCAGCTGGACCAACAACCTACTAGGGCGAACTGTCACTCTCTCAATATGAACATGCGGGCATAAAACACAACGTTCCCAATAAAAGGGACGTCAATACGATTGATGTACTGAGTATGTCAGACATAAGAAATAACATAGCAGAGATATATCATTGTCTGAAACAGAAACAACTGAACATCAGTAAATGCCTCTGAGGGCCCTAATACACATGGCTAAATGTTATGCACAATGCAGTTTACATATACATCAGCCTCTTCGGGCATCTTCCTTACCATAACAGCCTCTGTGGGCATCATACCATATATTGGTAAACGAATGTATGCATGATGCAAGTGCGGTATATATATATATATATGTGTTAGAATTGCGAATTGTGCAACCGTCCGAATAAGCCACACATGCATCACATCATCACATCACATCACATTATCACATCATATATATATATATATATATGTTAGTGTTGCGGATCGTGCAACCCGTCCCAATAAGCCACACATGTATCACATCATCACATCACATCACATCATATTGGCCTCTTAGGGCTCTTTTGTGATAGTCTGTACCAACTGAAGGTGGTGTGCGTATATAACGTCTTTCCCTTTCCCCTTCCCCATACCCCCTATATATAATATTTACCATATAGTAATGTGCATAGCACAAGTGGTCCAGGGTAATATATGAATGCAATGCAAATGAGAATGCATGAATGACAATAACACATCCTAGCCCAATATCCTTGTACCTTTGGCTAACACTGTGAATATCAACATATTTTTCGTATGCCTCAATAATGACTTAGAAACATACTTAAACAGACTTTTAACATAAGAGTCAATAACATGATCATTCTTAACTACTAAGAGTGGAGTACTTTATGGAACAATATTCTGGTTATGTTTTGTACATAGAATATGCCAAAAGAAGGAAAGAGCCTTGCATACCTTGTTGTCAAAATTTTCCAAGTTCCGCGGATCCTTGTAAGATTTATAAGTGATTCTCTAAACCATATGAATGATTTACATCATAATCGGGTCAATATACTAGAAATCACTTCATTGAGACATTTTAGCGAATACTTGGTACGCGTAGAATCTATACTTCTTCTATGTCGAAACCTATGCATATAACCACACAATCAGCCCTTCTAACCTTTTTTTCTTACTGCTACAATTCTTAAAAATAATTCAACAATTTCACATGCAACCCCAACACCTTACAATTACGGTAGTCCCGACAACACCCAACCCAAACTTAGCATTTTCGATAATCGTCTTAAAACTAGTAAGAATCATATTCTGTAATTCGTAACAGTTTAGGAACAAGAATAATTACCTCTTTTCATAGTAGCGACGAGCATCACCGGACAACTTTTCGCCCAGCTTAGGTTCTGACAAGCAGAAGCCAGACCCAAAAATCAATTTTCGAGGAAGCTTTGGGTCACGACTTGGGTTTCTGAGTTCTTAAGCTTGTTCAAGGCTTCAATTTCACTGGAATTAAGGTCTAGAACACCACGTATTTCTCCCTTTTTGGTTATATGAAAACATACAGAAAATCCCCAATTTGGTCGAGAATTCCAGCGACTACCGACTGAGGTTTTACTCCTTCTGTTTGGAGTGCAACAAATCTTTATCCATGGAAAGATTCCTACAGATGCTTGAAGAAGATAGTTTGAAGAGATGAAGAAGATTGAGGAGATTAAAATATTTAATGGCTAAGGGTAAGTGTCTTGAAGACGATGGGAAGCTGCCACCGATCGTTGTATTAGGCATAGTCACTGGAACAGTGTTTTAAAATGTAACACGTATAAATCCCCACTATATATTGTCTCCCCAATTATCATTAATTAATTTCATAATTAATTAATTATACACACAAATAAATTCCCGATCTCAGTTCACTTAAATCCTGACGACTTATAAAAATCCCATTATACTCAATGTCATAATTCTTGTAATATGACACTGGTCCACAATCTATTTTGGAATATAAAATTATTATTATTAATCTCCGTCGTCGCATTGTTAAATCCAAAGTTATTTCGGGATCACACTCTTATATATACTAATTTCTTTATTAGCATACGTAATCATAACTTAAACTTCCCAGGGTTCGGGTCTACTTAAACGTTTATGTGCTCAAATCATTACCCGAAAGTATGAGATGTTACAGGAACGAGTTATCATCCGCTGAGATGATTTCTATCTTGTATCTTTCCCAAAAGATGAGCTTTTGATGCATGATAGAAGGAATGCATCAGCTGGTGTAAATCCAGTCCGTACCCAGTAAAATGGTGTAGGACGGCTTCCCATCTATTATAAAGAAGGCAGACCTGACCGTTTTAGGACATACAGTGATTTCTGCTACTAGAATCCTCAATGCGTCAAAGGATTCTCCCATAAATCTAACCATTTTCATGTAAGTTGGGATGAGATCCTCCTTTATTTTGTTAAGATCCTTTAAGGTAAGCAGTGGCATCACATTCAGCACATCCCCATTGTCGACAACCACCCGACTAATAAATTTGCCGTTAATGTAAGCCTTGACGTAAATGGATTTGAGGTGTTTAACCATATCTTCTGTAGGTGCACCAAATACGGTGCTCAAAGTGTCCCTAGCGGGGGTATCGGCTATTGTTGCCCATTCTGCGTCTTCCACGCAAACATCACCTTCTAGGCTATCCAGCGAGGAGCGATTGTCCCAGAATTCACATGAGATTAGGCTGACCATTTCAATGCCTGTCCACATCTCATTAACCAAGTCACGACTAAATAAATCAAGGATGGAGTCCCCTCCTTCATCCAATTCGGCTGACCAGAAGCTCATTTATTCCATTTCCTGAAGACATATAGGGATCGGTTAGGGATCCTCTGACTGAATCCTCTGCACGATCTGTGGGATTGCCTCGGTTAGAGGTCCATCCGGGACCACGTTCTCTTGCCAGGGTTTCTCCATCGGGTTATCGGTAGGCTGTTCATCCAACTTTGGTTGACCCGACGTCTCTCCTTCAGGCGATATTGCCCCTAAAACAACTGATCTGAATGCCCGCTCGATAGCCTCTGCTACGGACGACTCGGGAATCTCATGATTTTCGATTGCCTTGGTGTTGGAAATTAGATGCAATGTTTGTTGCATCTTACGCAAGGCCTTGATGTATTGTATCCTTCTTTTTTGAGTCCTGGATGCGACTCTCGGTAGTGCCTCTTTCTTTCCGGGAGCCTGATTGACAGACCACTTTCCCTCTTCTGTGTTGGCGGCTGGTTTAATCATTCTCCGGGGTCTCATCTGGTCCTCATTTCTCATCGTGATACGTAAGGACAAAACACCCTCATTTACGTTAAACTCGACCACCATCTGTTTGGTTTTAGGGAGTGGTTTTTCATCTATTCGAGGCATGCTCGGTTGCCGGTTGGTTGTCATCCTTACTTGCCCCATGCCTATGTTTGGCGCCGATAGGGACCCTTCTGAACCTCATGGTTTGTTCCTAAAGTTCTCATTCAACGTCCCTTGAGTATTTATGGCATCCATGCAAACTGCTCTTAGCTGACTGCCTGTCATCACGAATGTCATGTAGGCTGCCTAACCAGTTGAACACAGAGGTCCTTGTGGCTTTCTCCCCTTCGATAGGTTTCTTTGGGACCCACACCCTTTTCATCGGCTGTCTCCCTTTAGTGTCCCTTGACTCATCGGGCTTAGCAAAAGATACCATAGATATTGGTACCGCGGGAAAGAGGTCGATATCAATGGACATTTCAGCCATACTCTTGTCGGCTAGCTTGTACCTCCCCTCTTTGATGGCCTTTTGGATCGCCTTTCTGAAGACCATACAATTAGAAGTAGAGTGACTGCATGAGTTATGCCACTTGCAGTACTTCTTATCTTTGAGTTCCTCGGCAGGCGGAATCCTATGACCATCAAGCAGGCGAATCTGCTTATCTTTGAGCAGATGATAAAAGATCGGATCTGCCTTTGTGATGTCAAATGAGTAACCGACCTTGTCATCGTATGAACTCGTCTCCTTGACTTTTACGGCTTTCAAGGCTGGGCAAGAGTAACCCTTACCCTTAACAATCTCGGCCACCATTGCGTCTGTCGCGCAGTTGGCTGACACTGAATCAGACTCATCCGTTTCAATGATGGATACCAAGTAGGAGCCTCAATTTCGATTGGCTCTTCTCCGCTCCTTCTCCTGGACGTACTGCTCTATTTGACAAGCCTTTTTGGTTAATTGGCTCAGGTCAGAGCAGGATTGTCCCACCAACTTCTCCTTTAACTGAGGGTGCATATTGTTGATTATCATGTGGGCACACTCAGACTCGGGGAAGTGTATAGTGCATTTCCCAACCTTCTTTCTGAATCTCTCGATAAAATCGGCAGCCTATCCATCGACCTGCTGCTTGAGATTCGTTAGATCAGTCACGGTAATATGAGGTTAGGGACAATAGAACCTATCATAGAAACCCATGTCAGCCCAGTTCTGTACGGAATCAGGAGCCAAAGAGAAGTACCATGCGAAGGTTGTTCCCGTTAGAGAGAGAGAGAATAACTGAAACTTGTGATACTCATTCTAGCCAGCCTCGCCGCATTGGGCAGTAAACTATCGATGTGCTCGATAGTAGATTTAACATCGTCGCTAGAAAATATGGCAAACTCTGGTGTTTTGAAGCCCCTCGGCAAAGGTTCTATCCGATCTACCCAATTAGGGTAAAACTTCTTCTAAACAGGCATGTCTAAAGGTTTCAGTTGGACGCCTAAGTACCTCCGCATGACATTAGCAATAATTTTCGGATTTATCAGTTGTGACGTCCCCTGCCGATTCTTGATTGGATTCGGCTGGTAGGCGTTCTGCACTGGCGGCCTCCATTATGCACTTTGTTGGACAGAGTTTTGAAGGTTGTAGGTGGTCTGCTGGCCATTACCAATAGGCGGGGCAATGCCCCATTGCTGATGTTGGGTATGACCACCAAAGCCTGCAACCTGAGCTCCTGGAACGGCTAACGGAGTCTGAGGATAAGGTGGAACAGTATTCCATGGCTGCTCTCATCGGACGTCGACCGTTCTTAAAAAATTTACGCTTCCTGGAAGGTATGGATTTGGTACTGGCAATGACTGCTACTGTAAACAGCGTCACCAGATAGCCGAGCTAAGTCATAGCCAGGGGCCATCGGTTGCCAATTCGGCTGGCCAATATTGTTGGTCTGCATCGTAGGGCCATTCCTAGAAACGTACGATAATCCAAAGTGTCCTAGAGCCTGAACTAGTCTCCGAGCCATGTTGATCTGCCCATACTGCAGACTCGCTTGGTCAAGTGGCACATTTTGCCCCCCAAGGTTCGACGACGACCACGCAGTGTGCTGGTTGCCAGGTGATTGGGCTTGTGTTCCTAGGTGCGATACCGGCTGCACCTGAGTAGGCACTTGCTGATGTACATGCGACTGAGGAACAACACCGTGAGTCACAGTCTCATGCTGAACATCACCTCTCGTCATAGGGATGGAAAAACTAGCCGAACATTCTCCTGGGTGCATTCAGTTGGTTTCCATCTCCCTCGCTTGTTGAACCTCGTTATGTACCATCATCAGCTTCACAATGTCAGCCAACTGTTTAGAAACTTGTTACATAATATCGTGGATGCCTAAGTCGATTTGTTGTATAATAAAAGACGTGGTCATTATGGTTGGACCTTCAGATTGGCTAGATTCTTTCACAACTTGGGTTGATGGAGGAAGTGGAGGGGTATCAACCGATGTAGGCATACCTTAGGAGGAAACTGGTTCGTTGTGCCTTCTGGGAGGATTTTGTTTAGGATGTGGACTAGACTTGAGGTTCATTTTCTTATCGGATCTTAGGCGCATACGCCAAGAATGATCCTGACCTGGAGAATCAAACTTTGCTATTAATTCACCTATGGTCCCACTGGGCGTGCCAAATTTGTTCTCGCCCTGAATTCTGTTCTCTACCGTTTTATCGGCTGACCGTATCGGGAGACAAATTGATTCCTTAACTTAAGCGATTTGGGCTGAAAACGGAACTCTGATTTCCAGCAATGGGTTCCCCAACTACTCCAGAAAGCGTTAGGACGATGGTATAAGTAAACTAAGAGGTAAGAAACATGAATGCAACTGAGTACAGTAAAATAAAGGATAAAGATAGATAAAAATTGAGTTGTTTGATTGATTGGTTGTGTCTGTAGATACAAAGAATGATCCTATTTGTAGTACAAAAAAGGAAAAAGAAATTGTACAACGTAATTCCCCCTCCATGTCAGCCATCAAGTAACCCACTAAGTTCAATGACTGACTATGGGGGAGGTGGTGCCGATTTTCTCTCCCTCTACTCCTCTTGCTCGGATAATGGCCCTTTCTTTTAGATGTTGTTGGCCGTTACTGCTTCTAGGGGTCCGAAAACCCTTTTGACTTGGTCGTTGAGGCGTCTGCATCTGAGTGGGTTCCAGTCGTACCTCTAACTAGCAACTCCACTAAGATGCCTTAGTAGCCGATGAAATTCTTGTAGTCGAGGGCTAGGAGTAAATTTGGCTCTGGAACAGTTCGGCTGTCAATGAATTCGACTAAACACTTAAATTATTTTTTGAGTGTTAACACATATTCTTCTATTCTCTTCTCTTCCTTCCTTCCTTCTTCTTTTCACTTGGGCAGAAAAACGGATGGTTGATTGAGCTTTTTATGTAAAATTTGGAATATTCTCAAACAAAAAACATTATAAGATGTGGTACTTTTAAAATACTTTTCAAATCTATAACATTTATTTGCAATGGGAGGGCGCAACAGAGAGAAAAGTGGCAAGCGGCAGGAACAATGGGCAAGTGCTTGGTAAGCCAATAACCGTTTTTATTTTGAAGGGAAAGGAGAAGCCTGGACTCAACTTTGAAGACAGAAAGGACGTATTCACTAATAATTCATTTCAAAAAGTCCAAATAGACCATAAGGTACATAATAGCATATTTCTGTTGCTTGCCGCTTAATAAAAGAAAAAGAACAAAAGTGGGGAAACTACGTTTGATGAAAGGAACTTGAAAACATTTTTTTCGATTTCACTCCCTCCCCCCCCCCCCTTCAATTTCACTCCCTTTCCCCCCCTTCAATTTCACTATATATTTTTTTTAGCTTTTTATTTTTTCCCTATCCAGCCAGGAGCCCCTGAAAAGAAAAGGGTCCGAAAAGATGAAAAGAGACCTTTGAAATGGAAAAGGAAAATGTTTGCAAGGGAGAAGCCCTTATAGCTCAGTGGTAGAGCGCCAGTCTTGTAAACTGGAGGTCTGTAGTTCGATCCTGCATGGGGGCAAATTAAATTTATATTTTATACGTTGTCCAATATAAAATACTTCTATAATGTATGTATTAACAAAATAAATTTATATTTTATACGTCATCCAATATAAAATACTCCTATAATTTATGTATTAATAATGCATGAATTTAAGTAAACAAGAATAATCGAATATAAAATACTCTTATAATTTATATATTAATAATGCATGAATTTAAGTAAATAGCATATAATAATTTTTAAATTTTGTTAAATTATACTACTATATATAAATATTTAAATTATACATCATATACATATTTGTAATATATCAAATTAAATATTTATATGAAATAATATTTGCATAAGTAATTCTTTCATAGTCATTTGTTTGCTGGTTAGATTTTTGATGTATTTAGAAATGTAGGCTTTAGTTATGCAGGATTTAGCTATTTTAACTTTACTTTATATAAAATAATCTGCAAATTAATTTATAATTTATACATATTTTATTTATGTGCAATTGCAAAATAGACACCCTATTTTATATATTAAATTTTATACAAAACAATTAAAATACTACCAAGATATTGGCTATGCTAGTATTTTTCACTCGAGATACTAATATAAAAAGGAATATAAAGATTATAGAAATAATAATATTCCCTAACTAAGATTCTTTTAATAACTACATTATATATACTATTAGCTATTTTAATTTTAATAGTACATATGTAACTCTTTAACGGGCAACCAAATGACCCTTTTCTTTAGCATACATCCCCTTTTCCTTCTTAACTGGCAACCAAGTTTCTCATTTCTCAGAAAGCCCCTATAAAGTGTCGTATTTCAAATAGAGGCTCCAAAGTTTCCCCCGCCCTCAATCCTAATACAGCGAGAAGAAGCAAAGGAACAACTAGAACCATCAAAAGTTCAAAACCAATACAGCAGATACATATCCATCAAACCCAAAAGGGTGTGTGTGAATTTGTGGGTACATAGAGCAAGAAATCAATGGCGGAAGAAGGGTCGAATAAGGAGAAGAAGAGGGTGGTTGTGGAGTCGTTAGGATGGCTAACGGAATCCACCATAATGCCGAAGAAGATCCGACCAATCGAAGGCGTAGGTGCTTCTTCCATCCTTGAGCTTAAAGCCCAGTTATACAAATCTCAACAAGAGGCCAAACGCGTTGCCAAAGAGACCACCCACCCTTCTACTGCCGACCCTAATTATTCGCATCTGGATATCCACCGCGCTAAGAAGAAAATAACTGCCAAAAACGGCTATTCGTCTAAGAATCCTGGGGTTGATGCCAGAGAGGCCAAGTATAGTTTCTGTTTTCGTTGCCCTATTTTGGTTGTTAATTACTAGGAATGCTTGTTTTAATTTTTTTTGGGTTTAATAATTGAGGTTGGAATCTATTTTGGTTAAGTAAGAATGTATTAATGATAGTTTGATATACTATCAAAGAGTGGAAACTAACATTCTCTAGCAATCTGCCTTAAGCTTTTAAGACCAAGGATTCTGTGATAAACTAAGATTGGAATTGGTTTTAAAGTAACTTGCATATTTTAGTTTTATATGTGATTAAGATTCTGGGGTTTGGTAGTAGAGATTGGAATTGGGAAAGGATGACGGTTAATAAGTCGTATAGAATTTATTGTTTGATGCATTTGTGGGGTTTGGAATTAGGGCCAATTTTATATGATGTTCTGATTGATTGAATCATGTGATGAAATTGGATTTTATCTTATTTTGGATAATTTGCTGAAGTGCTGCACATGTTTACGCATTGGTGTTCATACTTTTTAAAGGCGCAACTGTTAAGCAGTGGGTGGAGGACCGCTCTGGCAGCAGATTGGTGCCTTATAAGGCATGTGAGCTAGAAAACCTCCCAGGCTATTATCTGAAATGCTAGAGTAATTAGCTCATTGGTGTTCAGCTATATAAGGGTACGGGGGCCTATAAGAATCAAATTTTGTGTTTGTGTGTGTCAGTAGTCTCCCCGTAGCAAATTGCTTTGTCCTTCTATATCAAGTTCCCTCTATACATGGTATTTTTTTCACCTTTAGGTAGGGGTCAGTGGAGACTGATTAAATTAGAGAAGAAACAACTTTACGGGGAGAAGTTGGTTTAGTAGAGAAGCAGCCAACTTCAGGGTTTTTAGGCATATGCATGACTTGCTATGAGATGTTAATAATATGATTCCACGACAGTGTATAAAGGCTTAATTCATGTCTATTTTCTTCTTCATTTAAGGGACAAGCTTGAGATGAAAGCAATCAAAGACGGATCAGTAAGCTATGCTGCCTTAGAACGAAAGGCTAAGTTATATGATAAGCTGGTGAGGGGTGAGCTTTCTGACGGGGAGGAAGAAGAGAAGTACTGTGTTGATTTCTTTCGGAAGGGGCAGGAGCAGGAGCAGGAGCAGGAAGACTCTGAGCAGCTTCAACAGCATGACATTTCTAACACAGAACCAAGAGATGAAGATGGAGATGATGATGCCTCCCTACTAGCAGACACAAAAGCTGCAGGACTTGGCCGCCAAGGTGGCACATTCGACAGAAGTGAACATAAGCGTTTTGTAATGTATGTATTGCTAATTATACACTTTATTATTAGCTTAGATGTTTGTATGTTTAGTTAAGTAGAAAAACTAATTCCTGTGCTTACACTGTTTAAGATGTTAACGAGACTTTGCAGTCACTCATAAGCTTGTCTAATTCATTTTCGTCCCAAGGTTAACTCATAAACCTATCTAATTCATTTTCTGCTAATAGTATTTGTCTATTTGATAGATTTTAGAAAATAAAATGTCTAGTCAAATGTCGTAGAAGAACTACGAACCTATCAATAGTCAGAATGGTACTTGCTCATGTGCTCAAACGCAGAAGGGCTCCCATAAACAAACAATGAAAAGAGAAACGATTAAACAGTATTCATCAAAATCAAATAAATTACAGATGCTGAATTTTGATGGTGGGGAGTTTGGGTGCTATAACATCCTAGGTATCTTAGATTGTTCTTGATTGTCAGCTTAAAGGAAACCCCTCTCCTCCTTCCTCTTCTTGTCTCTGTTTATTTTTTCCCTCCCTTTTCTCGGGTAGTTTGTTTGAGAAGTAACTTTCTATCCGAGCAAAGAATTTGATCCCTTAACCCAATTTGACAATTGCAAATAATCATTGTTACTCCCTTCGTCCCAATTTATGTGATGTAGTTTGACTGGTCCCAGAGTTTAGAAAATAAAGGAAGTCTTTTGAATCTTGCGGTCTAAAACAAGCCAAATATATTTGTGTGGTTTTAAATCATCTTGTTAAGCGTAAAAGGTAAAGTTTAAAGTTAAATTATTGACAAACAAGGAAATGTGTCATTCTTTTTTGGACCGACTAAAAAGGAAAGTGTCATATAAATTGGGACAGAGGGAGTACTTGTTTGCGAAGTTCACTTATTGCTTTATCAGTCTCTTTTGTCTTACTGTATTCAATTTGTTCGCAACATTTATCCACTTACATTTGCACTGCATGTTGCTGTTCTCAGGGAAGTTCATAAAGAAGCAAGTCAAGCAAGGGAAAAGGCATCAGAACTCAAGCTACGTAGGCAAGAACAAGTTGCAGCACGGCGAGAAAAATTAAAGCAGGCTTATCTCCGCAAGCAGATTGAGAAATTGAAGGCTTCCAAGACAGAGCAGACATAGACCAGAGTAGGTAAACTTCTAACTTCTATAAGCGACAATAATGTTCTTCTTTCAGCTTAGGCATCTGAAAACATTGAAGGGTATAAGTCATATTGGGGATTAATTGTTTGGAATGACTTCTGTAAAATCAGCAAATATTTGTTACGATTACCTTTTTGCATTATTCATGTAGTCTAATATTGAGGAATTAGGAGGAGTAAGGTATTGCGGATTCTGGATTAAGCTGTAGAAAACTGATTGTTTGACAAGTGATGTTCCACCAAGAATACTCTTTTTTGAGAAGGTATAATAGTTTTATAAATTTGAACAGCACACAGGATGTTCTACTGGGACTGTAAAATGTAGCAAAAACAAAAAGCAAAAGCATGCCCCGTCTAATTTTTTGGGGATTCTAGTGTTTCTAGAAATGTTTCAGCTTCATTACATGCTACATTTGACAGTACCATAAGCTAAACAGAAATATACAGTTAATCTTATCGATGGAGCTAGCAAAATCTTCAAAACATCTTTTATTCCTTCCAGTCCAAACAGTCCACCAAAAAAATTCAGGTATAGTTTTCCACCATGGTAAACTCCTCTTTCTTAGGACTTCTGTTTAGTCTGTACCAGCATCTCAGCGTATCATTTGTTGTCCTTGGCATGCCATTCTGATCATACTTAATAAAAGCTGCTACAATTGCATAGTAACCTGGCAGCGCAAAAACAAGTGGCAAAGGCTCTTATAATGTTTCTTTACATGTATTCACCGTTGTTCCTAGGGATCCACGTTATGCTGTATTCTGTGTTATTTAGCTGCTGATATGTGTTTAAAAGTCCGAAGAATTCAGCAGCCCTATTCACCTTCCAATTGTTAGAATTTCTTTTTAAGTTGATTCTCCAAATCCCATTCACCCTCACCAAGAAGACTCTTATATTACTTAACAATTTCCCATATTTCTATGGGCATGACATTTGGGCATCTTCAATTTGGATGACAGGCGTTTTTGAGGCTGGAAGATTGAATCTGCACTTCATTCGAACAAGCCTGAGGTTAGCGATCAAAGCATCAGCTTTGGCAACTAAATGGTGGGATGCATCTAGCTTCTTGAAGTTGTGGTCTTTCTTAGAAGAGACCAAAGTAGTTTCAAGTTTCCGTGCAGCTGTATCAAGGAGTAGAGAGCTGAATCATTATAGAGGATGCTCCATTTATTTCCTTGCATGTGTATCATGTACAAGCGATTGTTTTGTAATCTTGGTGGGAAATGATTCTTGAATGCCTCATCTTTTTACTGATTAAAGAAAAAATTTCGACTGTTATTACAGTGTTTAGGCATCCGCTAATGCTGAGGCTAAGTTTTGTGGATATTGTACTTGTGAAAATGCTTTTCTGTATGCAAAAATATAAAGCGACTCCACTGGGGATCGAACCCAGAATCTCTGGTTTCGTAGACCAGCGCCTTATCCATTGGGCCATGGAGTCTTTGATGCTACAACACTTTCCCCTCCAGTAATTATTTGTATTTCCATAACACCCGTTCATCTTCGGCGCAAGAGCGCTCGATCAGTGAGCTATTACGCACTCTTTCAAGGGTGGCTGCTTCTAGGCAAACCTCCTGGCTGTCTCTGCACCCCCGAGTTAATGAAAATCATTTTCATGTCTTGCTTGTGAATTTGGAAAATATTGTAATATGATGCAAATAATAGCGCAAAAGTACTGCAGCAATTCTGTTTATCAGATCAACTTCGGCTGTATCCTACTTCTAACATTAGCTTAATAGTAGCTGCAAAATAATGTAGCATGTCATTCTGTTATCATACACTTCAAGAGAAATTGACATTAGATTGTGGTGAGATTAATTACATAATCTACCAAAAAAGGGAAATAGAATCCTATTAAGCCACTATTGGTATCAACTGATTGTTTCAAATTAAATTCTTTTGCATTCGGAAACTTCAAAATCAATTTTGGGCGAGTCGGTGTAAGTTGTGGGTATATAACTTGCACCAAAAAAGGGCTAAAGAAAGTAGCATTCGACAAATACTCTCACAGGTCTCTGCTTATCAGTTAACGGAATGCCTGAATCACATTTATGGCGGAGCGGCTAAGAGAGATAGAAGTTCTCATATACTCCGTGGTGGACCTGAAGAACGTGAAGCACCTGACCAAGATGAGGACCTACGCCGAGGTCTACGTGGAGAGGGACGTCCATGTGGTCAAAACCAAGGTAGCAGAGCACCGCTGCGACGACGACGGGACCAGCCCCATTCGGAACCAAGTAGTGAAGGTGAATTTCCACGAAAAGCTGCCGGAAAATGACATCATGGGAGTTTTACTCTCCGACTTGTTGAATGGCGGTGGCGATACGTCGGAGCTGCTGGAGAATAATCCAATCCAGTTCTTGGCGGTGCAAGTTTGGAGACCATCCGGAAGGCCACAAGGACTGATTCATCTCTAGGTCCCACCTACGGGGAGGTTCTTGGTTCCGTTGAAATCGTTATGGTTTAATTTAAGGGGTAGAGACGGGGAAGAGGAGGTGGTTATGGTGGAGACGGCGGCGGAGAACGGTGAAGGAGGGGCCAAGGAGTAGCAGTGTTAGTGAGACGTCCTTCTCTTTTGTGCATGGATGCCATTTGTGTAACTTTAATTTTTTGTTTCCTTTTGTTTTTCGTGTAGTAGATTTTGGCTTTTTATTTTAATGGAAATAAAGTATGAGGACTCTTCTAATTTATTACTTTCGTTTTATATGATATTATTTGATTATAGAGTTTAAGAAATAAAAAAAAGCTTTGTTATGTTTTATTAAATTATTTTTATTTTAATATTTATTTTTATTAGTTTTTTTTTAATAAATACATTTTTAAAATTAAGTGGAATCTAACAAAAAATAATATCACATAAATTGAAACAGAACAAGTATTACTACTATCAATTATATCTGATGAGTCGTTTCGTTTTTTAGGCACGTGTATTTTAATTTTGATTTGGTGTGGTTTAAAGATAAGAATCGCATGATGAAAAACTTATAATCCTCATTGGATTCTCTGGTCAAAATTTTGAGAAAAATAGGCATGTTTCAAAGGAGACGATTGTAAGTTTTAAATTAGTTCAAAATTAATAGGAAGTGATATCCGTTAATGCATTGGTTATATAACGGTGATCTGTATGTAACAATTATTTTACATTTACATAAGCTTATTACATAGTAGGTCGTAAGTGGAAACTTATAGTTTTCGTTTGAAGACCTTGGAATATTCAGCTCTAATGCTAATATAATTTTCTTGATCTACTTAATTTAATTAAATTCTTCTTGATTAACAATATATGTCAAAACAATTACTCATTTCTAGTAGAACTAGATTGCTCCAATAGATCCGGATTTGTGAAACGTGACAATGCTCTATATATAATTGCATGCATATCAAATTAGATCTCGATAATTATTACCTAGCCGATTTGTAATTATTTTGCATTAGAGCACGATATTAGAGATAATATTTTAAATGGTCACTCAATTAAGGGATGTTTTCTTAAATACTCACTTAATTTTATTTTAAAACTCAAAAGTTTGCTACTTGTACTAAAAAAATAAGTGTAATTCACCATAAACAATAAAATATATTGGTGTGTGGAGGAACGTAATTACTAGTTATATCATCCGCAATTTCTTGAATTTTGGGACTTTTTTTTGTGCCGGTTAATTAAAGAAGGAGGAGGTCAATCGAAAAGAGATGTCAATTAATCAAAGTTCCAACTTATCACTACCCTTTATTGTAAATATGCAGTTACACAAATTTTAATAGTTTTCACAAATTATGAAATTTTCATGTTTATGAAAAAAAATACTAACATTATAAATCCAAATTACATCATAAAACTAATTATTTTAAAAATATTGACTTGTTTGAAAATGTGTCATCAGTTGGACCAAAGCCAAATGTGGATTTTTAGCTAATTTCATATTTCAAAATGACACAAAATATGAGCTAAAGCCCAAAACATTTTCTAACACTCACTACAACATAGAATATCACTAGGGAAATCGGAAGATAGCTCAGATTCAAAGATTCGAAAATCCAAAAATTGACTCTCTCACGGCAAGGCTCCTCCACAAATATGGTGGAATTTATTATTTTATTGCATTTGTGAGATAGAGTACTCAATTATACTATGCAGTATGATTAGATTAGTCAACTATTAGATTTACTAAATTATATTCAAACCTTGATTTTAGATGGTTAATTAAAAATTACTCAATTTATTGATTAGATTATTCAATTTCTAAAACCTACATTCAATTATTGAAGGACATTAACAACTATCAGATTTACTAAATTATATCCAAACCTTGTTTCTAGATGGATAATTCAAAATTAACTCCCTCAAATCATCGGTTGAAAATTAGCAAGCAAAGCTCCACAGATTGGGATTTTCATATTTTTTTGAATTTATAGTATTAAATTACTCAATTTGCTGATTAGATTATTAAATTTTTAAAACCTTTAATGAAGGACACGAGAACTTCAACAATGATCCAAAATCGACAACTTAATGAGGAAGCAAAACAAATGCATTACAATATTCCAAAAGTTTTAAGGTACATAGAAGTCAATATTTGAATTTCAGTAGGAGATGTTCGAAATTCATTAATTCGTGCGTGAGAAGATGGAAGATACTCCAAAAATTGACTCTCTCACATGCAAGGCTCCTACAAATTTATTATTTTATTATATTTGTGAGATAGAGTACTCAATTACACTATGCATTATGATTAGATTTATCAATTAATTTTAAACTCAGCCTTTAATTGATGTAGAGGAAAAAGAGAAACTTGATCGACGAAGCTCTTAAAATACATTCAGCTTAAGAAAAATAGTTTGAGTTTCAGAATCAACAAGGTCCGAGGATGAAAAAAGGTTAACATATTATCTATCTTTCAACTACATTACTGTTTCAATCTAGAGTAATAGGATTTCTATGCACATCATTTGTTTGTCTAAGGTATAAGTTGCACCCGATAATAAAAGGCAGGTTGTCAAATGACACATTATATGCTATCTTGAGACGTTATGTTTTATTGATATGAAATGAACAACTTAATTTAAGATTTTTGACATATACATTTGATATTTCATGTTAGATCCATTTCTATAAAACTATATACATATATATGCTTAGTTGTCATATATTTTATTAACGATAAACACAACTCAAAACTACTCGAAGGAAACACCTCACCTCAAGCCATGGCTCATGTGTAGCCATAGTCTACGCATTAGTAGCTGGAGAACCAATTTGGTTTATAATAATCACACAATAGGTTCAATCCAAAATAATTGTGTTCTTTGGGTTAGATATTATATGACCGATAAAGGACTAAAAAAAAGTGGGAGATAATTTTGGTTAGAATCCAAGTAGGATTCAACTTTCCTTTAATATTCTTTTTCTTATTTTTAGGAAATTATAATTATCTAAAAAAAGGGAATAATACTTAAATAAGTTATTGCAGTTAACTACTGCACAAAACTTAAACTCCTAAGTTAAATATGAATGGGAATGTCCATGCAACAAATTGTAATTTCCTAATGTTAATTGGAATGTGTTAGAAGTATGTGACCATCTCATTTAAAAGTCTAAGTTGTTAGAGAGAGCATCATTTTAATATTTGATTATATTTTTAACACGTCCTCTCACATGCTGGCCTAATTTATTTCATGGACCAAGCACGTGAAAATTCTTTTTGATAAAGGGTGACGGTGAGATTCGATCTTAGGATTTTTAGCTCGCTCTGATATCATATTGAAATGTGTGATCATCTCATTTAAAAGTTTAAGTTGTTAGAAAGAACACACTTTTAATATTTGATTATATTCTCAACATAATGGAATTGTGGATACACTATAGTCTATAAGTATATGACAAATATATACTGAACTGCTTGGCAGACCCTCTCTACACGGTCTATTCTACCGTTGGCACTACTAAAGAGCTGTGGGAAAAACTGCAAAAGAAGTACAACGCACAAGATGCGGGTACTAAGAAGTTCATCGTTGGGAAATTTCTAAAATTCCAAATGGTGGACAGCAAGACAGTGATGTCCCAAGTCCAGGAATTCCAAATGATTTTACATCACCTGGATTTGGAAGGACTGAAGCCAAACGAGCAGTTTTTGGTTGCATCGATGATTGAAAAGTTACCTCCTTCATGGAATGAGTTTATGAGTTACTTGAAACTCAAGACAAACGAGATGACCTTTGAAAAGCTTGTTATCAAACTGCAAATCCAGGAAGAAAATAAGAAGATCTTGCCAAAGGGTAGACAACATGCTGAGGCAAAGGCGAATCTGGCTGAGGCCAAAGGGAACTCAAGCAAGAAGCGGAAGTTCCAGAAAGACGGCAAAGCCCTGCGGCAATGAGATGTTGAGGTAATTGTCATCACGTGGGAAACCTGGTCATAGGATCAAGGAATGCCGCAGCTCAAGGCGAGCAACAACAAACCCAAGTCGAAAGGCAAGGCTCAAGCTAACGTCGTCAGGACACGCTCCTGGATGACTTGATTGAGGATTTATCGGCCGTGGTGCTAGAAGCCAACTTGGTTGAGAATCCGATCTGATGGTGGGTGGACACAGTGCAACAAGACACATCTGTTCCAACAAAGATGCCTTCTCCATGTACACTCGGTCACCGACAAAAAGTCGTTCATGGGCAACAACGCTTCCTCGGACGTGCTAGGGGTTGGAAAGGTGGTCCTGAAGATGACTTAGGCAAGGAACTCACTCTGAAGGAAGTGATGCGTCCCGTAAATTAGAAGAAATTTAGTTTACGGACCTTTATTGGTTAATCTTGGTTTAGGCTAGTGTTTGAATCCAATAAGTTTGTACTCACTAAAATGGCACATTTGTAGGGAGAGTCTTCGTCTGTGAAGGCCTCTTCAAAGTGAATGCCATGTCTGTATTGCGTCAAGGAAATAAAGTTGAACCTTCTTCTTATTTGCTTGAGTCTTCTAATTTATGGCATCATAAATTAGGACACGTTAACTACAAGTCTATTCAAAGGCTGGTAAAGATGGAGTTGTTGCCGTCTATCGACGTAAACCCTCAACATAAGTGTGAGGTGTGCGTAGAGGCAAAACTCACGAAGCTTCCTTTTCGATCCGTCGAAAGGAATACCGCTCCTCTAGAACTTATTCACACAGATATATGTGATTTGAAGTTTGCACAAACTAGAGGGGGGAACAAGTACTTTGTGACTTTCATTGACGATAGCACAAGGTATTGTTACCGTTACTTGTTAAGAAGTAAAGATGAAGCCTTTGAAGCGTTCCGACGTTACAAAGCAGAAGTTGAGAACCAACTTAGCCTACGGATTAAATCCATTCGTAGCGATAGAGGAGGAGAATATGTAGCGCCTTTTGAGGAATACTGTGCCAAAGAAGGCATTATTCATCAAACGACGGCTCCATACTCACCTCAATCAAACGGTGTGGCAGAACGTAAGAACCGCACATTAAAGGAAATGATGAATGCCTTACTTATCAATTCCGGACTTTTCCAAAACATGTGGGGAGAAGCCGTCCTTACCGCTAATACGATTCTTAACAGAGTCCCACATAAGGGTAAGGACAAAACTCCATATGAATCATGGAAAGGAAAGAAACCCTTATGTGGGACTCTGTTAAGAATCGTATTAGCGGTAAGGACAGCTTCTCCCCACATGTTTTGGGAAAGTCCGGAATTGATAAGCAAGGCATTCATCATTTCCTTTAATGTGCGGTTCTTACGTTCCGCCACACCGTTTGATTGAGGTGAGTATGGAGCCGTCGTTTGATGAATAATGCCTTCTTGGGCACAATATTCCTCAAAAGACGCTACATATTCTCCCCCTCTATCGCTACGAATGGATTTAATCCGTAGGCTAAGTTGGTTCTCAACTTTTGCTTTGTAACGTCGGAACGCTTCAAAGGCTTCATCCTTACATCTTAACAAGTAAATGTAACAATACCTTGTGCTATCGTCAATGAAAGTCACAAAGTACTTGTTCCCCCTCTAGTTTGTGCAAACTTCAAATCACATATATCTGTGTGAATAAGTTCTAGAGGAGCGGTATTCCTTTCGACGGATCGAAAAGGAAGCTTCGTGAGTTTTGCCTCTACGCACACCTCACACTTATGTTGAGGGTTTACGTCGATAGACGGCAACAACTCCATCTTTACCAGCCTTTGAATAGACTTGTAGTTAACGTGTCCTAATCTATGATGCCATAAATTAGAAGACTCAAGCAAATAAGAAGAAGGTTCAACTTTATTTCCTTGACGCAATACGCATATGGCATTCACTTTGAAGAGGCCTTCACAGACGAAGCCTCTCCTACAAATGTGCCATTTTTAGTGAGTACAAACTTATTGGATTCAAACACTAGCCTAAAACCAAGATTAACCAATAAAGGTCCGTAAACTAAATTTCTTCTAATTTCGGGACGCATCACTTCCTTCAGAGTGAGTTCCTTGCCTAAGTCATCTTCAGACCACCTTTCCAACCCCTAGCACGTCCGAGGAAGCGTTGTTGCCCATGAACAGCCTTTTGTCGCGGACCGGAGTGTACATGGAGAAGGCATCTTTGTTGGAACAGATGTGTCTTGTTGCACCCGTGTCCACCCACCATCGCATCGGATTCTCAACCAAGTTGGCTTCTAGCACCACGGCCGATAAATCCTCAATCAAGTCATCCAGGAGCGTGTCCTCGACGACGTTAGCTTGAGCCTTGCCTTTCGACTGGTTTCGCTGTTGCTCGCCTTGAGCTTATGCATTCCTTGATCCTATGACCAGGTTTCCCACAGTGATGACAATTACCTCTGAACATCTCCGCTGCAGGGGCTTTGCCGTCTTTCTGGAACTTCCGCTTCTTGCTTGAGTTCCCTTTGGCCTCAGCCAGATTCGCCTTTGCCTCAGCATGTTGTCTACCCTTTGGCAAGATCTTCTTATTTTCTTCCTGGATTTGCAGTTTGATAACAAGCTCTTTAAAGGTCATCTCGTTTGTCTTGAGTTTCAAGTAACTCATAAACTCATTCCATGAAGGAGGTAACTTTTCAATCATCGATGCAACCAAAAACTGCTTGGTTTCACCCTTCCAAATCCAGGTGATGTAAAATCATTTGGAATTCTGGACTTGGGACATCATCGTCTTGCTGTCCACCATTTGGAATTTTAGAAATTTCCCAACGATGAACTTCTTAGTACCCGTGATCTTGTGCGTTGTACTTCTTTGCGCTTTTTCCCACGCTTTGGGCGTGCCAACGGTAGAATAGATCGTGGTAGAGGGTCCGCCAAGGCTTCAAGATATAGTTCTTGCACATGAAATCGCTATGATTCCACGCATCACGAACCATCTTCATGCTGTTAACGACATGGATACCAAGACCCCCTTCACCCGTTTCAGCAGGCGAAAAGTCCATTTCATCTCCAAACTGGAGGATCTTCCAGAAGGAACCGGCCATGCCCATAATCATAAGTAGAACAACATCTTTGTCGCCATCTCTTAAATTCTGATCCCATGAACTTTTCAGGGTGATCATGGTGGTGTGAAGAAGAGGGTGGAGCTCCAACAGTCGGGAAGGCAGCAGTTATCGCTTTGAACAAGAGCGGAACATCAAGAATGAAGGCGGCAGAGTTATCGCCTTGGCCAAGAGCGGCAGCTGAAGTGGAAGGCAAAGAACGCTGCCTCTCAAGAGGCAAAGCAGCAGAGTGCAAAGAACATCGGTCATATTTTCAGCCATGTTATTGCAGTTATCGTAAGCAAATATTGTCTTAAGTTGCTGGAATTACAAAGGATTGCAGGAACGGAAATTACAAATAACTGCTTATGTAAGAATTGAAATTACAATTCAACTAGAAAACTGAAAATTACAAAGATGAACAAGAAAAACTAAAAAAACTATTTTTGCTGAGTCGAGTGTGGCACTCTGTCCTTAAGACAATATTGCCCCGTATGTATCCTTTATACGTCCTGGACAAGTTGTCTCCCAAGATAAAACAGCAATGGAACACCTTTGCAAAGGAAACTCAAATGCTACCGTGAAGAATATTGAGTAACGAAATGATGCTTGGAAGATGTAGGAAGAAACTGTTTTGCTTGTGTATTTTCGTGTATTGTAAGTGTGCCTTAACAATGGTGTAAGGGGTGTTTATATAGGTGAGGGAGGAGCAGCAAAACTGCCTCCATAAGTGTCATTACTGGCCAAGTAATGGCCATTATGGAGGTAGTAATGTCACCAAAATAAATGGTGAAGAACACCAATGGATTGGCCATTATAGGAGGAGTAATTCAGCTAAAATAAATGGTTGAATTGAGTGCTGTGGCGTTTCTGCTTTGACCGTCCAAATTCTGACTTTCTGGAAACTTCAGGGACCAAACTGTACATCTGAAACTTCTGGGATCAAACTGTACTTCTGGCAAAGTTCTCTGGCCCAAAAAGATAATATCAGACAGCCCACAGCCCACGACCCGTGGACCCGAAACTTGGAACCGGACGGGCGGGCGGCGGCGCGCGTGTGTTCTTTCCTCGAACCGAAGCACATCTAGGTCCTCCCTCCTTTAAACACATGGGATACCCCTTGGGGTCCCAAACCCCAAACCAATTTCGAGTCTTATATACACAACAATTCTTTCTTCCTCTACCGATGAGGGAGAATTGATCACATACCACACTTTTCCATGCTTCAAACACCTTACTTCGTGAACCAATATCTCTTTCATTTCTCAATGAAATTTGACGATTCTTGGCCCTACGATTATCTATGTACTTAGTAGATCATGCATGTGTGAAGAACCGAATTCTCCAACATACGTAACACTAGTGTTTAAGCCGTTAAAGTTGGTCGGTCGCAATTTCCGCCAAAGCCTAATTTCCAACTAACATTAATATTCATACTATATTCAGCAATGGAGCACACAACTATTGATGTTAATAAAGAAGGCTTGGTGTGCCTAGTTTTTCGGGATAATAATTTGTTGTAATGTTTCACTTGGAACTCCAAATAGTACACAAGATTCAGCTTCCTCCGATTCCTGAAATTGAAAAAAAAATAGAGTCGCAACGTTTCCTGAAGTGAATAAAGTGTGTGAAAGAAAAACATTAATTAAATGCATTTGTATTATCCATAAATGAGATACAGAAAAGTGTAATTTGTAAACTTTCATGCAATTACTCTAACTTGATATTTCTATTTGTAGATAACAAAAATAAACATGATAACTGAATGCATTAAGATTTTCTTTATTGTATATTTGTTTGTACTTTAAGATAGACGTAAGGTTTGCGTACATCTACCCTCCTTAAACTCGCCTTATGAAATTACACTGAGTTATTGTTATTCTTATTGTTCGTATTTTATTTTGGTTGTACTTATGGTGTATAAATTTTGTTGTGAACCTCTCTTTCTCCCCAATAATTTAGCATAAATCTTATAAATTGAGCCTCATGAAGTAATTCTCCAATGTACAGGACAGAAAATATTAGCTCTTACACACATATTTGTCAAATGAATTTCAAAAAATCCACATTTAATTTTTTGATCTCAAAGGAGGAAAATCAATTTATTTGCCTGCTATTAACTTACTTTTTAAATACGCAAAACAAAAAAAAACGGATTGTAAGGGTGAAACTATAAATACATGATATTATGTGTTTATGATTAAGAAAATCATATATTATTGCACAATTCACATGGTGAATCAATGAATATGACTTTTCAAAAATCCAATTTGTTCTGTATGATACAAATAGAAAATCCAGTACGGATTTATATATAAATACCTTTTTTTACCCATCAACTTTATTGACTAATAATTAAGTTTTCCTCCTATGACCTTCAATTTGTTTTTTATAAAAGAAAATGAAATGGAGTGACTCAAAAAGTAGTATTTTTTCTATATCAATTTACGTGACATCATTTTCTTTTTGATCTGTCTTAAAAAATGTCATTTTTTTATATTTAGAAATAATTTAATTTTTTAAAATGATTTACAACCACACATTTATGTAAGATTTATTTCAGACCACACATTTTAAAAGTTTTTTTTTAAAATTATATGTTATGTTAAATGGTGTCATATAAATTAAGATGGATAAAGTATATGTGAAGAAGGAAAACGAAGATAATAAATTAGGGAGGAATGAAAACTTTTAAACAATGCAAAAAGCAAGAAAACAAATGCTCTATAGTGCATTTCTCATTTTACTTTGGTAGTATGGACACGTGTCGTATTTTCAATGAGTGAGTGTACTCAATTACTTAGGAGGACACGTGCCCCTATTGGTCCCAACCTTTTGTACAATTTACTTAGCTATTTGTATACAGTGTTCGTACAACTTGGCCACATATATATATATATATATATATATAGTACTCTCTTTGTCTCAATTTATGTAGTATTATTTAATTTGATATAAAAAAAAAAAAAATTTTAAAATTTGTGATAAAAAATAAATTTTAGATATTTACGTGGCTATAAATCATTACATAAAGTTTAATTATTTTTAAATATATTAATATGACATTCTTTTTTTGTATAAACTAGAAAAAAAATGGTGCCACATAAATCGGGTACAGGGATAGAAAAGAAATTTATACTGTACAGGGGTAATATTTTGAATTAAAGACTCACTGGACATCTGATAAAAATTTATACAAAAATATAGATAACATGTTGCCTCCTTTCATTTAAATATTGAATACAAATACATTTTATCATATTATTTTGATAAGTTACTTTTTATTAGAATGTCTAAAATACACTTAAATATATTAGAAAAAATTATAAAATTTAAAATATACTTATAAAGAAAAGTGGAAGTTAAAAGTTTTGAGAGTTAAAAAATATTAAGGATAAATTACTTATCAGCTGAAAACTCATAAGTAAACTATGTATTCCGCCTAAAAATAATAAAGATCATACTCTTCCATGTACATTATGGATTTTTGTTCTCATTGGCCCTTCTTATGCATCCATAATATTTTCAAATCTGTCCATTCATCCTAAACCACTAAATGATGAATAAAAATGGCACTCTAACGTGGCTCCCATTTGCCAGATGATTATGAACACTCAATAAATACAACTAATATTTCAAAGAAGACACACCAGCTTATCAAGCATTAATATTATTATTTAACTAATTACATAAAAAGAAATGAAATCTTCGACTATATTAATTAACAAAGTAAACACTAATTATTGTCATCATGCACCCAACAAACCCCAGCCTAGCACATCACTAAAAACATTTAATATTAGACTTAAACAATACCAGTGTAGCTGGAAAGATTCTTAGTGACTCATTATAAAAGGACTTCCTTAATCCTGCAAATAAACCATCACCTTCTTATCAAGTTCCAATTTCAAGAAATAAGCTAAGGCTTTGAGTAATTTGTGGAGTAATTAAGAGAATCAATTCATATAATGGAGGGAATCAAGAAGTTGGCTATGGTTTTCACAATTTGCATGATGATTATTGTAGCTTTTGGGAATATTGGAGTCATGGCTGCAGGAGAAGAAGCACCTTCACCTTCACCATCAATGGAGAATGATGGGACTACTTTGTTTGTTCCATTCCTAATGGCTGCCATTGCTTCCACCGCCGCTTTCTTTTTCTGATGATCAACTCCGATCCTATATCATATAGTATTTCTTATTATTTTGTCTTGATCATTTCTGAATTGGTGCATTATTGAGAGTTAGATATAATTGCATTTTTTTCACACCTAATGTACGTATGTACCATTTATTGATTTGCATCCTATCCTTTTTTTTCTTTGTATCCATTGTCTTCCTAGTCCAATTCATTTCTTTACAAAAACCACAAACGATCATTCCATGAGGATAAGTGCGGAATCACATATAATGCACCATATGTGATTTATACATCTCTTGTAAAAGTCCATAAAAAAGAAATATATTGTCATTAATTTCTCGTTTGTTTCATTAACAAGATAAGAAATGAAGGTATGAACGCATAAGACCATAATATTGTATATAATTAGAGGTATCAAATGGACGGATTAAGTTGAAATGAGCTAAAAGATGGGTCATAACTCAACCCGTCCAATTCTTATTAAGTTTTTATTTTCTTACTTATTTTTCTATAATTTATTTAAGTACCCAATAATTTTTTATCTTTATTATCGCTATCTTACACATATAAAAAAGTACTTTTAAAAATATTTTGATAAGATTTCTCATGAATCTATTCGAACTACATATCAGTCCAGATTTTAAATAGAATGAATTGGAGGGGTCATGGATTGAGCAAACAAATCGGCGGATCATTCACCCAGTTTATACTTGAATGGGTTGGTAAGTCATGTTTTCATGGGCTAATTTTGACACCCTTATATTTGATGTAGAACAATGTGTTAGAACATGGATTATTAATTTAAGTTTTAGGCGTAAAGAACACTAATTTCTTTAATTGTCTACTGTGAGCAATTAATTGTTATTGACAATTGAAAATTTGAATATAACAAAGCTTAATTCCAAAATCTTCAAGCATCAATTCCTTTAGAACTTCTTTTAAGATGATCAACAGATAGTTCATTGAGAAATCTTTTTAAAAGAGAAAGATAAATTTGATACCCTGCAAAACCGCAAATTTATAATGCAAATGACAAGAAGTTAATACTACCGTCTGACTGCACATGTTCAGAAATCAAGTAAATTGTGACAGAGAGTAGATTGAGTGAGTGTACAATTTATTGGAAATTTACTAATGTAGAATTAAGTTTATCCCGTTATTTATGACTCGAACGATTGGGCCTCGCATGTCGGAAATAATTTCCACACACGTGCAATCTTAGTGCCAAATATCGTAAATTTCGTTAATGAAAAAGATATTGGTACGTAAGTGAAATGTTTGAGACATAGAATGATGGATGATTATTTGCTAAATGACAAGTGTTCCACGTTGGTAAACGAAGGAAGGATTGTGCGAGGTGTAAGATGAAACGGGTCGGAAAAGGACTACGGCGCCGTAGCGTCGCGGCGCCCACCTTGCAGCGCCGCGGCGTCGGAGTGGCAGTAGCTCAGTGATGAATTAGCACCGCAACGCTAAGGTGGCAGAGCCGCGGTGCTTTATGGGCAGTGACTGCTCGACGGAATCCCAAATAACTGAGAACAGGAGATGTTCATAAATCGCTATGAATAATATCAAATGACATTAAAGTATGAGAATTGGAGTCTACAAATGGCAATCTAACAATTTTTCCTAAAGCACAAGATTGACAATTCGGAGTACGCGTACCCTTAGAGGAAATAAAATTGTTTTGATTTAAGGAAGACAAAATAGACGTCCCCGGATGACCTAGGTGAGCATGCCACAAGGAAGGAGCAAGGGCTGCACAAGTTGATGGCAAGGCTTGACTCGAGAAATCAAAACTTGGCGTGATAGGATAAAGATCTCCCCTACTATCACACCTCATGAGAGGACTCCCTGTCTTGAAATCTTTCACAGAAAACTCAAACGAATCAAATTCAACAGAAATGCAATTATCAGTGGTGAATTTACGGACAGACACCAAAATTTTAATCAATTTAGAGGCATGAATGGTATTTTTCAAGATAAGAGGTGGATAGAGGATAAAGTTTTATGACCATAACCATGAATCGGAATTGAATTACCATTACCAATAATTATGCCATGAAGGTTGCTCAAATTGGAATAAGACGAGAGAGTACCTGAATCGGATGTCATGTGGGTAGTGGCGTCGGTGTCCATGTACCAATTCGGGTTCGGTGGAATTAAACCAAGTGTGTGCATCGCGACTTCAATGTCGATCTGAGTGGGGCCTGCTGCATGGTGGGCCTGCAGAGGCCGAGGCCCAAGCACCCCGGCTTGCTGCCCCGGCCCATCACCGCGTCAAAAATAACTGGGTTGTTGCGAGTTGGGCCTGAAATTACGCCACCACCGCCGTGAGATGCATTTACCCGGCCATCGCCGTGAGATGGAGGCCCAGCAAAATAAGGGATGTTGGGTCACTGCCCACTGGCCCAGGCCCACAGCCAGGGGGCCCAAGGCTGGGACCAGTTGGGCTGTGACCCACTGTTGTTGTGGCGGGTCCCACTGTCGCAGTTACTGCCGCTGTTACCACCGCGTTTGCCCCAACGATTTTTGCCATTATTTTTCCGACTATATTTGCCGCCCTCGTGAGACCGGTTTGGGGACGAATTGTCACCAAAATTATGAGAATTAGTGGAGGACGTCATCATGACCACGGGACTAGTACTAGTAGCCGCCTTTTTAGCCAAGTCGGCTTCTTCCAAAGTAAGCATGGAACGGGCTTGATAGAACTTCGGGAGAGGATTACTTTGACGAAGGAGAGTACCAACGCCACTATAGGCCTCGGAGAGACCAGCAACCATCTGGATAACAAGACGATCGTCGCTAATAGGCGCACCAACGTTGCGGAGTTGGTCCATCAATTCTTTCAACCTTTTGCTATACGTTGAAACGTTTGGAAAAATTTTCATATGGACGAGGGAAAATTCCTGCTCAAGTGTAATAGCTCTGGAATTTTCATTATCTTGGAATATATCACGTAGCCTATCCCAAGCAGCCATCGCCGTAGCGTCCGGCTCAATAATCGTCTGCAACAGGTCGGTAGAAATAGTGGAGTAAATCCACTGAAGGACGGTGGCATCAAGAGTCGTCCACAACTGAGGATCATCCTCGCGTTGAGGCACCTCCGTATATATATGCCCTGATACCATGAAAGAAATAATCCCTTGATTATTTTCATTAATTGAAAGAGTATATATACAATTTACATATTTTCATAATAGAAAAATTATATTCCTATTCTACTTCTAAACCTTATTCTACTTGGACACTAACTATACAATAATGATAATATTTTAGCAGTACAAGAATCATACAACTGTGATAAATGTACAATACTAATTAATGTAATATTTATCCTAAACTAATACAACAAACCTTACCAAATTAATGCCCAAACCGTGGGCATCCTATATACACCAAACCGAGACACACGATACATAAGTATACACGGTATACTTATGTATTATTTAACCGTTTTCATCCATCCTATGAAAATGATTGAACTTAACATTTTATAATTTGAAAGGAAAAAAATGATCATTTACCTATAAAAATAAAGATCTCTCTGATAATTTTAACATACATCATTTACCCTTTTTTGTAGTTGTTATAGCAGCTTGATTGTCGAGAAGGTAATTAAAAGCTAAGGTAAATTATTATATTTTCTCCTTCACAATACTAGTACATATTTTTTGGCGCTCGTCACTTCAGTGTTACATTTTGACAGCTACGACCTATTACGCTTCAAACAAAAAGCTGCATAAGTGGCTATTGTTAACCAATTTAATCAAAAGGGTTGCTATACCTAATATCAAATATAGATTTTATCAAAGCACCAACTAGTATTATGTGATCTTCTCTGAATTTTTCTGCTAACATTGAGGAGAAACTAAAACTTGCAAACACGATAGATTAGCGTGATCATTATGAAGTATATATATTAGTAACTAATTAACTTTGTTTTGTTCTTTGCTTATTATCGAATTTTTGATAATTAAATACAATGAATAACTACAAAAAAGAAATGTTAATATGTCGCTAAATAGCCCGTAGCTGCAAAATTTTGTGATAATTTATTGCTAAACCGTTGTTAAATTGAATTAGCGATGAAATTTGTTATATTTAACTACATAATTTGCCCGTCGTTAATTTTTTATTTTTTATTAGTGAATTAAAATATATCCAAAAGGGAAAAGGTTTAAATTTATTCATTTATTATACAAAATATTACTATGATTTTACTACTCGTTATACTTTGAGACATTTCATACTCGCATTTTTTAATCATCATGTATTTGCTTTTTACTCTAAAGTCTAAAGGAGCTCTAATATGGATTGACTAGATTTCAAGTGTAGTACTTTTGGAAAAATATTCAAATTTAACCCTTTACTTTTGATTGTCGTTTAAAATAGCTGCTGTTAAACTTCAAGTTAGAGGCTTAGAGCTATGTAAAGTCAATGACAGATGTGATTTACAATTTGCTAATGACAAGATTATAGATAACCAAAAGTATAACAAAAAATAAAATCAAAATATTGCAATGTAGTAGTAAATGAATATATATATATATATATATATATATCTTTGACCTTTTCCAATTGCAAAAAGAATGCAAGAGGGGCATAGCTGAATGACAAAGGAGATGAACTTAAAATTCAACTGGAGGTCTCCAGCGTGAGTACGAATTCTAGTGGGAACAATTTGTTATCTTCTGGGGTAGGACCTTGTAGGTGATATGAATTGCTCTGTTATCAAACCCTGGTCATTCAGACACATCCCGCGATTTATCGGTAGTAGTGATGAGGGACCGAAATTACTATCTCCAGGAATAGTCTGGCGTAAGCCGGAAAGCTGGATATAAAAAAATAAAGAATGGAAGAGCAAACTCCAAAATGAAAAAAGAAAAAAGAAAAAAAAAACATATAAGGTTGATTGGGCCCGAGTAGTAGTTAACAAAGAAAATATAAGACCCATTTGGATCTGCTTCCATCGTGCCTACCCCTAAAAAAAATACTTTTTGTGTGTTGGAGAGTTTTTCAGCCATGAGAATAAGGAAGCATGCCAAAATTTCCCCGCTCCACTATGCTTCTTCAACATTTCTCCAACAACGCGGTACCGTTTTACAGACCCACGTTAATTGCCAGCTCAACCAGTCTCCATGGGATGTCATCACATTCCCCATAAATGAAGAAGACGATATTACTCTACTTCCTCCTCCTCCTCCTCCACCACCGGAACCGGCACCGTCTTCTTCTTATCAGGTCACTCTAATAAATCTCCTTTTATTCCTCCCCTTTACCCAGATCTATACAATACCCATTTTGTTTATCCAATGTCCCTTCATATTTTTGTGGCTCAGCTTTAAGTTTAGGTTTTTACTGAGAGCACCCACTAGGGTTACTTAATGAATCTCAATCCCACCATTTCTGTCGTGTATTTAGCTTTCTTCATTCAATTTGTTTCATGGGTTTTTACTGTTTCGCCTTATTATCCACCGCACAGTTTGTATTCTTTTAAGAACTTTCTCAATAAACTTTTTTTTTTTAAATAAAATCATTTGCTGCAGTTGGATGGATATGATAGCTACGCTGTAAATGGGACCTTTTATGATTCTGAACAGAGGTAACTTTTCGACTATTACATCAAAATAAATTTTACTAGCAGAATCGTTTTATATTTCAGAAAACGATAATTAGGAGATTTTGAAATTTTGGCGGAACAGTTGGGTATAATATAGATCGTTGGATTTTGACTCAAATGCAATTGGTTGTAGTGTTGAGTTAGCATTGATTTTTCTGTAGCATTACGTCAATGAAGCTCGATGATGACAGGGAGATGAATTGTTTTAGCAATAATAATGTCGCTGATGTACCTGCTGATTTCGATCATTTTGAGTCGAAAGAGCAAGACGAGGAGATAATAGAGGAGCTAGGGTTGGAGAAAGATAATAATATTACAACAATGTGCTGCAAAAAAGACGGAAAGGTATGGCAATGCAGTAGAGAGGCAATAAAAGGGCATACTTTATGTGAACACCAGTTTGCTCAAGTGAAGAAGCATAGTAGCAACTCAGCTCATTCTACTACTACTATTAACTCCGACACCAAAATTAAGCAGGCTGCAGCGGCAACCGAGAGTACTCCGAGTTCTCGCTGCCGCCCCCATCGTCCGGAGAAATCGTCGTCTTCGGAATTTTACTATTATTCGGGTTTTGGTCCTTTATGGGGCAAGAAAAGAGGTCCATCGACTGGGAAGAATAATGCAGGTGAAATATACTCTAGTGACAGTACTACTCACGGGGCACAATCTTCATCTTCTCAAATGGATAATGAAGGATTTGACTATATTGAAGACGATGATGATGTTGAAAACTGTAAGATCAAAAGAGCTCGTAAGCCCATTAAAGCTAGGTCACTCAAATCTCTAATGTGAAATTCAACAGCAATTTAATTTCTAGCTAGTGTACTAGTGCTTTTTGGTCGACATGTGTGTTGTGATTATCGTAGAATGTTGTTACTTTTTTTAGGGTATTGATTTCTTATTACTTATAAAAAACAAAAACAAAAACAAAAAACAAAAAGAAGATGATTTTAGTTTGATGGTTGTAGTGTTCTACCCTAGGTGACATTAGCTTTAATTTGCTTCAGTGTAGCCTTGGCATGTGTGGCGGATGTTTATATGTAGACGTCCTTGTGTTGGACAAATCTAAATAAGGATAAAAATGTAATTTCATGCTCACTTTTGTTTTAACGGATATTTCGTTTGAATTGTAACCTTTTCAGTCCAGTGTGTGTGGTATGCGGCGGTAAAATCGTAAGTATGTGTATCAGGTTAATTAATACTCCTTCCCCATTTATATGATATAGTTTGATGGGTATGAAATTATAAAAATAAAAGAAGACTTTTGAATTTTGTCCTAGCTCGAGTTCAAACACTTATGTATAATTGATGTGGGAGAATCAACACCCATTTGCACGCTCAGGACATGACATCATATCATGTTAAAATAGATTCTGGATCTAACACAATCTCAAAAGCTAGCTCATAAAAAAAAGATTATTTTAATTCATATAAAGAGTCCAAACACCTATCCACATGTGGGAGAACCAACATTAAACTACAGAAATGTATATATATTACAAAATTTTCTCGAACAATCAACTTTGCCGAAATATATAAGGTATAAGAGTTCAAAAAAGATAATATTCTGTTTGAATTAAGTATATTAATCTGTCTCCCACATTATATAACGCCATACACTATTTGGAGTCAAGCTATATTTTTATTCTTTGACCACTAATTGTTTGTTGCAAATATTTTGATTATTTTATAAAATGAAATATGTCATTTGTTTGTTACTATGTAAATTTTACTGAGAAAATATAATCTTAAATTTGGAGTCGAGCTATATTTTTATTCTTTGACCACTAATTTTTGCAAATATTTGATTATTTTATTAATGAAATATGTGATTTGTTTGTTATTACGTAAATTTTACTGAAAAAAATGTAATCTTACGGAATCAATACCTAAATTCACATAAATTTTTAAAAATGCAATTTTCTTTTGTCTATTACATTGAAATAATTGTGAGAATACTTATGTGTAGTTGGATAGACCTCCTCGCTACGTTAACCAAATAAAAATAAGGATAAAAATGTAATTTCATATGTTTAGTACTTACTAGTTTCAACGAATATTTAGCTTGAATATTTAAACATTTCTCATCCACTACTGCTGCTTCGGCATGAATCTGTACAAAATACAATCTCTCCGTCACTTTATAGTCATAAAGATATTAACATACTAATTACTTAGTGCTAAAGACTAAACCGAAAATTTTAGTTGGTTAATCTTTGAAATGGAAATAATATTGAAACTCAGTTGCAATGGAGAAAAAATATCAATAAAAATTCATATAATCGACCCAACCTATTAATTAATATTGTTGGTTGTTGTAAGTTGTAACTTTAGGGGCCTCAAGTAGTTCATGTATTCTTTTTATTTATGTTGGGTAGTTTTGCTCTATGGTACTTTATAAAGTAGTACGGGAAGTATATAACTATTACAAGTATTCGAAAGGATAAACAGATATTCAATAGTTCAACTAGTAATTTGAAATTACAATTGTTACACAAGTAAAAACTGGAAATTCCAGTTTTGTAGAAGACGGAAAAATGTAAATCGTTTTTGCTGAGTCGAGTGTGGCACTCTGTCCTTAAGACAATATTGCCCCGTATGTATCCTTTATACGTTCTGGACAATTTGTCTCCCAAGATAAAACAGCAATGGAACACTTGAGCAAAGGAAACTCAAGAGCTACCGTGAAGAATATTGAGTAACGAAATGATGCCTTGGAAGGTGTAGGAAGAAACTGTTTTTGTTGTGTATTTTAGGTACCTTTGTTTCTTTGCATCTCTTCTTGTTTTTCGTGCATATGTCTTCGCCCTCAACAATGGTGTAATGGGGTGTTTATATAGGTGAGGGAGGGGTCGTTTTGTCGCTGAATCGCCTCCATAATAGCCAAATAATGGCCATTATGGAGGTAGTAAAGTCACCAACATAAATGGTGAAAGATTGCCAACGGATTGGCCATTATTGGAGGTGTAATTCAGCCAAAATAAATGGTGAATTGAGAGCTTGGACGCTTCGCTACGACCGCCGAAATTCCAACTTTCAAAACTTCATGGACCAAATCAGTACATCTTGAAACTTCAGGACCAAACTGTACATATTGAAACTTCAGGATCAAACTGCACAACCGAAAGAATTCTGGTCCAAATCGCACATCTGAAACTTCGGGATCAAACTGCATTTCGGCAAAGTTTTACGGCCCAAAGATAATATCGGTGCCCACACCACGCACACCACCACGACCAGTGAACCCGTGGACCCGAGAACCCGAGAACCCGAGAACCGAACCGGAACCCGAACCGGAACCGGAACCGGAACCCGAACCCTAACCCGAACCGGAACCCTGAACCGAACCTGAATCCGGACCGACGGCCGGCGGCGGGGCGCGTGTGGTCTTTCCTTGAACCGAAGCACATCTAGGTCCTCCCTCCTTTAAACACATGGGATACCCCTTGGGGTCCCAAACCCCAAACCAATTTCGAGTCTTATATACACAACAATTCTTTCTTCCTCTACCGATGAGGGAGAATTGAACACAACACCACACTTTCCATGCTTCAAACACCTCACTTCGTGAACCAATATCTCTTTCATTTCTCAATGAAATTTGACGATTCTTGGCCCTACGGTTATCTACGTCCTTAGTACATCATGCATGTGTGAAGAACCGGATTCTCCAACATACGTAACACTAGTGTTTAAGCCGTTAAAGTTGGTCGGTCGCAACTCCCGCCAAAGGCTAATTTCCAACAATCCCCCCCTTGAAAGAGATTTTGGCGCACTCACATGGTGCCTTTTTCATTTCACAATATTTCAAATGGACCGATGTTGCATAAGGAGAGGTAGCATCGACTTTGAACCTTCCATAGTTGAATACCATCGGACTTACTTCATCGCGGTGAGCGTGATGTCTTGAACCGTCGGTGTTTAGTGTAAGCCAAGACAATGATACCAACACAACAAATTCCCTTACTCTCTTCTTCGTAATGTTTTGTCCGTTTTGGCCATGGACAACGTCTTGGATTCTTAAGTGCGTTCATTTTGAGGCGGCCGTCCTCGCACTTAAATAGGTGGTCTCCTACAAGGTATCCTGCTATACCCCACTTCACAAGTGTTAGGAACCATTAAAAGTTTCCCAAAAACCTAACCTCAACTGTTGAGGAGCATTACGAGTTTTGAAAACTTAACCTTTACCCACACCGCAGATAGCACTTAAAGTCTATCGCGAACGGCTTTGGATTTGGTGTTTCTTTCGTAAATCACTATCCGAAGTGCTCATGCTTCCAATCAAGCGATCAATCAACCTTTACAACTTAGTTTTCCCATTGAACCAAATTACTGGGATCTCCAGTTCGTAAGGTTGGGTTTCCACTGTATTGGTCCGTATATTTTGGGTTTTAAGCCCATTCCCCTAGACAGGCAGAACACTTGATCTCCGGATAGTCCCTTAGTTAGTAAACAAGGAAGTGACACCCGTGATGATCAACTGCCATACGGTCTTATGTCTCCTGACAAATCCTGACAGATATGTCCAGACGCCGTCATCCGTGTCCTTCCTAAAGCCAACCGGCTAGCCACAGTGTATAACTGCTGAAGGCACGAGTTTTTCCCAATAAGGGACGTCCTCTAATGAGTCGTGAAGTTACTCAACTTCTTTCATGCTTTGTATAAAGCGATAAACTCCGATATCATCTTGAATCGGACGATGCAAGTTTGCTTAGAGGATTTTCCAAGATCCACCATACACATTTACTTGTGGCTTTGGTGTTCTTCAGATCTGATGTCCAGTTTGCATCACTGTGTTCTCCCAGAACCGCTGGACATCCAGAATACTATAATCCGAAGATAAGCGAATAATTCAGATATCGTCATATCCGACTTAACGCCTTCTATTGATCATGTATTAAGATTATCAGTGAACCTTAGTTCAATCGATGCATTAAATAGGACGATACCAGGTCGGTTGTAGTGTGTACAATACATTGAACTACACATGACCTGTGCATATCGCTCCTTGTCTATGGGTGCACCATGATTCCAATCGATTCTATGATTCATATCCATTGATGGCTTCAACGAGATCGCCAACTATCGACCAAATCCGTTAGATGTCTTTAGAAATCCAATTCTTAAGATGTCATCCGTGATATCCTTATCTTTCATATCGAGACTTTGTTTCAATATGACTTTTACTTTCAGATCGCTGATTCTCCAACTGTTGGCTTTCTAACTTCGTGAGTCAATGTTTCGTGGTCAGATTCATTATCTCTGTTTTATCTGAAACTTTCAGGACCAAAATGTAAACATTTCAGGGACCAAGATGAAAGTTCAGGAAGAAGACCAACAGTCCAGAAAACCAACTCTGATTCTCTTCTTCCAACTCTCCGGTTGGGAAGGTCGCTTTAACATTCATGCCACGCAGAGGCAATGGCCCATGATGTTAAGCTACTCCTGTGGAGCACATGTACAAGTAGCCGAGGCTTTGAACTCGTCAGTAGATCCATCTACTTTGTACTCACTTTTGAGTATTCTTTTTCACAACCCAAAGGTTCTTTTCCCGGAGGAAGATCAACCATAACGCAAGTATGGTTCTATATGATGTAATATATTTCTCTCTTTAGCTTCTTTCCAAAGCAGCGCTTTTGGAGATAACAATTATTTGTTAATAGTCCATGGTTCGTTCTTAACCATACAAGCTAGAAGGACTGGAACAAGTCTTTGTCCCCTCTTTGCTCCGTCTTGGTTCAACATCTAGAATTCCTGAGTTCTGCAGATCTGAAATATTGAGTTAGGATAGCTGAGAACTTTCGAGTCCTGTAGATCCTAACGTCTAGTTCCTGACGGCCAGCCCTCGCGGGTTCTTGTTAACCTTGAGCAATTACTCCTTTTCCTTTTCAAGGAAAGTTATCTTATAAGAATTTAGCATTCTTTGACGCCAAGAGGCGATAAGTACTCTTGTTATTCTGAGATCCGGTGGATATGTAATCTACGCCTTAGGTCGAACTTGACTGTTTTGTAGTCCAACTTCTACCAGGCCACCCCACATCACAACTTTTGTATGTGAGATCCTTTTCATGTCTCACACGGAGAGTTATCCTTATCCTTATGCGGAGTTCTCGCTGAGAATCGCATTAGCGTAAGGATCGCCTTACCACATAATTTAGGCGTACGGGTTTGCGCTTGGCTAACACCGTTAGACTGAGGTGAGTAATGAACAGTCGTTTAATGGACGCTGCTTCACATTCTCCCCCTCTATCGCTATGAATTTCGCAATCCATAGGCTTAGTTGATGTTCAACTTCTGCTTTGTAGCGCTTATCCGCTTCAACAACTTCATCTTTGCTTTTTAACAAACAAAGGATTCCATACGTTGTACCATCATCAATGAAGATCACAACGTACTTGTCTCCCCCCTCTATTTTGTATAAACTTCAAATCACCCAAGTAGGTGTGACTAAGTTCTAGAGGAGCGGTGCTTCTTTCGCTATTCCCTTGACGGAATTTGGAAAGGTGATTTTGCCTCTTCGCCTACCTCACATCACATTTTGAGGGTTTATGTCGAAAGAAGGCAACAATCTCAACTTCGCTAGCTTTTGAATGACTTGCTATTTAACGTGTCTTAATCTAAGATGGCATAGATGCACGGATTACAAATATATCATTCATTCATTTCTGACGTCTTGTACCATTCTTAGTTATTACGCACTGTTGGAGTAGTCTCAAACCGGCTTGACCAACAAGCGTCCCTTAAACCAAGTTAGGAATCAGAACACCTCTTTTAGAGTGATCTCATTCCCTGAAGTCCTATTGAGGACAACCTCTCCACCCCCTTTGATTTTAGAGGTGGCGTTGGTTGACATGAACAACCGCTTGCCCGTGGTTAGGCGTAACTGGATCATATGTGATCTCGATACTGCCCACTCGCAGCTTGCTTTGGCATCGAGTGTCCAATTTCTTTCTTGCCTTTCTTTAGGCCTTCGATCATTTAAGACTGGAAACTCGGCCCACCACACTAGGTGTCCATTACTTTTCCTATGAAATGAATTCGCCCCACTCCAGTCACCGGAGGCTTTGTATGACTGAGTGTCCAATATAATCATATCAAAGGAATTTTGGCCCACTCCCAGTCCTTGAGGCTTTGTATGACCCAGTGTCCAATATCATCATATCAAAGGAATTTTGGCCCACTCAGCCGCCTGAGGCCGAGTGTCCAATATCATCCTATGAAGGATCTTACGCCAAATAGTATAGCGGAGTTCTACGTCTTTAACTTTTAGACTTCTTCCGTTATGATTGGTGCCCAGATAATTCTTGGCGCTTACTTAAGAGTTGTAACGATTTTACGCCTGATCGGTGGATCTTACTCCCTCGTATGTGCGAACATACTTTACCCACTTTTAATAATTACACTTAAAGGAACGGATCTTTTTAAGATGCTTTACAATCCAATCTTTAAACGGAAAAGAAGATGAGATTAAACTTCTGATTTTTAAAGCGTAAGGAATATAAATTATTTTCATATTCCTTCTTACTTTAATCCATTTTTAATCAGACATCATTTAATCTTTATTCTTGACAAGTAAGAAAAATACTCATCATCTAATCTTTATTCTTGACAAGTAAGAAAAATACTTATCCCAATTTCGGATTCTGGCTCACTTCAGTCACTTCATCGGTGAGTGTCCAGTTCCTTCTTACCATTATTCGGATCTTTTGTCCTGGGGTAGATACAGCCTTCACTGCAAGATAGAAGTACATCTTCAGTCTTCTCCTCTTGTCCCAGTTGACATCCTCAGGCTCTCGAGAGCGCTTGTTCCCACCAGTCTTGGTAGTGGTGACACTATGAATACGTTCATCATCATCACTCTCTTCTACCAGAAAACCATTTCCATATCCCGATTTGGTCACACAACTTTTGACCGACATCTTTCGAACACTAATAGTAATACTATACAATATTGTCTTAAGTTGTTGGGTAGTTTTGCTCTATGGTACTTTATAAAGTAGTACGGGAAGTATATAACTATTACAAGTATTCGAAAGGATAAACAGATATTCAATAGTTCAACTAGTAATTTGAAATTACAATTGTTACACAAGTAAAAACTGGAAATTCCAGTTTTGTAGAAGACGGAAAAATGTAAATCGTTTTTGCTGAGTCGAGTGTGGCACTCTGTCCTTAAGACAATATTGCCCCGTATGTATCCTTTATACGTTCTGGACAATTTGTCTCCCAAGATAAAACAGCAATGGAACACTTGAGCAAAGGAAACTCAAGAGCTACCGTGAAGAATATTGAGTAACGAAATGATGCCTTGGAAGGTGTAGGAAGAAACTGTTTTTGTTGTGTATTTTCGCAATCGCTTTTGCAGCATCTCTCATCGCTTTTCGTGCATATGTCTTCGTCCTCAACAATGGTGTAATGGGGTGTTTATATAGGTGAGGAGGGGCTGTTTGTCGCTGAATCGCCTCCATAATAGCCAAATAATGGCCATTATGGAGGTAGTAAAGTCACCAACATAAATGGTGAAAGATTGCCAACGGATTGGCCATTATTGGAGGTGTAATTCAGCCAAAATAAATGGTGAATTGAGAGCTTGGACGTTTACGCTACGACCGTCGAAATTCCAACTTTCGAAAACTTCATGGACCAAACTGTACATCTTGAAACTTCAGGGCCCAAACTGTACATATTGAAACTTCGGGATCAAATCGCACAACCGAAAGAATTCTGGTCCAAATCGCACATCTGAAACTTTGGGATCAAACTGCATTTCGGCAAAGTTCTCTGCCCAAAGATAATATCAGATGACCACAGCCACCACGACCGTGGACCCAAACTTGAACCGGACGGCAAGGCGGCGGCGTGTGTTCTTTCCTCGAACCGAAGCACATCTAGGTCCTCCCTCCTTTAAACACATGGGATACCCCTTGGGGTCCCAAACCCCAAACCAATTTCGAGTCTTATATACACAACAATTCTTTCTTCCTCTACCGATGAGGGAGAATTGATCACATACCACACTTTTCCATGCTTCAAACACCTTACTTCGTGAACCAATATCTCTTTCATTTCTCAATGAAATTTGACGATTCTTGGCCCTACGATTATCTATGTACTTAGTAGATCATGCATGTGTGAAGAACCGAATTCTCCAACATACGTAACACTAGTGTTTAAGCCGTTAAAGTTGGTCGGTCGCAACTCCCGCCAAAGGCTAATTTCCAACAATTTACTTATTTGATACTTATATATTTGGCAGGGGAGGGATAGGATATATGGACAGAAAAGGGAAAAGATCGGCGTTAACGTAAATTAAACTGGAATTAGTATCGCTAGTAACTTTGTTTCATAATGACGTTTCACTTATATTTGTTTTTTTTTTCAGTTTATGAAATTATTACTTATTTGTTATCTAGAAAGTAATTAATATATCATCATTTATAAATTTGGAGCATTATGCAATAAATACGGAGTACTACTTTGATATCGAAACTGACTTGACAAATATATCCAATTAAACAGCAGTTAGATCATAAGGGAAGTACAAGCAACCAATGGATTAGATCATAAGGGAAGTACAAGCAACCAATGGATTAGATCATAAGGGAAGTACAAACAATCAATGGATTAGATCATAAGGGAAGTACAAGCAATCAATGGCTTAGGATGATCAGTTGAATATCTTTATAAAAAAAAAACTACATATAAGTCAAAATTAATATTTTAGAGCGAATCGATAATGAGAAACAACTGGAGTAATAGAATTGGTGTGAGGTACTTAATAAGTATATACTATTAAATATTGATTATTGAATACTCTTAACAAAAAATTCTTACTTGAACATTACGAGCAATGACGGGTTGATGATTAGTGAGAGCAATCATACTACCATAAATGACCAATTCATTATGATCTCATCATATCCACTAATGGAATTTAAGATTTGTCACTACTCAGTCCAAATAAAAATATAACGAAACCATGCAGAACCATTATACAAAACAGTCATTGTGTGATTTGTGAGCGTCTTGATTTATGTTTTTCATGCAGTTAATTTCATTTGCTTTCAATTACATTTCACTATCTTTTGAAAATGAGTCCGGCCCCTAAATGGCATGATTTTGAAGATTAAAATGGTATGTCAAATTTTTTACCTACCAAGTTAGGTTGTTCGTTGGTTAATCCACGAATTGCAACCTCTTTTGACGGCAACGTTAAACGTTGTTTCCTTCCTTAAAAAAAATTAATTTTTTTACAGTTCGTGAGCTAATTATCGAACTGCAATATAAACATTTTTTAAGAAAATTATTAGGATTCGCGTAATGACTTGCGAAGTACAAAAAAACGAAAATTCTTTTTTGTTTAAATTACAGTTCGTGCAGTCCATTTTGAGGTATTTTGCTTAAAGCTAATTCTGAAGAAAGGATAAGTTTGTTCAACAGGGGTTGGACTTGGTGCTGAAGAAGAGTAAAAAAAATTTGGGAAGACGAAGTACAGTAGCCCGAAGGTAAACAATTTTTTGTAATTCGCTACATACTTAGCTATTTGTTTACCTTCACAAGGAACATTTCCTTGATTATTTATTTCCATACATTTGCAATATATTTTGTTGAAAAGGTAAAATCTAATTACCTTTATACTAAATGATCATATTCTAAAAGTTTTGAGGTAATCTCCAATTTTAATCCATTTTTTATTTTAAACTACAAGTACCTGAATACACCAGCCAAAACAAACTCTTTATGTGGATGGAGTATAAGTAAGAAACCAGAAATATAAAGAAGTTACAAAGTTCTCCAAATTAAAGGACGAAAATTCAAACAGAATTGGACTAACAATCCAAAATATAGTAGGAGAAAATTCCATGGAAGTAGGCCTCACTGCAAAATTTTCTTTCTGCTTTACTGCTTAACATGTAATCCTTAAAGCACCATACTTAACTGCATAACCAACTACTTATGGAGCAATTAAAATCTGTTAATTTCCAAAAACTTTTACAAGATAAAGAGTTAAAACAAACCCACAATTTGAAGATGAGGGTTTTGACCAGGTAGGTTGATTTAGCCTTATCAATTTCAAGAACCCCAGCCTTGACAGCAAAATCCTTTGCCAGAAGCTGCTCAACAATCCTCTTCCCGGTGCTCCCAGTTGCACCAGCAACAAATATTTTCTTCTTTTCACTGATAAGGTTGCGTATAACATACCTTGTGATCCGACCCTTTCTCGTACCTCATCCATAGCGGGAGCTTAATGCAATGGATTGACTTTTTTACTGATATCCACTTCCTCTTTTCCTTCAATTTCACTTCCTTCTATCTGTAATCAACAAAATACGAACACCAAACAATTACCCCACAAATAGCAGAAGCACATTTTCTAGGAATATCACGTAATCTTGAAAATTGAAAGGAAAATGTAACCTTTTTGAGTTTTTGTAGAGAAGACACTTACATTAGCTGCTCTGAGACGGAAAGAGTTGATTTTGTTGTCAAAAAGAGTAACAGAGTACGGTTTAGAGGTGAAAGAAAAGGCAGAGGTTGTAAGGAAGAAGAGACCAGTGGTAGTAGCCATGATTTTTCTAACTTGGTACTCCTGCCAATTAGTGTAGCTTTCAGTTTTCCTCCTATTAGACTTACGGATATATCGGTTCGGTTCGATTTTATATCCGAAAAATATGAACCGAATAAAAATTAATTTTTTTAAAAACAAATCGAATACAACTTTTTTTTTAAAAAAAAACTGATATGTTCGGTTTATATCGCCGAACGTATCGGATTATATCGGTTTTTTCTAGTGGGCCGGGTCGGATCGGGTCGAGGAATTTTTTTTTATATTTAATTTCCAAAACTGAAATTGACATTCACAACTACACTACCATGAAATTTTGATGTTGAAATCTATTGTGTATCGTGAGATGTTTACTAAAGAAAAAGAAAAATTAGAAACCGATTTGGGGGAAAACACAAATTGATTGGAAAAATGAACGTTTTCGTAAAAATTGGCTGAGCAAGGCAGTTTGGGCCGGCCCCGTCTCAAAAAAATACCCAAAATAAAATAAAATTCGGGTAAAACGGACATCCGAGCGCAGAGTTATGACCATTTAAAGTTTCACTAATTTACAACTACTTTCTCTCTACATTTTATGTCAATGCTTCTGTGATATGTTAATCAAGTTCATGTCGCATTCGAATTCCATAAAAGCTTCATAGATTGACTTCAATGGCTATGATTCAAGAGATAGTAGTAGCCTAAAATAAAAAATAAAAATAATTATATATTTAATTCAATTTTTTCGGTTTGGTTCGTATTTAAAATTAAAAAACCGAACCGAATCACTAAATCCTGATTCGGTTCGGTTTTTCAAAAAAAAAAATAAGAAAAAACCGATCCGAATTTCGGTTCAATTTTTTCTCAATTTTTTTTGTTCTCCGAATTTTTTGCCCGCCCCTAATAAGACTTCTCAAACTTGTTTGGTCCCATGAATCATTATCTTTTACCTTTCATTCTGTTTTACTCCCTCCGTCTCAAGTTAACTTGTGTTTTTTTGGTTTACACCCTCTTAACAAATATTAATTAAGAGTAGTATTTTATCTTTATTTATATTTAAGTTATAATATTTTTCTTTTAAATATATATTTTATATATGTACCATCTTTATTAATGACATAGAATAAAATAGAGAAAAAATAATTAATTATGCCTTAAACTGTTAAAATGATAAATAATTATTTGAGATAATTACCATGATAAATAATTTGAGAAGGAGGGATTATTGCTTTTCAACAAAAAAGCTTTTTAAAATGTATTCATTTCAGAATTTTATTAAATGGAAAAGATGCTAATTAGTTTCTCCTTTTTCATGTGATAAATATCTTATCCTGCAAATTTTCATGGAAACCTGAAAATTAATTTCACTATATTATATTTCATCTATACGGTTATTAAAATGATTTAGTTTGGTTCGTGAACAAGTTATAATGAGATTATGATATAAAATTAAATAATTATGTGATTGTTTAATGAAAATATTTTTATTAGACTAAAAATAGAATATACTTGGATATAATATAAAATTTAAACACATGTTTGATTTTACAGATAAACTTGCATAAATTTTTATTTTCAGCTTTAATCTTGATTTTCTTAACAGGAAAATCATGTTATTCTCCTATGTCTAACAGTTTAGTCTCTAACAGCTTTAATCATTTTGCTGTTGTATTTCGGAATTAGTAAACCCCGAGTGTGCTATAAAAATAATATCATATTATGGTGTAGAATTTACTTATGTTGAAATTGAAAGTGGGTAAAATAATCTCACGATTAAAATGCATTTGGATTCTTTTTGTGACTGAACTTGGCATCCAATGTGTATATATAAACCTTGCTAATATTTGGAATTAACCGACTTTACATTTCTGTCCGACTATACGGAAAGCCGATCGTGATTTTTTAACGTAACCTGATCTTATTTTTCGTTGTTTCAAGTTTCTTTTGACCTTTTTGATTAGAGACTAAACTGTTAGACCGTCAAGAAAAAACAGGCCCATTTATTAGAGAAGTTAACAAGATTATCAATGTGGTTTTAGGCCTAAGTCAGGCAATGCCTACTAATAACGAGGTATATAGACATTCTCACGTGACTAGCAACTTTTCAATCAAGGAGACATTCTGGCTAAAATTAAATAGCTGATGGTCATAGTAAATTGAACATTACACAATGCATACCCCTAATTGGTTTCCTAAAAACAGGAAAAGTAAGATTCATATGCTTCATCAGTACATCTGTATTTCAAAGTGGGGGGTAAATAGAGGAATACCATACTACTATCAAAGACAAAAAAAGTTTTAGTTCAACAACCAAGGGTATCCCCCATATAGTTAGGCTTGGGTCATGCATCAGAAAGGAGAGAACTGCACTTGGAGCTTCAATTAGACTGATTTACATGAAGTAAACTACATTGGTATCACTATGTATCCACAACTGGCCTTTATCTTGCATCATCTGCACATTAGAGCACTTTCCACTATTAGCTGTTTAACCTTCAAAAACTATGTTATCCAAGTAACAGACATTTCAGTGTTGCCTACTTGTGAAAAAAGAGGTGGATCTAAACATACATTTGAAACCTGGACATCAAAAAAATTGTAATCAAAGGACTTGCGTACCTCTAATAATTTCTCTATCTCCACCTTTGAGTAAGGTACAGGCGCTCCATTGTTGACAACACTCTCTACATCAGCAGCAACTGAAATTTGTTCCACATGTTGTGAGCTCCTGTGCCTACCTAGCACTGCACTGAATGCTTGCAATCTGCAAGTCCAGAGATGTTAGATTCCATAATTCCTGGAGTACAAAGAAATGCATTCAATGATCAATTAGTTAATCACACAGGAGATATGCTGACTTCAGCTGCCGGAGTATCATCAGTTTCCATTGCTTCACTGCCACTTTACAAAGAAGAATGCAAAAGAAAACTTTAGAAACATAAACATTAGAAGGAAACATATTGTAATAGATAAAACAAACTAACACCATATAGATAGATCAGCAAGGGAATGAAATGTGAGGAAGTTGCAATCCAGCGTTGTTTACTTGATGCCAGAACTTACCAGTAATCAGAAAACCACTTACCAAAAATTAATATGTAGCAGATAAACAAGATATCCGCAGAGTAAAAAAAAATTGATAGTAGCTGAAGCATGTTAGTAACTCACCCAACTCCCCCGGCTTCATGATGAGCTGATTCGTCACCAGCATCATGCTCAGCTCTGCGTTTACGAGTTGAAGCATTATTACCAGCAATGCATCATGGTCAGCGCTGCGTTTCTTCTCCAATTCCTTTTCTCTTTCTTGCTCACGTTCCTCCATCTCAGTCAGTTCTTGATGATATATGGCAAAATGTAGAACTTGAAGAACAGCTTCTACATCAGACTTCAAAACCTGCAAGAAAAGATATTGAAACAAATTTTGAGCAAAAGAAAATCCATTCAGTGCAGACAACCACGGCATGAATGAAAGCAGAACATACTCAGTGAACCTCTAGTCCTGGGTAGTCATATATGGAGAACTTCAATCTTTCTATGTAGGACTTGTAATCAAATAAGTTTTTCACCTGTCTCCTCAACTTCAGCTTGGCATGGGCAGTTGAGAGCCGAATAATTGTTTCCAAAGTTCTGGCAGTAATTGGAAGTGTTCCTCCCCCAGTCTATTGGAAATTCAGACAAATCAATTACATCATACAAAGAACATAACAAGATCGTTATCTGGATAACAGACATCAAATACCAACCTTTGCATTTGTACTGGCACTCTCCTAAGCTCTGCATAAGCTGTAGCTATGTTATCAGATGCCTACAAATGGTTTATATTAGAAACTTCAGCAAGGGAGCAGTACATCAGTCAAGTTTCATGTGAGATGAAGCTAAAGTATGCCTAACATTCATTAAATTTTAATCTTAAAAGTTTGAAATTTAAATTCAAAAGGCATAAATAATTAATCCTGCACGTATAAGCAATGATGCTATCATGAAATTGCACAAGGTACGCTAAATTACCTCATCAGTTAGCTCAGGGTGGATCCTGTTTTTAGCATAATGAATGTATGTCTTGAGGAACTGGATGGTCAGTGCATCCTTTTTACACCTACTTGAGTTTCTACCATGTAGCATCCAATTATACTTAACATACACGGGCATTTCCTCCTTGTCATTTTGCTCTTCATATCTTGAATTGTCATCTAACGTCGAGCCACCTAAAAGGTAAAATAGCTACACTTCATTCATAGACAAAAGGAGAAGGCAACGCATGGAGATTTTCAAACATAACTGCCAACATACCTCCATCTATTTGAGAACGATACCGATGCATGCGCAAAACATGCTCAGATATTTGACGATCAACCCCAGGATCCATTTGATCCAGAACAATAAACAACAAATCAAAACGAGAGAGCAGAGAGTCTGGAAGTCCAATGTTGTTTGTTGGAGTTAATAATCGGTCATACTGTCAAGAACCGAGATGGTAAAGAGAAGTTAAACAATACATATCTTAAGGCTAGTACGCATTTAGATGGACCTGTTTTGAACAACTTACAGAACCATATATGGGATTTGCAGCTGCAACTACACTGCATCGAGCATTCAAGGACGCATGGATTCCTGCTTTAGCTATGGTTACAGTCTGCTGCTCCATAACTTCATGTATAGCAACTCGATCTTGATCATTCATTTTATCAAACTCATCGATGCAAACGACACCTCTGTCAGCAAGTACCATGGCACCAGCTTCTATCCTTCTTTCTCCTATTTCCAAGTACATATTTGTCAGTTTACTCCACATACAATGTACATTCTGCTTTTGAAAAACTAAAAGATTTACCTGTTTCTTGATCAGAAGTAACTGCAGCTGTCAAACCAACTCCGGAAGAACCACGACCAGTAGTTGATATTGCTAATGGAGCAATATTCATAATTGCTCTCAGCAGCTGAGACTTGGCAACAGATGGATCACCAACCATCATCATGTTTATATCACTAGATACAGTAAAAATGGTTATGAGGACTCAAGAATCAATCTCATGTAAAGGAGTTACTGTACAATAACAAAGAATTCAATAGTTGTCTAAAGCAACTGAAGAGAAAAAAAGCTGGAATTCACATAATGCCTCCAATGGTGGTAAGGCCAAAAGGGGACCTTGACCAAAGGCAAAAGAGCATATCTTACCCTCTCAAGTGAGTTCCATTTTTCAAGTTCTTTTCAATTCCACCGAGCATGAGCAGAACTACTGCTTTCTTTATCCACAAATGCCCATAAATAGATGGCGCCAATGAATTAGCAAGAAGATCAAAAGTATCATCTCTAACAGAAATATTCTTGATGTCTTTCAGGACTTTCTGTGTAATTTGGCGCATTTGCTGACTTGTTCAAGAGACGCACATTGTTAGCTATGAGGATTGTTCTGCACAACAAAACCGATGGACAGGATTAACTACAGGAAACAACATTTAACTATTCTAAGCGCAACAAAGCAGTATTTCACTTTCAACACACAACCTGAATACACCATTCATGCTTCCTTGGCTTTTACTAGGAAGAGCTTTGTATACCGCAACAACTGCTACACGGTCTCCAGGCTTGCATGAATCAATATCCACTGTTCTAGGAAGTTGACCAGGAACCAAATTTTCAGGCACCTCTTGCATTGATAAAGTTTGATGATCTTTATATGTGCATAATCCAAACTCAGTAACTAGCAGATTGCCATTATCATCCTGCAACATAATCATTCTTGTAAAATTTCATTTTGCTAAACGAAAACCTAAATCAATTCATCATTACCCATGTTGGGTACACAGAACCAGTTGGCAGACCAACATTAGACGTGATATCTCTGTATTCACGGGCCTTGAATTTCTCAGTTGTTGGGCAAAAGTGGACACTCTTTACAACCTTTGGCCTCACAAGAGAACCTATAGATGTTGAAAGTAGCAGCTTTCATTAATAAATATAATTAAAATAGTCAATTACTAAGTGGCATCCAAGCTAAGGACTCAATATAAAACAAGAAAATGATTTATAACTTAAGAGCGACAGGTGAAATCTGTGCCTAGCATCAATGTAACTCATGTCTCTCTTTGACAAGAGATCATGAAATTTAGACGCATTTCAGTTATAAACAACAAGAAATAACGAGGACTACATGTGTTTTATATTAATAGATACTTCAGATTGCAAATATAAGCAGGAAAAAACAAATAGAAAATGGATGCTAATAATGAAACAGAGCAACAGAAGACATCACAGTCAAATAATGATGTTGGGCATACTTTATTATGTTTTCATATCAATTCTATGTATCTTTATCGTCCTTTGATGTGCTTTTGAGTTTGAATATGCCCAACTATGCTTACAACAACAACAACAGCATACCCAATGTGATCCCACAAGTGGGGTCTAAGGAATGCCCAACTATGCTTTAATCATTTAGTTTGGTGATGTAGGAAGCTAAAGGATTAAATTGGTTCAGTTTCGGACTAAAAAATGCACAATTGGATGAAGTTCTAGACTCTTGTGCTATACTTGGCTATGGCAAAAGTATGTGTGCATCAGGAAGAAGGAAGCTTGAAAATATTGGCCATATAATCCATTTAGAAGAAAAGGAGAAAGTCTAGCAGAAGAAACAAGGGCCACACTCCAGTTGCGCTATAGCACCACTATTGCACCAATTCATAAGCTCAATTCTAGTATTTTATATAACAACTTAGTATCATAAGCAATTTTGTCTAGCTACAAGACAGGCAATCTTTTCCCAATTTCATACCAGCAAACTGCACACTAGTTACTGAAACTACCAGACATCCAAAATGCTTACGTGATGCATTTTTCTGATAACAAGGAACATAGTAACCACCTTAATAGATAAAATAGGTATCTCCTGTCCAGTCCAGCGATTTGGAAAGCAATTATCATTCTTACTTAAATAATAGAACTACAGTCCTAGAATGTTCAGTGTTCATTATCCCTTTACTAGCAACTGGTACTGATATAGACATGGCCCACTACAAGCAAGCAACTACTAAATTACCTTAACTTGATTCACTAGACATAGACATGTCTTCCCCTGTCGAACGGACATGGATATGTTTCAGAGGTCATTTCAAATGGAAGGTTGTTACTAACATACAACTGTCAAACACATATCAGTTGTATCATCAGACCCAAACCTTTGTGGCATAATGTAAAACAACTAACACCCAAGTAAATGGTTCCTCATTTTCATTGTTTTCACCAATACTTGCAATACCAAATGACTCGGAAACGTATTAGGCCTTCCTACTGACTCATTAACTTCAACTCCCATGGAGTGAATCTAAGGCACATCAATTAAAACTAAATTCAGTGATCTTACTTCATTGGCTAAATTATCAATGCCAAAGTAAATATGATTAATTTAAGATCTACTCCTATATTATACACAGGCGTAATACCACAAAGTCAAAATAGATATGAGCTAGAAATGAGCACTATAAGCAAATTCAAAAGCCGTACACTTGGTGACAATGCCTTCAATGCAGACCATGGAACCAATGAAACGGGACAACAGCTCTCTTGGGGTTACTCTCCTTGAAACAAAAGGACCAGTAAACCCAACCAACACTTGCTCGCCTTCTTTAAGGTACTTGGGATTATGCGTCCGGATCATATCTGTTAAAGCATCAACCAACGGTTGCATATACTCACTTGGATTCTGATGAAGCCTATACAATTCAAGAAAAGAAAAAATTTACAAACTGAACCACCAATATCAATAACCCCAGGTAGACTTCAAATACTCAAAAAATATTAAAAATCTCGTCTTTTCCAACACTTTCCTCTCAAATAGAACCTTAAAGCTAACAAACTGGAAAAATCAAGACAATAAACCTAGGTGGTACTTCAATTTCAAAACACAAACCCAAAATCCCTCTTCAATTCATAAAAAAAGATTAAACCTGCGAGCCAAATCAGAGTCTTCTCTGTCATTGTAGAAATCAGCGAGATCCATAATAACACGACGCCTGTTGTTGTTAATCATAGATTCAAATTCCTTCTTTAACTCCGTATCCAGCTCCTACAAAAAGAAATGAATCAACAAATGCAGAAGCAAAGAATTAAACAAATACAACTCAGAGTCCGTCAAATAACGCAAAATTATATCAAGTAGAAACCATGTGAAGAAAAATCTTACACTTTGTTCAAATAACTTGAGGAAAGTTCGCTTGTGCGAAGCCCTGACCTCATCGTTTAGATCCATGGGGAATAGTGAGTGTCGAAATTGGGGGTTTCAGATTTTGGCGGGAAATTATGGGTTGAGTTTGGCGGGAAGGAGAGCCCATCTGATCTGCTTCCTCTTTTTTTTCACTTTATTATCCGTCCAAAAGAATGTAAGTACTACGTAATTGTTGTACAATTTGAAAAATTAAATAGTTTCCAAAGTACTTTTAAGGGTTAATATTATTTTTGATTCGATAGTTATTGGTGCATTCTGATTTAATCTATGTGATATTGAATTTAGAACACTAATTTTCAACTAATTAAATTGCACAAGTTTTATCAATTTATTTGTAAATAATCATAAATTTATCATAATTACTCTTATATTATGTTGAGTTTCTATTGTTACTCTATATGCAGTGGTTATATAGTTCTATAAATAATCGTTTAATTATTTGAATGTTAAATATATTGGGTCATATATCAAGAGAACCAAAATAAAAATTTATCAATAACTTAAGGACCAAAAGTATTTTTAGGTGCTAAAATTGATTTTATAAATAAACATTAGATGTTCGGATAAAAGGGTTTGGAATTGATAATAAGCAATTGATCTATTCGGTAAAAAATGTTGATAAGTGTTCTTTTGTTAAAAATGACCAAAATACTCTTTACATTTATACAAAAAATAATAAATTTAAGAGTATTCTTTGGTAGAACATAAGAAATATTGCTAGCCAATTATAATAGAAATGTTCAAATCAATTTGTACGCATTTCGAATATTTCATTGGGTACATATTACCTTCCACCATGCAGTGTATGAGAAAAAAGTCACCTCCTATTTTTTATATTTATTTTTGCTTTTGCTAGAATTGGACTAATATCTTATGGTTCTTCTTTCACCTTATTGATCAGCGGGCCACACCTATAAATAAATACTTATTCATTGTTTTGATTTTGGTTGGTATATATAGTGTCAACTGTCAATTATCTCCCATTAAATAATAAAATATAAAATTATAGACAGAATAAAATCTTCCACCTAATAAACTATTTTTTTTTGGATTTGAAGCTTTCCGTCTATAATAGTACGTCATGCCATTGCCTTACATGAGACATGTCACATGTGGAAGCCACGAAGTGAAAATAGGGAGACATTTTGAATATAGTTTAAAGTTTAAACAGGCCATCTAAAAGTAACGCATAGAAGTACTTCTAAAAACATAGATAAATAAATTTTATCCTAAATTAACTCGTACATTTAACCAAGCAAATATTAATCCAATATACTTATTAATTAGATTCATTTTAATGTATCTAAACACTGATTAGACGTCGTAAGTATGATGTCATTCACCGAATTTGGATTTGGACCCTGTCCAATGTCCATATCAATATCAATATCAAATGGCTGTCCCTCATAACTCATAAATGAGTCAACTTAAAAAGAACAACAACCGCCATCTACTTGGTAAGCTAAACAACCACCAATTAATGGGATATAGTACAGTAAATGAATGTAGTTGGCTTATACAACTTGGCAGATGTGAAGTGTGCGTATAATGGAAAATATTTGATGAAATTAAGTCTTTTTTATATATATATATATATATTTGATAGATTGAAGTCAATTTGCTTCACTATTATCTCAACTCTTAACTTCATATCTCTAACACTCGAGTATCATCAAGACACTATCCATCAAATGGAAAATTAATCAGGTGCCATCACACAGAGCTATTAACCATAGCATCTTTGATATCTCTTGCATGTGAAAAGTAAAAATGTTCATTCCTATGAACTACAAGACAAAAACTGTTCGTACATAAAAGAACTGACAATTGTTCATCTCTCGTCGTGCCTAGCAAATTGCCACACAGAGATGAAACAGCCACTGTATCACAGTACCCCCCCCCCCCCTCTATATTGAACCAGAAGATTGCTCTAGCTAAAGTAACCTGAATTAAGGCTTGAATGCAGAAAAGGCGACGACAGAGTTGTGACCACCAAAACCAAAGGAATTAGAGATTCCTGCATATGAAAGAAATTGATGTTACTAGCATTTATTTGGATTTTTGAAAGTTGGGACATTAATCATAAGAATAATGTTTATTTATAACAAAATATTATGTCATAATTTAAAGCGTATCATACCAACATTCACTTCATGCTGTTGTTTTTTGTTTGGAACAGTATCAAATTCCACTGAAGGTTCACGATTCTGCAATATTCATTGCAATTAGAGATTTGCAAATGAAGAATGAGCATAACAACCAATATATTATATGCAAGTTAGAAAATATAGAAGAAGAACGCACAAATTGGTTAATTGAAGGATGAACCCAGCCGGTTGTAATAGCTTTAATTGATGCGATAGCTTCCAGACCACCAGCAGCACCGAGGCAATGCCCTATCATAGACTGGAACAAAATGGGAAAAACTTGAAAGATGAACATACTGCAAAAAAGCACTGATAGATTCGAATAAATGAAGAGATACATTAAAATGTAGACAGAATTACCTTGGTTGCATTCATTTTGATTCCTGAGGTGTTCTTGAAAACCTTCTTAACAGCATTTACCTCGGCTAGATCACCAACAATGGTGGAAGTTGCATGAGCATTGATGTAGTTGACCTAAAAAGAAAAGAAAAAAAGAGAACATCAATTCAGCAATCAAACTCAAATTTTTACTTTTAGCAAAATCTACCCAATACATTCTGTACCTCTCACCAAAGACTAACACATCATCGAAAGCTGAATGTTTCAAGTACCCACCTAAACTAGGTTCTAAGGTTCTGGATAACCAATGTAAACAGAGAATTTCACTTTCGGCTGTTTCGTCATCGACAAGACGACAACAACAATGACACTCAATCCAAACTAGTGGCGGCCGGCCAGCCATATGAATTCTGAATATCCTGTTCTGCTTGAATATCATAAAAAGGATTACTGATTTTAAATCTTCTCAATCTCACGAATATCAAAGAGTACTACACGCAAGGACAATTCTAGGGTTCTATCGAAATGCAAACTTTGTTAATTCATCAACAGAATGGTTGGAGAAAAAATGAAGGTTGTATCCATTCTCATTAATGGCAGTTCTAACAAATTCCTTTGAAAGATGGTAAAGAATAAACAAGAAAGTCTGGATTATTTTAGAGCAAAATGAGAGCAACAAAGCTGCACCCTTCACAGATAGCATGGTGATTCTAAAATGTTGCTGTATCTTAGGCATTCCTCTTGCGGTTTCAAGCAGTGTTAGTGTCATGGCTCAAGATCAACAGATAAATGTAGGTTCAGTAGTGGGAAAAGTTAATAAGGATGGTCGATAGAGTAGTACTCTAACCTGCCCACAGATTTAGTAACCCTCTTTTGCACCATGCCAGCTTAGATGAGGAAAAAAATTGACCAATTTCAAAGGTGCTTTTGTAAGAGTAAACAGGGGTGGCTCAACAAAATTTGTGGCCTAAAGCTAAACCTGAATAAAAGGCCGTAAATATATTCCTTTTGTTTTATTGCATGTGTCTTAGTTTGACTTGACATTAAGTTTAAGAAAGTAAAAATCTTTTGAATCTGGCTAAAGGTGTGTATAACATACTAAAAATCTTCTTTGAATCTTGTAGTCTTAAACATGGCATATCATTCTTATAAAAGAGTGTTATTAAGGCTAAAACAGAAAATATGATTAGAAACTTATTAAATATGAAAGATGCATTTTAATTAAATACGCTAAAAAGAAAAGTGAGACGCACAAATTCAGGTCGAGGAAGTATTTGATACGACTCATATATATATATATATATATATATATATATATATATATATATATATATATATATATATATATATATATATATATATATATATCTTTGTATATTATTTGCGAATCTGACAAAAAGCATAAGAAAGAATAAAAAAGAATGTGTACTTCAAATTATTTACAACTCATTTGGACAATACTTGTTTGAAGTTAAAAGATGAATAATTGAAATAGAGAAAAGAGTATTTGAATGTTGAAACTATGTTTGCACATGAATTTCACTTGGAAAAAAGTTAAATTTTATGAGTTAAAATTATTATTTCACCCTAAAATTAACTATAAAGGGCACCCCGGTGCACTAAGCTTCCGCTATGCGCGGGGTCCGGGGAAATTAAATATATATTGTATATATCACATAATAATATTTAGTAATATTAGTACTTTGGAGCCTTAAAATGTTTGGGGCCTAAAGCAAGTGCTTTACTTGCTTTAGTCTTCAGCCGACCCTGGTCCTCTATGCCATGGCAGATACCTTTCCGCAGAAACCATAATGATGCTGTTCTAATTGTTGTTATAATTTTCTATCATAACTACTGCTTGTTAGATTCGAATACACGTTCAGGGTATACTTTGATGACACTTATCTCTCACGGTATATTATTGTTTATTGAAAATTTTAAGAAATTCATGTGTTTTTCTTTATTGAATACTAGTAGGTTGTTTATTGGAAGTACTACAAATTTTGTATTTTTATTTAAATATGTGTATCCTGTTATGTAAATATTACTAATAATAGGTTTGAACTATAAATATTAATTATATATGTTATTATAATTTATATTTATTAAAAACAATCTTTTATAATCAATTTATAACTTAAGGTGACAAATTGATTTGTATATCAATTAATTTTAAAATAAAAAATAATCATTATTTTTTCACTAAACATATCAACGGTTTATTCTTCGTTTGAACACTTCTATCTAAACACGTAATTGTTTATTCTTAAATTCAACTTCAACACTTAAAAAGTATTTTTAAATTCTTGATATTTCAAAGCTACTTAGATTCAGGTAATCAAAAAATGTATACATTTTTATTTCACCTGCCAGAAAATCACTTAAAACGAAGCATGCTTTATTTCCTGTGCCTTAATTTCTTATTTGAAGTTGCCTGGATATGAGGAAGGGGCGGCTCAACGATATATATGGCCTAAAGCGAAACTTCAAAGAGAGGCCTTGAGTTTTTCGTTAAAGAATAAAATTCACATTTATTTTATTTAAAATTAAAATTTCTAGCTTTTTGAGATACAAACTTATTAATAGTTTGTTTATAATGGATTTCTTCTAATAGTTCTTTTTCAATTGATAATATAGGTAATCTATTTGAACTCTCTTGAGACATTGTTGACCTTAGGTAAGATTTATTTTAATTTTGAAAATTTTCTTTTCCCTGAGGCAACAGTTACAAAAATTGTTATCATTATTCTTTAAGCAATATAAGTATTTGGAAAAGAATCAATTCTTTTAATATGATTGAGTATATCGATTAAAGTATCATCTTCTGATTTTTGAGATTTTATTGTTATTAAAAATTTATCAAAGGCTCCTTTTTGGGATCATATTAAAGTTTCAATCTTTTTTTTTTGGATTTTTGAATATTCAGATTCATACTTTTTAGTTGATACATTTAAATTCAAAAAGAAATAACTAAAAAGACAATATATACTATGAAGAAAGAAATATACAAAATTTTAATGCAAAATAATAAAATACAGAACAAATTACACCTGTTTCGACCAATAAGAAAATTGATATTATTTTCATTGCTTGGGTACTCTTAATGCAACAGTAAAACTTGAGGAAATTTTCTACAATGAAAAGCAAGATTTAAATCTGGAAAATTTGAGAAAGGCCAAAGTTAAAGTTGAAATTTAGAAGTGAAAAAAATATCTATAAATAGGAAGAGAAAAGTAAATAAGGGACAAAAATTATGTGGGCCCTATAATAATGATGAGAGAGACTATCTAACCATAAAGGTGTTGGGAGAAATTCCCCAAATTACTACTCCTACTTCACTTCCTAATTCATCTTTTTTCATGAAAATTGTACTTTTTTTTTCTTCAAAAAAAAATATACCTAGTACTAAAAAAATTTGGGCCCCCCCGAATGATGGGGCCTAAAGCAGCCGCTTTACCATTGGGCCGGCCCTGAGAGTAAAGGAAGTACAGAAAAACTTTCACCTTGTTGCGCGAAAAGAATGTAACACAGTGAGGTGAGAAGGTTGGTATGAGGAATGTTAAAGTTTCCGACAGCTCTACTCATGGATTGGTTGTAGAAATACAGGACAGTGGAGGTGGATTCGAAAAGAAAATGATTAGGCATAAAAAATGGGAAGCTAGAGGGAATGGTGAAAGATTCACTAGGCCTTTTGAAACACCTTCATAGAGGGGGCTTAGTATCTAGGATGAATTCTCCAAGCATTTTAGGTGCATTGTGGTTAATGGTGAAAGAATGCAATTTTTTCTCGTCGCCAGCAGTGTGAACATATGCCTTGATGATTAAAGTTGAATAGTAACCTTTCCTTTACTCTCAACAGGGGAGGTATTTATCTAGTAAAGAGAGGGGAGTAATCTTTACTTAGAATCTGAAATTTAGAATAAACCTCATATACTACCATTGTTTTTCAAAGAGACAACAGGACATGGATGGAAGAGTCTATGGGAATAAAATCGGCATGGAATAGATTCTGATGCTACAAGTGGTTGTTTTTTGAACTATAAAAGAAAGAAGATTACTTGTTGCACAATTTCTCCCATTCAGCCTAAAAAAACACACAAAAATGTCCTACAACGAGGCCCATGTGCCATGATAAAAAATCTCTTTCATGTCACCAGTTTACTATCTCCACTGTAACCTTTCCCCAACAACAGAAGAATTCTAAGGAGCAAAAGTATGTGATATGACGGATCTTGGGTTTGGTAGCCCCAAGATAACATTTTGGTAAGTTCCCAAACTTTTAACGGAAAACATCTAGAGCAATTTGCTCTTTCCAGCATTTCTTTTACCCCTTTCTTTGACTATTGAGTAGAAAATGAGAGTATAGCCTCAACTGATTGGAGAGAGAAGCAAATACCTCTTCTGGTGACACTCCAGCATCTTCAAGACTGCTAAGAATACATGAAGAAACACCAAGACCATCAGCTCGGGGATCAGTCATGTGATAAGCATCACAATTAACTGCACCACCCAAATACTCTGCAATTATTGGCGCTCCTCGTTTCATTGCATGCTCCAAACTTTCCATCACCTGCCAAGCATGTCATTCAGTCTTCATAATAACTTTCCAAATGGTGAGTAGATTGTACCAAAGTGACATAAATCTCTAGTTCTTAATCTAAATTATGCAGTCTACCGTGCAATGAAAGAAAACCCAGCAATTCATGGATAGCAGTTTATTGCATATTTAGTCGCTTCAGGATTGGAATCAACTTATGAAAAAGCAAACTACACTGGACCACACATAACTTGCTCAAAGTAGCCAAAATATGATGATCAATTGAAGGAAGCTTACCAAGACTCCAGCCCCCTCGCCCATAACAAATCCATCTCTTTCTTTATCCCATGGTCTGGAAGCAGTTTGTGGATCATCATTCCTTTGAGACAAAGCTCTGCATGCCACAAAACCTCCTAATCCAATAGGTATTATGGCAGCTTCAGTTCCACCAGCAAGCATCAAATCAGCTTCACCTCTGCGAATGTGATTTGCGGCGGCATAAAAACAATAATTGGAGGTTGCACAAGCAGTTGAGATCGAGTAGTTTGGTCCCATAAAACCAAGATCAATACCAAGCAAAGCAGAACCCATGTTTGTTATGGCATATGGTATAAAAAATGGAGTTATTTTCCTGTGACCCTTTTCAATTAGGTTTTGGACGCCATCTGAGAAAACCTGAAGACCACCCATTCCTGTTCCTACAAGAACACCTGCTCGCTCCTTATCAATCTGCGGGAAGAATATAAGTAAATAACCTAGAGTCATGTACTGCAGAAAAGAAACAAATCTAGAGAAACAATGAAGGCTGAACAAGTAATTATGCTAAATACACATCAATGCTTTTCATATGCACTATGACACCTTTGTTTTTTGGAATTCCAAAATGTGCTGGCAGGAATCAGACTATTACACAGTTAGGGTCTCTAAATTAGTACTAACTGACAACAGTAGACATTCATGCAAGCCAATTCCAGCATTTTGGTGAAAATAGAAATAAGATACAAGCAATAAATGACATAAAAACCAGCTAAAATACCAAAATAACGAACCATTTTTAACTTGTAAGCCAAAATAAATACTATCACCAAGTAATTTTCTCCAAATTCTCCACATTTAAGAATAAAATAAACGCAATAAACAAAACAACACAGCCTAAAAGCTCATCATGCAACCCCAATTCCAGCAAATTCAACATACTCACCTTGTCCCAATTTATATGACACACTTTCCTTTTTAGTCAGTACCAAGAAGAACACACATTTACTTATTTGGCAACCATTTAACTTTAAACTTTATCTTTTCCGCTTACACACTTAACGAGATGATCTATAACCACACAAATACAAATATTTCTGGCTTGTTTTAACAAGGTTCAAAAATCTTTTTTTATTTCTTAAACTCTGTGCCCAATCAAACTACATCAAATAAATGGGAACGGATGGAATACAAAAATAAAATCTGACAGATTAACCAAATCCAAAAAGCACAAAAAATGAAAAAAGCCCGAACCTTTCCTAGTTTATCACCACCAAGATCTGCATTTTCCAAAGCTTTTTTCCCAGCAACAATGGAATACCTAAGACAATCATCAAGCCTCCTATCATTCTTTCCATCAATATACCCTTCAGATGTAAACCCACGAATTTGTCCCCCAAATCTTGTAGGAAACTTAGAAGCATCAAAACGATCAATGAGTGAAATCCCACTTTCACCAGCCAAAAGCTTGTCATAGTAACTATCGACATCGTTACCGAACACAGAAACAAGACCCATCCCAGTTATAACAATCCTTTTCTTTGGGTCTTTCTCTCTTTTGGGAGCCGAAACAGTGGAAGCAGAAGTAGCTGATATAAAGGGTACTCTTTTAGCTGCACCCAATGGCCTGACATTGGTGAATTGGGGGATATTTTTTCTAATAGGATCGAGTGGAGATGGACGGAGCGATGGAGATTGGATTGCTTGCATGTTTACTCAGGTGGCGGAGAAGGAAGAAGAAGAAAAGCAGAGGGATTTCGATGTGAACGATGTGATTGTGTATTACGGAATTGAGAGAGGGGGTGTGTTATGTACTGTCACAACTTACAAGAGTTAAAGGAAAATCTTTTTCACCAAAATATTTTCTTGAAAAATTAGTAGGGTCAAAACAAGTAAAAAATATTATTTGAGTATTTATATGTAAAATCACAATAACATACTCAATATAATTTCATAACTGAAATTTACTAAGTATAGAATATACACCATGTGAGTAGGTTCAAGAGCGGAGCCAGCCCTTTAGCTAATGGTTAGCTTTTGCTCAAATCTTAATAGTTGTGTTAAAAGAAATCATTTGATATGTATAAATAAAATATATTCACAATCTAGTAAATGAAAAAATTGTGATCCAAAATTCTTAAACTAAAAATTCTCATTCTGTCACTGAGTGGGGGTTTGAGGGTGGCGGGGTGTGGTGGCCAAAAGGTGGGGGTTGGGGTTATTGGGTGAGGTGACGAGGACATAATGAACTTGGATTGTGGCTTATGAAACTTATTTTTCCTATTTTTATTACGAAAGTCATTTTTTTTATTTTTGATGAATTCATTTTACCAAAAAAAATATTTTGACAATCAAACATAAAAAGAAAAAATTAACATAAATTATTTTCCTCGTACCAAACACACCCAAAGTCACAACTAAAATACAACAAAATGTGTAACAATGGAGAAGGTGAAAAAAAAAAAGAGTTGAGGAGCGTTCATGTTTTGGTGAGAGTTTTTCAGTATATATAGTTGAATGTGTTACCCAACGAAAAATGGAAGAGTAATACAACTAATTAGGAGATCTAGAACATCAGATTGGTGAATTGGGGGATTTAACACTATTTGTGTAATGCAATTAAGTAGAACATGGTAGTAATTTTAAATTATTGATCAAGTGCATTTTATTGGAGTTACTTGCAAATGTATTTTAAATAATTTGATTGATAAATATACGTTGCATGTTAGTGCATAAAATGTACACAAAAAGAAACCAATCGTTTTAACGAGAAATACAAATAGGGTAAATTATAGGATTAATTATATTGTATGTTAATTAGGATAACAATGCTATCAAAGTTAACCCATATTTTTAAATCTTACATGCTCAAACAATCAATTTTACCTATGATACCCTCCCCCTTTTTTTTCTCTTTGTTTCAGCAACATATCATCCTCACCACCACTACTATTCACCTCTCACTACCCAACGCAATGATATCACCATCGTTATAACTTAAAAATATTGATCAAAGTTCATATAATTTAACTCTTGAAAAATGTAATGTTAGGTGCATTGGATAGCACCTAACAACCTTATACAACTCCTCATAATTTCATATAAGTTAGATATCTTTATGCTCAATATCTTCTTTGGTACAAGACTTAAAAAATTAGAGAATTATAAAATCGAAAAGAAATACCGATAGCATCCAAGAGTGTTCTCAAACTCAAGAGCATGAAAAAGCCGCACTGGAGTCTAATATATAGAAATATATTTGCATTAAACATAAAATTAGTACGTAAGCAATCACAATATTCAAGATTACATATTTTTTTGCCTCAAATATTATGGTAAACTTTTCCAACCAAACACCCCTCTGAACATTCCATATGCATTTACAGAAGTAGTAGATTGACACGAAATCTATTTTGTCATACCTAATCAGAACCAATTCAACAAACTTTTTACTCGATAAAGTCTTGTTTATCTAATTTAAGTTGTTTAATTGATTGGCTTTTGGATTCATATTTCCATTTGTGTGTTCGGAAAAAAAGTTGTTGCATAACTTCTTGGATGGATGCTAGTTAATCTAGGGCCGAAATTCATCTAAGGCAAGAATTTAATATTTTCTTCATTTTGATGTTGAGTTAACTGTCTATTTGATTTTATACTATTGTTGAAAAATATTTAGACATATATCAATCAATATTTTATTAGAGAAAGATAATGGTCATAGACTCTTATTTTCAATTTTGGAGATAGTGATAGAAGTAAAAGTTATTTTGAGAATTGTAGGAGGAGGATTAATTTAATTTTTGTAAAGTACTACTACTAAATAATTTTGAAAATTCACTGTTTAAGAGATTAATGGTATTATTTTGGCAAAACATAGATGATAAATTAAACAAAATGTCACATCTTTTTGAACTTTATTGTGGTGCGTGAATCTATCAACACTCTCCATACCTTGCATCTTTTAGCTAAATTATGACCACCAATTTATCTATTTTGGGATAATCGCGGTGTACCAAAGCTAGGACAGATGTAAAGAAATCACCTAGTATATTTTGTAATCACTAGGCCACACCCTTGGGTGCTATAAGTGGTAATTTCATAACAATATGAAATTACTGAAGTGAATAAGTAATGAAGCTTAGAGAGAGATAGCCATCTACTCAAGTGTAATTCAAGCTAGAAAATCTTGTTAGTTTCATAAAAGTTCCTAACTACTTAATGTCTTGACCTACTACATTAGACTAAATTACAGTTTCAAATTGCTGCCCTCAAATAAATTCTGTTTCTTGGTTGACAATCCTAATGAATGAGCTATGGATTTGACTTCCGCGATCATCGCCACCTGATCGTTGAGCTTGTTGATGGCCGAGCCAACGCCCTGAGTTCAACATTCACACAAGTTTCAGTGATTTGGCTGAGATACCTTAAAATTTTGCTACAATTTCAAACCAATTCTCTTATAAAAAAAATGTTCCCTTAAGATTAAAGATGGTGTAAGACATACCACGCCAGCAGCTCCAGCTGTGATTGCCATTGGTGCCGTGACTGCACTCAATCCAGATGAACACATGACAGGTATATTGACTGCCCTTGAAATTGAATAAGCAGCTGCTAGTGTTGGTGTAGCCTGCGTAAATTAACAATATCAAATGAATGCTAGTTAAATGAGTTAATACAAGAAATCATCGATAACCATGAGGATCAAAAATTTCTCAATTCATTGCCTTTTTCACTTTCAGCTAGTAGGTCAATCAATATGCTTGCATAGTATCAACAGATTCAGCAGATAACTTAATCCTTATTAGTAGAGACCACAAATGTGTTGTGTTACCTTCTCGATTAGTCCAAGGACACCAGCCTTTGATGGAGTAGAGCATTTTCCTCCTTCTGTTTGGATGATGTCAACACCTTCCTGTTCTAATTGCTCGGCCAGCTTGACCTGTAAAAATGAGATGAAGATTGATAAGAAAGTGACATCCCTTCAATTTGAACTTAGCATGTCATAGGAAAGTGCTCTTCGAAACCTGATCAGGAAGGCTTAGCGTGTGAGGCACAGTGACTGATAATACCACTGATGGAAGTAACCTCTTTGTCTCCTTCGTTAAGTTCAGAATCTGAAAAGCATTATCAGCACAGTAAGAAGTTATGGACATCATCGACAAAGATGCAGAACCAAAATCATTTGGATAGTTTCCATCCATGAAGTTGGAATACCAAGAAAAAGGTGGATAATCAGGCTAAAGTTTTTTCAAGCTGGATTGCCCTTTTGTGCATGCAAGTCTAAGTAATCAATCAATATCATATATTTTAGGACACCAGCCTGTTCGGGAAATTCATATGCTTAGCATGAGCAGGTTACATTCCTAATTCTGCTTGTTTCTTAGGTTTTTTGCTTATTTGACATTGTGACACTGGAAAGTAATTCTGCGTACCTGTTCAGGCGAGAACACCAATCCCTTCTCATAGAATGAGTCATAGTTTCCAATCTCGACCTGCACCAGATAACCTTTCTTCATGATGAGCTTACAAAAAGGAACTTACTCCTCTTGTTAGAATATTTGCTTTTAGATTGCAGTAACTTTGTTTTACTGTTTTTGAATAACTTTATTTTTACTGTTAGTAATTGTTAGTTAGAATAATATATTCTGCAGAGATATTCTAGGCTAGGTTAGTTAGTTAAAGATATACTCTGCACAGAAATTCTAGGCTAGTCTATGGTTATCTTTTTACTGTTTTTTCCCTATAAATGCAGAGCTAAACATAGCTAAATAAAATAATTCCCTTTGACTAGATTGCAGTATATTTTTCTCTCAGTATTTTTTCTCTGTTATTTCCTACGTTTCTTTGTTAAAAACCAACAATTGGTATCTAAAGCCATTTTCTTGAGGGACCTGTGAGTGAGATGGATTCTGAAAATATCTTCTCTCAAATAGCTCCTCCTGTCTTTGATGGTGAGAATTACCATCTTTGGGCAGTAAAAATGGAGACTTATCTTGAGGCTTTAGATCTTTGGGAGGCCGTGGAAGAGGATTATGATGTTCTTCTGCTGCCAAATAATCTCACCGTGGCTCAGATCAAAAGCCAAAAAGGAAAAGAAAATCAGAAAATCAAAGCCGAAAGCAACTTTGTTTGCTAGTGTCTGCAAAAATTTTCACAAGAGTTATGGCTCTCAAAACAGCAAAAGAAATTTGGGATTATCTGAAGGAAGAATACACAGGAGATGAAAGAATATGGAGCATGAAGGTGTTGAATTTAATAAGGGAATTCGAATTGCAAAAGATGAAGGAATCTGAGACCGTCAAAGAGTACTCAGACCGGCTTCTTGGCATTGTGAACAAGGTAAGATTGCTTAGCACTAAATTTAAAGATTCAAGAATTGTTGAAAAAATTCTTGTTACAGTGCCTAAAAGATATGAAGTATCCATATCTACCTTGGAAAACACAAAAGATTTGTCCAAGATTACCTTGGCCAAATTTCTAAATATATTGCAGGCACAAGAGCTAAGGAGGCTTATGAGGCAAGATGATATGGCTGAAGGAGCCTGGATAGCCAACCACAAGACTCAAAGCAAGGGTGATAATTCAAAGAAAAATTACGCACCTTGTCAGCATTGTGGCAAAAAAGGTCATCCTCCATTTAAATGTTGGAAGAGGACAGATGCACAGTGCAAGATCCGCAATCAACTTGGTCATGAAGCAGTGATTTGCAAAAATAAATTTTCAAAATATGAAGCAAATGCCTAAGTCGTCAATGAAGAAGAAGAAGAAGACCATTTGTTTGTGGCAACATATTTTTCAACTAAAAAATCTAATTTTTGGATGATTGACAGTGGTTGTACAAATCATATGACATATGACAAAAATCTTTTTAAAGAGTTTGTCTATGGGAAACAAGAAAGTCAGAATCGGGAATGGTGAGTATATTCCTGCAAAAGGAAAAGGAACTGTTGCAATCAAAACAGGTTCAGGTACAAAAATAATTTCAGATGTTCTTTACGTGCCTGATATTGATCAAAATCTATTAAGTGTTGGCCAGCTAGTAGAAAAAGGATTTAAATTGTTATTCGAAGACAAGTATTGTCGAATCTTTGATGCCACTAAGCAGGAGATTTTACGAGTTAAAATGAGAGGTAAAAACTTCTCATTTAATCCAACAGAAGATAAACACATGCCAGAATTTGTTGATAATCAAAGAGCTGCAACTTGGAGATACGGATCAAGCTAACTACAAGACCAAAGATGAATTGACAGATTTGTTCACGAAGTCAATTCCAGCCAAGTCTAGAATTTGCAGTTCCAAAACCAAGGAGGAGTGTTGGAATATTTGCTTTTGAATTGCAGTAACTTTGTTTTACTGTTTTTGAATAACTTTATTTTACCGTTAGTAATTGTTAGTTAGAATAATATATTATGCAGAGATATTCTAGGCTAGTCTATGGTTATCTTTTTACTGTTTTTTCCCTATAAATGCAGAGCTAAACATAGCTAAATAAAATAATTCCCTTTGACTAGATTGCAGTATATTTTTCTCTCAATATTTTTTCTCTCTGTTATTTCCTATGTTTCTTTGTTAAAAACAAACACCTCTCAATCAAGCAGAACTTGAGGTTATGAACGGAATGGAAAAAGTCGTACCATTAAGGCTCCTGCTTCGACAGCAGCTGGAAATGCTGCAGGATCCACAGAGGAAACACAAATCTGCAGGCATGTGAAACCAGATTTAAGCTGATAGATATTTACACTTATAGTGCTTGAGATAACCTTCATGTTTTTAGTACTGAGTCATATATTAAACAAACTAATCCATGCAACTAAGAGGTACTGGTTGAGGATGTAAATGCCTAAAATGGTGAGATTTTTGAACTGACAAACTCGAAGCACTCCATGCAAGGAAGATGTCAGGTCAAATTGCTATTATCCTCGGATGGTATATGATTTGTGGAAGTAGAAAGGATCAACAAATATATGTAATTCAATCAGAAAGTTCAGAGATAGCGGGGAAAATGGAAATTGCAATTAGATGATGGAGTAGAAGATAAAGCTTAAGGAACATTTGGCATGAATATTTTCACAAAAAGAACCGAATTTAGACCTGAGAAATCATCCCATTATTTTAATGTTGCCTAAGAACAAATTCACAGCAAAGGTTGAAACAGGAGATCAGTTGTCTATGTTAAAGTTAACAGTTCATCCAAGATATAAAGGAAAAATCGAACGAATTTAGACAGAAAGGATTTACCGGAAGGGAAGTCAGGCTTATAGCAAGCTTCACCAGCTCAGGGTCACAAGCTATATCTACATGGGTTGCTCCTCCCTGTAAGCAGATCAAAGAGTTACACTTAGTACATACAATGAAATCTCTAAAACTCCACAACAGTGAATCCTAACAATTACAATTCCTACTTAACCCTTGATAAGAGTGCTTTAGAATCTCATTTACTAAATGTTATGCACAATGAAAAATGATCAACTTAACATTCATTTGGTGGAAACTTCAGGTTCAGTAACATGCTTTAGACATTAAACTATAAAGAACAAAGAACTTATGAATGTTGATAAGAACATGCAACCATGGATCCCTTTTTATTATATTTGAAACGAGAAATTCCATAATATTTGAACTATTCTCGTCAAAGATGCAGAGGCCATGGATAAGACCAAACCTTATCTGCAGCAGTAACAACAGAAGCAACATTCTCTTTGTCCAGATTCTGCAATCCTGCGATAATCTGAAGCACAACAATGCACCATTAGTAATTTTAACATGATTTTCCTTTCCCCAATACTATTCTTTCTTGAAGGCTGGTCAAGTTCAAGTAACTAAAAACCCAATAAATACTAATAATAAAATAAAGATAAACTCATTTTAGAACATGCAATGCTTAAAAGAACAAAACAAAGCTCAGCTAGCTAACAACCCATCTTGAAGTATAAAAAAGAGACACTAGTAATAGTCTAATAAAAATTAAACAAGTACAAGTGTTTAACTCTTTTAAAACCTTGTTTGTAAATGGGATTTTCTTGAGATATGTCTAAAACGAAACTGTCTAAAAAAGAGTACTTCTGCATATTATGATATAAATGGAAAAGTAAGGCCTTAGTTAAAATGATACCTTGAGGGCTTTTTTCTCATGAAATTCTTTCAAGACTGCTTCTTTGGTATATGAAAGCAGAGCTCTTGTTGTACATTTTCTTCTAGCAAATGAAATGCATTTTGGAAGAACAGAGTCACCTAGTAAAAGGGGATTCTGATTTGGTTTCAAAAGTAATTGGTTCTTAGGTGAAACTGATGTGTAGATTGAGATGCTCATCTTCTTGTTTCTTGAGTCTATGGAAGGAATTTCTGGCCAAGAGATAAGAAAATTAACAGCTTTGTGGATATTTCATTTACTAAATGTTTATAGTATAGAAAAAAAGATAAAATGAAATGAGAAAACAACAAAAAGTGCAGCAAGATATTTTTTGTAAGAAATGTTGGATAACATAGAGGGCCCTCATTTTAGCTGCTGTTTGGCCATACCATTTTGACAATTTTTTTAAAATAAATCTTCTAATTTCAAATTTTGGCTCAAACCTATTTTTGGGCCAATATCTATATTTTGGCTTTTTCAAAACTTTTAAAAATTACCCTCGACTTTTGTATTTTTTATAAAAAGAAAAAATCTCATCTATTTATGACCCAATTAATTATATCTACCATGTTCCTCTATTAAAATTGTATTTGTCATGTTTCCATAATTACATCAGTATATTCTATAAAGTAAATGAGTTAAGTTATGCCCAAACAGTAGAAGAAGAAGAAATTCTAGGGAAAATTGTTCTGCCGACTGTAGAAATTTGTTGCGAAGATAAAAATGGATCTTTATATTGTAATCTGAATTGTAGTAGCTAGTAAGTGTGTTATTAGTAGTTGCTATTGAAATATCATGTTTTGCATCATTTGGGATTAGCAAGTATGTATGATTGTGTATTTTTATAGTTTTTAGAACTTATGGATATAAGTAATGTTTCATGTTTTTCAAATAAAAAAGTGAAATATATTTTGAAAAAACTATGGCCAAACACATTTTCAAAATTTGATAAACTTCACCCAAACTAAAATTTTCAAAATATTTTTGGGAATCTATGGTCAAACGCTAGCTTAGTCTAATAGAGATACGAAGGACTACTCTTTTTAAGTTTTTTGAAGTTGATTCCTCATGTATAAATATTACTATATACTCCCTCGTTGTCAAATTATTTATGATATTTCTTTTATATGCCTCTTAAATAAACATTAATTAAAAGAGATTTTAACTATTTTGTCTATTTATATTTTAAAATTTACTGTGTCATCTTAAGGTGTTTGTACGTTTCAAAATCAATTAGTGTAAAATAATAAAAAAAATATTTTTTATCTTAAACTTTTAAAATAATAGATATTTGAGATAATTATTTTTTAAAATCACGACAAATAATTTGAGATGGAGGGGAGTATATACTACACTAACTCAATTGAACTCTTTAAAGATAAATTTCATTAAATAAGTGAATTCCAGTTGTACTTAGAAAAATTCTACAAGCTTTAAAAAAAAAAACTAATGAAAATTACAAAATTTGGGTAAACCCAATATCAACCTAAGCGATTTACGCAACTACTACTGAATTTTGCATATGCACATACATTTACAGGTTAAAATAAAGTAGGAATACTCCCAGACTTCGTGTAGCTTTACAGTATTGTTTTACTTCATTCCAATTGTACAAAAGTACAAATACAACAACATATCCATTAAAATCACACAACGTGGGGGTCTGGAGAGGATAGAGTGTACGAAGACCTTACCTCTACCTTGGTAGGTAGAGCGGTTGTTTCCGAGAGACCCTCGGCTCAAGACAAAGCACAAGCACAAGCACAAGCACAAGCAAAGCAAGAGAAACGGTCAGATCCGAACAAGAAATTTAAAGTAGTATGAAAATGCTGGTATCAAAAGCGAATAAGTCATGATAACGCATTCTGAAAAAAGAAGCAGTAACTAACGCGGATAAATAAGATAAACAAAGTACACTAGAGAACGCATAGCAGCAAATACAAAAGTACAAATAAAAATAAGTAATATTACTTCACTTGAATTCATTTTTTAATATTAAGATAAATAGAAAATTATGAAAACTCTGATGCTCTTATACATACATAATTTACGTTAAGAATTTAGAAGTATCTAATATACTTTGGACTTAAATTTTTTGAGAATTAAGGGAGTTTATATCATTATCAGAACCAATCCCCTGTATGGTGAAAAAACTCAATTTGATCCATGTTATTTAGTTTGATTTAATTGCATCCTGAAAGCAGACTCATAGTGCAATCATCAAAATTATTATACGCTACAGTATTTAAAAATTATCTTCACATTAGGACATTGATTTTACCAAATATGATGAGCAGAAAAACTCACAACCGCTTCTGACTTCTGAGTAAGGGAGATGTTTCCTATTTTGTGCATAGGCAACTTGTACTGAAGAAAGTGCTATTGTATTGTGCCTTTTCCAGCAGAAAGCAGGACATACAAAATTCTTTGACAGATGGGCCTGCTTCTCAAGAAAGTATCAATAGGCATAACATCCCTATCCTAATGAAAATCCAATGACACAGCTTGCAATACTCTACACAAATTACACTAACAAACTACAACAATATCATTGTAAAGTCTGCAGCCAGATTCAAAACCTTGGCAATTTCCTGAGAAACCATTTGACATATCTGGCAAGGCAAAAAGGGTAGGAGGGAAGGGAAAAATACAGGGGCCCAGTAAGCTAGTAAGTGTTCTGAGGATTAGCCCTCCTCCTAAAGTCTTGTCTGTAGTATGGAGTTTCATCAATTGTCCTCCTAACATAATCCATGAAAGGCTGAGGTGTCCGAGGGGAATGTTCGCTTACCACAGCAGGACTGCTCCGCTCAGGAGTTGCAGGTGCCGCTACACTTGGCGTGCCAGGAGGAGCAGATGGTCGTGATCTCACAGGTTGGTCCAAGTAAGAAATGAATAAAGTTGCTGTGACTACCAGCAGAATGAAACACGCAGCTGCAGTAGCCCATAAATTAAGATTACCAGTTGTTGCTCTTTTCTCTTCGGGTTCATAGTTAACATTAACTTCCATAATCTGACCAGTTGCTGGGAGTGTAAAAATCAGTTTGTCTTTAAACTTCTCCGCTCTGCGAATTTTGACCTCATACTGTGCACGGCTTCCTCCTTGACAATCTTCTCCATGTATGGGTCTGATAGCTAGTCGTTCCCGATCATGCCAGTAGATATTCACATCTGTGTTTCCTACAACAGTTAGGACACTCCTGTTATACTGTGGGGTCAGATTTAACTGCAATGAATCTCCTTCTGTTCCCAGAATGATGAAGCCTCCAACAAAAAGTGCTGAAGTACATCCTGAGATATTCTGCTCTCCAATGAGTGATGCCTTGATGGTAACAGCTAAATCCTGTCTAATGTCTCCAGACTTTGGAGTGGCAAGTACCAAACGTTCTGGAGAGTAAGGGAAGAAAAGGCAATAATAATTACCAGTATCAAGATCAACCCATGGCTTCACGTATCCAACATAAGGTGGATCAACCAGGCAATCAAACAAGAAAATTGCCCGGTTTTTAGCAGATTTATACTTGTGGTCATGAGCATCATTAAGTTTTACAAGAAAGCTATATCCATTTGCGGGAAGCGGCACGTTTGTCAACATTTCTCTTGGAGCATGAACAGACATCATCTCTGGCTGTGACACCGTAACTGTAGTTTGCAGTTTCATATTCGAACTCTCAAAGATAATCCTTACAGAACCTTCCCCTATTGCCTTGGCATGTCCAGATAGCTGATCCACAGACACAATGCTTGCATTGCTAGTAAACCACTGACCAGATACTTGATCACTTAGACCTTCTATGCTGAAGTTAAGACCACTCCCTAGGAGAAGGGTTGGATTCTGAGGATGCAAATGAGCACCAACAAGAATCACTACATAATCAGATTTCTTTGGGTCATTGGCAAAACCTACTCGCACAAGAGCTCTACCATAACTAATTGCTTTGAGATGGACATTCCCATTGCCATCAACTGCATCCTCAACAGAGATGATATCATGGTAGTTAGTTTCAACTCCAAAAGGAATAACATCATGAGCCTCGAGGAAAGGATTTCCAAGCATATCATAATATTTTATTGGAACATCAATTTCAGCACCAATTGCTAATGTGTGAACCAGCAACTTTTCTGCCGTGAAACGTATTTGAGTCACTTCAGCAACCTTCACACAAGAGGCTACCTCAACTCTTCCATTTGACCTGTCTTTTGCTTGAATACATGCAAGATTTCCACTCTCTTTCGTTCTTATTCTGCTCCCATCAATGAGTATAGGATCATCTCCCTCCAATTCAGCCTTTCTTCTACAGTCTCCCAATATAGAATAAGTAACCTTACCTATACTTGGATCCCCTTTACTGAAAGTTTTAGAAGCTGAATGCAAAAGAGCAGACGTGGTATAATGAGGAGGGAGAATCCAAGTAATTGGTGATCCCAGAGCAAGTGGAAGCTCAGACACTACCGACAAGGAAATAGATGCAGTATATGATCTTGACTCTGAAAAATATTTGTGAGCAACAAAATCACAGGAGAAAGAAACTGTAACATCTGTCTGCCCCGCAGACCTTCCATGCAATACTTGAATAAAACCAAGGTCTTTGTCACCCACATATCCTGTCAGCCCATTTCCTTTTTCACTGGACAAGTGCATTCCCTGATTTCCACCATGCAAGCTGTCTGCTGCTTCGAAACTCAACACCTTTTCATCATTTATGATCCACTTATAATTTCTGCAGAGTTCATAAAACGAAAATACATTTCCCTCAGACATGGAGGGGAATATTGGTACTTGACGGCCAACAGCTAGCTGCTCGCTTTGAACATTTAACATTGCCGAAGAAGGCACACCTACTTTAACTTCGCCATATGCCTGACAAATAAAAATATCTCCATTCCTGTACATCTTGGCAACTATGGTGGTGTTTCCAGGTGATGTTGCAGAAACTCGTCCTGTGGCTGTGTGGACCTTTGCAACCTCATTATCCATACTGACAAACTCGATATATGCACCAGATTTTGGGCCTCCTCTCACAGTAAGCATGTAAGAAGCACCTGGTACAAGGAAAATATCACTAGGATCAATTCTAGGTGGTGCATAGACTTCTACCTTAATTGGCTGGCTCAGTATCTCATGGCCAGTATGATGTCTAGCGCTGACATACAGTGTGGTAATCCCGAGGTGTTTTGCCCGTATTCTGAAGTTAGGCACATTCACATATCCATCATCACAACAGGAAAGATCATCTTCATTGACAAGTTCAATTATATGATCCTCAATGTGAACATGAATATTCATGTAAACATACTGTGAAGAATCAAAAGTATTTCCATCATTTACTCCAGCAAGAAACTTGATTGATAGTGAACTCCCTTCCATAATACTCAATTCTTCTCCAGATATAATCTTAATCCAGTCCATATCTGCAACTTGAACCACAGAGAAAGCAAAAAGACGTGGAGCAAGCCCAACATCTCGAACCGTCAGAAGTGCAGTTCCCAACTTTTTAGGAGCCAGCAGTAGTTGTACACACTGTAAACCTGGAGCCGGCTGAATTATATCCACAACTTGCGTATCATTTACTGCAGCATCAATGAAACAACTTCCTCCAGTAATTGACAGATTCAACTTTGCATCATGATTGAGATACAACAAGCTGAATTCTGGATAGACCCTTAGGGATGAAACAAGTTGCAAGCGTATAGCATCTGTAAGATCATTTTCAGAGCCTGAAAAATGTTTAAGAGAGTGACGATGGCTAAGAGAATCAACGTATCCAATAACTGTTGCTCGTACAACACATTGTCCAGTTGCATTTGCCAAGACCAAGTACCTCTCCCAAGTTGATAGCATCGCTGAGTTGTGGATATCATCCCAAAATGCCAGATCATCACAATCTTTAAGCTCCCACTTCAAAGTAAGAGAAGATGAATTTCCAAAAGCTATTCCAGTCTCACTAATGCCAACTGCTGATAGTCGAACTGTGTGCCCATTCTCTATTGTGACTGGGGTAGTACGAATCCTTCCACTGCCACGGTCAGCCTGAGCTGCAGACTGGATCACTTCAACAGAATTAACCGTTTCATCAGCTATTAATGCTATAGATGACGGGAAACCACATGTGAGTGACAATTGCACTTCAGATACAACAGGCAGAGGATGCCCCTCTCCAATTAAATTCCCACGTTTGAAAAGAAGCCTAAAGATTCCAACATCTTGGCACTTGATTATGTATGTGCTCCCATAGCTGGTAAATTCTTGATTAACTAGATCCCCATCTTGAACCCTGAGATTGTGTTTATCCAAACTTACCACAGATTCAACAAATTCAACTCCCTGGTCCCATCGATTAGGTCCACCACCAAGCATCACTTCAAAATATGTGCCAGGGGCAAGATATAGATGCTCCATACTCTCTAAGTGATTATCAGCTTCAGCCTGAACCAAATTAAACCAATAACCACCAAACTGGTTTCCATCACTTGCCGGGTGCACAATGAGTGGTATGAATGCTGCAATACGTGAGCTTGCTTGGAGAACAACAGAACCGCCAATAGAGTGATCATACTGTTGAAATTCTTTAGACAATGTTGCATGTAGTATTGTCTGACCGGAATTAGCAGCATAGACATAGGTCCATGAACATGTAGGACCATATTTCTCAGAACCAATTGGAAGAATTTCTTGCTTTTCAGAAATGAAGGTCTCACCAGCATCCACAACAATGAAAGCGTCATTTCCGGTTTTCCACTTGATGGATGGTGTAAAAGCATCACATTTGTAAAATAAGTCACCATCCAATGTTTTCAATGTCACAGCGGCTCGAAGATATGAACCTACAGAAGTCTCCACCGGGAAATTAGGCAGTACTACCATTGAAGAAGGCAAACTCACTTCAACAACTACCTCATCATAATTTAGAGAATCAAAAACTGAGACAGCCTTTATAGTAACTTTTCCAGGTCTTTTTGCCTGGACAATCCCAGAAGCAGACACAGAAACAATAGCCATGTCCAAAGAGAACCATTTGTAGTCACCAGACACCATTGCACAGCCCCCGGTAACCTTTAGCTCCAACTCCTGATAAACACCAGGTGCCCAAGGAAGAGTAATACTGCCGGAGACACCTTCCATGCTGAACTTCACCTGGTCACAAACCATTACTTCTTGAACAACCTTGAGAACTTCCTTTGTCTCTTCATGCCCAGTGCTATATGTGAGAGTCGCTGTCAATTTCCCCAGACCATATGAGAGAGCTTTTAGGATTCTGGCTATCCCCTTCTCTCCAACACGATTGGATGACGGAATTATACTCCAGATTTCTGATGGGTCATCATGCAACTTAACATCATCATTTTCTGTAATGTAAACTTCTTGCTGTGCCCATGTTCCTTTCGAGAAAATCCTTACTTGAACGAGATATTCCCGACCAGAAACTACATACCAGCGTGCCACAGAGGGTATTGGTTCAATTCCCTCTATATGATCACCAGAATGAGATAGAGGTAATATGTACAATGATAAGGAATCTGGTAGGACAACATGGAAAGAAGAAACTTGTGTATGACCAACCACCCTAGTATCTTCAACAGTTACTGTTGCTATTCCCAATTTCAAAGCCTCAGCAGTACCCACCATCCTGTCTACCTGAGCAACCGAGGAGTTTGAAACAGACCATCGATGAAAGGCAGAAGGCAGAGTTACAAGTTGTGGTGTATTCCCGCGGATAACTTTAAGACTATAATGAACAACAGCACCAGTAAGGACACAAACTGGTGAAGGAGGTTCAAGAGATATAGCTTCTGCAACAGTTAGGACAATTTTATCTTCCATATATTTAACTGATGGTTCAGCCAAATGAACAGACACTATTTCATGGCCGATTTCTGTCCCCTCTACCACATAAAGATCAGAAAATGCACCACTATTTTCAAGCCTTATTTGGATATCTAGGTCACCACATAATCCGCTACAATCACTCAATGGAGAGTCCTTCAAAGGGATATGGTTCAGGTGATGAGGCAATCCATCAGTTTCAGGCATTAGGTGCCACATGAATTGAATGCCCACCAAAGACGAGAAAACATTCTCTGAAAATTCAGCAAATACATATTAAACAGTCAGAACTATTACCGCCAAAAAAGAGAAAATAAAATGGTAATAATGCTAGTACGGAGATTTATTACAAAATAAGATATAGGCTGAGAGTTTGGCTGATCTTCCTACCAGATAGAAGGAAAAAGGGTAACATTTAGTTTCAAAACATCTTATGAACTAGTTGGCAAAAGTAGAACTCATTGATCCTTAAAAAAAATTTAAGTCAATGACTGATTTATAGGTGATTTTCCATTTCGTATAATACAGAAAGAAATATGCTCTTTTTCATCTATATAGTTTTTTTTAATTACTTTTTCATATATATGTACACAATATATAAACATTAAAGTAGCAAAGTACCTTCACTATCAAAGGCACGGACACGTAGAGTAGCAAGGCCATCAAGGTCAAGTTTGACAGAACTATGGAATATCTGGATCCTAGAGAAGTTGTCAATGTAAACTTTGCATCGAATAACAGCTCCAGTGTGCACGTCTGTTGCATAGATAGCAGTCTCCTTTCGACCACTATAAGGAGCAACTGATTTCAAGCGGGCACTTGTAGAGCATTGACTACTCACATTGTATTCAGGCAGCACCGCTAAAATATCGTGATGATCCCATGTCCTACACCCAGAAGGCAGACACACATAAAGCAGAGAGAAAATTATTAGTACAAATTCATAAGAAGAGTTTCTAAAAAGTGAAAAGTTACTTAAAAGTTATACCCCACATCAACTTTTCACAATTTAAGATGTCAAAGTATCAGTTGTCAATAGAAAACCAGGTGATGAAATTCGACGTTAAAGTGTTTAACAAACGTATAATGGCATAAGAATTGTTCTATCACGCATAGAAACTTTAAAAAAAACTTTATTCGAGGCTCAAAATTTCAGGTTTATTTTGGGAAACTAGAGCTCTTGCTTTTGCATGTAATAATCTTCCTTTATACTAATAAAGTAAACACATAGCAATATAAGTCAATCATGATATTGTGTGTAGCCATAAACTATTCAAACTTCACTTATCATTGGCTCTTGAAACACCCAATAACTTGCTATTAATAACCTATTCAGAACTATAGTTCACCCATTACCAAAACCTCAGCTCCCAAAAGAATACAAGACAAGATAAAAAAAGCCAACATAAACTTCAAGAACTAAGCAGAGAACAGAGCTAAGAGACCGACATAGTTGATTGAAATCTATCACCTATACTCGCACAGCTAATGGACCAAACTAAGCTCAATAGTTCCTTCAAACGTACCACCTATACTCCTATAGCTAATGCACGAACAATGAAAGCAATTTGCACATGAAATTGTGACCTAATGGCCAATGAAGTTGGAAGGGAAACCACTAGAGACCATGCATAAGCGGATAAGCTAAGTAATTTCTTCTCATATATGCCTAACTCTTAGAAAACAGAGTTACATTGTAAGGATATAAGATAGTCGAGGTGCAAGCAAACTGACTCCAACTTGGTACAATGTTGAAATTAGGGGAGATACCATTTGAAGCAACCATCACTTCCTTGAAGTCTATACTCAACTGGGTGAGTCATTTTGGGAGGCAACAGTATGTTGACATCGGCAATGTGAGGACCAGACGCCGGAAAAGGCGAAGTCAGTGGCACAAGCAGCAGCAGAAGAAGAAAGTGCAACATTTTCAGGCGAAAAATGGAAGACCATCGGATTGAGAGTGAAGCGGATAAATTGTGTGACCAAGTAATGAGAGTTGAGGGGAAGACCATCAGTGATTCAAGCGAGATATATGATTACGGTTTTCCAGATATTTTTGGGGGTTTTGGAGGAACAAATGATTTTTTTTGCTAGTGGGGTGAGTGGGTTTACTTGTCGGACCTCGTTTGACGACGACCAGGTTATGGGAATCTTTCTGATTCATTAATTAATTAATACAGTATTGTAGCTTTTTTTTAAAAAAAAATCTATCATGACATCTACTTATAGGTACTTTCTCTCTATCTTTCATCTCCTCTCTCCCCACTCCCCAAACGTCGTATCTCATCCCCTCCTCCGACGGTACCTCACCCCGATGGTAACCCATCCGACCGGCGATCAGGTAATGACGCCGACTACTACAAGAACTGTTGGAAATTTGTCTTTGACGGGAGGTGCGTCCACCCATATTTAATTAATTAAACACTAGTGTTTCGCATGTTGGAAGCTTTATCTCTTCTCACGTGCATAATCTACTAAGTGAGTAGATGACCGTAGGGCCAAGAATCGTCAAATTTTCGCTGAGAAATGAAAGAGATATTGGTCCACGAAGTAAGGTGTTTGAGGCATGGAAATATGGTGTGGGACAAATCTACCACATCGGTGGAAAAATGAAGAATTGATATCTTTATAAGTCTCTAAAGTGGTAAAGGGTTTGGGACCGCAAGGGGTATCCCATGTGTTTAAAGGAGGGAGGACCTAGATGTGCTTGGGTTCAAGGCTAAGCCCACACGCGCGTCGCCGCCGCCCGTCCGGTCCGATATCGGGTCATGGGCTGTGGGGACTTTCTGATATTATCTTTTTGGACCCCAAATTACTTAATATTTACAGTTTGGTCCCTAGAGTTTCTGGAAAATTGATTTTGGGAGTGACGGAAGGCAGAAACTTTCTGCCTACCGTTTGGGCTATTTTTTGGAGCATTAACCAGCCATTACTTGGTTGTTAACTACTCCATAAACAGTCATCCTTCAATGACCATAATCAACCCTCCTTCAAGGCCATGAACAACCTCACTAATGGCATTAAACCTGTCATTAATAGCCCTCTCTAATGGTCATTAACAGCCATGTTTTGGGCAGTTGAACAGCCTTCCTCCATGCTATATATTGATGCCTCTTTGGCTCAATAACGTGACAGAAAAATAGCATATACAAATAGAAAATAAGCACGAAACAGTCACCAAAAACACAGCAAAAACAGTGACGAAAAACAGTGAGAAAAGACTCTCATATACACAAAATATACACAACAGAGACACACTATATACACAGAGACAAAACAGAAGAGAAAACAGAAAAACTCTTCCTTCCTTTTCCATTTATTCAGCAAGTCGATTCGTATTTGTTTTCTTCGTCATACTCAACCTATTGGCTTTGTAGCGTTGATATTAAAGTGTTGTTTTATCTTGGGAGACTATTGCCCGCTAACGTAAAAGCATATATACGGGGCAATCTTGTCTTAAGGACAGAGTGCAATCACTTGACTCAACACACAACGTTGTTATTTCTTGATTTCAGGTTATCAAGATTCAAGACACAACAAGCTTGCGGCAGTTCTAAACAATGACCTATTTGTTTATCATTTCGAACACTTGTAATATTTATTTACTTCTCGTACTGCTTTATACAATAGTATACCAATAAGAACATGTAACGTCGATGACTTTTCCAGCCATATTTCCTTTTCTTCTCTCTTCTCGTTTTCTTCTTTTCTTCTCTTTTTCTCTTTTCTTTGATTCTTTCTCTACTTCTGGCGCTCCTACCGGCGGCCAGAACATCGCTGCTCCGACGTCGGGGACTCTTACCAGCATCATTTTCCGGCCAGTCCTCTCTTCTATTTTCCTTTATTTTTTCATATTTTGTCTTCTCTTATTCTTTTCGTTCAGGTCTCTACATATACTTGAGTTTTCAGGCAAATTTCGGTGGTGAGCAGTAAATTCCGGCAGTGAACAGTAACTCCCGGCGTTGAACAGTGGCTTTCGAAGGCAAACAGGTTCGGTTCAACTGGAGTTGGTACCTCCGGTTGCTCGTATCTATTTTTTATCATTATCCCTGTATTTAAATTTTGACGTTTCACTTTATTGCTTCTTGCCTTTACATTCTTGCATTTAATCTTCTTGCCTTTAGGTATATCATTCTTTGCGTTCCTGTTTTAGGTGTAAATATTTGATTAGTGTATTAGTTCATATCCGCTTTAATGACTTTGGTGACTGGTGGTAGACTAAAGTCACGTTCTCGGTCGGTGACGATTGCGAGGTGTTAGGGGGGTAAGTAGGGGTAAGGGAGATGCTAGGCTGAGAATAGGGTCTTGGAACATTGAGACTTTAACGGAGAAGTCCATAGAGCTAGTTAAGAAAGTCCATAGAGCTAGTTAAGAAAGTCCATAGAGCTAGTTAAGAAAGTCCATAGAGCTAGTTAAGAAAGTTCATAGAGCTAGTTAAGATTCGTAAGAAGACGAGGATTAATATAGCTTGTGTCCATGAGACCAAATGGGTAGGACCTAAGGCTAAGGATATGGATGGGTATAAGTTATGGTTCTCGGGTAGGTCGAGGTATAGGAATGGGGTAGGCATTTTGGTAGACAGCGAGTTAAGGGATCAGGTAGTAGATGTTAGGAGGGTCAATGACATGATGATGACGATTAAGTTGGTAGTCGGAGGGTTCACTGTGAACATTATTAGTGCTTACGCGCCACAGATGGGCTTGGACGAGGAGGAGAAGAGGTGTTTTTAGATGATTTGGACGAGGTGGTGGGTGGTATACCACCTATTGAGAAGTTATTTATAGGATGGGATTTCAATGGATATATCGGGTCACTTTCGGGGGGTTATGACGACGTGCATGGAGGCTTTGGCCTCAGGGACAGGAACGGGGGAGGCATCTCACTTTTGGAGTTCGTTAAAGCTTTTGGGATGGTGATAGCCAATTCGAGGTTCATGAAGAAGGATGAGCACTTGGTGACTTTCCGCAGTTTGGTGGCTAAGACTCAGATAGACTTTTTGCTCATTAGGAAGGTTGACAACGGTCTTTGTAGAGATTGCAAGGTTATTCCGAGTGAGTATCTTACAACTCGACATAAACGTTTGGTGATGGATTTGGAGATCAAGATGGAGAAAAGAGATGAGGGCTGTAGATGACAGACTAAGAATCGAATAGGGGAGTTTGACCCTGGATAGTGCAAATGAGATGGGGGAGAGGTTGATGGCCAGGAGGGCTTGGAGGAGTAGTGGGGATGCGTTCGATATGTGGGACAAGACGGTCAGTTGCATTCGAGAGGTAGCCAGAGAAGTGCTAGGGGTTTCGTGGGGTAGCCGTGGTGGGCATCGAGGGGACTGGTGGTGGAATGGTAAAGTTCAAGAGAATGTGGGAGCAACGAAAGTGACGTATGCGAAATTGGTAGAAAGCAAGGATGATGTGGAGAAGTGGAAGAATAGGGAGTTATATAAGATGGCGAGGAATGAGGCAAAGCTAACAGTTACGGCGGCAAAAACAACGGCTTTTGAATACATATATGTGGAATTAGAGGAAAAAGGAGGAGATAAAAAGTTGTACAAACTAGCCAATGCGAGAGAGAGGATGACCCGTGACTTGGATCACGTGAGGTGCATCAAGGACGAGGATGACAGAGTACTGGTGGAGGACACGCGTATTAGATGGAGGTGACAGTCTTACTTCCATAAACTCTTGAACGAAGAATGAGATAAAGACAATGTTTAGGAGATCTGGAGCAATCCAGAAGGTACCAAAATTTTGGATATTGTAGAAGTATTAAGGTTGAGGATGTTAAGGGTGTTGTTCACAGGATGCGCAAGGGATAAGCGACCGGGCCTGATGAGATCCAGTTGAATTTTGAAAGAGCATAGGCAGGGCAGGTTTGGAGTGGCTGACTGAGTTGTTTAATATCATTTTTAAGAAGACAAGAATGCTCGAAGAATGGAGGTGGAGTACAATGATTCATTTGTACAAGAACAAATGTGACATCCAGAGTTGCAAAAACTATAGGGGTATTAAGCTGCTAAGCCACAATATGGAAATTTGGGAAAGGGTCGTAGAGATGAGGGTGAGAAGAGACGTGTCTATTTTCGAGAACCAGTTTGGATTCATGCCGGGGCATTCGACTACAAAATATATTCATCTTATTAGGAGGTTGGTGGAGCAGTATATGGAGAGGAAAATATACTTACATATGGTTTTCATCGATCTCGAGAAGGCATACGACAAAGTCCCTATGGAGATGTTTGGAGGTTAGAGGTGTACATGTGGCGTACACTAGGGCGATTAAGGATATGTATGATGGAGCCAAGACCAGGGTACGGACAGTAGGAGGAGACACAAAATACTTTCCAGTGAATCAGTGATGATGGAACTGCACCAGTGATCAACTCTTAGCCCATTCTTATTTGCCTTGGTGATGGATGAACTGACGCGACAAATTCAAGGGGAAGTGCCATAGTGTATGTTATTCGCAGATGACATAGTCCGGATTGATGAGACTCACAACGGAGTGAACGCTAAGCTGGAGGTTTGGAGACAGACTCTGGAGTCTAAAAAGTTCAAGCTGAGTAGGATCAAGACAAAATACTTGGAGTGCAAGTTCAGTAACGGGAGCGACCATGATACATGCGTGGAGGTGAGGCTTGGTACTCAAATCATCTCAAAGAAATGAAGCTTCACGTATCTCGGGTCTATTATCCAAGGGAATGGAAAGATTGATGAGGATGTCACACATCGTATTGATGCAGGATGGATGAAATGGAGGCTCGCATCTGGAGTCTTGTGTGATAAAAATATTACACCAAAACTTAAAGACAAGTTATATAGGGTGGTAGTTAGACTGATTATGTTGTATGGGGAGGAGTGTTGGCCAGTCAAGACTTCGCACATTCAAAAGATGAAAGTTGCGGATATGAGAATGTTGAGATGGATGTGTGGGCATACAAAGAGTGATATGATTAGAAATGATAATATACGGGACAGAGTAGGAGTGTCCTCAGTGTAGGATAAGATGCGGGAAGTGGGGTTGAGATGATTCGAGCATATGTAGAGAAGAGGCACAAATGCCCCAGTGCGGAGGCGTGAGAGGTTTGCTATGGACGAGTTCAGGAGGGGTAGAGGTTGGCCGAAGAAGTATTGAGGAGAGGTAATTAGATGGGATATGGCGCAGGTGCAACTTACTGATAATATGACCTTAGATAGGGGGTTGTGGAGGACACGAATTAGGGTAGTAGGTAGTTTAGCGTAGTCCTACTTACGCTTACATACTGGTAGTTGTAGTGTTATTATTGTACCCTTGCTTAGCCTATCATACTAGTAGGCACAATATTATTTTATAGTCCTCTGTCATTTGATTTTTGTTGTTGTATGTTCTTTCGTGTATTTTATTTATCTTATTTACATGCGTCAGTTACTGCTTCTTTTCCAGAATACTTTATCATGACTTATTCGATTTTGTTACCATCATTTTCATACTGCTTGAAATTTCTTGTCTGGGTCTAACCATTTCTCTTGCTTTTCTTGTGCCTATGCTTTGTCTTGAGCCGGGGGTCTTTCGAAAATAACCTCTCTACTTACCAAAGTAGAGGTAAGGTCTGCGTACACTCTACCTTCCTCATACCACGTTGTGAGACTTCACTGGGTATGTTGTTGTTGTATTGTAGATTTTTGAAATTATTATTGTATCAATTGACAGCTTAATCATTTGTTTGGAAAGTATTATTAATGGAAAAATGGGAGAGAAAAAGACCAAATAATTTCATTAGCCAAGCAAGACGGCATATAACCCTCGAACTATTCTAGTTTTAGTAACTTATCGTGCAATTGCACGGTTTTCCCTTCAAATGGACTGGTCTTTCATTTTTGCCCTTCAAATGGATTGGTCTTTAATTTTTGTCCTTCAAATGGATTGGTCTTTAATTTTTGTCCTTCAAAATGGAATTTATGCCCTTCAAATGCGTTCTTTCACCTCAACTAAGTTTTTTTTTTTCAACTTCTCAAAATTCCAAAATATCTCTGTGAGTATATTATTTAAGAAATTTACATTTACAAAGGTCAGACTTGAATTTCCTCCTCACGGGATAACCTGATTAATTATGAATTCATGATTTCTTCTCCATATTTAGAGCAAAATATCAGCACTTCAAACGGAGTGAAGGTGACTGGTCAGGCAGGAATGAACTTGAGAAAAGACTTTGGCTAAATTCACTTCACATGGGCTATGCTCAGTGATAATATGGGGCTACTTTTGGGCTACTCTTTTAGAATGGGTTAATAGTTTAGACTATGTTCAAATTAGTCCATTAGGGAGAACCCTTACAAGAGAACCAACATAGAAAAAGAAACAATATCCAACGAGCGAAGTGCACAAATACTCGATTTTCGAATCGTCATTTAAGTTGTGGCTCAAGTTGAACTTTGTTTTATATATCCACTTTGAAACCATTTCAGATGTATGCAACTAAAATTGCAAAAAAATGTGAAATTGTGTTTAAAGTTAGCAAATTTTGAACATTCTTTGCCTGAAGTGTGGCCTTATCAATGCCAAATCTTGATATTTTTGCTTGAAGTTTGGCATGGCTTGCCAGGCCAACTTCTGACATACAATGGTTGCAGTAAACATATAATGGTTTATCAAGGCCAACTTCGATTTTTTTTTATGAAGTTATAAGTTATGGTCTTGACAAGGCCAAACTTCAGAGGTCAGACACATAATGTCACTTCAGATAGTTTGCCATTAAGTTCATGTGAACAAAATTTTGTCTAAAATCATCAATTTATTTTTTAAATTTCAATAATTCAACACCCAAATCTACCTCAAAAGAGTTCAAATTTGAAATATAAGTTTCAAATATTATTAAAAATAAATAAACTCCAATCATCAATTTCTCAAAACTACAACAAATCTAAAAAGACTCATTTTACAACAATGGTGATTTTCATTATTTTCAAGCTTTTCCATTAGCATCACTTGATTTAAACTTACTTTTCATATTAGAAATTCAAGACCAGTTATTTCAAAGTGGTATCCTTCAATTATTATAAGTTTGAAAAATATTATTACAACATCTAAGAATAAAGAAGAAGAACCAATTGTGTCCAAAGTCAATTTGGTATATCAATTAAACTTTTTTAAAACTGTAGGTACAGATTATGGATGGAGCGACCAAATAGAATGTCCGTGAAATTTTGACATATCCAACTAGAGAATTAGTAGAATCAGATGTACAGGAGTATAATTTTTCATACAAGAAAAATAGTAACTGCTCCATACAAGTTGCACAAGGTCTAAATGGACTGCCAAATCTAACAAATCAGCCTTCACTTCCAATAACTAACCTATACCACGAAAAGTAACTAATTAACTGAAGTCGCTAATTTATTACTCCACCTCAACTAACCACTCACAAAGTGGAGTCTGAAACTTAAATGACGTATGTGGGCCTTTGAGCCAAACTAACCCATAAAAAAAATGACAAAACTATCTTTTGCGTGGAAAATTTATGCGCAAAAAGGGTTATTATAACCTAAGCAGCCCACGTTTTTAAAATGTTCACTTTTAATCCAATTACGCAATAAATTATTGCATTTTACAATCAATTATTCATCTACCCATTTGTATTTGATTTGACATGACACTATGACAACTATTTCAAGAACCCATCCGTTTTTTCTATTTAACATGAATTTTGGATGAGGTAAAGACTCATCCATTTCATAAGTTTAAGTCATCAAAATTTCAAGTTCTTGAAAAAAGCTATCCAACTCCAAAGTTCATAAAAAAATGGTCGCTCCCCCTTCAACTGTTAAGGTTTCTTTATTTTGGGACGGAGAGATTCTTCATGATAATAATATTTTTTGTTATAGTATTCCACCACAATACCATATTAAGTTTTCAATTACCTTGGATTACTCAACATTACTCAATGCCATACACAAAAAAATAAAAGTTAGTAAGCGTGAGTTTGCATTATCTGTAGTAGACAGATATCCAATATCCATCGCACCACAAAGTTTAGTGCTTTATGGCGAGTGGAATATCACTGATGATGAGTCTTTGAGTGAATATTTGAGGGCGCCGGAAGAATATAAGGACCTAATCACCCTAAATATTCTTGAAATGTATGTTGAAAAAATACATATTAGTCGTAGTGAAGTCTTGGTCAGGACTCGTCAGAAGTCCCAGAAATGCCGACTGCGCCTCGTCCTCAAATCCCTCAAGTCCAACCTACTAATGGTAATACTTATACGGACATGAGTTGTTATGGAGACATCTTGAGTGGTCAAATGTCGTTGGAAAATCTAAGCCAACAATTTAATCAAAATTACAGAGGAAATTGGTAAATATCCATTTTTCATTATTATTTTGTGTAGTAGCACATGTTTATTATACGTATGGTATTAGTAATATTTTTTGAATCTTTTTAGGGGTTATACACCTTATATGAGTAATATTGAACAATCTTCTCAGTTCAGTGCAGTTGATTATTATCGATAGGTATACTTTTTAATAATTAAATGATATAAGTATTTTTTATGTTTGGTATTTACAATACTTGAACTGCCTCTGTAGTGAAAATTATTCACAAAATGCGCCAGTGGTACCAAATGTTGATTCCAGTGCAGTTGATCTTTCTTCAAACCCAGACAATATTGATTATTATCGGTAGGTTCATCATCTTGATATTAAATAATCCATATATATTATGATGTTGGTATTTAAAACATGTTACCTACTTTTCGTGTAGGAAGAGGCATTTACTAGATGGTGATGACTATCCAAATCATATATAAATATCATCGAGTAATAGCGATGATATACTGAATGCAGAGGTATCCGATGATGATGACGTAAATATATCAGATAGTGAGGTTGATATTCATCCTCATAGGCAGGAATAACAGTTAGTAGAAATGATGCAAAGTCGGCCCCACCAGCAAGAATCGCTGGCAGAAAGCCCAATTCACCAGCAAGAACTGATGGCAAAAAGCCTAATCCAGTGACATTCTGACGTGATTCCATATCTTGACAATCTTCAAGGTCGTCCTGATGCCTTTGTCTTCACTAGAGAAAATGATCATATTCGCCAAACAATGTAGAAATAACCGGACAGTCTTGTAAACGGTAAAATTCACCTTGCAAAAAACATGTTTTTCTCTTCCAAAAAGGCAATGGGAATGGTCGTCAAAATTTATAGTATCAAAGAAATGAGGGAGTTTAGAGTTTATGTATTAACCCGAAAGATGTGGAGATTGGTTTGCAGACGTGAGTATCAAGGTTGTAAATGGATGCTTCGGGGGTATTGAGACTCATAATAGTATTTGGACTATCACAAAAAATTTCTCACGTCACACTTGTGATATGAATGACAATCGAGAAGATCATTTTCATTTAGATACAAATATGATTGCTCAAGTGTTACTTGCTGACATTGTCGAAACCCCAAGGTACCCTATTCGATCAAGTTCATTATAATTTGACATCAATTAAATTATCATTGCTAAATGTTGTTTGTTTAAACTTGTCCAGATTCCCATCAAATAATGCATTAGAACAGTGCTGAGAGTATATCGTAAAACGATAAGCAGGAGAAAAGGGATATCTCGGGCGTAGACGCACTTTTGAGATGATTTATGGTACATGAGAGGGCTCTTTCAAGCAGTTGTCGAGGTATATGGCAGTTCTACAACACTTAAATCTTGGTACTGTTGTAGAGTGGAAGCTCAACCCCCAACCTAGCGTGATCGATAATATTTTTAATTTTGTGTTTTGGACATTCAAACCATGCATTGATGGTTTTACATGTTAAAGTTGGCCGAAGAACAAGCATCATCAACGGGTAGAGAACTAACATGTACAGAAAGAAGATATGTCGTAAGAAACTCAAAATATTGTTATGAGGACGATATTGATGATTTCTATTCTGATGATGATTAGGGATTATTTTGGTTCACTTGCTTAGTTTTTGGGTCATTAAGTTATGCACTCGTGATTTTATTTGTATTTTTAATTTATGATGAAGTCATCAATTTGAAGAAAATTAGTATATTTAATTTTGCTTTGATTGTTAATCTATTATTAATTTATATAAGCGTCTTAGAGTTAATAATACATAAAAAGTTCAACAATTCACATTTTTAATGAAAACACAAATAAATTAGTACATAAAAGGTGCCGCTTACATAATACATTTAAAAAATATATAAATAATAGATGAAAACGTGCAACTAGTAAAAATAAAATACATAAAAATAATAAAATTAACCGAAAATATATAAAAGCAAAATACATAGAAAAAATAAACTTAGTAAACGAAATACATAGAAATAATAAACAACAACAAGATAACACAAATCATCTTCCAAAATTTTAATTTATCTTTCAAAGCATTTTCTCTTGTTGAGTGTCTCTAAAGTTATTCTTGAAAAAACTTTATTTTTCTTCGGATTCTTTTAGCAAGACCTCCAAAATGTTAATTTTTTCTTGAGCTTCCATAAGTTAAACTGCAAGTCAAACTTCACGGTATCTCTAGTGATACGTGAAGTCACATTATCTCTATTAACATGGGACTTTTTAAACTTGGCCGCCACCGTTTTATCCACGGGAATGTCATCTTCCCATCGAAAATATTTGCAACCATTCATATCCTATAAACATTACAAGAAAAGCAGTTTTTGAAAGTAAAATATGTAGATAATGTGAAAAAACTCTACACTCTAAAAATTTGTAAAAACACTTACATCGGGCACTTTACAACGCCAAAAACGATGACCCAGATTATCTTGGATCCTTGATGTTCAGAGCTTACAATAATAACCGCAATCATAAACATCGGGTTCTATAGCAAAGTTTGATGTTTTGAAGCTTTGAAACATGATTTTCGGGGGCCTAAAGTATGGTAAAAGAGTGAAAATGGAAAAGGTGAAGAGTGACTTGAAATGACTAAGTCTGTTAGGGTTTATAATAACCCCTATTGCTCAGTAAATTTCTGCGAAAAAGGTAATTTTATAATTTTTTATGAGTTATTTTAGTTCAAAAGTTCACTTTGTGAATTATTTAAGTTCCAGACTCCACAACCAATTTCTGATCTGGTTATTTTCTTTTTTTTTATCCATATTTTAATAAATCTATGTATTTATGTTGTTCTTTTATAATTTCTTTTAAATCTTTAATCTCATCTTCATTTTTTATATTTTCTCCAAACTTCTGTTCTTTTATTTTATCGATTTCTTCTTCTTTTTGCCTTAGTCTTTCTTCTCTTAGTGCTGATAAATTTCTCAAGAATGTTATCTTTTCTTCCTATTTATTAATTGTTTGATAATTTTCTTGTAGTTGTTTGCCATGTTCTTTTATTATTTCTATAGCTATTCTACAGCTTTCAATGTGTTGATTTATATCTCTATTGTAAGTAAGTGGTCTTTCGTCTATTCTGTCTAACTGTAATCTTTTTTCGTGCAATTGTATTAATCTATTTTCATCCATAATGTTCTATTTTCATTCTTAAATCTGATTTTATTATATATACATGTTCATTTTGTTCCCTATATTCTGATATCCACTTATTTTGAGCATCTACTATTATTTTATGACTATTTCTATCTTCGATTAGTAATCTTTTTATTCTTCTGTGCATCCATAAAATCTGATTTAATCTTCTAACATTTCTAAACGATGGATATTTTTTCATTGTCTAACACTTGTTCTAATTACAAGCTCTGATATCAATTTCTGATCTGGCTGATCGACGGATCTTTCCATCATCCATATACCCCTAGAGGTTAGAACATAGATGGTAATCTGTTTAATTAATCATTTTTCAGAGTTAATCAAATAATAAACATGTAATAATCTTAGGTTCAATTTTATTTTTTAATAAAGCGTATATAATCTCCTATCAACATTCAAACATCGTAGTATAATCTTCTATCAATATCCAAACATCATAACAATAGAGCAATTATACTTATCCAATTTATGATTAGAAACATATAGTTCAAGCACATACCTTTATTCAGATTTTCAGATCATCTGAGTAGCTCAACCCACATATGGCGCTGCCTCCCTAACGTCTCATGACTTCACGGGATAAATGGCATGGGTGCTTGGGAGTCCTCACGATATCCTCTGATAATTGTCTGAAAGGTGTTGTGTTTAAACTGATATAGTCCTGAATCATAAACTATCAAAGTATTTTTACTCTTGCTTTTATGGTGTTCTTTAATTGATAAACGATTATATTTCTGGTGTTCTTAGTTGATAATCGATTATAGACTAAGGGTTGTTTAGCTGAACATTGAGAGGGTAATGTAAGGTTGTGTGCATTTTCGAATTTTTTGAATTAATCATCGTCTTGACAAGAGCCTCCTTATATAGATAACATCGGCTATTCATTATTCCTAACTTTTTTAAAGTAAACAGTATTACTTTTCAAAAGTCATAAAGTAAACAGTAATTAGAAAAAATACTTTTACAAAAGTCATAAAGGCTACAGTGTCCACAGTGTCTTGTCTGCTCCTTTCCGTAAAGTTATTTTGTCGTTTAGTCTTTTGCTTTCCAAAAAGTCATAAAGGCAATAGTGCATGTCTGCTACTTTCCGTAAAGCTGTTTTGTCAGTATTCGACTAATCTGTCAGCTGTCCATTATGCCTTTGGCGTTGTTTGGCGGTTGGTTCAACTGTCATATTCTGGCATGGCTTTCGTCAGAAATGTCATTTTCTTGTACTGCTTAGTGCTTTTCAGTTGTCCGGTTGATAATCTTCTTCCGAAAATCTCTGTTGGGGATATTTCATGATATTCAACTTTAATCATTTTTTGGGCCGTAAGGCCATAATCATGTTGGGCACTAAGGCCTCTTTTGTTTGGGCTTTACATAGTTTAAACTATGTTAAACCATATTCTTTTGGGTCTGTTATGACCTCTTTTCTGGGTTACCAGTAGTTTAATCTGTTTGGATTGTTAAGCCATAATCCGTTTGGGTTATGTAGTAAACTACATTCCATGACCAGTATTCAATAGGGTTATGCAAAGTGAATTACATTCCCTGCATCATAATCTTTCGATTTCAGGTAGATGAATCTACATGATACCTGTGAGAATAATCAATTCTTCCCTTCTTATTCAAAAGGATCAGGACTTTGCTCTTTTTTTATATTTACAGTGGATGATGATGGTACATCTGTTTTAATCATAGGTCGTTTCCTTTGTTCAGTCATGGTTTTATACTGGTGGATAGTCTCCTCAGCATGAGTATGCTTTAGATTGGTAATCTTGTCGAGTAAGAGAGTTAATTCGGTAGTCTCCTTTACTTCAATATCATTATCATAGTAAAGGGTCATAATTTCTTCAACATCTCCTCCTCTGGAACATCTGATGACAGATGCTTTTCGATTTCTTAACATATCCTCTATTCTGGTTTTTAATGTCATTAATCGAAGTACTCATTTAGTGCTTATCCAGTCTTGGAACTTCTCCAGTGTACAGAGAATTTTCATGTTTAGATTTTTGTCATCCCCGTTGATGGTGTTGTTCCTTCCTGTTTTAAAGATTTGACATATGACAATTGGTTTACCTTTTAGATCTGTTGATGCATCTAGAATCTGTATTCTGTAGATCCCTTTGCCAAATGATTCCATCATTAGCTCCGTTGATCTTGTTATAATCTGTGGTAGTTTGATAAGGTTAGTCATCTTATCATCTGTGATAATATTGTCGATGAATCCATAAGTGAATAATCTTTCAACAATATTCGGGTTTGCTCGTTCGCTGCATATAAACCTGGGATATTTACTCAGTTTTGCACTGCGTACAATATCAGGGTTAGTCTTATAATCATAAAATTTGTTAATTTTCTCATAAGCATTAATCACTTCAGGTCTATACTTCAAGTTGTCTGCCATGGATACCGGTGATGAGGTTGAAGGTATTGCTGATGGCATGGTTGCAAGTTTCGACGAGAATGGCACACAGGTTTTTTGTTGTACTGGTGGTATTGTAATCGGTGTTTTTGTGGAGTTTCTTTCTGTAAGATTTTGAGTTTAGAAAAATCTTGCATAGCTTCTACTAGCTTGTTGATGGTTTGGGTATTCGCTTATAATTTGGTAATCATCATTTCATTTGTTCGGATAATCTCTTGCATGGCTTTGGCTATATATTCTTCGAAATCGCTGTTGCTGTTAGTCGACATTGTTATATCTGCTAAGAAAATCAGCTAAAACATTCTTAGTTCCAGATATTTTTTAACAATAAAATCATAACAATAGAAGAACGATTGCCATTTTCTTCTTTTATTTAATTCTGGTAAAGGATCGATTCGGTTTGTAATGAATGCCTTTACCTGAGTATTATCAGTTCTAACAATGAATTTTACTGGTAGTAAATGGTAATGAAATATTTTTATTCCAAATTTTACTGCCAATAATTCTTTTTCGTTGATATGATAGTTTTTCTCGTTAGGCTTCCACGTTCCACCTCCATATCCACAAATTAATCTTTTTTCTTTATCAATATCTTCTTTATCATATGCTATTAGGACTGCTCCCCATCCTATGTCACTAGTATCTGTAAAGAGTTCTAATTGGTCTTGATCTGTTGGTACGCTGTGTTTCGGTAATGATTTTACATTTTCTTTAATCTGGTTTATCGCCTTGGTATGTTCCTCTTTCCATTCAAATGTTACATATTTTTTAATCAAATCTTGTAATGGTTTTCTTAGATATGGTAAATCTTTTATATGATCTGAGGCATAATTTATTACTCATACGAACTGCTGTACTTTTCTTTTATTCTCTAATTTCTCTTTAAATTTTTTAATCTTTGTTACAACATGTTCTTGTAACTGTATTCCTTCGTTATCCACAATGTATCCTAAAAATTCAATACTATTCTTGAATATTTCTGATTTCTTTTCAGAAAGTAATATTCCGTATTGGTTTACCGTTTCAATGAATTGTTCTATATGCTTGATATGATCTTTTAAATCATTGATGTAAATCAATATGTCATCCACATATATTATACAGAAATCTGCCAATTTTCTAAATACCTGGTCCATTCTTCTCTGAAATATCTGTGGTGCATTTTTTAATCCCATAGGTAGTACATTCCATTCATAGTGTCCTTGAGGGGCACTGAATGCTGTTAAAGCTCTAGATTCATTGGTCAGCTTAATTTGCCAAAATCCGCTTTTACAATCGAATTTACTAAACCATTTTTTGTTCCTAATCTGTTGATAAGGTTTCTTTTATAGGGTAAAAAGTATCCATCAAAAATAGTCTTTTTATTCAATTCTCTGTAGTCAATTACCATTCTAGCCTTTCCTCGTTTTAGTTCGTTATGTTTTCTTACTAAAAATGCTGGGCTACTATGTGGGCTTTTACTTTCCCTTATCACTTTCATTTCTAGTAACTCTTTAATCTGAATTTCAAATTCTTTTTGATCCGTTGGGCTATATCTTATTGATTTTGTTCTGACTAAATCACTTGGATCTGTCAATTTTATTTCTCCGTATATTTTCTCTTTTTCCCATAGCTGCATAGGATTTTCTCCAAAGTTAGTTTTTAATCTGTTAAGATATTTTTCTTTTAATAGTTCTAAGTTATTACTTCTGTCTGTTTTTATTGTACATAATCTTAAAGTATTTACTGGTAGTATTCTTTTTAATATTATCCACTTATCACATGGTGATTGTAGGCTGAAAGTATTCTTATTTATAACCTGTGTTTTGAAATAATCTAGGAAGTTATTTCCTAATAAAACCTGTTATTTCATATTATCTAGTTGATATACTATTGGTAATCTAAAAATAGTTTTTTCTAGTATAATTCTCATATTTTCTGCTATTATATCCAACTCTTTTGATTGTTCATTAAATCCTGATACTCTAGCTCTATGTATTCTAGATCTTTTCCATCTATGTGATTCTAATACATCTTTTCTAGCTAAGCATATATCTGCTCCACTATCAATAAATATTTTTTGCTTTATCATTTTATTCGGTTTATATTCTATATGGGCTTCTTTATTAATTGCTACCATCTAGTCAGGTTCATTCAATCTTCTATTGAGTTCTACATCTTGTTCGTATTCTTCAATTTTTAATTGATCAGTTTGATTTCTTATAGCTTCTTCTATTAGTCTTGCTATTTCTCTTTGTTTCCAATGTATTTTGTTTATTTCTTCTCTTATCTTTCCAAGTCTCTTGGTAATCTTATTGTATCGATCATTGTAATACATACTTCCTGTTTCATTAACTGCTGAAGTCATAATCAGTTTATGTCGAGTATACTCCTCGTACTGTATCCAATAATTTCTCTCTTCTATTAGTTTTCTTTTTTCTCTTTCCAATGTATTCATTTTATTCATAACTATCTTCACTATCTGATTGTTGGTTAATATAACTCACTTTTTCTATTTCTGATTCTTCATCTGTTTCACTAACGTAAAAGTCTTCATAATCATACCACTTATTATTATCGTCTTTAATCTGTTGTAAGCTCATTATAAATTGTTCCGTATTTATATATTTTACTCCTTTTTTCTTTAACTTTGGACATTTATTAGCATATTGTCCTTTTTCGTTGCAATTCCAGCATTTACATTCTTTAACTTTTCTTCTTTAGTCTTATCTGCTTCTATAGGGTTTACATTTCTTCTTTTCCTAAATTTTCTTTTGTATCTAAATTTATTCCTTGTAGCTGGATTATTCCTATATCTCCTAAATCTCTTTTTCTTATAGGATTTATAATAAGGTTTTTTCTTATATTTCTTATATCTTTTATATTTGTGATTCCTTTCATCTTTCTCTTCATGTCTTCTGTGCCTTCTATGTTTTTTATATTTCTTTTCTTTTCTATTATCATCGCATCCAAATATTAATCTTCTTTCAGTAAATCCACATATTTCTCTTAATCTTATTTTCTTATCCTTTTTAATCTTTTGCTGCAACCTGTATTCTTCGCATTTTCTCATTAGATATGCTCTAAGTACTCTTATTCTTTCTCCTAGAGTATTTTCTTTTGGTTCTAGTTGAATATATTCTTTTGATATTTCGATATTATATGGTACTGGTAAATGGTCGTAGTATAGTTGTTGATAAATTATTCCTTCTTCTGGTAAGAATCTTGCTTCATAAAAGAATTTACTAAAGCTAATCGTATATTCTGGTAATTTATTTATCTTACAACATTTCATATTATTCAAGTTCATTATTATTTCAGTTTTTCTTTCTGCTAGTACGTTTTCCCTAGCTACTAACCATTTTTCACCTAATAATTCTCTTTTTAATAGTAAATCAAATGTCATTAACATTGATTTTCAATCTGTTGCATGACTTAATATTTCTCCTCTTAGCTGATATGCTATTGATTCTATCCAGTATGCTGCTTTTCCAATTAGTGTTTTAGATATTAGATCATACATATAATCTAGATTTTCTGTTTGTGTACTATTCATTAATGCTATATACATTCCTAAATTCCAGTCTGTTATTCTTCTTCCTACTTCTTGTTCATCGTAAACATTATCTAAATCTAGAAAGTATCCATTATAGTTTACTCCTTGGGTCATTGATCCTACAAATTCTTTAAATTCAGTTTGTTGTCCAATGGGTATATGATCTGGTAATCTAGTTCTTCTTCTTGTTATTACTTCTAGATTAGGGTCTACTAATTCTTCTTCTGGATAATCATCTGCATCTTCATTAATTAGATTTTCTGATTCAATTTCGGTTTCTACCTGTCCATTATATTCATCTTCTATATCGCTATCCGGTTCATCTTCTATTATCACGTTTACTCTTTTCATATTTTGTAAAGCTTCTATTATCTGGTTATTTTCTTTTACGATTTCTGTGTTCTCAGAATCTTCTTCTATGAATTCTACTACTTGTAGTTCTTAATTAGTTTGTTCTGTATTATCCTCCTCTGTATTACTATCTGAGGTAGTTTCATCACTCAATCTAATCTTTCGTACTTTTGTTTTTCCTTTTAATCTTTTTAACTGTTCTGTTAGGATTTGTATTTCTTCTCTGAGTTCCAGTAACTCTTGTTTAACTTCCTTTAGTTCTTCTTTTGTTTCTTTTAATTCTACACTGGTTTCTCTCAGTAAGGTTTTTGTATCCTTATGTTTTCTTTTATATTTTTTATACTTGTCATACCATTATGCATTATCATTTGATTTTAACTTTTGGTTTTCTGTTCTTAATTTACTAATCTGTTGTTCCTGTTTGTCCAATCTTAAATTTAGGTATTCGTATGTTGTTTTTCTATGTCTTTTTCGGGTATCTTTTTTTCTTTTGGTGTTTCTTCTTTTACTGACTTCGATCTCATAGGCTCGTATTTATGTCTTTCTTTTTATATAATCTCTTTACCATGAGTTCTTAAAATGTAATCGCACTAGGTTCCATTAGAATTTTCCTTCTTTACTTAATATCACTAGTCTGTCTAAAGTTTCTGTTACATTTTTTGATAATCTTGGTTTTATCTTACTTATGTCTACCATTACTGGTACTTTACTTCTTCTCCAAACATCTATTGGTACTATTTCTGATTTATGAGTATTCGTTTTAGTTATCGTATTGTCTTTACTCGTACTTGCTTCATTACTAGTTTCTACTTGTTTTCCTTTGCTTTTTTCTTCTAATAACATATTTAGTTTTTCTAATATTAATTTAAACGTTGGTATTTCATATACATTCCATAAGTTAGTCAATTCTTCTCTTATCATTTGTTGCGTTTTAGCTTGATTTTCCTTTATTTCATCCATTTGTAGTAGGACGCTTTTCATTTTTTCTTTTAATATTATTTCTTCCCATAACTCATCTATCTTATCGTTGGGATTTATCCTATCGTTGGGATTAGTCAGGATTGTTTATTCATTTTTTCCATCCGTTACCCATATCTATCCATATTTTATCAAACTTATCGCATTGTTTTTCTAGGTTTTTTATGTCATTTTCTAACTTCATTTCTTTTGCGCTGTATTCTAAGTATTTTAGTTGGGAATATATTTCTCTTGATAAGGCCGTCTTTATAGTCTTTAGTTTTTGTTTTTTCTTTATTATTTTTAGTTGTACGTTCATATTTTATTTATGAATCTCGTTTTACCTTGATCATTTATTTCTCTTCCGTTATTGTTTATCTTGTAGTTTATCATAGTAAAAAAATCACTTCCTAATAATAATTAATTTAAGCTATCATATTCTATTACTCCTATATTTATCTTATATTCTAAATCTTGAATTTTGAATCTTAAATTTATACTTTTGGTAATTATTATTTCTCTTTCATTTTCAGGGTAATTATAAGTTTGCGGTTCTATTATATTACACTCATTTTCATTTATCTTGCTCATGTGTATAAAAATTTTAATTGCTCCTGTATTTATTTCTGCTATTCCATCTATGGTTATCATATTTTTAAATATTATAACTTTAATTTTTAATCTGTTGCAGTCTATATTTATTAAATCTATAGTCCTAGGTTGTATACTTGGTAAACTATTATGTTGTGTTATTAGCGATTCTCTAGTTATACTTAGTCTAGATCCTTCTATTCTTGATATTAATCTTCTTGAAGGTGTTAGTGTTCTGATTTTAAAATCCATGAATATTTCTTCTGGTATTGTTATCTTAGAGTTTTCATTATGCTCAATTTGTTCAAGTATTTCTTTATACATTTTTGGTACTATAATATTCATTTCATGTTGTTTCTTTACATGGTGATTTTCAGTTAAAGCGTATATCATTTTTGTTTCTATACTCATTACTTTACTTCCTGGTGACATATTTATTCCATCTAATTTATAGTATAATGTTAAGGCTAAATCTTTATGTTCATCTTTTAACGATACGCTAAAGTCTGGTTGTATTGTAAATTTCAATTTTTGGTATATTAATTTTTTTTTATTACAGATATTAAGGTATTGCATTACATGCATCACGGACTTAGGTGTTCAAAGTCAAATTTCAAACCCAATGATTAATTCTTTCTATCGTCAAACGTGACCCATTCCCCTTTTCACTGACTTGCCAATTGCTTATCAATGTATTTTTCTTCGTAAAAGAAGTTTCCTACGGGCTTTCTCTTAGATGTGGAGTGAGAGCTACATTTAAAACCATTATGAGGATGATATCAAAAATACTTTTATTTAATGTAATTACAAAAAGGAAATGTAAATAAAAAAGAAGAAGACTTTGACTCGAAGTACAGTACTAAGTTATGTCATAGACCATTCAGTAATATATTCAAAATTTCGAGGAAATTATTTTCCCCGTGAAATTTAACAAGGACTGTAGTCCTATCTCCTTTATTTTTCAACATAGAAGATATTTTTAAAAATATTTTATTTCATTATTTGATCAAATTGCACAATATTGTCCTATTTGATTAAATTGAGCCATATGTGGGAATACACTAGATATGATGTTGTTATTGTTTTTTTTAAATTTAATTGAGATTGATATAATTCAATATATTGATATCTTTTTCATATTCTTTTTTCTACAAAAAAGAAGAAGACATACACTAAAACAATATTAGTACTTCATTTGAGTGAGTGGAAAAGTAAAAAGTGATAAGACGCATGGACTAATTTGAAGGGGGCGACTTTACACTACAAAATAAAATTTCGGTAGTTTAAGTACTAATTACTCTCCAATTGGATTAGCGATATTTATATCCTCAACGGATATAGCAGTCTGCTTGGACTAATCAGACAACCCAATCAAATGTTGAACTAATTAATTAATCCAAAATAAATAAATTAAGCACTTAAACATCAAATATGCATGATGTAATTTTGTCTGGTTGATAATCTTTTCACCAACTACTAGACCATGTAATAAATAAAATATTAATCATCATTAATACAACAGGATTAAGGAACATCTAAATTCTGTGAAACATATTTATTAAACATATAACTTGAAAGTTAATCACAAGAAGTGATTACACTACATATGATCAGTTGATTAGAATCTGCAAAAGAGATTTAATAACTTGTTGAGCCGGTCAAATTAATACGTATTCTAAAACGAAGCCGCCCTTCAATTATACATGAAATAAATTTTGCTCTTTCTCTTTCTCTGTCTTACCAAACATAACATAACTATAGAGGACCATACACGGGAGGAGTCAACTAGTACAAATTCAAAATTTAAAATTGATGAGTTTTTAAAAACAATCTCAATTAATCAATATGATGATGATAATACTAATAATTAAGTTTTCAGTCAAATATTTAGTGATTTTTTTAGTATATACCCACTCTGATTCGTCCAATATTAGTTGTCATTTTTTTTATTATCGGGAGTCAATTTGACGAATCTTCGAAGATAAATTGAATTAGATTAACTCAATATTTTAAAATTACAATTTAGATATTCGAAAACTACAAGAAAAGTACTACTTATAAGTTATAATTCTTCTCATATTGATATGATTATTTTTTTTAAATATTAATCAAAATTAATCTAGTTTGACTCTGGAGAAATGAAATATGAAAAATATTATGAAACAAAAGGAGTATATATGTGTCTGAACAAAAATTATTGAATTCACGTAAATCCATAACTAACGGATTAGATCGACCCTAGAGACATCTTCAAACTCTTAAGTCACAGTTAGCTGTCATAAGGGCCATTTGCTCTTTTCCTAGATGGCCGTTGGACCATAAAATGGCATGTTTGGTACTCCTAGTATGCAGCATATGACCGTTCATCAATTTGACAAGTTGTAACGTAACCCTACATATATCACAAGAAAAAATATAAAAATATGGGCAGCTCTATTAGTCCAAGCTAGCTCATCAGTCTCCTTTTAAAGAAACTTCTAAAGTGTCTTATCTCAAGCATATTACCGTTTCGGAGAAACTACTTTCATGGCGTTCAATGCCACATAAGTATACAACTACTTTCGAATCGTTTCAGTTTATATAAATCCTATTAAACGTAAATCTTCTATTATTGTTATTGACAATTGCCGCGTTTAGTTTTTCTAGGTATTGGTGTCACTTCAATTAATTTTATGGAATATAATTATTACCTCTTACCAACATAAGTACCGGATAACTCTATCTATTTAGGCTTAAATATATGAGAAAGATCAAATCACCTCGCTAGTATTTTTTGCCTCCGTCAAAATTCGAACCTCGTGATTCTTAACTCACTTTATTGATCACTAGATAGGAGCACACTTGGATAACTTTACGTTTATAACCACGTTAATGTCATGACATATTTAAAAATTATAAGTGTCAAAATCTCGTTATCACATAATATTACAACTTTAATTTTTTTTAAAAAATTCTTAAATTTTGTGTCAAGCAAATAGAACGGAATAGAGGATATGTATAATGGAAGATGGTACTATTAACTAGTAAGTAAAAGCTAGGCCATGCCTTCTGTTTTAGAATAGAAGGAAGAGGTTTCGACCATGAAAGTGAAGTCGTTTAACATTTAGTCTAAATTTGGACATTGAGTTCTTAAAACTTTCAGCAATAATTATAGTTTACATAAAAGATACTCGAAGTTACTCCAACAGGCTACAACTCTTTATAACTGAAAATGTTTAAGGATAGTATCATAGTCTCTGAGGACTCATTTATTTTCATTAATATTAACAAGTCTGAATCTGAATACACATCTGAATAATTAAAATATTATCTTAAATTTGAACGAATTGATTAAGACTATTTGTTTTTCAACATATGAATATGCATATTGTATTTACTTAAACATAAATCATATACAATATATATATATATATATATATATATATATATATATATATATATATATATATAAAGAGAAGTGTGGTGTGAGGGTGAGGGTGGGGGTGGGGATGGGTGGGTATGTAACGTCCCGTACTTTTGGGTTACGGTTTAAATCGTTGAGCGTTTATAAAATTGCGAGGCATGTATAAATAGACCCGAGCGTTGAAAAAAATTTATGTTATATTTATGTATGCTAATAAAGAGATTAGTATATAAAAATGATTAAACCCTGAAATAATTTTGGACGTAAGAAGTGTGACGATGGGAAGCGAAAATAAATTTAATACGTGCATAAAGAGGTTATGGACTAGTGTCATATCATAAATTATGACATTGAGTATATAAAAGTCTTATAAGTTATCAAGGTTTAATTGAATTGATATCACAAAATTAATTATTTTTAATACGGGACAAGTGCAAGTGGAGCTTGATAAACGTGTAACCCCTTGGGATCTCACCAATTGACTAAGTAATTGGGGGCGTATGTGGCGAGTAATAAAAGCCCTCCCACGGCCAAGCATTTAAATAGTGAAGCATTAGCACAACATTCATTCCATTTTCCTTTCTTTTGTTAGCAAATAAGACATTAGCACAGCATTCAGTTTCTTTCCATTCTTTTTAACAAATAATCATTAGCACTTATGCCCATTTGTTTTTGTTCCAGTGAAGAGCCAAAAAAAAAATGGTTCGTTCTTGATTAGCTATTAAGTGAAATCGAGGTATGTTAAAATAAATTATTTCATTCTTTTGGCATGTTTCATGTAACAAAATATAACTGAGATATTGCTTCATAATTTATTCTATTCCTAGTAGTTAAGAATATTCATGTTATTGATTCCTATGCTAAAAACATGTCTAAATATATTTCTAAGTCCTTATTGAGGCATACGGAAAATGTGTTAGATATTCAAAGTGTTAGCCAAAGGTGCAATGATATTATGTCGCTCGGGGTATTTTATTATCATTCATGCATTTTCATTTGCATTGCATTCATATATTACCCTGGACCACTTGTGTTATGCACATTACTATATGGTAAATTTATATATATATATATATATATATATGAGAATTGGGGAAAGGAAAAGACGTTATATACGCACACCATCTGCAACTGGTACATACTATCACAAAAGAGCCCGAAGAGGCCAATATGATGTGATGCCTGCATGACTTATTGGGATGGGTTGCACGATCCGCAACACTAACATATATTGGGACGGGTTGCACGATCCGCAACACTGACATATATATATATATATATATATATATATATATATATATATATATATATATATATATATATATATATATATACCGCACTTACACCATGCATACGTTAATTAACCATTACATGGTATGATGCCCACAGAGGCTGTCATGGCAAGAAAATTGCCCAATGAGGCCAATAAATATGGACACTGCATTGTACATAACATGTAAGCAAGTGTATTAGGGCCCTCAGAGGAAGTTCCTGTTGGTCAGTTGTTTATGTTTCAGTTATTGGTATATTCCTGTTATGCTGTTATTTATGCATGGCATACTCAGTAAATCAGTCGTACTGACGTCCCTTTTGTCGGGGGACGCTGCGTTTCATGCCCGCAGGTTCGCATAGGCAAGGCTACGGCTCACGTGAATAGATTGCAGTTTTCAGCGGATTTTGGAAGCACTCCTCTCTTTCCGGAGTGTCGGTCTGATTTTGGTATGATATAATTTTGCGCGTCTATATGGGTATGGCGGGGCCTGTCCCGACCTTTGATGTTGCTACTCTTAGAGGCTTGTAGACAGGTGTCCTGTGCGTAGTAGTCGTGCATGGCCTTATCGGCCTTGGTACATGTATATATACAAGTTGGTTACCTGATTGTTCATAATTTTCTTTCGGCTTAGTCCGTAATTAATTATGATTAGATGTTCATGGTAAGAATGGCGATACCCGGCAGGTGGGATTCGGGTGCCCGTCGTGGCCCTACGGTTTGGATCGTGACAGGGGTAGGGGGAGAGTGTGGGGTGGGAGTATGGTGGGGGGGTCGAGGGGTGGGGTGGTAGATGCTAGGTGGGGTTGGGGGTTGGTTGTGGATGGTAGGGGTAGTAGGGTGGGGTAGGGTGTTAATACTCAAAAGTGTTTAGCCGAATCAAGTGACAACCGAAGATGGAAAAAGATTATAAGTCGGTAACTGAGCGAAATCATAGCAGAATCCGTTAGTCCTTACCCTCGGCTAGAAAAACATCATCGGCTATTACAGTAGTCTGGCCAAGGCATAATTTCGAGGAACAACTGAGACCCACACATACTCGGACGCCTCGAAGATCAAGTCAAAGGACCTTCTAGAAAAGGTAGCAACCAGCAACAACCAGAAGGGAGTGCCGTCGATTGTGCTAGAGGTCCAAACGAAAAAATCGGCACCACCTCCTCATAGTTGGCTAGTGGATTTAGTAGGTAGTTCGGTGGCTAGCATAGGGGGTCACGTTTATTTTTCTTGTACTATAAATATAGGAATCATTTGTACATAACACACACACAATCAATCAAAATTTTGATTCTTACTTATCTTCATTCTACCTTTATCGCCTTTATGCCTTTATTTGCACTCTAACTGTATTTATATTTCTTACCACTTAGTTTACTCACTCACCATCCTAACGCTTTTTGGAGTAGTTGGGGAACCCATTGCTGGAAGTTAGAGTTCCGCTTCCGGTCCAAATCGCTTAGTTAAGGAATCAATTTGTCATCTGATTTCGTCAGCCGATAAAACGGCAATTATTTTGAACGGCAACATAGGGATGGGGGAGAGGATGGTGGTTAGTGGTGGGTGAGGTGTAAAATCTATGTTGAATCACCATTTGGCAAGGCTACTAGGGCTTGGGTCTCTCTCTTGGGCGGGGCATCAAGTACATGTATCTTTATCGATTAACCAATTTCTAAAAAATGGAGGTGGGGGTGGAGGGAGTATGGAGGGGTGAAGGGAGTGTGGAGGGGTGGGGGGTTGGTAGTGGGGTGGTAGTGGGGGTGAGGTGGAGCTGGTGGTTATGGATAATGTGGTGGTAAAAATTATCAATACAAAACAATCTCTTAATGATATTAAGACTTTGTTCAAAATTTTAATGATTAAGACTTATTCAGATCAAATAAATCCTTAGATCTTAGTGTGATCAAATGCATTTAATGACCTAAGATCTGAATGATTCAGATTCAGACCTTCATTAAGTGCAAACAAACGAGGCCTAATTCTCTATCTTAATATTTCGTGCCAAATCGATTATCATTATTTGTAGAGTATATATGGAGCTTAAAATTTTATAATTTGCGTCTATTGTGTAATAGACTTGTTCATCATAAATTCGCTCAAATCTTAACTTTTAGTGACTTAGGGTGTGTTTGTCATGGAGGAAAATATTTTCCAAAATTTTCATGTTCGGTTGGTCAACATGTTTTGAAGAATATTTTATCTAGAAAAATAAGTTCCTTAAAAATGAGGAAAATGACTTTCCTAAGTATGAAAAATAAGTTCCACAAGTGACATTTTAAATTCATTGTCTTCTACCCACTCAACCAACACCCTCAACTCCCACACCTTGGCCATCCCACCTCCCACCACCCTGGAACCCCACTTCCCACCCCATATTATTTTGCTAGATTACATATAAATATTTTTGGGATAATATTTTTTATTTACTTACCAAATACTAGAAAATAAGTAAGACATCCACTTATTTTTCAAGAAAATATTTTCTAGGAAAACATTTTCCATCCTACCAAACACACCCTTAATGTTCATATAATTCAAAAGTTGTCATTTAATTTCCTATTACATTTAGTAGAGGGAGATAAAAACTGCAAATTCCTAGGCTTGATGATCACATGGTTTTCTATACAGCCTACATCTTATTGACGAAAACAATAGTTTGGCATAGTATATCAATTAAACCCAACCAACAAAAAGTTGATTAAAAAGACAGATTTTTAAATCTGTTTCAAAATTACTATTACTTACAAGTTTTTTTATTTAGCATTTCGGAACTTATTAGGAGTACATAATAGGAATTCTTTAGAATTGAAGGTCCAAAACTCCAAGGTCTTGTTGGAAGTGGAATGTATTTTCTATTTTATTTTTACCTATTTTTCTCCAAAGAAGTTTCCAATATAGAACATCCCCGCACGAAGTGTTATTCATTGTCTGCACTTACATATACAACTGTAATTCACTTGATGTTAGACTCCTTCACCAAAATATATTAAACCTAATCCGATACTTATGCCAAGTGGGAAACAGTTTAACTTTGGACTCAATTATTAAACTGAAAATATATACACTATCATTTAAATATGACATAACGATAAAAAATTTTTTATGTAAAGCATATGTCTAATTATATTCATTGGTTGTAAATGTAAGTAATTTTTTTCTGATCTGCCACTCTTTATATAAAATTTATCCTAATTCCATTTGAACTTAATATAGCCCATTTACAAAACTTGATATAATTAAATATCCTAAAAGTCTTGCAAGACCTAATTTTACTTCTAAATTGGTTGGGAACATTATTCCGGATTAGTTATTTCATTCTTCCACGAGAATAAAAATAACACTATATTATCGAGATTAGTTATTATAAATTTAATTTCAGAATTAATTATCTCTCGTACCAAACGAGCCCTAAGAATTTAGAATACAAAAAGTTGGAAAAAATGTAATTGGTAGTTTTCAACAAATACTAAAATAGTTTAACTCTAAACTAATTTCTCAACAGTTACTAGTACTTCAAATTTCTCGCCAATTACTAGTTCTCTTCATCGGTGGATTAGAATTTTCAGATTACTATATTGTAGTTAGAGTTTTATATAGAACAACCAGTCAAAATTGATCTTGAATTGGCAACCAGATGGAATTTATAAATTAGAATATAATATGCAAAAAAGAACAACATATCTAATTCAATAACAAAGCAAGAGCGACAGAGAGAGACAAGAAGAACAAGATCAAGGAGAAGAAATCCAGGACTAGTTGAAGAAAAGAACAATAAATAAGATTACATTACAAAAGAATCTCTAAGTTAGTAATAATGTAAATTAGTACTCTTAACTTTCTCTATACATCATTACAAAAACCTCAACAAAATTCAACCAGAAATACAAAAAAAAAGTAAGAAAAAGAAATCTAATGATAATTTTCACCCCATTAAGCATTAGCCATGAGCTCCTTCCCCTTTCCACAAAGATATCAACTTTTCTTCAGAATTTCACTTACCAACTGTTAATTTACTCCATCAACTTACCATAGGGTAAATGGCTAATTTTTGAATTATGGAAGAATCTAGATATGGCAGCCACAGCAGAGGTAGAAAAAAGCCAAAGTAGAGACGAGAAAAATGGCTTCAAATACAGAAACAATCTTGAAGAGGAAGCAATCAACGAACCAGTGTCGCAATTTGTAAAGCCTCTTACTCTTCCACCGCAATCCAGAAGACAGATTTTTGAATCGCCACCGCAACGACGGCGGCTGAGTTAAGGAATCATGATGATCTCCGGCACTACTCACGTCGGAGCAAACAGTTCCGGTGACACTCTTCTTGTTTAGCCTCTTGAATGAGAACAAATAGCCACCAGCTTTCATTGTTGGAATTTTTTGCTGAGAAGGAAAAAAGAAAACAGAGTTTGGTGAGGAAAAAGTAGTTTGCGGTAATTGGGGGTAATGGTATATAAGGTGTGGGCAGGGGTATTTTAGGGAAGTCAAATATTCCATGTTATATATCGTGTAATAAGTAACTTCTCGTCTTCTACAGTACCGCGTGCGCGTGGGGAAAAAGGTGGAATCGTGCGCGTGGGTGTGCACGGTGCATGATATGCCTTAAAAAGTCTAGTAGGAGCAGAGTGGAAATTGAAGGACTTTGATAATTGTTTATAGGTTTACAGAAATAAATCCTTGAATTGCTATAATTTCCCATAAATTTGCAGGGCAAAAAAAAAAATGAGAATATAAAAAAGTTAAGACGACTACCTATTAAAATATCCCACATGGGTGAATTAAGGGATGACTTATATAAACTTGGATAATCATTATTTCACAAACTAACTTTTGAGATTAAGTTAGGCTTAAAATCCATTATTTATCTTATATCAAAGCAGAACTCATTCCATGATGAGTGGACTATGACTCATCAATTGTCTTAAAAAAATAAGTTAATGCTTTTAAAATAATACACCTATAATGTAAAGAACTTGTGTGTATATTACTTCATTGGAGATAGAAGTGACGTGTGAAGACATTTGAAAGCTCTATGACATGTTTGATCATGTCGACTTCATATATATTCCTAGATGTTTGAATATAATAGCTCATAGTTTAACTAGATTTTTTTAGTTCTTTAATAAAGGAGATTTCTTGGGAGAAGTTTTTCCCAAGCTGAGTTGTACATGATGCTAAAAGTACATTTGAACTATGTAATTAGTTGATGCATTAATATGAAGTAAATAGTTTAGGCTGAAAACAAAAGCTTGGGGCATATATATCACGAGTTGGAAACCCAATAATTGCATGGACCAAGTGTAGTAAGTGAATAGAGAAAGATAGACAGACCACTTCGAGTTCAATGCTTAAACAAAGAATTTCTCGATCATAAAAATATGTCAAATGTGATAATGTAATTTATTTTGTGCTAAAAATGAGATAACACTCAACTAAAACAAAGTAAGAAATATTATAGAAGGTAGCTAGCTTATAGCATCTGGAACAAAAGTCTGATTTGTTTCTTCACTACAATTTCCTAAATCAACGTGTGCTTTAGTTAAGTCAAAATAAGAAATGGGAAAAAAAGGGAAGGAAGAAATAATATTGAAAATGTTTGTTCGTGTTCGTTCCATTCCAAAGAGAAGCACGCCCACTTTAGCAAAGTGAAATTCCGTGGAATTTCTCTTCTTTAAAAAGAAAAAGAAAAGTAAAAAAGAGAGACCGAAGCTATACTAAGGTATCTCCCAATATTTCCAGTAATTTTTGTGGTTAATTTCCTGTTGTTAAATTTGTTACGTACGTACTCAATGTAATTTAGTTCACCTTGTCTTATTCAAGGGTCAATTTACAGATATTTCAGTGAAAAATAATAATCAATTATATCATTTAACTAGAACTTAAAAGGTCGTATCACGCATGAACGTATAATATAATACAAAATTTTTTAAGCAAATCATTTTGAGATAATCAGATAGAAATTAGAATCATAGTGATACTTATAGAATGCAGATATCACATTGGTGAATGGTGAGCATCTCAACATCAATCAAAGTTGAGTTACTTGCTAATTAATATTGGAAGACTTGGTAATCTAATTAAGGAATAGCATAGACTTCTAAATGATTAATTAAGAAGGTTCCTTGTTTGCTCACTTCACAAGCTAACTATCCCTTTCTCCCGTTCATCTAAATTTTTACTCAATCTAATCATTAAAATTAAGACAAGAAACAAGAAATACTTATTGCGTAGTAAATATTATTGGGCAAAAAGATGTGAATATGGTGGAGAATCTCCAGAGCCATCAAAATCCTGAAACTGTGAAAGAGCAACGAACTAAGAAAAGTAATGGTATTTTTATTACCGAGTCTACTGATGTGCAAAAGGCCCCTATATAGTATAGGAGTGTTAAGAGTCTCACATCGAAAATGAAATGGGAACATGAACTCCTTATATGGACTTGCACAATACTCACCATATAAGCTAGCTTTCGGGGTTGAGTTATGCCTAAGATCCATTCTTTACATGGTATCAGGGTCACTCATTCCAATCTTTATTCACCGAAGTTGGGCCCCCAAATTATATTGTCCACGCTCCAGTTAACAAGGTCTGGGCGTGCGGGGAGTGTTAAGAGTCCCACATCGAAAATGAAATGGGAACATGAACTCCTTATATAGACTTGGACAATGAGATCACATGCAAAGGTAAAGGCATTGCTGAAGAAATTGATGCTGACAACAATACTCAGAAGGCTAACATTACTCAAAAGCCTAACAGGAGAAAGAGGTTCAAAATAAAGAAGAAAAACCTTGAGTACAATGTTGACCAAATACATGATGATACAATCATGGAAAAGGGGCAACCAAGTGGCAACAAGAATATTACAAATCACAAAAGTTTGAAACAGAAGGATAGCAACAGTAAGAATAATCACCAGACCAACAATGATCAAATCAGTAGACAATCCCACCAAAATGACACCAACAATACAAAAGACAGAAACAACCAAAATGAAGAGAAAGTAAACAGCATGAAGGATAAGGGTCCAGACAACAGCTTGAAGAACCATCCCATAGATCCAGGAGATGTTCACACTATTTCAAGTTAATCAGTGGCACTAGTCTGGATGAGGACCAGAACATTGATGATCTATATACTGGAAACCATGGGCATATGCCAGAATCATCTTATGAAGATGATGGAGATGGGGATTATGAGGAGGAAATGACTACTGAAGAAACAGATGAGTTTGAAAGTGTCGACAGTGAGAGTTTTCATAATGAAGACCATCTGGAAAACACTGTAACTAATGAGAACCATAACAGTGATGATCATGTTGCACATCTAATTGAGACTTTCAGCCCCCAAACTATTGTAGAAGTTAATGTTTGCCCTGAGTTGGATAAGAGGATGGATTCTCATACATCCCCTAATGGAAGAGGAAGAGACAGAAACAATACAAGAGGAGGTAGGCAAAACACAAGAGGAAGAGGTGGAAGATTCGCCTTTCAACAAACTGTGGTCATTCCACGGGATCAAAACCACTCCAATTGATTTATGATGTTTAAGTCCTTAAAAAAAGGGCAGCCCGGTGCACTAAGGTCCCGCTATGCGCGGGGTCCGGGGAAGGGTCGAACCACTAGGGTCTGTTGTACGCAGTCTTACCTTGCATTTCTGTCAGATGTTGTTTCCTTAAGAATACTCTTGACTGCTTTCCAGTGTTCTTCCCCTGGATTCTGTTGGAATTTGCAAGTCATACTAAGTGCATAAGCCACATCTGGCCTCGTACAGATCATGGCATACATGATTGATCATATAGCTGAAGCATATGGGATTCTCTTCATGAGTTCAAGTTCTGCAACAGTAGAAAGACTATCCTTCTTTGATAACTTGATGCTTTGACCTATAGGAAGGCCTCCCTTCTTGGAGCTTTCCATAGAGAATCGTCTTAGCACTTTGTCTTTGTATATGGAATGTGACAGCCCCAACAATCTATTAGGTCTATCTCTATAGATCCTAATTCCAAGAATGTAGCAGGCTTCACCCAAGTCCTTCATCATGAAGGTGCTGGATAACCATTCCTTGACTGATTGCATGATAGTCTTATTGTCTCCCATTATTAATATGTCATCTACATATATAACAATGAAGACAATACTCCCTTCCTTGCGCTTACTATAAACGCGGGGATCTTCTTTGCTTCTAACAAAGTCAAATGATTTGACTGCTTTGTCAAAATAAATATTCCAACTTCTTAAGGCTTGCTTAAGTCCATAAATGGACTTATGTAGCTTGCATACTGATTTGGACTTAGTCTTGGATATAAAACCCTCAGGTTGTATCATATACACCTCCTCAATTAGGTTACCATTGAGGAAAGCAATTTTAACATCCATTTGCCAAATGTCATAATCATAGTATGCGGCTATTGCAAGCAAATTCCGAATGGACTTAATTTTCGCAACATGTGAAAAAGTTTAGCCATTAATCTTGCCTTATAAGTCTGTACCTTGCCATATGCATCAATCTTCTTCTTGAAGACCAATTTGCATCATATGGGTCTAACCCATGTTGGCAAATAAACCAAGTTTCAAACTTGATTGATGTACATCGAGTCCATCTCATATTTCATGGCTTCTTTCCATCTTTGCTAATCAATGTCTAACATAGCTTCGTTGTAGGTTGTATGTTCATCGTCATCAGGAATATCTATCTCATTGTGTGTTTGAACAATGAAATTAAGTCTTTCAGGCAGACGATGAGTCCTAGTGGTCCTACAGAGTTGATTATTCTGCGTTTTAATGTTTGTTGTATTCTGATTGTGAGAAGGTCTTTGTGTGCTAGACAATCCACCATCTTGAGAGCTTTTAGAAATGTCATTTTCATGTATTTCCTGAATGGAATGATGTACAACCATTGTATCATCTTCCATTGGTTGTATATGAGAGCCTTGCATTTCTGTACTATCCCTCACAACACTCCCACTGGCTGAAGGGCGTACTCTAAGTACCCAATCTTTACCAAATACTCCCACTGAATCCTTGTCTAGGTCATTCGACAAGGTTCAACTTCTGTGTTATCTTGTGGTTCTTGAATTTCTTCAAGTTCTATTTCATTGCAGCTCTGTTCCTTGTAGACATAGTCTTCTTCAAGGAAAGTTGCATTTCTGGAAACAATTACCTTTTGTTCTTCAGGAAGATAGAAATAGTACCCCTTAGTTTCCTTTGGATACCCCACAAAATAATATTTCTCACTTTTAGATTCCAACTTGCCAGTAAGCATCTTCTTTACATATGCAGGGCACCCCCAGGATCACATGTGTTTAAGTGCTAGCTTATTGCCATTCCATATCTCATATGGAGTTTTCTCCACTGACTTTGAAGGAACCCTGTTCATAATATAAATTGAGCTTTGTAATGCATAACAACAAAGGTATGTTGGTAGAGCTGAGAAACTCATCATGGATCTAACCATATCTAATATGGTTCAATTTCTTCTTTCAGCAACACCATTCATTTGTGGCGTTCCAAGAGGTTTCCACTATGATTGGACTCCATTCAACTTCAAGTAATCCAGAAATTCTTTACTTAAGTATTCACCTCCGCGATCTGATCGAAAGGGTCTTGATACTTGTTTCAAGTTGTTTCTCTACTTCTGACTTGTACTCCTTGAATTTCTCAAAGGCTTCGAACTTGTGTTTCATAAGATACACGTGCCCAAACCTTGTGAAATCGTCTGTAAAAGTGATGAAGTAAGGGAAGCTTCCCTTAGCTTGAGTTGAAAATGGTCCGCATACATCAGTATGGACCAACTCAAGTACCTCTTTGGCTCGCACACCTTTTCCAGAAAGTGGCTTGTTGGTCATCTTTCCTCCCAAGCAAGATTCACATTTACCATAGGACTCCAAGTCAAATGGTTCCAGGTAGTCTAACTTTCTTAATCTCGATATCATTAATTCATTGATGTGACCAAGTCTACAATGCCATAAGTAGGTGGGGTTTCTTGGATTACTTATCTTAGCTCATTTATTTTGCACATTGAAAATTTCACGACTACGGTTTAAAACATACAAACCATCCACAAGCGGAGCATTTTCACAAATAAAACCATTAAAAGATAGTACATAACTGTCATTGGCAATAAATGAGGAAAACCCCTCAATGTCTAACATTGGGATAAAAATAATATTCCTCGACAATGAGAGAACAAAATAACAATTATTTAGTTCTAAACAAAAGCCCGAAGGTAAATCTAGTCTATAAGTCCCCACGCGGTCATCATCTACTCGTGCTCCATTTCCAACGCCCAGGTCTACCTCTCATGGTCCAACCTTTCTGTTGTCAATCAGACCTTGCACATTATTACAAATGTGTGAGCCACAAGCGGTATCTAATACCAACAGTGAGAGTTACTTATAGACATATTTATTTCAATGACAAACATACCTTGTCCAGTAGAGCTAGAATCACCTAGTGCTTTCCCTCCTCCTGGAGCTGTGCATTCCTTCTTCCAGTGCCCCTTCCTTTTGCAGTTGAGGCACACATCCGAAGCTACCTTTGCCTTATTCTGAACACCTCATCTAGGTGTTAAAACTGTGGGTGCAGCAACTGCATTACCCTTCTTCTTCTGTATGTTCTTACCCTTGGGTTTGCACTTGCTAGATGAGCCCACCATGAACATAACTTTACCCTTAGAGCTAGATAATTCAAAGGTCTTCAACATGTCATGAAGTTCTGGTAGACTCGCCTTGGTCCCATTCATATTGAAGTTCACAATGAAGTTTTCAAATGAACCAGGAAGCGAATTCAGGATCAGGTTGACATAGACATTTATAGGCAACTTCGTTCCAATCGAAGCCAACATTTCTATCAACCCAATCATCTTCAGAACATGCGCTGACACTTGACCCCTTTCATTCAGCTTACATTTGAAAAGGTCTCTCAACAGTTCATACACTATTGTTTGAGACTGCGAGTTATAAAAACTCTTCAAGTGTTCTTGCTTTTCGTCGGGGCCCATGTTTTCATGTTGCCTTTGTAACTCCACATTCATGGAAGACAACATTACACATTGTGCCGCGGTAGTATCGTCTAGATGTTTCTGATAAGCCACCTTGTCAAACTGGGCATACTCAACGAAGTTTTCAGCAGGGAATGTGGGGAACACTGTGTCCAACACATACTCAATTCTTTCTTGTCTTAACACCAATCGCATATTTCTTAACCAGTCCGGGTAATTTACTCCAGTCAACTTGTTTGGCTCGACCAATTTTTTCAGTGATAGATTCGACATTTTATATAATAGATTATATAATCTGAAGAAATAGATAGACTTGATATTAAACTTTAATATAATTTATATTGAACACATTTGTTAACTAATTAATATGGCCTTTAGTTTAATTAGCTCCCATTATTTTAACATACTCTTTGACCCCATGGAAGAATACAAACTCATATCAAATATGGTCATAATGGGCCAAGATCCTGGTCCATGCTATCTCCGCGTTTGATGTGGCTGATAACTTCAATAGCACAACCCGGTAGGTCTCCAAATCAATTCCAAATAATTTGTAACTCTTGTTTGACCGAATGTTCCAAACAATCGATCTGCGTCCCTCGGCTTGTCCAATGCTATGGCGCCAAGACAACCTAGCAAGTCAACCCTGTTATGCGACTGTAATTATGTATCTAAGTGAGTTTTGTCTTATAGAACAAACAATGTGGTGTAAATACTCATGAAGGTTTATCACACACTTCTACATTTAACATGTATCTATGAAAGAGTCTGAATCCTCGTAGACTTAGAGCAAATGATGTGGCATAAATACTCATCTTGCCGAAAAGGATTTTGCACTACAATCAATTATAACGGACGACACGTTCATTTTAAATGAGACTTGTATTAAATTTGGTGAAGATTTTAATTTATGATTTTAACCAAGATCAACTTTAGCATGCTATATCAAATATAACATCTTAACTATCATGCAAAGTCAACTAAGCACATATTGGGTACCGCCTACCTAAGCATGATATTAAGTGGTTTAAACACATACTGGGTGCCGCCTACCCAGACAATTATTTGCGGACGCTATTCTAGTAATCTAAATGACAAACATATTGACATTTAGCACATAAACAATATACTTATCAAATAATATATTGTATAATAATAATCGTGGGTTAAACATTCTAAACTCTGAATTTTTTTATTTTTTTTCTTCTAGACAAGTGGTGTCGTGGCGCTCCACCATGGAGCCGCGACGCCAAAGAGGCAAAAACCTTTCGATTTCTGTAGTGCATTAAGGCCGCGGTGCCTACCGTCCAGTAGGTCCAGAATTTAAAACGAAGCTTTTAATCGCAGATCTTCGGACAAGAGCTGTGAACCTTGCCTTTCACCCTGACAGGCGCCGCGGTGCCCTACCATAGGGCTGTGGAGCCGACGTCCTAACAGAACGTTTCTGTGTTAATTTTCTAAAATCGTCCAAACCCTAAATCCAATTTAGGGATCAGATCACAGATCCTTTATCATCACCCACCATTATCAATAACGCACATATCGACCATTATCCATTCCTACCTGCTCTTCACCGTGCACCATGTTCGCAATGAACTAGTTTTCTACACTTGGCTCAGTCCGAGTTATAACGGAATAACTTTCTCGATTTAGCATAGTTGATAATTTAGGGTGACATAAAAAAGGTTAACTGTTCAGTCAAGATATGTTGGATTTCAAGAAGTCTTGTTTTAATTCAGTTTGAAATCAATTTTATGTTTAACTCACATTATTATTCTATTCAATTGTTATATAACCATTGAACCAACCTGAGCTTTGATACTACTGTAGGGTTTTGTTGGGTTCAAAACACATAAGTAAAGCACAACAGAAGTTTAAAATTTTATTTCTTACCCCAACTTACTTCTGGTATGGTTATATGACAATCAAATATGTAAAGTAAACTTGAATATAACACTTACATGTTATAAAATCTGGAGTCTTTTACTAAATGGTGAACATGCGACTGCCCCTTCGACTGCAAGCACCTTGCTACGGTGTATTCCTTTGTCAAGAAAGCCAGAAAATCTTGGCAGAGGTTTGAGAGAGTTTTATCCTAGACTCTAAGTCTAAAATTGTTTAATAGAATAAACGTTTTATTAACAATGTGGTAGTGTTGTATATATAGTAAATCTTAGGTCAAAATCTGATTAAGGTTGGGCTCCAAGCTTGGCCCAAAAACTGAGGTGCAGTGGGCCAGTTTGTCTGGGCCCACTATCGGGTCGGCGTCGCGACTAGGGATGGCAACAAATCAGATCTGGATCGGATCCTACTAGATCCAGATCCATTTTTCATACCTGAATCCATATCCATCGGGTCCATAAAAATCAGATCCAAATTCGGATCCACCGGGTCCACGGATCGGATCTGGATCCACATGTAAAAAAATTTGTCTTGCTAAGAATTTTTTTTGAACTGACAAACGATTTTTACTTAGCTAACAGTTTACTGTGTTTCAATTTTTCATATGAGATACTTTGTTCGTTGTCTCGTTTTGATTGTGAGCTATTAATTAAAAATGTTGGACAATGACAATAGTTGTGAAAAATGCTGACTAGTATTTCCACAATGCAGAACTTGCATGTGCTTGGAATCTTCATAAATGAAGTGAATATAATTTTAACTACTTGTCTATGGAGATGTTAGTCATTCACTAATATAACATTGATTTTATTATCGAAGTTACCTCTTTATTTTTTGGTTTTTGATTTAACACGGGGATAAATTAAACTTATTTTGAGAATTAAACTTGCAAGGATGTGCTTAGCAATTTTAAGAAAATACTTATAAAATTACATTCTAGGTTATGAATATATTTAATAAAAAATGGATCCACGGGTCGGATCTGGACCGATACGGATCTCAAATACAAGATCCAGATCCGATCCGGATCCGTCGGGTCAAAATTTTGAAGATCTATATCCTATAAAACGGATCCGGATCGGGTCCAGGATCCACTGCCATCTCTAGTCGCGACTCAGCCTAGTAGGCACCGCAGCGCCTTAGGTCCAATAACGCCCCTCGCTTTCGTTAATATATATTCAGCACATTTAATTAAATCCAAAATCCAATTTTGACTCAATTAAATAATTTTCATCTAATAGAAATTATCCCGTAGTTATTATTAATTTAAATATCTCGATTTCAAATAGAATATTTAATACTTTCTCAATACACCCTTAGACCGAAGAGACAATCGACATAGTGTGACCCTATATGCCTTCATATATTGACATTAATTCAATTAAGGTCCATACAAAACTCTTAGACTGCGTTGTACACGAACTCAATATGTGAAGTACGTTTACATGAATCCAGCAAACATAACATTTATGTGAGATGATAAATTCCTTTCATTCGCGATACACTCGATCAAGCTTAGGATTTGTCATGTGTCTATCTAAATGACTTGATCACTTTATCTCATTTATATTAGTCGACAACTAGACCATATTCTAAATATGTCTCTTGCATTGGCCAATGACTTGGTCGACCTAACATCACTGAGAAGTTGAGTGTTCTCTCGAATATCCAATCGAGTAATGAATCCTATTCTTGGCCCAATTACCATCTTAGTTTACATCATAATACACCCAACACAAGCCATATCTTATCCTATAAGGAGTTTAAGCTTAGGACATGGTCAAAGTACATTATTCTGTAAACAAGGTGCGTATTGACCTCAAGTCAAAGGATCTTTATATTCCATACGATGATAACACTCTAAACATGTCTAACAAATAGTTTATCAGCAGAGTATACAAATACTTTCCAAAAGTATCCATGTGTCCATCACTAGTAATCATTACTAGTAGCAGGTGAGACATACTACATTCTCTAAGAATGTGATGCAGACCACATGTCGACTTATAACATATCATTGATATCCCATTCTCGATGATCATTAGTCGAGACTATTTTAGAGTTATGCTCTATCATCAATATCTCACTCTATTAACGACAACGTAAACTCAAGAGATGCACATTAATGAATAATTACAAATGTCATAAATATATTAATCTTATTAATAATACGAATGTGTTCAAATACATTTGTCCCTAATAATGATTATCTCTAGGACATACATTTTTTCACCCGATAAGCCAGACTAATGATATTACCAAACTGACCGATAAATAGTCCTATGTAATTAACCTTTTTTATAATTTTTTCTATTTCTACAATTTTGCCTTAAAATAAAAGAGTTGTGCATTTGCTCTAGGATACAAAAACCTCCAACAGGCTATAAGTAAAAGTTAGAAATTATATTTAGTTTGAAGAATTGTTGAAAGCCACCAGCCGCGTCGCATCAAGACAAAGGAACAAACTGGTACTCGGTCCCCAAAGGGCCAACTCAACTCTTGTCTTGCTTTTCTAATTTCTACAGATAGATATAAAGGGAGTGTTTGGAGGGTAAGAATCCAAACACGGGCAGATCTGCACCAAACTGAAAAAAAAGATACCATCGAGGCTGCGAAAAAGAAAATAAGTTAAGGGGGGAATATGTTTTAGATACCATACCATTCTTTTTAGTTCTTCACGAGTTGTTGTCTGTGTGTGTGCGCGTCCCTGTACATATATATAGGCTTATCATCATTTTGTGTGTCCACATTTTTTTCTCCGTATTAGAGAAAAAGGGGTAAGAGGGGTTGAGAGAGAGAAAGAGTTGTGCTGGTTGAGAGTGAAAAGAAGATGTTGGAGTTGAGAGAAGGGAGTTGTTATCCTATGGCTTTAATGGGAGTGAATGTGGGTCTTGCTTCTGTCGATGCCGTTATTGCAGTTCTTGCTTTTGCTCAGGTACTCTTCTTTTTCCCCTTTCTTTTCCTTTTACCTGTTCTTGATTGTTCCAGAGGGTTATATGTATGTGGGTTTCTGGTTAAACTTCTGTGTTGGCTCTTGCAATTGCTGAGTTGGGTGTTCTTTTCTTGTTCTGAAAGGATAGTCTTTGTTAATGTGCATAACAAGGTAAGTTATGAATGTGTTTCAATTGGGATTTTGTGTTGTAGTTTTTGGGATTTTGAAGGGTTTTAATGGATTCTGAATGTTTGTCTTATTTGTGATGGAACTTGGGAAGGATGCTGTTTCGGCTAGGTTTGTGCTATTGGATTGAAACATTGAGTCCTTTTGCCAAGTATTCTTCGTGTGGCTCGTTAGCTTCTGGTTTCTGTGTGATCAATTCAGTTAATATGCTTGAGTTTTAAGGAATGTCAGATCAATTTTCACAATGGGGTTAAAAGTTGTAACTTTCTTCTTATTTTTATCATGGGTTTGTACAGATACATCTTCTTGAGACAGTTATCTGCCATTTGTCATACTCTCGTTTATAAAAGAGGATTAGTCTTGAAGAGTTCTGCTGAATTGGGCAATGACGTTGCAATGATTTGGTGTGGAAAAGAGACCAAATGTAATCTTGCCCTGAATATGGATTTTCTGAAGCAGAAAGCTTATTTTTCCATGTGGACACTTCCATATACCCACTTAGTTGCATAGCGATTTTTACTAATTTCTGTTCCTCTTCGCTGGCGTAGAATTGCAACTTCTTGTGCGACAAATTATGATGGGTTTTGTCATATAGTGCTTGCAGCAACATTTAGAGAGTCGGTGAGAAGTGATTTTCACTGTTTGGAGCGACTTTACTAGTATTGATGCTATTTATGGCCAATATGATTCCCCATAGGGATTGTTTAACTAATAAGATTGGTATCTCCATAGCATTTGGATTAAATAGATTTTACTGTATTCGGTGAAAATGGTTGGTGCTGTAGTTAGAGTACCATCTAAGATACTAGCTAAATTTGACATATTTGAATTTTAGGTATTCATATACCCGCTTTGCATTTGTTTAGTTGAACATGATTTTTGATGTCCTTGATTATGGCTGAAATTGGGATTGTTCTTGGAGCAGACTAAAGGGATTCAGCCATGTGATGTTTTCTGTTAATGCTTATCAAATACCATAGTAGTCCCACACTTGCATAACAGTTGATTGAAAATGGAACAAAATAATTGTATCTAAAATTATTTTGTTAAATGATTCTCGGAGAATCAAGGAGATTGTGGATACTAATTCTATTCATGATGAAGAAATCTTATATCCAAAAATTAGCAAATTTGGATCAGAGATATGTGTAAAGCTCTTCTTTCTCGCTTGAGAGTGCAAGATATCATTACAAACAATAGCTTGAAAACTTTTCGAGAAGTAGCCGACTTTTAAGAGCTAATAGCTCTTGTTTAAGGAAGGAGAGCATTGCTTTTCCTTTTGAGATATCCGGTACTCTTAACAGAATTTTGTGATCTTTTGCTTTCTCTCACCAATTACATTTAAAGCAAAAAAGTTGATACTTTTGGAAAAAATCTTAATAGCGCACACTTGTGCAAAGCTAAAATGGTAAAAACATAACTCAGTGCACGGATTTTTTTCCCGATCCATGTTGTTGCCAATGCTTCCTGAATTGCAACTGAATCTCCAAACCTGCTCCTTTAGGCATGGACCCTTTGAAGGTTAACTGGCATGCCCCACTTCATATCCCAAGATCATGGTGGATAATGGTTTTTGGTCTTAGTTTCGTTTAATAACTTGATGATGAGAAATACATGTTCTTTCCCCCTATTCATGTAGTTTCGTACTACTCCAAGTGATAAATCTAGCTAGGCAAGATATCTGCTACTTCGGACAAAGTATAGTTTCACGAAATAAGCATATGTTCTAGCCAAGAGTTAAGTTTGTTTCCTGAAGATCGCTTTCACCAGTGTTGTGAAAAGCACCTGCTTCATTGCATTGGTAAAGCGAGGCAAAGCGAAGGGAACCTCCAGCGCTTCTTGTGAAGGAAGCGGGCTTTCCACAGAAGCAAGAAGCGTGTGCAGCAAGGAAGCATTCCCTTTTTCTATTTATTTTAAAAAGGCCGTCTTTTTAAGAAGAAAAAGAAATCGCAGACCTGTATCAAAATATTTCATCATTGTTTGGTGCAACTTTCTTCTGCGACTAGGGTTGCGACTTTCTGCAGCTTTTCTTCTTCAAGCTTCAGCTATGCTGTGTTGCTACTTCTTCTTCTTCTTCTGCTTCTATGTTCATCACTGCTGTTGCGGCTTTTTTCCCTCTTGTTTCGGTCTTCTTCAGCTTTTATTTTATTTATTTGTTTTGTCTTTTTTTTCTCCAGTTTGTTAATTTAATTGAACTGCCAAAGAGAACACCTCATCGGGAAAATATAGGAACTGCCGAAGAGAACTCCAGAAATACCAGCTAATACGTATACACCATGTTCTGAATATAGACATAAGCATTCATGCCCGGAGAATCAAATGTACATGCTACATTAACAATTTTACAGAAACATACACAATGGAGTACAAAACAGAGATGATAGCTTTATTCAAAGGCGGAAATATCAGAGAGGAATATATCATGCTAAGTAGTTAATCTTTACCCCTACTTGATTTATTACATTATGGTGTTTAGTTTAATACCTTTACAAGGTAGGGGGTAAGGTCTGCACACACTCTATCCTCCCCATACCCCACCTGGTGGGATTATACCGGGTATGTTGTTGTTGTTGGTGTTTAATTTAATAGGTGCTTGCTTAATATGACTAGTTGCTAGGATTGAGAACCAGAGAAGTCCTGGGGGGTTGTGAGAGAGATTTGATGTTGTCAATGACTAATCATCATTCAACTATAATCTAGAACCTTTGTGAAGATGATGAATGACTCAAGCAGAGTACTTTTTAACACCAACTTGGTGTTTATTAAAGAAACTATTTGGCTAACTGAAAAGAAAAAACATTAATCTAGAACCTTAATTCCAACCTTGGCATACTGGGATTGCATAAATTTCACTACTGCCATCCAATGGCTGCAAACCAAGAGATTGGTGCTTCTTTTTAGGTTTCTGCTCGTGCCTATTGTGGTTGCATAATGTTGGTGTTACTCTATTAGAGTAATGTATTAATGTGCTGTTAATGATAAGTCACATCTGCTGTGTGGTAGTGATTATTTCTTGCTTAATAGATTGTGTCATCACATTTTTGCTCAACTTAATTTGCTTATCTGTTGTTCCAGTTAATGAGAATTCACTCTCGGAATACACACAATGGCTGGACTCGTCAGAAAGTAAGCATTTCATCCTCAATTCTCTAGCTGATTTTATTGGTACCTGAGCTGAATGAAGCATTCTATCCTTACTTAAAATTAAAGCACCTTCCCAAGGTGTAAGTAGTTTTTGAAGAATGTGAAACCAACCAATTTGCCAGTGACACTTTTTTGTCTAGTTCCAATTATGAATAGCAAATATGCTAATGAATCCTGCTGCTAGATGCTTATATGCGTCCAATTTTTCTCTTGATACCAAAAATTACTCAGATTTAGGCGTGTTTAATTCTCTTTGGAAACTGCATCCGACGGTGTGGCCTAACCATCAATGAAGTTGTAAACCATGGAACATAGTAGAGACAAAGACGCTAAGTGATTGCTTCCTGTCTGCCTAAGCCTTGACGAATAGAGTTACCCTGTGTTTGTGCTGGTGGGAGGTAGTGGGTATCCGCTGAGAAAGGCTAAGTGCTCGCAAACTGGCCTAGACACCATAATTACAAAAATAAGAATTTTCTTAGGTAAATAAGATTTAGGTATGCATGTTGAGGTGTCTAATCCTTATATCTTTACATTTACCATAAGTGATAAGGATAAACTCATGGAGGAGGTGTGCGTATAGGGAGTATAATGTATTCTTTGCATGTTTATCAGAAACACTTCTCTCACTTTCCTTCCAGCCAAGCTCCTAACATATGTTGCTGGGTTACCTATTTGAGTGTAGAAGAGAAGAAAATGTGAAAAGTCCAAGAATCCATGTTAATGATATTCAACTGAATACTCTTTGTCTAAACCGTCGTCTTATAATGTTCAACACTTGTGTGCCTAGCATTTACGTGACATAACAATGGTCTTCACAAGTCAAAATGAACTTGAAATGCCTTTACAGTTTTGATCTTATGTTAAGTATGCGTTTGGTCATAGAAACCAATTTTTTTTTTTTACTTTTTTTGGAATTTTTGAAGTTAGAGTTGGAGTTGGAGTTGTTTTTGGCTATAGTTTTGCAAATAATATTTGGTTGTTGGAATGTACTATTTCTTGAAAATATGAAATATGATTTATACCCCCAATTTTTAAAAACTAGCAAAGCCACCCAAAAAATTAATAAACATAACTAGTGCGTAAACATTGCCCATCAATCATTAACTATTACATTAAGCATGATTTATATAGACTTTCTTTAATACGATGATATAATCAAGTTTACAATTATTCGCATCTTCAACATGTATCGTCATTAATCACGGGCATGGGCTTGTTCACTAATGCATATGAGGTACAAAACTAAAATGATCCAGTGCGTTTCTTTTCGCCTACGAGCTACTATATAGTATTACACTTCGTCAATTCTTAATATTATTACAAATATTCATTAGTACTAAAAATCAACAACACTAGTAGTAATAGCTATTCTTTAATATAATTCTCCTACATTGTGTGAACAATCTGTTCCCGTGGAGCATGCATTTCCCGATTAGCTAAATTAAATGAGGTCAAATTTATAAAAATAAAAAATGTAGGTTAAAATTTGAAAAGTGAAAGGCAAAAGCAACAACCAAAAACAAAAAGTAAAAAAAGCGAAAACAAGGTTTTGGTTGTTTTTCAAATTCCAAATATCATGGCCAAACAATAATTTTTGAAACAAGCAAGACAAAATTCCGGAAAGAAGTGAATAATATCTATGGCCAAGTGGGTCCTAATTCTTTCTCACCATTGCCATAGTTATGACCCTTTCACTCCATTTTCACAACTTGATAACTACTACAACATGCCCAGTGAAATCCCACATCGTGGGGTTTGGAGAGGGTAGATTGTACACAGATCTTACCTCTACCTTATTAGGTAGAGCGGCTGTTTCCGAGAGACCTTCGGCTCAAGACATCCATATGCACACGCAAAAACAAGAGAAAACAGTCAGATCCGGTCAAGAAATTTAAAGCAATTTACAGCAATATGAAAATGTTGGTATCAAATGCGAATACGCACTGATAGCACATTTTTTTTAAAAAAAGCAGTAACTAACACATAGCAGCAGAAACCAAACTACAGAGGCCTATAAAGCAGCACTACGCCTATTCATACGATATGCTAAGCAGACCTACAATAATAACACTACAACTACCTGTCTGCAAGCGTAAGTAGGACTACGCTCGACTACCTACTACCCTTATACCCTAATCCGTGTCCTCCACAACTCCCTATCTAAGGTCATGTCCTCAGTAAGTTGCACTTGTGCCATATCCCGTCTAATCTAATCACCTCTCCCCAATATTTCTTCGGCCTACTTCTACCCCTCTTGAACCCGTCCATAGCCAACCTCTCACACCTCTGTACTGGGTCATTTGTGTCTCTCCTCTGCACATGCCCATACCATCTCAGCCTCGCTTCCCGCATCTTATCCTCAACCGAGGCCACTCCCACTCTGTCCCGAGTATCCTCATTTCTAATCATATCCCCTTTCTTTTAAATAACCATTGGCCAAATTACTGATGATCATGTAGGTCTACTAAATTTTAGCACTGTACCAGGTGAATCTCCAGCTTTTTCCATGGGATCCAGTTGTACTCTCTCAATGTATCTCTTTTGCTCTCTCAGCCCTCTGATGAGTACAAAATCCAAACTTCAGGATATTAAACCTAGCCTAGTCACTTTACCATCATGGTATTAGTGGTTCCATTATGCTCACATTTAAATTCTTTGGTGTTAGAGATTAGGGGTGTCTATCTGTTACCATTCTCAAAAAAAGATTAGGGGTGTCTATTCTTAGTTCTTGGTGCAAGCTCAGTCTATTGATGATCCCAAGGACGATGGAGGTTTTATGAGTGTCATAGTAGTGATCGTCTTGTGGTGTTAACCAGTACATGCTGGGACATCGCTACTTTCGACCAGGTTAACTTCCAGCCAAATGGTACAATGTCCAGTGCAGATTGGGTTGGATATTCTGGTGATGTTACTTCTTCAGAAGAACACGATTCCATCTTTGAATAATCTGATATTAGTGAATAATGAGGAGTCTCATTCTGCATAAATGATCTAGTATGGTGCATACAAGATGCTTCTTCCACTCATTTGAAGTCTACCAAAAAACCAGAAGCAGCCCACCACCTTGTTCTTCTAATACCTGACTGTGAAGTGAGGCACGCTTGATATACTTACTGAAAAAAGGAAACTGGTCTACACTTGATAATTTCTAAGTAGACTAGCTCTGTGTAATAGCAAATAAAAGACATCTTCAGCTCAGAGGTAGCACTACATCTATTGGAGGATATACACATAATATTAGAAATTGGAAATATCGCCTTAATCTGTAAAAGTTTTACTGCTATGAAGCGAAGGTCATCAAGTAGATTCTATGGTTCTTCTTCCTTTTGTGCTGGTTAGCCTTAATAAATTCTTAGTACATTCAGTGAGGCTTCTTGTGGGATTACACTGGGTATGTTGTTGTATTCAGTGAGGCTTCTTATTTCACTAATGTGCTAATTATAAATCATGCTTACTAGACTTCACTATGCAACTGCAGGTATTTCACTTGATGATTGGATCTTCAAATTTGGGTAAGCATCTTATTATCTACAGATTGCTTGTCCCTGAGAGCTCCCTGGGAACACTTATCAAAAGAAAATATATGCACTTTTCACTCATAATATTGGGTTTCTTAAGCAAATTGTTGATGCATTTTTTTGCATGCTCATGGGGATGGGAGAGTTTAAATAATGCTCTGAAGCACAAAGTGATAAGCAGTTCTAAGATGCAATGACTATGACTTAATATGTTCTTAAGAGTATATTTTGCAAAATATGAAGTTGCTCAAGACTAGGTAATATGCCACTTTTCTTACATTATTTTAAACAAAGCAATATATTATTTCTTATCTATATTTAGTCTTTACTGCGCACCTAATCAAGATACAGCTCATGGACAATGAAGCACACACGTAATACTTTGGTGCCCACATTGAAGCGCATTGTCTACGCAAGACAGAGTGCCTGGCTAGCTGGCGTTGCATTGCATGTAGCTGTGGGATTTAAGTTGTCCCCTGCTTAGATTTTAAACAAAACTAGGCACTGAGATTAGTTCAGGCATGGGCCATTACAAAAATTATACCTCTTATCTTTATAAGTTGGATGGTCCTGGCAATACCACTCTTATGTACAGTGATTTAAGTGGCTTCTATCTCCGGGCGATACAGTGATTTAAGTGGCTTCTATCTCCGGGCGAGTGGCCTTATGCCATCTGTCTGGTAAAAGCTTTTCCTTCCTTTCATAAGTTTATTGTTCTTAGCTCTTTCTAGTGACAGTTCTAGCAGTACAAGTCTTATTTAGTGATTTTCAATGGACGTTCCGGAAAATTCCTGTTCGCTCCTTCTCTCATGATACGAGTCTAGATATTGAATTTATAGCACATTCTGGACAGTCCCTTTTCTCTTTTCTTCATGGAGTGGAATCTAGGTATTAAATCTCTCCTCTAAATATTGAAATTCTTGCCACTGTTCTTGAAAAGCCATCTCATCTTCATATATCAAAGTCAATGTATTAGGTCCCTCCTACGAACTTCAACTTTGGTTACTGTTTCAACAAGTCTCTTTGTCTCTGCTTTTTCCTCCTCATGGTAATAGGGTGTTGTACTGAGTCCTCCTTTGAACATTATTACTATTCTTGGTTATTCTCAAGTTGCCAATTCAAGTTGTGCTTACAATGTGTTGAATAGATCTTTCCATGGGTACTACAATGTTTTTAATTCCTTCTTTATGCAGTTGTTGGCTCGGAGTTTCAGTGCCGCTTTGGCTTTCTGTGATTGTTCATTATTCCGGTGACACTGGCAAATATTTACTGATCCAGTGATTTTCTAGTATATCTTGTTTTCGAAATAAACAAGCTCAAGTTATTTTACCTCCGTTTAAGTTTAAGAGTTCCTTTCCTTTATCTTATCTCTTTCTATAGCTAAAAAAAGTGGTACTTTTGAGTAGTCTGCTAATAACACCAAATAGAAGATTTAGCTTCTCATTTGGTAGAAATTAAGGGCGCGAAGAGTATAGTTAATTTAGACATGAAATTGTGATAAACCACCTGTGCACATGTATATAATATGCTTTAATACCTTACCTTTATCTTTATTTTTACTTTCTGTGCATTTCATAATGATAAAGAAAGTTCATGTCCAGTAATCTGTTAAAGAATTTAGTTACTAGTATGAATCGGTCATTGACTTTATCCTCCTGCAGGTTATTTCCTTTATTTTGTGTTGACAATTGTTGCCGCTTGCAAGGGTTGGATTTGCTGGTCGCACTCCTGTGGCTTTGTTGTTATGGGTATGTGCAAACCCACCATCCTTTTCAACTGATGCTATTTTAATTAGGACTAATTAAAAAACTATTTTGCAGCTTTCCCCAAAATTCTTTTCCTTGCTGCATTTCTTCTTCTCCTTTCATTCTGGTAAGTTTACTTTCTGTTTGCTGTTTCTTTGAATGTGTGAAAATTATCGTGGTGAATTTTACGATTTTTGTTCTTTTTCTTTTAATTCTAAATTTGAGGTGAAGAAACTAATTTATGAGGGAAATTCAGTAACGTGAACTTCCTAGTTTTCTCTAGAGTCATCCTCTTTCCAGAAATTAATCTTGGGCAGAGAAGTAATATCTGCTGCTTTCATCAGTAAGCTGCCAAAATCAGCAATTTGCAAGGCACTGCCTCCGAACTTTAGAATGTTGACCAAATTTTGATCCTCTTTTGGTGAATAGCAGTTGCTTGAGCTAGTGCTATTCATGGATTAAGATCCTTTTTCTCTAACACCAACAAAATTGTCGTTATGTTTTTTCTTTTTAACCGAGACATCTCGGGGGCCAGTGGTGCACGCTTCGACGCTCGGTGGATAATGGGCCCGCTCCTCTATACTTTCTCCACTTAAATACCAGGTTTTTGTTTGTGGCGGGATGTTAACCCATAACATGTGCCTAACCATCACATTACGCGCTATGTTCTCACCACTAGACCAAAGCCTTGGGGGCCGAAGTTGTCGTGTATCTTATTTTTAGTATTCAAGAACCTCTGAAATAAAAGGAAATGTGCAATATACATTTCTTCTAAAGAATGAGGGAATAATTAAAATAGATAGGAATTTTGGTGCAGGGGTCCAAGCCTTGAACTCAATCTTCTTGTAGAAATTAAATATAGATGGATTCTAATTCCTTTCTGCAAATGCATTCAGGGTTGATCTTTGTCATCAGTCTAATGATGAAGAAGATGAAGATGATGTGTATAGTCCTCGAGAAGCCTTGTTGGAGAAGAATAAGCCAAATGCAAGTGCTGATAGTCGCCGAAGATGCTGTTCTTTTCATGCGGTCAAAGTGGGAAGCCGCCAAAAAGTTGTGGTTTTGGTAAAGTTTAAGAAGTATATACATATAATGTCTAGAAGGTTCGCTTAGCAGCTAGGTTCACAGGCTCTAAGCGCAACTGAACAGCCATGTGGTAAAAAGTCTCTTGCGGATAACAACCAAATAAGTGGGGCTAGGTCCACGCTTTATGCTTTGCGTTATCCGCCTCGTGTGACTCTGGATATCTTCTTCCAAGTATTTGAGTATAACTTATATGTTACTGTTCTAACTTTATAAAACAATGTTTTTTCTGTTCTGTAATTTAGTATTTGGTGATGAACTATATTAAAATGAACATATGTTCATTAAGTTCCAAGTGATAATAACATAAGTTCATTTGTTGTCTTATTAAAGAAAATGAGCACATGTTATTATTACTTGGTACTTAATTATTTTATACATCTTTTGCTTATGAATCATATCTAATTTTAACATGTTTTTCATAGTTATTGTTTTTAATTTCTCTTAAAAATATTAAAACTTAAAATTCTGTGGGGCATATGCCTGCTTTGTGGCAAAATCCCTACCCTACAAGCACTATCCCCCTCCCCCCCCCCCCACACAGTGCCCCCGCTTTTTCATACACTGTGTACACTCAACATAAATGACGCATTCTAACTGGCTATATTTTGTCTCTTTTAGCATTTCTGTTCTTAATTCATGTACTTGCTTTTTGACAGGTTACTCTGTTAGTTTTTCTGTTCATGTTGGTAGCTGCTGTACTAATATGGATTGGGAGGGGAAGGAATCCTATTGATTCTTCTGTTGTGGCTCGGGTATGGATTAAGGCTCTTTAATTACCTGTATCTATTTATTTGTTGCTCTTGCATATTCTTTAACCCAATTATTTTGCAATTTTTGGTTCTCTATATAAATTACTTTGAGCCTCACATATTCATTTTTAGCGGCAATTTGATTTTATAACACAAAGGGTATACCTTCGACTTGGAGCCCAAATTGTTACTTGTTATTAACTGAGAGGAACATTTCATTGAAAGAGAGGATGTGTTCCCCCGTGAGTAAGGGTAGTTCTTGTAAAATGCTTTTTATGCTTAAACGAATTAGCATGATATTATTGATTTGCTTATAATACTGGTCTTTGTTGTTTAAATTATTGCTGGGAGAAACTATAAATTTTGGACTGTTTCATGGAGATTTTTTTCTTTGCCCGACACCTTCTCCCAACCTTCCTCTTGATAATTGATGAAGTGCAGTTTCATCCAGGTGTATGTAGATCTCTTTGCCATAGCAGTTCTTCTGCTGGGAGTGGCATTGGCATGCTATGGTTAGTATCTCATACACTCGTATTATTTATCATGCTTCCACATTAATGTTCACACGTTCCGGAAAATTGTTGTACTGCCATTTTCAATACTAGAATCTTATTGCTATTATGCTTCGTAGATCTTTACATAGGCACTTCAGTACTTGTAATAACTAATGTCTTGATCCACCATCCCTTCACAGATTCAGTTGATATAAAAGATTTTTAGTTGTGTTGGTCAACAATAAGGAGCGATTTACAAAATCGTCTATGGTGACATTATTTTGCCTAGATTTCCAACCGTTGATGATGGCATTTGTTTGTGAGAAAGTAAATCTTTCTTATAATGGGGTACAGTACTTGTCTAATACTATTTGAGTGCTTGCTGTAATGGGAAGTGGGGAGCCACCTAGTGGTTATGACAAATGTTTAAAAGTTCTGTGTGCGCGCGTGTGTGTAGAGAAGTGTTCTCAGAAATAGTTAAAACTATAAGATAATGCATGGTTGATAGTTTTAGGGGGTGAAACTGCTGTCTCCCCAGAAAGACAAATAATTCAGGAATAATATCGTGATCAGATGAGTTGATTGTCCAACTAATTACCCATTTCTCATTGAGCTGTGCAGAATTTTAAATAACAGTTGTTCAAGGAACTTGCTGAACTTTTAAACTAGGTCTTTTGTATAGGTTCTAGTTATTTTTATGTGAAGGTTTACTATTTCAAATCTGTCTTTTCTGACAATAAGACCATTTTGCTATGCAGGACTGGTGTTGTTCTTGAAAATGAGCAAAGTGAGATCTGAAAGGGCTTCATCAGAAATGTGGAAGGTACTAACTCATCTATCTACAGTGCTTCTCTACCATTTTCTGTATGCCATTTGGAATCTTTATTTTCAGACTGCAGAAAACTTCTCTGGCATGTTATACTGAGATCTTTTCCGGTTCTAGTTTTATGAACTGACAGCCTGAATAAAGTGCACTGTTCTTTCTCTTTCTTTATTCCTTGTTAAAATTTAGCGGTCATGACACAAATTGTGATAGATTATTTAATTATGAAGTTTGATTTTCTCTTATATCTTTGTCAAATGAAGGTTGCAGGCTTGGCAGTTGTTTCTGTGCTATGTTTCACTTCAAGTGCCGCTGTCGCCATATTCACAGATATACCGGTATCTCTTCTGCTGGTCTCATGAGATTGTCTTTTGTTTTGACTGCATAAGTTTCTAAAAGATAATGCCTTTATCTTGCAGCTTCTTTTTAACTGGCATGGACAGAAGATAGATGGTGTTTGTACATCTCTTCTCATGGTTTTGTATTATTTTATAGGTACTCTTCATAACTTGTTCCTTATTGAATGCTACAGCTTGATTTGAAATTCTAGACTTCAATGAAAATTTCTGCTTTCTGCCTGCTAATTGTTGTTTCCAATTAGTGAAGCTACTCCATGCCCCTCGAGCCCACCCCCGTATACCTAAAAGCTGCTAATTGAAGTTTAATTAGATGGTGAAGTCTGAACTAAACATGAAGAAAGAAACCAGTTTAACAATCAGTTGGTGATGTTATATAAGTGCATGAATATCGTAAAATTCTGAGTGGTTGTGAGATGTTTCTCTGGATGCACTCAACAAAAGTTGGGGCTATGGAGTAAGGACTTTACACGAGAGCTGCTCTGGAACATATCATATATTTCTAAAAAAAATTGGGACTTCACTGAGAGGGGACTTAGCAAGGGTGCGTCAAGATATTACTTTCCTCCCTCCTAGTATAGCGATATCAAGGTACCTGCTCTTTAGTTTGGGTTATTCTGGAGATTCCGGTTACCTCTTTAACCAAGAATACAAGTAGTTTTTATGTAGATTGGGGTGGGTAACTAATCTAACAATGCAGTTCTTTCCTGCCAAATTAGAGTTCCATTCACAAAGGGGGAAAGTTTCTAATACTCGTTACTTGACCAAAATATTTTCCAGGTTCTTCTGTACCTTCAGCATTTGTGCTATGGGTGATGAGAGAACTACCACCTCCACTTGTCGCTTTCAGGCAACAGGAGTCAAGGACAATAGCTTTTATAAGTGGTGATAGTTCAGTGACAGTACAGCCTCAGCGATGGACAGCTGCTGCAAGTGTGCAGAATCAGGTTACTAGCCTTCTTTTAACTCTATTGCACACCTTGTTTGTTGATTGGTCTACACATGTGCATGACTAGGGAATATGTTGAAAATGCATGTTATTTTACAAAGGCTATCACTGATCAAATGAAATGTAAAAAGTTGAAGACAAAGCAAGTAAATTATTTTCCTTCCTGCACATTGCACTTGGGACGGTGAAATTATGGTAGGTGAAACTATGGGTACGATCATTTTGAGCTGTCCATTAAATTTTTATTAAGATCCACAAACTCGCCAGAATTGCAGCTTAGCAGTTGAAAGAGAGATTTTATACAACATTATTTTTAACCTCCCTTTAACCGAATATCAAATCTCAAAAAAGAGTGAACTAGTGTGCAAAATAACAAAAGAACTCAAACTTTCTGCATCGGAGGTCTTTCCGTTCATTTCTTTATTTTCATTATCTTACTCTATTTGGAATCACACACTTGTACCAATGTGTTCCGAGCATTGTGGATGCAGGTCTCGAGGGCGAGCCCCATATGATCATCGTGATGGAATTGTAAATTGATGCGATTTTCAGCTAGAAATGAGGAACTGACAATACCAAAAATGAGAGAACTACTCAGTTGAGTGGCGGGGATAGTGGTTGAGTGATCGAAGAAAGCTCAACTCAACAGAAAATACCCCATGCAAAAAAAGCTGGTTGCTCGGGCTTCAGATGCCTGCATAACTTTGGATTCCTGTAAATAGCAAACATTATGAACTTTTTCTGATTTTTTACGATGTTTGTTGCCCTTCAATGTTTTGCATCTAATTATCTTACATATATGGTTGTCTTGAAATGCATTATAATGCAATTCGCGTTAGAACATAATTTCATTGGCCTAGTAGAGAATATAGAAATATGATAAGTAATACAATACAATCAGTTACGAGGAATGCCGTCTTTATTTCATTTTAGGGTTCTAAATAGGTGAAAGTCATATTCAGCCATCGACCAGCGTTCAGAAGGACAATATCAGTTTTACTCTACTAAGTTCTAATTTTAACAACTCTTTTTGAAAACATTTCTTTTCTAATTTTTTTTTTTTAAAAAAAAACATTTTCTCTGTTGTATTGAGTTGGTTGGTGAAGTTGGCTTTATATTCTTTCTTTTTGTTTTCACCTTAAGTTGTTTACCTATATTTGGTGCTCTTCGTAATTCTAAATTATGATTATAGTGCCATTCACAACATAGAGAAGTCTTTTTAATGAATTGTTGTAATATTACAGTTCTTTTGAACATTGTTTTAATTTATAAGTGCATGCATTGAGTATTTGTGTCTTCTCTATTTATTTTAAGTTGGTAGAGAAATTCTGCGCTTTGGCTGGCTTTAATTACAAGTACCAATTAGGAACCCTTTTTTTTTTACGTTATTATGATAAAATTCATTCTTCAATTTTATTGACGAAAATGATTGATTTCAATTCATGTCTGCAAAGAACATTTGATTAGTTATATAGGCGACCCGATAACAAATGACTATGATATCATGATGCAAAAATATCTAAAAGAGGAGGCTGATATTTAGAGGGTACAAATATTACATTTACCATTAGTCAGCTTTAGACGACCCATAATTTGTCCCTCAAGGCAAAATATTTGCAAGTGTTGAAATGAAATGAGTCGAATAGTGCAGAATGAATCGTACAATCAATTCCCAACTTTAGGGTGGAGGCCGCATTTGATTGATATATATTACATGAATACTTTTACTGTATTTATTAAATAAAACATGTAACTAACGAAAAAATGAAAAATTTAACATTAGACCACACAAGGAAGAAGTTAATAACTAAAGGGGCAGCCCGGTGCACTAAGCTCCCGCTATGCGCGGGGTCCGGGGAAGGGCCAGACCACAAGGGTCTATTATACGCAGTCTTACCTCATGACTAAAAACGTTCAAGCTTGTTCAATCTATTAGTAGCGATAAAAATGTGCTAAGAAAACAAATAAGTATTAGTAGTATATCCTTACTACTAAGCAAAGTTAAAATGCAAAAGCTCTGATAAAATTAAGGAACATAATAAACAAAGTTAGAGGAGAATGATCACAATGTAGCAATTTAGTTGCGCAAACTAGAAATATAGGTACCGTGAATAAGACAATTGCTCTTGAATACTACTTTTACAAGTTGTTCTAGTTGGACACTATCTATTAAATTTAAGGGCTAGAATTTTGTGAATAATAGTGAGTTCAACTACAATAAAGCAGACTGCTTGGGAATTTATTGAATACCATTTTAGAATAAAAGTAATACCAAATACACTTCTTTAACAATGGTGGTGTTTGGGCAAGTTTGCATGCACCTTAACTATTCCAACATGTATTTGTAATTTCTCACCAACACTAGTATCGGGTTACACTAGCTACAAAGGCTTAAGTTAGATGAGAAAAGACCACGTCACATGTCTTGTCTCTGCTAGAATTTTGACCGCTAGACCACAACCCGTAGGTCCTCAAGTCCCAAACGACTCTTTTAATAGTAGAAAAATGATAAAGTATCACTGAGTAATAGAAAAGAAGATTTCATGTTAAAGAAGTTGAAACAACTTTTGGGCAAAGTGAAAAATGAAACACAATTTGAGCAGTATTCTTGTATATGTGGCTTTATATTGGGCTAGAACATTGCTTATGCATTAGCAGCGCCACTTCAAGAATGAATGATGCCAACCGTGCAATCTTAGGAGCAGGGAAAATGTATTAACCGAATAGTAGCAGCTCTGGCATCCTGTCCTTCCACCTCGAATTAGCAGCAACACAGCCCACAAATTGCCATCTTCTATAAATTGTTTGACATCAACGCTGTAAGAGGATAGTCCATTCTGCTAAGGTAAAGTCAACATTAATCAGCTTCAACTTTCAACAAGGAAAACAGTTTATCACAAGGTCCAACAAAGTATGCCATCAATGCCTTTGGTATGGAAAGCAACACCATTATACAATTGTTATAGAAAGCAATATAACAAAAATCAGAATACTATGCAAAAGATACAATATTATGATGCATAATCTCGTCATGCCCTAACCAAGTACATGCCATTCCAGTCACAACCAAGGAAGCTTCATTCTTTATACAATTAACATTCGGACGTAATACATTACGCTAGATAAAACATGAAGCAAACAAGAAGCTTAGTTTGAAAATGAGCAAATTTCCTACACGTATACCACTAGGAAGAAATTTGAATTACCCGATAAAAGAAAAAAGTAGAAACCATTAAGGAAGAAAAACACTAGAAAGAAATTAAACGCAATATTTGATTCCTAAACATTTTGCTACCTATCATTAAGTGGGTACATGAAGTGTAATACATATCATGTTCACATAAGTTCATCATAAGATCTTGAGAGCAGCATAATATAGTTCACCGATAAGACTAATTTTGAGAAATAAAGATAAAAAAAGAAATAACAGAACACATTCAAGTTGTGGAGAAATTGTTTAATTCTCTAAATTCATTCCTAAACAAAATAATCCCATATTACCAAACTTAACTTGTTATAATTAGCTCAGAATTAGTAGTAGAATCTACATGAGCTTTTCCTCAGTAAGGAATGATGCTTCTTTATATGCATTAAATTCCACAGATAAATTTGATGACAATATTTCAAATCAGTATCACTGGTTAGAAATGGTAAGAGGAGGTAACAAGAGTAATTTCCTCACTAGAGGGGTCTTTTGAATAATGATAAATGAGAGGAATGGTGGTGCAGTCAAAGAACACATGAATCCAATCTATGAAAAGATCAAGACAAAAGTCAAAGTGAAGAGAGGACTATATTGCAAATCAATGACACAAGCCCATAACAAATGATCAAGCTCCTAATTGGCAAAACCATTTTAACCATGAATTCTAGACAAGTGTACCTTGAAAGGTTGAATTATTGTACTTCTCTTCCTACTGATCCAAAATCTTCAGGAGGCCATACCTAATCACAATATCAGAACTTTTAGTATTCTGTAACACAGCAAAATTTAAGAAAGAATGCTGCACATACTAGTACTTAAAATACAGACAAATGATTAAAAAGTTACACGTTTTATAACATTCCTAGTTAACTAATTCAATATGACTCTGCAGAAATTGTTAACGACATATGTATTGGTTTATGAATTCAAGTTTGACACACTAAACATATCGAATGAATTTTACAGTTATCAACTAGTCTACAAGAACCTGAAGTATTAAACACCTTCACAAGCTTTGGTGTGCTATGCATATATGGAGAACTTAACCCTAACTAACCAAATTGTAGCTGACAGTACAGTAAAATCAGCAGAAGCAGTATTTAAGACAATGTAATCCTCTGAAAATGATGCTTCTGAACTAGACACGATTTCTTTGGAAGGTTTCTTCTGGCAAGTCCTACAGTAGACCTAGTTATTCTATTAACCTTGTCAAACAATAAAGAAATAAAATTCTGATTTATCAATTCAAATTCTGCCAAAAGTTTTATAATAAAAATTCAAATATTGTTTGTGACACATAATAATCCAATGGCATGCATAAGGACAGCAATATGATGGCATGAAAGGCTTCGAAAACACATCCAAGAAATTAAGCAAAAGTCTTTTCAAAATATAATCAAGTCATAACAATTTAGAAAATATAGCTAAAATTTTAAATAGAGAAGAATCACTTACAGTCCAAAAGACTCTGCCCTGTACAAGTCCATAAGGAACCGGTCCAAATTTCCTTGAATCATTGGTATTAAACTTGTTATCCCCTTCAATCCAAACATGTCCATCTGGTACCTGTTCACATTCAAAGCATATTCACCTAAGAAACAAAAAACGGGAAAACGAAAAAGAAGAGGCAAAATCCCAACTACATTAGCTCCTGAATGCTATTCCCTCCGTCCCAATTTATACGGGGGTTGACCAGTTTTGAGAGTCAAATAACTCTTTCTTGACTCAATTTAAAACATAAATTCTTCGAGTATATATTTTATAATAAAATTTATATATTTGAAAATAATATAAAAAGTATTATATATCTGCATAATTAATAATTCACAATATACGAAAAGAGTCAAAGAAAATTGTAGTCAAAGAAAGAGATGTTGGTCAACCGGAAGGAGTAGTAAACTAGCTGAAAACCACATATTGTTATCAACTGCACAAGGGAAAAATCAGTAGTAAATGAAGGTTTTTGAGTAATAATTACCACAATAGTATCTTGTTTGTCATTATTTCCATGAGCCGCAACATATTTAACAGTATCACCACCCATACCCGTGAGTCTCTTGATCACAATCTTTCTCGGGTTCTCGGGGCTCCGCATTAGCACCACATCGCCCCGTTGCATTTTCTGAAAACGAGTCGAAAGCCTTTCAGCCAAAACGAGATCTCCAGTCAGATTAAAAGTTGGTAGCATGCTTGGACCTTGAGTCTGCCCAAAGAAGAAACGATTCAAAATTGCAGTTTAATTGGCTCAAAGCACAAAGTATTAAACGGATAAAATACCGGTTATGCTAACGTACGAGAGCGAAGGTGCAGATGTAGCTGTTGGTGACATGAATACCACAGAGGAATTTGGCCACGAATAGTGTTTGTTGAAATGCCTCTTTGACAAAAGGTGTCAATTGCTTCAGATTTCCCACACCCATTTGATTTCTGTGCCACTGGGTTTAACAAATCTCAGAAACACAAGGAATGAGCAGTCATACTACCTTTGCTTTAAGCCCCAAATTTTAGCCCAATTTTTTTAAAATTAATAAATAAATTTAGAGTCAATTACTTAAAAGTTCTATCATATTATATTTCTTTTAGGACTAAAATATTATCTAATTATCACTATTTTTCTCAAAAAAAATACTAAATACACAAAACTATCCTTCTCTCCTAATTGACATACCATATCACGTTAGAATTTTATTTTTTAAATTATAAACTTATTTAACTCATCAAACCCATTTTACCCGATCCAACCCAAATAAACCCATTTTACCTAAGTAGCAATTACAAAAAGCAAAGCCGGTACCAGAAAAGGTTTACCAGGTTACTCTGATGGAAGAAAATTCTACCAAGTACCCAGATACTTTTAGGTACCGGATGAATCATATGCCATAAAGTCCACTAGAAGAATTGTAACAGATTGCACTACATTAAGAAACCCCCGAAATAAAGGTATACCTGGGTACCGAGTTAACCCCGAGGCTCAGGGATTTAATTCTTGAATATCTTAAATCTAACGTTGATTACTTTGCACGGTCTCATGAAGATATGATAGGCATTCCTTCAGAATTCACAACTCATAAGTTGACCATGGATCTCAGTTTCCCTCCGGTACGACAGAAGAAGCGGCCGATCACCGAACTCCACAACAGGTTTGTTAAAAAAAGGTAACTAGACTACTTAATATAGGGTCCATTCGGAAAGTAAAATACCTGAATTGGTTAGCAAATGTAGTCGTAATGCCTAAAAAGGAAAATAAATTTAGAATGTGCATTGATTTTGAGGATTTGAATAAAGCATGTCCTAAAGACTCGTTTCCACTGCCAAATATAGATCAGATGATCAATGCTACGACCGGACACGAGATCATGAGTTTCTCGATACGTACTCTGGGCATAACCAAATAAGGATGCAAACGGATGACCAAGAAAAAATATCTTTTTTTAACTACTTTCAGTATTGTTATAAAGTTATGCCTTTTGGACTAAAATTACCGGGGCCGCATACCAAAAGTTAGTGAATAAAATGTTTGAAAAACAAATAAGAAAAATAATGAAAGTATATATATATAATATGCTTGTTAAGAGTCTTCGCACGGAAGATTATTTAAGTCATTTGCAGGAAACCTTTGAGGTGTTGAGAAAGTACAACATGAAGCTAAAATCCGAGAAATGTGTTTTCAGGGTAGGCTCCGGATTTTTTTTGGATTTCTTCGTTGTCCATAGAGGAATCGAGATAAACCTTAACAAAATAAAGGCATATTAAAGATATACCAGACACGCTTGAATATGTGAAAGTCGTACAACGACTGACCGGGCATGTGGCGGCCTTAAGCAGGTTTATTTCCCAGTCTTCAAAGAAATGTCACATGTTCTTTTCACTTCTGAAGAAGAAGAACGATTTTGTTTGAACGCCCGAATGCCAACAGGCCTTATGGGACCTGAAGGCTTACCTATCTTTCGCTCATGTCAAAGCTTAATGATGGAGAACAACTATTGATATATTTAGCGGTCTCAAAGGTAGCGGTAAGTGTAGTGCTGGTACGGGAAGAAAAAGGTACATAATTTCATGTTTATTACACAAGTAGAGTAATGTCAGGGGCCAAAATCCAGTACACGTTACTCGAAAGACTAGATTTTGCCTTGGTAATATCGTCGCGAAAGATTCGACCATATTTTCAATGCCACCCAATTGTCGTAGTAACTACATTTCCTCATAAAATATGTTGCATAAGCCCGAGATTTTTGGGTGCCTAGCTAAATAGGCGATAGAACTAAGTGTTGACATTGAATATAGACCCCAAATTGTGATAAAGTCATAATTCCTTGCAGACTTTGTGGTCGATTTCAATCCGGGAGTAACCCCATGCAAAAAAGGAGGCTATCCTGGTCTCAAAAACTGCCCCTAGGATCTGGATGCTTTATACAGATGAGGCTTCCAACGTCAAGGGAATCGGTCTAGGAGTGGTATTGTGAACTTCTACTGGTGAAATTTTAAGGCAAGCAAAACACAGTCCTCCGTTGACTAACAATGAAGTAGAGTATGAGGCTTTGGTTGCAAGTTTAAAGCTGGCTCGAGGATTAGGCTCACAAATCATTGAAGTCAAGTGTGACTCACTGCTCGTAGTGAACCAAATCCACGAAGTGTTCGGAGCCAAAGAAGAACGCATGTCAAGATACCTTGAAAAGGCCTTGAAGCTTTTGTCTCATTTTCAAGAGTGGACGGTGGTGCACATACCCATGGGAAGAAAACATAGAGGTAGATACACTGGCAAACTTAGGCTCCAGCACGAAGGCCGAAGGACAGTTTTTGCATTCGACACTGGATCCCGTCGAATACGATGAGGTAAATTCTACCGGCCTAACTTTAGACAATAGAGTTCTTGGACTATCTTGTACACGAAAAGCTCCCGGAGGACCCGAAAGCATCTAGAGCTTTGAGGACCAAAGGTGTTCGGTACTGTGTCATAGATAGAAAACTTTATCATAGGTATTTTTATGGTCCTCTAGCCCGGTGTGTAGGCCATGATGGAGCTAATTACGTGATGAGGAAACTCCATGAGGCATTTGTGGAAATCATTCGGGAGTAGAATTCCTAATGAGGAAGCTCATGAGGGTCGGTTATTACTGGCCCCGGATCGAAGAAGATACAAAAATATTTGTACGGAAATGTGATAAGTGTCAACACCATGCACAACTGTTACACCGACCGGGAGAAGAACTGTATCCGGTGGTATCCCTATGGCCGTTCATGAAGTGGGAAATAGACATTGTCAGACTCTTGCCAACGACACCATGACAGGTATGTTAAATTATATTTATGGTTGATTATTTCTCTAAATGGGTTGAAGCTGCAGCTTACACAAAGATACGGGAGAAGGAGGCGAAAGACTTCATATGGCAACATATTATTTGTCGTTTTAGAATCCCAAAGGAGATAACTTGTGATAGTGGCCAAAATTTTACCGGAGCCAATGTCACAAAATTTCTTGCTGGCTTAAATATTAAGCGGATCACCTCTACTCCATATCATCCCAATACAAACGGTCAAGCAGAGTCGACGAACAAGACTATAATCCAAAATTTGAAGAAAAGCTGGAGGCTACTAAAGGAAATTGGCCGTCTATGATGTAGGAGATATTATGGACGTATCGGACCACGACAAAAATGAGTATCGGAAAAAATCCTTTTTTCCTAGTCTACGATGCAGAGGCATTGATCTTAGTAGAAGTGAGAGCTCATAGCTTGCGATATCTCCGGGCTGGTGATAAATCAAATGTAGAGTCAATATATGTGCACCTAGATTTGCTCGAAAAAAATCATGATTCAGCATACGTCTGGATGGTAGCCCAAAAACAAAGAACAAAGCAATACTACAACAAGCGCACAAATATTTGACATTTCAAACTCGGAGACTTGGTGCAAACTGGGAAGGACCATTGTTGACACCCAATTTTGTCTCATCTTTTATGATTTTATTCGTAATTTTTAATATTTTTGACACTTTTAAAATAATTTTAAAATATAGGCATACATGTGTGTATCTTCATATTATTATTATTATTCGCATATTTTATATCATTTGCATTTTTATCCGAAATGCTATATTATTTTATTCTCGCAAAATTGCATCGCATTTCCCTTTTATTAAGCATTAAGCATTTCATAAAATTATATTTTATTATTATCACGTTGTCATGTTATTTTAAATAATTCACATCTTTTACAAAATATATATATATATATATAATATCTTTAATATTAAACCCCTTTTATATTTTTCAATTCCTAACCCATTTTTTTTTCCTAACCCAAAACAATTTCTACCCAACCTAAGTTAAAACCCAAACGTCCAAGCCCAATCCCCAATTAAATTCCCTTATACCCAAATCCAAAACAATTAAATTCCCTTACCACCAAAATCGGACAAGCCCAATTCCCACAATCCAACAACCCACAAACAAAACCCATTTTTTCGTCCAAGCCCAAAACTCCCCAATTTCCTTTATACCCACCCAAAACCGGCTTCTCCAACAACCATTCCCATCACCCAAAACAATTAAACCCAAAACCCAATTCCCACAACCCAAAACAATTAAACCCAAAACCCAATTCCCACAACCCAAAACTCCAAGCCCAACAATTTAATTCCACTGTGCCCAACCTGTCGCCCAACCCGACTACTCACCCGTCGCCCAAGCCCAACACCCCTTCCTTATACCCAAAACCCAAACCAAAAAAACAAAAATCGAGAAAAGAAAAATCGAACGAACCCTAAAGGCTCCCAAATCGCCGACCCCACACCTTCATACCGGCGACCCCATCGTCGCGGCCACCTCGCCCTGCCACCACCAACCCCTGACACCACCAACCCCCCTCTGTTACGCCGACACCCGCAAAAACCGCGACCCATACCCACAAAATCAGAAATCTTTACCTTTATTTTTGAATTTCAAACTCGATTTTTGGGGGGGGGGGGGGAATCCACCTATAAATACCCCATGTTGTTCTTCACTTAAAGGAGGAGATTTCGGGGAGAGAAAAAGAGATTTTCGGAAGGATTTTCGGAAGATTATTCAATATATACATACATATTTTGTTGTGTTCTTGATTTTAGAGTATTTGGCTTCGTTGTTGTTCCAAGAATCAAGTCCGAAAAGGTTTGTCATCCCCTTTGATTTCTCTGATTTTTTCATCGATTTGGTCGGGTCGACCATTAGGCCGACCCTGGTTCGGGTATTATTTTCAGAATTCTTGCATTTCATGTTTATGTATGTTGGTTATCTGAATTTGGTGTAAGATCCGATTCGGATCACTGATGTCAGTCGGGTCATCGACGGTCGGGTCGACCGGTTTAGATTTTTCCAATTTTCCTACATTCTTTGTTTGTTGTCATTGGTTATCTGAAATTGATGAAATTATTTGACTTGGGTTGAACACACGATTCGGTCGGTCATCGACGGTCGGGTCGACCGATTTAGATTTTTCCAATTTTCTTACATTCTTTCTTTGTTTGTTATCATTGGTTATCCGAAATTGATGAATTTGTTTGATCCGGGTTGAAACACTGATCCGGTCGGGTCATCGATCCGGGTCGGGTCGACCGGTTTGAGTAACATTTTCGTAATCCTTGCATTTCATATTCTTGTTATTGGTTATCTGAATTTGGTGTTGAAATCGATTCGAGTTTGGATCATCGATCCGGTCAGGTCGACCGATTTGAACATTTTCGTAATTCTTGCATTTCATATTCTTGTTATTGGTTATCTGAATTTGGTGTTGAAATCGATTTGATTTGGATCATCGATTTTGGTCGGTCATCGACCGGTCGGTCGACACGATTTGAACATTTTCTGCATTTCTTGCATTTCACATTCTCGTTCTTGGTTATCTGAAATTGGTCTTTGAAATCGATTTCGGGTTTGAATCATCGACGGGTCGGGCGACCGATTTGAATATTTCCATAATTTGTAACTCGGGTCGGGTATTTAAAATCGCTCATCGCCTGTTTCTTTGGCATTATTATTATGTTATTGATTGAATTAATACCGCATTCTCTTTGTTGTTTTATTGATTCAAACCAATATTGCGTCCATCTTCGAGACGCTTCTCGGTTTCAGACATTCGCTTTTCTTGTTTGAATAAATCTGCGTCTGTTTTTCTTGTTTTTACTATTTTTAAACTAAAACACCGCGTCATCTCTAAAACTATTTTCTACTTCATCGCTTTCGCCGCCATCGCCATCAAGCATCGCTATCGCTCATCGCTATCGCATCGCTATCGCTATCGCTATCGCTATCGCTACCGCTATCGCCATCGCTACATCGCTATCGCTACCGCTATCAAGCATCGCTATCGCTACCGCTATCAAGCATCGCTATCTGCTCTCTGTTATTCTTTGTTTCATTGTTTTTCGGTTTCAGCTTGCTCCCATTTCAGACATCATTCTTGCTTTATCATTTCTTGTTTTAAATCGAACACCGCATTTTTCAAACATTGCTTTCTATTTCAGTTCAATCGTTTGACATTCAAATATTTGTTCTCTTTGTTTCTTGTTTTAAACTAGACACAGCGTCATTTTTGGAAACTGCTTTTCTTCTTCATTCGCTACCGCCATCTTTATTCGCTTTCATTTTCTTGATTTGAACACGATACTACACCGCCGATGAAAAATATCCGTCGATTTTGAGGCCTACAGCTTGCAAAGACGGAAATATAACTTCGGCCAAGGATGAATACTTAAACCTTTTATCCGAGATCAACATGTTTAGTAGGCGAGGTGACTAAAATAACCAACAAGTTATATATTCGCAGCCACGACGTGATTATAGTGATCTTTTCTATTTCACCCGAGAGACCGACACGTTTAGTAGGCGAGGCAATCAAAATAAACTACATTAGTCATATGTTTGCAGCCACGACGTGATTGGAATGTTCTTTTCAAAATTTAAGTCTGAGCCCTCCGCGATCAAAACATTCACCTTTGTTTTGAATACGGATCTGAAAGTTATTTGTATTTAACTGTTTCTAACCGTTTGTTCTTGACAGCTTGCAGGGACTAAAGTAAATAAAGGCAATTATTCCCCGGAGTTTATTTATTGTTATTTCTTTCTTTAATTCAGCTTTTATCTCGCTTTGTATTGTAATATTATTTATCGCACTTATGTAATTATTGAAATGCTTAGAATAGGCAAACTTAGGATTTATTCATAGGTTAGTTTAAGATTTGAAACCCGTCGCTAGCTTATTTATTTGTAGGCTCGCAAACTTAGAAATCCTTCGCTAGTTTATTTATTTTAGGCTCGTCACGCGAATTCAAGATTTTCAAAATAACTTTTGTCATCTTTTATTTTACTTTATTAATCATACTGAATAAGTTTATTTTTTGTCAATTTACAATTTCATGATTCCCAAAATTTTGCTTCTTTGGCATTATAAAGAATTTATTGTCACAAATGCATGTTTTCTAAAAACTTTACATGTATCTTTCTTTTATGTCATCCGAATACGTACTTGTATAAAATGCATCATATTTGCAAACATCTTTTATCTATTATATTTGTAAAACATGTATTTTTCTAGCAATAATTAACCTGAGTTTTACCGGATAACCGCAAGTTAGCGGATCTTAAAGGATGCCTAACCCCTTCCCTTTAGGATAATAAAGAACCCTTACCTAGAATCTCACTAGTTTCGTAGACCATAAAATTGGAGTTTACATTGCAGCACTTAGTTTAAATATTTAGGTGTCCTAATTCACCGTAAAAAATAATTAGGTGGCGACTCCTCAATCATTTACCCAGGAATCACCCGAACACGTCCGTGCTCCGCTTTGACCCGAGCCGGGTCGAAAAATGGGCGCGTACAACCATATACAATCACTGGTTTTGCTGATAAATGAGCTTATCAGCTAACAGACCAACAAGAAAATAAACTTCCAAGTAATTGGAGTGTAAGTCATTTGAAGAAGTACTATGTGTAGTAAGATAGAACATGCACTGCACTCTTTTTCCCTTCGTTTGGTTTTTGTTCCAATTGAGTTTTTTCGGCAAGGTTTTTATTGAGACAACATCACAAAATGAGCATGTTACTTGTGTTGCTACAGAGGAGCGCTATCCAGTATTCGAGTTTTCATAGCATGAACTCCCAGATACTGGAGGCCATATACACTCATAATGGAGTGGAATAAAAATTTATGAAATTTTAGCGAAATGTTAGCACTTCCAATACCGGGGACTACACGGATAGTTAGGATAATGAGGACTGCCTAGATATTCAGATTATATGTAATTGGAATGATCACACTAGATGTCAGCCGAGTTATTCTTGCATTTGTCTTCACATTTTAAGTCAAATGAATCAATAAAAATTTCCTTTTATGATTAATAAATCTTTGTCATCACGAGCATAAAAATGTATGTTATTATCTTAAACATATCAAAAATTCCGTGCCATAATGAACATGAGACATCCTCTTCTACAACACCATTAAAAATAAGGGATCTCTCTTATTAAAATCTTAACAAAAAAGTTAAGGCTCCGGATACGAGAAGTACCAAAGATTTAAGTTGTTCATAACCAAGTTAAGTCCAGAACTAACTTTGAAGGCCATGAGAAGCCCTGATTTTAATATGAAAAGGAAAATACATCTTTGGAACTAAGTGAAGTGTTTAAACTTCTAAAGCTTAGAATGTTCAGGTAAAACGAACCGCAATGTTAGGGTTTGATTCGTAAAAACAAAGTAATAAAGTTTGTAACTAATACTTACTTTTAAAAGTAAGTAAAGGATGAGAATGTGGCGCATGACTGCAAACGGGGGAAAATCTTCATTCATATTATTTCAATACCAAAATAGATCTGGTTACAAAATGATACTAATCAGGCCCAAAAGTGACCCGGTAATAAAAAAATAAAAAGCTGAAATAAAAATCCGCACAAAAGGTTATGATCTGCCCGCTCCATGATCCGCCGAGGGTGTTTCAAGTGTTGTCAACAAAAACAAAAAGATCTAAAAGATCATTTGGGGGAGGGGTCATCATCATCACCAGCCTCTTCATCAGCTTCCGCATCTGAATCCTCTCTATCTCCTCATAAAGTTTCCAACGATAACTCAACATCGTGGAGGTCAATTTCTGCGTTCATGAGTTCAAAAGGGATATCAATTCTTGGCTTGTTGGCCTTTTTAATGGAGTCCACGCGATTCTTTAGGACGGTCAAGTGTCTCCAAAACTTCCATCTTTGACATTTAACACGAAGCTCATTGATGGTGTGCTCGGAGGCATGTAGTTGCCCTTGGGATTCTGCCAAATCGGTTGCTAACCTCGTAGTCCTCTCTTAAAGGATCACATAAGTGGTGGTTATGGGATGAAGGGAATTCTCCCGGTCCTGGAGAGAGTCAATAACATTCTACAATTGAAGCCGGAGGGAGGCCTGAAGAGAGTTCGAGTCTCTGAGATCAGCTCGGAGGTTTTCAACTTCTGCCCTGAGATGCTGGATTTCTTTTCTTCAGGATCATGGCCCATTTCTTTAGCCAAATCCGTAGTGGAGAGAGCAAAAACATGACCCTGAATAAAAGGATTGCATTTGGTAAATGAGTGTGAGTTTATAAAAGAATAGTAAAGACGAAGGAGTATTATACCTATAGAAATAAATCTTCAAGATGAGCAAGAGAAGCCTCGACGGTAACATGGAAAGATTTTTGAGGGGAAGAAGCAAATGTCCCGGTCTTAGTTACGGAAGTAGGGATGGAGCTGTGCTTAGAAGAATTCTTAAGGAGAACAGGCATCTCCGCCTTCGGAGCATCTTGTTGAGGACTAACTGGGTCAGTGCTTTCATTGGTCACCTTCTCATCATCATTAATTTGAATAACACCCGCCTTATCCTCCGCTTGCAGCTCTTTCCAGTACTCCGTGAGTCGGTGGCAGTTTCTCACTTAGGAATCAGTTTTTACCGGTGTCTCGGGAGCCTCATCTTGAGCTTTTCCATTTTTGATTTCTAGAAGTAGATTGGAGGATGTTCGACAGATCAGCCGCACGAGATGACACTTTTTTGGATGCGAAATTTCATATCGAAAGCCCTACGAGTTGAGAAAAGATGCCGAAAAGGAGTCTCCGAAAATCCGGGATGAAACATGTATAAAAGGGAGAGTCAGAGTTAAGGCTTACCGTGGTATTTCCCCTTCCACCATTCGAAGGTAATACTCTTCCATGATCTAGTGATATTGGGGGAGGTATGAAGAAGATTTACCACCCATCAAAAATCCCTTCAATCAGTTGCGGCTCAACTAAAACGGCTGAAAAGTTATAACACTTGAATTAGAACAAAATTTTCCTTTATTTGGAAAATCAAGCAAATAAGTTTGTTGGAAAAAAAATAATCACGTGAAGAATTTCACTCTTCCAAGAAAGGATCCAAAGAAGATTGATGAATTTGATCGATTTTGATTAAAATAAAATGGGTCAACCAACCTCGATCGTGGTCATCCTCTGCATTAATGAGGCTACGAATTCTCTGGGGGTATAGATGAATAATTTCACCTCATAAATTTTTAGGGTAATAAAAGAGAAAGAGGTCGATGGTGAACAGAGCATTGTTAGTGTTGGTTAATATCTGAATGCAGTAGACTAATCTCCAAATTTATTGAGCAACTTGGTCTAAGCAAATCCTATACTAATGACAAATATCCTCGATAATCTTTGGAATGAGGAGTTTGAAACCAATGATGAATGTATGCGTATATATCATGAAAAACCCTTCAACATGACAATGCACTCGGTCGACATGATTGACTGTTCTGACAACTATGTCAGAGGAAAAACCACAATCCTTAATGACATCAAGAAGAATTTTGGCTGTTATTTTAGATTCAAAATTCTCGACATATTTGTAGTTGTTTTGAACACGGAGATCTCATGAGAAGTCAAAGCCTGAGGAAAGGATTTCGACAGCAGTAGAGTGGAAGTAGATTTTTTGAGTTGTAGGAGAAATAGGTTCCTTCACATGAAGGCGGCTTGGAGGGTTGTCATTACCCTCAGAAGAGTGAGAAGAAGAAAATTTGGTAGAAGACATTGTTGAATAAGTTTTTCAAGAAGGAGGAAGGAAGACAAAGTTTTCAAGAAATCTTACAAAGTTTGTGATTGCCTTTTGTGAAAGATTTGGCCTCCTATTTATGATAGTAAAATATAACGTTTTGAAGGTAAAAACAGACGTGCACCATCATTGCTGCAGTTCACGTCGATCAAAGCAATGGTTCAATTCCCACAGTTTCAGAAGTATTGAATGTGTGTGACTTTTGACAAGTTTTATAATCATTACGATTCAAATTTCCCGTTGAAGTACTAGGTTTATTCGGTCGGGAGTTCAAATCTATTTACCGAGGACACGATAGTTACACCTGGAAAGTGCGGGGACTATCTGTATAGGGAGAAATCCATATAAGATAGCCATAAGAATTATAGTATGACACGTGGAGCATGGTACAGAGTTAGGACCATGTCAGACTAAGGTACTATCGATTAGATACGCGTGGTATCAGAAACACAAGCATGTCTGATACCGATAAAACAAAAGGCTAACGATTACCAAACCGGTCATATGACTTTCCATGAAGTTTTAATGAGTAAACCTATAAGGCTATATAGCCTATTGCATACATGCTGGCTGATCAATTGCCTTATTCCAAATCAGAATGTCAGATGAACTCCTAATTAAAGTGGATTGGAGGTCTATATAGGAAGCCAATTTCTCCTCCACATATATTTAAAATAAAAGGCGAAAATAACCTCTACAAACATTTGCACAAGCTCACATCACATATAAACACGGAAGACATAAACAAAAATAAAATGAAAATAACATAAACGAGAGAGTATATTTACCACACTAACACAAACCATACAAAGCAAGAAAATAAGTGTTATACAAATATTCCACGAAACATTAAGGCGTCACGCTAGTGTTCGATGAGTTTTGCATATATAATATTCCGCACATACTTGTTGTCCTTTCCATTGCCTCGGTTATATCTTTAAAAAATCATATACTGGAAATTGAAGTGGACTTTGGCTCACTTCGAAAATCGAAATCCAGACTAACACATGCTTTTAGGGATTAATTAATAACGCTTTGGTCCTTATTGACAATTTCTAATTTAATTTTAATTCTTACGATATTATTATTTTATATTTGAGGATAATATATAATTCTATTATTACTCAAATATAATTATATTTGAAAAGACAAAAGCCACATATTTTAATAAATTAAAAATTAAATATAATGAGTCATACATCACAAGAATCAAAATAATACTTATTAATAACTTAGAGACCAAAAATACTTCTACTCCATTATCTTTTGTTTTAGTAAATGCCTAGTATAATAAGACAGTAATTCAAATGTAAGAAGACTCGAGGGAGTATAACGGCTACACAAAGTAGAGAAGGGGGAAGCCAAGAAAGTAGATGAAGAAAAAACTTTTAATGAGATTGAAATCCCACATATAAGTGAAGTAACAACATCTAAGTTGCACTTCAATTTTTCTAAATGAACATCAATTATTGAGTTTGTGCTTTAATCTATAGTTAATGAATTTATTTATACGTGATATATGTAAATTTATACCTTCACATATTAAGTTTATTCTCAACCTTTTCCCCCAAAAATATAATGAAAAATATTGTTTTTCACGTGACACAGCCAAATACCAACATGTATTCTTGACACTTTTAGCCAATGAAAGATAAGGAAATAACATGTAGAAAAAGAGAGGAAATAAATAAAATGGTGTGCAAAGAAGAGAACAATTTTCATCTCTATCTTCACTTTCCTTTAATCTTTCTCTTGTGAATAACATGTCCTCACTTTACCTTCCCTTTTCTTTTTCTCAAACAATAAAAAGACCAAGATGCAATCGTTAGGTGAAAATGTCAATGAAAATTGAAAAACAATTCATAGCAGAAACTTTTGGCAATTCTTTGAGAAACAATGACAAATGGTCCTTTATCTTTGGTGGTAGGTATAAAATAGTCCTCACATGAACAGTTTTAGTCTTTTAAATTTATCAAACGCAAGTACTTTTGATCTCCACTAAATATTTATCAAACTTTGATTACTAAATTTAATCGATTGTGAAAATAGAAAATATTTAAATGGATCTCGAAGTTGAAAGTAGAATTTTTGCAATTTGTGTTATTTTTGGTACACTTTAAGAGTCTGGTGTAATTTATGTTATTTTTTATATACTTTTGTGTATGACGTAGTTTCTTATATTGCAGTTTTTGAATTTTTGACAAAAATTTCTAATGATTCTGGATGAATCTTCTTTTTTCATTTCATAGTTTTGGTTAAATTTAACAATCAGATTTGATAAATATTTGACAAAGACAAAAATACTCATTTTTAACGAATTTAAAGGACTAAACTGCTCAAATGATACTTAAGAGGACTATTTCGAACTACTAACAAAGATAAGACACTATTTTTCTCATCTTCTCAATTTTTTGACATAGTAAAAATTTTAGTGGACCAATATTAATAATTTAATACTCCTGACTCTTCGTTTCACTATTCCCAATAGGTAATTAAATTAAAAATTCAAAAGGTGAGAAAAGCAAAGAATATATATTTATTGAATATTGAATAGAAACAAAAAATCCAGCGGTTATGGTAAGATGCGCCATATTTGTCAAACCTCGTGAGGCCCACTTTTACCTTTCACGCGTGCTCTTCTAATCTAATCCAACGCTCACAAACTCACCCGCATTACACGGAAAACTTTTCTCTCTCCTTAATCCAACGGTTCAGATTTTCGGGCTTTGACTCTTCCTGTCTCTACCCCCTACTACTACTGCTACTACTAGTCCCTCACCCTATACACTCCGCATATCCCAATAACAAAGCACGAGCCTCTTCTTCAACATTTGCATCACTCCACACACTATCTGACACTACCCTCCTATCTCTCTCTAGATTTTTTTTCCAGAAAATCTAGTGAAAATACACTAAAGATCTTCTTGATTTGGGTATGTTCAAAGTTGTTATCTTTTTTAGAGTTATTGCTTTATCTTTGATGGGTTTTGTTTGTTTGCCTTTTTTGTTTTCTTGGTTTGATGTAGACTTGTGTTGGTTTTTTTGTTTATGGGGTTTTATCTGCTTTGATGTTATGTTGGTATTTGTGTTCTTGGTCTAATTTTTATGGTTAACCTTCTTATTGGGTCATTGAACAAGGGGGAAAAAGGTAAATTTTGAGGTTTTCGTCTTGCTTTTCAGATTCAATATACTTGTGTTGATTTATCCTTGTGAAGTGTATTGCTGTGTGTTGATCTTTGTCTGTATCATAGAGGGGAGATCTCATTTGCTGAGCTTTTGCATCAATTAGTGATCTTTTTAGCATTTGTTTGGTGGGAATTAGAGTCTAAAGCTTGATTTGAGTTTTCATTGCATCTTCAGTATGAGTCTCATTGGTATAAAGGTTAGTGAAGAAAACTCATGGGTATTAAGGAATTTTATGCTAGCTTTAGTTAAGACAGATTAGCTTCTGCATAATATTTTAAAAAAGATGAGCTTCTACTTGAAGGAAGTTTTATAGGTTCTAGTTAATTTATATAAACTCCTAAAATGTTTGTAACACAGGTTTAGGCGATTCTCTTTCTTGTAGGGTTTTGACTTATGATTCAAATCTTTATCATTATTAATGGAGCTATTTGTTGGCTTATTTTGATTTTTGGACCTATGCTTGCTGTCTTGACAGTGGCTTGGATTGAAAACTATAAAACACTGCACTGGACGATCAACATGCCGTGGGCGTTTTCTTCTCTGAGTTATATTGTGAAGTGTGTGCGCTTGGTGGTATTCTTTCGCGTGATTCTGTAACCCATTTTACTTGGTGAGATAACCTCTTTTATTTCCTAAATCTCTATCTGTTTCGTTATGTAAGCCCTAAGATTTTATTTGTCAGTATATAAATATTGCGGATGAACTATCCCTGCTGATGATTTACTGAACATAACTACTGCTAAAAGAGTATGTAGAAGAAGATAATAGAGAAATGTTCGATTATCCTTTTATCTTGTGTTGTTTCTGCTTCCTTTTCACCTTCCCTTGAGCCGAGGGTCTCCGGAAACAGCCTTCCTACCTTCACAAGGTAGGGGTAAAGGTATGCTACACACTACCCTTCCCAGACCCCACTTGTGTGATTACGTTGGGTTTGTTGTTGTTGTTTATAATAGAGAAATGATTACTAAAGTTGTACTCTGGTGTAATTCTAGTAATGAACTCATTATTCTTTCAGTGGTTTGATTAATCACCTGAGAAATAAACTGAAGCTTGTATCGATGTCCTTTAATGTTTTACTTATTTTTGCTTGTTTGGTATGCCAGATTGCGAGATCTCTGTATTTTCTGTCTTGTGATATTTCTTGAAACTAAAGTTCATTTGGAGGGTGAGAATGTACATTGCGATTACCTTGAAGAGATACAGAGCAGTCAAAGAAGCTGGTGAGATTACAATGCATGTGGGGAGTGTTGCTTATTACCAATTGATGCTAGTTTGTCAGGTAATTGTTCTTTTAGCTTGAACTCCAGTCTTTTCGATTAAATTGGGATTCACTCTCCTGCACTGGGTATACAACTAAATTTGTACTGTTAATCGGAGATAGATACCAAGCAACTAGAACTTAATTGAATGTAGTTTAGGTAGATGCTTTTTCGTGTTTCAGTTTTCTGACTGGTATTTTGCGCCGGGTGCATGATCTCCTACTCACGGGATTTATCAAGATTTAGTTTAAACCTTTATAAAATTGTTAACTTTATTGTTTCTTTTTTATCAATATTGACTTCACCACTGAGGTAAAGTACATAATATTTTATATCACTGAGGTAAAGTACAGATTTTATATCCTCAATGTTTATGGTGGTTCCTTTTTTTTTTCTTTCTCTTTTATAATATGTTACAATGGATTATTCGTTTTCGTTATTTCTTTTTTCGTACTGCTTTGAATTGTTTGTCCTTATGCCGAGGGTCTTCGAGAAACAACCTCTCTCCCTCCCAAGGTAGAGGTAAAGTATGCGTACACCCCACTTTGTGGGATTTCACTGAATATGTTTTTGTTGTATAGTTTCCTTGTTTTGTTTATTTTGTTTCGCTTTTGAAGTTTTTGTTCCAAATTCATGACAACTCAATGATATGGTTTTTGTTAAATTACAGGCTGAGTATTTCCGTCAGTTGCTTAAACCTGTAACGTAGTCTGGTCAAGTGAAAGCTTGGGGAGGTTGGGATATTGCTTGCTTCTTGTTGCTCTTATTCAGCAAAGCCTGTGGAAGTTGGGATTTGTTGGTTCTCTTCAGTGTATAAGAATCAGAATGACCTCATTAAGCACTGAATGTGGTTACTGTTGATTGGAATTGTCAGTGCACTTTTACTACAACTAATACACCTTGAACGTTACTCTGTTTAGTCTGTGCCTTTCGTAACTCTTAGCTATTTTCGTATTTTTAATTTCCGAGTGGAAAACACATTTCTAGTCCAGTTTGCTTGGTTCTTTGGACTTAGTTACTCAGCATGAGTAACTATCAATTTTCCCCTCAAAAGCCTTTTGTCTGTCTGGAAGACCAAGTAGCTGGTGGTAATATATTCGATATTCCTGCTCCACCAGTCTTTGGTACAATGGCACTTCCTACTAGTTTCAAATCTTCTGTGCCCTTTCATGGTTTCGAATTTCAGTCCTCTGAGGCATGTCCAAAGAATTTCATCATCTTTGATCAGACTGATTACCGGACCCAGATCATGTACCACCCTGCCGTGGCTTCCAAGTTTCCATATACTCATTTGAGTTATAATGCAACTTCCTTCCAAGACGGCATGGCGAGAAAAATTGCAAACAATGAGAATACAGAAGTTTCTTCATATCTGAAGGAAGATTCAGCTGATATAAATGCATTACTCAGCTTGGAAGAGGAAGAACATGAGGAATATGATGATGAAGAGGTGAGCACTGCACGCACCGATGCAAACTATGGAAGCAGTTCCCCTGAATCATACTCTAACTACAATTATCAATCCAAAAAGAGCAGGAACTCTTCTTCTTTGAGGAAGTCTTCTGGCAGTAGTACTAGCAATTATAGTGAGAGAAAACGCCGGAAACTTAAGAAGATGGTCAAGGCATTAAAGGGAATTGTCCCTGGTGCCAGCAGGATGAATACTGTCACAGTCCTTGATGAAGCTGTCCGATACCTCAAGTCACTTAAGGTGGAAGTACAGAAACTCGGAGTTGAAAATTTGAAGTCATTTGCTTGACTCCTGTGTGGTATGGATAACTTTGCTTCCTTTATCGCCGTCTCAGTATGAACTCTCATTAAATCGTTTGCATATGCGAAGAAATTATTCGTTCATCACCTACACCATATTGCTGAGTTGCTGCTCTGGATGGTGTCCTTTGTCCGATGATGGGACTATATGTTTTTTTTATACCAAGTCTGCTGTAGTAGCTTGCTGCTTTATCTAATTTCTCGCTCTAGCATATGTTTCCACTAGTTGAAAACTTTATTATTGTATTTGAATAATTCTCCAGTATGTCCACTTTCTGAAACTTTCACCTATTGGAGCTATTTGTTATTGGTTCTAATATGACACTGATGATGGTTTAAGAGAAATGAATTGTTTAATAGATAATGGGTTGATGATTACACTTTATGCAAGCGTGTTATGATCGAATCTTTAGTGTGTTGAGTGTCCTTTATTTTAATCTTTGCATGCTCTGATCTTTATTTTACTTTTTTTGTCTGTTGGGAATCATGAGACATTGGGATTATGTGTTGTGGTGTGTGATCCTCTGTGAGTCCTCTTTACCATTTCTGCTGCTCCACTTGGCTAGTGGTGTTACTGTAGTGTAAAGTACTACACTACTTTTGGCCTAAAATTTGAATGATATGATTTGGCCCTCAGAATTTTATCTTTTCAAAGTTTCACCTTTTCCTTTTAGAATGAAATGCTCTAATTTTACAAGGTTTCTGATTTGACACCCAGTCCTAGAGGACATTCTACTGTTGGAGTTGCACGTTTTCCCTTCTTTGTCCTCTCTCTTACCCTATATGTTGTATACCTTTTTTCTGGATAATAACAGCAAATAATAACTTTTTTACTCCTCACTTTACGTGAAAGAGCTAGTAATAAGAGGGTTAAAGCACTAAAATTTGTTTGGATCAATTCGGACATATATGAGAGTTCAGTGTCAAGTGCGAAGGAAATTGTAGTGAAAAAGAACGTTTCATAGTCGCATAAAATGGTTCGAACAACATTTTAAAGGAAAATCACTACAATACACAAAATTGAGAATTCGAACAATTTGTTTTATTTCATTGCATTATTATATGGTTCACAAGACAAATTAACATAATGGGAAGAAACTGCTATGGTTAATTTCACGAGCTGACTGCTTCAGCTTCCATATGTCCACCACCGATCAAGCTCTAAATTTGCAATTACCGTAGCCTGCAAACACAAAATATAAAAAGAAAAAAATTAATAAAAACAAATAGAAAACTCTCTTACATCTATATGTCAGGGAAGAATAAAAGATACTAAGTTACTTGGATCACTAATGGTGACAAGTGTTAAGAGTAATGGAAACATAGACTCCTTATATGGACTTGGACAATCCTCACCCTACAAGCTAGCTTTTGGGGTTGAGTTAGTCCGAAGATCCATTCTTTACAACAAGACCACTTTTTTTTAACCAACATGAGATGGGCTTTCTTTGGTTTGCCTGGTAATACATATTCATCACCACAGATGCATGGTTGATGGCAACCAGTGTTAGGGTAATAGCAGGATCCACTACTTTGAATCAAGGAGCAGCCAGGCATCCTCACTTCTCCACTGCAAAATGCAATAAGTATAATAATTCTCTTTCTTATTAGCCAAAATGTAGTATTTAATTAACTGATCAGAAGTATACCTGTGCCTGTGCATTCGCTGCAGAGAGAAAGAGGATGAGAATGGAAAAGGCCTTAATTGACGAGTGAGGCATGTATTAATTATTGTGCCTAAACTCTTAATTATGTGATATAGAACAGAAGACTGAAGTGTCAATTTTTAGAACTCCATCAACTTATTGGAAAATTCTACAATAGTTAGTTTCTTTGTTCTTTCTAAATTACAATAAAGGATTATTCTTTTCTACGTATTACGAAAAAGCTTCATGGCATAAGGACTAAGAAGGAGGGTTAGTATAGCGAAATATAGAATCCTTAGATTAGATCCTCTTATTGTTCCAGTAACTGCCATATTGTATATGGTTCTGGACGAATGGAAACCCGGCAGCCACACTATTTGCATAACTTATTTTTGAAAAGGAAACTTTCCAATTGAAATGATTTATTTGGCACTTAATTGATGAATTAATTTTATAATATTGACCATCTTGTAAAATGGTTATTCTTTAAAACACTTGTTCATTTTTATTTCTCGACTTTGAATTGGATTAACCAAGTCAACTTCTTGAATAAACTTTCTTATTTTATTGATTTTAGAAAATGTGAGCAATATTCTGAAATTATTTGACAAGTTTTTGGGCCTGAGTTTGAAATATTTGAGAAATTCTGAAATTCCTTTTGCATTGGATTTTATAGCAAATTCTAGAAAATCTTGTGTTCCCTAAATTATCCTTGAGAGAGTATTGTAAAAAAAATTGGAATTGGTTGATGCTATTGAACTTCCAGAATCAATTCCGAAATGGCTTCGCATTCTGAAACTCGTTTTACCCTTTTGAGTTAGCATAAAAAAAGAGCTTTTGCATTTAGCGACTTGCTTAATCATTCTGCCATGGGTTTCATCTAAGTATACGAAAATAAAATTAAGGTAAAAAGTTAAGTCAGTTACAACCGACAGATAAATACATATCAAGAAAGTAAATAAAGAGAGATGAGTAATGCTTTTAATCTGCTCGCTGCAATTGCTTCTGAGTTTAGGCGCAAAAGATCTCCCTTCTGCTCGGCTGGGCTTAAGATGGGGCTGACTCGAGGGGCGGAGTATCATGTTGGGCTTCCAGCCCAACGCAGAATGCGGGAATGAGGAGTCGATTGAACTCATTATATTTCATGCATCAAAGATGTAAGAAGAGGAATTAGTACTCTAATCAACATACTGTAATATTAAAAGGTTCATCCATACAAGTGACAGATGGGAATAAATATGAATTAGCAAAGGTCATCTGTCATTAACATATAAGAAAGTGTATAGGAAGTAATTTCAGATAACCATCACACCATTTATAGTTTAGGAATACTTAGTTAAATCAAACTCTACTCATGCTCTTCTACGTAATATTATAACATGAGACAAGTCACCTTCTGTAGGTAATATCTCCAACTTACTCCAGTCATTACACAAATCTTCTTTATAAATGTATGGGACTCCATGATTTAATACATAAACAATACTTATAAGCATAACAGTGAGCACCAAATGATTTTGCATCCAAAAGACAACTTACCACATGGTTCTTGGCATGGAAAATGCACATTTTATTTCAGTCCTTACTGTAACCACTAACAACATTTACACACATGAAGATACCCTCAAATAAGATTCATGCAGCCAAAACTAACAAGAGAGGAAGGATGCTTTCAATCCTAGGACGTGGATTTATTAACACATCTTAAAGGAAGAACCAAATATGGCCACTGTTTATGACAACACCTCAAAATGAGAACTTTTTATCATCATTTAAAGACAATGATACTCCTAACACAGATCATACAACACCTTTTACTCCTAAATTAAAATTAAGTGTTCTACAAACGTGGTTTCTAAGAGGATACATCCCCAGTCATTTAATATCTAGCAGTGGGTTCAAGTATGTAGTTTTAACAGTTCCAAATTAATGAACAAAGCATCCGAGATATGGTAACTCATTTTTTATTCAAGTAGTTAACTAAAGAAACTCATAAACATGAATTTTTAACACATACAGAGGAAAGCCAAGCGTAGTTTATACTATCAAACCGAGATATGCAAAGTCTTCATGACAACAGTGACGAACCGAAATATGGGATAGTGGCGAACTCCGCAAACTATAATCTCTACCACATGAAAACAGTATCTAAAGCCACGACTTTCCACAACAAATGAATGAGAAAGAAAGCTTCTTTAACATGTTAGCACAATGGATGTGGTTCACATTTCATACAGAGAACTAATGAACCATGAAGGGGTATAGAGACTGATTTTTCACTTAACTTCAAACACATTTAATCATGTTTAACACATGGAGATTTTTAGAATATCACTAATTATCTAACTCGATCAAAATTTAAAGTAAACTAATCTCTGCGAAATTTGAAATAGCAGAACTAAATAACGATAAAACACTAAGGTGGGAAAGAAAATACCTGATGAAGAGCAGCGAGCTAGAATTGAGAGTCAAGTATTTGGGGAGTTAGGGTTTTGTTCGTTTAGTTTGGTGGTGCAATTTGATTTGGACGAGAAATGAACGACCCCAGCTGATTTCTTCTTTTAGGCATTATTGGGCCGGGTCACGGTCTGGTATCGGGCTGATTTGAGCTGAATTGCAATTTTTCACGCGGATTGTGCTTTGTACGGACCGGTTTTTAATTTTTGTCCCTCAAATAACTGATCTTTAATTTTTATCATTGCTTCTCATTTAATGAAAATTTATGGGTCAAAGTACCCTTATTCGCTGGTCTACGAAACCAGAGGTTCTGGGTTCTCCCTACTAGAGTCGAAAAATAATATTTCGCAAGGCAAAAGTTTTATTGCCTTATCTGGCATAAAATCTGTAGAAATAAAGTTATCCAACATAAGTTGTGTAGTAACTAATTCGCAAGACAGTTTCGTGGTCCAACATCAGTTCTGCCTTGTCCGTCATAAGTTATGCAGAAATGAAGTTATGTCGGATAATTTAATTCCTTAAACTTTGACTTGCGAAATTATGTCATAGATAAGGGTATGTCAGTTTTTTTTTTGCGTTTTTCGATGTCAAAGATATTTTCGATCACTTTTCTATTACTTAAAGTGGCGAAGAGTAAAAATTAAAGACCATCAATTTGAGGGACAAAAATTAAGGACGGCCCAAAATAGGGAATTCGTGCAAATGACCCGCTGAATTGAGCTTAAAAGGAGCTGATTTTGGAGTCTCTTGGTAGGGCCAATATTGAGTTTAAAAGATAGCATCTTTCCATTTCAATTGTAGCGACAACTTAAATGGTCATTCAGCTTAATGAAATTATTTTGTAAAGTCACTTCTATATTTTTTTAAGATAAAGTTATCTAACTTTTGAAGTGTCTCTGTAATAGATGCCTAAAAATGAATTTTCATTCACCGAAAAAGTGACATGGGCGTTCCATTAATATATAGTTATACAGTATTAGCATTAATTTTTTTTCCGCATTGCTTTTGTCCCACATTGGAAAAACACATTTGTATCTCATGTAATAGACCATATATAAAGGGTTTTACTTGCACTTTTAGCTCATAAGAATAGTATTATTTTATTATCTTGTTATTGCTTTGTAAGAATTCATGTTATGAATAAAATACTTTCATGAATTCTATCATGGTATCAGAGCCAAGAGGGCAAGTTAATATTTTTAGCTCGATCACGGATTCAACTTCGCGGTGAGTTAGTTGGGGGTTCGCATGCAGCATGCCCCTGGTATCAGTTAATTTTTTTTGGCTTGTTTTGGAAGCTCGTGCTTGTTTTGACTTGTTTTGACTACTCGTGCTCGTTCTGATCTTGGCTTCCGCATCTGGGTTTCGTCTTCTTGGCTTCCGCATCTAATTGGTTTAGTCTTCTTGGCTTCCGCATCTGATTAGTGAGATCTGCCCTTTATTATTTTGTTGCTTGTTATTTGGGATTATTGCTTGTTGTTTGGAATTTTTCTGTTTAAAATTCATAATGGCTGGAGGTGATGATTCTTTACAAACTATTGGTGTTCGGTTAGATGAAAAAAATTATTCGTATTGGAGCTATGTCATGGTAAATTTTTTGAAGGGAAAGGAGCTTTGGGATTATATGTCTGGAAAAGTCAAATGTTCTAAAGTTGAAAATGAAAATTTTGATGAATTATTTAGGACTTGAGAGATCAATAATTCAAAGATTATTTCTTGGATTAATAACTTTATTGAACAAAGAATTGATGTTCAATTGGCTAAGTTCAAAACTACTAAAGAGATTTGGGATTATCTGTCAAGATTGTTTGTGCAGAATAATTTTGCTGTTAATTATCAGTTACAATCTGAAATTCCTACACTAGTACAGAATGACTTGGGCATTCAAGATTATTTATGTGAAATGACCATTTTGTGGGATCAGTTAGTTATGACAGAATCTACTGAAATGCAAGTATGTGATGCTTATATTAAATGTAGAAATGAAGACCGTCTTGTTCAGCTATTGATGGGTCTTTGGTCAGAATTTGAGAATTATCGTTCAGGCTTGTTGCACCGCAAAACCTTACCATCTATTGAAGATGTGGTAAATGAATTTATGGCTGAAGAAACATGTTTGAAGACTCTAAAAGGGGTACATAAGACTTCTACTTCCGTATTGACAGCTCATTCGTCTGCACCGGTCCTTGCAGCCCCTACACACCAGTATAGAATATCTATCATGGTTAATTGTAATTATTGCAAGAAACCAGGACACTTGAAGAATCAATGTCCTGAGCTACAGAAGACGTTAGGTTCTAAGCCTCCACATTCGGGACAAGGACATAAGTCTTCTCAACATAAGTCATATTCTGGGGGTCAATTCCAGAACTCGTATCCACCGACTCAGGCTGCCTTTGTGCCCTCTGTTGATCACCCAGCTTCAGGAGCCTTTGTGAGTAACAATGCTGATTTTGTAGCTTACCAATTTCAGAAGTTCATCGCCTTCCAACAGTTTCAAAAGAATTCTCAGTCTTATGCTCTTTCTGCTCCTTCCGACTCATCACCATCTATTGGTTCAACTATCATTTCGTCTTCTTGGATCTTGGACTATGGAGCTGGAAATCATATGTTTCCTGATTCTTCCGCCTTTGTATCTATGTCTTCTGACCCCCTTCCACTTCTGTTGTGACTGCTGATTGCACACCTATGCCATTGACAGGCATTGACACCATTCATACATCCACTATATCACTACCTGATGTTTATTGCATTCCAAAATTACATATGAATCTTGCTTCTGCTAGTCAAATATGTGACTCCGGATGTTTTTTGGACTTTTACTTAATTCTTGTAATGCGCATGATCTAAAATCCAAGAGAGTGATTGGGACAAGGCGTAGAAAGGGGAGAGATCTCTATGTTTTGGATGAGTTGCATCTTCCTACTCATGTAGCATCTATGCATGTTAATCTGTCTTCTTTTCATTTAACACCTTCCTCTTCGAAGTTTTATTTGTGGCACTCTAGACTTGATCATGTATCAGGCTCTGGCATGCGTTTTATGTGTAATACTGATGTTCTTGGTGATTTACAATCCGATGATATTTCTGATTGTAGTGGATGTAAACTTGAAAAAATTTATGCTTTACCTTTTAATCTTAGTACTTCTACTTCTTCTGCACCGTTTGATCTAGTTCATTCAGATGTTTGGGGGCCAACACCTATCCCTACTAAGAGAGGCTCCAGATATTATATTTTCTTTATTGATGATTATACTCGTCATTGTTGGGTTTATTTGTTGAAAAGACATTCTGATTTTGTTCATACTTATGCTGAGTTTTAAGCCTATGTGAAAACTCAACACTCTGCCATTATTAAATATTTTCGGGCTTGTTGACACCCAATTTTGTTCACTATTTTCTGATATTTATTCGTAGTTTTTACTATCATTTGACTTTTAATATCCTAATCATAATTTTTACCTTAATATTCTATGTATTTCTATTTTTTCGCAAAATGATACCACATTTTCATTTTTAATAAGCATTAAGCATCTCACAAGTATTATTTTTATTATTATCACATCGTTATATCTTATTTTAAATAATTTACGTTTCTTCAAAGCATTTTTATTAAACCCCTTTTTATATTTTAAACTCAATATTCATTTTTATCCCTAACCCTCAAACAAACCCAATTCAAAAAAATAGGGCCCAGTTGGCCAAACCCGACCAGGCCCAACCGAAACCCCCCAAATCGGTCCCCACCCGTCGTCCCAACACCAAACCAGCCCAAGTCCCCTTATCCCCCTAAACCTAAAACTCCCCCAAACCAAAAATAAAAACCTAACACCAAAACCAAACACACCTCAACCGAAACCCCCCAATCGCCGCACACCCCCATACCCCTACCCCCAGTTCGCCGAACCCGTCACCTCCCCTGACACCGCCGACACCGTCACCTCACAAACACATCCCTCAAAAATCCGCAACACATTCCCAAGAAATCGCCCCCAAAATTAGATTTTTGCCCCACTCTTTTTGAAATTCGAATTCGATTTTTTGTAAGGGGTATGGGGGTATCTATAAAACTCCCCCATTTGTTCACTGTTTTGGGGAGGTTTTTTGGTCGATTTTAGGTCCAAAAATTTAAGTTTAAGTTTTGAAAATCCGAAATCTTCTTAAAGGTTGTATTGTATTTTTTGTGTGTTGTTCTTCACTATCGAGAAGTCCGAATTAAAAAAATCCGAAATCTTCTTAAGGGTATTTGTTCTTTTTTGGATGTGTTCTTCATCTTAAAGATTTTGAAAATATATGTCGAAATTATTGGGTTTTGGTGTTGAAGAATCTGAAATTTTGCTATTTTCCCACTGTTTTTCGGGTTTCGGGTCGGGTCGAAATCGGGTAAAACCCAAATTTTTAGTTTGGGTTTATAGATTATAAATTCAAGTTTGTTTGTTCTTAATTTTGGTTACGAATCACCCCTTTTGTTTCTTAATTCTCAAATCCGAAAATACCCATTTTGTTCTTAGATTTCCGAATTCGAAACACTACTTTTAGCCTTTAATTTTGCAATCTGAAAATTCCACTTCATTCCTCACATTTTCCGCTTAATTTGGGTCTGATTTGATTCTGGGCCGGGTTAGTACCGGGTCAGGTCGGATTTTCAGAAACAGAATTCAGTTATGTTTTTCGGGTTGAAAAAAATCAGAGTGTTGGGCCTGCCGGTGCCTGCTGGTCCAGATTTCGAGGTATGGGCTGGACTAAATGGTGGACCTCACACGGTGAGAGCCCATCATCCAAAAAATCATAAGAATTGGACGCAGAATTATGCAATTTAGCAAACGAAAATTGGATTTCATAAAAAATGACATGACGACTAATGATGATTTTATTAGAGGATAAATTAAAATATTTGTAACCATGATGATTAGATGGGTAACGCAGAAACACACAAGAGTTAGAGCGGGGTTGAAGATTATTAATAGTAGTGGAGGGGAATAGCGGATAACATAAACACCCAAACACCCTAAGATGAGAATACGAATGGTCTTTTTGATAAAAAATTTTGAGTGGAGATTGGTATGCTAATCATTTACTAGGGAGTATGTTAAGAAGATAAGTTGTCATTTGTGATGCATGATGCCAAAATGAATGTGATAATGATGCATGAGCTAGTAATGTACGAACAATATTATTAATGGTGCGGATTTATCTTTCGACTTTCTCATTTTGTGATGACTTATGTGGACATGAAAATTGAAAAGATATACCATTAACCTTACAAGATTCTCTAAATGACCCATTATCAAATTCCCTTCCATTATCACATTGAATGTTCTTAATTTTTCGTTTAAATTGAGTACATATGAATGCTCTAAATGATAGGAATGTTGAATAAACATGAGACTTTTTAGATAACGGAAATGTCCACAAAAAAATATAATAATCATCCAATAATAAAACATAATAACGGTGGCCCGAAGAGCTCAAAACGGGAGATGTCCAAAGATCATTATAAATAATATCAAATGACAATAAAGTACTAGAATTTGAGGCAACAAATGATAATTTAACATATTTTCCAAGCGGACAAGAAGGATAAACATTAGTAGTACGAGCACTATTACACTCAATAACTTATTATTTTTAAGGGAGGAAAAAACAGACACTCCCGAATGATCCAAACGCGCATGTCATAAGAAAGTGCTAAAGTGGCAAACGTTGACGGTGTGACTTATTTAGTGGTGATGGTGGCGGTGATGTGATAGAGCTCTCCCCAACTATCACATCTCATTAGATGTATCCCCACCTAGAAATCCTTCATAGAAAATCCAAAGGGATCGAATTCAATAAAAACCGAGTTATCAGTTGTAAATTTCCAAATAGACACCAAATTTTTAATTAATTGAGGAGCATGAATGACATTTTTCAAGGCTAAGGGTGGGTTCGGGGGAGACAGATTTGTGTGATCATAACCACGAATTGACATTGAATTACCATTACCAATAATTAAGCCATGAGTTTTGCTCAAATTGAAATAAGACGAGAGATTACCTTGTGCGGATGTCATGTGAGAAGTAGCACCGTTGTCCATGTGTCAATTTACATATAGAGGATTTAGCCCAAGTGTATGCATAACTGCCTCGATATCCGTGTGGGATGGGGAGACTGTTGGGCCCGCAGCAGCGAAGGCCAACTGTGGCCGAGGCCTAAGCAGGCCAGGCTGCTGCCAGGCCTGGTTCTGTCGAGCCTGCTGCTGTTGTTTACCATTGGGCCTGGCCCAATATTGAATGGGAAATGGGCAAGGTGGAATGGGCCATTGCCCACTGGTCCAGCCCCACAACCATTGCCCACTGGTCCAAGGCTGCTATTAGTGGTGCTGTGGCCCAGGCCCCTGCTGGCCGCCACCCCATCCGTCACTGCCTCCACCGCTGCCGTGGTTGCCACCTTTACGGGTTTTTCCACATTTTTTCCGATTTTAGCCCTTTTTGCCACCACCGTTGTTGAGATTTTGGCTATAATTTTCAGAGAATGATTGAGGGTCATCGGTGTTGTGTGACGTGGCCACCATCATGGCAAAATGTGTTCCGGTTGCGGCTTTTTTAGCCAACCCTGCTTCTTCTAGGGTGAGCATGGAACGTGCTTAATAGAACGTCGGGAGAGGATTGCTTTGGCGAAGGAAAGTGCCAACTCCATTATACGCCTCGAAGAGGCCCGCAACCATCTGAAGAACGAGACGATCATTTATGACCGGCACGCCAACGTTCTTGAGTTGATCTGATAACTCCTTGAGTCTTTGACAATAGGCAGAGACATTCGGAAAATCCTCCATGGTTGTGTGAGAGAATTCTTGCTCAAGGGTTACGGCACGAGGTTTTTGTTATCTTGGAATATATCACGCAACCTATTCCAAGCTTCCATTGCCGTGGCGTCGGGTTTGATAATTGTCTGTTAGAGGTCCGTAGAGATGGTGGAATAAACCCATTGGAGGACCGTAGCATCAAGAGTTGCCCAAACTCTATTTCATCGTCGGTGGAAGGCACCTTCTCCTTGCCTTTTTCCGGTTTGACGATGTGATGGAGGACTCTATGAGACATTGTGTGAATTTTAAAAAGTTTCGCCCACGTCGCATATTGGACGTTCTCCATTTCAAGGACGATAGGGATGTTGTTCTTAATGTTGGAGCCTGCAAGGGCAGGATGAAATATATTCTTTGTGTTAGACACAATTGAGAAACAAGAGGAGAATTAGGGTTTCAGAAAGAAAAGTGAAGGGACGGCCGAGACTAAGAGGGCGGCGGAAGTTTGTGGAGAAGGAAAAAAAATTATCCTAAACTGCTGATACCAAGAAAGAGAATAATCTCCTGCTGATTTCATTAATGTAAATGATTTATATACATGATACACAATAGTCATTTTAAGCTATAATTACGGAAATCAAATATACATTAACTAATACAAAATATTACTACCATAATTAAAGATATATAAAATCACTAATAATATTAAAAAAATATATAGTGTATATTCTATCACTAAAGAATTATCCAGTGGAGAAAAGTACAAGACATCTTACTGTAAGCTCAACAACACACATGACAGAGAGCAATCTTTGTAGCCACACAACATTGGTTTGGTCCCCCTAGTAAGAATCTTGGAAGATTGATGGATTTGTGATTGCCAAGTGTGAATGAAGAGCAATTTTGAAAGCCAATGAGATCACAGATATAGATATCACTAGATAAACTCTTCCCCTCTTACTTACTATATATAGTGAAGCATTAATAACATCAACTTATCAAAACTTTCACATTTCAAACCAACAACCCCCTCACTTTACCTCTTTGATAAAACCATGGCAGCTGCTACAATGGCTCTTTCTTCCCCTTCTTTTGCTGGACAGGCAGTGAAGCTCTCACCATCTGCCCCAGAAATCTCTGGAAATGGAAGAATCTCTATGAGAAAGACAGTCGCCAAGCCTGCCGCATCTAGCAGCCCATGGTATGGCCCAGACCGTGTTAAGTACTTGGGCCCATTCTCTGGTGAGGCCCCAAGCTACTTGACAGGTGAATTCCCCGGTGACTACGGGTGGGATACCGCTGGACTTTCAGCAGACCCAGAAACCTTTGCCAAGAACCGTGAGCTCGAGGTGATCCACTGCAGATGGGCTATGCTTGGTGCTCTTGGATGTGTCTTCCCCGAGCTCTTGGCCCGTAACGGTGTCAAGTTTGGTGAGGCTGTGTGGTTCAAGGCTGGATCCCAGATCTTCAGCGAGGGTGGACTTGACTACTTGGGCAACCCAAGCTTGGTCCACGCCCAGAGCATCTTGGCCATCTGGGCTTGCCAAGTTGTCTTGATGGGAGCCGTTGAGGGTTACCGTGTTGCTGGTGGACCTCTTGGTGAGGTTGTTGACCCACTCTACCCTGGTGGTAGCTTTGACCCATTGGGCCTTGCTGAAGACCCGGAGGCATTTGCTGAGCTCAAGGTTAAGGAGATTAAGAACGGCAGACTTGCTATGTTCTCTATGTTCGGATTCTTCGTTCAAGCCATTGTTACCGGAAAAGGTCCATTGGAGAACCTTGCTGACCACCTTGCAGACCCCGTTAACAACAACGCTTGGTCTTACGCCACAAACTTTGTCCCCGGAAAATGAATATCATAAAATGTTCTGGAAATTTCATTGTTTCATGGCCTTGTAAAGTTGCTGTGAGTTAGTTAACAATAGAATGAATTTTCTTATATTCCAATGATTGTGTAGTCCTGAATTTTCAGTTTCTAAACCCACGAATCAAACACTGCCACTTTCATACCAAAGGGAAAAAAAGAGAACAGGACTAAAAGAGACCGACGATACATTTGGGAATTGGGACGTGCTAACTAGAAAAACTATAAAGCTGCTAAAAGCTTAAACCTTGAATTTGCAGAACAGAGGAACTTATGGAATTCAATTTATTCTCGAGAAGCAATACTCTAAATTAGTGCAAAAGATAATGTCGAATGACATGATGGTATCACATGATTCCTCATTATTTTTGTCGAGAAGTGAAAGAGGAATTAAGAGGTCATAATATTATTTCACTACTAAAACATTGATATTTCAATGATACGGGAAAACCAATACTATATATTTTGTAGTCTGAACGTAGCAAGTGACATATAACTTTCCAGGTAATTATAATTTGTGTCCTTAATTTAATTAGCATCTTGGAATAAATTATATACTTCTTGTATAGTCCTTCCTTATATTTAGTACTATCTTTAGAGCAGATGCATCTCTGCTGTCTAATTTAACAGAGGCACATATCCTTCCAAATATGGCGCATAATAATGACTAGAGTAAGCCGAAGACTCGGGGTGGCAAACTTAATCCATGAAATGATAATCCGCCCAACCCATTTAAGCTTGGGCGGATTATTGACCCCCCATTTGTTAATTCAACCCATTAAAATTTTGGTTGATATCTAGCCCAAATTGATTCATGAGAAATCTATCAAAATATGTTAAAAAAAATATCTTTTTATTTGATATGTTATATATAGCCACAATAAAGAAAAATAATAATTTATTAGGTACTAAAAAATTATAAAACAAACAAATAAGGCAATTAAAGCTTAATAAGAATTGGGCGGGTTGAGTTCCCACTTTTTAGCCCATTTCAACCCAACCCATTGCAACCCAAATAACATTTGGGCGGGTCAATAACCTGCTCATTTATTAACTCAACTCATTTTGATCCGCCCATATTCAATCCAACCCGCCCATTTGCCACCCCTACAGAAGACACATGACACTTATTAGCAAAGAGTTCAAGTTATATACATTGATAGGATTAGATCACTTTGACACTTGTTAGCAAAGAGTTCAAGTTATATACAATGATAGAATTAGATCACTTATTAGGTAATTATTACGTGTAAATCTCTTGCTAAATATTTTGTAAAAATTGCTAATTTGATAAAAATGTTAGGAAACTGCTATCACAGGTTAAAATTTATTGACAGTGAAAACATCTATTCATAGGGTCAGTGTATACAATTTAAATCCATTAACAAATGTTCTTGCTCTTAACCAGGCTTCTCGTAAAGTTCTTAATTCATATTGTGATGCTGATGATAGATGAAATCCCAATTAAAGTCTATGCTCATGTCCTTCTGAATAGTTCTTTCCAAGTCTCAGTATTGCTCATTCACTAGTTAAATCACTGCTAAAAAATCTTTATTTTACTACTAAAAAATGTGGGGAATACCTAAATAGTAGTGTTTTCATACGAAAAAATTAAAAAGTTTCTCAACGTTTTAATGGGAGCTTGTTTCCCACCATGCGTGTTTCCAAATTGAAATTTGGTTCATGGAATGAGGTGGAAAATCATGTTTTATAGCACAAAATGTTCATTGAATTCGGTGGAGAAAACCTTTATTTCTACTAGTGAATGCACATACGAAGCTGTTGTTAAATCTCTAACCATGAAATTGACAGTGCAACTTATATACAACACTACACTCTTCATGACCATGAGATTAATATCAATCCAAGCATTGATATTCTTGCATTACCTGCACTTGTAAATCTTGGATTTGTAAAACCCAAAAGCCAGTATCTTCACTTTTATGTGAAAAGAAACTTAAATAACTATGCCAGTGAATCTTGCTTAAAAATGTTGAGTAGTACGGGGCAGGGAAAGCATAAAATAAGATAACCTGCGTGGCTAACATAAACAACTTTGTTAAGGTCTAGTAAAATAAAGTTTCAATCGCATTGCATTCCAATCATAAGCATGTAATTTTAGTTTCCCACAATGTATAAATCAAGTATAATAAATTTCAGCTTTTCGTCTATTTATTTAGTGCAAGGTTAAACCATAGTTGTACATTGAATGAACTATAGTGCTGGTAGATAAAATCTGGAGAAATTCCCAATGGATAATGATAAGAGATATCGTTTTGTAAACTCAACAAATCACAGAATAGAGTTCAAGGCTTGTAGCCACATATGACAGGACAATATTGGATGGGTCCTTTTAGTAAACATCTTTGAAAATTGATGGATTAGAGATTGCCAATTGTGCATTAATTGCTACACATGGGATCTTGATATCCAATGAGATCAAAGATATAGATATCACTAGATAAGGACTCTTTCCCTCTTATGTCCTATATATGGTGAACCCCTTGTAACTTCATCTCATCACAGACAACTTCAACAGTCAAAACATCAAACACTTACTTTTCTCTTGATAAGACATGGCTGCTTCTACAATGGCTCTTTCTTCCCCTTCTTTTGCTGGACAGGCAGTGAAACTCTCACCATCTGCCTCAGAAATCACTGGAAATGGAAGGATCTCTATGAGAAAGACCGTTGCCAAGCCTGCCGCATCTAGCAGCCCATGGTATGGCCCAGACCGTGTTAAGTACTTGGGCCCATTCTCCGGTGAGTCCCCGAGCTACTTGACCGGTCAATTCCCAGGCGACTACGGATGGGACACCGCTGGACTTTCAGCAGACCCAGAAACCTTTGCCAAGAACCGTGAACTCGAGGTGATCCACTGCAGATGGGCTATGCTTGGTGCTCTTGGATGTGTCTTCCCCGAGCTCTTGGCCCGTAACGGTGTCAAGTTTGGTGAGGCTGTGTGGTTCAAGGCTGGATCCCAGATCTTCAGCGAGGGTGGACTTGACTACTTGGGCAACCCAAGCTTGGTCCACGCCCAAAGCATCTTGGCCATCTGGGCTTGCCAAGTTGTCTTGATGGGAGCCGTTGAGGGTTACCGTGTTGCTGGTGGACCTCTTGGTGAGGTTGTTGACCCACTCTACCCTGGTGGTAGCTTTGACCCATTGGGCCTTGCTGAAGACCCGGAGGCATTTGCTGAGCTCAAGGTTAAGGAGATTAAGAACGGCAGACTTGCTATGTTCTCTATGTTCGGATTCTTCGTTCAAGCCATTGTTACCGGAAAAGGTCCATTGGAGAACCTTGCTGACCACCTTGCAGACCCCGTTAACAACAACGCCTGGTCTTACGCCACAAACTTTGTCCCCGGAAAATGAATATCATAAAATGTTCTGGAAATTTCATTGTTTCATGGCCTTGTAAAGTTGTTGTGAGTTAGTTAACAATAGAATGAATTTTCTTATATTCCAATGATTGTGTAGTCCTGAATTTTCAGTTTCTAAACCCACGAATCAAACACTAAAACTTTCATTCCAAAGGGAAAAAAAGAGAACAGAGAATAAAGACCTAATGAACATATGAGACGATGTGGTACTAAGAAAAACAGTAAACCTATTAAAAGCTTAAGCTTGAATTTGTAGACCAGAGCAGCTTAAGGATTTTTAATTAAGTCTTTAAAATTTATACAAAATCTCACTTACGTAAAGCAAGTTGATTAGGAGCACCGTCTATATTCTTTCTTTAAGCACTATGAGAAAAGTGTATACTAACAATAATTGAGCTATACACACGACACATATACACAATAGCAACATATATACTGCTGATTGTTTGCAACCTTATAAATTTGACTTAATTGCTCAATTTCTGAAAAACTCGCAGACGTTTATGCCAATGCTCTGAAAATCTAACCCGATTTAAATTTCCTGGTAGTGGATTAATTAGTAGGTAGAATATCTACATGGCAAGAAAATAGTCTAACTGCTAGAGCTGCAACAGTTCACGTTCGTCACTCGTGGTGCACTACCATTATATTTCAAGGATAGGACCGAAAAGTGGTTAGTGACCGCTATTTGTACTTGTATGTATGGTGATCAGAATACCTCTTCATGACCATGAAATTAACAAAATCCAGGTATGGACCTATGTTGAAAATTATTTTGTACTAAAAAGAAGTATGATATTCTTTCATTGCCTGCATTTATAAATCCTAAATTTGTAAAACCCAAAAACCAGTATCTTCACTTTTATGTGAGTTGAAACTTAAAATAAGTATGAATTTACTCTTGCTAATGCCGAGTAGTATATTTGGTATTTGGATGCATAAATGATAAAACAAGATCAGAAGTGGTTAATTTAACAAATGACTTGGTTAGTACTGATTGCGTGGAAGATATATATATCTAGAAAATAGATAGTACTGCTTATATCCCCCGCGTAGATGTCTGAAATTTAGGTTTTATGCCATTTATAATCACCTATGTCATTTGTATTTTATTTTTTTCCCCTGTCATTTGTCTAAGTACAGAGTAATAAATTTCAGTTTTTCCTGCACTTATTTAGCTAAACCTTAAAACCAGGGACAACAGACGCGGAGTCAGAATTTACTAAGGGAATTCAACAACAACAATAACATATCCAGTGTGATCCACAAGTGGAGTATGAGGAGGATATGATATATCCGTGGACCTTACCCCTACCTTTATAATTCCGATGCCTAGCGTCCCCTGATAACCTAGAATTAGCGGTGATAGGGTTGATGTGGTATCTCGGAAACTGAAATTTGATGGTATATGTAGAGCGGATCCCATGGGCTTCTCGGGTGGAGGTTGGTTAAAGATGATGTGATGCATGTGGGTTAAAGAGACTGTTTCTGATAATATCGCCTCAAAAAATGAATTCAAAATATTAATAAAGTAAATATATGAAAAGTCAAAAAGATTCAATAACTACATTATATATTTATAAGAAATAACTTTGACTTTATATATACAATATCATTTTCAATGATAACCCTTTACGCCTCCTAACTCTGCCCTTGGATAGATGCTCGAAAAATATCACGGTCCTACATTGAATGAGGTGTAGTGCAGGCCCTGTTGGTGAGAGAAATCTAGCGAGCTGCCCAATGGCTAATGGTATGAGATATCTTATTGTAAGCTCAATAACTCACAAGATAGAGTGCAATCCTTGTAGCCACACATAGGACAACATTGGTTGGGTCCGCCTTGTAAAAATCATGGAAAGTTGATGGATTAGAGATTGCCAAGTGTACATGAGCTGCTGTCCATGGAATCTTGATAACCAATAAGATCATAGATATAGATATCACTAGATAAGGACTCTTTTCTCTCTTACCTCCTATATATTATGAACCCCAACTAACTTCAGCTTCATCACAACCAACTTCGACATTTCAAACCATCAAACACACATTTTTCTCTTGATAAACCATGGCAGCTTCTACAATGGCTCTTTCTTCTCCTTCTTTTGCTGGACAGGCCGTGAAACTTTCACCATCTGCCTCAGAATTAATCACTGGAAATGGAAGGATCTCTATGAGAAAGACTGTCGCCAAGCCTGCCGCATCTACCAGCCCATGGTATGGCCCAGACCGTGTTAAGTACTTGGGTCCATTCTCTGGTGAGGCCCCAAGCTACTTGACCGGTGAATTCCCCGGTGACTACGGATGGGATACTGCCGGACTTTCAGCAGACCCAGAAACCTTTGCCAAGAACCGTGAGCTCGAGGTGATCCACTGCAGATGGGCTATGCTTGGTGCTCTTGGATGTGTCTTTCCTGAGCTCTTGGCCCGTAACGGTGTCAAGTTTGGCGAGGCAGTGTGGTTCAAGGCTGGATCACAAATCTTCAGTGAGGGTGGACTTGACTACTTCGGCAACCCAAGCTTGGTCCATGCACAGAGCATCTTGGCCATCTGGGCTTGCCAAGTTGTCTTGATGGGAGCCGTTGAGGGTTATCGTGTTGCTGGTGGGCCTCTCGGTGAGGTTGTCGACCCACTCTACCCTGGTGGCAGCTTTGACCCACTGGGCCTTGCTGAAGACCCAGAGGCATTTGCTGAGCTCAAGGTAAAGGAGATTAAGAACGGCAGACTTGCTATGTTCTCTATGTTCGGATTCTTTGTTCAAGCCATTGTCACGGGCAAGGGTCCATTGGAGAACCTCGCTGACCATCTTGCAGACCCAGTTAACAACAACGCCTGGTCCTACGCCACAAACTTTGTCCCCGGAAAATGAAAATCTTAAAACATTCTCAAGTTTCTGATTGTTTGATGGCCTTGTAAAGCTGTTGTGGGCTACCTGAAAATATAATGGAATTTTGGTTGTGTTTGAATGACTTTTCTGTACCGAGTTTCGTATTCCAAACCCATGCATCAAACACTAAAAAATTATACAACAAACGAAAAAACCAACGACCACTGGACATGTAAGTAACTAGAAAAACTGGCTGTTGAAAGCTTAAGCTTGAATTTACAACTAGAGCAGCTTATTGTATTTTATGAGTTCTCTTTAATTTCTATACAGGATCTTACGTACGTAAACAAGTTGACTACACTGTCTATATTCTTGCTTTAAGCACTATGAAAAGTACATCTTAATAACATAATTGGCACAAAAGAATATATTGTACTAACAAACATTTATACAAATTCGTAAAACTGAGTTGCTCATTTTCTTGTCGGAAAAGCTTCACAATGCCAATTCTGCCTTTCACCTTTGATATCCGATGTTGTACATGCATTATACTTGTTGCGAAATCACAATGTTCAGTCAAAGTGGTTGCTTGCCCCGTTATCCTCGAACGAATGCTATTGCCACACAATGATGGCATAGCCAAGCAACTAATAGATCAATGAATTAAAAAACCGTGATCAGAATGAGGTCAACTACGCCTTGCAGTTCTTGCTCTCAACACGGCCTTCTCGTAAAGTTCTTCATATTGTGAGGCTGATGAATCCCAACTAAAATCCATGCTCATGTCTTTCTGAACAAGTTCTTTCCAAGTCTCAGCATCGTTCATGTAGTAGTTAAATGCACGTTCTATGGCGGCGTTGAATCCCTGGTCATAAAACAGTGCAACATAAAGCTTTATAGATATCGTTTAAGAACAATGGTTGATGCAGAGTCCAAACAGTAATAATTTGCTAATGAGCCGCAAAACTGAAACAGAATTGTATCTTGGACAACTTTTTGCTAATGTTTAGGCTCTAAGCTATTAAATTGAGGATACCTGTTCATCAGCAGTCACAAACGTAAATCCATTTCTAAACTGAACCGGGATTGCGTCATCATCAACATCAAAAACACTGCAAACAGATTTGAATGGTTAATATTAAATATGAAATAGTATAACCACCAATGCTGATTAATTAAGGGTTCAGTCTCCACACTGCTTCAAAATAAAAAAAAGTCCTGCTTTGTCGGATTGACAAACCTATCATTCAAGCCCCCTGTTTTTCTAGCTATTGGTATCGACCCATATCTCATCGCTATCATCTGCAGGAATAGAATTCGAATTTAAACATTAGAACCAAAAAGACATTGAGTTATTTGATGAGGTTTCTTATTTAATAGATTCAAGCAATTGTGGAATGACCTGAGTAAGGCCGCAAGGTTCAAAGATGGATGGGATGATAAGCATATCAGATGCTGCATAAATCAAATGGGAAAGAGCCTCATCATACTTCAATACGAACCGAGCATGTTCGTGAGTTTGGAAACGGTCTCCAATTTCCTCAAACTCCCTCTGCGCCAATATTGATGTATGAGTTGACAGAGTTCTAAACATTATGCTAGGATGCATTAGGAGTAGAGCCAACAGTGGGGAATCCAGAGCAAGTGCAGACAAGTTGACATGAATGGTTTGACAAGAAATAAACATGGAAAAGCAGAAGATATAACATGGATCACTAAAGTTGAGACAAAAGTATCATGGCAGAGATGCATTATATTTCCATCATATACAATTTTATTAATTTCCCATGATTAACAATGGAAGGAGAAGCCACTAAAAGAAGATCTAACAAAACCCAAACCTCTTCATCTCTGTCAAGAGAAATTAGAATCAAAATCAAGCTTCAATTCATTTATTGTTGAAGTACCAATAGAAAGAATACAAGTACGAACGGGAAGATTTACCATAGTACATAGAAATTTAACGAAACCAGCACCCCTGACCTTTAGCAAAAAGAACACACCATCTCAGAGAAAAGACAAGCCAACCTTGTCTAAGGAATGTAACTGTGACTGATACCAACCATTCTTGAATAGTCTGGGTTTCCAAGTTTCAGGTGTCACCATAAAGACAGGGTTTCTGAGTTGATAAGCACAGAAACAAAAAGATAGAACTGCTAGACTGGAAGGATTTGGTTACTGAATTCTTCGTTCTCATGTACATCCAACTAGAAGATCCAACATATAAAATTGAAGATACAACAGTTTTTTCCTGTGCAAGTGTGAATTCCTATTGACGAAACTGGAAATGTAGAACCTTCTTTTTCTTCTTTCCATATTTCTTATTTTATTGATAAACAAATTTTTAAAAGCTTGAGCTAAAAAGACTTAACTGTGTGCTAAAATCTCAGCTAACTATATCACTTCGATATCATCATTAAGACATCATGATGATAGTATTTGCATATAGCATGACACTGCGAAGGAAAAGGAAATCATTACCTGAATATGCGGCACTGGGCTAGAACCAAGAAGAACAAATTGACCTCCCAATTCCAAAGTCCTATATATGGCATGTCTAATAAGATGCACACCCTTTTGAGGAACCAGTCTTGTTATGCAACCAACCTGTAAGTAAGCAATCTTAGCTTAAAAGGTAAGTGATAGGGAGATCCTTATCCGAAATGACAGAATAATCACAGCAATTCACAATGCAATATCGATTAGTATATTCAACCCAACTGATGTTCTTCTTAATTAATCCTCCAATATTGTGTTTGAAAAATTTAACATAACTTACGCCATATCTTTCATGTTGTCTTTGCTTTTCAACTTCCGCTATAAACAATAGGTATATTTACATCAGATTTTTGATTAATATGGATATGGAAAAGAGTGGTTGAAATTATCATCTATTTTTTTTTTCAACCACTTTTCACACTGATCTTCACTAGCAAACTGAGTAGTGTATTGTCATCTAAATATTATTAAAGTTAAAATAAAGCAGTGGGATGACTCATGGAATCTAAACATCAAGACTGTCACAATTCATGACATTCCAACATCTTCGAAGAACTTAGACTTGATTCAAGAAGTTTTTATTTGAAACGAAATGTTTCTCGAGTTAACTTTGATGAAATATTATCCCATGTTAACTAATGGAGTGGACAACTATGCAATATAAAATGAAATTAAACGACACAAGGCGGATACAAATGATTAGGAAGACCCACCAGCATGCTTTGCAGCTCCAGAGAATTCATACTCAGATTTAAAGGTTAGCCTGGGGACTTCAAACTAAATTTAGTCACTATACATAATCTGCCTCTCTTTATAGTCATGTTCATGGACTCGGAAAGTAATAAGCAGAGTCATCACTCAGTGCGTTTCTTTTTCTTTCTATTTTTCTGCAGACACGCTTGTGGAATCGCTGAAACCAATAGCAGTTTCAACAGTATTCTGCTTCCTTAAACACTTCCTCTCACCAAAACCAAACTTGGAGTCCCTGAATTCCACTGGAATGCAAACAGTTATTGCTATGCTAGTAGTTACTCCCTATGTTCCCCATTTTATGTGACACACTTCCCTTTTTAGTATGTCGAAAAGAATGACAAATTTCTCTTTTCGGAAACCACTTAATCTTAGCATCCCATTTTACCCTTAAGGACATGACTTGTTAACCCACTTGACATAAAAGTTTATTCTTTGATAATCTCTTTTAGTTCGAAATATTGGTCCATCACGATTAACCAGTCTAAGACCACGTCATGGAGGGGTCTCGACTTCCATAAGAAAAAGTTAGTAACTTCTACGCTAGTCTTCACAATTACTCCACTTTCCTAATTATATGTGCTTCTCCTCCTCCTTCCCCTCCTTGCTTCGAGGAGGTTATATAACTGAACACCAACCCAATCTCGAAAAATAAAGAGAAGTTCGCCCATTAAAGCGGTACGTGAGCTGGGTTCAGAATGTCGTGAGACAGTTCGGTCCATATCTAGAGAGAAAGAAAATGAAAAGATATGTGGAACTCTCTCCACCACTCATTTAAAAGGATAGTTTTGATACTTTGCATATATTTGGCTCACATGTCAAAAGTCTTCTTTGTTTCTTAAACTCCAGGCCAGTCTACCTTCATATAAAATGGAACGGAGGAAGTAATAATTTTAGTATTGAAACTCATAATTAAAAGGTCAGTCGCAAACTAACTAAAACATTGTGGTGTTGTAGCAGTATAATACTGAGATTATAATCATTTACAATTTTTTTTTTACTGAGATCATAACCATAACTTGAAAAAAGGAAATTCTTACCAATGGTCGTTTAGTTTCAGAAGAAGAGAGCCGTAGAAGTCTTCTTAAAGCTTCTTTATTTTCTAATTTTCCTTCTATGTCACTGGCACTGTACTGAACCTTAAGAAAATCATCAGAAGCAGGATTCCAAGCATCAGTATCAATTCCATTCAGAATTCCAGCGAACTTCTTAGAGTGGGAGTTAATTGTTGCATGAAGTCCTTTTCCTCCCTGTACATCATAAATGAAAATTGAAAGAGGCAGAAATTAAACAGCCTCTTGCAGAAATGTGAGGTAAGGCTGCATACAATAGACCCTTGTGGTCCGGCCCTTCCCCGGACCCCGCACATAGCGGGAGCTTAGTGCACCGGGCTGCCCTTTTTTAGGCAGAAATTCATCAAGCAAGGTGTAAAGTGCTTATTGTAAAAGAAAGAGGAAAAGGATTGTCTAAACATGATAACAGTTTGTCGAAGTGTCTTCTGTACCTTCTTGGTACTAAAGGTTGTCAAAGTAACTTTTTCCTCACCTAGTAGGACGGGATTATTTACTTGAACCATGCATAAGTAATTTATATCATCTTGAAAATTGGATCATTCTACACACTCAACGATCATCATGTATCATATGAAATAAAGCTTAGAACTCAAATGCATGTGCACTCAATTATGAGAACTTGATAGTTCACCCAAACCACCTTTGGACTTTTCAGATCTCGAATAAGCATTTTGATCTTGTCATATAGGTGTACCACTAATAAGTTTGAAGGTCTTCTAAAGTTTTTGTCAAAAGTAGAAAATTTTACCATCTTGAAAATAAACGGGCCATATGGATAACATAAATCATCGATGAAGACCCAAAGACATCTATAAAAGTAAGGAAGTCTCCAATCACTTGTTTACAAAAGACATTAGATTTCAAACCAATCCTTGATGTCAACATGGGAATATTCAGCCTCTTTAAAACAGAAATACAAGGAAAGAAGAACAAAAAGAAGACATATATCTCGAGACTCTTTGTCAACAGATCTTTTTTTAGTGAAGATCCGCAACAACAGCTCAGTTCAGGCCTTTCAGAAACTATAATTCAAAAGTCCAATTTAAGTTGCATGTCAAACAAAACATAGTGTCTCACTAGAAAAACCTATACTTAAGTGAAAGATTAAAGAGAAATAACTCCATGCTGCATGAAAACAGAAGGTGGGAGAAGGTGCTTAGGGAAATGAAATTCATACCTGAGCAGTGCGGACCTCTTGAGCATAAGTTGGTGAAACTGTGGTCACAATGTTAGAAAACACAATGGCACCCTGGAACAAGAAAGAACCACATCCACTGCATATTAAAAAAGTTGACATGGAAGGAATGGAGCCACCAAGATCGATCATAACAACTAATCATCAGAAATCTTGCTACCTTCACGGGATTTATTCTATCATTTGCAGAATTGTCCTGCATCCTATCTGGTCTGTTCAAGTGATAAGCATCAAGACCGCAAGATGTTAATTCTGATGCTGGTGCAGTCCCTTGATACTCAAAATTATGGCATGTAAAACAAATCCTCGCTGAGTCTAATCCTTTTGGCACATATAGATCCCAATAAAGTGGTGCCTTCACGAAATAATAGAATCCTTAATGTATGAAAAACAGGAGCTAAAAAGTAAGAGAAATTGGAATCCATCTTACAACAAAAGCTGTTTGCCAATCATGGCAATGAATTATATCTGGTCTCTTTTCAGCATGAAGTAGTAACTCAAGTGCTACCCTGCTAAAGTACGAAAATCGTTTGAAATCATCGTGCTCCCCATAAAGTTGTCCTCTCCAGAAGAATTTACCAGGATGCTGAGGCTCAACGAAATAGACAGGAAGACCTGAAAAATAAAAATATATGATATAGCCAAGCCCACAGGCAAAAGATGTAACAAAGAAATGGACCCTTGTGGACCGTAAACACTCTTGACCTTCAACAGTGCCCGTCCAGATCTTATTTTTGTATAACTGACCATCAAAGTATGACTCAACCACCACATCTACGGCCTGTAAAAGCATAACCATTTACATGATCTAAAATCATAATACAACCTAGGCTACAAAGATGATGATCGGAAACGTCAACTTTTAAGCATACCTTCATGTTTTTAATTGACTCATACTGCATACAATCATATTTAGGAAGAAGAATTTCCACAAGGTGTCCTTTCTTCTGCAGAGCCTTGCCAAGACCTGTTACCACATCTCCTAGACCACCTACCTATAAGACAATTAAGAAACTTCTTTTAGATAAATTTAAACATTTCAAATACCTCCAATACAGTTGTTGCTTAATTTTGAGTATATAATTACAAAGTTGTTGCTTAATTTAACAAAACATTACCTTGAAAGCTTATTATAACAAAATAAAACGAATAATATATTAGTATCTTACAACAGAACGTGCAAGTTTCAGAGGGCATAACACAAGGGGGAAAAGAAAGAAAGACACATGATCCCAATAGTAAAAATATTGGTTGCTTGACCAGATATCATTGGTAGCCTACTTTGCTGCACTAGTACTAACAAACATTTTTTTGAGAAAAGGTAAGTATACACTTTTACCAAACAAACATTAGCACCAGCAACCAGGAAAAGTCCAAAATGCACAGATGAAGAGAACATAACCGTTTTTATAGATTAGGTGCATATGTGATTCTGGTCTAACCTAGAGTTATCTAGAATTACAATAAAGATGATCTATAACCAACTCATACTAATAGCCTTCATCTCTAAATGTAGGTACTATTATTTAATTACTTTTAGTAACTTTCTTTCCTCCCTTTGTACATCGATGTAAGGAGAAACAACTTTGTTCTAAATACAGAACATACAATCCAATAATGCATCCTGAAGAAATTGGTAGACAAATGAATATAGCTTAAATTTTACTATCTTCATCTAGTAGAGGACTACAATCCACAGAGGTGAGCCATTATACCTTTGCAACTGGCGCCATCTCGGCTGCAATATGGATGATATGCAGTCCTGGACTATTGGTTGACCAGAAAAGAAACTGCAAGTTATATCCTTAAACTAGGAAAATTCTGGTGCAACTTATTAAAACCAGACATACCGTGTTGGTGATGACGTAAATCTAAGAAATGCCGCTATAATTTCACGTTCATTCTTTTCCTTGCATGATATATATGCATCACAGATACGTACATCTCTCTTCCAGACCAATTCTCTTAACAACTTTGCATCATCCTTTGAGATTTTCTTTTCCATCGACCAACTGTCAATCATCAACAACAACTGACTCCAAAATTCCCAAGGCATATCGTTTACAGATTCATCTAGAGCTCTTTTTTTAGAATCATCTTTCAAATTATCAAGTGTATCTTGAAACTCCTTGACAGAATCCTGATACAGCTCAACATAAGATTGTATCTCTTCATCAGACCTCTGAAGGCGTTCATCAAGAAGTTTTATCTTTTGCTGCATTAATTCATTATTCTGCTGCAACTTTTCAGATGAAAGCTTATAGATGCTAGCCTCTTCAAGAGATTCTTCAAGCCTATCAACCTTTTTTCGTAGCTCTTGGTTTTGCTGTAGCACTGACAGTGCTTGATCTGCTTGTTTGGTTGCCTTAGCTAGCAACTCTTGTAACAGTTCCACTTTTTCATATAAATTTTTGCACTCAGATTTCAAGACAGAGAGCTCCGAAACATCTTCCCGAGATGCAGCTAGTTTAGATTCCAACTCACTTAAAGAAGACTCAAGAACTGATCGCTCTTTCTCTAGCACTAAAATGCGTTCATCTGTTTCTTTGACATTACTAAGCTCTGACTTCAGTGCTTGAAGATCCTGCTTCAATATTATATTTTCTTTCTTTAACGAATCAAATTCCTCAGTCAGTGAATTAACAGAATCAGTATGTGAAAGAGGAACTGAATTATTCACATGAAGCACATTTTCTTCACTGCTTCTGCTGCTAGACAATTCATTTTTCAGCTTTTCCAACTGGTCTTCTAGAAGTTCCACGTGTATTTTTTCTTTGGCAGCGACTCTGAGCCGCTCAACAGTTTCTGCCAGCTTCATTTCTAAAATGTTAATCTCTCCATGCAAATCCTCTTTCTCTCCAAGAACTTTTTGAAGATCTTCTAACGTATGGACACGAGCTTCATTGAGTAGATGAATATCTACAGATGTTATTCAGAAGGTAATGAAGTTACACAACAATCCTTTTGATTTTGATGAAATTCACACAAATTTTCCAAGGAGAAAACCATAAAATAGCAAAAAATGGGAACTTAAAGAATGAAAACCAGAACTGTCTTACTCTTTTCTGCATTTCTTATCATGCCAATCAAATCCTGAAGATGAACACTTGAAGGCTGTCCCTCCTCATTTGAGTCGACAGACTGTTTCAATTACGAGGTATTCGATTTATGATCCCAAGTAATTTGCACCATTAGGATAAATTGAACAAACGAGAAAAATACAGAAGACATTACTGATTAAAGAGTATATATGAAGCAAGAATCTTTTCAACTTCTTTATTACTGAGGAACAAAATGACAAAGACCATTGGGTGGATCTTATTTTTGAGGATGTATGACATGCATCAAACCTCTGTTGAATTGATAACTTTCTGCTCCGAACACAGCAATAAGCTGGATGTTATTTGATGCAAACTAAGTTGTTAGGTCCATATACACTGATGATAGATCAGGTTCCATACTTATGTAAATTGTATCGAAGATAATAGGTCAGCAGAAAATGTAAGGGAGTATTGGTAGATTCCGAAAAATAAGAAGCAAAGAGAGGTCCAAGATAATTACTCTCCTGCACTAAATATATGGATTGGCATGAAATCTCAGGGGCCTATATACTCAGCAGAAAGAAATGCAGCATGAAGATCTGGAAGGGGCATTCAGCTTTCTTTTGTTTATCTTTTGGGGAACTTTTTAGCATACTAGTTAAGCAATTTAAAGAACTGCGTTTTTCTTACAGTATTTGTTGGTTTACTGAAACTATAACTCTAGTGTATATGAAGTCGTGTATATTTTGATATTAAATATGAAAACATTAGGAACTCTCTTTTTCTAATGGAAGCACCCACCTTGGCACATAGTTCATACTTCATATTCTAAATTCTGATCCATCAAAAAGGCACAAAGTACAGCAATTTAGTTCAAATGCTGAGGCACTTAAATATTTGTCAATGGCCAAAGTAAGGGCATGCTCTTCTCAAGGCACTCTTTGCTGCATGCCTGAGATTTTCATATAGGGTCCAAGATTTGTGAAAAACTCCACTCAGAGAATTCAACGAAAGGGGTATTTTGGATAACACACCTGAAAACCCTTATTCAACATACATACTGTACATAATGACTACAAGTATCTCATTGTCCAATATCTCAAAGAGCATACCAAATAACTAATCTCATCGGAACTTTCGGTTTCTGTCAAAGAGTCAACGTTTTCTTTGATTGAGATTTCCTGAATTGAACTTGCTAGGCTTTGTTTGGACATATTTTCCGTATTGGAATCTACATCATCACTTGACTGAAGATCAACATTTGGTGGGCGTTCAATATTTATCTTCTTGGTTTGTTGTCTCTTGTTCTGCAAACTGGAAATTTCAGAGCATAGTCAATTAATGCAGTAGGAGATAGAAAAGAAGATCGATTTTGTGTTCCCAACTATGTTGATCTACTTGACTTCTAGAAATCATTTTTCACCAAGCCGTTCAAGTAAAGTTCCAGACTATATAATAAATTGCCGCTTATCCTTATTCATCTTTTGCAGTCCCAAGTTCCAAGAATCATTATTAAATCAATAATAAATGTTTTCTCCTTCTGTGCAAGAGTTAGGGAAGTGCACCATAGTACCATGAGTGGCAATGCATTGAATAATTACTATTTAGTTAGTTGAGTTTGTTAGAATGGTGGTTGGTTAGTTGCATGGTTAGTTAGATGTAATTAATGGAATATTCTAGAAGTGTAAATGTCTGTATAAATATCCTTGTACTCTCTCTAATTTTTAAATAAGAAGCATTTTTTCTCTGCTCTCGAATTCGTGCTACTGGCTTCAATTTCTTCTTCTTTTCTTCTTCAAAGCTTCACACAGTCGACAATGGCAGCTTGTGACATTTGATCCGAGCGTGTATTCTACAATAGAGCAGTAAAATTCACATGGTATCATAGCGAGGGTGAATCAACACAGATCGAGGGGATTCTGTCGCATGCAAAGAGGAATTCGAGGGATCTGTGTATTGATCACTAGGTTTTTGGGATCGAGAAGCTAAAATTGGTGAGTCTAAGCTCAACTGAGACAGAAGTTAATTGATTTCAGTGAATCGGTAGATTGCGATTGTAATCGTAATTGAAGAATCGCATGCAAGGAACAATGGGAAATAATGGAGAAGATTTGATCAATGAAGTCGCAACAATGACAATAAGCATTGATCATAACCATCCTCAACACCTCTTTCCATCAGATGCACCTGGATCACTGTCTTGTTGGAATCGTATTGAGTGGAATGGACAATTACACATTGTGGAGTAGAGCTATGAAATTGGCTCTGTTGGGAAAGAACAAAATAGGATTCATTGATGGAACAATGAAAAGAGAAGCTTTCCATGGAGATTTGGCAAGGCTGTGGGATAGGTGCAATGCAATTGTGGTGTTTTGGTTGATGGGGAATGTAAGTAAAATCTTACTTAGTGGGATGTTGTTCAATTCTGATTCACACAGTAAATGGGAGGAATTGAGGGACAGATTTGACAAGATAAACAGTTCCAGAGCCTTTCAATTACACAAAGAGATATTCACAATGAGAAAGGGAACACTGTCAGTCTTAATATATTACTCTAGACTTAAGGATCTCTGGGACGAGTATGATTCCATCATCCCACCTCCGGCCTGCTGTTCGAAATCCAAGGATTTTGTTGATCATTTGCAATACCAGGGAATGTTGCAGTTCTTAATGGGACTTGATGAAAGTTATAGTCAGGCCAGAAGCCAGATAATCATGATGCGGCAGATACCAAGCTTGAACCAAGTGTATGCAATGATCAATCAGGAAGAAAGTCAGAGAGGAATCAATAGTCATTTGCTATGTTCACAGCTGGGAATGGAAATGGCAAAAGTGGAAATGGAGGTCTGAAACAGAAGAAACATACAATTTGAATGCCCTCTATGACTTCTGTCACATGAGAGGCCATTTAAAAATGGATTGTTTCAAGTTGATGAAATGTGATTTTTGTCACAAAATTGGACATACACAGGATGATTGCTATAAGCTTAATGGATATCCTGACAACTTCAAAAGCAAGGCCAAGAAAGCATATGTCAAAACAAGACCATTTCAATTGTTACACATGGATGTATGGGGACCCTATAAAGTTGAAACATATAATAGAATGAGATACTTCTTAACCATTATAGATGATTACTCTAGATGGACTTGGATTTTCTTGATGAGATTGAAATCTGATGTTTTTACATTGCTTAGAAATTTCTTTATTGAAGTCAACATTCAATTTGAACTTAAAATTCAAAGGGTAAGATCTGATAATGGCACTGAATTCTTTAATCATAGATGTAAGGAATTGTTTCTACAACATGGTGTAGTGCATGAGAGTTCTTGTCCACACACACAACAATAAAATGGTGTAGTGGAAAGGAAACATAGACATATTTTGGAGACAGCTAGAGCCATAAAGATTCAGGCAGGTTTGCCAGATAGGTTTTGGGTACTGTGTGTGGAAGGAGCTGTGTATATCATGAATAGAATTCTTTCTACTGTTATGAAAAATAAGTCACCTTATGAGATGGTGTATAATAAGACACCATCACTTAATCATTTAAGGGTGATAGGTTGTCTATGTTTTGCAACTGTTCTGACTAAACATGACAAGTTTAGTCCCAGAGCTGTAAGAGTTGTGTTTCTTGGATATGGATCTACACAGAAAGGGTATAAGCTTTATGACATGGAAAATAGAACTTTCTTCATGAGCAGGGATGTGGTATTCATGGAGACAAATTTTTCCCTCAAAGGTGGAACAAATGATGATATTAATCATATCAGATCACATGAACATTTCTGTTATGATGATTTAGTTCATCAACAGAATGTCAACATTCCATATGTACATACCAGCCAGGCAGTAGGTGATGAACATGGCAATTCAGATATAGAGGTTCAGGATACAGTCCAAGGTGTGTGTGTGCCTGCTAGAACTCAGCATGAATGCAGTACATATCACATACATGATCATGATCACCTGGTCACAAATTTGTCAGAATCTGATACTAGAAGATCCACAAGAACTAGCAGACCTCCCATTTGGCACAAGGATTACATTACTAAACATGGTTCTTCTAACTGTTTATATTCTATATCTGATGGTGTTGATTACACAGGATTATCACTCAAGTATCAAAGTTTTGTGGCTAAGGCTTCTCTTGATACTGAACCACATAGCTACTCAGCAGTTGCAAAGGACAAGAGATGGGTTGAAGCAATGAAGGATGAGATCAAAGCTTTGGAAGACAATGGAACATGGGAACTGGTCACACTTCCAGAAGGAAAAAAAGTTATAGGATGCAGATGGGCATACACAGTCAAATACAAAGCAACAAGAGAGATGGAAAGATTTAAAGCCAGATTGGTAGCAAAGGGGTACAATCAGAAGGAAGGTCTTGACTACCAAGAGACCTTTTCACCAGTGGTAAAAATGTCTATTGTAAGGTCAGTAATCTCTCTTGCAGCAGCAAAACAATGGATAATTCATCAAATGGATGTTTACAATGCTTTCGTATAAGGAGATCTCTTTGAGGAAGTGTATATGACAGTTCCAGAAGGCTTTGATGTTAAAGGTGGGAAGAAACAAGTATGTAGGCTGTTAAAATCCATGTATGGTTTGAAACGAGCATCAAGACAATGGAACATTAAGCTTACTACAGCTCTTGTTTCTTCTAGTTTTCAGCAAAGTCATAGGGATTATTCACTGTTTACCAAACAGAAAAATGACAGTATCATAGTAGTGCTGGTATATGTTGATGATTTGTTGCTTACTGGAAATGATCCAATTCTTATTCAATCCACTAAGGAGGCATTACAATCAGCCTTTAAAATAAAGGATCTAGGAGAGCTTAGGTACTTCCTTGGAATAGAATTTGCAAGGAACTCCCAAGGTATTCTCATGCATCAAAGAAAATATGCATTGGAGCTCATATCAGACATGGGACTTGCAGGTGCTAAACCTGCTTCTTCACCTATGGACATGAATAAAAAATTTACTACTGTTGAATTTGATCAACATATTACTTCCACATTCATATCATCAAATCTAGATTCTGTTTCAGTGCCAAAGCCAGACCCACCCCTAACAGATCCTAGTGTTTATAGAAGGTTGATTGGCAGGTTGTTATACTTAACAACCACTAGGCCAGACATAGCTTTTGTTGTGCACTGCTTAAGCCAGTTCATGTATGCTCCTAAAACATCACATATTGGAAGCTGGTCTTAGACTTGTTAGATATGTCAAACAAGCACCAGGATTAGGTATCTTTATGTCCAGTTCTAGTACTTCTCAGCTCAAGGTATTATGTGATGTAGATTGGGGTGCTTGTGTCAATAGTAGAAGAGCAGTTACTGGTTACTTAGTGTTGTATGGTTCCTCACCAATATCATGGAAGTCTAAGAAACAGGAAACAATCTCTAGAAGCTCAGCAGAGGATGAATACAGGGCTATGGCTGCTTCAGTAGCAGAGGTGACATGGCTTGCAGGTTTGTTTCAGGAGCTTGGAGTTGAAGTTCAGACACCAGTTTCAATATTCACAGATAGCAAATCTGTTATCCATATTGCTGCTAATCCAGTCTTTCACGAGAGAACAAAGCATATTGATATAGACTGTCACTTTATCAGATAGAAGATACATGAAGGGCTGATTCATACTGTTTTTTTACCTTCTGCTGATCAGCCAGCAGATTTGCTTACCAAAGTTCTTGGTCGACAACAACATACTCATTTGATGTCCAAGCTATGAATGAAGAATATCTTCATATCTCCTATCTTGAGGGGGGTGCAAGAGTTAGGGAAGTGCACCATAGTACCATGAGTGGCAATGCATTGAATAATTACTATTTAGTTAGTTGAGTTTGTTAGAATGGTGGTTAGTTAGTTGCATGGTTAGTTAGATGTAATTAATGGAATATTCTAGAAGTGTAAATGTGTGTATAAACATCCTTGTACTCTCTCTAATTGTGAAATAAGAAGCATTTTTCCCTGCTCTCAAATTCGTGCTACTGCTACTGCTACTGGCTTCAATTTCTTCTTCTTTTCTTCTTCAAAGCATCACATAGTCGACAATGGCAACTTGTGACATTTGATCTGAGTGTGTGTTCTTCAATAGAACAGTAAAATTCACACCTTCTCACAATTAAAATTTCACTTTTCTTAGTCAATATCTTTAATCATATTAAAAAACTAGTCTGCTTTCCTATTTTCTTAGTCAATATCTTTAACTAGTCTTTCTTGCTATAAAGACTACCATCATGAAATGTCACTTTGTTCATCTTCAGCACTATGCTACCATGTTATACACACAAAACCTTAGCTTAATTTGAAACCAAAAGTTCTGTTCCTTGTTACTTCTTTTTTCTATCCGCCAGTGAACTTCCCAGATATGAGCAAATTAATATCCATAAAAGACAATGAACATAAGTATGTGGTCTATGGAACATGGTTCTAAGCTGTAGCCATGAAAAATAGGTCTTTGTTCAATATTTCAGGAAATAAACTAGAGACAAATATCTTGAAATACGCAAATCCTTAGCCTGCTCTATTCAGCACTTCAATGACTCCGTGCTCAATCAAGGGAAACTAAAAAAGAGCATAATGCACAACAAAGTACCAGTTCATGTAATTTTCCCAATAATATGAAAATGGGCATGTATCGCATTAACCAGAAGTTAATCACTTCAAAACCATTTTAAAGGAAACTCTGCTCAACATTCAGAGCTTCAATGAAAAAATCCATCTCAACGATGATATCCAGATACACGTTCAAAACAATATATAACAATTCAAAAACTCAAATGACTTCTCCTCACCTCACGTACAAATATTCAAATCACAGAACCAACTCCTGCTAACAGAAACTAAAGCAAATGATTCTCGCAACTAAAATCTACTCAACTACTCATCCCGGAAGGATTTCAAATAAACCGCTAAACCTAATTTCAAACTAGAACCGTTTTCCACAACACAAAACCTCAAATAACAATAAACTAACTCCATTGAAAGTAACTGACTCTCCGCAACTCTCGATTAATCAATAACTCCAAAGCCTAATTAAGCAACTGAAAAATAAAAACAAAAACTCAGTATTTTTTTCACATATAAACCTCAAATTACTTAACGCAACGAGCTCAAGTATTTCAGAAATGCAATCAGTTGATCCATACCAAATCTACACTAGTCGATTTTCCGGAAAACGAAATGGAGATTTGGAGTACCTGAAGTTGCGGCGCTGTCGCATTTTGCCGGAAGCTGGAAGCAAGCGTTGAGAAGGCAGTGGATAGAATCGAACATTTACTTGTCTAGAAAAAGGTGCTCCTCCTCCACACCATTTTTGAGTCGGCAAACAGTTGGAGAGCTTCATCTCCATCTGTAAGAACTCAAAAATATCAGCTGAATGAAGAGAGTGAATGAGTGAGGAGGTGGAGAATAGAAGAAAGGAACAAACCGTTTCTTAGAACCAACGACTCCTGAAAAGTGAAAACTATTTGGGTGTGTGTTAATTAAACTGCACATATCTTCTTATTTTATTTTTTTCTGGAAAAAGTGCACCTATCTTCGGAGTTCGGATTCACTACGCTACGGTCTAGGATAAGAGTTTGTCCTCCAAATTGAAAGGTGGTTTGGTTGGAGAATTCTAGTGAAAATTTTGAGATTAAATCTATCATTAGGTTGACGGTATTAATTAAATCAGAATAAATTATATACTACAATCATATTACTATCCAACTCATTTAAAGGAAGAATAAATAACTTTGATACAATCTCATGTCTTGAATATAATTTCAAGATAGACATAGTTATGAACGTAATGATTCATCGAGTTAGTTTTATTATGATAACTTGATATTATAATCAGAAATACATATTCATTATAGATCATGATTATTTATTCTATCTTTATATATGTGATAAATAATTACCTAAGTATAATATAAAATGTATTTAAATTTAACTTATACCATCAATAAATATAAAATATATTTAATTTCAAATTTTATATCGAAATAATCCCCTTAATCCCTTAGACCAAGGGCTCCTTAAGAGTACAAAAGGGAGAAGTGCTTAAACCGTTCCCTTAATAGTTTTCTTTTTATCGAAATGTGAAACTTGAAATGATTCTAAATCCCGATCCTGAATTTGTAGTTACAGCCTCGCGTGGTGTTTGCTTAAGGAAATGGGAGTAATATGGTGTTCGAGGGTGTAGGATAAGATATTCCATTGCATGGTCCAATAAGTATTTGGAAAGGTGGGGCCGCACAACAAAAGTGGGTCCCGAAAAGTACTTAATCATTAGGTGGTGAATGCATTTTTTTTATATCCACCTTTTCGGCTTACGCCAAATAACTAGGACTATCAGTAAATTGCGGGATGTGTCTGAATAATCAGGACTATCAGTAAATCGCGGGATGTGCCTGAATGACCAAAGTTTGATAACAGAGCAATTGATATTGCATATAAGGTTCTACCCCACAAGAGAGCAAATTGCTCCCATCAGGGTTCGAACTCACGCTGCAAGCCCCCAGCTAGATTTTAAGTTTTCCTCCTTTGTCATCCAGCTATGCCCGAGGGACATCACATTTCTAATTTGATATCTATGTATGCACATGGTCTTGACGTATCATCACAATTCAAATTACTTTTTTATTATTCTTCTTTTGGAGCTTTAAATAGAGTATACTTATTAATTATTTATTCGGTGGTATTGATATATGTATTTTCTTTGCCTCTAAGTGAATCTAGCAAAAAGAGTATGGGAAACTTAACGATATTGATGTCTAAGATAAAACGTTAATGCGATGCCTTAACTTCACTAAAACGTATATGTATGTACGTTTTATCTAAAACGTATATATATGTACGTTTTATCTAAAACTTATCTTTCTAACATTTTGAGATGCAAAGTTATAATAATTTTCTTATAATCAATATCCAATAATACATTTTCAATTGATAGTATCGCTAATCTGCTTAATCTCTATTTAGACATTTTGATCTTAAGAGATTGTTCTTTGATCAATGAGAGTCTAAAAGAAAGAAGAAAAATAAGACTAAATTGCATGATAAAAATAATATTTTTATATTAGTACTTATGCCTTTAATAAACCAAATTCTCTATCAAAAGTTATACATGTTGAATCACTCATGAAAGTTGTCATACTTTTTTTGGTACCAATAAACTCATGAAAATATAATAAAAAGTGAGCCCAAAAAGTAGTATTTTTTTTAAAAAAATCAACATTGAAGATAATTACTACGTACATAAATATAGACATAGCAAAAAGTGAGGCCCCCCAAATTATGGGGCCTAATGCACAAGACACCCCTGAAAAGGAGGAGAATCAAGTTCATAAAATATTCTATTCTTCAATTACATTCCCTTAATAAATAAATAAAAATTGATAAGGAAACTCTTCCTAATATATTCGTTACCTTCTTTCTGCTTTGGGATGACTACACGTTATATCATAGCATTGCTACTAAAGGAGGTAAAAAAAACTTATATAAGTTAGGTGCTAGTATCAATCTTAAATTAATTCGAAATTAAAGTATATATTAAATTAATCAAGAAACGAGTTGTAATAAGGTATTGATTTTTGAATGTAAAACTGGCATATATAATGAGATTTACACCACTTTATGCATGCAGCTAGTTTGACATACAGTCGGGCGGAGCTAGCTCATTGATTGCAGGTTCGTTCGAACTCAGTGTAATTTTGGTCTAAACTCTGTATTTATTAAGTAATTCATTGAATATGTATAAATTATTAATTTATAACTCATTAACTTTAAATAATTAGAACTCTAAACCCATAAACTTCAAATTTCAATTTCGCCTCTGCATACAACATACATGAAGATACTTTACTTTAGTCACCACTTTGAAATTTCACTTGAATTTTAGTTTTAACTGAATAAGTTAACTTTTTTCCATTCTATTTCATGATGTAATTTGACTCTGGTATTTATTGAAGGTTGATTCGAAGTTTTTGACTGGTAATACTTCAAAAAGGCAAAAGTTCTTCAATAATGGAAACTAATGTTAGCATATGATATTTCAAAAAAGATTGTAACAGCAACAAGCAACATCCTAATTTTAATAGAAATACTAAGATATATTTAAAGAAAAAACAGCCTAGCTAGCTAGCTAATTAATCTCTGTAGACTTTTCTTTGCACATCAACCACTTTCAGTACCAAGGAACTCTTCAGATGCTCCATTGCAATTTTTCAAAACTTCAGCATTGCGTTTTTTCTCATCAAGGTAAGCATAGGAAATAAATCCCCAAATAGACAAAACAATTGAAATTGCTTTCACCCCACTCATGTTTATTAAAGATAATAGAATATTTCTCAATATTCTTTCATTAATTATATTAATTAGATATCTTCTATTTTAGGTAAAATTATAATCATTTTATAATTAGGTTAATTAGTTGTCTAATTGTATCAAAGTAAACATTCTTATAATCTTATATATATTATAAATCATTCATCAATAAAATCAAAGAGGACGTATTTATTTATGGTATCAGTAGCCTAAAACTACAAACCCTACCCTACCCGCCGATACACCTTCTCGGTCGCCACCTTTTTTCCACGTCGGCACCTAGCCCACGTCGGAACCCTAGCCGCCGACCTCTCTCGGCCGTCCCCCCTCTTTTCCCCACGATGGAACCCTAGTTTTTCCGGCCATTATCTCTCTCTATTCCTCATATATTTCATCTTTCATTGCTGACAAAACCACATTTCATCTGGCACTTGCTGTAAACAACATTAAAATCTTCATCCCTGTGACTCTTGAGATGGAAAAAGGGTCAATACTCCTCGTGGGCAGAGCTTTTTAAGATCCATTATCGTGTTTACGAAGTTATTAACCACATCATCCCTCCGACGCCGAAGTCCACAAACATACCATCAGCTTCGACTTTCGATGATGCACTCTGGTCTCGTTTGGACGCAGTCGTCCTCCGGTGGATATACGACACGATTATCTAATGATCTGTTTCACACCATCATTGAGACTGATGCCACTGCCCGCCAAATATGGGAACGTTTGGACAGTATTTTCCATGACAACAAAACTCAACGAGCGTTATATCTTGAAAATCAGTTCAAAGACGTTCATCAGGATGATTTTCCGAACGTGTCTGCCTATTGTCAAGAACTCAAGATGCTTGCCGACCAACTCTCCAACGTCGGCGCACCAGTCACTAATCAGCGATTGGTCATGCAACTTATTGCATGTTTGAACGAATCCTATGACGGTGTTGCCACCATCCTTCAGTAATGCACAATGTTACATCAGTTTTATGAGGCCTATTCTAAGCTCATCCTTAAGGAAACCCGGAAAATCAAGCGCAGCACCACTCGAGCCAGCAATGCCGACGCCGCCCTCACCACCACCGTCGGGCCCTCCGCCGACGGCAGGGCCTTTCGGTCCGGCAACCAGAACCGTCGGCTAGAGGACCCGCAATAGTTCATTTCCTCCCATAACAACCGCTAGAGCAGGCAATCCGGCAAGGGCCGCGGCGGAAGAAATTTCGGCAACAACGGCAACGTGAAGAGACAATCCCCGCCAATCGGAAACAGCCAGCAACGACCGCGACAGTAGCAACATCCTCCGTTGTGGGCTGCCTACCCGCCTTGGGACATGTGGGCCCCACCGTTATGGGCCTCCCCTCCTTGTCCGTATACGACATCCTCGTGGACTTCACCTCAGAACCGACAGGCCCAACGTGGCATACTTGGCCCACGTCCACAACAGGCCTACACAGCACATGCCCCCCCGCCATCGATTGACATTGAGGCAGCTATGAGCACAATGTCACTCAACACTCTAGATGAAAATTGGTATATGGACACATGCGCCACATCTCACATGACGACATCACAAGGTACTCTCTCATTTTATTCCAATTTGAGTAATTTAAATCGGAATATTATTGTTGGTAGTGGACAAGGCATTCCCATCCGTGGTTATGGTCATTCCTCCCTATCCCCACCACATCCACCACTAATCTTAAAAATTATCCTCCATGATCCTAAACTCATTAAGAATCTAATCTTCGTGCGATGTTTCACAACTGACAATTGAGTTTTCCTTGACTTTGATCCTTTTGGTTTTACTGTAAAATATTTTACGACAACGAGACGAATAATGAGATGTGATAGCACCGTAGATCTCTACCATATTTCAAACGTCGTCAACAATCAAACCTCAGTTCCATTAACCTTTGTTGCTCTTTCGTCTTCCCTATGGCATTCGAGATTATGACATCCGGGAGATTCTATTTTACGCTCTCTTAGAAAAAATAATTTTAAAAATTGCAACTGTATTTCTAGGACTCCTATATGTGAATCTTGTGTTTTGAGAAACATGTCAAATTACCGTTTTCTGCATCCACAAATTGTACTTTAATGTCTTTCGATATCATACATAGTGATTTGTCAGCATCTCATATTTTGAGTACGGCTGACCATCGATATTATGTGTTGTTTTTGCATGATTGTTCCAACTTTATATGGACTTTTCCAATTGGAAATAAATCTCATATCTACCCCATTTTTCCTCATTTAGTATTTTCGTAAAAACACAATTTGAAAAGAGCATAAAATGTTTTCAATGTGACAATAGTAGGGAATTCGATAATAATCAATTCAAACAGCTCCAAAAACGGTCTTACATTTTGTTTTTCCTGCCCTCACACATCCTCTCAATATGGTAAAGCCGAACGGAAAATCTAAATCATAAACAACATCATTCTTTCCCTACTTGCTCCCGTCTCAATTCCCCCTAAATTCTGGCATTACACACTCTCCATGGCCACCTATCTCCTAAACATGATCCCAAATAATTCTCTAGCTCAATGGTCCCCACCCAAGTTTTGTTTCGTAGGAACCCCTCCTACCAACACTTGCGTATTTTTGGATGTCTTTGTTACCCTCTCCATCCGACTACTCACAAACTCCAACCTTAGTCTTCCCTGTGTGTGTTTTTGGGTTACCCTGTCAATCATCGTGGTTACTCGTGCTATGACTTGTCGAGCAATAAAATTATTATTTCACGTCATGTCCTATTTGATGACTCTCAATTCCCCTTTGCCTCTCTACACTCACCACCTCGACATTCTTGCGACTTCCTAGATGATGGCATAAATCCTCTTCTAATTCACCATTTACATAGTCCGTCATCCCAGACCCCGGCACCCGCCACCACATCGGCCAGTCCGAGACTAGCTACCCACCCAGTTCTGCCGACGGTGGCCCGAAACAGCCCACCTTAGGGTGATTCCGCAGCCACCTCTCGGCAAATCGAGGTTCGGCCAGCCAGTATAGTCACCTTTGCCCTTCTTCCTTTTCCTGGCAGTCCCGCACCCCCACCCCCACATCGGCCAGTCCGGGACTAGCTACCCACCAGTTCTGCCGACGGTGACCCGGAACAGCCCACCTTAAGGTGATTCCGCAGCCACCTCTCGGCAAATCGAGGTTCGGCCAGCCAGTATCGTCACCCTTGCCTTTCCTCCTCTTCCAGGCAGTCCCGTGACACCCCCCCCTTCCCGAGACACACACTCAGACTATGGAAACTCGATATTTCATAATATTCTTTAATTAATTGTATATCTCTTATTTTATGTAGAATTATAATTCTTTTATAATTAGGTTAATTAGTTACCTAGTTTGTATCAAAATAAATATTCTTATATATATATATTCTCAATAAAATTAAAGAAATATATTCTTTTAAAAGATAATCACACACATAATCGGAATTATGGGTGCACCGACAGTAGTAATCACATTTGCAAATACTGCAGAGTGCAGACACCTCCATAATCAACCCAAGAAGACTATAAGTGAAAAGCTGCCAACACACACTTATCCATAATAATATCATGATATACGACAACTTCCCTAGCTGGAAATTATGCATCCTGTCATTCAAATTCTTCCACTCTTTAGTCGCGAATAAGTCAATGAGAATTAGACACGTCGCAAAAAACTTACTGACAGATAATAACTTGCTTGATTTCTCTCAACGTATTCTTTTTCAGAATTTTTCTGAACATGAGATCCGTCGTAGAATAGAGTAAGCCAAAACCAGCTGAAGCAATTAGCGTGCATACAAATCCTACTGCATAATGATGCTTAGACGACGTCGTTTTGCTCGAAGATCCGTCGGCTGTAACGCTAAGAGAAGAGAGAAAATGGTGACGAGAACTATAGAGTTCGCGATGAGAGGTGTAATATTTTCTAGTCTCATGAAGAGGAGAACAATACGTTGAAGGTTAATTGACTTGAGGAAATAAGAGAAAATGTTGAAGCTGGGAGATATGAAAGGCCAATTGAATACAAAACACAACCTCCTCCTAGTAGAAAGCCAAGAAATACATAGATTGATAACTTGGCTATCATAGAAGGAGACTTAACGTCGCCGTTTTGTACTTTTATTTCTTCTAATATATTATTTAATCTATTTATACTATACCCTTTCTAGACCACGTTATGAGATTTTAGATATGTTGTTGTTGTGCCTCAGGGGCACATGCGAGTTGGTAAATGGCAAGGTGATTAGGGTATAACCATTTCGATGTCGCGGGTTCGAATCCGTGTGGTGATAGTCTTTGCTGAAATATTGCAAGTGTTGTTGCTGGGTTCGTGTTCCGTTGGTCCTCTCGCTTGCATGGCTGTCACTCGCACATATCCCTCGATTTACATCCCACCTGGCCAAGAGGCCTCTGATACAGGTGGGGAGTTTCGCCTTCGAGACTTTTCCCTTCACAAAGATATGTTGTTGTTGTTATTATTGGGCCAAAGAATCATGGGAATTAGGAGAATGGGAAAAGCTGTAGTTTCAGTAAGCGAAACCAACCAGGTACTGTTACCGCCTTTGTCATAATACAATCTTCCCAAGTATCGTAGCTACTGACTGACTAGCTAACACAATGAAGGTCTGGATGCCTAATTCGAGCCAACAACAACATATCAAGTATAATACACACAGTGGGATCTGAGGAGGGTAACATGTACGCATGCCGACCTTTGTGGGGGTAGAAAGATTGTTTAGTTAATGCAGAAATTTAAGAAAAATAAGATAGCAAGATAACAATAAAAATAAATAAAGCAACACATAGAAATACACACATAAGAGTATGGATCTACGCTAAACCTAAATAATACTACAAAGAAAGGGAAAAAAGGAGAAGGAGAGGCTAACCCTCTACCCCTCTCACACACAGTGCGACAAAACTCAACTACCTACTAAACTTCTACTCTAATCTTTGACCTCCAAATCTTTTTGTCCAGGATCATGTCCTCAGTCAGCTGGAGTTATGTCATGTCTTGTCTAATCACCTCCTTTCATTTTTTTTTCATCCTACTTCTACCTCTCTTAACTTCTGCTATAGCCAGTCTCTCACACCTCCTAACTGGCGCATCCTCTCACCTCCTCTTCACATGCCCCAACCACCTCAGTCTCGCTTCTCTCATCTTGTCCGCCACTGAGGTCACTCCGACCTTGTCCCATATAACTTCATTTCTTATCATGTCTTCTAGTATGACCACACATCTAAAGGCTTAATCATTGACTCCAAAAGCTGGTAAATACATGAAATGGCTCGAAGTAGGCATCCACACCTTCATTGTGTAAGCTTGTCAGTCAGTAGCTACAATACTTGGAAAATTGTAGACTAGCTAACACAATGAAGGTGTGGACGCCTACTTCGAGCCATTTCATGTATTTACCCGCCTTTGTAGTCAATGATTCAGGTTCAACATTTTGAGTCTCCATGTTCTTCGTTTCCTGATCAGTTTGTTCTTGGACTGTCAATAAGCAAAAGATAAAAGTTAACGTCTTTTCTTCCACCAAATTTGTTTATATCAGCAACATAAACAAGCACAGCAAAATGCACATGGCAGTGATAGCCTAAAAAGCATTTTACAATGTCACTGTCTATATAATTTAAAACCCACTTTTTAAAAAGGTTTAATTTCTATGCACAAATGGGGTAAAAAATATTTACAATCATCATACATCAAGTCACTTAAAATTACACGAAAATTTATTCAAGAACATTATATTGATTAGTAAGCTAGAATAAATGTAAGTAACCTCCTATAACATTTAACAGGCTAAATTACATCCATAGTGTGAAAAATGTATATTTTTTAAGAGTTTTAGTTAACGCATTCAAATCTTTATGATAAGCATCACTTGTAGTCTTACAATTCAATCATTACTACTACTACTTATACTACATCTTAGTCATTAACAAAATTGGCTATATGAATCCTTAATTCACTGACAATATTATTCTATTTAAGCTTGTGTTAGACCAATATTATATAAAGTGAATATAATAGTAAAAATAAAAGTATTCTAAGTTTTTTATATTTTTCACTGACATTTAAATATTTAAAATGAGAAGCAACTCCGCCTAAAAAAAAAGCATAGGATGTAAAGCAAAAGTCATGGGGAAAAAAACAGAAGAATAAAGGTCTAGAGAAGAAATGTTTTGAGTTGAAGAATAATGTGAGCAATCTTATTGACGGTATCCAGTTTCTTTTCTCCAATACTTTCCATGTCCAAAACATGTACTATTTGTTTAGAGTTCCTCTCTATGGGGGTTTAATGAATCAAATGTTAGGATTCTGATGGCTTTAAATTGCATGTAAAGGTTGAGGTGGGTCGTAGGAGAGAGGTGGGGGTGAATAAGAGTAAAGAGAGAAAAAAAAACACGAAAGAAAGTATACCAAAATAATTTGAATGTTGAACGACTTTTGTCATTTTTATTTACATGCACCCCACTTTCTTATTTTTGCACAAAGTGTTTACCTTCGATAATTGAAAGAATGGTCTTAAATTAGATAACATGCTATAAAACTTTAAACAAAAGGTCTGACGATGGAGCAAGTAAAATTTGCACTTAATTAGATTTTAGGAAGTATAAATAATGGAATTCCTTTTATTAGCGAATATTCTCACAATATTCACCGTATATTATGTAATTATGATTGTTGTATATTTATGGTAAATTAGGATCCTTACTGTATTAGGGTTACACCTTTGTACAACTATATATATTGTGAATTAATGAGAAGAACGTATTTAAGTAATTGTCGTTCTGTAAGACCATAATGAAAACGCAATTTTTGTTTTTCTTCTAGACGAATACGATATTGAGATTTTTTCCCGGAACGTGATTGGTTTCTAAGATCACTTCCGGTCCTAGGCTTTTTATTAGTTAGTCCTGGTAAAGCCCCCAGGCGGCGTATTTTTTTTAAACGAGGTCCTCGGTAACGCGACATAAAGACTCCTTATTCTTATTTCTTATTAATTCTTATTTCTATTTATTTTATTTTTTATTGAATTTTATTTTACAGAATAAACCTAAACTAAAACTAAACTGAACTAAATGAAGTGAAGTTTACTGAAATAGTGTACTTGTACTATTACTATAAAGAAAAGAAGAATGGGATGAATTGGATAAATATACGGAACCCCTTCTATTATATATATAATCCTTTCCTGACATAATTGGAAGTTCCTATAATAAATTGATAGCTTTTGGAAAAAGAGGAAGGCGCTATTTTAATATTCTTTGATTTCAAAGGAACATTATCAATCATCTAAAAAATGGAATAAAAAAATAATAGGGAAAAGCCGGCTATCGGAATCGAACCGATGACCATCGCATTACAAATGCGATGCTCTAACCTCTGAGCTAAGCGGGCCCACATAACAGTCTCCAAGGGAGATTATTACAATCTTACATGGTATCAGGAGCCAAAACCCTAAGTCTTCTCTAACAATTTCCACCCCCCCCCCCAGGTTTTCTCACAACCACTGGCGGCTGCCATCTGTTTGGCCAAGAAGACCCCTTTATCTTTCTATGTTCTTCCTTGTCTTCTTTTTCCTACTTCGATAAAATTTATCCACCATAATGACTCCTCCTACAACTCCCACAGTAGCCTCAACCTTAACCGTTGGCACCCCTGACATACCAAAATCATCATTTTCACCCTCTGTTCATCCAACCCTCACCGTCACCAACATCAAGAACTTTCTTCCCATAATTCTTTATCAAGAAAATGGTCAGTATTCTCTATGGGTTAAACTTTTTCGTATTCATGCATGTGTCTATAATATGCTTGACCATATCGACGACTCCTTCCCTCGCCCCTTTGAGGTTGATGACTCAACATGGCTTCGTCTAGACGTTGTTGTCAAACAGTGGATATGTGGCACTATCTCTTAGGACTTACTCCTTACCATCATGAAAATCGGTGCCTAGGCCCGTGATCTATGGATTCGATTAGAGGAAATTTTTCAAGATAATAAGCACACTCGGGCTGTGTATTTGGAAGAACAATTTAATAATACACGCCTTAAAAATCTCTCTAACATGTTCGACTATTGCAAGCAGTTGAAACTAGTGGTAGACCAATTGTCCAACATAGGCACACCTGTTTTCGAAACAAAGATGGTACTACAATTAGTTGCAGGCCTACCAAAATGTGAGTACGACACTTTAGCCACCTTGATGCAGCAGGTTGATCCGTTATCCAGTTTCAACAAGGCCCGCTCGTAATTATTACTAGAAGAAATTCGACGTGCAAAACAGGACAAGCACAATCAAAAGGCGTTAGCAGTCAAAACGTCTCCCCAAAATACCATCACCGTCGGCTCGCCTCCCCCGAAAAATAATCAGCAACGGCAAACATGTGTTGCTTGTTCTGTAGGCAAACATGTTCGTCTTCCTTTTAAATCATCTTCAATTGTTACGTTTTCTCCTTTTGATATTATTCATGTTGATTTGTGGACATCTCATATCTCTAGTTCACTGGGTCATAAATATTATCTTGTCTTGTTAGATGATTTTTCTCATTATATTTGGATCTACCCACTCAAATTTAAATCAGAAGTGTTTACCAAATTTCTTGAGTTTCGTACTTTTATCAAAACACAGTTTGAAAATGCATAAAATTGTTTCAGTGTGATAATGATCGTGAATTCAATAATTTCATGTTTCATCGATTCTGTAGAAATAATGGCATGATTTTCCGATTCTTGTGTCCCCACACATCGCCTCAAAATTGTAAAGCAGAACGAATCACCCGCACCATTAATAACATGGTTCACACTCTCATGTTTCATGCCTCACTTCCTCTGTCCTTCTGGGTCTATGCAGTCAAAATGATAGAATACGTGCTAAATATTTTACCTACCAACACCCTTCACAATATGACTCCAACCAAAATTCTATACCGTAGGATCCCCTCTTACGACCACCTAAGGATATTCGGTTGCATGTGTTATCCCAACCTTGCATCATGTCCCTCACAAATTAGCACCTCGAACTACTCCGTGTGTATTCATAGGTTTTCCGTCTAATCATAGGGGTTATCTATGTTAAGACTTGTCCAATCGTCAAATCCACATCTCCTGTCACATCACGTTTGACAAGACCATATTCCTTTTTGAATCCTCAAAAATTCCGAAAACCGGACTATACCTTTCTTGACGAGCCCGACGTGTCCCCCGTCATTCTCAACCAACTGCACCAGTCCGCCACCGTGAACCCATCCTTGCCACTTCCGTCGTTAGCTCTGCGGCAGTGTCACCGACTACCACTCAGTTACAACCATCATCGGGTGCCGCCACCACTGGTAATCGGTCCAGCCCCTTTGTCTCACCGCCGGTTCTCCAACCCACCACCACCCAGAACCTTCACCCACTGCCAGATGCTCTGCCGCCTCCACCAAACAGCACTTCTGACAGCCCAGTTACCCACTCATTCCCCATCATGCAGCCCGTTACCGGAAATATCACCACCACACCAACACACCACCTCCCCATCCTCAACCCACAACCGTCACCTTACCCGATGGTATCTACCCCACACCATACCACCCAACCCACATCTTCGACCATATCTGACCCATCATCGGCCCCACTAGACATGCCAATAACTCGCACCCCACCTCACTCATTGCCCTGTTCCATCACTCTCCAATCCAGCACCACATACCAGGTCAGTGACCCGCAGCCAACAACCCACCCAAATAACCACCCACTCACTGCCCCAATGTACCGAATGAAAACTCGTGCCCAACACGGAATTTTCAAACACAAAGTCTATTTTAACCTATCTACATAAACAATTTCCCTAATTCCCAAGAACCCCAAATTGGCCAAACTAGACCCTAATTGGAATGCGGCTATGTGTGAGGAATTTAATGCTTTAACGAATCAGCACACGTGAGATTTGGTTCCTAGACCGGAGTGGATGAATATGATCCATTGCATGTGGCTCTTTCGTCACAAATACATAGACAGTGGTGATCTAGAGAGATATAAGGTGAGACTTGTGGTTAATGGCACAAATCAGCAGGGTATTGATTGTGGTGAGACGTTCAGTCCAGTTGTCAAACCGACTACCATTCACACAGTTCTGAGTATAGCCATGGGTAAGCATTGGCCGATTCATCAGTTTGATGTGAAAAATGTGTTTTTACATGGGGACTTGAAAGAAATAGTTTACATGCATCAGCCACCTGACTTTGTCCATCCGGCAGCCCCTCAGTATGTATATCATCTCTGTAAGTCACTGTATGATTTGAAACAGGCCCCAGAGCGTGGTATAAATGCTTTGCCATGTACATTATGCAGATTGGGTTTGTATGCAGCAGGTGTGATAATTCTCTTTTCATTTTTCATCGAGGTAGTAGCAATGCTTACTTACTGTTATATGTGCATGATATTGTTCTCACTGCCTCATCTGATAGGTTGATACTTAAAATCGAATTTGTTATGACTGACTTGGGCAAGTTGAATTACTTCTTGGGGATATCAATGACCAGATCGACAGATACTATGTTCTTGAGTCAGTGTAAGTATGTAGAGGAGACCGTGTACAGGGCTAAGATGGCCAATTGCAAGATCATGCCCACTCTGGTAGATTCTAAATCAAAGTTTAGTGTTGTTGATGGTGCTTCAGTCTCCGATCCTAATCTTTATAGGAGCCTTGCAGGTGCACTTCAGTATTTTACCTTCACCAAGCCTGATATGGCTTATGTTGTTCGGCATGTATGTCTGTTTATGCATGCCCCCACGGAGTCTCACTTCACTGCTCTTATGTGTATTATCCGATACATTAAGGGCACACTTGACTATGGGTTGCATCTATACCCCTCTGCACCGACCATGCTACTATCATAAACAGATGCATATTAGGCAGGGTGTCCGGACAAGCGACGCTCCACCTCTGGCTATTGTGTATTCTTAGGGGATAATCTCATTTTATGGTCTGCCAAGAGGCAAGCCACACTATCCCGCTCGAGTGCCGAAGCAGAGTACAGAGACGTTGCCAATGTTGTTGCGTTGCTGAGATCTGTTGGCTCCGAAATCTACTTTTGGAGCTCTAGTGTCCCTTACGCAAGGCGTCCATCGTCTACTGTGATACAATATCTGTCATATATCTATCTCACAATCTAGTTCAAAATCAGAGAACCAAACACATTGAGATGGATATACACTTTGTTCGTGAGAAGGTTGCTCTCGGTCATGTCAAAGTGCTGCATGTGCCTTCGTCATATCAGTATGCAAATATCTTCACAAAAGGGCTTCCCAGACAGTTGGTCCTCGACTTCAGATCCAGTCTTAGCGTCCGGCCTCCTCCCGCTTCGACTGAGGGGGTGTATTAGCGAATATTCTTACAATATTCACCGTATATTATGTAATTACGATTGTTGTATATTTATGGTAAATTAAGATTCTTACTATATTAGGATTCCACTTTATACCACTAATATAGAGAGATTATTAAAATCTCAAACCTTTGATCACAATTATGTAGGAAAAGTAAGAAATACTGTTACACTGTAAATGCAATGTATCTAAATGATGATTTATTTGCCTCTATATAAATTTATAGCAAATTGTCTTAGTCAAGTTATTTATGAATTAAAATAAAGTTGCTCTCGTGATTGGTTGATATAAGCCTGGACAGAGGATCAAATATTAGCAAGAATGGATCACTTTCCTCTTTAATGAAACAAATGAGAACACATGATTTGTATAATCAATTCATTACTCCTTTTTAATTAACAACAAAATGACAATATATTCTGAATTAATTAGCTAATGTGGTATACGATGTGAAACAATTGAGATATCCGATGTTTCTTGTTTGGCATTACTCATTCTCTCGCACACTCTCACTATTTCTTTACACACACAATTATTACTTTCTTTGTTTTAATTTATGTGTCTTACTACTAATTTTCTTTTTAATTTGTTTAAAAGATAATATAATTTTCTATATTTAGTGGAGTAACTCTTTAACTTAAATAATTCACATGACATGTTTTATGTTAAGAGTCTCACATCGGATATGGAATGAGAACACGGACTCCTTATATGGACTTGGATAATCTTCACTCTACAAGCTAGATTTTGGGGTTGAGTAGGCCCAAGATCTATTCTTTACATTGTATCAGAGCCAGACTTATTCCAATTCTTTGTTCATCGATGTTGGGCCCCCAAATTATATTATTCACGCTCCAGTTAACAAGATATGGGCGTGCGCGGGAGTGTTAAGAGTCCCACATCGGATATGGAATTGGAACATTGACTCCTTATATGGACTTGGACAATTCTCACCCTACAAGCTAGCTTTTGGGTTAAGTTAAGCTCAATATTCATTCTTTACATTTTACCTTACTTTTCGTCAACTCATATTTTCAATAAAATTAAGACAAAAAATGAAACGGAGGGAGTATCATTTAGAGCTTTCTTCGAACATGTACACCACGCCTTATACAATTTTGTATTTTAAGGAAACATTGTAACGATCATGGATACGGACTATTCATAAAATCATAAGTACTTTATGTTTTCTCTGTTTACTCTAGAGTTCTTCATTTCAATTTTCATTTTGGACTATTTGTGCTATTGGTTTTCCTTTTCCCGATCGATGATAAAATTAAGAATTTTACCCTCTACGGCTGACAGAAAGGATTCAGCAAATGACAAAGAACAGTGAGGTGTTAGTTGCTTTCAATGTGTATACCCAGGAAAGAAGGAAAAATAAAGGGACAGAAGGTTTTGCAGAACTTTCAAATTCCTTTGTATATACAATTATTGTGCTTATAATTGTTATTCTTGAATTACATACAAATTATTTTATTCTTCATTCGTACATTTTTTCATTGAAGCTTGTACTTTAATCTGTGTTTTACTTCATGATGCAAAGGTTACTATCTCCATAACATTTTGTTAATATGAAGTGAAAGCTGGTTGATCTTGCCATCAGCCCTGTCGAGCTATTAAAGAAACAATTTTTTTTAGATAAATGCAAAAAAAAAAAAAAAAAAAAAACACCTTCATATCAGAGCCAGGTTTCGATCCTGGGACCTGTGGGTTATGGGCCCACCACGCTTCCGCTGCGCCACTCTGATTTATTGATCGTTTTTTCTTGCTTTAATTAAATATTGGATTTCGGGTTACATTTAAAAAATTAGAAAACTGAAAAACAGAAAAAAGGGAACCCTGAGCTGAAACTTTGAGCGTCAATAAAGTATCGTTGTTCGGATTCCGAGAGCCATATTTCAATATTTTAATCGTCAATTCGGACATAGAATGTCTAAGTTATATGAAATAAATTTTACATATTTGAAAATTATGAAAAAAAATACCATACGTCATAATAACAATCTAAATTTTTTAGATTAGAATGTTTAAAACATCCTAAAAAAGAAGCAATGAACGTATTAATTTGACAATCATTTTTCGCCACTTGTATCATTCTCATTGGCCTTTTCGCGACTAAAAACAGAGATGCAAGAATAGAAGCCCGGCAAATTATCCCATGTCATGACTTTGGCATGGAATGCTTTGTGTTGGCAGATTTACACTATTGTTCTTCTCAGCTTATTTATGAAGGTGTCTGCCCTATTTTCTAATGTCATTAGTGCATTATATTGACTATACCTAATCCCAATTCTTGTTGAAATTTGCCTTTGGCAGGAGTTGCGACCGACCAACTTTAACGGCTTAAACACTAGTGTTACGCATATTGGAGAATCCGGTTCTTCACACATGCATGATCTACTAAGTACGTAGATAACCGTAGGGCCAAGAATCGTCAAATTTCATTGAGAAATGAAAGAGATATTGGTTCGCGAAGTAAGGTGTTTGAAGCATGGAAAAGTGTGGTGTGTGATCAATTCTCCCTCATCGGTAGAGGAAGAAAGAATTGTTGTGTATATAAGACTCGAAATTGGTTTGGAGTTTGGGACCCCAAGGGGTATCCCATGTGTTTAAAGGAGGAGGACCTAGATGTGCCTTGGTTCGAGGAAAGCCCCACACGCTTGCCGCCTTGTCGTCCTCAGGGCTCACGGATCTTCCGATATTATCTTTTGGGCCAAAAACTTTGCGTAAGTACGCTTTGATCCCGAAGTTTCATATGTACAGTTTGGACCGTAAATCTTTCAAATGTACAGTTTGGTCTCTCAAGTTTCAGAAAGTCGAATTTTACAGACAGAGTAAACGCCAAGCACTCAATTCAGCCATTTATTTTGGCTGAATTACTCCTCCTATAATGGCCAATCCGTTGGTCTTTCTCACCATTTATGTTGGTGGCTTTACTACCTCCATAATGGTCATTATTTGACCAATAATGATTGTTATGGAGGCAGTCAAACAGCCCTTCCCTCACCTATATAAACACCCCTTGCACCATTGTTGAGCAACACTTGATATACACGAAAATACACAAGCAGAAAAACAGTTTCTTCCTACAACTTCCAAGCATCATTTCGTTACTCAATAATCTTCACGGTAGATCTTGAGTTTCCTTTGCTCAATTGTTCCATTGCTGTTTTATCTTGGGAGACGAATTGTCCAGGACGTATAAAGGATACATACGGGGCAATATTGTCTTAAGGACAGAGTGTCACACTCGACTCAGCAAAAACAGTTTCCAATTTTTTTCTTCAACAAAATTGTAATTTCAGTTTTGTTGTTCTATTGTAATTTTCAGTTCTTGAATTACTTTGCAGTTACTTGTAATTTCCGTTTTCTGCAATCCTTTGTAAACCAACAATTCTTGCCTACTTGCTGCTATTATGTTCCATGAAAAGATGAGTGGGATGAAGGCAGTGTCAAATGATTTTGGCTATTTGGGAATTTTTATCCTATGGTTATCAGCAATATCTTGATAAGCTTAAGCTCAAAGCTGCTGATATATGTCAAAGGCCAATGAAGAATCTCAAGTTTCCCTTGTTGAAAAAGGATGAATTAGTGAGACAACATAAAAATAGAGAGATAAAAGAAGGTATTCTTTTTTTTCCTCATTATGATTTATGTCTACTTTTCTAAAAGTATATATTAAGTATGTATAGAAATTGAGAAAATCTTGTACAGACGATATTGCACCATTGAAGATTTTGTCCCCAAAGGTGGGCACATGGCTTAAATTTTACTCAATTTGTCTCAAATTATTTATTATTTTTTAATTTATAACTCTTTAAGAAATATTAATTAGAAAGGTTAATTGATCGACTTTACCCTTATTTATAACTAAGTTATAATCACAGTTCATTAAATATTTACTCTATTTATGTGTCATATTCATTAATGACAAATGATAACAAATAATTTAAGATAACTATTTTTAATAACCACGATAAATAATTTGAGACGGCGAGTAAGGTATTATAAAACTATTTGTAAACGTTGAGAACCATTACAATAGAATATTGTATAAGTCGATTTGAGTAAAAACATATCCCGGAAATAAAATTGGAAGATTCTACTGGCCGTCCAAATCTCATGCATGCTTTAATTAATAAGTACTTTGCTAAACGCAGATAATATAAATTATTAACAGATATTCACAGTATATATCTCATGCATACTTTAATAAACAGTCTCGCAACCCTCTGTATCAATTTTAAAATTTATAAGTTCCACCACAACTACAAGCTATCCAATGACATTTTTAAATAAGAACAAAAACTTATTTGTACTTGATATTTATATAAAATTAAATAACGTTACCTTATCAGTTAAATATAAAAAATAAAAATACATATCATCTAATAATCATTTTTTAAAAGAAACATTATATTCTTGCATTGATTAGATATAAACAGGGTACAGATAAATTTTTATCCTAAGAGCTAACATAAAGTGACGACCTCGCTATCGTTGGTAAAATTAATATCTCAATGACTAAGTAGTTGTTAAATACTTACTTTAATTCTTACTCATCAATAATTGTTGTTGGTACTTAAAAGATACTATCTTCGAATAAAAAAGAGTGTTCACTTAATTATTTACACACCTCTTAAAGGGTTTAACAAACAATTGATATTTCATGATCAAGGGTGTAATACTCTTTATAGGTTAAAATATTAACTTCTAAGCAAAAATAGATAAATTAACTAAAATATTTTTAATTAAATAGATATTAAAATTTGATCATCTAACACTTAATAAAGATAAATATAAAAAATAAAATTAATTTTTTTCTTGATTTAATAAGTATACATTCTTTTTAAAAAATAAATAGAGGCGGACACTCGTGTTGATCATATCAACTTATATATGTGGTCCACACCGCATTCACGACAGTCTGGATACATTATATAATAAAAGCTTCCAACAAGAAGGTTCCAGCTCAAGTTGTACTATCGTCTATGTGCCATGCCATGATTCATGATTGTTGTATAATTTTATTCAAATTCTCCACGCAGAGACGAATAGTAGGTATGTCCAAGTGCCTAATTTAGTGTCATGCAAACACATGCTTCAAGAAATTCATTTGAAAATATCGAGTTCTGGTCCCTACTTAAAGTCTACTGAAATATCTATGACTAGAACTCGCAATTTCATCATAACCCGATGAATATCTAATTCATCCGATTTGATTATATGGATGAAAATTTGATAAAATATGGATGTAATCGGGTGACGGATGGATCGGGTGACGGATCGGGTCGAATTCGGGTGGACATACATCCAACCCACCACCCGACCCACTCATCCACCCGTTATATAATAATTAGTTTCAATCCACCCCTCTTGTAGATCTTTTAATATTTGATATAAATAATTGATAAACATGATTGCTAATTATATATATCAATTTATAGATCTATTTTTACAAAATATAAACTTGTGGTCAATTTTTACATTTAAAATTTAAAATCTCAAATCATGCCTTTTTGGATGATTTGAAATTTCATCTCATGTGCTATTTTTAATTTGACTGGATCAGATTAATCAAAATAACTTGAGTTAAGAAATATGTGGGTCGCTAACTCGTCCAAATTTAAACAAATTGAACAAATTATATTTTTATGTGCTAATTATACCACTCTAAGTTTGATCAAGTAAAACGTACATTGAACAACATAAGAAATGGAAAAAACAAATGTTGATCGTTTTCACATAAAAATATGAACTCACGGTACTAGGATGATTGATGATATTTATTTTATCTTAACAGTTGATATAATCAAATGCAACTTTGTGGGTTTACCAGACCCTGTCATTCTCGAATTAATCCGTACAATTCTCTACTTCCAATAAAATGAACAAAGTAAAGTTCATTTTTGTGAAATTTGAACTAACATATTTATTAACTGTCATAAATTACCTACAAGAATTGAGTATCGATCAATTTTCGTAAGTCTTCGTCGCTTCCATCCGCGAAGCACCCGATTCATCCATGATGATGGATGGATCGAATGTGGATTAAAAAAATAGGGTGATGAATGGGTCGGATGGTGGATAGATCGTTGGCGGGTGGAGGCGAATTGAGCTCCACCCGGTCCACCTCCGATCCATTGCCAGCCCTATCCATGACAAGGATCTACCTTCCATCATTCCATAAATGGATACAATAATAAGCATCTTCCTAACATCATAGGGGGGTAATGGTCGGATTAATTTGTTAATTGCATTAGATTATGTTAGGAAGGGGTAAGGTATGCCTAATCCTGCCAAATTAAAAGTGACTTTAAGTACGTAATGTTAATGAAATTGGATATAGACATCAACTTATTGAGAGAGTAACAAGTTGTCACTTTTGAAATGACCAGATTGTGTACATAATTCTTACACGTAAACGCCATTAAGATTAATTGGACTATCATTGTGCTTAGTGTTGATTGAAATCTCCATTCTATTTGACTTCACTATCTCCGGACAAAATTCGTTGAGTGTCAATTTTAATCCACTTAACTTAGTTATAATTAAGAGTGGCCAGTGGGCCGAGCTCGGGTCTGGCGGGCCGGGTATGGCGGGGTCGGGGCGGGACGGGAGAAGGGGTCGGGATCGGGGTCGACGGACTCTGGCGGGGTCAGGTCTGGCGGGACTGGAGCAAGTCCCGTCCCGATCCTGATCCCGTCGGTATCAGGTCGGGGCGGGCTCGGGTCGGGGGCGGGCTCGGGTCGGGGTCAAGCTCGGGGCGGTATACGGCGGGTTTTCCTTTTTTTTTTTTTTTTAAATAACATATGTATAAAAAAAACTCACTAAACAAACAAGATAGTGTAATAAAAACATCCCAAGGCTGTTTTTGTGCCTCTTATATTATTTAATAGACATATGATTTTTTTGTAATACAAATACAATTGTCTAAAATCTAAATTGCAACTTTGTGGTGTTGTCCAAAAGTACACCACAAAGTTGCAAATTACATAATAAAATTACAATTAAAAAAATTACATTCTCAAAAAAACCTGTTCTAATTGCTTGATGATTTCACGTGGTTCTTCGGTTGGAATTGGTATTTGTTGGTCAAATTGATCCACGTCGCTTCCACTACCTTCGGTTAAGATTTCGTTGTAGTTTTCATCATCTTCTTCGTTGATCTCCGGTTGACCGCACCTTCTCCGCTCCGCTCGTATCCAATCTCTGAATAATACTGCAATTTTCAAACTGTCTCCGGCTAATGAGTGTCTGTGGTCTCCTATTTGATATCTGCATGCAGAAAAAGCGCTTTCAGACGCAGTTGACGATGCTTGAATGTTCAAAACATCTCGAGTCATCAATGAAAGTGTCGGAAAGGTCTTCTCATTCCCCCTCCAGTATTTCAGCAAGTCTTCATGTCCATCTTCATTGATAACTTCTTGATACGGTACAGAACCCTGCAAAACAAAAATATCCAACTCGCTAATTTGGTTAGTAGTAGAGGTACGACCGCACATTCTATTTCCGAGGCTTTCAATACTAGCCGCAGAAACATCATGTCTTTTGTGAGGTTGTGTTGAAGATGAAGAAGATGGTATGGAAGCTGGTAAGTTACTAGCATTTTCTTGTTGATAAAATCTATATATATTTTTGCATTGGTGTTCTACGCTAGACAACACTTCTTCTTTAGTTTGTTCAATAGGTGATGGGTGATTTAGATTTTTGGGACTTGGAGGTGGTAGTACTTCTATACAATCGTAAATAGTTTCAATTAGTGATTTAGTACCGTCTATTTTAATAGTAGGATTTAATACAGAACCAATAATATAAATAGAGGGAATAGGAATAAAATATTTTTTTATTTTGAGAAACATTTTTTTAATAGCTGCCTTATAAGCTGGTTTTTCCATATATTCACTAAGTAATAAAAATATTAGAGTTATATAAAATAACATAGATGAAATAGTAGGATAATATATACCGGAAAAATTCTTTTGTTGCTTGAAAAAATTTCTCTAAAAATACAATAAGTTCGGAAATTTTTTCCCAATCACTATCTAAAATCATATCAGCTGGCTTTTTATTATGAGAGTTAAAAAATAAAGTTATAGGTAATTTATAGTCATAAGCAACAAGTAGTTGCTCGTATAAAGAATTCCACCTAGTGGATACTTCTTGTGGAATTTTTCTATAAGGTAATCCACAATCATGACAAAAAATTTTATATTCTTTTCTACGTTGTACTTTATTACTTTTAAAAATAAAGTTTATAGCAAATTGTATTTTACTAAGAATGTCTTCAAAAAGTGATAGACCATCCTTTACAATTAAGTTATATATATGGCACGCGCATTTTATATGAAAATGGTGTGGAAAAGATGGAGTTAAACTATTTTTTAAAATTGTAATTGCGTAATTGTTATTAGAAGCGTTATCTAATGTAATAGTCATAATTTTATCGGTAATTCCGTAATAATCGCACACTTGATAAATATTTTCTGCAATAAAAGTACCAGTGTGCCTATCATCTATATATCTATACGCTAAAATACGTTTTTGCATAGACCATTTATAATCTATCCAATGACAAGTTACAGTTAAATAATCATGGTTGTTAGTACTACGATCTATATCAGACGTGATAGATACTTTGCCATTAAAATGATATAATGAAAAACGTAAATATTGTTGATATTCATGCGCGAATTTAAATACATCTCTCTTAACAGTTGATCTAGGAAAACCGTTAAAAGCAGGATTATATATATCTCTAATGTAATGAATAAAACCGGGAGATGAAGGAAATGAAAAAGGCAAACCCTCCACAACAACTAATTTTGATATTGCTTCCCTATCTCTATGTTTATTGTATTTAGAGCCTACAATTCTCCCCGTCATAGGGTTAATTTGATCATGTACTTGGTCCGGGACAATATCAGTATGTGAACCTTGTCCCGATGGAGCGGGCGTTCTTGCAGGTTTTGAAGCCTGGTATTGGGCATACCTAGTGGATGAGCACTTACTACGTGTCTAATTAAACCCCGTCCCACCGTGACCTTTTCCAGTTTAAATTTTAAAACATTTTTACAAAATTTACATATGGCTACTTGATTCTCTACGTCCCTATCAAAAATGTCCATGCATCCGATTTTAATGGTCGTTTCTTTGGACCTCGCCTCATACTAGGGGGAATAGGAGGTATTTCAGTTGAAGGTGCACTAGTGGGTGTGTTGTCATCAACATTAGTGGGTATATCATCTAGATCATCGTCTAAATTAAAGTCTTCTTGAGTTCCAGAAAATAGCTCCTGATCTAAATCTAATGGTATTGTAGGAAAATGTTGAGTATCAACAAAATCATCCTGTGTAGGAATAAGATGACTAGAAGAAGTACCCTTGCCCTGGTTGCCACTACTAGAAGAAGCACCCTTATCCTTACCCTTAAACATACCTTTTAATCCTTCCATTTTAATTATGATAATAAATAATTAAAGACAATAAAATTAAGTGCGCTAAATAAAATAAACAGACAATAATAATTTAATGAAGGAACGAATGTACCAAACGCCGACGTAACGTCGACGTGTAATCGAGAGGTTGAAAATTGAAACTTTGCTCGATGGAAGATCCTCAAGCTAGTTGTCAACTTCACTCCCAATTCCCAAATGAATAAATAAAATTGAATATTTAACAAACAATGTAGACTTGTAGAGAGATATATTGAGAAATTAGAAAGATTGTAGGAAGATTTGTGAGAAAGATGAAGAGAAAATGAGTTATTTATAGTTGAAAAATTGGGTTAAAGTGTAAATATAATAATTTATGGGTTAAAAATAAATATTAATGGGTAGGGGGGTTGGGGGAGGGGGGGCCCTAAAATGGCCGTTGGCCAACGGCCATAATCTAAAATGGTCGTTGGTGCAACGGTCATTTTTGCAAAGGGGGGAAAAGGGCGGGGTCGGGGCGGGGTCGGGTCAAGCGGGCCTGGGGCGGGCTCGGGTCTCGCGGGACGAGACATCGTCCCGTCCCGAGTTCGAGTCCCGCCCCCGTTATTTTTTTTTTTTTGGCGGGGTCGTGGCGGGACCGGGGCGGGCTCGGGACCGGGTCGGGGCGGGGTCGGGCCGTCCCGGCCCACTGGCCAGCCCTAGTTATAATAAAGCATGAAACAAGAAACTATATTATATACTACACATTTGTACTTTGAAGAACAAAAACTAAAGTTCCAGTTAAAAAATAAAATAAAAGACCCTGTCACAGCAACAACTAAGTAAAATAAATAAGAAAACATTAATCTGTTCTACAATTAATATTAAGCTATATGACTCAATCCTCTTTCAACAAGTGATACTTCAGATTCTTCTTTTGCCTTTGACAAATCAGCTTTGAGCTTAAGTTCATCAAGATACTGCTGATAACCATAGGATAAAAATCCCCAAATAGCCAAAATCATAGAAACTGCCTTCACTCCACTCATCTTCTCATGGAAAATAATTACAGCAAGAACTGGGATTAGAGGCACACTTAATGTAGTAATGACATTAGCAAATAATGCAGATACCTTCATAATCAAACTTAGAAGACCAACTGTATAAATCTGCCAAGACAGTGCATTCCACACTAATGTCATGACATATGACACTTTCCCAAGCTTGTACTCGTGCATCTCTGTTTTCACCCATTTCCATTCACCGCTAGCGAAAAGGCCAATCAAAATCGCACATGTGGCGAAAAACGATTGCCAAATCACGACGTTCATCACTTCTTTCATGGTGCGTTTTTTCATAATCTTTCTGAAAATTCGCTCAGTGGAAGATAACAGCAACGCATATCCTGCTGAACCGAATAGGGTGCATACGAACCCAATTAGTACGTAACCTTGTCCTTTCGACGATCCGCCTTTGCCCGAAGGCGAATCGTCGGGTTGAAACACGAGAAGAATTGAGGAGATGGTGAGTAGGATAATAGAATTGGCTATATAAGTTGTTATTTTTTGGGCATTGAGGAAGTACGAGAACAGTGCATTGAACCCCAATTGGCTAGCGGAAATTAAGGAGAACGTTGAAACGGGAAGGTGTAATAGGCCAACAGCATTCAATATACAACTTCCACCCAATAGTAAACCGAGAAAAACATAGACGGATAAAAACATCAAAACAGACGGATTATTATTGTTCGGGATATCATTGTGGGCTCCTCTATTTTCTTCTCTTTTTTTCAAGAAAAGAATCGGGATAAGTACCGGAAATCCACCGGTTTGGACTAGTGAATTCATCCAAGTGCTTTTTCCGCCTTCTTTGTAGTACAGTTCGCCGAGGAGTGTAGCAGCTGATAAGCAAGTTAAGACCAATAAAGCGTTGGACCCTATTTCGATCCATCTCTGGTATTTTGCACGCCATGACATTAAATTATTCGCCATATAGTCTGCTTCTTTATTAGCTTCGTCCGTAACTGTATGAATTAGTAGCGATTCTAATAAGTTTAGAGAATTGGGAAAACAGAAAAAATATGAAGACTGAAAATGAAAGAATCTATGCTTACAAGATATGTTGAGCTGCTTTTCTTGAGGTTCTCCCATTGAAAATTAAAGCAAAGTTCTTCGACAGGACTATGGATTATATTGTTTTATTTGTAATAAATGTGAATATATTTGTGAAATTGCAGCAACGCACATTATCCGAGGGAAGGATTATGAAAGTGAGGGGTTCTTTTATTTAGGCAACCGGTAGGTGAGTCGCGTTTGGATTAGGTGGGGGATTTGGGAAGCTGTGAATGGTTAATATGATTAAAGAAATAAAATATATAAAAAATGAGAGGATATTATTACTCGTATTTGTTGCCAATCATGAAACGTGTGTTGTTTTATCACTGTTCTTGTTATTCACTTTCCAGGAAGTCACTTTTTTTTTATATCCTGCTTTCCGGCTTATATCAGATTATTTCTGGAGATAGTAGTCTCGGTTACTCAGTATTACTATCAGTAAATCGCGGGATGTGCCTGAATAACCAGGATTTAAGAACAGAGCAACTGATATCACCTACAATGTCCTACCCAAGAAGAGAGCAAATTGCTCCCACCAGGGTTCGAACCCACGTTGCAGGCCTCCAGCTGAATTTTAAGTTCCCCTCATTTGTCATCCAGCTATGCCCGGGGGACAAGTCACTTTTTTTAGAGTGAAATTCTCATTATCAAAAGTAATTTTATTTAGAGGTTTAAATTCAAATTTATTTTATTAACGATGAAAAAGTATTTATCACTCAATCATAATTTTCGCCAGGGCTCTGACCGCGTGTCTGTTGAAGAATGAGCCGCATGCGGCAAGGGTTTCAAACCTAGGCTTAATGCCCGGTGGTTGAAACTCACACTTTTCACTATCGAGCAAGTTGGAATGTTGGATTAGAAATGTGAGTAATTATTGGTGGTTGAAAGTCATTTTTTTCACTATATATCAATTGTTTATTTTCACTTTTTCACTAAGTTGTTTATTTTTTCTACCTAAAGTATCATTAATTAATTTACAAAACACATCTCAACTATCAATTATTCACTTTTTGACCCTGAACTATCACCAAATAGTATACAAAACACACCTCAACTTGATGTGTGTTTTGTAAACTAGTTGGTGATAGTTTAGACAGTGATAGAGAATATATTAATATTCTTCATATATTCTATAATTATTATTTTGATATAATTATGTAAACTAGGTATTCTCATACGATTAAATTTGTAATTGTAAACACACACACACACACACACACACACACACACACACACACACACACACACACACACACACACACACACACACATATATATATATTGCATTAATGAGAAGCCTCCAGACAAGGGAGAATTACACAATTCTACATGGATCAGAAGTCAAACCCTAATCCCACTCCTACCCTAAAAAAAACTGGCGGCGGCCCCCCTTCTTTTTACAACGCTGACCATCCACTTTTCATGGCTTCTCCCGAATGTTCCTCCTCCACCCACGATGTCACACGTCCTCATCCTCCCTCTTCCCATCCTAACACCTTTCATCCGGCCTTTGTCGTAACAAGTATCAAGAACTTTATCCATTTGATTCTTGATCAAGAGGATGGACAATACTCATCGTGGGTTAAATATTTCAAATACATGATTGTGCATACAATGTCCTTGATCACATCGATGCCACCACGTCTCGTCCACCGACGTAGACAACCCAGCATGGAAGCGGCTAGATGCAATCGTCAAACAATGGATCTATGACACCATATCCAAAGATTTACTTCATACTATTATGAAGACAAGTGCTTCGGCTCACGAATTATGGACAAGGCCAGAGGAAATCTTTCAGGACAATAAACACACACTTGCCATGTATCTGGAGGAGCAATTTACTAACACCCATCTTGAGAATTTTGCTAATATGTCTGCATATTGTAAACAATTGAAATTAGTTGCAGACCAATTATCTAATGTTGGCAATCCAATTTCAGAAACAAAGATGGTTCTGCAACTAATTAATGGTTTGTCAAAGGGTGAGTATGATACACTTGCGATGATGATCCAACATGCTGATCCTCTCCCTAGTTTCAACAAGGTCCGTTCACAATTACTATTTGAGGAGACTAGACGTGACAAACAAGACGAACATAATCAGAAGGCATTGGTAGTTGATGCACCACCGACCACTGCTGCACCCGCCGGACAACCGCAACACACAGACCACTAAAATTAGAGCGGTGGTAGGGGCCGAGGCCACGGCAACGGGTGCGGCGACAGAGGACAAGGTCGTGGAAGCTGATCCAATTCTGGTGGACAGCCATGACAGGCCTAGTCCTCTTATCCATGGGCCAGCCCAATGTCGTGGCCAACCCCCAAAAATTGGGCCTCCCTCCGTGCCCTTACCCAACCGCCTCGAACCAGCACACGAGTCCGACACGAAGCATACCTGGACCTCCTCCAGGCCCACAACAAATGGGTCAACAGCATCAAGCCCACTTCTCTACGGCCCAACAGCAACAACAGGCATACGATCTTATGACCCTTACCGAACTAAGTCAGGCCTACAACACTATGAATCTCCACCAGCCCGATGATGCCTGGTACATGGATACGAGTGCCACATCACACCTCACTCGTGACACTGATAATCTCCTTAAACTATTTAATTTGAACAATCCTCAATTTATTGTGGTCGGAAACGATAATCGCATTCCAATCCAAGGCTATGGCACCACCCAAACACAACCACCTCACCCTCTATTTACCCTAAAAATGTCCTATATGCTCCTAACATCATTAAAAACTTAATCTCTGTTAGAAAATTTGCTAGTGACAATTATGTATCTATTGAGTTTGACTCTTTTGATTTTTCTATGAAGGACCTACGTATGGGGACAACTCTTACGAGATGTAATAGTGTGGGGAATCTATATCCTTTCTCATCCAATTTCGCTGCAAGTGTCAATCCACCAACCTCTCTAGCTGCAATCTCTCCATCAAATTGGCACATTAGACTCGGGCACCTGGGAGCACTAGTTTTAATTTTTCTTAGAAGTCAGAATTTTATTCGATGTAATAAAGGAAAATTTACCCACGCCTGCTACTCTTGTCCTTTAGGAAAGCATGTTAGACTTTCTTTTCAATCTTCATTGAGTGTAACTTTTTCTCATTTTGATATTATTCATGCGGATTTATGGACATCTCTCATTACTAGCAAACTGGGTCACTAATATTATTTGGTATTTTTGGATGATTTCTCTCATTTTCTTTGGGTTTATCCTCTAAAATATAAGTCGCAAGTTTACTCAATTTTTCTTGAATTTCAAGCATATGTCAAAACCCAATTTGAGAAGACCATCAAAACGTTTCAATGTGATAATGGTCGTGAGTTTGACAATTTTCCCTTTCATAAATTTTGTGTGGACAACGGCATGTTGTTTCAATTTTTTTGCCCCCATACCTCACCTCAAAATGGTAAAGCCGAAAGAATCATGCGCACCATCAACAATAAGTTCCTCACCATGCTCTTCCATTCTTCCATCTATGCATTGCACATGTCAGTTTACCTTCTTAACATATTACAAACGTGAACTCTTCAAAATAAAACTCCAACCGAAATTCTCTTCCGTCGGATCCCTTCTTATGGTCACTTTCGGATTTTGGTTGTCTATGCTGCCCTAATCTCACATCTTGGTTGTTTATGCTACCCGAATCTCGCCTCTACAACCCCTCACAAATTAGCACCAAGGACTACTCCTTGCATTTTTCTGAGTTTTCCGTTGAATCATAGGGGGTACTTATGCTATGATTTTTCCACTAATAAAATCCTAGTCTTACGCCATGTAACGTTCGAGGAGAACGTTTTCCCATTTGCAAACGTCCGAAAATTTCAAGTCACTTACTACGGCTTCCTTGACGATTCACACGCTTCCCCTCTCATTCAAAATGCAATAGATGAAGCTAGTAGTCCGACTCAATGATCACCGCCCCTACTAGCTTTCCCGTCGACCACCCCACTGCCAACTGGCCCCGTCACCAACCTACTGCCCTATAGCCCCCTGAACCCGTCTCCTAACCCACTACCCCCGTTGACCACCACCTGCCATTGTCACTGCCCCCGTCACTGCCCGATAACCCACCATTCATACTATTTTGAGACATTTAGTCTAGTAGTTAAACCTACCACCATTCGTACTGTTTTGAGCATTTGTATAGGGAGGAACTGGTTGATTCATCAACTTGATGTGAAAAATGCGTTCTCACATGAGAATTTGAAAGAAAATGTCTATATGCATCAACTACCTGCCTTTGTGCATCCCTCGGTACCTCAGCATGTATGTCGTCTTTGAAAGTCACTCTATGGCTTGAAACAAGCCCCCAGGCTTGTTATGAGCGATTTGTCACCTACATCATGCAGATCGGGTTCGTGTGCAGCAAAAATGATAATTCACTTTTTATTTTTCATCAATGTAATGACACTGCATACATTTTGCTCTATGTGGATGACATTGTCTTGACTGCCTCATCTGATGTGTTAAAAAATGAGATCATTACCTTGCTGAAATCAGAATTTGCCATGACGGACTTGGGTAAGTTGAGTTATTTCTTGGGGATTTTCGTGACTAGATCCGAGAATGCAATATTCCCGTGTCAACATAAGTATGTCAAATATATTATTTACAGGGCTAAAATGGCAAACTGCAAGATCATGCCTACTCCAGTCGACTCGAAGTCGAAGCTCAGCACCAATGATAGGGACCCGATGGGTGATCCTTCTCTTTATAGGAGTCTCGTTGGTGCACTTCAATATCTTACCTTCACTAGGCCCGATATTGCCTATGTTGTTCAACATGTGTGCTTATTCATGCATGTTCCCAGAGAACCTCACTTTACCACTCTTAAATGTATCATTCAATACGTTAATGGTACCCGTGACTATGGATTACATCTTTATCCATTTGCACCGATCAGGCTGATATCATACACGGACGTCGATTGGGGCGGCTGTCCCGACACACGTCGATCTACTTCTGGCTATTGTGCATTTTTGGGTGATAACCTCATTTCGTGGTCTGCAAAACGGCAAGCCACGCTTTCCCGTTCGAGTACAGAAGCAGAATATAGAGGCATTGCGAACGTTGTTGCCAAAACTTGTTGGTTCAGAAACCTCTTTCTAGAGCTTCATTGTCCCTTACGTAAGGAATTTATTGTATAATGTGATAACGTATCTGCTGTCTACTTATCTCATAACCCGGATCAACATCAGCGAACCAAATATATTGAGATAAATATTCATTTTGTTCGTGAGAAAGTTACAATGTGTCATGTTCGGGTGTTACATATTCCGTCTTCCTATCAATACATAGATATATTTACTAAGGGACTTCCTCGGCAGCTGTTCCTTGACTTCAGATCCAGTCTAAGCGTCCGGCCTCCTCTCACTCCGACTGAAATTCTTGATGTTGTTGACTACAAGAGCATGATGGAATTTAGAATGTTTAGCCATTGAAAATTGGGAAAGAAGAGGGGAGGGGAATGTTTGTGAATTGGAAAAAAAAAAGGAGGGGGGCGGACGGCAGATGAAGGTCAACCGAGAGATTGGGCGGTGGCTTGGGGAGATAAAAAATTAGGGTTTGGCTTCTGATACCATGTAGAGAATGGATATTGGGCCTAACTCAACCCCAAAAGCTAGTTTGTAGGGTGAGGATTGTCCAAGTCCATATAAGGAGTCCATGTTCTCATTCCATTTATGATGTGGGACTCTTAACACTCCCCCGCACACCCAGACCCAGTTAATTGGAGTGTGGATGACATAAAGTGGGGACCCCACATCGGTGAACATAGAATTGGAATGGAAAAAGTGAACAACTGATAGTTGAGGTGTGTTTTGCAAACTAATTGCGATAATTTATGTAGGAAACGCTCACACGTGATATTTCAAATAAAAAACTCAAATAAATGTGATACTTGAAGTGTGTTTTTAATCCTTATCTCTAAAAACAAAGAATAAGATATACATATTTGAAACTTTAAGATTTTTGTACTACGAATTGCTTGTTACTCCTTCCATCCCTCAGTTGTTCACATTACCAAAGAATTATCTGTCCCAAAATACTTGTTAATTTACAAAACCAAGATACATTTAATTAAAGTTTGCCTATTTAATTGTCCTTAATATTAATTATTTTTAAAATAGTCAATATTGATTAGAATGTAATTTATTAGAAATAGATAATGATAATATAGTAAAAATACACTTTTATTTATAATTTTTTAAAGGTCGTATAAACGAAAAGTTTAACCAGTAATATGAGACGGAGGGTATATATATGTTGACGTAGTAACTTTCTTTTTGTTCGCAGGAACTAAGAGCAATTAGTCAATATATGCATGTATTCCAAGATTTTTAATTTTAACCTATATAAATTTGAGAACCCTATACATGTTAGATTTAAAGCGTTATTGTTAATAACATGTAATAGCACATAATAATATCTGCTATAAAATCCACTCTAAAATTAACCAAATAATGTAAAACTATTTGAGATACAGCGTGTAATAGTTTGGGATAACAGATTTCTACCAAATAAATAGAAAGGGAGTATTACATTGTCCATTTTCTCAATTTTATTATTCCTCTATATATGTCTTGAATCAATGCTGAATCTTCAAAGACAAGATCGTCCAAATAACGTAATCATACAATGATCAGCTCTGGATGAATATCATCATCGTGGCCATTACTTAAATATTTTAATATACTTTTTTTTATATCCAACTTTTCGACTTACGTCAGACTATTCCTGCAGAGATTAGTCTCGGTCCCTCAACACTATTATCAGTAAATTACGAAATATATCTGAGTGATCAGTATTTGAGAACGAATCAACTGATAATATAGTTATTAGTTCAAGACTAGATAATCTAGAAGATTTCTTGATTACTGTGTATAATTTAAATATGAATTCGACCATGTGAAACGAGTTGTTTACCTACTAGGTTGACTTGCGTGGTGAGATGAGTTGGAGACCCCATTTATTTCCCATCATCACAATTCACAACAAATAAAGCATATACTCCACCAAAAACCAACAAAAAGGAAAAGGTTAAAAGAAAAAGGAAGTACGTAGAAAGTGACAGTAATAAAAGCAAAAGTGGAAGTAGTGTTTTGATTTTAAACTCCAAGTCCTGTACTATCTCCCATTTGACGTGACAAAAAATGTTCGTACCTTTTTATATTTAAATAGGCTTACTTTGATTTTTTTTATCTTTAATGACGTATTTAATAGCCATAAACATATTTATAACATATTTTAGACCGTAAATTTAGAGAAAACAAAATCGATATAAAGAGTAACAAAGATGAAAATATTAAATAAAAAAAATTCAACTCACTATCAAATTGCAATTGGTGTATTTTGGTTTAAACTTTAAACACCCGAAAGAATTTTCCGTCTGCTCTTTTCTTTTCTAAAACTGACCTAATAGTTCAAAATATTAATTTAATAGTTTAAATTATCCTAACGAATATATATTTTTGCTTAATATAACTAAACTGTGCTTGTTTCTCTTTATTTGTATTTTCTGATTAGCCAAAATGCCAAAAGATAAACCTAAATGGCCATTACACTAAGAAAAAGTAATTTAGTGATGCGTGAAGTGATATTGCTTGTATCTCATTAGTTGTACACATCTATCTATATCTATAGATTATATTAAAAGCATGAATCCCTGAATTTAAAAGTCAAATTATAAAAATATCCTTCATTTACTTAAAAATCTTATTACAAAAAATAAGAAGCCTATTAAAAACCACACCAGCAATTATAATAGACACAATGGTTTGTTGGAAATTTGCCTTTGGCGGGAGTTGCGACCGACCAACTTTAACGGCTTAAACACTAGTGTTACGTATGTTGGAGAATCTGGTTCTTCACACATGCATGATCTACTAAGTACGTAGATAACCGTAGGGCCAAGAATCGTCAAATTTCATTGAGAAATGAAAGAGATATTGGTCCACGAAGTAAGGTGTTTGAAGCATGGAAAGTGTGGTATTGTGTTCAATTCTCCCTCATCGGTAGAGGAAGAAAGAATTGTTGTGTATATAAGACTCGAAATTGGTTTGGGGTTTGGGACCCCAAGGGGTATCCCATGTGTTTAAAGGAGGGAGGACCTAGATGTGCTTCGGTTCAAGGAAAGACCACACGCGCGCCGCCGCCGCCCGCCCGTCCGGTTCCGGGTTCTCGGGTTCTCGGGTTCGTTCTCGGGTTCTCGGGTTCTCGGGTTCTCGGGTTCTCGGGTTCTCCCATTAATGTTGGTGGCTTTACTACCTCCATAATGGCCAAGAACATACATAGATGATACACGAAAATTCAGAAGCATACACAACCAAAATAGTTTCTTCCTACACCTTCCAAGGCATCATTTCGTTGTCGCGCCCTATTTTGACCTTGCTCGGGTCAAAGCGGAGCGCGGACGTGTCCGGGTGATTCCTGGGTAAATGATTGAGGAGTCGCCACCTAATTATTTTTTACGGTGAATTAGGACACCTAAATATTAAACTAAATGCTGCCATGTAACTCCAATTTTAAGGTCTGCGAAACTAGTGAGATTCTAGGTAAGGGTTCTTTATTATCCTAAAGGGAAGGGGTTAGGCATCCTTTAAGATCCGCTAACTTGCGGTTATTCGGAAAAACTCAGGTTAATTATTGGTAGAAATAATGCATGTTTTACAAGTATAATAGATTAAAAGACGTTTGCAAATAATTAGAAAAAGGATGCATTTTAAAAGATAGATAAATGTAGAGATTTTTCAAAATATGCATTTATATGATATCTAAAGAGAAATACATGTAGAGTTGAAAAAATATGTATTTTGACAATTGATAGTAAAACAATTTATTTATAATGCCAAAGAAGTAAAATTTTGGGAATCATTGAATTGTAAATTGACAAAAGATAAACTTATTCGTTATGATTAATAAAGCAAATAAAAGATGACAAAAGTTGTTTTGAAAATCTTGAATACGCGTGACGAGCCTAAAATAAATAAACTAGCGAAGGATTTCTAAGTTTGCGAGCCTACAAATAAATAAGCTAGCGACGGGTTTCAAATCTTAAACTAACCTATGAATAAATCCTAAGTTTGCCTATTCTAAGCATTTCAATAATTACATAAGTGCGATAAATAATATTACAATACAAAGCGAGATAAAAGCTAAATTAAAGAAAGAAATAACAATAAATAAACTCCGAGGAATAATTGCCTTTATTTACTTTAGTCCCTGCAAGCTGTCAAGAACAAACGGTTAGAAACAGTTAAATACAAATAACTTCATATCCGTATTCAAAACAGTGAATGTTTTGATCACGCGAGGCTCAAACTTAAATTTTGAAAAGAACATTCCAATCACGTCGTGGCTGCAAACATATGACTAATGTAGTTTATTTTGATTGCCTCGCCTACTAAACGTGTTGGTCTCTCGGGTGAAATAGAAAAGATCACTATAATCACGTCGTGGCTGCGAATATATAACTTGTTGGTTATTTTAGTCACCTCGCCTACTAAACATGTTGATCTTGGATAAAAAGGTTTAAGTCTTCATCATTGCCCAGAAGTTATATTTCCGTCTTTGCAACTGTGGAGGCCTCAAAATCGACGGATATTTTTCATCGGCCAGTGTAGTATCGTGTTCAAATCAGTAAAATTTTAAATCGGAACAGAAACAGCAGCAGTAAGCGAAGCGATGCGATGCTTGAGCGATAGCGAGAAAAAACAGAGGCAGAGGAAAAAAAGCTCCGAAAATGACGCGGTGTCTAGTTTAAAACAAGAAACAATAGAACGGTAATTTGAATCTTTGAAACAATGACTGGAACAGAAAGCAATGTTTGAAAGGTGCGGTGTTCAGTTTAAAAGCAGTAAAAATGATAAAACAAAGAAACATGAATCAAACGGGAGCAAATCGAACAGAAAAACAAATACCAACAGACGGTATTTATTCAAAACAAGAAACTGTGATATCCGTCAAAGAAATCTAAAACAAGAAACTTAATAAAACAATAATATATCGGTTGCGCGGATATCTAAAACAGATTAAACTAAAAAAAGCGAAGCGAAAGCGAAAGAAAAGCGCGGCCTCAATTCAATTTAAATCGGCCTTAATGCGATATTAATAAAAGCAAGAAAGCGATTGCCAAAGCGAAGCGGTGAGCGGTTTAAAATATCGACCCGAGTTCTGAAATTAAAATATTCAAATCGGTCGACGACCGGATCGATGACGGACCGGATCAGTGTTTCAACCCGGATCAGATTTCAACACCCAATTCAGATAACCAATAACAAGAATATGAAATGCAAGAATTCTGAAAATGTTACCCAACCGGGTCGACCCGACCCGGATCAGCAATCCAAACTCGAATCAGATTTCAACACCAAATTCAGATAACCAATAACTAGAATATGAAATGCAAGAATTCTGAAAATGTTACTCAACCCGAGTCGACCCGACCCGGATCAGTGTTTCAACCCGGAATCAAATAAATTCAACAATTTCAGATAACCAATGATAACAACAGCAACAATGCAAGAAATTTGGAAATTCAAATCGGGTCGACCCGACCAGGTCAAGAATCCGACCAAATCAGTGATCCAAATCAAATTTTAACACCAAATTCAGATAACCAACATACATAAATATGAAATGCAAGAATTCTGAAAATGTTACGAACTGGTCGACCGAATTCAAATCAAGAAGAAAATCAGAGAATCAAAATGGGAGAACAAACCTTTTCGGACTTGATTCTTGAAACAACAAAGAAGCCAAATGCTTTAAACTCAAGAACACAACAAAGTATTTTATGTATATTCCGAAAATCCTTCCAAAATCTATTTTTTCTTCTCCGAAAATCCTTCTTCTTAAATGAAGAACAATCATGGGGTATTTATAGGTGGATTCCCCCCCCCCCCCAAGAATCGAGTTTGAAATTCAAAATAAAGGTAAAGATTTCTGATTTTGTGGGTATGGGTCGCGGATTTTGTGGGTGTCGGCGTAACAGAGGGGGGTTGGTGGTGTCAGGGGTCGGTGGTGGCAGGGGCGAGGTGACCGGCGAGTGGGGTCGGGGGCGTGGGGTGTCTTGGCCCGGTTTGGGGGCGGAGTAGGGTTTGAGTTTTTGATTTTTGTTTTAGGTTTTGGTTTTTTTTGGGGAATTAAAAGGGAGTTTTGGGCTGGTGGGTTCTGGGTCGGGTGGGCCGGTGTGGAGTCGGGTCAGTGGGCCGATCGGGGTTTCAGTTAGGTAGACGAGTGGGAATTTATTTTGGGATTAGGCTTGTGGGAATTTAACTTGGGGATTGGGCTTGGACGAAAAATGGGTTTTAGTTTGGGTTGGGTAGGAATTGTTTTGGGTTAGGAAATAAAAGATGTTATGGGTTGGGCTTGGACGAAAATGGGTTTTAGTTTGGGTTGGGTAGGAATTGTTTTGGGTTAGGAAATAAAAAAAAGTGGGTTATGGATTTAAAAAAATATAAAAGAGGGGTTTAATATTAAAATATATTATATATATATATATTTTGTAAAAGATGTGAATTATTTAAAATAACATAACGACGTGATAACAATATAATATTTGTGAAAATGTTTAATGCTTAATAAAAGGGAAATGCGATGCAATTTTGCGAAAATAAAATAACATAGAATTTTCGGATAAAACTTATGATTATGATAAAAATGCAAATGATAAAAAAAATGCGAATAATAATAATAATAAGAGGATATACACATATATGTCTATATTTTAAAATTATTTTAAAAGTGTAAAAATATTAAAAATTACAAATAAAATCATAAAAGATGGGACAAAATTGGGTGTCAACAGATGCCCCTCTTTGGACGGAGACGATGAAAGAGTTTTCGGCCAAAGAAAGTTGACTGAGTAGCCAATTTTGTCCTGATCATCGGGACTGCATGGTAAGAAATAGAATCCCCGGGGGGAAGAAGTTGAAAAAAGATGGTGCACATTCAAACAACAATGCCCCAGTGTCGACTTTGAATGACACTGGTCGTTGATGCGAGAAACTAATGGGAAAGAGCGGATCGACGTTCGAAGTAGGTTGTTGATGCGAGAAACTAATGGGAAAGAGCGGATCGACGTTCGAAGTAGGTCGTTGACCAAATTGTCTCGGTTCGTCGTAAGAGATAGTTCCACGCTGTGATGAAGTTCCTGCAAATTAAAAACTCCTGCAAACTAAAGCTTAAGATATAATTAGTGCATAACTGCTGAGAAAAATTATAGAGAAAATAACTTGAAAATACCCGCATTAGGAGGTGGGCGCATGACTGAAATTAAAGTACCCTCATTATAAGGTGGGCGCCTGACTGAAATTAAAATACCCGCATTATAAGGTGGGCGCCTGAAATGACGTGTTGTGTTGAAGACGTCGTTGTAATATTGTTGACGTCGTTGTAAAAAGACAATTGTTGTCTTTGCATGTAACGCCGAGGGCGTTGTTGTAATCTTTGTTTCTTTGTAAAGATAATTGTTGTCTTGAAGACGTCGTTGTAATCTTGTTGACGTCATTGTAATCAGTAAAAATAAATGTTGTGCGTAAGACGCCGTTGCGTAGGCGTGTTGTTGATGACGCCGTTGTATGGCGCGTTCGCGATGACATCATTGTAATGTTGTTGATGTCGTTGTAATCTTTGTAAAAGATAGTTGATTTGCAGAAGACGCCGTTGCATAGGCGTGTTGTTCATGACACCGTTGTATGGGCGCGTTGCTGACGATATCATTGTAATGTTGTTGATGTCGTTGTTGTAAGAATGTAACGCTAGGGTCGTCGTTGTATTGACGTGTTGTGTTGAAGACGTCATTGTGATGACGTTGTTGCAAGAATGTAATGCTGTTTGTTGTAAGAGATAGGCGTTGCACTGAAGACGTCGTTGAAATGTTGTTGACGTCGTTGTAATGTTGTAAAAAGTCGGCGTCTTTGCCGTGAACGTCGTGGACGCGTTGTTGTAATGTATTTTTCTTTGTAGAAGGTAGATGTTGAAATTTGAAGACGTCATTGTAATGCTGTTGACGTCATTGTAATGCTGTAAAAATAGATGTCGTGTTGCCGTAACGTCGTGGACGTTGTTGTAATGCTGTTGAAGATAGTTGATGTGCTGCAGTAACGTCAATGACGTTGTTGTAATGCTGTAAAAGATAGCTGCCGCGTTGAAGACGTCATTATAATGTTGTTGACGTCGTTGCAATGCTGTAAAAGATATTTGTTGTGTTGTTGTAACGTCGATGACGTTGTTGTAATGATGTTTGCTGTTGTAGATAGCTGTTGTGCTGAGGGCGTCATTGTAATGCTGTTGACGCCGTTGAGATGCGGTAAAAGATAGTTGTTGCATTGCCGTAAAAGATAGTTGATGCGTTGTCGTAAAAGATAGCTGCTGCGCTGAAGACGTCATTGTAATGCTGTTGACGCCGTTGAGATGCGGTAAAAGATAGTTGCTGCATTGCCGTAAAAGATAGTTGTTGTTTTGAAGACGTCATTGTAATGCTGTTGACGTCGTTGAGATGCTGTAGAAGATGATTGTCGTGCTGCCATAACGTCGATGACGTTATTGTAATGTTGTCCTGTTGTAAGAGATGTGAGTGACGTCCTTGCCGTCAGTTCGCTGTAATAGGGTTCCACGTTGTGCTGAATCTTCTGCCGATCCAAACTCATGTGAATTGAAATGTCGTCCTGGCACGGGCAAAAATGTGATGCGACGTCTTTGCCGTCGGGTTTGCCTTGTTGTCGTTCTTTGTGATCCGAAATAACATCTTTGTGCAGACATAATAGTCGGGACCCTGTAGGTCAAGATGATGTCTTCGTATAAATGCAGAACAAGAACGTGATCCTTGTAGTGAGTTGTAGTGCCGAAATTCTTTGGGGAATTGATCATAACTGATGTGGCTTCCCTGCTTTTTCAACCTGAAGAACCTGTACTCAAAGAAAATTTGTGAGTTTGGGGAGGGGCGGTTGATTCGCGTTGACTTGGTGGCTTTGGCTCTTGATAGCTGCATGTCCTGCTGATTTGGACCTGTAGCCCCTGTCTGGTTCCCAGTCTTGGCTAACCGTTAATGAAAATATTTGTTGAAAATAATTTGTTTATAAGAAAGTATGCTTATCATTAAAAAGTTCTTGTCGAATTGCTAATGAAAATATTTGTTGAAAATGATTTGCTTATAAGAAAGTATGCATATTAGTAAAAATCTTGTCAAACTCTAATGAAAGTATTTGTTGAAAATAAATTGCTTATAAGAAAGTATGCATATATGTAAATGTCTGTCGAGCAGCGACATGCGGTGAAACAAAGCAAACGTCTTATCCAAAATCCTCTTAGGCTGAAGACTTAGTTTGCCGATGTTTTTCATGTTTATCGGCGTCCTCAAACGGTGATCCTTAAAAATGCCCCGGTTTCCGATATGTGAGGATGATGATCTTTTAAACGGACAACCGAAGTCTTGTGTAGATTGCTTGCACGCTCTATCGTGGTGATCAGATGGGTGCATTTTGTCCTATGTGAGATAAATGAGAAAATATTTCCTAATGGTGGGACCGAAGCCGATTTAGGCCGCCTACGTATCCCCATGAGGGAATCAGGTCATGACGTAGTTCATTACAAGCAACGGAGATTGTAAGGTTTTTTCTAAAGATGGGACCGAAGCCGATGTGGCCGCCTACGTATCCCGCTGAGGGAATCAGGTCATAACGTAGTTCATGTGGCGAAGGAAATTGTAAGGGTTTTTCTAAAGATGGGACCGAAGCCGATGTGGCCGCCTACGTATCCCGCCGAGGGAATCAGGTCATAACGTAGTTCATGTACAAGTAAAAGAGATTGTAAGGATTTTTCTAAAGATGGGACCGAAGCCGATGTGGCCGCCTACGTATCCCGCCGAGGGAATCAGGTCATAACGTAGTTCAGGTACAAGTAAAAGAGATTGTAAGGATTTTTCTAAAGATGGAACCGAAGCCGATGTGGCCGCCTACGTATCCCGCCGAGGGAATCAGGTCATAACGTAGTTCAGGTAAGCAAAGGAGATTGTAAGGATTTTTCTAAAGATGGGACCGAAGCCGATGTGGCCTACGTATCCCGCCGAGGGAATCAGGTCATAACGTAGTTCAGGTCCACGAAAAAATCCTAAATGTAGTATCTTTTCACCGCATCTGCGTTGATAGCTTTTGGCCAAACTTCGTCGTCCATTTCAAATTTAGGATTAGTGTTCTTCCAACAAGATTTGGTGAACTGTAAGGCCCTTGCCAATTCAATCTTTTCTTTGGCTTCATCCTGGTGTAGGGATATGCGTTTTGACACCAATTGCCCCGGTTAAAAATCTTTGGCCATTCTATTCCGATAAAGTTGCCCCGGACAAACTGTGTTCATCAGCCTTTCCGTACATGATTTTGTATCCACTTGGCTGCGGAAGATATATCATTGCCCCAGTAGAAGTCCTGATTGTAGTGCGGTAGCCCAAGAGTACAAAGGGGAAATAACATGAGCCAATGCTTGTATTTATCAATCATATTGATGTTTTGATCCATATCCGACTTTGGTTTATTCTGAAAAATGCCCCAATTCTTCCGACTGTGAATCTTCCTTATATTCTTCGAAGCCTTGCTTGTTTGGGACCTTGTTTGCTTGTTTCATTATATGTCACATACTGCCGACAAATTATTTTGCATGATGAAAAAAGAAAAGAGAATTATTGAACAAAACATATTTTAAAATAGCAAAAGCAATGCAGATTTGTCATTTTAAGCTTTCAAAAGGTGGAGGCAAAATACATTAAACTGCATAAAATGCGGTTCAGGCCTCAATTTAAATTGCATTTTTTCATTAAGTACTAATACAATTTGGATAGGCATGATTGGGAAATAACAGATGGGGTGCTCCGCCAATTTTAGTCAACACGAATCAACTTTTGGGGAAATAAATAAGGCAAAATGAATCTCCTGAAAAATGAAGAAAACCAAATTAGTATAAGGTGAGTAATTATTGATTTAAATAATATACACAGAGTGGAAAGCAGTAGAAAATAGCAAGCAAATTGTATATGCGCGTCCTAATATACAAGGGGCCTCTCTTATGCCAGAGGTGGGCCTAAACGCCAGATATGCGGAATTACGACAGATTTGATCCAAGCTGTTAAACTGCAATGCTTTGTCGGAAATGAGACAAAATGAATGTACATTTTCCAATTTCAGCATGTCATGATTAGTCTTGGATTAGTCTATCCTTATCACGCTACACATAATATGATGATTGGTCGTTGGGTTGTGAGATCCGTAGACATCTTTGGCGGATTTCTTAATTGTGGAGTCGATACCAAGGATCGACCCACCTAAGGTGTATGCATGCATGACTTAAAATAAAGGGTGGTATAGCTCTATCTTAAATTTTTTAAGATTTGACTGACTAGACACAAGGTTCCCGAGCGGACTACTCGAGTGAGAAGGCTACGCGGCCACCAGATGGTCCGGTCACTCCGCGCATACGCCAACTCTCCTAAAATTTGGTAGATTGAAAGAAATTTGCGGGTGCGCAAAACACACCTCGCGTGTAGTGTGTGATAGTGTCAATTTTCCAGAGTGGAAGAAATATGAGCGAAATGCCAATTTAAGATAAGCAGTAAAAATATGGAAATTAAAGCAGTTATGCATGCAAAATTTTTTACAAAGGAAACAAATCAAAGCATTTCGTCAAACAAAGAGTGAAAGTAAAGCACAATTATAATTAACCTGAATTTTGCTATGGTTAAGAACCTGAAAATTCCCCAGTGGAGTCGCCATGCTGTCGCGCCCTATTTTGACCTTGCTCGGGTCAAAGCGGAGCGCGGACGTGTCCGGGTGATTCCTGGGTAAATGATTGAGGAGTCGCCACCTAATTATTTTTTACGGTGAATTAGGACACCTAAATATTAAACTAAATGCTGCCATGTAACTCCAATTTTAAGGTCTGCGAAACTAGTGAGATTCTAGGTAAGGGTTCTTTATTATCCTAAAGGGAAGGGGTTAGGCATCCTTTAAGATCCGCTAACTTATGTTATTCGGAAAAACTCAGGTTAATTATTGGTAGAAATAATGCATGTTTTACAAGTATAATAGATTAAAAGACGTTTGCAAATAATTAGAAAAAGGATGCATTTTAAAAGATAGATAAATGTAGAGATTTTTCAAAATATGCATTTATATGATATCTAAAGAGAAATACATGTAGAGTTGAAAATATGTATTTTGACAATTGATAGTAAAACAATTTATTTATAATGCCAAAGAAGTAAAATTTTGGGAATCATTGAATTGTAAATTGACAAAAGATAAACTTATTCGTTATGATTAATAAAGCAAATAAAAGATGACAAAAGTTGTTTTGAAAATCTTGAATACGCGTGACGAGCCTAAAATAAATAAACTAGCGAAGGATTTCTAAGTTTGCGAGCCTACAAATAAATAAGCTAGCGACGGGTTTCAAATCTTAAACTAACCTATGAATAAATCCTAAGTTTGTCTATTCTAAGCATTTCAATAATTACATAAGTGCGATAAATAATATTACAATACAAAGCGAGATAAAAGCTAAATTAAAGAAAGAAATAACAATAAATAAACTCCGAGGAATAATTGCCTTTATTTACTTTAGTCCCTGCAAGTTGTCAAGAACAAACGGTTAGAAACAGTTAAATACAAATAACTTCATATCCGTATTCAAAACAGTGAATGTTTTGATCATGAGGGCTCAGACTTAAATTTTGAAACGACCCTTCCAATCACGACGTGGCTGCAAACATATGACTAATGTAGTTTATTTTGATTGTCTCGCCTACTAAACGTGTTGGTCTCTCGGGTGAAATAGAAAAGATCACTATAATCACGCCGTGGTCGCGAATATATAACTTGTTGGTTATTTTAGTCACCTCGCCTACTAAACATGTTGATCTTGGATAAAAGGTTTAAGTCTTCATCATTGCCCGAAGTTATATTTCCGTCTTTGCAACTGTGGAGGCCTCAAAATCGACGGATATTTTTCATCGCCAGGTAGTATCGTGTTCAAATCAAGAAAATTTTAAATCGAATGTAAACAAAGAAGCAGTAGCGATAGCGCATGCGTGATGCGAGCGAGTTAAAAACAGAGGCAGAGGAAAAAACAGCTCGAAAATGACGCGGTCTAGTTTAAAACAAGAAACAATAGAACGGTAATTTGAATGTCAAACAAAGAGATCGAACAGAAAGCAATGTTTGAAAGGTGCGGTGTTCAGATTTAAAACAAGAAATGATAAAACAAGAAACAAAGAATCAAACGGGAGCAAATCAACAGAAAAACAAATACCAACAGACGCGGTATTTATTCAAAACAAGAAAAACAAGTGATATCCGTCGCAAGAAATCTAAAACAAGAAACTTAATAAAACAATAATATATCCGCTATGCGGATATCTAAAACAGCTTAAACTAAAAACAGAGAAGCGAAACGAAAGAAAAGCGCGGCCTCGAATTCAATTTCGTCGACCTTAATGCGATATTAATAAAACAAGAAACAAAGGCCAAAGAAACGAGCAAGGAGCGCTTTAAAATATCTCGACCCGAGTTCGAAATTCGAAATATTCAAATCGGGTCGACTGACCGGATCGATGATCTGACCGGATCAGTGTTTCAACCCGGATCAGATTTCAACACCCAATTCAGATAACCAATAACAAGAATATGAAATGCAAGAATTCTGAAAATGTTACCCAACCGGGTCGACCCGACCCGGATCAGCAATCCAAACTTGAATCAGATTTCAACACCAAATTCAGATAACCAATAACTAGAATATGAAATGCAAGAATTCTGAAAATGTTACTCAACCCGGGTCGGGTCGACCCGGGTCAGTGACCCGACCCGGATCAGTGTTTCAACCCGGAATCAAATAAATTCAACAATTTCAGATAACCAATGATAACAACAGCAACAATGCAAGAAATTTGGAAATTCAAATCGGGTCGACCCGACCGGTCAAGAATCTGACCAAATCGTTGATCCAAATCAAATTTTAACACCAAATTCAGATAACCAACATACATAAATATGAAATGCAAGAATTCCAAATGTTACCGAACTGGTCGACCCGACCAAATCGATGAAGAAAATCGAGAATCAAAATGGGAGAACAAACCTTTCTGACTTGATTCTTGAAACAACAAAGAAGCCAAATGCTTTAAACTCAAGAACACAACAAAGTATTTTATGTATATTCAAAATCCTTCCAAAATCTATTTTTTCTTCTCCAAAATCCTTCTCCTTAAATGAAGAACAATCATGGGGTATTTATAGATGGCTTCCCCCCCAAGAATCGAGTTTGAAATTCAAAATAAAGGTAAAGATTTCTGATTTTGTGGGTATGGGTCGCGGATTTTGTGGGTGTCGGCGTAACAGAGGGGGGTTGGTGGTGTCAGGGTCGGTGGTGGCAGGGCGAGGTGGCCGTGAGTGGGGTCGGGCGTGGGGTGTCTGTGCCGGTTTGGGGGAGTAGGGTTTGAGTTTTTGATTTTTGTTTTAGGTTTTGGTTTTTTGGGGAATTAAAAGGAGTTTTGGGTGGTGGGTTACTGGTCTTGGGTCACGGTGTGGAGTCGTGGTCAGCGATCGGGGTTTCAGTTAGTGGGCCGACGAGTGGGGAATTTATTTTGGGATTGGGCTTGTGGGAATTTAACTTGGGGATTGGGCTTGGACGAAAAATGGGTTTTAGTTTGGGTTGGGTAGGAATTGTTTTGGGTTAGGAAATAAAAGATGTTATGGGTTGGGCTTGGACGAAAATGGGTTTTAGTTTGGGTTGGGTAGGAATTGTTTTGGGTTAGGAAATAAAAAAAAGTGGGTTATGGATTTAAAAAATATAAAAGAGGGGTTTAATATTAAAATATATTATATATATATATTTTTTGTAAAAGATGTGAATTATTTAAAATAACATAACGACGTGATAACAATATAATATTTGTGAAAATGTTTAATGCTTAATAAAAGGGAAATGCGATGCAATTTTGCGAAAATAAAATAACATAGAATTTTCGGATAAAACTTATGATTATGATAAAAATGCAAATGATAAAAAAAATGCGAATAATAATAATAATAAGAGGATATACACATATATGCCTATATTTTAAAATTATTTTAAAAGTGTAAAAATATTAAAAATTACAAATAAAATCATAAAAGATGGGACAAAATTGGGTGTCAACATTCGTTACTCAATATTCTTCACGGTAGCTCTTGAGTTTCCTTTGCTCAAGTGTTCCATTGCTGTTTTATCTTGGGAGACAAATTGTCCAGGACGTATAAATGATACATACGGGGCAATATTGTCTTAAGGACAGAGTGCTACACTCGACTCAGCAAAACCAGTTTCCATTTTTTCGTTTTCAACAAAATTGTAATTTCAGTTTTGTGCTTATCTTGTAATTTTCAGATTACTAGTTGAACTATTGAATATTTGTTTATCCTTTCGAATACTTGTAATAGTTATATACTTCCCGTACTGCTTTATAAAGTACCATAGAGCAAAAATACCCAAAAACTTAAGACAATATTTGTATAGTATTACTATTAGTGTTCGAAAGATGTCGGTCAAAAGTTGTGTGACCAAATCGGGATATGGAAATGGTTTTCTGGTAGAAGAGAGTGATGATGATGAACGTATTCATAGTGTCACCGCTACCAAGACTGGTGGGAACGAGCGCTCTCGAGAGCCTGAGGATGTCAACTGGGACAAGAGGAGAAGATCAAGATGTACTTCTATCTTGCAAAGAAGGCCTGTATCTATCCTGCATAAAAGATCCGAATAATGGTAAGAAGGAACCGACACTCACCGATGAAGTGGTTGTGAGCCGTAATCCGAAATTGGGATAAGTATTTTTCTTACTTGTCAAGAATAAAGATTAGATGATGAGTATTTTTCTTACTTGTCAAGAATAAAGATTAAATGATGTCTGATTACAAAAAAATAGATTAAAGTAAGGAGGAATATGAAAATAATTTATATTCCTTACGCTTTAACAAATCAGAAGTTTAATCTCATCTTCTTTTCCGTTTAAAGATTGGAGTTTGTAAACGACTTAAAAAGATCCGTTCTTTTAAGTGTAAATTATTAAAAGCGTGTAAAGTATGTTCGCACATACGATGGAGAAAGATCCACTAATCGTCAAATCGTTACCACTCTTAAGTAAGCGCCAAGAATTATCTGGGCACCAATCTTAACGGAAGGAGTCTAAAAGTTAAAGGCGTAGAACCTGTCATACTATTTGGCAGAAGATCCTTCATAGGGAATAGCGAAAGAAGCACCGCTCCTCTAGAACTTAGTCACACCTACTTGGGTGATTTGAAGTTTATACAAAATAGAGGGGGGGAGACAAGTACGTTGTGATCTTCATTGATGATGGTACAACGTATGGAATCCTTTGTTTGTTAAAAAGCAAAGATGAAGTTGTTGAAGCGGATAAGCGCTACAAAGCAGAAGTTGAACATCAACTAAGCCTATGGATTGCGAAATTCATAGCGATAGAGGGGGAGAATGTGAAGCAGCGTTCATTAAACGACTGTTCATTACTCACCTCAGTCTAACGGTGTTAGCCAAGTGCAAACCCGTACGCCTAAATTATGTGGGTAAGGCGATCTTACCGCTAATGCGATTCTCAAATTAACTCCGCATAAGGATAAGGATAACTCTCCGTGTGAGACATGAAAAGGATCTCACATACAAAAGTTGTGATGTGGGGTGGCTTGGTAGAAGTTGGACTACCGAAAGCAGGTCAAGATCGACCTATGATCAGTAGATTACATATCCACCGGATCTCAGAATAACAAGAGTACTTATCGCCTCTTGGCGTCAAAGAATGTTGAATTCTTATAAGATAACTTTCCTTGAAGAGGAAAAAGGAGTAATTGCTCAAGGTTAACAAGAACCCGCGAGGCTTTGGCTGTCCGAACTGACGCGTTAAAGTATCTCTGAGGACTCGAAAGTTGCTGGCTATCCGGAACTTAATATTCCAGATCTGTAGAACTCAGGGATTCTAGATGTTGAACCAAGACGGAGCAAAGAGGGGACAAGGACTTGTTCCAGTCCTTCTAGCTTGTATGGTTAAGAACGAACCATGGACAATTAACAAATATTTGTTATCTCCAAAAGCGCTGCTTTGGAAAGAAGCTAAAGAGAGAAATATATTCCATCATATAGAACCATACTTGCGTAATGGTTGATCTTCCTCCGGGAAAAGAACTTTTGGGTTGTGAAAAATGATACTCAAAAGTGAGTACAAAGTAGATGGATCTACTGACGAGTTCAAAGCCTCGGCTACTTGTACATGTGCTCCCCTGGGAGTAGCTTAACATCATGGGCCATTGCAGTCTTGCGTGGCATGAATGTTAAAACATCCTTCCCAACCGGAGAGTTGGAAGAAGAGAATCAGAGTTGGTTTTCTGGACTGTTGGGCTTCTTCCTGAACTTTCATCTTGGTCCCTGAAATGTTTACATTTTGGTCCTGAAAGTTTCAGATAAAACAGAAACAATGAATCTGAGCACAGAAACATTGAATCTGAAGTTAGAAAGCTAACAGTTGGAGAATCAACAGTCTGAAAGTAAAAGTCATATTGAAACAAAGTCTCGATATGAAAGATATGGATATCATAGATGACATCTTAGGAATTGGATTTCTAAAGACATCTAACGGACTGGTCGATAGTTGACAGTCTCGTTGAAGCCATCAATGGATATGAATCATAGAACTGATTGGAATCATGGTGCACCCATAGACAAGGAGCGATACGCACAAATCACGTGTAGTTCAATGTATTGTACACACTACAACCGACCTGGTATCATCCTACAAACAGATCAGTTGAACTAAGTTTTACTGATGATCTTAATACATGATCAATAGAAAGTGTTAAGTCGGATATGACGATATCTGAATTATACGCTTATCTTCGGATTATAGTATTCGATGTCCAATGTTACGAGAGAACACCGTGATGCAACCGGACATCGATCTCAAGAACACCAACGCCACAAGTAAATGTGTATGGTGGTTCTTGGAAAATCCTCTAAGCAAACTTGCATCGGCCGATTCATGATGGAATCAGAGTTTATCGCTTTATACAAAGCATGAAAGAAGTTGAGTAACTTCACGACTCCTTAGAGGACGTCCCTTATTGGGAGAAACCCGTGCCTTCGCAGCTTATACATCGTGGCTAGCCGGTCGGCTTTAGGAAGGACACGGATGACGGCGTCTGGACATATCTGTCGGGATTTGTCGTGAGACATAAGATCAGTATGGCGCTTGATCATCACGGTGTCACTTCCTGCTTACTAACTAAGGGACTACCCGAGATCAAGTGTTCGCCTGTTTAGGGAATGGGCTTAAAACCCAAAATATACGGACCAATACAAATGGTAACCCAATCTTACGAACCGAGATCCCGGAATTTGGTTCAATGGGAAAACTAAGTCAGAAGGTTCAGTTGATCGCTTCAGTTGGAAGCATGAGCACTTCGGATAGTGATTTCAAAAGAAACACCAAATCCAAAGCCGTTCCCGCGATAGACTTTAAGTTCTATCTGCAGTATGGGTAAAGGTTAAGTTTTCAAAACCTGTAATGCTCCTCAACAGTTGAGGTTAGGTTTTTTGGGAAACTTTTAATGGTTCCTAACACTTGTGAAGTGGGGTATAGCAGGATACCTTGTAGGAGACCACCTATTTAAGTGCGAGGACGGGCCGCCTCAAAATGAACGCACTTAAGAATCCAAGACGTTGTCCATGGCCAAAACGGAAAAAACATTACGAAGAAGAGAGTAAGGGAATTTGTTGTGTTGGTATCATTGTCTTGGCTTACACTAAACACTGACGGTTCAAGACATCACGTTCACCGCGCAGTAAGTAAGTCCGATGGTATTCAACTATGAAAGGTTCAAAGCTGATGCTACCTCTCCTTATGCAACATCGGTCCGCTGAAATATTGCTGGAAATGAAAAAAGATACCATGTGAGTGCGCCAAAATCTCTTTCTAGAGGGGATTGTTGGAAATTTGCCTTTGGCGGGAGTTGCGACCGACCAACTTTAACGGCTTAAACACTAGTGTTACGTATGTTGGAGAATCCGGTTCTTCACACATGCATGATCTACTAAGTACGTAGATAACCGTAGGGCCAAGAATCGTCAAATTTCATTGAGAAATGAAAGAGATATTGGTCCACGAAGTAAGGTGTTTGAAGCATGCAAAGTGTGGTATTGTGTTCAATTCTCCCTCATCGGTAGAGGAAGAAAGAATTGTTGTGTATATAAGACTCGAAATTGGTTTGGGGTTTGGGACCCCAAGGGGTATCCCATGTGTTTAAAGGAGGGAGGACCTAGATGTGCTTCGGTTCAAGGAAAGACCACACGCAGGCCGCCGCCCGCCCGTCCGGTTCCGGTTCCGAGTTCCGGGTTTCGGGTTCTCGGGTCCTCGGGTCCACGGGTCCACGGGTCCACGGGTCCACGGGTCCACGGGTCCACGGCTGTGGGCTGTGGGCCTTCTGATATTATCTTTTTGGGCCAGAAAACTTTGCCAGAAGTACAGTTTGATCCCAGAAGTACATTTATTTTGGCTGAATTACTCCTCCTATAATGACCAAATCCGTTGGTCTTTCTCCCATTAATGTTGGTGGCTTTACTACCTCCATAATGGCCATTATTTGGCTGTTATGGAGGGCAGTAATCAGCCCCCTCCCTCACCTATTTAAACACCCCCTTACACCATTGTTGTGTACACAAAAAGAATGACCAAGAACATACATAGATGATACACGAAAATTCAGAAGCATACACAACCAAAACAGTTTCTTCCTACACCTTCCAAGGCATCATTTCGTTACTCAATATTCTTCACGGTAGCTCTTGAGTTTCCTTTGCTCAAGTGTTCCATTGCTGTTTTATCTTGGGAGACAAATTGTCCAGGACGTATAAAGGATACATACGGGGCAATATTATCTTAAGGACAGAGTGCTACACTCGACTCAGCAAAACCAGTTTCCATTTTTTCATTTTCAACAAAATTGTAATTTCAGTTTTGTGCTTATCTTGTAATTTTCAGATTACTAGTTGAACTATTGAATATTTGTTTATCCTTTCGAATACTTGTAATAGTTATATACTTCCCGTACTGCTTTATAAAGTACCATAGAGCAAAAATACCCAACATGGTTCACATTTGATTTGAAGAGCAATTTCTTTAACTTATACTCTGCCTTGCCCTGACAAGCCAAGGCACTCAAAAAGCAACTAATGAAATACCGCATTTAGAAGCTCACTTACTTCGCAATTTAGACAAAAATGGAACTGTGATGTTGGGATCTTGAATAGAGATGGTGATATTTTAGTAGGTAAATTAACACTCCAGGTCGTGAAAGACCCAATAGCCAATAGGGCGAAAAAGGTTGCAGTCAATTGCCCTTTCTGTTATCATCAAACAAAAGACTACCATACACGCCACCGGCAAGCTACCCTCGCTTACCTCATCTATAGGTCAATAGTTGCTTCGGCCTCTTACTATTATCCCGGTAAAGAATGAATTTTTGGCTTAACTCAACCCCAAAAGCTAGCTTGTAGGGTGAGGATTGTCCAAGTCTATATAAGGAGTCCATGTTCCCATTCCATATCAAATGTGAGACTCTTAACACTCCCCGCATGCCCAGACCTCGTTAACTGGAGCGTGGACAATATAATTTGGGGCCTAACATCGACGAACAAAGAATTGGAATGAGTTTGTCTCTGATACCATGTAAAGAATGGATCTTGGGCCTAACTCAACCCCAAAAGCTAGCTTGTAGGGTGATGATTGTCCAAGTCCATATAAGGAGTCCATGTTCCCATTTCATATCCGTTATCTGACTCTTAACACTCCCCGGCACGCCCAGACCTCGTTAACTGCGTGGAAAATATAATTTGGGGCCCAACATCGACCAACAAAGAATTGAAATGAGTCTGACTCTAATACCATGTAAAAAAATGAATCTTGGGCCTAATTCAACTCAAAAGCTAGCTTGTAGGGTGAAGATTGTTCAAGTGAGATATGTTCTACTAAATTGTTATACTTTGGAGATGATTAAAGTTTAATTGAGTTTGAATTTTTTCGGCCTTCGTCTACTTTGTTGTCTTTGGTTTCATTTCATTGACAAAAACATAGTAATATTATAGTTATTCATGATAGTAGTATGGCATAATTAAGATGTCGTTATGATAGGATTAACATCATGAGAATTTATAACTTTAAAGATATAAATGTATACAATTGAAATGAAAATTCATTTACTAGATAACCCTATGCCATCTCCTTCATGCAGGATTGAAAGATCATGTGTAGTCTTTTGTTCTTTTCAAACTCTTTAACAACACAGTGTGCTATATGAAAAGTCTATACTACTAGAAAATAAATTATGTGATCACGTAATATTCTATATTACCCTAAGATTTCATCCAGCTATTTGTTAAGAGTGTTAATCATTTGTTTTATTGAGAAAAAAGTCACACAACTTTCAAAATTTATGTGATATACATAAGACAAAGCTATAGAATTTTATTCAAAAAGAACGTACTATTACTTTTAAGGTTATCATAAGTCATACTAGAGAATAGAAGAAGAGTTTGGTACAGTTACGACAAAAAATCAAAATAGCTTGTCCAAAAAGGAAAGAAATTCGAAATAAAAGCCTCAAAGAAAAAAATGGCTCTGGCTTGTGTAGGCTTCTACCTTAAAGCCATAAGGCTTCTGGTTTTTTAATTTTACAAACTCAAGAACTTCTAAATTAAAAAGTTAAAATATACAAAAAAATCTTTCTTTAAAATTTAATTACTTAATTATTAATAAAAATGAAAACATCAAATTATTATAGAGAATGATTGTTGTAGTGAAATGTTGTTATAGAAGATAAATGTTACCTTATTTTCAATTTGGTTTCCTATGGTTAATGCTATTGGCTGATTAGCCAAGTTTTGGGTGTTATAATAATTTAATTTTTTAATACATAATTTAATCAACCATCTACATTACTGCATGGTGTATATTGATTACAGGCTATGGACTATAGCATTTGTGTAAGAAGATCAGACGTTTCAACCAGAAAATTGCAAAGACAAACTTTACATATTATATTTTGAAAAAAAAAACCTTTACAAATTCTAGAAGACAAAGAATAGAATATCAAAATGTGTTGGATACATTTTGTAGATTATTCAAAAAGTTTTGCAAGAAAAGATCATGGATTTTTATATTTATCTGTCACAATACAAGTAGCAAAACAACAATTGATTGTGGAGAAGTAATAAAAACGAGATTTTGATTATTCTATCCCCAAATCAACACATGACTAATGGTGCCGCCAAGAAAATAATAAAATTCAAGGTGAACAAGAAAAATGCTACAAAATCCGGTTTTATTTCATGTCTGGTTACTTTTTGGGGATTGTTGTCACTCGTCATGCAGATGGGTTGTTCTTATCACAGAGGAAGTATGCAGCTGAGATCATTGACAGGTCTGGGATATCATCATGTAAGTCCACTTCCACTCCGATTGATACTAAACCCAAATTGGGTGCTGCGGCTGGCTCACCGTATGAAGATCCGACCCGCTATCGCAGTCTTGCAGGTGCCCTTCAGTATCTTACGTTCACAAGACCAAATATTATGTATGTCGTACAATAGGTGTTTTTGTTTATGCATGATCCCAGGGTTGAGCACATGAAAGCCCTCAAGCGCGTTATTCGGTACATCCATGGGAGACTTGACTATGACTTACATTTATATCATTCGTCGACGTCTACACTTGTCTCGTATACATATGCTGATTGGGGTGGCTGTCCAGACACCAGACGTTCTACGTCTGGCTATTGTATGTTTCTTGGTAATAACTTGATCTCGTGGTCTGCGAAACGTCAGTCGACTTTATCCAACTCCAGTGCCGAGGCCGAGTATCGAGGGGTAGCCAATGTGGTCTCTGAATCATGTTGGTTATGTAATTTGCTTTTAGAACTTCATTGTCCGATTCAAAAAGCTACCTTGGTTTATTGTGATAATGTTAGTGCCATCTATCTTTCTGGTAATCCGGTTCAGCACCAGCGCACTAAACATATCGAGATGGACATTCACTTTGTTCTCGAATAAGTAGCTCGTGGACAAGTACGCGTCTGTCATGCCCCTTCCATGTATCAAATTGAAGACATCTTTACAAATGGTCTTCCCTCGATCCTTTTTGAAAATTTTAGGGACAGTCTCCAACGTACGAAGACCGCTCGCTATGACTGCGGGGGTGTGTTAAATATACAATAAATCTACCGTGATATACATGATTGTATATCACGGTTTGTCCGATATTTCCCAACGTGTATCAATGGGATTAGTGTAACAATTTATTGTATATTTGTACCATAATTAGAATTGTATACCTACCTTAATTATACAATTCTTGTACAAGTAGAATATGATTTTGGAAGTAGAATAGGAATAAGATTTTTCTATTATGAAAATTGTAAATTGTATATATACTTTTTCATTAATGAAAATAATTAAGGGATTATTTCTTTCAGTAACGTTAAAAAACCAAAAAAAATGAGGAGCTAGAGGTTAATAATTCAGCAAAACATCATCAAGTTTGTTACTTTCAATAGACATGAAAACCGACAGATTAGAAATAGATGAAGCTAATGATTGATGTTTTTGTTTAGTGAGTAAGTAGGATGGTTAATTAATATTGCCAGATGCAAATTCAAGATATAAACAACAGTGCACGTGCAATCATTGGTGTAGCTAACCCTTTGCGCCGATAAATCCCTTGGCTTCTTAGTGAAAAATCCTGATTCCGTCATCGGAGTCAACCACGGTCTAGAAACAAGTTATACAGTAGGTATTTATGAACAGTTGGTGACTAAATTTTCTTTCTAATAACTTATACTTTTGTCGATCCATTCATCCGAAAGAATACACAATATACAGTAATTTTTGTGAACAACTATTCCAACAGTTGTTAAAATTTTTACATATAACATAGAAGTCTTCACATTTACATGATTAAACTATCAATCTAAATAATAAACTAAACTACCATTCAAATTCTTGTAATGACGGAGGCTCAAAAATCATCATCCTCAGCTGAGGATTTAACTTCACCTGATTTTGCCTCTAAATCATCAAGATAGTGCTGATATATATACGATGCATATCCCCATAATCCCAACAACAACGAAAACACCTTCAATCCACTCATATTTTCTTTCAAGAACACCATACCAAAAATTGGCCCAACTGAAGTTCCTAAATTGATGATCACATTAGAGAACAAAGAGGAAGCCTTGAATACCAACCCAACCGATCCAACGGCGAATAATTGCCAAGAAGTGGCCGTACAAACCAAGTTTATAACATATGCCAATTTCCCTGATCTGTACTCTCCCATTTCCTTCTCCAAATCCCTCCAATTACCGCTCATAAGGAGCTCCGTTAAAGAAGTAAGTGTCACGAAAAGACCGATGAAAAACGACATTTTCATGACGACTTTTAAACTGCCACTCTTGAAGACCTTTTGGAACGCGAGTTCTGTTAACGAGAACTGCAAGGCATAACCGAGAGACCCGAAAGTGGCAACTGTAAATCCTATTAGCAAAGATGTCTGAGATATTTCTCCGCTATCACCCGTCTCGTTCTGGAAAATAACAGCAGAAGAAGAAAAGGAGAGGAGCACGACGGAGTTCAATATAATTGGCGTGATCTTTTGCCTGTTGAGGAAGAACGAGGTGAGTGCGTTGAATGCCAATTGAGAACCGGAAATCAGGGAATATGTAGAGACCGGAAGGTACTGTAATCCAACAGTATATAACATAGAGTTTGCTACTTGAAATAAACCAAGGAAGATGTAAACCGAAGAGCGAACAAATATAGAAGGCTGGTGAATGTTGAGTTGATCATGTTGTTCATTGTGATTTTTGGGTGAAGGATAGCAAATGAAAGGCAGAAGAATTGGAAATCCAGCAGTTTGTGCCAATGTGGCAATCCATCTGCTATTACCACCTTGCTCATAATATACTCTGCCCAATAGAGTGCCAGCTGCTTGGCCAGCAAGAACAAAGAATGTGAAGATAAATATTTGGAGCCATAACATGAATTTACTTGATTGAAGGCTATTGTTTTTTGCATTTTCAGGTGTATCTATTCCTTCTGTTTCTGCAGCTGTCAAATGAAACAGGGCACCAAAAAAAAAACAGAATTGTCATAAACAGGGCAACATAAATATTTCATGAATGGTTATCACCTTTTATTGCTCCAAATTACTACACTATTTTATTGTAAAATAAAAAAAATATTCAACTTTATTGAGTATTATTAAAAAATCACAAAACTATCTTTTGTAACAAGAAAGTCCTTTAACTTTACTAAGTATCACAATAAGTCATTAAACATATTTTTCTCTTAAATCATTCAACTTTGTCTTAATATTATCTAAATGACTCTTATGTTTTCTCCTAATGATTTTTTGTGATACTTAGGCAAAGTTCAGTACTTTTTATATTACAATAAATAGTTTAATAATTTTTGTAATATTCTAATAAATTTAAATATTTTTTTCATTATAAAAAATAGTTCTTTCAATTTTAACGTAATAAAATAAAAGATTGAGCAACCATCTCCAAAATAAACCATAATTCTTGTGAATAAACAAGTTTTGCCTCTATATACTTATTCCTTAATCACTAGTACGTACTCCCTCTATCCCAAAAGATTGTCCTACTTTTCTAATTAATTTGTCCTAAAAAGATTGACATTATATTTAGAAATAATTTAACTTTATGAAATAATTTACAGCCACACAAATATCTAAGGTTTGTTTTGATCACAAATTTCAAAAGTTTTTTGGGGGTGTGAAGCAGTGTCAAACCAAAATACCCAACAAGCATTTCTTTATTTTAAACTCCGTCTCAAGTCAAACTAACACAATCTTTTTGGGACGGAGAGTATTAAATAACCTCAGGTCCACGAAAGAACAGACTAATGGTCACTATCAGAATTAAAAATATCAGGGGATTGAATTCTACTAGTTTATTAGTAGCTTAATTAATCAGGTTACGATAATCTACAATATATAACAGATAATCTATATAGTAATCCTAGCTTAGTAATATATACTCCCTCCATCTCAAATTATTTGTCGTGATTACTAAAAATAGTTATCTCAAATTATTTGTCGCTTTAGAAGTTCGAGGCATAATTAATTTTTTCCATTTTACCCTTTGTCATTAATGAAGATGACACAAAAATAGAGTAAACATTTAATGGAGAGAGATACACTTGAGTGACTACATTGCAAAAATATTGTCCAAACTTACATTGCAAAAATATAGCCCAAAACAGTTTTATACAATATTATACACTTATATAAAAAAACAGGTACATTATGTATATAAGTGTATGAAAGTGTATAATTTGTAGATATATACTCTAAAATTAATTATATAATATTATACACGAAAATACGTACTTATACACATATATATATAATTATATAATATTTTATAAGTGAATATAATACATAAGTCTTGATTGATTTTTAACAAAAAATTGCACTTTTATACAACAGATACATGTGTATATGGGTGTATAAAAAAACGAGCAGCCCGGTGCACTAAGCTCCCGCTATGCCCGGGGTCCGGAGAAGGACCGCACCACAAGGGTCTATTGTACGCAGTCTTACCTCACATTTCTGCAAGAGGCTGTTTCCACGCATGACAACAACTTTACCAGTCCAAGGCTTCCCTTCAACAGAAGTTCAAGGCATATATGGGTGTATAAAAATGTATAATAGTATATACACTATTATACAATATTATACACTAATATACAAATATTAACCCCAGTATCAGACGGTGCAACAACAACCATCGTCTTAGTAACAAAACTCCAACACCGCAGCCCCATAACTCCGGCGAACTCCAACACCACAATAGTAGTCGTCTCCTCTCCCTAACGGCGACACATCACCCCTACACATTCACCGACCACGACCCCAACCACCCCTCGTTCTCCCTCGACGAGATTACGCTGGAGCTCCGGCTCACTACCACCAGATCTGAGAGAGAGAGAGCACAGTCACTCACCGGATGGCACCACGGCAACGAGGACGGCGACGAGACAGCGGTGGTGTCGAGAGAGCGAGAGAGACGACGACAGAGAGAGGAGGCCGAGAGAGAGAGAGGAGGCAGAGAGAAATATATAGAGAGAAAAGTTAGGTCATTCTTTGTAAGATTTAAAAATGTGGTTAATTTTGGTAGCATTGTTGCCCTAAATTTCATACGGCCTAATTATCTCTTCTAATTAATATTTCTTAAGGGCGCGTAAACTAAAAAAACGACAAATAATTTGAGACGGAGGGAGTAATAAATAACATGCTTCAACCGGTTAAATTATAGTAATAGTGTAAAAAAAATATAGTATCATAGTATATATGTTACTATATCTTTTAAGTATTTATTACATCAGCATCTGGTACCAAGAAGAATAAAACTTTGGGTTCTCTTAAACTAACTTCTGAACACTAAATTCAATTTATTAATTAAAAATAATTTTCTTTCAATAAACAGTGTTAAGAATGACAAATTGACGTTCGGTGAACCAAGAATGAAGATCATATTTGAATGAAGAGAATAAATTATTGGACGATTAATAATGATGAAGCGATCTATTCAGAAGTTCTTATCCAATAGGAGTACTTCAGAAATTGGATTAAATTTAGAGATCAAGAAATAATATTAGTAATATAAATACAAGAAAACAAGTAGAGTAGTATTTGTTTTTTACCCTTTAGGCCTTAACAGCAAGGTTCCGAAGGAGAGGGAGAGAACCGAACATTTCTGCCATATTTGGAGAAACAAAAAATATCACGGAAGGTGCGGTGGAAAGGTTAATATTCCTTCACTTTCAATCAAAAATCTCAATTTCGAGTCTACTATTATTGCTTGTGAATGTTTTACCCTTTAGTGAAAGTATCGATAGTCGATAATACAGATTGATCGGACCGCGGAACTTCAAATATCGAATGATTAAATAAAAAATACCAAAAATACCATATTTCCTACTTCACACTGATCAAGTTGGGCACTCACTCTTATCTTTTCTTTCTCTGGTTAATTGATCTTTAATTACTCTTCATTACCACCCAGAGATGGCGATAAAAACGAGGAGAAATAATAATTAAATGTACAAAAGAATTACTACCTAGACTTTTCAGCTACTCCATGGCAGGACTTTTTCTGTAAATTAAAGGTTGAAAGTGGGAAGGGTATATATATTTACATGAAAAATAGGAACCAAAATAAGTAAAAGTCCCATTTTGTTTAAGAAATATATACAGCCGTACATGCCAAATATATTTAATTAACACAGATGACAATAACAAACATTAAGAAGAGGAAGAGAGACTGACAAGTGAGATGCAGCAGCTTTTCATGAGCTCCTTTCATGGTAACGTACGCCTGAAAAGTTGGAGAGCCGTTATCTCTTCTTTGCTCCAAATATTTATTGAGTGAACTATGGACACCCCAATTATAACTTATACAAGCATAAAGACAGACCCGCAAGGGTAGCTAAATTGGTGTAGCAGTAGAGTGCGGGATCGCAAGGTCACGAATTCGATCCCCTGCATAAACCTTCTTGGTTGTGTGGTTAATCGGCTGACGTGGTTTGCAGGCTATTGCGTCAGTCCGGGATTTACCCTGTGCGCACTCGAAAGAGTAGCGGCTGCGGGTTCCTTCGTCAAAAAAAAAAAAAACCATAAAGACAAAAGTTTATTATAAGTATACTAACATTTCTTTTTCTACATTTCGCTCACCTAATATATTTATATTATATTGCTTTTATTTGCACCATTAACAATTGTAATGGAATGAGTAAAATTTCTCTATCATTAATTAAAATTTTATGATTGGAGTCTTGAAAATGAAAAAATCATTTTATGATAAGCCTTTTCCCTCAAGTAGGTCTTATGCAACTTAAATTCACATTAATCAGTACCTGAAAGAATAAAAATATTATGATTTTTGTGCACTCTGCTCTTTTCTTTCCCTTTTCTTATTTTAATAATTTGCTATTTAGTGTGTGCATCATTGTATTATATTCTTTCAGTCTCAATATGTATGACATAATTCGAATTTTAAGAATCAAATAAGAAAAACTTTAATTGTGGTTTATTTGTATGCCCTTTAAATAGTTTAAATCGATGATTCTGATAATTTATAGTATTTTTTATTTAGTTTCATGATATGTAAATTATTTTTAAAAAACATTAAAGATTTATGTCCTAATACACGGCAAAAAAAATTTGACTCTCAAATTCAAACTATGTTATATAATTGGAGATAGAGGGAGTATGCGCTACTAATATATGTGGTTTATTCTATTTTTGATATTTTCGGATAAGATATGCCCTCATAACCCCATTTACTTAAATTTGTATCCTACGGTTTGCAAAATCACTGAATATCTTTTTTTGAGATCTTCTAATTCACCTTGCTGACTTCTTCAGCTTTACGAATCTCTATAAAATTTGCACCATCAACTCATCAAGTGTAGAGTGGATAGGATTCCTTCATCTTTAACGGGATTTTTTCTATTAGAATCCTAAAAATTCTTTGTCCGTGGACAAAAGTAAAACTTGCAATCGATGTTGCCTAATATAGCTTAAAACAGGAGTAAACTCCAACAAATAGGATTGATTATGCAAATATCCCAATTACCATTTAGGTTTTATTCGTATTCTTAAACATTACAACAACAACATACCTAGTCCCGCACTGTGGGATTTGGAGATGATAGAGTGTACTCATATCTTACCCCTACCTTGAGAGGTATAGAGACTATTTTGAGAAGACCATCGGCTCAAGAGAATACATGACAAAAAATATTAGATAAGAGTTTGAAGAAAAGTAAAATAAAGTAAAACACAACAAGGTCAAGAGAAAACATGATAAAGAGGACAGATAAGATTTGAAGAAAAGTAAAATAAAGTAAAACACAACAAAGTAAAGTAAAATACAGTAAAGAGATCCTGATTCTTAAACATTATGCAAATATATATACCCCTCGAAAATTTACCCTTATGGACAACATTAAATTCGAGCTTAATATTTGTTTATATATTATTTAATCATACAGACAAAATATTAGAGTCTCGTTCAACGTTTGTAATTACGTACTTACAAGATTTTAGACCTGAGTCTAATGTTTTCTCATAACAAATATAATTTGTTCAAACGATTTTTAGACCGTAATCTAAAAGATTCATAAATTAAAAGAAAAATAAAAAAATGGATCATTTACTAAACAACGACACTAGAAAAGGCCAATTTGTGTAAATTCTTGCTCCCTACGTCCCATATTATTTGACCACTTTCTATTTTACATGCCCTTTAAAAATCATTAATAAGAAGAGTATTTTTACTATATTACCATTATCTTTCTCCAATTAATTACAATTTAATCAATATTAGTTACTTTAAAAAATAATTAATGCTAAGGAAAAAATATGAAAAACTTAATTAATTCTATTTTGTTTCTAGAAAGTGGTCAAGTAATTTGAAACTAATATTTTTAATAATGTGATCAAATAATATAGGACGGAGAAAGTAAGAAATAGTGGTCACAACTCAGAACTCACAAAGTATTCCTCAACTTTTCCCGAGGACTAATTAGGAGTAGGGATGTCAACGGATCGGATCTGGACCGAATCCTACTAGATCCATATCCAGATCCATTTTCATACCTGGATCCAGATCCATCGGATCCATAAAAACCAGATTCAAATTTGGATCAATCGGATTCACCGGGTCCACAGATCGAATCTGGATCCACGTGTAAAAAAATTATCTTGAATAATATTTCCACCTGTTAAAACTTTTTTGACAAAATAAAACCCAATCTTATTGAAAAAAATGATTGAGTTCATTCAATCAATTTATGCTAGAAAAAACAGAAGAAAACAAATTAAAGTTTACAAAATTCATAGACAGATTTAAGCAAAAAGTATATTGTCTTTTAACATGTCTAATTCTAAGACATGGAAGTTCATCTTTGGTCATTCCAAGACATGTCTAATTCTATGTTTGCCTGAGATAGATTTGATATTTTGCTTTTACTTTTGAGGAAAGATCAATACCCAAATAAATTACATCAAAACATGAAGTAACAACAGTCAATTAGCACCTCTAGGCCACTCCAGACTCTACAACCATGTTAAACAAAATAATAGCCTCATTGATCACATGTGACTTATTTTTCTTAATTGTTTTGTGAAATAGCCTATATATTGCAATAGCTTAAAATTCAATGACAGCAAAAATTACAAGTGCATGAATAAACCAAGAGACGACCAGCTCAGTGGTATAATCGGGAAACAACCTTGGAGGATGAGGGTTTGTTGGGAGAAGAGAGCTAAAAGAGCTAAAACAAGAGAGTAGTTACAACTCTCTACTGAATTTTGTTATTTTTTTTAAGTCTTTAGAATTTTGTTTTTCTTACTTGATTATATATGAAGACATCTTTGCTTACCAATTGTATGCTATCCAGCCTGCTAATTTATTTAACGTGCTACTAATTTTCTAGTAAGGATCAATCTTTAATTAAACACTTAAATGCCACAAGTTAAAAGAGAAGGAAGCCTTTTTACTCGCATGGTACGAGACAATTTTTAATTTCTGCAAACCAACTTCTAGACATATATATGTGACAAAAGCTAGTAATCACATCCTTTACAGTTCTACAACTCAATTCTTATTTGTTAGGGATATCTTTTGATCCCTTTCAGCACCTCTCCAATATGAAAAAATATTACTTTTTAAAAAGAGATAACTAAAAAAAATCATCTCAATAAATATTTATGATTAAACATATCATTTACATATCAGAAATTATGATTTTTTAAAAGAAAATACTTATAAAATTACATTCTAGGTTGTGGGATATATTTAATAAAAAATGGATCCACGGGTCGGATCTGGACCGGATACGGATCTCAAATACAAGATTCAGATCCAGATTCGATCCGTCATAAATGGATTCGGGTCCGATCCGGATTCGTCGGGTCCAAATTTTGAAGATCCATATCCTATAAAACGGATCTGGATCCACCGAATTCGGACCGGATCCAGAATCCGCTGCCATCTCTAGCAATAACACATATGTGTGACTTTTGGTACCTAGCAATTATGTCACACCGCTTCCATAGATTGAGATGTTCATATCTTGATACGAGTAGTTTGGACATGATTTAAAATTATGAGATAGATTATGATGATTTGAAATTGAAGTTTTTTGTCAAGACATATCATTTGAATTTCTTAAGTTATATTTTTTTTTATAGATATAAAAACACTACAAGTTATGGAAACCATCAATTTTTTTTCAATTCTTTACAATCTTACAAAATGAGCAAGTTATGGATAATGACAAAATTAATACTCTACTAGAAGACTTTTCTAAAGAATACAACATCAATTGATCAAACTTTAATTCAATAATAAAAAGGAAATTTAACATAAATAGTAATATAACTACTCTTTAATATAATCCTCCCATATGGTACGAATAATCTCTTCACGTCGAACATGCATTTTCCATCAGATGACCGAGAAAACGAACCAATATTGTTACTTTGAGCTGGTTGTTGATCAATATCATTAGCAACTATAAACTTATGAGTATTTTTCTATAAAATATAAACTTATGAGTCAAGTTTTTCATTTAAAAAAATTTAAATCATGATTTGAAATCTCAAATCATGCCTTTTTGGACAATTTGAGATTTAAAATTATGAGATGAAGTTAAAGTTGAAATTTTGTGTAAAATATATAAATAAATGCTGATTTAAAATCATGAGATAAAATTACATGTCCAAACGACTACTCAGAAACATTGTACTTTTTCAAACAAGGGATGCAGGGGTCGGGGTTGATCATTTTCCCCTTGTTTTTGCTGGCTAATTTCACTTAATGCGTTAATTTAAGCATCTTTTTCAAACATTGCTCTAAATGTGAAGCGACACCGACACGGACCAAAATGATCTCCTATATATATACTCCGGCTGTCTCATTTTCTATTACATGGGAACTAACCGCCGCTACTTTGGATGTGCACAGGGTGTTTACCCATAAAATGATATAGTTAAATTTGTATACGTGGTCAAACATACGTGAATCTCAAGTGATATATTAGATAAGAATTCTAGATAAATTATACTGAAATCAAGTAATAATAAGACAAAATAAAGTAATGATTACCCAGAGCTTTGTGAAAGCTTCTGGGCAAAGCTATGATAACTTGTATGAAAGTACATAAATCGAGAAAATATGAGCAATTGTATTATAATAACTAGAATGTGATGATTTACAATGAGACAATGTGTCATATTTATACATGAGCTACATGGGTCACAACCCACAAAATATGCCTGCATTAATACATGAGAATGAATGTTGTAATAATTGGACAATCAATATCTCAATAAATGTCATTAAAGCTCTATTGAAAAATTTACGACTCGGTTAGTAACGGTCGTCCATTGCAATTTAAACGGCTCTCAACCTTCTGTATTATCGGTACCAGCTTCGCACGTAACGCTCCCGGCACCACTCATATTTAATCGGTAGTGCCTTAAGCTGACGTGGCCTCGACTCAGCACCGTACTCCACACGTCATACTATAATAATTCGTAGTTCTGTCTTATACGAATTTTTTCCTAGGTAAACCCCGGTCATATGTTATACCTCCTCCTTATTAGTTCGTCCGAAATAAACATAGACGCCTGAAAGGAGAGAAAAATAAATGGTCAAAGAAGGGACTAAAAGGAAGTTATTTATACTTATTAATTCCTCTGTCTCTATATATTTCTCTGTTTGAATCCCCTTTACTTCTCTAGCAAAAGATTTCGCAGTCCAAGTATTTTTTTTTACCCACATGAGAAAAAAGATAGCGGGTAGTACAGTAACATGTGTAAACTTATTCAAAACCTTAAATTCTATTCAACGAAAAGATATTAAATAAAGCAAGTCGGCAGCTCAGTTACGTTGTTTCTGGGAAGAGTTTGTGGTTTAGAAAGCATTTCGTGGGACAGAGATTTAATGAAGACAGAAACAAGATACAAGTTACTACTAGGCACTGGAAATAGCAGGTAGGGAAAAATGTAAATGATATTTCAACTGCCAAATGAGGTAAGACATTTCATATGAATCATAAATGATGTATTAGCCTGTTTGATAGAGTGAATAGTGGTGCTTACCTAACCCTTAAACTATCATAAACTCATATAAGAATACATTCAAAAGAGATAAGGCATGCTATGTGGACATCTCAATCCAAAAAGCTCCACCAAATTAAAGAGATCCAAATGGTAATACACATGATTTTTTTTTGGTGAATAGGTTAATATATAACTCCTCTAAATTATTACTGTTTCACGAGTTTTATACATGAATTATTGTGTGTTCACAAAAAACCTCCCTAAACTGCCATAAATTCATTGTGCCAACTGAACTCCCATCACTCATACGTCTTTCAATAAATTATCCCAAATATTTTGCTATATATTTCAGGAGTTTTTAATTTAAAGAAAATTTATAATTCAAGAGTAACGCAAAACACAATAATCTAAGTATAAAATTCACAAAATATCAATCGTTTAAGAAAGTTCTAACTTACTCTAAAGTAAAGGTGAGATCATGCTTAAAGTAAGTGATCAAATCAAACAACAACAAAAAAGATCCAAGGGTGGAATGGACCTGGCGAGCTGAAGTCCAAGTAAAATTAAATGTGGAAAGGACAGTACCATGGGTCCCAACCACGATGGAATCACATGGAATTGTCTCTTTAAAAGATTCGATTTTTTTTTTGCTTTTTGGTTCGGAAAAGATTCTAAAGTTGGTTACAAGTTATACTTTTTTTTTATATCCAAATTTCCTACTTATTCCGTAATATTTCTTATTTCTATAGATAGTAGTTTCGATTCCTCGGCACTATTATCAGTAAATTACGGAATGTGCTTGAATGACCAATGTTTGAGAATAAATCAATTGATATCACCTACGAGGTCCTACCGCAGAAGAGAACAAATTACTCCTATCAAGGTTCGAAATCACGTTGCAAACTTTCAGATGAATTTTAAGTTCTCCTCCTTTGCCATCCAGCTATGTCTCGGAGATTGTCCGCTTGGGCAGCTTAATTGGTTATCAAGGGGGATATTTGGAAAATGGCCAAGGATCGAATCCCGTCAGCGGCAGTGTGAGGGTTACTTCTTGAAATAAATGAGGTCCCTTGTGCGCAGCATGGTACTGGTCTAACATTTGAAATCAATTGAGTCATCATGATTTACCTCCTTCACAGATCTATCGGGCCGGAGTGTGGAGACTCATGGGGTGGGAGTTCCACCTTTTTGAAAAAAAAAGCTATGTCTCGGAGACACAAATTATACCATCTTTAAGGTAACTTGTGAGTTGCATAAACGATAATACACGTCATATGGACATGCATGTGACGTGTAAAAAGTCCCCCTCGCTCTCGGCCCACACTCCTTGGCGCCTTCTCATCTAATTAGGGGCGTAGTCACAATGATAGCTGAATATTCTAATAGAATCTAAAACCTTAGCTTAAATTTTATGTTTGTATTTAAAGTTTTAAATAATATGTATAGAATATTACATCAAAAATTTAGTAAGTAAAAATAATGCTGACCTATAATTCATAAACAAAAAAAAATCTAATCCAGCCTCTACATCGGTCAATTGAAGTAATCTGTGTATATATGATTACATATTACTTTAATTAACTAGAGATAAGTGATAAACCTAACACAATACTACTTATTGATTTGATGTAGGAATTAAATAATCAATTCAAGTGTTTTTCCTTCTCCATTGCAGATAAAAATTGAAACAGAAAAAAAAAAGACAAAAGGGGAGAATATATAAATATATCGAAGAACAAAAGATCCCAAAAAATATCTCCAGAGGCAAATCCAAAATTTATCTCCCTAATAGCTTAGAACTGTACTTTAAAAAGAATACACAATATACAATAGTTAGTTTTTAGGAACAACTAATTCCAACAGTTAATAGTAATATTACATTCTCCGTATTGACTAACACAGAAATCTTCAAATTTACATGATTAAGTAATAAGCAAAATTTACATATTGAGCTATCAATCTAAATAATAAAAGCTAAATTCGAGATACTTAAAACTCGTCATCATCAGCTAAGGATTTAACTTCAGCAGCTTTTGCCTCTACATCATCAAGATAGTGTTGATATATATACGATGCATATCCCCATAACCCCAACAACAGTGAAAGAACCTTCAACCCGGTCATTATATCTTTCAAGAACACCATTGAAAAAATAGGCACAACTGAAGTTCCTAAATTGATGATCACATTAGAGAACAAAGAGGAAGCCTTGAATACCAATCCAATTGATCCAACAGCATATAACTGCCAAGAAATGGCCGTACAAACCAAGTTAATAACATATGATAATTTCCCTGATCTGTACTCTCCCATTTCTTTATCCAAATCCCTCCAATTACCGCTCGCAAATAGCCCCGTTAAAGAAGCAATCGTCACGAAAAAACCGATGAAAAACGACATTTTCATGACGACTTTTAACGTGCCACTCTTGAAAACCTTTTGGAACGCGAGTTCTGTTAGAGAGAACTGCAAGGCGTAACCTAGAGAACCGAAGGTGGCAGCTGTAAATCCTATTAGCAAAGATTTATGAGACACTTCTCCGCTTACACCCGTCTCGTTCTGGAAAATAATTGCAGAGGATGAAAAGGAGAGAATCACGATGGAGTTCAGTATAATTGGCGTGATTTTTTGTCCGTTAAGGAGGAACGAGGTGAGTGCGTTGAATGCCAATTGAGAACCGGAAACTAGGGAATAGGTAGAAGCAGGAAGGTGCTGTACACCAAGTGTAATAACATAGAGTTTGCTACTTGAAATAAACCAAGGAAGATGTAAACCGAAGCGCGAACAAATATAGAAGGCTGTTGAACGCTAAGTTCTTCTTGTTCATTGTGATTTTTGGATGAAGGATAGCAAATAAAAGGCAAAAGAATTGGGAATCCAGCAGTTTGTGCCAGTGTAGCAATCCATCTGCTATGACCACCTTGCTCATAATATACTCTGCCCAACAGAGTGCCAACTACTTGGCCAGCAAGAACAAAGATTGTGAAGATAAATATTTGGAACCATAGTATGAATTTACTTGATTCAAGGCTGCTGGTCTTTGCATTTTCACATGTCTCTGATCCTTCTACTTCTTCAACTGTTAGATGAAACAGGGTAGCAGAAAAACAGAGACACATTAATCAAAATTTGCTTCTCATTCTTGTAAAAAAAAACAATATTCCTTAATCATTAGTCTATTAACCATTTGAGGTATGAAGATTCAAACTGTGTCATAAATCAAGAAAAATAGAGCACTAAAGTGAAACAATTCGGAATTAAATTGCATCAGGCATCCACCATACTTTCTCATCTCAAGACAATTGTCTAAAAAAAAAAGTTTAACTTTTGTACAATAACAATGTTAATTTTGCTTAAATCATCAGATTAGGATAATCTACCATAACAAATTAATTTAAAACTTATTTATATTGTCGATGTATATAAGTTAAATCCTTTTAAATATATTACATAAGCATTTGATACCAAGAAGAATAAAACTTTATAAAAGTTAAATCGTTTTATATATATCATCAGCATTTGGTACAACAAGTATAACTTCTGACTTATTAGAAGAGCATATTTGAATGAATAATTTGAACTTTTGAAGATAAGCGGTCCATTCAGAAGTTCTTATCCAATACTTCAGAAATTTGATTAGATTTAGAGATAAAGAAATAGTGATAATAATAAAATATTAGTAGTAAGATATAAACAAGAAAACAAGTTCACAGTAGGACTTGATTTGTACCCTTTAGGCCGGAACAGTCATCGGAAGTAGAAGGAGAGAACTGAACTTTTCTGCCATATTTGAAGAAACAGAATTATCATGGAGAGTGGTGGAACGGAAAAAAAGTTTTCACCTTCGACCAGAAATCTCAAATTTGACCTTATAACCTTTGCTAGTGAACTTTTACCCGATAGAAATACAGATTAGTCGAACCATTGGTCTTCAGATACTGAATGATTAAACCAAAAAGAAAAACATCGTTCTTACTTCACACTGATCAAGTAATTGGATAGTGTGGTGGAGCGGTACATACTTATTCATCTTTTTTATTTGAGCCTTGAAAATAAAAAACTTTGCTACAGAATCTTTTAGAGATAAGGGTCATAAATATACTTTAAATATTATTTTTGTTTTTGAATTTTCTATCTGAAATATAAGGTGTGGTGAGAGTTTCTTAACTAAACTATCACCAACTAGTTACCAAAATACATCACAACTATCAATTGTTCACTTTTCCTACTTCAACTATCGGATAGAAAAAGTGAATAAATGATAGTATATCGAACCTATGTCTATACGAATATGGATTAGTTGAATCACCGATCTTCAAATACTAAATAATTAAACATGAATGTTAAGAGTACCACGTCGAATATGGAATGAAAACATGAACTTCTTATATGGACTTGGATAATCCTCACCCTACAAGCTAGCTTTTGGGTTGAGTTAGGCCCAAGATCCACTATTCGCATGGTATCAGAGTCAGGCTTATTCCAATTTTTTGTTCACTGATGCTGGGCCCCCAAATTATATTATTCACGCTTCAGTTAACAAGATCTGAACATGCGGGGGAGTGTTAAGAGTCTCACATCGAATATGGAATGGAAACATTGACTTCTTATATGGACTTGGACAATCCTCACCCTACAAGCTAACTTTTGGGGTTGAGTTAGGCCCAAGATCCATTCTTCGCATGTTAAGAGTCTCACATCGGATATGGAATGGGAACATGGACTTCTTATATGGACTTTGACAATCGAGGATTGTCCAAGTCCATATAAGAAATTCGTGTTTCCATTTCATATCCGATGTGAGACTCTTAACAAGGAAAAAAGGAAACATCTTTCTTTTGTTGATCTATGATTACTACTATAAATCATGGAGAAAAAAAATTATATGTACAGAGAATTACAACCTAGATTTTTCAGCTACTCCATGACAGGATTTTTCTGAGAAAAAAAAATTGGAACAGGGGAAGGAGGAGAAGAAGAAAAAGCGTATATGCACATAACAGATACTACCAAAAATCAGTGAAGCTCCATTTTGTGTAAGAAATATATACAGCCGTACATGCCAAATATATTTAATTAACACAGATGACAATAACAAACATTAAAGGGGAGCGTTCGAGTAACCAGTAAAGTTGCTGTCATTTGACCGGAAGGTCATGAGTCCAAGCAGTGTTCTTGCAGAAATGTGAGTTAATGCTACACCCTTGTGGTCCGGCCCTTCTCCGGACCCCGCGTATAACAAGAGCTTAATGCATCGGGCATTTTTTTTTTTAAAGATGACAATAACAAACATTAAGAAGAAGAAGTGAGACTGACAAGTGAGATGCAGCAGCTTTTCATGAGCTCCTTCCATGGTAACGTACGCCTGAAAAGTTGGAGAGCCGTTATCTCTTCTTTTATTGAGTGAACTATGGACACCCCTATTATAACTTATAGAAGCATAAAGACAAAAATCCGCAAGGATAGCCAAGTTGGTGTAGCAGTAGAGCGCGAGACCGCAAAGTCACGAGTTCGATCCCCTGTATAAACCTTGTTGGTTGAGCCTGTCACACATGACTTGTCAAGTGTGGTTAATCGGCTGACGTGGTTTACAGGCTATTGCGTCAGTCCGGGATTTACCCTGTGCGCACTCGAAATAGTAGCGGCTGCGGGTTCCTTCGTCAACAAAAAAAAAAAAAAGCATAAAGACAAAAGTTTATTATAAGTATACTAACATTTCTTTTTCTACATTTCGCTCACCTAATATATTCTATTGCTTTTATTGGCACCATTAACAATGGTAATGGAATGAATGAGTAATTTTTTTTATGATTGGAGTCTTGAAAAATGAAAAAATCATTTTATGATAAGCCTTTTCCCTCAAGTAGGTCTTATGCAACTTAAATTCACATTAATCACTACCTGAAAAGAATAAAAATATTATGATTTTTGTGCACTCTGCTCTTTTCTTTTCCTTTTCTTATTTTAATAATTTGTTATTTAGTGTGTGCATCATTGTATTATATTCTTTCATACTCAATACATATAATATAATTCGAATTTTGAGAATCAAATAAGAAATTTTTTAATTACAGTTTATTTGTATCCCTTTAAATATTTTAAACTGGTAATTCTTGTAACTTATAGTATTTTTTATTTAATTTCTTAATATATAAATTATTTTTCAAATACACGCAAAAAAAAATTAACTCTCAAATTCAAACTATGTCATATAATTGGAGATAGAGGGAGTATGTGCTATTAATATATGTGATTTATTCTATTTTTGATATTTTCGTATAAGATATGCCCTCATAACCCCATTTACTTAAATTTGTACCCTACGGTTTGCAAAATCACTGAATATCTTTTTTTGAGATCTTCTAATTCACCTTGCTGACTTCTTCAGCTTTACGAATCTCTATAAAAATTTAATTCAAGAATGGCATAAGCTTATTATTACTCACAAAAAATCACACCTAATATCCTTCTATTCATAGGTAAGTGATCTCCTTAAAGGCAAATTTTACCAGTATTCAACTAAGAAATCCCTGGTAATACATACTTTTTACGTTTCAAAATATTTTTCTTACTTTTTTTTAGTCTATTTTAAAAAAAAATGTCTTTCTTTTTTTGACAAAATTTTTAGTCAACTTTCCACATGACATATTAAAGACCACAAGATTAAAAAATATTTTATTACATTCTATATATTATTAATTAATAACCAAATAATTCAAAAGTCTTTTTTATTTTCTTAAACTTCATGCTAAATCTAAACCAGACACAAATATTTTGAAATAGAGGGAATATTATGTTACTAAAAGAGAAAGTTATGGATAATGCAGAGCGAGAATAGAGAGAAGCAAATGTTATTATAGTCCAGTAATTGTAGACGTGAAGATATTGTCATAAACTGCCCTTAATAATATATCCGTGTCCCAATTTATAAGACACATTTTTCTTTTTTGTTAGTCCAAAAAAGAATGACACATTTCATTATTTGATAATAATTTGACTTTAAACTTTATCTTTTACGCTTAACGAAATGATCTATAACAACATAAATATCTTTGACTTGTTTTTGGACCACAAAATTCAAAAGTCTTCATTTATTTCTTAAAATTAATGTCTAATCAAACTACATCATATAAATTGGGACGGAGGGAGTAATTCCTATTTTTCTCCTTAAAAAATGGAACGTTGGATGATGTGTAAATAAGAAAAATAGTGCATAAATACATCATCGGACAAATCATAAATTAATTAAGGATAAGGACCAAATTATTAAGAAAAAAAGGATGAATACATTAGTACAAACATTTAGGGGCCGTTTGGTTACATGGATTAGGGGAATTATCCAAGTATAAAATTTAAGATTAAATTTATCATGCGTTTGGTTGTACATATTAGCTAAAATCACGATAAAATTTATATCGAAATCATATAATTATCTTATAACGTATACAAGGTGGAATTGTCTATCCCGATTATAATCCTAAAATTATATTTATGAGATAACCTTATTTTGAACAACGAATAAAACAAAAAAGTTTTAATTGCAGGCAAATAAAAAGAACAAAACAAAGAATAAAGTACAAACTAAAAAGTGCCATGGATGTAAAATAGAAAGAGCATGGGAATAAGAAGAAAGAAAACAAAGAAACAAATTGTAAACAGAATATTTTGTCCGTCTTTTTAGCAGAAAAAAAGGAATCTTTGGAGAGGAATAGCTCAGTTGTGAGTGGACAAAAGTTCAACTCACAATTCAGTGTTGGCTAGAAATTTCTTGAAATCGGAGTAAACTCCAAAAAACAGAGTTGATTTACACAAATTTTCCTTTTCAATTTATTATTTAGATTTTATTTTTATTTTTAAAAATTATTTAAATATATCTATGAGGAATCACCCTTTCCGACAAAGTTAAATTTAAGTCTATTATTTATTCATATATTGCTCATCCTTATAGACAAAATATTAGATTGTAGTCTAACTTTTGTAACTATATTTTTTTAAATTTTAGATCGTGGTGTAACGTTTTCTCATAAAATTTTCAATTTGCTCAAAAAGAATCGTTTGGCCTTAATTTTAAAAGTTGATAAATGATTAAAAAAATAATCTCTACTAAACAACTATTCCAAAAAGGACAATCAGATTTTTTTTTAAGAAATAGGTGGTCACAACTCACAAGTAACCGCTCCACTTTTTTCCGAGTGTGACTTGTCATTAATAGTTGGATTAGCAATACATTTTGATACGTTTCAATTATGTCACACCGATTGTTGGTGTGACACTGAAAAACACAGTAGTTTTTTCAAACAGTGGATGCATTCAACATTTTTTCTCTTGTTTTTGCTGTCCAATTTCTCTTAATATCTTAATTGATACGTATCTCTTTTAAACATTTCTCTAACTATGAAGCGGCTATGACTTATCAAAGGTAAAATAGATATTACATAAAATAAAAGGGAAAGAATGTCTATTGTTCAAAGTCGAAGAGATAGTTTAATTTTTAAAGCAAAATTGGGAATATAAATGATTTTCACTCCTGGCCAAAATGATCCTTAAGATATGTTCCCTCCGTCTTATTTTAATTGACATTATTCTCTAATTAATTCCTTTGATAAATAACACTTGAAAGGAGAGAGGGTAGTGCAGTAACATGTGTAATTAATTATTCCAAGTTGCCAGCTCTGTTCTTTTGTAATATTTGAAGTTATTCCATTTTTCCAGCCATTGTATCTTTGTCAATTCATATCTCGTTGCTAGCAATCATTTTGTTTTTGTCCTTGTTGTTAATGGAGTTAGCGTGAAATCTGCATGTATCCAAAATTTTAAGAAAGCAAGTTCAAATTTATCCCTCAACCGTGAACTATAGTTTGAAATTATCCTAAGCTTATTGTTCTGTTAAGGTCAAAGGAAAAAATCGAGACTATTTCATAATAATGGGGACGATGTTAGATTAAATTTTTTACTAATAATTAAACCACTCGATTTCAAATACTCCGTATGTCCCAATTTATATGACAAAATTCAGATTTCGAGAATCAAACATTTTTATTTTGATCGTATATTTAAATATACAATCTTTAATTATTATTTTTTTAAATTACATATTAAAAAACTACAGAAAAAGTAATACAACTCGTAAGAATTAATAGTTTAAATTATTTAAAAGACATACAAATAAATTGTAATAAAAAATTACTTATACGAATCTTGAAATGTGAACTATATAATTGGGACTGAGGGAGTAATACATGCCCAATACATCAACTTTACGGCTTTGACATCGGCGGGTCAGTGCAGTTAATTTCGCATTAAACGACCTATATTCCTTTTAATTTGTCATTTTTTTCCAATTTGGACATGTTAAGAGTCCACATCGGATATGGAACGTGAACATGAACTTGGACAATCCTCACCCTACAAGCTAGCTTTTGGGGTTGAGTTAGGCCCAAGATCCATTATTTACATGATATCAGAGCCAAACCCATTGCAATTCTTTGTTCACCGATATTTGGCCCCCAAATTATATTATCTACCCTCCAGTTAACAAGGTCTGGGCGTGCGGGGAGTGTTAAGAGTCCCACATCGGATATGGAATGTGAACATGAACTCGTGAACTTGGACAATCTTCACCCTACAAGCTAGCTTTTGGAGTTGTGTTAGGCTCAAGATCAATTCTTTACCGAAAATAGATGTTTTGTTAAAATATGGTCATCACTTAACAGTTTTAGACCCAAAATCTCAAATTCAATAAATTTTATACGTAATATAGATATAACATGAGAATTACTAAAATCTTAAACTTGAAAGTACATCCATGTTTAATTATTCCAAACTTTGAATGCAGTTTTACGAAAAGATTTTAAATAAAGCAAGTTGTCAGTTGTGTTGCTAGCTTGTGAAGAGTTTCATCGAGTGTGGATAACGTATGCTACTATTGTTTTTATTTATTGGTTTAGAAAGCATATAGTAGGAATGGATTTAATGAAGACATACGCAAGTTGGGCATCAATAAAGGCACTAGCAGGTGGGGTACGGAAAATGATATTTCGACTGCTACTTAAATGAGGTAAGCCATTCATATGAATGTTGAAAGGAACAAATAAATTCATTAAATAAATATTAAAAAATTTGGAGAGAGTATAATATCTGTCAAATATAAATACAACTTCTTCTTTATCTTTTTTATATAATATTATTTATATTGATTAAAAATCTATATTATATTTATTTATTTATTTATTTAAAAAAATTAACTTAATTAAAGTCTTTAATACAAAGATATTGAAAATTATTTCTTTGTTAAATAATGCTAATGGAGTAGTATATGAATATCAATATTTTCTCTTTTATTTTTGAAAATTATCATTCTAAAAACATTTTTTGAAAAGATTGCTCAAGTATAATTTGTTTGTCAAATACTGAAAACACTTCTCAGATGAATTGATCAAATGTATAATGTTTATGTTAAAAAATATTTCTATAAAAAGCTATTTTGAAAAAAATTGCTTCTTAAAATATCTTTAAAAGTTTGGCCAAATACACTCTACAACACATCATCCTGCAAGTCCCTTCATTTCCTCCGCCTTACACTGATTGAAAGATGAATAGTACTACATGCGTCTCAATTTATGTGACACCATTTGACTTGACACATAATTTAAGAAAGAAAAAGAAAGACTTTTGAAATGTGTGGTCCAAAACAAGTCTTATATAAGTGTGTGGTTGTAAATCATCTCAAAAAGTTAAAATTATTTTTAAATATAGAAATGTAACATTATTTTTGGGACAGATAAAAAAAATGGTGTCACATAAATTGAGACGTAGCTGTTTATTTTGAAAACAAATTTTATTTACTGTAGAATATTTGTCCCCACTTCTTTTGACAAAAACACAAATCAAAACAAAAATGCTTATAGTAATACTTTAACTCTAGTGTTAAAGTTAAACTGATGCAAAAATATGAGTATATTTTACTGGAGTTATTACTCAATTTTATTTATCCGTCACACAAAGTCACTAAATAACTTGTTGTAAGTTGTAACCAAAAAATTCCTCAGCTTGGCAACGTGTTTCCTCCTAATAATATTTTTAATGATATTTAAACTAAATGACATTTAAAATAATAACTTACACAATTATTTAAGTAAATGTTCATTATAAAAATAAATTAATATGATAAATAAAACATAGGTAATCATACGTAAAATTAATCAGTTCAACTAATATCATCAATAAAGAAAAGATCTAAGGGAGGAAAAAATATGGAAATGACAGTTCCATGGGTCCCAAGTACGCAAGAATTGAATCTTGAGAAGATTCTAATGTTTCTTTTTTCAGTTAGAAAAGGATTCTAAGGTGAAATTTGCAAATTGTGTTGATTGGTTGTAAGTTCCGTAAACGATAAAGTACACGGTATATTGACATGTCACATGTCACATGTCACATGTCAAAAGCCTCCCACTCCTTGGCCGGAAACAATTTATATGATGACAGATTAAAATATAATTAAACCTAGCACAAAAATATTATTGATTGATTATGTATGAATTCAATACAAGTACTTCTTATGCCCTAGTTTATGTGGTATCATTTGAATTTCGAAAGTTAAATTTTTTAATTTTGATCATAAATTTGGATATAGGATTTTTAAGTTTTTAAACGACATACTCCCTCCATCCCAAATTACTTGTAATATTTTATTTTCCGGGAGTCAAACTACTTGAATTTTAAACGATATTTTAAGATGTATTTTTCACCATATTGATATAAGAAAAATTATCACGTGTAGTACTTTTCGTGCAGTTTTTGGTATCTAAATTTTAATTTTAAAATATTAAATTAATTTTATCCAATTTAGCTCCGGAAATTGATCAAATTGACTCTCGAGAAGCGAAACATGACAACTATTATAGAACGAAGAAAATATAAATTAAAAACTGCAGACAAACTTATTTGACTCTCGAAATTTAAAAAAATTCATAGAAATTGAGCATGATAGAGGGTATTTTTCCAGATGTAAATAGAAACAGAAAGAGATTATAAAAAGAAAGAGAGATAAACGGAACAAAAGATTCCCAAATATATGGCAAGTTGAAGTTTATCAAGTGTAGAGATGATGGAAAGAAGGAAAAAGATATCACTGATATGTTATATTTTATTGTATAAAAAATACTAAACTATTTTTATAACAAAAAGTTGCTCATTAATTCCTAAATATTTTTTGTAATAAAAAAATTACTTAACTTTGTCGAAGTATTGCATAAATTCACTAAGTGAAAACAAATGAGATATTTTTTTGTGATACTTAGATAAAATTAATTGACTTTTTGATTAAATTCTTTTTAATTATTTTCGTGATACTTAAATAAAATTGAATTACTGTTATAAAAAATAATTTAGTAACTTTAATACAAAAGTCTCAATAAACATCCATCAACTTACCTCTATGTTACTTCTTCAAAAGTTTAAGTACGTTATAAAATTGCCTTACTTTAAAGATATGCACTTATTGAGTATCTTGTGGGCAATGTATACTTGTTTGGAAAATCATCGTCATGGATAAAATTTTCATAGTATGAATCAATTAACGACTAATAAAAACAAGTTTCCTTTGATTCTTTTCTTTCTTTAAAGAATCTTCAGGAAGTAGGTGGGGGGACAAGTGGGGTTTGAAAAAGAAATAACTTTGACAAAACAGGATGAACACTTTACTACGGATGTGAATCATGTGGACACCAACGAATCCACGATTCACAAACAAATACACTTAATAAGGAAATAATTGCCCAATGCCCAAAAGTTCAAATCACTACAATTAACATCAAATGAAGCAAACTTTGTTTTGCAGCTGGTTTGCGCGCATCTCAATCAATTTTATGAACTATCTACCATCTTCATCAACAATAAATATCAAGTAACTTTATCTATCAAGACTAAGATGGATGAAATGAAATCTTCTAGTATTTTTATCTCTGCTGAGATTTGTAACTGAAATATCATGATTCTAATCTCACTTAATTAACCACTAGACCACCCCTGCACATAAAATAAAGCAAACTTCTCCAGCTGAAACCCTTGGAGAATAATAGCCAGCTCATCTATGCCACATCGCCAAATTAAACCAGCACTTTCCGTAGCATCAAAGATTAAATTGAAATGTCTGATTTTAAAAAATCATATTTGACACATGACCTCCAATTAGAGGTCCACATCACCAAATTAAACCAACCCAAATAATATTAAAACCCATCCTAAATAAAATTAAAAACTGACCCAGACCCGACTCACTCAAAACCCGTTTAACCCAAATCCCTATTCTTATTTTTCTCATCACATTATATGATCCAAACAAAAATCAGTTAGTAAGAAATGCTTATGTTAGATTGAAAATTAGCTACTTCTCCAAAAGAATATGAATACCATCCATTAGCTACTTGCTAGACAATCCATTAGCTACTTGTCAGACCATCCATTAGATAGAAAAATCAATACACTTAATACCAATCTTAATAGTGTATATAAAGTTAACTGTCAGACCATCCATTAGCTATTGCTCTAAAAGGATTCATATAGTATATGAAGTTTATAATTCTCACTTTTATACATGGATCATGCTTCTTTACTTTCCATTAGGTTAAATCTAAAGTAGCTACTGATTTTTTGTTCTGATAGTATAATGTGACGAAGGAAATAAGAATAGGAATTTTGCTTAAAAGGGTTTTGGATGAGTCGGGTCTCAATTTTATTTGGGACAGATTTTAGTTATATTTGGGCTGATTTAATTTGGCGACGTGAACCTCTAATTGGAGGCCACATATCAAATTTGGTTTTTTGAAAATCAACTATTTAAGTTGTTAACGGAAAGTGGCATGGATGATCTATTTCGGTCACGATGATGACATAAATAAGCTCAGCTATTGACAAGTGATATAAATAGGCCATTTCGAAAAATTCGATGACATATTTTGAGTTTTGCCTTTCCCATGTATTTATGATCCACACAACCACTCGAGCCCATTCTGCCCATTTAATACGGGATGGCCCTACAAATTTGACCCAGTAAACACCCCAAGTCTTCACCAATTTCGTGCCCATTTAATAAGAATGGCCCATTTTCTCATATTCATTAAGGAACTTGATCAGTTGAGGTTCTACCTGAGCACCGGCCCAATATGACCATCTTTAAAATGTTTTTGAAGGTGTTAAATATTTTATGGTAAACTAGCATTTTTTAGTTTTAGTTTCTATTTTAGAAGACAAAGATGCACTAATTTGTAAGGACTATAATAAAGTTTGCTATACTACCTTAGCCTGCAAGAAGCATATGAGATAGGAACGCAAAAGCTCATTCGAAAAATTCAATGGTAAAATGGCTCATGGCTCCTTTTTATCAAAGCATATGAGTTATTTTTTGGGATATCAGTGACCAGATCCGCACATGCCATGTTCTTGTGTCAACGTAAGTATGCAGAGAAAATCATCTACAGGGATAAAATGGAAAATTATAAGATCATGCCCACTTTCGTCGACTCCAAGTCCAAACTCAGTGCGGATGACGGGGATTATAGGAGTCTCGCATGTGCTCTTCAGTATCTCACCTTCACTCGGCCTGATATTGCATATGCGGTTCAGCAGGTGTGCTTGTTCATGCACGCTCATAGGGAGCCTCACTTTACAACTCTTAAGCGTATCATTCGGTACGTGAAGGGCACTATTGACTATGGACTTCATTTATATCCCTCCGCACCGACTAGATTGCTCTCCTACACAGACACAGATTGGGCAGGCTGTCAAGACACACGTCGCTCTACATCCGGCTATTGTGTATTTTTGGGGTATAATATTATATCGTGGTCTGCCAAGTGGCAAGCCACGCTTTCTCGTTCGAGTGCAAAAACAAAATATCGAGGCGTTGCGAATGTTGTTGCCGAGCTATGTTGGCTCCAAAATCTCCTTATTGAGCTTCATTGTCCCATACGTAAGGCATATTTAGTTTACTGTGATAACATATTTGCTGTCTACTTTTCTCATAACCCGGTTCAGCATTAGCGAATCAAGCATATTGAGATAGATATTCACTTTGTTCGTGAGAAGGTTGCAATGGGTCACGTTAGAGTGTTGCATGTTCCTTCTTCGTATCAGTACACAGATATCTTCACAAAGGGGCTTCATCGACAACTATTCCTTGACTTCAGATTCAGTCTCAGCGTCCGGCCTCCTCCACTCCGACTAAGGGGGTGTGATAGTGAATATATTTCATATATATTCACAATATATTCTGTAATTAATATTTAATGTAATTAATGTAAAATATAAATCTTAATTCTATTAGGATTACAATTGTATACTCTATATATATCACATTAATAAGATAACTCCGTCAAGGAGATTTACACTATTCTACACTCAATAGTGGACAAATAAAAGTGAACGGATGGAATACTTAATTACTTATGATTAACTCAAATTTGCAAATAGTATCAAAAAGCTATCATGACAGTGAGAAACCAAACTTAGGAAAAACAGTACTACACAAACTGACCTTGAACACTTCTTAACTTCACACAACTCCCCCCTAAAAGAATATATCAACATCACAAGACGTTTTTCATGCGACACAAAATCTGGGTTTTGGTTTCAATTTTTTTCTTCGGGTTGTTACTTATTAGGGTCGGGTAGGTGAGTTAAACGGGTTTCACAATTTTGGGTGTGAAAATAGACCAGTCATGTGATATGTGGCATGCCACTTAAGTAATACTATTATTTTTTAAAAAATAAGATATATATTACTTTTTTCGTTCATTTTTACTTGTCACACCCCTTAATGAGCCATAATAGAGTGATAATGTTACTATATCACCCTTTGAATATAATAAATTTAATGCTTTGAGAAATGCATTAAAAATTATTATAGTTAATAATAAGGGTAAATTAGTAACTAAAGGGCCGTTTGGTAGAGTGTATAAAGAATAATGCTGAATAGGGTGTATTAGTAATGGTGACATTAGTTATGCAGAGATTATTTTTTATCCGCCGTTTGGTTTGGTGTATTTGAAATAACATGCATTGCATAATTTCTAAAAATAATTAGTTGTTTACTGTTAGGATAATTATGAAATCATTCCATAATTATCCCAATCATATCATTCCCAATTATATCATGTCATTGTAATTGTAATTAGTATCATGTAATTTAGGATGATTATGATATGATTAGATAGGTCTTCCTTAATATTAACCTTAGAATGATATTGTACAATTGTATATATATATATTTCAATCTTGGAATAAAATAACTTAGGAAATTAACTTCCTTCATGGTATCAAGAGCCACATATTAACTTTGCCCACCCTCATCTTCTCGGCCTACCCCCCCCCCCCCCCCCCAATAATTCTTTTCGGCCAACACAAAAAGGGTTTCTTTACAAACCCTAAAACATAAACTAACCCTAAACCACCGACGGCTAACCCTAAAATCGCTCTTAATTCGGTTTATTTTCTTCTTTTCTTCCAAATCCTAGACAACCACATACCCTAAAAACACTCTTCTCTCTTTCAACCCTAGCCGCCACACCACTTCCGGTTTAGGGTTCTTCCACCAATCCCAAAATATTTTTTTTTGAGTAGAATAAAAAATCATAATTTTTCAGTAATAAGTATAATAGACTAATACTTGAATGTTCATCCATAAAATTTTCTTGTATCAGCATTCCCACTTGTAGTTTCACAAGATGAGACAGTACTCCTCCAAGCTCTTATTTTTCCTCGATTATGATGTGGTTTCAAGGATATTTTGAGGAAAAAAACTTAACAATATGTGACAGGCATAACAACTCGAACTGCAAACATATATGTTGGAAGTGAATGTCATCATCTCTTCGAACTATTATTGAAGATTGCAAATATATATTGATAAGTGAACAAAGTCATTATGTATAAAACATATTTAAAGGGAGACAAATTAGAACAATGTACAAATTTTCTAGCCAACCAGGGACACAAACAAGCAGAATTAAGATTTATTAATATGTCTACGAAGTTACGCCCAAGGAAACAAAATTTATTCTCCTGACTGATTAATTTAAGTCATGTGTAGCTTTTAAGTCTTTACTTATCATTTTTTTCATGGCTTCGTTACTGCTGCTATTTCTTTTTCCTGATAGCTGTAATTTACTTTTCTTTAACCGGTGGTGTATCGAAAAAACACCTCTCTACTTCCATAAGGATAAGGTCTGCATACACTCTACCCTCCTCAGACCCTATCTTATGAGACTTCACAAGATATGTTGTTGTAGTAGCATATGTACCAAAAAAATAAAAATAAAAATTCTAATATTAGTAGCACTTTTTACGTCTTTTTGATAATGATTTGAAGGTATACTTTAGAAGTTAAAACATAAAACCAGAACCTCACCTATCAGGTGAACCCAAAAAAAACCCCACAACAACAACAACAACAACATCAACACCAACAACGTACCTAGCGAAACCCACAATATGGGGTCTGGGGAGGGTAGAGTGTACACAGACCTTACCTCTACCTTGGTACTAGAGCGGTTGTTTTCGAGAGACCAGCAGCTCAAGATAAAGCACAAGCCCAAGCAAAGTACGACAAACAAAGTACGTAAGTCATGATAGCGAATATAATACTCTTATGGATTACTCTTGATGCTACCGTTCTCCAGTGGATTTATTCCACTATTTCAGTCGACCTCTTACAGACGATCATTGAGCCGGACACTACGACTATGGCTACTTGGAATAATATTAACACCAGATGGACGGGGCACCAACTCCCACGTCTTATTATCAATAAGAGCATTATATTCGTCGGTCATAGTCATTTTTCAATTCGGGTCATTTAAAGCCGACACGGGGTTACGGGGTAGAGGGGATTTAAGAACATTAGAATTTAAATTAAAATGTCTTTTTGGTTTAAAAATACCCCGTTGACTACGAGTGACTGGTCTTTGACTCGATGGAGAATTAGGCGAATTTTGGGATATTTCGGGACACGATGCGGGTGGCGGCCAAAGCGATGGGCATCTTGGCCCATATTGAAAATCGGGCCTGAATCGACATATGAATCGCGCCAGATCGGACCGAAACAAGAATCGAATCTGGCAGGCGAATAGGCGACCCCATTTCTGGACCCAGAACTGAAGACGAGGATGGTACGGGAGGACCAGCGTGTAGTGGGCCCACTGGCGGATTTGGGGTGGGGGGGGGTGGGATACATTCGAAAACTGGTGAATAATATACGGGGATATATCATCATCCAAAAAATGATAACCTGGCACAGGAGTACGAACCTTAGAAAATGGAAATTGGGATTCATAAAAAATTATATCGCGACTAATGATGATTTTATTAGAAGATAAATCAAAACATTTGTAACCACGATGATTTGACGGATAACCCAAGAACACACACAGGGTAGACCGGGCTTGAAGTTTGTTGATGTTGGTGGATGGAAAGAGTGGATAACACAAGCATCCAAAGACCCTAAGATATGAATACAAATGAGTCTTATTATATAAAATTTGAAGGGGGGACGCATATGTCAAACCTTTGGAAGGAAGAATGTTAAGGAGATATGTAGCCATTTGTAGAGCATGATGCCAAAAGGACGGGGGTATGGAAGCATGAATCAATAAAGTCATTATGAATAATATCAAATGGCATTGAAGTATGAGAATTAGAGTCTACAAATGACAACTTAACAATTTTTTCTAATGAACAAGATTGACAATTCGGAGTACTATTCGTACCCTTACATGAAATAAATTTATTTGTATCCAAGGAAGACAAAATAGACGACCCTGGATGACCTAGACGAGCATGCCACAAGGAAGGAGCAAGGGATGCAAAAGTTGATGGCACGGCTTGACTTGAGAAACCAGAATGTGGTGTGATATGATAAAGATCTCCCCTACTATCACACTCATGAGAGGGCTCCTCGTCTTGAAATCCTTCACAGAAAACTTAAATGGATCAAATTCAATAGAAACAGAGTTATCAGTGGTGAATTTACGGACATACACCAAATTTTTAATCAATTTAGGGGTATGAAGGGTATTTTTCAAGACAAGGGGTGGGGGGAGACAAAGTTGTATGACCATAACCACGAATTAGAATTGAATTATCATTACCAATAATTATACCACGAGTACTGCTCAAATTGGAATAACATGAGAGAGTACCTTGGTCGGATGTCATGTGTGTAGTGGCGCCGGAGTCCATATACCAGTTAGAGTCCGGAGGATTCAATCCAAGTGTGTGCATCGCGGCTTCGATGTCGATAGGAGTGGGGCCTGCTGCATGATGGGCCTGCAGAGGCCGATGTCCAAGCAACCCTGCTTACTGCCTCGGCCTAGAGGGGTTACCGAAAGATGGCCACTGCATGTTGGGCCGAGAGATGGGCTGACCAGCCCACTGGCCTGCGACTGGATACGGTGGAACTGGGGACCAGTGGTTGTTGGGCCACTGCCCACTGGTCCAGGCCCACGGCCAGTTAGCCCAAGGCTGGGACCAGTTGAGCCGTGGCCCACTGCTGCTGGAGTTGGACCCGCTGCCGCTGTTAATACCGACGGAACCACCGCGTTTGCCGCCACAATTTTTCCGTTGTTTTTACAATTATTTTTGCCGCCACCGTGAGCACGGTTTTGGCCCGAATTATCAACAACCCCTGAAGAATTTGTGGAGGATGTCATCATGACTACGGGGCTCGCACCGGTAGCCACCTTCTTAGTCAAACCGGCCTCTTCCAAAGTAAGCATGGAGCGGGCTTGATAAAAAGCGGGAATCGGGTTACTTTGACGAAAGAGAGTCCCAACGCCATTATAGGCCTCAGACAGGTCGGAAACCAATTATAGAACCATACGATTATTTATCACAGGTGCGCCAACATTACGGAGTTGGTCTGCCAACTTCTTGAGTCTCTTGCAATATGCAGAAACGTTCGAAAATTCTTCCAGGCGGACTTGAGAGAATTCTTGCTCGAGGGTGACAACATGTGAATGTTGGTTATCTTGAAATATATCACGTAATCTATTTCAAATAGCCATAGCCGTAGTGTCCGGCTCAATGATCGTCTGTAAGAGGTCGACTGAAATAGTGGAATAAATCCACTGGAGAACGGTAGTATCAAGAGTAATCCATAACTGAGGATCCTCCGCATGAATAGGGGCAGTGGGAGGAATTATGTGATGGATGACTTGATGGGAGATAGCGTGAATTTTAAATAATTCTGCCCACGTCGCATATTGGACGTTTTCCATCTCAAGAACAATAGGGATGTTGTTCTTGATGTTAGAAACAATGAGGGCAGAATGAAATGTGTTCCTTGACATAACGAAAGAACAAAAAGATTGGAGGGAAAATTTGGGAGGAATGGAGGTAAAATTTTAACACGAATTCCGGTGAAGGGGGACAGAAATCAAGGCAGGTTTGGCCGAGAAATGGCACAAAAACCGAGAGCAATATTTAGAGAACAAAAGCGAAAGCAATTTAGACCTGGTCTCTTGATACCATGAAAGAAATAACCCCTTGATTATTTTCATTAATGAAAAAAATATATACAATATACAATTTTCCATCATAGGAAACCTATTCCTATTCTAATACCAAAACTCTATTCTAGTAGTACACGACTCCTATCATTATGGTAAGTGTACAATACTAATTAATATAATATTTACTCTAAAATACTACAACAATATTTATTACAACACAGCCCAAACCGTGGGCTGCCAACTATACATACCCGAGGCTTCATATACCAAATATACATCTGATATACACATGTATATCGTGTATATCAGATGTATATTTAACAGTAAATAAGACAAACAAGATACACATAGTAGCATAAATCGAACGACAATGGACTATAAGGCAATATTGTGCCTACTAGTATGATAGGCTAAGTGAGCCTACAATAATAATACTACAACTACCAGTTTGTAAGCGTATGTAGGACTACGTTGGAATACCTACTGCCCTTCTACCCTAATATGTGTCCTCCATAACCCCCTATCTAAGGTCATGTCCTCGGTGAGTTGCACCTGCGCCACATCCCGTCTAATAACCTCTCCCCAATACTTCATCGACCTACCTCTACCCATCTTGTACCTGTCCATATCCAACCTCTCACACACCTGCACTGGGGCATTTGTGTCTCTTCTCTGCACGTGCCCGAACCATCTCAATCTAGCTTTCCGCATCTTATCCTCCACCGAGGCCACTTCTACTTTGTCCCGGATATCATCATTTCTAATTTTATCCCTCCTTGTATGCCCATACATCCATCTCCGCATCCTCATCTCCACAACTTTCATCTTTTGGGTGTGCGAACTCTTGACCGGCCAAAACTCTGCCCCATACAACATAGTCGGTCTAACCACCACCCTATAAAACTTGCCTTTAAGTTTTGGTGGCATCTTTTTATCGCACAAGACTCCAGATGCGATCCTCCATTTAATCCACCCTGCCCCAATACGATGTGCGACATCGTCATCAATCTCTCAATTCTCTTGGATAATAGACCCGATGTACTTAAATCTCCCTATTTTTGGAATAACCTGAGTACCAAGCCTCACCTTTACACCTATCTCAAGGTCGCTCCCGTCACTGAACTTGCACTCCAACTATTCTGTCTTGGTCCTACTCAGTCTGAACCCTTTAGACTCCAGAGTTTGTCTCCAAACCTCCAGTTTAGTGTTCATTCCGCTGTGAGTCTCATCAATCAGTACTATGTCATTTGCGAATAACATACATCATGACACCTCCCATTAGATTTGTCGCGTCAGTCCATCCATCACCAAGGAAAATATGAATGGGTTAAGAGATGATCCCTGGTGCAACCCCATCATCACTGGGAAGTGCTCTGAGTCTCCTCCTACTGTCCGTACCCTAGTCTTGGCTCCATCATACATATCCTTGATTGCCTTAGTATATGCCACATGTACACCTCTAACCTCCAACCTCCAAATATCTCCATAGAACCTCCCTAGGGACTTTGTCGTATGCCTTCTCGAGGTCGATGAAAACTATATGTAGGTCTCTCTTCCTCTGCTTATACTGCTCCACCAACCTCATAATAAGATGAATAACTACTGTAGTCGAACACCCCGACATGAATCCAAATGAATTCTCGAAGATAGACACGCATCTTCTCACCCTCATCTCTACAACTCTTTCCCAAACTTTCATAGTGTGACCTAGAAGCTTGATACCTTGAAACTATGGATATCACATTTGTTCTTGTACAAAGGAATCATTGTACTCCACCTCCATTCTTCGCGCATCCTCGCCGTCTTAAGAATGACGTTAAACAACTCCGTCAGCCACTCCAAACCTGTCCTACTTGTGCTCTTCTAAAATTCAACTGGATCTTGTCAGGCCCGGTCGCTCGTCCCCTGCGCATCATGCGAACAACACCTTGAACCTCATCAACCTTAATGTTTTCATAATACCCAAAATCCGAGTACCTACTAGAGTGCTCCAGTTCCTCCACCAGTACTTTTCCATCCTCATCCTTGATGCACCTCACGTGATCCAAGTCTCGAGCCCTCCTCTCCCTCACATTGGATAGTCTGTACAACTTCTTATCCCCGCCATTTTCCTCTAATTCCACATATATACGTTCAAAAGGCGTCGTTTTCGCCGCCGTAACCGCTAGCTTCGCCTCTTTCCGCGCCATCTTATATAATTCCCTATTCATCAACTTCTCCACCTCATCCTTGCTTTCTACCAATTTTGCATACGCCATTTTTTTTTGCTTCCACCTTCTCTTGAATTTTACCATTCCACCACCAGTCCCCTCGATGCTCCCCACAACTACCCCGCGAGACTCGTAGCATTTCTCTAAAAACCTCCTGAATGCAACTGGTTGTCTTGTCCCACATACCAATCGCATCCCCACTACTCCCACAAGCCCCCTTAGCCATCAACCTCTCCCCTATCTCATTTGCACTAGCCATGGTCAAACTCCCCCATTTGATTCTTAACATGTCATCCACGACCCTCTTCTTCTTCTCCATCTTGATCTCCAAATTCATCACCAAAAGCTTATGTCGGGTTGTAAGATCCTCCTTCGGAATAACCTTGCAGTCTTTATAAAGACCTTTGTCAACCTTCCTAAGGATCAAAAAGTCTATCTGAGTCTTAGCCACCGAACTACAGAAAGTCACCAAATGCTCCTCATTCTCCAGGAACCTCGAATTAGCTATCAACATTCCAAAACGCTCTAGCAAACTTCAAAAGTGATACGCCTCTCCCGTTCCTGTCCCCGAGACCAAAACTCCCATGCACGTCGTCAAAACCCCCGAAAGTGGCCCGATATGTCCATTGAAATCCCCTTCGATAAATAACTTCTCAGTGGATGGTATACCATCTACCACTTCGTCTAAATCTTCTCAAAAATGCCTCTTCTCCTCTTCGTTCAAGCCCGCCTGCGGCGCATACACACTAATAATGTTCATAGTGCACCCTCCAACTACCAACTTAATCGACATCATCCTGTCATTAACCCTCCTAACCTTTACCACCTGATCCCTTAGCTCGTTGTCTACCAAAATGTCTGCCCCATTCCTATACTTTGACCTACCCGAGAACCATAGCTTATACTCATCTACATCCTTAGCCTTAGGTTCTACCCATTTGGTCTCCTGGACACAAGCTATCTTAATCTCCCTCTTCTTATGAATCTTAACTAGCTCTATGGACTTTTCCGTTAAAGTTCCAATATTCCAAGACCCTATTTTCAGCCTAGCATTACCCTTACCCCACTTACCCCCCTAACCCTCCCCTCCGTTCCTGACCGAGAACACGACCCTAGTCTACTATCATTCACCAACGCCACAAGAGAAAAAAAATACTAGTCAAAGGTTAACGTAAACACACACATGGGAACCAACACTAAAGCACAAGTTAGCAAGAATCTAGAGGTAAGTCAGGCTAGTACAAACCAAAATGATAAAGCAAAGGACAAGAATAATAAAGGCAAGAATGTAAAGTCAAGATTCAATAAAATGCCACACGCAAGAAATTAATTACAAGGATAAGGATAAATATTGAGTACGGGTAACTGGAGGTACCAACTCCAGCTTGTACGTCGTGGCAGAAACAAGAGTTACGAAACATGAGTATTGAAACAATACAATTCCAAAAATGCAGCAGAATACGAAAGCAAAATGCTAAAACAACAATAAAGGCTATACAAGCAATACCAAGAATTTCTAAAACACAACAAAAGGAGGAAAACAAAAACGTGACACCCAACAGATTACCAAAATCAGTCTACCAAACTCAATAACTCGCACAAGAAATTAGGAAGAAACAAGACAGATACAACCCACAAAATGGAGTTCAACAATCGCTAACCAAAAAGAAGAAATAAAAAGGAAAGAGGGAACAATAGAACATGGTCAGCGGCGAGAAGATGTCGCTGAAAACCGAGTTTCGCCCGGAGAACCGTTGATTCCAACCCGTGGCAGGATGATACTTGGGTAGATCCGATACGTTCTGGTCACCGGTTCGCCGACAGTGGTCGAGTGGACGGTCGCGATAAGAGGGTCAAGTGACCGTTAGTGCGGAGAGAGAAAGGTAGCGTAGAGAGAGAAAGTAAGCAAAGAAGCTTTCAAATACAAAAAATCAATTTATTAGGATGGAAGGTGGATGAGGTTAAGACGTTCTCAAACTTCTCCTTGGAGGCAATCACTGTCAGTGCATTGAATACAAATAAAGCAACAGACCTTGTTAGGTGGTTTAGAATGAAACTGAAAAGAGATCTTAAGGTTGTAAATAAAAAAAATCAAATGCTAAGCACCGACTAAGATATATAGTGAGATCTACTAGTAATAAGAAACAAGTTTTAAAAAATGCTTTTAAACAGTACGGAAAATAGTAGATCTCACTATATATCTTAGTCAAATATATGGAGATACCGACTATTTTTCCTACTGTTTAAAATCATTTTTTAAAACTTGTTTCTTATTACTAGTAGATCTCACTATATATCTTAGTCAGTGCTTAGCAGTTGATTTTTTTGATTTACAACCTTAAGATCTCTTTTCAGTTTCATTCTGAACCACCTAACAAGGTCTGTTGCTTTATTTGTACTCAATAGAGCAGATTACTCCCAAATTAAGTATGGAGTAATCATGGTAATTAAATGAGCTTATATGAATCGCATTAAGCTAATTATTACTCTACAACTATTTTTTATTCCAAGTGAACCTTGTTATCTTTAATCTCAATCTTAGAACATTTAAGGGGATGCAACTAGTCCAAGTCCAAATCTACCAAGAATTTTGTAACGGTAATTATTCGTTTATACATGTGTAGGTGGGACGAAGAAGGCTTAGTTGGCTTGCTTATTAATGCAATCATATGATTAAACTTCTCAAAACAAAAGGATAAAAATTAGTTCTGCAAATGATATCTCAATAACTAATTAATTGTCTATGTGGTAGAGACTAGAGTTCAATCAGCTAATCTAGTATTGTAGTAAGTTAGGGATGGTTCAATGCATAATATATTCCAATGAGATCCTTATTAGTAATACCTAACATATTCAAAACTATTTCCTCTCTAAGGAGCCTTTTCCATATTTTTTCTTTTTTAAATCGGGTATTTGGGTCAATTTACACGCACATTGACCATTTTATGGTGCTATCTCCTACTAACAAAAGTATCGGATAACTTTATCTATTAAAATTTGGACATAATCACCTAGTAATTTTTGTCTTTAGATTTTTTTCAATTTTTTTTAATTGTTTTATTAAAAATAAAACAGCCTTGGAGTAATTGGTAAAATTGTTGTCATGTGATCAGGAGGTCATGAGTTCAAGCCGTGAAAACAGTCTCTTGCAGAAATGTGAGGTAAGACTACGTACAATAGACCCTTGTGATTCAGCCCTTTCCCGAACCCCGCGCATAACGGGAGCTTAGTGCACCGAACTACCATTTTTATTTTTAATTGTTTTATTATTACTAATACTTTCCTTATTTAACTAACCTAACTATTATTATAGTGATAGAAAAAAAATCTCTATTTAATATCTTCGATGTATTGAGAGTAAATACATGGATTTGGTAATTTTAATTCAATTTTTTATATAAGAATGCGTACAATAAATTCTTGTGGTTCGGTTCTTCTTGAATCTCGCGCATAACGGGAGCTTAGTGTACCAGGTCTTTTTTAATTCATTTTTTTCCTAAGTTTAAACGCGTACGAAAATAATGTACTAGCAACTAAATGGAGGAAAAAAAAACGCAACCACCTAGAACCACAACCGCTGCTATCACGGTTGGTGCGAAAAGAAAGAGGGACAGAGACATACTTTCTGTATAAATCTGAAGCCAAAAATTAAACATAAAAGCATAGCTAACGGCACCCCCCCCCCTACCTGGGGATTTCCTTCTTCATCCTCTTCATTGCTTCAGATCTCTCCATACAGAGAGGGGGTTTCAACCAATTCTTCTCTGTCATACATATATACATACATTATACGTACATATAATGTATGTGAATACACAATCTCATTGCTGAGCTTTTATCTGCTGTTCTGTCCTATTTCAGCGCATTTCAGTTGTCGGTGATCTCAATATAATTATCTTATTGGGGGAAAATGGCGGCAGTTTCCGGTCCTCTGACACCTGGACAGGTACTAATGCTTTTATTGATCGTTTTGTTTTATAGTGATTAGTGATTACTATTTTTTAAGTTAATGAAGTTTAATTTTGGATTTGGATCCTTTAAAGACTTGAACTGTGGAAATGTGGGATTGTAGTAATAATTTTAGTAATAATTGTGAGTTCTTCTGCGTCGGATCTGTTTGAAGAGTTGAACGTAGGAAGTGTACAACTTCAAAGAAGTGTACTAGTTAAAATGATAAGAAGCTTGCTGGATTTTGATCTAAGGCATTGAGATGAGGAGTTTATTGAAATTTTGGAAATTCTGAGTTTTTATGTTATTATAGTGAAGAGTAGCACCATGTTATTGTTGGATTTTAGTAACTGACCGTAAACAAATGATTCATAATTGTCAACAAAGATGGACTCTGAAGCACGAATTGGCAGTTCATAATTACAGAAGAAAGCCAAACAAACAGCTTTTTTCGAACGGGAACATTTGTTCTTCCTTTTTTTTTTTCCTGCTTAGGGTGCTAGAAAATATATTAAAGTGGTTAAATTTTAAAGTTGTTTCCTTTGAGGTGGTTCCTTTTTGTTTTTATTTTTATTTTGCTGCTACATTGTTTTCTTGTATGCTGGGGGGTTAAACATAGAAATTATATTAAGATTCAAGTGCTCATGTTTATAAAGTGAGGGTGGCAGCATGTTGTTGTTGTTGTTGTTTTGTGCAGTAGAAGTAACAATTTGGAATTTCATACTGATTTTTGTTGTTATCTCCGTAATTGTATCGTTATTAGAGCTGATGAAACAGTAGGGTGGTTAGCCTCGGTATAAGATGGTTAAAGATTTGATTTTGAGAACTCTTCATCAAAAAGATGTAAGTGTGAATTTAAAATGATTCTCTGAAGTTCCATCTATCATCTGCTATATACTTTTATAGTTTAAAGATTTGATCTGCACTGTGTTTATATAAGTGAAAAGTGGTCGAACGCGACAAGGTTCATGGGGCTTGAAGCGAAAAGCAGGAAGTGAAGCGCCAATTTTATGAAAATTAAAAAGTACCAAACATATATGAATGTAGTACTATAATACTGAAATTGGAATTGGCTTATCTTGCTTGATCCAAAACTTTAGAAATGGCTCCTATAGTTTAAGCAATTTGAATTTCGGCATTTAGCACTGTTTGTAGGAGCACTTGTAGAATCGGCTTGTTGTGAAATTATCTTTGCATGTTAGTTTTTACGGAGTAAGATGTACTGCACTTGCGCTGCTGCAATGTGGGACATTATTCATCATTTTCCTTGGTCTGATTTTTTTATCTATATTTTATTAAGGCAAATATATCTTAGAATCTACTTAAGCATTTCCCTTTTCATGTCGCAGGTGTCATTTTTGCTTGGATTTATCCCCGTCCTTGTTTCATGGTTATACTCTGAGTGGTTGGAGTACAAGAAGTGGTTGTTCCCGTCTAAAGTGTAAGTTAAACAGCTCAATCCTTGCCATGAATTAAACCAACCCCCTACTCACTAAGTTGACTCACACGATTTTCCACATGGAAATAACCACAGTTCATCTCCATCCGATAAGGAAAAAGAAAATAGTATGAAAACTCATGGTACCTCACCATGGAGCTTGTAGAATACTGTGACATGGCTGCTATTTGTTAATCAGTGAACAGTATCTTTAGGCAACTTGATTTCTGAAAGCAACCGTGATTGTTTTATCTGCACAAAAAATATACAAGCAATTGTACTATCTAACATTATAATTTTTCTTATGTTATATTGTTGGGTTCTCTGTGACAGCAGTCATTCAGATAATAATCTAGTTGAATTGGAAAATGCAACAATCAAGGAAGAAGATCGAGCTGTCTTGCTGGAAGGAGGTCTGTCAAAATCTGCATCTACGAAGTTGTCTAGTTCATCAATAAAAGCAAATATAGTTAGGTCAGTGCACTGTGCAGATTGGTGGGTTTTCCTTGAACTTCCTTAATTTGATCTTCATGAATTTTTCTTAAAAAATTATTTTATAGGTTTCTAACAATGGAGGACTCCTTTTTGCTCGAAAATCGAGCAACTTTAAGGGCAATGTGAGTCTCTTGGTTGTTTTGATTATGCAGGACACATTTTCCCCTCATACTAACCTGTTTGCCTTTCAATCATACAGGTCCGAATTTGGGGGAATCCTATTTTATTTCTATATTTGTGACCGCACAAACTTCTTTGCAGATTCTACCAAGGTTCATAATCTTTTAATTTTTATATAATGCATCATGAATTGACTTGCTAGATCATGCTTTTGACTAACCTCGTGGATAATAGCACATGAGCACTTTGTGGTGCATCTAGAGTAACTAGTTGTCTGCATACTGTGTTAAATATACACAGCCGGTTCAGCTTAAATGTTTTGTTACTCTGTAATCTTCTTGTGTATTATCCTTCCCTGAAGGTAATATCCAGATTGAACTGTTGGATGTGGAATTGTGCCATGTAACTTTTGTCTTAATGTTGTTTGAAGATTTTTATCAAAACTTTAGCATGCTTTGCTCCAATGGGACTAATTTTAATGTTATTCTAAAGAAGGTGTACTAGCATATATATGATATGAATGCAAATGTGTAAACTCATTCCTACTTTGTAGAAAATTTTGGATTGTCTTTACTTTAATTGATTCATTTGGAAAGTTATACTTTCCATAATTAAATTTTTTACCACAAGCATCAAACTCATTCTAGATAAAATTGTTGTCTAATTTGCTTCTTTGTGCCCACCCTCTTAGTTTCGTATTTGATTCTTGGTATTGAGAGTTCAGTACAGGATATGCATTGGTAGTTGACTAGAACGAAGGACATCATATGATTTCTGCATTATTGCTGGAATTATACTTTCAAAGTATGCCAACTCCATTGCGGAGTTATAAGATGTATATTTGCAAGCTAGAAAGTGCAACTCAGAATAACAAGGTTCTGTTTTATATTGATTTCCATGAACAGAGCTACAATTGGGATCTCTTCCTCTTTCTGTATTGTCTTCTGATCATAGTTTCAGCAATGACTTCTTTCAAGAAACACAACGACAAATCAGCATTTTCTGGAAAATCCTTGCTTTATCTTAACCGTCATCAGACAGAGGAGTGGAAAGGATGGATGCAGGCAAGTGCTTCCTATAAATTTTTTCTTGATCTACTTATCCTTCAGTTCAGTAAGAAGTAAATCTGCCCAGCAATTCTTTAGAGCAATCCCTTCCATTTGCTCTCTTTGTTTCCCTGTCTCTCCAGTGAGTGTGTTACAAAGTCTGCAACATGATTCCTGCACAACTATTTTGTTCAATGTGTTAATATTGAGAAGCAGTAAATCATGCAGAGTCGCTGTTCAATGTATATATGTTTATATTTCCTTTGGATCTGGTCTGGATCTTTGTATATACTCCTAGTATGATGTTTACAGAGTCTAATACTCCATCCTTTTGTTTGCAACAGGTCCTCTTTTTGATGTATCATTATTTTGCTGCAACAGAGATATACAACGCCATTCGTGTTTTCATTGCTGCATATGTATGGATGACTGGTTTTGGGAACTTTTCTTATTATTACATCAGAAAAGATTTTAGTCTTGCTCGGTTTGCTCAGGTAACATTATGTATTACTATACTTTATTACCTTAAGTTAGAAGACTCTTGGTGGTTTCATCTTACATTTCTTAGGTTCAATGTTGTTAATATGGTAAACTTTGTTCCGCGTGCAGATGATGTGGAGGCTGAATTTCTTCGTAATATTTTGTTGTATTGTTCTTAACAATGATTACATGCTGTATTACATCTGCCCAATGCACACACTTTTTACTCTCATGGTGTATGGAGCCCTTGGCATTGGCTACAACTACAATGAGAAAAGATCAGTGATGGCTCTGAAGCTTGTTATGTGCTTTGTCGTGGTTATCCTGATTTGGGAGATTCCTGGAGTTTTTGAATTTCTTTGGGGTCCTTTCGCATTTATGTTAGGTTGGTTACAGTTCAGTTGCTCTTTTTCTTTCTCCAAAATCACTTTTAAATACTTACTGTTTTGTGTGCTTGGACAAGGAGAACTTCGGTTTGGAATTCAGTTCAACTATGTTGTGGAAAATGCTACCCACTCTTTCATGCAATATTACGCTTAAGATGAATATGCATGGCTATAAGTAATGGCAAATGCCGTCATTATAAATTTGGTTATAACAAGTTTCAAAACTAATATCACCATAGGTGATGGTTCAGAAATAGCTGTACAATTTGATATGACGTCTTCAAGAAAGTCACCTATCTGGAGCAGAATGATGGACCAATAATCATGCTAAGAGGTGTTTATCTTAGGTGCATTCATTATATGCAAGAAAATCACATATAATTGTAGTGTCAAATCTACACCTATTTCAAGTGGTATTTTGTGTTAAAATTAGTAGTGTGAATACTAAAGAATCTCCCTCCCCCCCACCCCCCTTTTTCTTGTCATTCTTTTTCTTTTTAAATCATTATATAGATTCTAGCTTAAGCCCTTGTCACCTGATGATATTTCTACTTTCTCAAATTGCAGGGTACACTGATCCAGCCAAGCCAGATCTCCCTCGGTTGCATGAATGGCACTTCAGATCTGGGCTGGACCGTTATATATGGATTATTGGCATGATATATGCCTACTTCCACCCTAATGTAATCTCAATAGAACTCTAATTCTTAGTTCTTTTGTCTTTCAGTTGCTGATAGGACTTATATTTGGTATATCTTATTCTTTCAGGTCGAAAAGTTGATGGAGAAACTGGAGGAGTCAGAACCTAAGCGGAGGCGAACAATCAAGACATCAGTTGTTGCTGTTGCTGTAACTGTGAGTAGGAGTTTCCGTGTTTTAAACATAACATCAATTGTATTTGCTGCTGCAGGGTGTCTCTTTCTTTTTCCCATTTGTCTTTCTCCAATTTGTAGATTTTTTCATTCCCTCTTCCTCAGGTTGGGTACTTGTGGTATGAATACATATACAAGCTGGACAAGACCTCATACAACAAGCTCCACCCCTACACGTCGTGGATTCCAATAACGTGTGTATTAAACTTTCTCTAAATTCTATTTTAGCCCTTCATTTCTGAATGTGAACTTGTATACAACACCAACCATTGCTTGCCTATAATCTGCCAAACCAAAGAAAGTATATTGCTCATTTCTCTCCTGATGTCTTGTGCTACTTTCTCATTTTGTTTTCCTTTCTTTTTAGTGTTTACATCTGCTTGCGGAATTTCACTCAGGAGCTACGGAATTTCTCTTTGACTCTCTTTGCGTAAGATTCTATTGACCCATTTGGTGGTGGTGCTCAGTCATGGACTTTATACCTTCCTTTTCCTGTCTAGCAGATTAATATTTTCGTTTGTTCTTTTAGAAGTATTTGGAGCTGTTTTCTTTCTGCTTCTTTTAACTGTTAATTGCTCTATATTTCTAGGTGGCTGGGCAAAATCACATTGGAAACGTATATCTCCCAGTTTCACATCTGGCTGAGGTGTGTGAATTTCACTGTTCCAAATATAATGGTTGTTGTTTCAGTCCTGAAATAAATAAATAAAGCTGCTCCACATTTAATAATTGAGTTTTTAGATGAGACAATTCATGCAATTTAATTTGGTATTTCTGAGGTCCTGCACTCGAGTCTCACTGTCACCTATCAAAACCTTCCAGGTGCGTGTCCTAAGAAAAGAGAATCAGCTTGTGCATTAGGGGGCATGTTTTAAACCTAAATATATAAATAAAAGTTTCCCTCTCTATTAATTTAAACTTTTAAATGGAGGCAGTGTGAGCAATTCAATAGTATTTTGCTAAACTTAAGCATTTTCCATGTGGTTAAAATCCGTAGAGGTATTAGTGTACCAATTCCATATCTGTAAATGTTTGACATCCTTAATCTTACATAATTTACTTTATTCTCAACCTGTCTCTAAAGTTCCCTAGTAATGATTTCCTTGTAATGTTAGAGTAATTTTCCCAATGCTTGTATCTCTTCAGAGAATGTTTAATTGTAAGGACAGCATGCTTTGAGTTCTTATTGCTTCCTGACTTCATGTGCAGATCAAACATGCCAAATGGACAGCCTAAGTGGCTCCTGTCCTTTATCCCAGATTATCCATTGCTTAATTTTATGCTTGTCACTGCAATTTATACTTTGGTAAGCTTATGTTCTCTCACTTCTCATTTCCTGAATACTTTTAGCTGTGATCTTATCTGGTCCATTTTCTCTCCGTCTGTTTTCTCAATCGGACATTCGACTTTCTTTCTGCAGATATCATATAGGCTTTTTGAACTAGCCAACACACTCAAGACAGTTTTCGTACCCACGAGAGACAATCAGAAGTTGCTTCACAACTTCATTGCCGGGGTTGTGATTTCTATGTCCATATATTGCCTTTCCTTTATTCTTATTCAGATCCCTCATTGACGTGTAAGTTCTTATCCTACTTATCCAAAACACGAAAAATAAAAAAAAGTGCGGTGTGGTTTATATATGATTGAAAATGTTTTTCTTAAGAATATTTTTTTCAAATTAGTTTCTAGTGCTTGCTTATCTTGTTTTTTATAAGGTTTGCTTATCTTCTTGTGGAAACTGTTTTCTTTCCCAAGGACAATACTTTCTACCAAAGTGAGAAAATTATTTCCTTTACTTAAAGGCGGAAGTCAGTTTCCTTATTAATAGATACTCCATGTCATATCTTACTGCATACCATTTGTTTCAACCAACACTTCGATATTGTTATCAAACTTAAGTACCCAAATATATTATTCCTAAAACACTTTTTGTACCTCATCATCCAACATATACAACTATTATGTTTTACCGACTCTTATACTTAAATCAAACATTGAAAAATGATCCAGAAGATAATTTCTCGAGTTAAAATAATTTCCGTAAATGAAATCCTTATGGAAAACAATTTCCTTCATGCCAAGTTCTTATTCTATTTTCCAATGCATAGTTGATGCCATCTGCTCTGTCACTTCATCCCCCTTCCCAAAACAAATAGTATGTAAGATTGCTTGCATACATAATCAGATAAATCATCCTAGGCCTCATTTTTCTGCTTGGAATTATTTGGTAGAACCATTTGTCTGAAGTGCTTCATCCTAAGACAGGTTGTATGGCGATGGGTCAGATGACGCGGTGGTAGAGAACTCTAGAAAGATTTAAACTAGATGTGGAAATGAGAGATCAGTCAGATTGTATTGTTGAATGGGATAGAGATGTTGATATTCAAAGCCGGCTTGCAAAGCATGTAATCGCCAACATTTTTGTGGAGTATCACTTGCAGTTGCTAAATTCAAGTACACAAGGAATAATTTTCGGGTTCTGCTTCAAAATTCCTGCGTCTCCGAGGAAACAACCATTTGTGTGAATATCAATTACCACGTGTATTCAATTTTTTGGTTCTCTTTGCCTGTGCCTTTCACAGTCGTATGTGTTCCTCGTTACTCGGTGATAAGAGAGAAATATAGGCATGATAAGTGTACTTGTGTTCTCTACTCAGCAGACTTGAGTTATTCATGGCTAATGCATTTGTGATTATTATCTTTAGTAGAGTTCTTTTTTATTGTTTATGAAATTTTGGAGGAAACGTTTGCAAGTTCTCAGATTGCAATTCCATGGGGGTTGAAATTCACCCTTTAAAGGGTATGATGCCTAGAGGAAATGATCTTCCGTCCTCACTTACAATTTGAACGGAAGAAAACAATCCTATACAGATCTCATGTATTTTTTAAAGGATTTCCTGCAAGAAAAATCAGATAATTTAACATTTGTAATGAACTACAACACCAAATCTCCCCAATTCGTTAATTGGGCTAACATGCACTAGCAACTCTCGATTGGAAAGTTATATGAGACAAAAATCTGGAAAGTTTGAAGCCTAGTGTTATATATAGCCCTTTGCTGATTCCCATAATTCGCTATTTGAAGAAATATAGAAAATACATTATTAATCAGAAAATTCCGAGAGTAGTAGAAACACACCCAGGATCAATATACAATAAGATCAAATGCACATGATTGATACCAGCTATTAACCCAATATGAGATTGAGAATTAATTATTTTGACAAAGATAGTCGATCGGTGTATATCTTAAAGCAAACAAATCAAGATGCAGGTTAATTTTATGAATCTGATTGTTACTTTCAGTTTTTTTTTTAAATTCAGATAAACTCCACTCTGTATTAAAAATTATCGATAATGAGCCTGAAATTTCTGCTGAGTTTGGTGGAAAGTGCTAACTCTATACGCATACCGGCCACTCCATGCTAATGTAGTTTCAAAATAGCAATAAATTTAACAAGAAATGAAAAATCATAAAGGCCTTTTTTCTTACGTTACGCATCTGTTACAAAAAAAATAATCATTTTATTTGTACACGGTATTTATATCAAATCAATAAAAGGTTTTTAATAGTTATAAGAATTTTGTGGGAGGATGAATGCAATTATCTTCTCATACATGTCCTTTAGCTGTCATTTGCAATCAAATTGTGAAAGCACAAATGCAAAAAAATAATATTTTTGCCCCTATAGTATGTAATTCTTTAACGTAATATAATCCTCAATTTGCCTTTTGAGCTAACATAAAGTACTATTACAGCAGAACTTAAGCAATCCAGTAATGATGAATCTTTTGAAAAAAGCGTTTACACACTTTAGATTATAGTGTTTTTTTTAATTATAAAAAGTTGTACGAACGGAGTGATTATTCAACTTTAAATTCATATGACATCCATAATGTCTAACAATGTAAATTCACAAAGTAATAAAACTGTAGAAGTACAGAACAGAGGGTGAGATCGAGCTCCAATTGGCCCAACTTTTTCCCCTAGTTATGAAATCCTATTTTTTGGCTAAACAAACGATACTTATATTAATTAAAAAATAACAGAACCATTGTTTGGGTCATCACTGGCTTGAAAAAATAGCATAAGTATCTAAGTTACTATTACAAAGATAGCAAAAGTAATTTCTAATTTGTCTGCCCTCATCGAAAACGGTGTTGCTACTAGCTTTCAATATAGAGGCACTTATTATTACTTGATGAAACAGGCTCTTACGAAGCTATCCTCGTTGCACCAATCTTGTAAGCTTCCTTCTTAAGCATGTTATTCAACTCAGAGAGTGAGGGAAATTTGTTCATAAAGTAACTGCTAGCTATGCTGATTGTTGACTGAGTATTTCAGAAGCCAAAAAAGTATGTAATTTGACTTCTACAATAGTTAGCCTTTGGTGCAACAATTAATCCAACCGTGCAAGTTCAACATCATGCAGCTTTTATGCTGTAAATACCTGTCCCTTGTACACTGGACATCATCCATCAACGCATTCTCAAAACTTCTTCTACTTGACCAAAAAGTTTTTAATTGTTTATTTGTACACAATATTTATATCGAATCAATAAAAGGTTTATAATAGTTATAAGAATTTTGTGGGAGGGTGAATGCAATTATCTTCAAATACATGTCCTTTGCAAATTAGCACAAATACAAAAAATAATGTTTTTTGCCCCTACAGTATGTAATTTTTTAACATAATATAATGCACATGCCAAATCTATGATGTCTATGGTCAATTATTCTCCTTAGTCATAAATATTAATACTAATAATAACAAAATTGACCACTGTTCTGTTTGGATCTTCATAGTACGTACGTAATTCCAATTTAGCCTGATCTGGCGGAGCCTATTTGAATTTTGACTTTAATAGAGTACTGCTTCCATGTGCTTCACCTAATTTAATAGTATTTGACATCTTCAATATGTCGGAATTCTTTTTAATTGATTCACTCCAATCTATACCCCATCTGGAATAATACAATATTTAATATAATTTGAATTCAAATATCAGGTCTTGCGTACACAAAATAATAGTTTTTCATGCGAGGAATATTGGGGTCAACTTGAGTTTACATGTTACTATGAGAACAAATATAAATATAACATTTTACATGAAGGGGAAGATCAAAGATCAGTCTAAATTTTGTAAGAACCTCTAGAGACTAGAAATTAGGGGTGTGAAATTGATGGGTTGGCGAATTTGACCAAGTTAAATTGGGCTAAATTAATTAATAAACCCGTCTAAACACTACTGGACTCAAACGAGTTGAGTTAAAATGGAACTAAATAATGGGTTATAGCTCAACTCTCATCAAGTTTAATTTCTTTGTTTACTTTTTTAATAATTTGTTTAGTTACCAAATAATGGGCTAGCAGAATCTATGAAACAATGTGATAAGACCATTGTTTTTCACGAAACTTCGGTGCTTTCCCGCATGGAATACGTAAATATTCTTCGTATCTTCTGTAATTATTATTTTAGTATAATTATGTAAAGTAGATATTTTTATTCAATTAAAATTACAATTGTAAACACCTATATATATTATATTAATAAGAAGACTATAATCAAGGAGAATTACATTATTCTACATGATATCAAGAGTCAAATCCTAAACACTCTCTCTCTACTACACTTTCCGCCGCAACCCCCCCCCCCCTCTCTTCTTGCTTCCGACGTCGGCAACCCTCCCCCTTAACCCTAGTTTTTTCGTTCTCTCTTGAACCACCGAAAATAGCCAATTCTTGGCTACTCCCGAATCTCCTGAGGGTCCTCCTCCACCCCCGACGTCACACATCCTTCTCCTCCCTCCTCCTCTCCTAACTCCTTTCATCCAGCCTTCGCCGTAACAAATATCAAGAACTTTATCCCTTTGATTCTTGATCAAGAGAATGGACAATACTCATCGTGGGTTGAATTATTTTAAATACATGCTTGTACATACAACGTCCTTGATCACATCGATGCCACCACGCTCGTCCACCCGACGTCGACAACCCGACGTGAACGCAGCTAGATGTAATTGTTAAACATTGGATATATGGCACCATATCCAAGGATTTGCTTTATACTATTATGAAGACAGGTGCCTCGGCTCACGAATTGTGGATACGACTAGAGGAAATATTTCAAGACAACAAACATACACATGTCGTCTATTTGGAGGAACAATTCAACAACACTCGTCTTGAGAACTTTGCCAATATGTCAGACTATTGTAACAAATAAAATTGGTTGCCGATCAATTGTCTAATGTTAGCACTCTGATTTTCGAAACAAAGATGGTTTTACAACTTATCAATGGTTTGCCGAAGAGTGAGTACGATACACTTACAACGATGATCCAACAAGTTGATCCCCTCCCTAACTTCAATAAGGCCCGTTCACAATTGTTGTTGGAGGAGACCATATGATCCAAACAGAACGAACATACTCAACAAGCATTGGCGGTTGACGTACTGCCAACCACCAACACACCCGCCGGTCCTCCGCAACCTACGGACCCCCACCGTGGTGGCAGCAGGAGACATGGCCGCGACAACGGGCGTGGTGGAAGAGGAAAGGGTCGCGGAGGATGATCCAATTCCATTGGCCCAACACATCAGGCCCTATACCCATCACTTTGGGCCAGCTCACTACCTTGGGCAATTTCCAGAAACTGGGCCACCCCTCCAGACCCATACCCGATATTGCCGGCCCAGCACGCTGGTCAGTGGTAACAACCCAGTATACTGGGCCCTCGTCCAGGTCCATGTTAGGCAAGCCACACGGAGCACACCCATATTGCGTCGGCCCAACAACAACAACAACCTTCCAGCCTACTCACCCCTATCGAATTGGCCCAGGCCTACAACACTATGAATCTACAGCAGGCCGACGATGCCTGGTACATGGACACGGGAGCCACATCCCGTCTCACTCGCACCTCTGATAATCTTTTCTGACTATTTAATTTGCACAATCCTCAATTTATTTTGTTCGAAAATAATAATCACATTCCAATTCAAGATTATGGAACCACTCATACACCACCACCTCACCATCTCCTTTCCCTAAAAAATGTCCTATATGCTCCTAATATCATTAAAATTTTAATCTCTGTTAGGAAATTTGCTAGTGACAATTTCGTATCTATTGAGTTTTGACCCTTTTGGTTTTTCTGTGAAGGACCTATATACGGGGTGTTTACGAGATGAAATAGTGTGGAGGACCTCTATCCTTTCTCATCCAATTCCGCAGCACGTGTCCATACACATACATCTCTAGCTGCAATCTCTCCATCAACCTGGCATAATAGAATTGGGCACCCGGAAGCATCAATTTTTAGTTTTTTTAGAAGTCGAAATTTCATTCAATGTAATAATGGGAAATTTATCCAAAATTGTTATTCTTGTCCTTTAGGGAAGCATGTCCAACTTCCATTTAAATCATCTTTGAGTGTTACTTTTTCTCATTTTGATATTATTCATGCGGATTTATGGACATCTCACATTACTAGTAAACTAGGTCACAAATATTATTTGGTGTTTTTAGATGACCTCTCTTACTTTCTTTGGGTGTATCCTCTAAAATATAAGTCTCAAGTCCACACAATTTTTCTTGAATTTCAAGCACATGTTAAAACCCAATTTGAAAAGACCATCAAAACATTTCAATGTGATAACGACCGAGAGTTTGACAACTTTCCCTTTCCTAAATTTTGTGCGGATCACGGCTTGGTGTTTTGATTTTTTTGCCCCCATACCTCACCTCAAAATGGTAAAGCCGAAAGAATCCTATGCACCATCAATGATAAGATCCGTACTATGCTCTTCCATGCTTCCACCCTCCCTTCATTTTGGGTATACGCCTTACACATGGCGGCATACCTCCTTAACATATTACCAACATGAACTCTTTAAAATAAAACTCCAACCGAAACTCTCTTCTGTCAAATACCATCTCATGATCACCTTCGGATTTTGGGTGTCTATGATACCCGAATCTCGCCTCCACGACCCATCACAAATTAGCACCTAGAACTACCCCTTCCATTTTCTTAGGTTTCTCGTCAAACCATAGGGGTACTTATGCTATGATTTATCCACAAATAAAATCTTAGTCTCTCACCATGTCACATTCGAGGAAAATGTTTTCCTATTTGCAAACGTCCAAAAGTTTCAGGTCACTGATTACGACTTACTTGATGATTCAGACACTTATCCCCTTATTAGAAACACAATACATCATGGCACCCAGCCCATCCCGTCACTGCCCCAATCCGTTCTGTCGATGCCCCATCCCCCGTTGACTAACTCCCCATCCCATCGACCAACATCCCACCCACTTCTCCCATCTCAGCCTCACTCATCCTGTCGCCGAGTTCACTTCTCCACCCCCTACCACTGTTTTCGTGTCACCAAGCCTACTGCCCGTAACCACCCCATTGTTCGTAACCACCCTACTACCCGTGACCTAAACAGTCCCATTTCAGACCATCTCCCATATACCTAAAATCCAAGAAGCGATTTATGTCGTTGCGCAGGAATGCTCTTCCCGTAGTGCCCCCTTCTTCCTCTTTGTCTCTTTCTCTGCGAAATGGCTAAGAACAGACCTTTTTGGATATATAATCCAAGTCGAGAGTAGAGTTACAGAAAAAGTCGTCTGATGGAAATAGCACGGTCGATGAGAGCCGTCATATAACTGATTGTCATGTCGGGTCTAATCACCTGACCTTACCCCGCAAGGCTTCCTCACTCTATCAAGTGAGCGTTAACCAATCCTTACTCAAAAGAAGTATGTCAAGAAGACTCGAGGAAAACTATTGATCTCTTTGATGACTCTCCTCTTCATCTTCCCGAGTTGTAGAGAAGAATCTGAACTGAGGAAATTGGAAAAATAAAATAAAGTCTCTTTCTACGATCACCTCTAGCGTCCAACAAAAGTCTTATAAGGAGAATCTAACTATTTTCGAAGATATTCCTCACTAATAATAGTGGAATCAATGGCGCATAGTAAAAAAGAACTCATTTTCTTGCAAGTGCTCGTCTAGCTCCCTCTCCTTGATCTCTTCTTTTTCTTTTTAGTCAAATTTGGCTAACCTCTCCACCACCAGCACAAGTGAATAAAAAAATATCACATCGCCAAAGGTGGCGGTATCACCGTCTACATGTCAGGGAAAAATAAGCTCGATCTACAGGGAGATGGAAGATTTCATTCAGCTCGAACTTAGCCAAGCTTGACCCGAATTGGAATGCGGCCATGCGTGAGGAATTTAATGCACTCACTACACATCGCATTTGGGATCTTGTCCCGAGACAAGAGGGGGTGAATGTGATTCGTTGCATGTGGCTATATCATCACAAATTCAGAGATAGTGGTGTGCTTGAACGCCATAAGGCGAGACTTGTGGAAAATGGCACAGGGCAATAAGAGGAAGTTGATTAAGGTGAGAACTTCAGTCCAAACTAGCCATCATTCATACTATTTTGAGCATATCTATGGGAAATAACTGGCCGATTCATTAAATTGATGTGAAAAATGTGTTCTTACATGGTAATTTGAAAGAAACCGTATATATGTATCAACCGCCTGACTTTGTGCATCCATAGGCTCTTCAGTATGTATGTTGTCTTCGAAAGTCACTATATGGCTTGAAACATGCTCCCAGGGCTTGGAATGAGCGATTTGCCACTTACATCATGCAGATCGGGTTCGTGTGCACCAAAAGTGATAATTCACTTTTTATTTTTCATCGAGGTAATGACACTACATACCTTTTGCTCTATGTGGATGATATTATTCTAACTGCCTCATCTGATGTGTTGAAATACGAGATCATTACCCTGCTCAAATCCAAATTTGCTATGACATACTTGGGTAAGTTGAGTTATTTTTAGGGGATCTCAGTGACCAGATCTGAAAATGCAATATTTTTGTGTCAGCGTAAGTATGCCGAAAAAATTATTTACAAGGCTAAAATGGAAAACTGCAAGATCATGCTTACTCCGGTCAACTCAAAGTCGAAACTCAGTGCCGATGATGGGAATCCGGTGCTCGATCCTTCCCTTTATAGGAGCCTTGCTCGTTCACTTTAGTATCTTACTTTCACTAGTTCTGATATTGCCTATGATGTTCAGCAGGTGTGCTTGTTCATGCATGCTCCCAGGGAGCCTTACTTTACTACTCTTAAACGTATCATTCTGTACGTTAAGGGTACTCTTGACTATGGATTACATTTCTATCCATCTGCACCAACCAGGTTGATATCATATATGAACACCGATTGGGGCGGTTGACTGGACACACGTCGATCCACTTTCGGCTATTGTGTATTTTTGGATGATAACCTCATCTCGTGGTCAGCTAAACGACAAGCCACACTTTTCCGTTCGAGTGTAGAAACAGAATATAGAGGCGTTGCGAACGTTGTTGCCGAGATTTATTGGCTCCGAAACATTCTTCTAGAGCCTCATTGTCCCTTATGTAAGGCATCTATTATCTATTGTGATAACATATCTACTTTCTACTTATCTCATAACCCGGTTCAGCACCAGCAAACCAAACATATTGAGATGGATATTCACTTTGTTCGTGAGAAGGTTGTCATGGGCCATGTTCAGGTGTTACATGTTCCCTCTTTCTATCAATATGCAGATATATTTACTAAGGGACTTCCCCGACAGCTGTTACTTGACTTCAGATCCAATCTGAGCGTCTAGCCTCCTCCCGCTCCGACTGTGGGGGTTCGATAAAGAATACGTAAATATTCTCCATATATTCTGTTATTATTATTTTAGTGTAATTATGTAAAGTAGATATTTTCATTCAATTATGATTACAATTATAAATACCTATATATATTATATCAATGAGAAGATTTCAATTAAGGATAATTGCACTATTCTACCCCACCAAAAAGTTTATAGAAATATATATATTGAATGATTCTTTCTTAAAGCTAAAGACAAGCAAAGAAATTTTCCAATATTTTACGGAAACGTTCTAAGAAAAACAAAATATTTGCTTAAATTCTGCTGCAACTTGTATTTTTATGAACCAACTTAGTTTCAATTTCAACCCATCGTATCGTTTTTGTCATTAATAGGTCAGGTCAAATAGCTATTGGTTGGCCATTGAGCATCAAAGGCAGCCGATTTTTTCGGATCCTTTTTTTTTTTTTGTATTTTTGTTTGAATTTTGGTTTTCTTCACACTACCTTGGTATTTTATACTATCAGAAATCAAAATAAAGGAATTAATTAACATATCTTATCTTCCGGGAACTATTGTTTTGATTGCGAGGGGCTGTTAACTAACTAACCTTCGATATTCATTTTTCAATTTAATTAGGAAAAAAGGGCTAAGCTAAGTTCATTTAGATTGAGTTTCAATGCATTTAACTAAATTAGTTTTGTTTTCCTTCATAAATTTCGGTTTAGTCCTCCACCAAGTACCATTAACTTATTATTCTAATATGGATAGATTAATTTACGAAAATTTCAAGTTCCAATCTATATATGCAAATTTTTTCTCCCCGTCTAAATTCCAGACATGTGTATTACGGTTTTGAAATGAAAAAGGTTTACGTAAAAAACGAGTCCAAAAATCTGTTCCATACTTGAAAAGAAAATACAAATGGCAGATCACGTTATAAGGAAGAAAATAAGAGAAACTAAATTTTCTTAGTTCAAAGTCGCATTTGAGTGTTATTTGAAATCTTCCTATTGATCCATTGCACCAAGCTGAGTTTAAGTAGAATAAGAATTACTACGTTTTTAGTCATGATAAGAGAATATTTTGAAGATCAAGACGCAATACATAAATCGTACTAATGTTTTTCTCGTGATGTCATGTGGATTCAATGTATTTGTCTCAAAATCTTTTATGGGGATAAGGTGTCTAGATTATTAATGTGTCGTTTCAATGAAATGACAACTATAGTAAAGTTTCATAACCCCTTCCTTAATATCACGGCAATTATAGAAAGTCCATTTTGCATCCAAAAGGATGAGGAAAAAAAAATAACTGCGGTCACGCCACGTGCTTGGCTAATTCAACTAATATTACCCTTGCATAAAAGGCGTTTAAATGAATGCATATATAGTCTTTGCAATTTAGAATCTTCCTTAAAAGGGGTTTTATATATGCACAGAATTTTCATTACGAAAACTATTTTGGAGGTGATGACTTGTTCGATTATATATCAGCCTACAGTCGGTTGATTGTCGTCTAAAATATAATTAATTAACTTTGGATAATTAATGACATATAGGAGCAAAATGCTAGCAAGATTATCACTAATAAAGCTAATTAATTAAGCTATATGATGTTCTAGTTATTCTATATGATCAGTAAGGAAATAAGGAAACTGCCTGTGGAACACACACATATACTGATGCATGCGGGCGCGCCTTTTCGAGAATACAGATCTAGAATCTATAAACTGATCAAAATTCTATATTCGTATGTGGATGCATATGTGTTGTATATTAATCACTCCTGACTTTTTTTGTCATCTCTACATGTGAATCTGCACTTATAGGGCATATATAACATAAGACAATCCAAAAATAACCCACGGTCAAAAGGAATTCATGTTTTAATTACCTCATCATGTTGATGAAATCCACCTTAAGATGAAAAAGGAATCGTTGCTTCCTCCAATATGAAAGAACACCTCAAGTATAAAAGCATTAATTCAAAAGGGCAGCAAGCATCTATATAAACTCAAAGAAGAGAAAATTAGATAGTATATATGATGGTGAAGTATTAAACATATAATACATGAGATAATTAAGGAAGAGTCCATCTCTATATCTCTAAATTATTACTACAAAAAGAAAAAGAAAAGCTATAAATAAATAAGTCTCAAGTAGGGTTAATTATCAGAGCTAGGAGCACAAGTCTCAAAGCCTCAAGAATACTCATGGCTCCTGTTTAAGATTAAACATAGAAGGAACCATGTCTTGGAGTAGCCCATAGTCATGAGGAGGAAGTTGCATCTGTTGATTATGAAGTGGATGAGTTAGATTTTGATGATACATTGGGGAATTCCCAAAAGCATTATTGGCATGGCCATAGAATTGATGAGGCATTTGTGCCATGATGAACTCTTGATGAAAAGCTACATGTGGTGCCATTAATGGTGATGGTTGTGTTAACATGGAAGGATTCAACATCCTAGCAACATTCCCGCGGAGAGTAGAAGGCAAATGATGGTTGTGTTGACCTTCATATGTTGTGATTACAATGGATGGATCTTGATATGACCTCTCCACACGCTTCTTCACTTGGCATTTTTGACTTGTGCACCTATAATAGCTTCTACAATCACAAACAAGAAGAGTATTATTATGACAGTCTTGATTAAACACTTTAAGGGAATTAATGCTTATGGTGACATAGTTCAACTATTATGTGTTTTACATGGTAAAGTGAAAAGGGGTGCTTCATCTTAAAGAAGAATATCATGACACTGGTGAAAGATTGAAAGAGTATCCTACCAAGCAACATATATGTACACAAGCTCAATCTGAAAACAGGGAGGATCGGACGGAAGTACGAAATTCTGATTGTTTAGAGAATAAGATCTAACTCATGTATACAGCTTCAAATCTGAGCTTCATTAATTTCATGAACAAGAAAATGGAAACATAACTTAAGGAAGTGGGAAGTGGGAAGTGGGAACACAATCTTTATACTAGTAGGTAACCATGTGGACTAAGAAAGGGAAATAAGCTACCAATATTACTAGTTAAATACTATAGACCATTTGACTAGCTTATGAATTTTTTTATGGAAGAGAAGTGTGTTATTTTAGGGTTTTAAGGATTATTTAAAGAAATGAAAAAAAAAATTCACCTTGGATAAGGGCTATTCTTAACAGCCTTCTGTCCATATTTCCTCCATCTATATCCATCTTCAAGATGATCAACCTCACTCTTTGTCATGAATGCAAATTTTGGTGGCCTTTGCTTCTTCTCTCCCTTCTTCTTTGCTTTACTATACATATCATAATCATTTCCATGAAAAATATAAATAAAAAAAGAAGATAAAAAGGGAGAAAAGGAAAAACCTTTCTCATAAAGAAGTAAGAAAAAAGTATGAAATCTTCAAAGTACTTACTCTTTCTTAATTGCATCTTCACCATCTTCTAAGCTTTCATCCTTGACTTGCTTATCTTTCTTGTTTGAATCCTCATCACCAGCAGCTTCATTGGAAGAAGAATTAGAGATTGAAGAGTTTGGTGTAACTGGGGTTTCACTTCCTCCTCCAACAACACCATCATTATTAATATTTATATTAGCATCCACATCTTCTTTTATAATATCATGATCATCTTTAATTGAAGAAAATGGAGATGGAGTTGAAAATCCAAAGGGTTTTCCAAGTGAATTATTAATATAATCACTACTTGATCCATGTAAATACTCATTAGTATAGCTCATAAAAGAAGGATCAAGCATATGTATATTTTGAACCATTGAAGAATCATGCCTAATATCTTCTTGAAATGGCTGGTGATAGTACAAATCTCTTAGTTCATCAGCCATTGAAGAGAAGAAAAGAAGAGGGATTTTTGGTGGGGGTGGGAGTGGGGGTGTAGGATGAGGTTTGACAAAGAGGCTGGTAATGTGTCTGTATTTAAACTTTGACAAGAAGTCTTCTTGGTTTGAGCTAGCTAAGGTCTATTTTTATTGTGTTTTAAATTTTAATGGTAGAAATAGAGATTATATAACTAGTATAAGTTTTGAAAAAAGAATGTAGACCCCACTTTTGTAAAGAAGGTTTGACAAATTTTAAGTCCATTGTTAGGGTCTAGTAATTTGTCACTATCCCAAAATTTAATTGATTTATTTATTCCAATATATATACATCTAGCTATCACAAGCATTTTCCTTCGTTGTTCCTAACTTTAGATTTATTGTTTTAAGGTAAATCATGGAGTATTTGGTTTACCACATTTCTCTTGTTATAATTATAAACTTTTGAAAAACAAATAATATATATACTTTGGTAGTAGTAATGTTGTGGTGTTATCTAGTATTCTTTCACACTTCAAATCAAATGTAGTCAAATTTGATACAGTTAGATACTAAGTATCTTGTCTCTTTTTGGTGAACAATACGTACTTTATGGAAAGCAAATTGGACCGTTTTATGCTTTTAATCGAAATTTGGTTCAATAGAATATATAGTGGTTTAGTTAAAATGGAAACTAGCTAGATAGATAATTGATAAATGAATGGCTCAGCTGGAGGGCGGAGGTAGAGGGGCGGAAGGGGTCATCGGGAATTCTTTGCGGAAAAATCATACTATAGGTTAGAGATTATTTTTTTTAATATATCTGGAGGGTAACTTGCTTTATTATTTAAAATGATCATATTAAAATCTAGTTATCTAAAGAAAATTAAAATAACAATTTTCATTCTGACAATTTCAACAACATTCTACACATTGACTCTTACGCGAGATAACGTAAAAGAAGAGACACTCCATCAATATTTCGATGTAAACATATAGAGAACCACATAAAGAAAGAACTTGTATTTCTTGACAATAAATTCAAGATATGTAGTTAAATAATTTTCTGACTTGTTCAACACCAATTCTCATGTCTCTACATCAAGTACTCATACGTACGTACTTATTTAACAAACACATCAAAAAATAAAAAAAAAATTACAGGGACTCTGATCTATATATGTTTTGAAGAGTTTTTGTACAATCTAAGTCATCAAAAAATAATAATTGTCCTAAAAAAAGAACTATTAAACTGAAATATAAGTCAAGTTATTTGCTATAACCAGGGAAGGAGTTAAGGAGACGGAAGGGGATTTATCTGAATCTCTTTCGTCGAAAAATTATATTACATATATAAAGCCAAAATATATATCGAAAACCCTTTGACTTTTTTTTGTATATATTTCTTTATATTTTGAATCACCTTAATAAATATTCTGGCTCGCGCCACCAGCTACGATATATGTAAATACATTATTCACATTACAAGAAGAAAGACATTTGTCAACAACATTTTTTGTTGTCATGAGTTGAATGTTGTTGTCAAAATTACTTTTCGCAACAACAAAAATTGTTGCATGTCGTTGCCGATGCGAAAAGTTTTTGCAATAACAAAATTAAAATTTTGTTGCCATTTACGTTTTTAGCAACAATATATAAAAAGGTTGTTGTCATTTATTTTTTTAGCAATAATATATTTATTATTACTAAAGTTTTGTTGTCAATTCTATATTTTTTATAGTGTCGATAGTGTAAATATTTTTTCCATTATCAGTGTATATAAGTTATATTCATTTGAATTGAAATATACATATCTGAGACACTGATCAGCATTCATCGCCAAATCAACAGACTTGTATTATCCTAATTTCTCTTCTAACAAGAGTAAAACCTTCTGTATACCTTGTAAAAACTCAAAAGATACTACTCCATCTATAATACATTATATTTTGATTACTACTGCCTTCATTTACTTTTATTTGTCCATTATTGACTTTACACACCTTTAAAAATAATAAATGAAGTGTGTATTTTATCGTCATATCCTTATTAATTAATGCATAATTTTAATAAATTTAAAAAATAATTTAAAATAAATAATTAATACTATGGATAAAATAGAAAAAAAATTATCTTCTTTTAATATATTAAAAATAAAAATTTATTTTTAGGATAATGGCTAAGTAAAAATTAACCGGGGAGTAAAAATGAGAAAACCCAATAAGCTATAATGAGCTTGAAAACATTTAATGAGGGTGAGAAAGTCAGCGAATGGACTAAAACGGAAAAAAGGAAGGGAGTCGGAAGTCAGTAGTTATATATTGAGTCAAACATTTGGGCCATTGGAAAGGAGTATAGAGAAACACGCGTCCCTACTTGGCACCGGCATTTGACCATTGTCGACACATGTACTTCCCACGTGGCCACTGCTCTTTGGTTTTCTCCTAGCTGTCCTTCCTTGTTTTTTTGCTCATTTACCAACCCACGTCATTCTCTTTTATTTTTCAACCACGTGCGCTTCACATGTCCACTTCTCTATCTCTCTCTTTCTGCTTTCTAGCTTTAAATTATTTTTCCTTTCAGTATTCCAGCTTGATATGATAACTTGTAAAATAAATTAACGATTCAGTATAATTAGTTAAATTAAATTGATGGTATAAATTTTTTGTTCGTATATAATGTTAGTGAATATATCACAAATTATTATAATTCAAAAATTAGGTTGATGCGTGAATATCTCGCTCTTTTTAAGGAGATTCAAGCTCACTGCGGTATAATCTTCACCGGTTCAGCAATATATCTCTTGACTTGTCCCCTCCAGGATAAAACAGTCTGACAACGTCGTGTGACTCAAACAACTCCGGACTAGTTGAAGAGTCTAAAGATCTACCAATAAGAACACCTTCCTTCAACATAAAATTACTTTCTTTTGTAATAACTAAATTGGAGATTTAGAATATTTTCTTTCTCTCAACTCTCTTTTTTTACTTCTCCAACCTCACTAGTCACTATACATCATAATATTTTTCACACCTCTCACACACAATACAATATTTTTCATCTCAGCTCATGAAAGAAACACCTCTATATATAGGTGTAGAAATCATCCATATAGTAAACATAGAGAGTAGTGAAAAATTAAGTGAGAAAGACATGAAATATGGTTAATGAGAGTAATAATCACATTCTACATTATGGAGTAGTGGGAGAGTGTAGTTATGACCATCTTCTAGCTTTTATGGCCACTAACAAATATGAGAGATGAATCATTTATTTTAATAATAAAATATACTGCAACAATCCCCACTCATTTTAATATTAAAATAAAAGAGTTCACCAATTTAATTGAATGGAGACTATTATACATAATGAATGTGTGCTCTACCTTGAACCTCCACTTAGTAAAACAACAATCTCTACTCCAGAATCAGTAGTACGCTCCGCATTGAACTATGACTACTTAGAAAAAATAAAGCATCACCGCTTACACATAATAATCAAGGTGTTGACATAAACTTTAATAGTCAGCACATTACGGCATTGTGCTATCCCGATTTTCACGAGTGTTTTTTAGAACAAGCCAAATTCTCATAGGAAGCGGCCTACCTCCACACTCAAATAGGTGAAATTTTGTCAAGGGTGTTCCTTTAACTTTAATACCCACTCATACGAATTACAGACTTTCATTAGGAGTTCTTAGACTCAACTTTCACAAATCATTACAGGATAAATGCACTTACACCATAGGGAGGAAATAAAATAATAGTGCATTTCACAACATGTCATCATATGATTCGTTTTTCATATTAAACCTGGTTATATGATCTCTAATCCTCAGTTTGCGTTTTCTCATATATGACTTAGTAATTCTATTGGCTTCAATCTCATCCCCTCGATGTGCTCCAGACCCTCTCTCATGCAAAGGGCTTTGTTTATAAATCTGCAAGATTATCACAAATTTAACAAAACCAATATTTATGGTATACCACTTTTCATAAATATCTCGCAGTATTATATTTTCTCCTCATGAGTCTGAATTTACCGTTGTGATAACGGTATTAAACTCTACCAATAATATTAGTGTTATCACTATGAATAAAAATTAGAGGAATTGATTTCTCAAATAAAGTGTTTGATATAATAAACCTCTAAACCAATTCAGTATTTGACTAGTTGAAGCTAAAGCAATTAGTTCATCCTCCTTGATAGAGTTAGCAAGAATAATTTTTTATTCCTAACACATAGCATCAATTTTTCTCATCTGCATAAAAAAAAATCTTTAAATACAGCAGGATGTTTTTTTCATAAAATAAGCCACAAATTTTCTTATCAAGTAAATACACCTGGTTCGCTTATACCTGCTAATTACTTCTACTACATACGCAATATCAGCCAGTGCAGTCAGTCACATATCTCATATTTAGGCTAGCAAACTCCTTTTTTATTTATCTTAGTTTTTTCACTTTGAAAATAAATAAACACTTAATCAAATAGAATTGCAACACATGTACAATCCACAAAATTGTACTTCACAATTTTTTCAACATAATGTGACTGATTAAGAAAAGTTCTTTCACATTTTTTTATATTTTTCATTTCAAGAATGAATTTTGCCTCATTCAAATTTCTCACGTCAAAATGGTTGCTATACATATTTTTATTTTTATTTAACATCATCAATGTTAGAGCAAAAGATCAACAAATGACCAATCGTTGGAACATAAATAACATGTGAATTTTTCAAGATTAATACATGCACTTTTTAAAACATTCTCAAAGAATCATAAATCACTTTTCATAATAAATATTTTTCTCACTTCTTTAGCCCCCACTATTTTGAGAATTTAAATAATAATTTATACTCTTGAAAAGTAGTACGGAGTATCATTTTATTCATAAGAATATAAGGTAATTTTTTTTTACCTTTTCTCCGCTTTAGTTGAGCAAGTAGAAAAAAATACTTTATCCTTCCATCTCTTAAAGAGATCTAGCGACGTCAAAGCAGAACGATGTTGACATCTCCTATCTTGATATCCGCGATTATTCAAATTGTAACAAGAATGAACCTCCATAAAATTGTTGGTGAATATACCACAAATTATTACAGTTGGAAATTATAATAAAATGAATAATAAATTAATTAATTAATATTCAGGCTGAGGCGCACATATCTCGCTCTCTTTAAGGAGATTCAAGCCCACTGCGGTATAATCTTCACCGGTCCAGCAATATATCTCTTGACTTGTCCCCTTCAAGATACAACAGCCCGACAACGTCGTGTGAATCAAACAACTCCGGACTAGTGGAAAAGTCCAAAGTTCCACTAATAAGAACACAATCCTTCAACATAAAATTACTCTCTTTTGTAATAGCTAAGTTAGAAACTTATAATATTTTTTTCCTCTCAACTCTCTTTTTTCACTTCTCCAACTTTACTATACACCACAATATTTTTCACACCTCTCACACAATACAATATTTTTTCATCTCAACTCATGGAAGAAACACCTCTACCCAGAAGACTCTATGAACCCTAGGAAGTTACTGAGTTGGTTGCCCTTAGTCTTGTTCAAGTTAGAGGATTTCTTCACTGTTGAAATGAAACAACTAATTTTCGGTGACCGAAGAGACTTGAGACTCGTAAGGGATTACCAGAGAGTGAATAAACTCGAAGAGCCTTAGAATAAATTACACTAGCAGTAGGGATCGCAACACTTCAGGTTTACTTCTTTTGTTAGGTCTCGACTAGGGATGACAACGGATCGGATCTGGACCGGATCCTACTAGATCCGGATCCGGATCCATTTTTCATACCTGGATCCAGATCCGAATCCAGATCCATCGGGTTCATAAAAATCATATTCAAATTCGAATCCACCGGGTCCACGTATCCGATCTGGATCCACTAGGGAAGAAGTTTGGACTAATATATTTTATTAATCCTACAACCTGTGGTGAGAAATCGACAAGCCAGGTTTGTTTAATTTTCTTGTTTTTCCTTCTTTAATTTGTGCCTCTATTTTTGTTTTTTGTTTTGCAACTTCAGTACAGAAAAAAGAAAAATTACCAATTAAATAATTTATTGTCTTATTCAATAGTAATTAATTAAGCTGAAGGCACATGTAATAATTCTAATCTAGGCAATTTGGACGGATTCATAACACATGAAGTTAACTTTCAAGATATTAACAAAGCATTTTACTTACTTGAAGCAGGCAAAACACTGCGTTGTATCATTTGGATGGACAAATAATCATGTTTTCATCTTTCTATTCTGTTTGAACGTGAAATATAGCAAGAAGAACATGGTTTTTTTAAATAAGTAAAAATGTACCGTTTGAATACTCACTAAACTTCAAATCATGAAATGGGAAGACACTTGTGCAAACATCTATCCTCATGGAATATGCGTCCTTCTAAGAACAAAAAAGGAACTTATTTCTTGCTAGTTTCCTTTAAAAAGAGTTTGTATGTACGTTGAGTGACAGATGATTTACCATAGATCCATGCTCGAGGTGAATAAATAGTCACCAACACTATTATATATTTTTTGGATATATTTAATAAAAAACGGATCCACGGGTCGGATCTGGACCGGATACGAATCTCAAATACAAGACCCAGATCCCAATCCGATCCGTCAGAAATGGATCCGGGTTTGATCCGGATCCGTTGGGTTCAAATTTTGAAGATCCATATCCTATAAAACGGATCCAGACCGGGTCCGGGATCTACTGCCATCTCTAGTCTCGACTTCTTCCCTATGATCTTCCCAGTAGTTTATATAGGAGATATAGCCGTTTCATTCCTATTCGTTATTATGATGTTCCATATTCAAATAGCAGAGATTCACGAAACCAGTCAAGTGGCTTTCAACCCATATCCGTCGTTACGGAGTTCTTCTGCTCTAATCTCCGAAATCGAAGGTCAGCTGACTGAGGAGTCTTCCTCCAACAGAATCAATGGCATTGGATCTAACTCCACTCTCTCCCCGAAAAGACTACCTATTTGTTCGTTTACCGATTTTGTTTTCTTTGGACAGGCAAACCCAGAAAGAACATGTCGTTCAGAGATGCTAGCAGAGTAGGAAAGTTAGCCAAGTTCTCCTGCCTAGTTTAGATAAAGCACCCCTTATCGCCCCACATCATCTGTGTAGAAATCATACATATAGTATATATAGAAAGTAGTGGAAAATTAAGTGAGGAAGACATGAAATGTGGTTAATGGGAGTAATAACCACATTTTACATCATGAAGTAGTGGGAGAGCGAAAGTTATGACCATTTTTTAGCTTTTATGGCCAATAACAAATATGAGAGATGAATAATTTATTTAATACTAAAATATACTCCAACATATAAAATTTTAATTCATAAATGCATTAGTCGTGTCATTTTGTATGACGTAATTAGTCTTTTATTCTATCATTAATTATAGAACGAAGGAAGTAACAGATGCTTAAATACCTGAAAATATATCAATTAGAATGGTGTAATGTACCTCGACATGATCAAGAGGTGTGCTGCAATGTAAAGCGCTAACCCCCTCGATCTAGGCTTCAGAGTTAAGTACATAAATTTAGATTAATTGGATCGGTGAATTCCATATAGTTAAATCAAAAGAAGAAGAAAAATATTACTTTCTTTGTTTCAATTTATGTGATACATTTTTTATTTTATTTTATCCCAAAAAGAATGATACATTTTTATATTTAGAAATAAACTTAAAACTTCTTCTTTCGCTCTTAATGAAATGATTCACAGTCACACAAATATCTATAACTTGTTTTATACCACAAATTTCAAAATTATTTCTTTCTTTCTTAAACGTCGTACCTAATCAAATTATATCACATAAATTGGGACGAAGAAAATACCTCACAATCGAAGCTCAGCCACATTTATATCATTTTATTATCTTAAGGTGCCCGTTTATCCCCCTAAGTTATTTTGAGTGTCCAAAAACATTAAAAAGAAAAAGGGAAGTGCAACTGATTGTCACAAAATATTAAAAAAGTTCCATTTACGCTCATTCTTCTTTTCTGGAAGAATTGTCGTGGTTTCTCAAATTGATTTTTTACAATATCATTTGTGGAAAATCTATTTTCTTTTCCAAACAAACAAGTCAAAATTTTCAGATTTTTTTTTTATGAATACCTTTCTCTAGTCCAGACAGGCCTTAGCTTTTAAAACTGTTAATTGTGTAAAAATTTTACCCTAGTGAAGAATAGTACACATGCTTGCATGCAAGAAAAAGTAGTATAATTTTGTATACATCCTAGCTAAGATAAAACATAAAAGGATGAACATCTGCCAAGAAGTCCGACTCGATCGCGTGTTGAGATTTCGTATTGAGTGGTCAGTATTTATTAAAATGACTTAAATGCATGAAACAAATTTTGCGAAGCTAATATCGGGGAGCCACATAATATAAAACTTCAGGACCACGTTTGATTTAGTCTAATATTTGCAGGTCCTCCTTTTTGTTAGTATACTTTCAGGATTTTCGACAGTCAAACCCGTCGAAGATTTATAAGTATACACGAATTTCCGATAGAAATCTGTCAGTAATATCATCGACGAGAAAATAAAAAGATCCACCGAAAATTGTGAAGTACATTTCTTACTGTATTTGATGGATGAACCAATTGGTGAAAATTTAATACGGAGTATATATACGACGACCCGTGGGTAAATAATATCTCATCACTAGACAATCTGACAAAATTGGCCATGCAATATGCACATCTTCATCCGTAAAAAGTGTGTTGGATTGACCAGCGAATTAACCCTTCAACTTACGTGGTAAATGGTAAGTGGGTTAAAGGCACATGTTGATTTATTACTCTCTCTCCTTCTCCATAGTGATGATATTTCATTAGACACAATATTTTAAAAAACAATATTACATATAAATTGAAACAGAGTAATATAAGCTAGCATTTTGTTACAGGCCCTAGTATGAGTGGATAAGAACCGTAATTGGAAAAAGAGAGAAGACACATAAATTAAAATGACTTGAAGTATGAAACCGGTTATTGAAATCTAGACATCACTGAAGAACTGAAAATAAAAATTCAGGGCCACATTTCATTTTAGTTAGTCCTTGGGGTCCCTCTTATTATTCCTTCTTTTTGTTAGCACGTTATCTAAAGTATTATTTTTTTTTGTCGTGGGTAGAGATGTCAAATGAGCGGGTTGGGTTGAATTTAAGCGGATTAAAATGGGTTGTGTTAATAAATGAGCGGGTTAATGGCCCGCTCAAATGTTGCTTGGGCTGCTATGTTGGTATTCTATGGTACTTTATAGAGCAGTACGGGAAGTAATAACTATTACAAATGCTCGAAAGGATAAATAAATGGACAATCTTCAAAACTGCTGCATGTGTGTTGTGTCTTGAATCTTGATCACCTTGCAAAGCCAATGTTGAGAACTGCCGCAAGTTTGTTGTGTCTTGAATCTTGATAACCTGAAATCAAGAAATAACTAAATCTGGATGGTTACAACGTTGTGTGTTGAGTCGAGGATAACCCTCTATCCTTAAGACAAGATTGCCCCGTATATATGCTTTTACGTTAGCGGGCAATAGTCTCCCAAGATAAAACAACACTTTAATCTCAACACTACAAAGCCAATAGGTTGAGCCTGTCGAAGAAAACAAATATGACTCGACTTGCTGAAGATATGGAATAGGAAGGAAGAGTTTCTCTCTACTCTTCTCTTTTGTCTCTGTGTATATAGTGTGTCTCTGTAGTGTATATCTTGTGTATACGTGAGGGTTTGGTCACTGTTTTTCAGTCGAAAATTGCACTGATTTTCGCTGAATATCACTCACTGTTTTGTGCTATTTTGTGGCTGTTTTTCGGGCCTGTTACTTGCTGTTTTTTGTCTCTGTTTGCGGCCTGTTTCTTCCTGAATTTTTGAGTGTTTTCTGATCTGTTTCTTCCTACTGTTTTGAGCCAAATGAAGCTCAATATAGAGCAAGGAGAAGGGGATGTCTAACTGCCAAAACATGGTTGTTAATGGCCATTAGGAGGGCATTAAAACAGCCAAGTAATGGCTATTGAAAGGCTGCCCAACTGCCCAAGTAATGGGTTGTTAATGGAGGAGTTAATCAGCCAAGTAATGGCTGATTAATGCCTCAAAAAACAGTCCCAACGCCTTCCGTCACCTTCCCAGAAACTTTGGGGACCAAACTGTACAAATGAAAGAATTCTGGTCCAAATCAGACATCTAGCGTAGTTCTTCGATCCAGAACGCCCACGCCCACTGACCACGCCCACTGAATCCTGACGGACGGGCAAGGCGGCGGCAAGGCGTGTGGGCTTAGCCTTGAACCCAAGCACATCTAGGTCTTCCCTCCTTTAAACACATGGGATACCCCTTGGGGATCCAAACCCTTTACCACATTAGAGACTTATATATAGAGCAATTCTTCCTATTCCCACCGATGTGGTAGATTTGTCCTACACCACATTTCCATGTCTCAAACACCTTACTTCGTGGACCAATATCTCTTTCATTTCTCAACGAAATTAGACGATTCTTGGCCCTACGGTCATCTACTCACTTCGTAGATCATGCATGTGCGAAGAGACAAGGTCTCCAACATGCGGAACACTAGTGTTTAATTCATCAAAGATGAGTGGACGCATCTCCCCGCCAAAGACTAATTTGCTGCTATGAATTGGGTTGAAATGGGCTAAAAAGTGGGTCAAAACCCAACCCGCTCAATTCTTATTAAGTTTTAATTGTCTTATTTATTTATTTTATAAATTTTTAGTACCTAATAAATTATTATTTTTCTTTATTATGGTGATATATAATATATCAAAAAAAAATATTGAACATATTTTGATAGATTTCTCATGGATTAATTTGGGTTAGATGTCAACCCAAATTTTAATGGGTTGAGTAAACAAAGCAAAAGCCCATCTGGCCGATCTCAAGCTGGATGAGAAGGCAATCGGTTGCCACCTTTAGTCGTGGGTAGGCATTCTCCTAATTATGCGGCATATATAGAAGTTTAATTGTATAAGAAAATTGAAGAAAAAATATAAAAATAACATAGAACACTTATCGATTCAAAAATAGTTTATCAATTAACGTACTTTAGTAAGAATTTTTACCTTTGCAAATGGTGATCAGATGGATCCTTGTCAAAACTCATCAGACTGAATTGCTAACATAGAACAAAACTTAAAATCTTGAACCTAGAAAATTGGTCGATAACTTGCTGATTATTATCTTATAGGCTACCTATAAATTTACAATATGTGATATTATTTGTCACATGACAGATTACATTTGATATGCATTGAAATATTTTTCTTGCTTAAGATATTTTCCAGACGAGACATTCTCCTAAAGTGAAACAAAGGACACGTAAACAAATTCATATTATAAAAACACAGCCCTTAAAATAATTCACATATTTACGACTTTTCTTTGTATATACACAACAAATTTAAAAATAACTCTATCTTTGACCTTTAACCTAAACACATTTACTTAAATATGATAGAATATAGTCACACACCCGGTAGAAGCTAACAACCAAGATCAACTTACACGCAATCTAGATAATATAATTCATAAACTAGATAGAAGGACTAACCTTTTGAAATTTTACACAAATCTTTCACAGCAGCAGCGCACGCCAATTCCACAGTCTTCTACTGTGTATCATGAATACTTATTGAACTAATAAACACTCGAGTGACAAATATTGAGGCTAGGAAAAATAGTGAGTCTATTAGGGCTGAAAAAACTTATCTTTATACTACACGTTTTAGATAAAATCCTATCAAAAAACGTATGGCTTTTTCTTGCCCCAAAAGAATACTATTTTTCCTTGTTCTAGAATGTTCAGGCACAACAGGGACCACATATTTAATAATGAGGCTTCCTATTATGATATTAATTCAGAATGTGAATGAATTAATCCTACCACATTAAATTAAAATTTATTCCACTAAAAATTGTAATTGCACTCCTCTATTTAATTTCAAAATCATATATTAAATATTTGTTTAACTCCCCATGTTAAGATTACATATACGAATCAACTAAATTAAATTACTGATAATTTAATTCACTGACTAATTAAATCCTTTATATTTTTGCTTAACTTATTTCATGCGACTGATATAAAATCCATCATCAATCTCAAAATCGAGACACGGATTCTATCAACTAATTATTATTTCACAAATGTAATCTATCACTATCCAACTTATCAGGAATACATTGACTCATAATTGAGTCGTACCTTTTTGATAAATCAAAATAATGAACAAATGACATTGATCATAATAATTATATCAAGATTAAGAGTATATGTTCATTTAATGAACTAGAGATGTTTTATATATTCAGTACAAAACACTTATATCTACTTGGTCCGTTCAATACGTACAAAATGCACTAGCACAAGAAGTTGGAATAATGTCATTCTCATAATCAAGATAAATTATATTTTAATCTTGTGTTACAATCATCAAGATATTTTATCCAGTTTTATCTTTGATTGTGAACGTAACTTTATAACTTACAAGAATCAATAATTTAATCTTCCGCACATGAACAAAAGCTCCCACACTAAATCATCTACTATATAAGTAAAGGATACACATGTGAACAAATGATCTATTTAAAATAAGACTTTATTAAATTGAATAAATAAATAAATAATTATTTCATAAAGAATAAAATATAATACTATAACTAAATTGCATGATTAATAGTATATCCTAACAAAATAATATTATGTTCAACTAATTTAATTAAATTATATAATTGACCTCTCTGATTAGAGTTGAAGGTTGTTCCATTTCATTAACTCAATCCAATGAGATGTCCTTCCAAATGCCGCTAGAATTGCAGCAAGATTGTGACTATATTTTATAAAAAATATCTTCTTCTTTTTTTAATTTTGGGTGCGTGTGTCATGCAAATTTGTACACCCTATTCCCTACTGCCCTAAATCTATACCTATAATTTTATTAAGTAATTAGTATAGTCCGACATACCCGAATGAAACAAAACTCTTAGCTTTAGATTAAGTTAGGCACAAATTTCAAATATTGTAGATCAAATTTAGACCTAGTAGAAGAGAATCTTTTCTTATATAATTATAGAGTTGAAATGTTGACTTTTTTTTTCTCTTGTTGTATTATTCCAATGTAGCAATAGTGGAAGTATTCATGTTCTCAGTCTAAACAATGCCTAATTGACATAAATGTAATTAAAATCCCCTCTTATACTTTATTCCATATTTTCATCATTTGCATAGCTAGCAAATACTGAAGGGAAATGGCCGGTGTACAGATCAATTTGTTCTTTCATTGAAGAATCCACGAGATCCTCATGGTTGAATGGAAAATGTGAAATTCCATATATTTCTTGCTTTTTATTCCAATTTTAACCTCTTGAAAATTAGGAATATTTCAATAAAAGATCATATGTAATTTAATTTAAGTAAGAAGCTAAACTTTTACAAGTTGATTGAAAAAAAAAAAGACATTCAAAAAGCAAAAAAATGGATAGTATGTAGCTTCTCCCCTTACAGTGTCTCGTTTTATATTAAATGATAACTTGAAAAAGAAAAATAATTGTAACTTTAAGAGAGTTGAATATAGACTAAGAAACAAATTATTGAGAGCTAGGATGGGAAACAACCTAGGCATCATCTTCAAATGACAATGAATTCTAGAAAAAGAGGTATGGTCAAAAGGAAAGAATAAATATTAGTAAAAGTTAAAGACTTAGAAAAAGTGTTGCCTCAGCTTATCTACCCACCATTTTTGTGCTTTGACATCCATGAAGTACTACTTAAGGAGGTTGCTAACTCCATTGTACTTTTACTTGTAGTATAGTAGTACTTTAGAAATTCCTGATTAGAATATTTCATTCTAAATGAGTCATATGACTCGAATATGAATTAATTAGGTTAGCATCCAGTAAATTTTAAATATCAGATAATTAAATTAAAAAATGTGGATTATTACCAAGTAACAACAAGAAACACGTATCGCTCTTTCCCCCACTATATATAGGGGTTTAAGTGTCTAATTTTAAAATATAAGAGGTGTAGTTGTAAATGAGTAATTATCTTTATGTAGAAAATTCATAATAAAAAGGTGTAAGTGTTTGATATTAAAGTAAAGGAGATTTATCAGCAACTGAGTCATATTATAAAAATGTTTAGCAAGTTATCCTAACATTGAAAGATTCCTAATACATGAACATATCATACAGGTTAATGTAGCTAGCTGTGGGGAAGAATTTAGCAAATTATAGCAACTTTAGCCATTAGATGATGCACTCATGCATTTAGCAATCAGAACACTAATGTTAATGAGGAAAAGAGGGGACAGCTATTGTAACGAATTCAAAGGCTTTTGCATGGTTGATTACCAACCAAAAGAGCTTAATTATGATAGTTGAAATCTAGTTTTATAGACATTCTTATACTTTTGCTAAAATGAAAAAAGAATGAATCTAATGGTATGCTTTTTAATAGCGTAGAAGAATGAGTAAAGGGTTGGAAATTTACCTTTGGCGGGGAGATGCGTCCACCCATCTTTGATGAATTAAACACTAGTGTTCCGCATGTTGGAGGCTTTGTCTCTTCGCACATGCATGATCTACGAAGTGAGTAGATGACCGTAGGGCCAAGAATCGTCAAATTTCGTTGAGAAATGAAAGAGATATTGGTCCACGGAGTAAGGTGCTTGAGACATGAAAATATGGTGTGGGACAAATCTATCACATCGGTGGGAATAGAAAGAATTGCTCTCTATATAAGTCTCTAATGTGGTAAAGGGTTTGGAACTCCAATGGGTATCCCATGTGTTTAAAGGAGGGACGACTTAGATGTGCTTGAGTTCAAGTTGTGGGGTGTGGGGTGTGGGGACTTTCTGATATTATTTTTTTGGACCCCAAATTGCTTAATATTTACAGTTTGGTCCCTAGAGTTTTTGGAAAGTTGATTTTGGAGTGACGGAAGGCAGAAAACTTTCTGATGGCCATTATTCAGTCTCTCTTGATGGCCATTAAACAACCTCTCTAATGCCATTTACAGCCATGTTGGGCAGTTGAACAGCCCCTCCTCCTTGCTATATATTGAGCCTCCTTTGGCTCAATTCGTGACTGCATAACAGACAGAAACAATGAGAGAATGCACACGAAAATAGCAACACATTTCAGTTACAAAAGAGCACAAAACATTGGCCAAAAATCAGTACAAAACAGTGGCCAAAATCAGTGCAAAAAAGTGTCAAAAATCAGTGCAAAACAATGAGCAAAGACGCTCATATACACAAGATATACACAACAGAGACACAATATATACACAGAGACAAAACAGAAGAGAAGATAGAAACTCTTCCTTCCTTTTTCATATCTTCAGCAAGTTGATTCATATTTGTTTTATTCGGCAGGCTCAACCTATTGGCTTTGTAGCGTTGAGATTAAAGTGTTGTTTTATCTTGAGAGACTATTGCCCGCTAACGTAAAAGCATATATACGGGGCAATCTTGTCTTAAGGACAGAGGGCAATTCCTCGACTCAACACACAATGTTGTAACCATCCAGATTTAGTTGTTTCTTGATTTCAGGTTATCAAGATTCAAGACACAACAAACTTGCGGCAGTTTTGAAGATTGGCCTATTTCTTCAACAAGATTCAATTTCTGAATATTGAACATTTATTTATCCTTTCGAACACTTGTAATAGTTATTTACTTCCCGTACTACTTTATAAAGTACATTAGAATACCAATAATTTAAGACAAGATTGTATTGTATTACTATTAGTGTTCGAAAGATGTCGGTCAAAAGTTGTGTGACCAAATCTGGATATGGCAATGGTTTTCTGGTAGAAGAGAGTGATGATGATGAACGTATTCATGGTGTCACCGCTATCAAGACTGGTGGGAACAAGCGCTCACGAGAGCCTGAGGATGTCAACTTGGACAAGAGGAGAAGACTGAAGATGTTATTCTATCTTGCAGCAGAAGGCCTATATCTGTCCCAGACAAAGGATCCGAATAATGGTAAGGAGGAAATGGTCACTCAGTCTGATGAAGTGACTGAAGTGGGCCAGAATCTGAAATTTGGATAAGTAGTTTTTCTTACTTGTCAAGAATAAAGATTAAATGATGTCTGATTAAAAATGGATTAAAGTAAGGAGGAATATGAAAATAATTTATACTCCTTACGCTTTAAAAATCAGAAGTTTAATCTCATCTTCTTTCCCGTTTAAAGATTGGATTTTGTAAACGACTTAAAAAGATCTGTTCTTTTAAGTGTAATTATTAAAGTGTGTAAAGTATGTTCGCACATACGAGAGAGAAAGATCCACTAACTGTGCGAAAACTGTTACCACACTTAAGTAAGCGCCAACAATTGTCTGGGCACCAATCATAACGGAAGAAGACTAAAAGCTAAAGACGTTGAGCCTGTCATACTATTTGGCAGAAGATCCTTCATAGGATGATATTGGACACTCAGTCATAAAAAGCCTCCGGGCGACTGGAGTGGGCCAAAATTTCTTTGATATGATGATATTGGACACTCAGTCATACAAAGCCTCTGAGCGACTGGAGTGGGGCCAGAATTCATTTCATAGGAAAAGTAATGGACACCTAGTATGGTGGGCCAGAGTTTTCAGGTCTTAAATGATCTGAAGGTCTAAATAAAGGCAGAAAAGAAATTGGACACTCAGTCTGCCAAAGCAACTGGAGTGGGCCAGAGTATCCAGATCACATATGATCCGATTACGCCCTAACCACGGGCAAAAGGTTGTTCATGTGAAGCAACACCACCTCTAAAATCAAAGGGGCTGGAGAGGTTGTCCTCAATAGGACTTCAGGAAATGGGATCACTCTAAAATGAGGTGATACATGTCCCTAACTTGGTTTAAGGGACGTTGTTGGTCAAGCTGGTTTGAGACTACTCCAACAGGTCTGTAATAACTAAGAATGGTACAGGATGTCTGTAGCCAAATGAATGATATATTTGTAATCCGTGCATCTATGCCATCATAGATTAAGACACGTTAAATAGCAAGTCATTCAAAAGCTAGCGAAGTTGAGATTGTTGCCTTCTTTCGACATAAACCCTCAAAATGAATGTGAGGTAGGCGAAGAGGCAAAATCACATTTCCAAATTCCGTCAAGGGAATAGCGAAAGAAGCACCACTCCTCCAGAACTTAGTCACACCTACTTGGGTGATTTGAAATTTATACAAAATAGAGGGGGGGGGGGGAACAAGTACGTTGTGATCTTCATTGATGATGGTACAACGTATGGAATCCTTTATTTGTTGAAAAGCAAAGATGAAGTTGTTGAAGCGGATAAGTGCTACAAAGCAGAAGTTAAAAATCAACTAGGTCTGCGGATTGAGGAATTCGTAGTGATAGAGGGGGAGAAGGTGAAGCATCGTTCATTAAACGACTGTTCATTTCTCACCTCAGTCCAACGGTGTTAGCCAAGCGCAAAATCGTACGCCCAAATTATGTGGGGTGACTTGGTAAAAGTTGGAATACTGAAACAGGTCAAGTTGTACCTAAGACTGTAGATTGCATATCCACTGTATCTGCAAATAATAGTAGTGTTGATCGCCTCTTGGCGTCAAAGAATGTTGAATTCTTTGAAGATAACTTTCCCTGAAATAGGAAAAAAGAGTAATTGCTCAAGGTTAACAAGAACTTGCGAGGGCCTGACTGTCCGGAACTAGACGTTCTGTATCTACAGGACTCGAAAGTTGCTGGCTATCCGGAACTTAATATTCCAGATCTGCAGAACTCAGGGATTCTAGATGTTGAATCGAGACGGAGCAAAGAAGGGGACAACGACTTGTTCCAGTCCTTCTAGCTTGTATGGTTGAGAACGAACCATGGACAATTGACAAATAATTGTCATCTCCAGAAGCGCTGCTTTGGAAAGAAGCTAAAGAGAGAAATAAATTACATCATATAGAACCATACTTGTGTAATGGTTGATCTTCCTCCGGAAAAAGAACCTTTGGGTTGTAAAATGTGCTCCCATGTGAGTAGCTTAACATCCAGGGCCATTGTAGTCTTGCGTGGCATGGATGTTGAAACAACCTTCCCAACCGGAGAGTTGGAAGAAGAGGATCAGAGTTGGTTTGTTGGACTGTTGGGCTTCTTCCTGAACTTTCATTTTGGTCCCTGAAATGTTTATATTTTGGTCCTGAAAGTTTCAGATAAAACAGAAACAATGAATCTGACCACAGAAATATTGACTCTGAAGTTAGAAAGCCAACAGTTAGAGAATCAACAGTCTGAAAGTAAAAGTCATATTGAAACAAAGTCTCGATATGAAAGATATGGGTATCACAGATGACATCTTAGGAATTGGATATCTAAGACATCTAACGGACTGGTCGATAGTTGACAGTCTCGTTGAAGCCACCAATGAATATGAATCACAGAACTGATTGGAATCATGGTGCACCCATAGACAAAGAGCGATATGCACAGGTCATGTGTAGTTCAATGTATTGTACACACTACAACCGACCTGGTATCGTCCTATAAACATATCAGTTGAACTAAGGTTCACTGATGATCTTAATACATGATCAATAGAAGGCGTTAAGTCGGATATGACGATATCTGAATTATTCGCTTATATACGGATTATAGTATTCTGGATGTCCAGCGATTCTGGGAGAACACAGTGATGCAAACTGGACATCAGATCTGAAGAACACCAAAGCCACAAGTAAATGTGTATGGTGTGTCTTGGAAAAACCTCTAAGCAAACTTGCATCAGTCGATTCATGATGGAATCGGAGTTTATCGCTTTATACAAAGTATGAAAGAAGTTGAGTAACTTCACGATTCCTTAGAGGACGCCCTTTATTGGGAGAAACACGTGCCTTCAGCAGTTATACATTGTGGCTAGCCGGTCGGCTTCAGAAAGGACACAGATGACGGCGTCTGGACATATCTGTCAGGATCTGTCGGAGACATAAGACCGTATGGCAGTTGATCATCACGGGTGTCACTTCCTTATTTACTAACTAAGGGACTACCCGGAGATCAAGTGTTCTGCCTGTCTAGGGGAATGGGCTTAAAATCCAAACAATACGAACCTTTGCGGTGGTAACCCAACCATACTGATTGAAGATCCCAAGAATTTGGTTCAATGGGAAAACTAAGTGGCAAAAGGTTCAGTTGAGCGCTTCGGTGGAGGCAAGAAGCACTTCGGATGATGATTTCTGTACGGAAACATGAATCCAAAGTTGTTCCAGCGATAGACATTAAAGTGCTACCTGCTTGGTGGGTAAAGGTTAAGCTTCTAAACCTTTAAACGATCCTCAAACGGTTGAGGTTAAGGTTGGGGAAACTTTTAATGATTCCTAACACTTGTAAAGTGAGGTATAGCAGGATACCTTGTAAGAGATCACCTATTTAAGTGCGAGGATGACCGCCTCAAATGAACGCACTTAAGAATCCAAGTGTGTCCACGGCCACAACGGACAAAAACGTAACAATGAAAACGAATAAAAAGAGTTATTGTGTTGTTATCATTGTCTTAGCTTACACTAAACACTGACGGTTCAAGACATCACGTTCACCGCGCAGTAAGTAAGTCCGATGGTTTCAACTAGAGAAGGTTCAAAGCATAAGCTACCTCTCTTGATGCAATATCTTTTCTCTGAAAGATTGCTGAAAGTAGGCACCTTGTGCGTGCGCCACAATCTCTCTTTCATAGAGGGGATTGTTGGAAATTTACCTTTGGTGGGGAGATGCGTCCATCCATCTTTGATGAATTAAATACTAGTGTTCCGCATGTTGAAGGCTTTTTCTCTTCGCACATGCATGATCTACGAAGTGAATAGATGACCGTAGGGCCAAGAATCATCAAATTTCGTTGAGAAATGAAAGAGATATTGATCCACGAAGTAAGGTGTTTGAGACATGGAAATATGGTGTGGGACAAATCTACCACATCGGTGGGAATATGAAGAATTGCTCTCTATATAAGTCTCTAATGTGGTAAAGGGTTTGGAACCCCAAGGGGTATCCCATGTGTTTAAAGGAGGGAGGACCTAGATGTGCTTGGGTTCAAGGCTAAGCCCACATTGTTGTGGGCTGTGGGCTGTGGGGACTTTTTGATATTATCTTTTTGGACTCCAAATTACTTAATATTTACAGTTTGGTCCCCAGAGTTTCTGGAATTGGAGTGACGGAAGGCAGAAAACTTTCTGCCTTCCGCTGGACTATTTTTGGGGGCATTAATCAGCTATTATTTGGCTGATTAACTCCTCCATTATCACCCTCCTTCATGTCCATTATTCAGCCTCTCTAATGCCATTTACAGCCCTCCTAATGGCTATTTACAGCCATGTTGGGCAGTTGAACAGCCCTTCCTCCTTGCTATATATTGAGCCTCCTTTGGCTCAATTCGTGACTGCATAACAGACAGAAACAATGAGAAAATGCACACGAAAATAGCAACACATTTCAATCACAAAAGAGCACAAAATAGTGGCAAAAAATTAGTACAAAACAGTGGCCAAAATCAGTGCAAAACAGTGCCGAAAATCAGTGCAAAACAATGAGCAAAGACCCTCATATACACAAGATATACACAACAGAGACACACTATATACACAGAGACAAAACAGAAGAGAAGATAGAAACTCTTCCTTTCTTTTCCATATCTTCAGCAAGTTGATTCATATTTGTTTTATTCGGCAGGCTCAACCTATTGGCTTTGTAGCGTTGAGATTAAAGTGTTGTTTTATCTTGGGAGACTATTGCCCGCTAACGTAAAAGCATATATACGGGGCAATCTTGTCTTAAGGACAGAGGGCAATTCCTCGACTTAACACACAACGTTGTAACCATCCAGATTTAGTTGTTTCTTGATTTCAGGTTATCAAGATTCAAGTCACAATAAGCTTGCGGCAGTTTTGAAGATTGGCCTATTTCTTCAACAAGATTCAATTTCTGAATATTGAACATTTATTTATCCTTTCGAACACTTGTAATAGTTATTTACTTCTCGTACTGCTTTATAAAGTACATTAGAATACCAACATAAAGTGCCTTAATGAGACTAATTAAACTGATAGAGATGCCACACTTATTACTTATTAGACAAGATGACTCCTTAATTATTTCTCGGTGGCGCATAGTTATTCGTTTGTTTACTCATCTAATTTAATATGACAGTTTTTCTCCCACCTTTGGACAGAGTGGCTCAACGAAATTGATGGTCTAAAGTCAAATCATAATAAGAGACATTATATTTTATTAATAAAACTTATAATAAAAAATTCATTAACGATATTGTACGAACCATCTTATACATATGTTGATTGTTCACTAGATTATCTATTAGCTTTCACTATTGGAGATATCTAATTACTCTATTCACAAAGGCTTGTGTAATATATTCCGAGAAAACAATCATTGATCTTATATATTTTTTATAATCCACATACTCCAATAATATCAATTCATTTACCATTAACTATCAACATAATTTCACACATTTATAATACTTGTCCATTTAATTTGAAGTGAGCAATGACTTGATACATTCCTTATTTAAAAAATCAGTTCTAAAAAAACTATAAGTGACTTCTTTTTAAATTAAAAAAAATTATCAATATCGTCATTAAATTATTCGTTTTCATATATACATATTTGTTATGAAATTTGAGTTATTTATCTGAAATCCTTTTACCACATTTTTAAAAAAATCACTATTTTCTTAGTAATAATTTTTTTAATATATAAACAATATATAGAATTATCAATTTTGGGGCCCCGCAATTTTGGGGGCCTAAGATAATTGCTTTAGTTGCCTCCCATTGAGCAGCACTGCCTTTGGGTTGTAGTTTCCTGGATAACAAAACTAGTAGCCATCAATCTGCCAATCAAATGATCTCTTATTGCAAGATTTTATAAGAGATTAAATATTACCATTAGATTACTGTGATTAAATTATAAATTAAGATTAGAATATATACTAATTAACTATGATCTAGTAATAGAAAATGTTCCTGATGACATATTATATTTATTAATTTGATATAAATATCGGGTAGGATAACTATCGCTAGAAATAGCTTTGTTCGATTAGATGGATAACTGTAATTTCTTGGTCCGCTCAGACTCATTTCCTTTCATGTCTTGCAATACCATTTCACTTAAAAAGGAATAAAAAGTTTTTAATTAAAGTGCCATATATTGACATTATTGTTTTTTCACGATTTTCTTTGCCAATCGGCCTGTCTTGTTTGCAAATTTTGGAAAAGGAAATTAAAAAAAAATCAAATGTATCACTTTAGCTTTGGCCCTGATTGAAAGCCAAATTAGTTACCGTACCAAACATATGCCAAAATATATTTGACTTCTTGAATTCTAATAGTTGCACTAATAATTCTATTCCGCGAAAACTGCTCTGTGGAACATCATTAAATTAACGCACATGTTCTAACTTTTCCTTGAGTTGAAAGTGTTTAATTATTAGCATAGTGCGAAAATTCATACTTACATAATGAATCATTCATGACGCCATAATCCAATTACTAACCAACCACCCCTCCCATTAATTTACCTACCCCATTCTCTTGGGTGAGAATGAAACAGAACAAATTAAATGAAAGAAAATGACTTCTCTCTATGTTTAGTCATGAAAGTTTTCTCTCTATATTTCATTGATTAATCCTCTTCATCCAATTATAACTTATCTAAAGGAAGAAGCTATTCAATATAATTTTAGCACATCATCCGCATTATTTAGAGGGAAATTATAGAATAGAATAATAAATGGGTAATAAGAGAAAATAATGTCATCACTAAAGAAACTAATACATATATATGTCATTTTCAGATTTTCAAATGCATAATACATAATTAATTTAAGCAAAATATAATGACTTAATTATTAACACTCCAGTTATAGCCATCGAGACTAATCAATCATCGAACCCTAATCACTTAACTATTAAGAGCTAATTATATAACTTTTGAGAAAACGTAACGCTTGAAAATACCCTCATGCATGATGCATCTTATAAAAGGGGGAAGAAAAAACACATGCACGCACAATTATTCATTTGTGAGTCTATATATGAGGCTACACAAGTACTAGAGTGGGGAAATGAAATGATTGGTCAATAATTTTTTGTGTAGTCCATGACAGAGGCATGTGTTATACTCTAGAAGGATGACATTATTCCACATATTTGTGTGTGACATGTTTTGAGGGACACATTCAAACATATCAACAAACAAAAACTAAGAGTAACAAATATATATACAGGAAATTATATTAATGAATACCGTAGATATGTATCTTTTATGAACTTATATTAATGAATACCGCAGATATGTATCTTTTATGAGTATATTGTAGGCAGTTTATCGGAGAGCTGATGATGGATTGAGAAAGAAAGCAAAAAATGAAAAGAGAGTTTTTTAGGAAAATGAAAATAAACAAGGGAGAAATTTTGGTAGAATTTCAATGGTGTCCCTATTAGGCATTGCAATGGAGCGGAGCGAATGCGAGGCTGAGCGGGATAAATTAAAGCCTATGCGGAGCAGAGCAAAAAAAACAAAAACGTGAGGTAGTGCGACTAGAGTTGCAGTATACCAAACTGTAAAATAATCAGTAATAAAATTTGCTGCTAATAATCTATCGCTAAATAGTCCGTAACTAATATGATTTTTTAATAACTCATTACTAATCTGTTGTTAAATAGAATTAGCAACGAAATTCAGATACTTAATGACAAAAATTGTTACTCACTAATTTATGTTTTTTGGTAATGCATGTTAAGTAAATAATAAGAATATAATTAAGATTTTTTATAATTTTAAAGCTATGGTTTAGATGGGGAGGACATTCTTGGGAAGAGAATAAAATTAAATTCAATTGGGAGTTTAAAAAAAAGAAGAAAAAAGAGGAAAAGAGAGAAGCTGGAATTGTTGACCTTATAAGTTGTGTCCATTATATGTGACATAAAAAGATGGTCTTTTGTATTTTTTGGGAAGTCTATATCAATACAGAAGAGAAAGGGGCAGGTCATTTGTTAGGTTCGCATACTTAAAAATTAAAATAAATAATTTAAAAAGAATCTTTCAGATGTTGACACATATAAAAAAAGTATAATGAATATAAGGTAAAGAAAGGGCCATGATGATCATTTTCATAGAAAATTCAAGTCTAAAAGTTTATTCAAAAGGCACCTTTCTAACTTCATTATTAGCAATTGTTGACACCATCAAGTCTACTTGTTGCCAAAAAAAGGTGCAGTTGTGAACTAGTTCAAACTTCAAAAGCTTCAATGTGCAGCAACGTAGTTGATCATTTGTCAATTAATTGCTCAGCAATTAATACTGTAAACGTGTAAATATATTCCCTATTCATAATTAGAATATTTCAATATATTGTGTAAATATAATTATGGTAAGACTAGGATTCCTCTTTTGTATAGGCTTAGGATTCCTATTGTATAAGGGATGAATATTGTACTCTATATATACCTTGATATTAATTAAAGACTCCTCAAGGGAGATTAATATCATCTTACATGTTATCAAGAGCCAAATAAACAAAACCCTAAAAACCTTTCTCTTCCACAGCTAGCCACGCTTCTCTCTACGCCAAGCCCTCCCGGATTTTCTTCTTGTTTTTCGGGTTTTGTTCTTCCTTTCTTCTCTTCTCTAAATGACTATCCCTAGTTCTCTCAGTCATAAATATTATCTTGTGTTGCTTGATGATTTTTCACACTACGTTTGGTTATACCCTCTTAAATTTAAATCGGAAGTGTTTGTCAAATTTCTTGAGTTTCGCAATTTCATTCAAACACAATTTGGAAAAGGCATAAAATCATTTCAGTGCGATAATGGTCGTGAATTCAATAACTCTATGTTTCACCGCTTTTGTACCAATAATGGCATGGTCTTTCGCTTCTCCTGCCCTCACACCTCACCACAAAACGGTAAAGCTGAAAGAATCACCCGCACCATTAACAATATGATTCGCACCCTATTGATTCATGCCTCCCTCCCTCCACCTTTCTGTGTCTATGCTGCTAAAATGTCAGAATACACTCTAAATATTCTCCCTACTAGCACTCTTCACAATATGACCCCTACCGAAATTCTCTACCATAGAATCCCCTCTTATGATCATCTACGGATTTTTGATTGTCTGTGCTATCCCAACCGTAGCTCTACCGCCCCTCACAAGCTCGCTCCTAGGTCCACTCCATGTGTCTTTCTAGGATTTTCGCCGAACCATAGGGGCTATCTATGCTATGACTTGTCGACTCATCAGATCCACATATCTCGTCACGTCACATTCGACGAGACCACATTCCCGTTTTCGAATCTTCCAAAATTCCAAAAACAGGACTACTCATTTCTTGACGAGTCTGCCATCTCTCCCCTCATAATCGAACAAATCACATCATCCATTCCGTCGTCAGAACCGCGACACCCAAACTTCAGAGAAGTCTGGCAACCTTCTAGCGCAGCGACTCTCGATCCAGGAGCCGCGACACCTCCGACGGCTTCGCCCCCACCCTCTCCTTATCCGACTTTACCCCCCGTCTCAGACACCACTCCGCCACCCACTATCCCTACCCATCCAATGGAAACTCGTTCAAAGCATGGAATCTTCAAACCCAAAGTCCATTTCAACTTGTCTGCCCAAACCATCTCTCCACTTCCAAAGAACTCAAAATTGGCCAAACAAGACCCTAATTGGAATGCGGCTATGTATGAGGAATTCAATGCTTTAACTAAACAGCACACGTGGGATCTAGTACCTAGACCCGAGGGGGTGAATGTCATTCGTTGTATGTGGCTATTTCGTCACAAGTTCAGAGACAATGGGGATCTTGAAAGGTATAAGGCCCGTCTTGTGGCTAATGGCACAAATCAACAGGAGGACATTGATTGTGGTGAGACCTTCAGCCCGGTTGTCAAACCGGCTACCATCCGCACAGTTTTGAGCATAACCATGGGCAAACACTGGTCGATCCATCAGCTTGATGTGAAGAATGCATTCTTACATGGGGATCTGAGAGAGACAGTCTACATGCATCAGCCACCAGGGTTCACCCATCCAGCAGTTCTTCACTATATGTGATGTCTCCGTAAGTCACTATATGGCCTAAAGCAGGCCCCCCGTGCGTGGTATGATCGATTTGCCAGGTATATCCTGCAGATTGGGTTTGTATGCAGCAAGAGTGATACATCACTTTCATTTTTCATCGAGGTAGTAGCACTGCTTACTTATTACTTTACGTGGATGATATTATTCTTATTGCCTCCTCCGACGGATTGAAAAATGAGATTATTGCCTTGCTCAAGTCCGAATTTGCAATGACTGATTTGGGGAAGCTGAGTTACTTTTTGGGGATATCAGTAACCAGGTCTGCCAATCATATGTTCTTGTGTCAACGTAAGTATGCAGAAGAGATTGTGTACAGGGCTAAGATGGCGAACTGCAAAGAGGTGCCTACTCCAATTGATTCCAAATCTAAGCTCAGTGCTATGGATGGTGCTCCAGTCTCTGATCCTACTCTGTATAGGACCCTTGCAGGTGCACTTCAGTATCTCACATTCACCAGGCCAGACATAGCTTATGATGTTCAGCAGGTGTGCTTATTCATACATGCCCCTAGGGAGTCTCATTTCACTACTCTTAAGCGTATCATTCGATACATTAAGGGCACTCTTGATTATGGTTTGCACTTATATCCCTCTGCACCATACAGGTTGCTTTCATATACGGATGCAGATTGGGCAGGGTGTCCGAACACGCGATGCTCCACCTCCGGCTTTTGTGTTTTCTTAGGGGATAATCTGATTTCTTGGTCTGCCAAGCGACATGCTACCCTATCTCGCTCCAGTACCGAGGCTGAGTACATAGGCGTTGCAAATGTAGTAGCTGAGATTTGTTGGCTCAGAAATTTACTGTTAGAACTCCAGTGTCCTTTGCGTCAGGCATCTATTGTGTATTGTGATAACATCTCTGCCATCTATCTTTCTCATAATCCGGTTCAACATCAGCGAACCAAGCATATTGAGATAGACCTACACTTCGTTCGTGAGAAAGTTGCGTTAGGCCATGTTAGAGTGTTACATGTTCCATCATCCTATCAGTATGCAGACATATTTACCAAAGGACTTTTCAGACAGTTATTTCTTGACTTCAGAGCCAGTCTCAGCGTCCGGCCTCCTCCCGCTCCGACTGAGGGGGTGTGTAAACGTGTAAATATATTCCCTACCCATAATTAGAATATTTCCATATATTGTGTAAATATAATTATAGTAAGACTAGGATTCCTCTTTTGTATAGGTTTAGGATTCCTATTGTATAAGGGATGAATATTGTACTCTATATATACCTTGATATTAATGAAAGACTCCTCAAGGGAGATTAATATCATCTTACAAATACTAGTACAAAAACTATTATACTTGCAGTTCGGTGGGTTCAAGAACTACGTACACATTGGTTACGACTAAACCTTCGAAACCTAAGGCATTCTTTGGTTGGTGAAAGTTATTCCGATATTAAAAATGATGGGATTATCATATTTAAGATTAGTAAAGACAAAATTTGTATTAGGTAGAAACGATTACGGAAACATTAGTGTACACAAGAAGTTTGGTAGTTCCGGAGATCCCAACGGTCCCAAAGGATCTCTATAGTTGTTCTTCATTCCCAACAACTCCCGTCACGTCAGCCCTCCTAGATCATAGTGTCGCGGCGCGCGTGGGCACAATGACATTAGGGTACTCACGTCGTCATAACATTAGAGGGGCATAATAACCTAATTTTTGTCTTATATATTCAAGACATAGAAGAGAAGGAAGACACATTGTACTCTCTAAGATCACACTTGTAACCTAGATCTCTCTCTCAAGCAAATATATCATTCACAACTCTTGCTCTTGTTAGATTCACAACTTATTTTTAGATCTAACTCGTTTGTTCATTTTACTTGCTTATTTCCATATTTTACTTGCATTTTGATCTTGCACACCCGAAACTTAGCTAGCAACTCCGGACTCGTTTAAGAGAATCTCGAAATCGGATACAACCTACTTGTATTTAAATCCTTGAATACAAATCTCTAACTTTATTTTTGGTTAGAATCATTTTCACCAGGTCACCTCATCGCCATATCACCCATGTGCAATTGGACAAGCAGAGTCAACTAACAAAACTATCATCCAAAGAATCAAGAAGAGGTTAGAAAGATTAAAGACAAGTGGTCGGAAGAACTGCCAGGGGTGTTGTGGGCTTACACAACTATGGCCAAGACGAGCATAGAGAAAACCATTTTCTCCCTAGTAAACAGAGCCAAGGCCCTGATACCCGTAGAAGTATCAGGGCTTGAACATCAAAAGGGTCACCTCGTCTCCATATCACCCATGTGCAATTGGACAAGCAAAGTCAACTAACAAAACTATCATCCAAAGTACAAGAAGAGATTAGAAAGATTAAAGGCAAGTGGTTGGAAGAACTGTCAGGGGTGTTGTGGGATTACACAATTACGGCCAAGACGAGCACAGAGGAAACCCCTTTCTCCCTAGTATACAGAGTCGAGGCCCTGATACCCGTAGAAGTAGGAGAACCCAGCTTCTGTTACACCCAAACCACTGAGGAATCCAACAAAGAAGCCATGGCAATATGGATGGAGTTATTGGAGGAAAAGAGGGAGTTGTCTTTCATATGTTTGGCAGCGCAGAAAATGGAGAGTAGAAAGGTACTTCAACAGAAAGACGAATCTAAGGCATTTTAAAGTCGGGGACTACGTCTTTCGAAAAGTCACTCTCGTGATAAGGGACCCAAACGCGGGTAAGCTGTAGGCAAATTGGGAAGGACCATACTGATTCACAGGAACTGACGGGAAAAGAGTGTATCGGATTGAGGGCGAATCCGGAAAGAAACAAAAAAATAGTTGGAACGTCAACCACATGAAGAGATTCAATCCTTCCTAAGAAAGCATTTTTCCGTAATTATCCTTTTCCTTGATAGGGACTGCTTACAAAATCGGAAGCTCTCATCTAGAGGAGACAAACATGCGTTGCACTCTTTTTCTTAGTCGAGGTTTTGTCCTAATCAGCTTTTCCTGGCAAGATTTTTAACGAGGAAATAACTCAAAAAGCACTTCAAGCTTGGCGTGTCATATCTTAAAACTCGGTTCCTCAGGACCTCACACTCGAGTCCCAAGGGGAAAGGGCGGAGAAGTATAACCACAAGAGGACCTCTTCCAAGATGGGCTCACTCAAACTGGAACTGCTGGAAGTCACTGAACTTGCTCGGTCGCTTTCTTTTATAAATCTTGTAAATACCCCAAAAAATGAATCATGTACTTACAAGACGAGTCGTCCCCTATAACTCTGAAAGAATGAAATAAAAAGCCTTAGCTGACTTTTCGGACTAAGTTGCACAATAAAAAATGTTCAGGGCAAAACCGAACTCAAAAGCCATACAGCCCTGTAAAATCGCTTCAAACAACACGACACGACCATAAGAGCCTCTGTGTGTGAAGGTTCTTTGTTGAACCTTTGTGCCTTTACATGGGGTTAAGACATCTTCCTCATCAGAACCAAAAATGGAGTATCTTCTTTCATTTCGAAATTAGATGTCTTAAATCTCAATTTCGCTCTTGCATTCCCGGATGTGACATTCTCAGATTGGGTCAAGGCAAGCCGACCTCAAACACAAAATGCAAAAAATTACATAGGCGTGCACCGGTTGTTAAACCTTGGATTAAACAAAAAACGCTCAAAGATTAGCATAGTTTCGGTAGACGGGCGCAGCAGCCATGCCTCGACGTTTAAGTGCAAATTAAAATACCAATAGGTGATTGTGTGATCACAATTGTTGTAAAAAATAAAGCACATGTCAAAGCATAAAGAAAGGCAAAATGAAAGGCAAGATGAAAGGCAAGCAAGCAATTGTCATTTATACAAAAAAGAGCGTCGAACACTCACAAAAGAACATTAAAAGGGGCATACATGCCCTAAAAATCTAGTAAACCGGAGCACAAGGGCTCCATTTCAAAAAACAACAACGGGCGCAAGTGTCCAAAAATATCCTTCATATGGCGCACAAGCCAACACAACTACAAAAAAAAATTCATCATAGGGCACGCAAGCCCCACGGATTCACATGAGCTAAAAAAACTGACACAAACCACCGACATTGCTACTGATCGCCGCCGCAGGAATAAACCCCTGGAAGGCCTCCAAACCAATGAGTAGAGGTTGAAGATTGTCATGACCCAACCCGACGGGCCGCGACTAACCGCCTTAATGACGTCATTATACTAACCTGTCACACATAATCCAACTAACCCTTAATGAGTCTGAAATCTGGCAGCATAACATTGCAATAACAACATATGCCAGGGTAGGCGATCCAACTCATAGGCAACCTTGCCTATCCTACGAATGATCTGGTAAGGCCCAATGTACATTGGGCTAAGCTTCCCTTTCTTGCCAAACCTCATCACACCCTTCATGGGTGACACCTTTAGGAACACTCAATCATCAACCTGAAACTCTAAGTGTCGACGTCGATTATCAGCATATGACTTCTGTCGACTCTGTGCTGCTAATAACCTCTCCTGAATAAGTTTCACCTTATCAACAGCTTGCTGAACCATGTTTGGGCCGATCAACTTAGTCTCATCTACATCAAACCAACCAATAGGTGACCTGCACTTCCTCCCATATAAAGCCTCATACGGTGCCATCTGGATGCTAGAGTGGTAGCTGTTGTTATAAGCAAACTCAATGAGTGGTAAATGGTCATCCCAAATACCTCTGAAGTCAATAATACAGGCCCTCAAAGATATCCTCTAATGTCCGGATCGTGCGTTACGCTCGCCCGCCCGTCCGTCTGAGGGTGAAATCTTGTCTTTGAGACTCACTTGTGTCCCCAATCCCTTCTAGAATGATCTCGTAAGTTAGAGTAAACCGCTCCTCGGTTTGATATAATAGATGTGGGAACCCCGTGCAGTCTCACTATCTCCCTGATGTACAGCCTAGCATAGTCATCAGCTGAGTAAGTAGTCCTCACTGGAAGAAAATGGGCTGATTTCGTCAGCCTATCAACGATAACCCATATGGAATCACACTTCCGCTGAGTACGAGGTAAGCCTGTAATGAAGTCCATATTGATCATTTCCCACTTCCAAGTCGGGATCTCAATCTCCTGTAATAATCCACCAGGCTTCTGATGTTCAACCTTAACTTGCTGACAATTCGGGCACTGGGCAACAAATTCTGCTATGTCTCTTTTCATGCCATCCCACCAATACAAGCATCTAAGGTCATGGTACATCTTCGTCGATCCTGGATGAATGGAATAACGGGCATTATGTGTCTCTCCCATAACCTGATGTCGTAGCCATACAACATCAGGTACACATAATCTGCCCGCATACTTCAGCACATCATCAAGTGTAACCTCAAATAGAGTCTTTCCCTTTCGGAGAGTTGCATCTCTATACCGGGCCAGAACGGGATCCTCATACTGACGTCTCTTTACCTCTTTCACGATAGAGGACTCCGCAACATCCCGAATAAGAATTTCGCTATCTCCCGAATCCGCCAACCGGACTCCAAAACTCTCTAGCCTATGTATCTCACGAACCATCTTCCTTCTGTCTGGCTGCACATCCGTCAAGCTAACCATGGATCTACGGCTAAGAGCATATGCCACGACGTTGGCTTTTCCCGGATGGTACAAGATATCAACATCATTGTCCTTTAGAAACTCTAACTACCGCCTCTGCCGTAGGTTCAACTCCTTCTACTTAAAGATATATTGGAGACTCTTGTGATCCGTATAAATATCAACATGAATCCCATACAAATAATGTCTCCAAATCTTCAAGGCATGAATCACCGCTGCTAGCTCCAAATCATGAGTGGGATAATTCTTTTCATGCTTTCTGAGTTGTCGGGAGGCATAAGCTATGACTTTGCCATGCTGCATCAATACACAACCTAGCCCAATGCCTGAAGCATCACAATAAATGACATAACCATCCGGTTCCTCAGGAAGAGTCAGAACTGGAGCCGTAGTCAATTTATCCTTCAACAACTGGAAACTGTGCTCACAAGCATCCGTCCACTAAAACTTAGCTGCCTTCTGGGTTAGCCTAGTCAAAGGCGCTGAGATCGAGGCAAACTTCTCCACAAACCTTCTGTAATACCCTGCTAGCCCCAGAAAACTGCGTACCTCAGTAGGTGTCGTAGGTCTGGGCCAAGTCTTCACCGCCTCAATCTTCTGTGTATCCACCCGAATACCATTAGCCCCAATAATATGCCCCAAGAATGCCACCGAAGTCAACCAGAACTCACACTTGGAAAACTTGGCATACAACTGATGGTGCTGGAGGACCCTAAGTATCGTCCTCAAATGGTCTGCATGCTCCTGCTCTGAACGGGAATAAACCAGGATATCATCAATGAATACAATGACGAACATGTCTAAGAACGGCCTGAATACCCGGTTCATCAAATCCATAAACGCTGCTGGAGCATTGGTCAGTCCAAAAGACATCACCCTAAACTCATAATGTCCATATCGGGTTCTGAATGTTGTCTTTGGAATATCTGCCTTCCTTACCCGCACCTGATGATAACCTGACCGCAAGTCTATCTTCGAGAAGCACTTAACACCCTGTAACTGGTCAAATAAATCATCAATCCTGGGAAGGGGGTACCTGTTCTTGATGGTTTCCTTGTTCAGCTGCCTATAATCCATACACATCTGCAGTGATCCATCTTTCTTCCTCACAAATAACGATGGTGCTCCCCATGGAGATGTACTTGGCCTAATAAAACCTTTCTCCAACAAGTCTCTCAGCTGCTCCTTCAACTCCTTCAGCTCTGCAGGTGCCATCCTATAAGGAGGAATTGATATAGGTTGGGTACCTGGCAATACATCTATACTGAAATCTACCTCCCGCTCTGGAGGGAGACCTGGAAGATCGTCCGGGAATACATCCGGAAACACACTAACTCTGGAATCGATCAAGAGTCGGTACCTCCGCTTCTGTATCATGCACCCGAACCAAATGATAGATACAACCTTTTCTGACCATCTTCCTTGCCTTGAGGTATGAAATAAACTTACCCCTCGGCGATGCTGCATTCTCTTTCCATTCTATAATTGGCCCCGCCTGGGACTGAAATCGAACCAACTTCTCTCTACAATCAATATTGGCAAAACAAGAAGCTAATCAATCCATGCCCATAATGACATCAAAGTCGGCCATATCCAACTCTATCAAATCTGCTAAGGTATGACGGCTATATATCACCACCGAACAATTTTTATACACATGCTCAGTTATAACTGAATCTCCTACCGGTGTAGCTACCTCGAATGTTTCTATCGGCTCAGATTCTATCCCTATTCTATTAGCAAATAGAGGGGATATGTAGGACAAGGTGGAACCTGGATCTATCAACGCATATACATTACAGAAAAAGACCGATAGTATACCTGTAACAACATCTGGTGACGCCTCCTGATCACGTCTACTGGCCAAAGCATATATGCGGTTCGAAGGACCGCCGAAACTAGAAACTCTGCCACGACCTCTACCATGGCCTGCTGGCGTCTGACTACCCCACCCGGTGGGGCGCATAGCTATAGATAACGACGAACCAAGATCTCGACCCGCAGTCGAGCCAAATTTCACCGAACCACCTATGTTGGGACACTCTCTCATCATATGGCCCTGACGGCCGCAAGAGAAGCAAACACCTGTGGTCGAACGACATTCCCCAATATGAAACTTACCACACTGAGAGCACCGAGGATAAGGTGGTCTCAACTGACTAGGGCCCTTGTTCCTCTGAGAACCCGAAGCCCTAGAGCTCTGTCCGGCTCCTGAATACCCGGGGCGGTCGAACCTCCTGCCCGTAGACTGTAGAGGAGTACTGCGGTCTTTGGTGAGATGGATATCGACTCTTCTTTGGAACTGCTCGCCTCGAGACTCGCCGGAATAAGCTGCCGACCTAGCCCTCTTATGTTGGTCCCTGTCATGACCTGCCTGGCTGCCGCCTCTATGTCGGTCCTCAACCCTCGTGCATATGCCTGGACACGAGCAATATCCATACCGGTGAAGAGCTACCGCCATACAACCATCGATCGGATAATGGTCCAAATTTCATCACAAAGCGATGCACCCTATCTGCCATATCTGCTACAATAGTGGGTGCATATCTGGCCAATGAATCAAACTTCAGGCTATACTCACGAATGGTCCTGCCACTCTGCCTCAACTGTAAGAATATGTCCACTCTAGCTCTCCTCATCTCTGGAGGTAAGAAGTGACCAAGGAAGGCATCTGTAAACTCATCCCATGTAGCTAGAGGAACATCATCTCCTCTAGACAACTCCCAAGACTCGTACCAGTTTGTAGCTATATCCTGCATTCTATACGAATCCAACTCCACAGACTCAGTCTCTGAAGCCCTGATTACCCTCAAGGTACGCTGCATCTGCCGGATAAACTCATGCGGGTCCTCCTCGGGCTGAGACCCGAGAAACTCTGGAGGGTTACAACTCAAGAAATCACGAACCCTCAAACTGTCAGACCTAGGGTCGACTCCTGGTCCCTGTCTGCGGTTACTCGCTACCAAGCTAGTCGGCGGTGACTGCATCTCTCATGGCCTGTCCTCTGCCCCGGTGAAGAACTGGAGGCTCAGTCTTTGGGGCCTCGAAATCGTGATGTTGCCCTGAATCGAGCCTCTGGTGGTGGCGATGAAGCGAGCTCGTCGACCGGGCATAGTCTCCGGCATAGACCGGGTACGGACCTAGTAACTCTCTGAATCTGGCCGGTATCCCCATTTGTAGACTTGCCCTTCTCAGCCGTATGTCTTCGGGAGGCATAGTCAGTAAACATCGTAAGTCGTCAGAAAGGAATTATCCTAATAACATAGCTCTATTGCACGATCTAAGAGATGAAAGAATAGAAACCAATCCTAGATGCCCTGCAGCCTCCTGCGTATAAGTATGGTGCACAACATACCCATACGCAAGACTCTACTAGACACGGTCTGTAGACATTCCGAGGACTAACTGCTTTGATACCACTTTTGTCATTTTAGTACCGAACCTCTTTTAGACTTATGTTTGTATTTAGGGGCACGACGGGGCCCTGTCCCGTCATATGTCGTTGTTCTTCTTATAGAGGTCTGTAGACAGTGGTGGGTTGTACTTATGTAAGGGTTATAACTCTGTTTTGGTCAGCCATATCATTGTACTCTATATTGGGGGTGTTCCCGTGTATATGTTATATTATCTGTTGGCAGCCTTGTCGGCTTGCCTGTATATTGTGTTGGCTAGTTGTGACTCCTCAGGAGGCAGGTACATTCGGGGGTAAAGGCAGCCTTGTCGGCTCGCCTACCCTGGCATATGTTGTTATTGCAACGTTATGCTGCCGAATTTCAAACTCATTAAGGGTTAGTTGGATTATGTGTGACGGGTTAGTATAATGACGTCATTAGGGCGGTTAGTCGCTGCCCGTCGGGTCGGGTCGTGACAAAGATATACAAAGTTAATCCGAGAAAGAAGAACCCTCGCCACCAGAAGAGTTGACAGATGCATCGAATGAGGGGGAGTTTCTTCACGCAAGTCATCTATATCGGCCTCAGCCGCCCCCAGGTCCATATCTACCCACGAGGGTCGAAGGAACATCAATCACTCCCATATCCACCCCTTGCAGGACCTTGAATCGGGTCTAAAGGACAGCATAGTCTCAAAGCAAGGTGGACCTCTGTTGCTCGGCCGCCCATCGAAGTGTCAGCCATTGATTTTGAGCTCGAAGACGAGCGCGAGAAGCCACAAACGCCTACATATGTGCGCGAGAAACATTAAAATTAAGCTCATCCCTGACCACCCTCTCCCCCATTAATTTGCAAGCTTGGGTCATGGTTCATACGGTCTTCTCTCTAGCTATTAGACGCTTGCTGGCCTCTAACAATCTGCTTTCTATGATGGTTCTTATGTTCCAAGAGATCTCGGTGCTCGTCCCGAAGCTGGGTAACCTCTTTCCGGAGACGCTAGTTCTCCTAGGCCAACCTCTCTACACTATGGGAGGATGAAGACATGTTCTTGAAAAGCTCGATGATGGAGGAAATGGCAGCATGCCCGTAAGAGAAAGTTAGATGGAATAAAATTAGTCTATACACTCGCGTTAGAAGTAAATGGTGTGATGGAAATGACTCGAGTAACCTGAAGAAAGATGTCCGCAAGGTGGGCCAAAAAAGCTTCCATGCCGAGGTCAGAACCAGCAATGGGTGCGAAAGGAACCGAAGGGCCTACGTTCGAGTCTCCGCCTTCTGCGCTCTCAGGCTGTCCTTTGTTGACTCACGGCTCCCTAATTGCTTCGGTTGAGGGGACCCTCGTATCCCCGGAGGCTGCGGCTTCTTCTCCATCATCCTCCATGAGAACCACCTTCTATGCACCCTCCCTCTCAGGCTCATTTAATAGGCGGCGTGTTCTCACACGAAAGCCGATCCCAGAGGTAGATGCCCCAATATCACCCGGAAGCCCTCACTTCCTACTCTTTGCCCTATGTGGCAGCCTTAGCAATACATGCTCGAGCCTCGTCTTGGTAAGGAACATTCCTAGCAAAACACCCTCGGGCACGGAGACCTTCTAACAAAAGAACATGGAAAGAAGTTAGGGCGGCACACCAACACACAATCAGTAAAAATGCAGGATCAGTGAAAAAGGACTCACCGTGACTTTTGCCCTTCCACTTGTTAGCGGAAATGGCTCTCCACATCTGCTCGATTCCATGAAAGGCACGGAGCATACCCATTACCCAGCCAAAGATGTCAGGTGGGGGTTCGGGGATCACAATGGGCTGCTGCAAGAACGAAGGATAAGATAATCATGAAAGAATTAGAAGAAATATAATAGAAGGGAAAGAAGATTACTTACGAGCATTGTTCCAATACTCTGGCAGAGAACCAAAATTATTCCCTGGAGGCGGTAGGTAGGAAACATCACAAACCAATCACACCATCCCCGGTCGTGATCATCCTCAACATTTGTAAAAAGGGCTCTAGAGCCTCGGAAAGCTAAATTAATTATTCCCCCGCGAAGCACCTAGGGGGGAATAAAGATGGATTAGATGATCCTAAGTGAATGGAATGTAGACGAGATCCGCCAAATACTGCAAGCAGCCAAGTATTCTCTACGTCTGCGGGGCCAACTGCCCCGGATAGATGCTATATCTCAAAAGAACTCAATCACCTGGTGGATTGGGAGGCTAAATCCGATGGTAAACGAATAGGTGTAAATAAGTGACATCCATGGGATGTGCTGAGTAATACTTGCATTAAATGGAGGAGGAAAAACATATATGTCTAAGCCACATCGACAGTCGACGAACTTGAGGGATAACAGAGTCATCAAATAATGAGATCATGTCCTCCACAAACTCATAGCGGAGGTTTACACAAAAATCCCTCTCAAAATTAAAGTTAGAGGGGATGATTTCAAAGGCTGAGGAGCCTAGATCGATGTCTTGGGTGATACCGGAGAACGACGGACGGCGGTGGGTTGTGTCAAGTTCCACCCTCATTCTGGCGAGAGTCAGACCGTCAGAGGTACCGGAAGAAGATGAAGAATGAGATGTAGACATATTAAGGATAGAAAATGAGAGGATGGAGAACTGAAATCTCTAGAAGATTAAAGGAAGAGATGACAGTGAGGAAAAGTGATTTGGGTTGCTAGTTTATATAGCCGAGAGAGTGATCATTACTCTTGGAACTCAAATAGGCGTGTCTTGTAAGTGAACGTCAATCGGTGTTTCAGATGGGGTGTCGTCGAATGAGTGACTCAGAGCATTTAATGGTAGCTTGACGAAATGTCTGATAGAGGAAAAAGATGTGACGTTTTGGTTTCCGCGGAAAGGTTTTTTTGAAAAGGGGCATAGACTATTCCACTTCCCGATCCCATGAGCTCAATGGTCCCGAAAAGTGGGGGACTGTCTGTATTGGGTAGAAATGCTTCCAGAAACATTGGCATACACAAGAATCTTGGCAGTTCTGAAAATCGCGACGGCTCCAAAGGATCTCTATAGCTGTCCTCCACTCCCAACAACTTTCGTCACGTCAGCCCTCTTAGATCAGAGTGTCGCGGGTGGGCACAGTGACGTCAGGGTGCTCACGTCGTCATAACCTTAGAGGGGCATAATAACCTAAGTTTTGTCTTAAATATGCAATACTTAGAAGAGAAGGAAGACACATTGTATTCTCTCTAAGACCACACTTGTAACCTAGATATATATCTCTCAAGCAAATATACCATTCACAACTCGTGTTCTTGTTAGATTCACAACTTAGTTTTAGATCTAACTCGTTTGTTCATTTTACTTGCTTATTTTTATATTTTACTTGTATTTTGATATTGCACATCCGAAACTTATCTAGCAACTCTGGACTAGTTTAAAAGGGTCTTCGGATCGGATACAACCTACTTGTCTTTAAACCCTTGAATACAAATCTCTAACTGTATTTTTGGTTAGAATCATTTTCATTGAAAAATAAAAAAAATAATGAATATATACTCTTATTATTAGATTTTGGTTTATTAGACTAAAAACGGAATATACAAGGAATTATACAAAATATGTGTGTGGTTTAACCTAGATAAAATGTTATGAGCTTTTATTTTTATTTTTAATTTTAACCTTGCCTTTTTTAAAAGACTTTGAGAGAAGATTTTTAGAAGGAAAAATATGTCATTTTGGAGTTTTATCACGAGATTTCTATCCCTCATGAAGTGTAAATATATATGGATAAAAATAAGAGATAATGGTAAAAAATACACCTCAAGTATCACCTTTTTTGAGTTTCCTACATAAACTATCAGGTGTGGGTGTTTCTTACCTAAACTATCACCAATTAGTTTGCAAAACACATCTCAACTATCAGTTGTTCACTTTTTCTACCTAAACTATCACCAACAAGTTTGCAAAACACACCCCAACTATCAGTTGTTCACTTTTTTCTACCTAAACTATCACCAACAAGTTTGCAAAACACACCCCAACTATCATTTGTTCACTTTTAATGAGGTGTGTTTTGCAAACTAGTTGGTGATAGTTTAGGTAAGAAAAGTAAACAACTGATAGTTAAGGTATGTTTAGCAAACTAATTGATGATAGTTTAAGTAGAAAACTCTCGCACCTGATAGTTCAGGCAGAAAACTCAAAAAAATATGATACTTGAGACCTTAACCCTAAAAATAATATCACAATTATGATATAAATAATTTTGAAATTGCTAATCCCATAATAAAAAGATTCTATCAAACATGGATAAGTTAATCCTGAAATTATAATCTCTTGTCCCTCAAACCAAACGATACCTAATAAAGGAATTGAGAATAAAATCACTTGGTAGCTCCCTGTCTTCCATAGTTGAGGTGAAAGGTGCACCCCCTATCAGTAGTATAACATCTCCTTCCCCTTTTTCTTCCCCTCCTTGATGTAATTTTTTTTTTAAAAAAAAGACCCCTAAAAAATTGTGGATAAGTTTTAAAAAATTTAAGTACTAAGTAGTATATGTTATTCTTTTGTCACGTTTGATATATAGACCGAAAACCATCAAGACAAGATTGCATTGAGCTCTCCGAAGCAGTGAGGTGGTAATTAAAAAAACTCCATTCTAAGTCAAGGCGTAATTATCCGTGCACTCCTCGGAATTCGAATTGCAACCTAGCTAATATAATCACGCATCTTTTAGAGAGCAACGTAAATCTGAAATAAAGACCATTAGACCTTAAAAAGACGACAACATATTATAAAATAATACTCCTATAACCAGAGTAATTGTAATGTATTATTTGAGTTGGTTCATATTAATGTAGGAAAGTCCACCTTTATTTTTTCTTGGAAAAATGGCTAAAATATACTTTAATCTTTGTTCTAATTTTCAGTAACACACTCATATTTTATAGTGTATCTATTACCCCTGAATATATTTTGAAAGCATTTATTTGGCATTTATCTGAAAGAATCGAATCAAAATTAACGCGACACAAGCCAATACTCGATTGTGGAAGAATATAGTGATTCACAAGATCAAATTTCAAGAGAATCAATTGTTTTTTTCATGAAAAAATATTAAGAGTATAGGGAGAATTCTAATTTTGTGTTTTGTTCGAAGAGTGAAATGATCTGAAAATGACCGGACTTCTTTGTTTTTTTGGCTTTTTGTTCAGCACGTGTTTGAATTATCATGCAGCTCACTCGATAAATGTCAAATAAATTCCTTCAAAATATATTCAGATGGTAATAGGACCCCCATAAAGATTAAATATATTACAACAAATTCAGGTAAATGTTGGAGTGTATTGTAGACATTTTCCCTTTTTTTTATCAAACTATAATGACTTTGCTGGGTATTTTAGTTCCTTTTTTTTCCTCTCATGTCAAGATTGATTATGTTTAGGCAAGTTTATCATTACACTAAGACCACTAAAAGAGGGAGGAAAAAGACTCTAATACGAGGGATATGTTACCCCTCCTTCCTCTCTTTTTTCCTTCATGGCTGCTTTTTTTTTTCAATGGAATTCGAGTATGACAAAAGAGGGGCAAAGAATTACAATAAAAACATCACTCATGATCTCAGCTCTTCTTTTCTTTCGAGAACATTGATATATTCAATATATCAATAGAATATAGTTGACCAACTTATTTGCTCGAAAATACATAGTGAAGTCAAAATTACAATTAAATTAGTAATTTTCCTATCTTCTAATGTGACAAGATTCAACGTTAACAGGGGAAAAGTTTATTGCAGCAACTTCAAGAATCAAGACCATATATACTAAAGTCTAATATTGTGCTTGTTGGCAATTCAGCATCATTTTTGCTGACTAATCTGTCATAGTTAGTACTGTACATGTTAGTAATATTTGTATTCAACAAAAATATAAATCAAAGAATTCTGAGGATTTCGGATTTTTGTAGTTTTTAATTTTTTTATTGAAATCATATATTTCACATGCTAGTATCTGAAGACTGAAGCTAATGGAATCATTCTTTCCTATTCTAATATAAAAAATAAAAAAAAACATCCTATTCATAATAAGTGTACTGTTTTTGGCCTAAAAAAATCAACCACCATATTAGAAATTATACGTAGACTAATAATTATCATTGAGAATTAAAAATGTAAACCCAAGTTAAAATTATAATTGATAGAGATCTCGTAAAAATTTCTTTCGAGAATATTTGAAACTGGGGTCTATAAACTTTTTCTCCCCCCCCCCCCACCCCCTGTCCCTCTCCTTTTTCAGTACTTTATTGAAAATTACTATAATGAAAATTGAGAAAAACTAATTATGTTCTTGCATGTGTTAGAGCGAATTAGATGACCCGGTTGTGTCTAATGATGACATATTTTATTGGTTTAGCTCGTCGTCTTACAAGCAATCAAAACACTAAATTCAAGTTGGTGTCGATCAAGGATTGTACTAATATTCAGTTAAGAAAATTTCCCACCATATATGTCTCTTCACCTCATTTCCCAATTAGAAGTTAGAACTCATGAGTTAGTTTAAAATTTAAATGCAATTAGAATTTGAGACACACGAAACAATGATTTTATTTCAAATAACGATTGTACCCTTCAATAGCAACTACTAACCAATATGCAATTTTTTAAAGAATTTCTTTTCACGCGGCATTATTGGTGCCCATCCTCATACATTTTATTTTTATTTTCAATGATAAAGATTATTAATTCATTAACCTATCGAGTCAAAAAAACCCTCAAAAGTCAGCATTTCCAATCATCAAGATCTATCTACTCCACTTGGAATGTTCTGTATTAGTCAACATGTTCATTATTTTTTATATATATACAATTTCCTGACTTATGTCAGACTATTCATGGAGATAGTAGTATCAATCCCTCAAGACTACTACCAGTAAATCGTGGGATGTGTCTGAATGACCAAGGTTTGAGAACAGAGCAACCGATATCACCTACAAGGTCATATCCCAAAAGAGAGCAAAGTGTTTCCACCAGAATTCCAACCCACATGTATTTTTTTTTCAAAACAAATAAAAATTACAAACTAAATGAGCTAAAAGACTATATATATTTGTGCATTGTTTCCTACTCGTTTATAGTTAGGAATTTTTATACCGTATAACCGCCCATTAAAATAATAATCGGCATATTTTTGTATTTGAATATATTTTTATATTTGTATTTGAGCCATATTTTATACATAGCTAATATATATTTTAATATATTTGACTAGCCGTTATAATTATTTTAGCGAGCGGTCAAATATGTAACCTTCACTTATAATTAAGCAAATAATGGCTCAAGTGTGAAGGGTCTTAGAAGGATTAGATTCTAGCTAGACTCAGTTAGACTATTTTTGACCAATTCTAACTACTTTGGCATTCTTTCTCCTTATTTTTTATTAACAAATAATTTCTAAATCTAGGATTCCTATCCTATGCTCAGTGATCAATTTGACTGCTTACGGATGGATAAATATTAGTAAATGATACGAAACTCTCTTTTTACCTGACATAATTACTTTATAATATAATTTTATATTCACCAACTGGCATAAAATAGTAGAATTTAAACCTCGAAGAGAAGTTATAAAGAGAAAGAAAGTTGACAACCATCAAGTAGCACCATCTAATACTAATTTTTTGGAGGAAACTAGACAAGGTCAGGTCATAGTGCAAGTGCACCCTTCATTTTCACATACTAAATAGTCCATTTTTATGAGCTTTTGAATTGTATAGATTTCTAATCCAAGTCTTTGTTAACTAGTCTAGGTCTTTGAAGACCACATGCCTCATGAAAATTGTCAAAGGGTATATCTGGTAAATATAGATATACCACAAGTTGAATACTAATTCAGAACCACCTAATATCTTAATTTAATTAGAAACAAAATTAAACATCTTCATTTTGGGAATTGATCAAATTAAAAGTTGGAAAAAGAATTAAGTTTAATATAATATCGTCACTATTACAGATGTACGTTATCAAGTAGTTTCGTGGTCCTCCGTATCATCATTTGAGATCGAATAAATATATGCTTAGACATGTATGCATTTGTATCTTTAACCTAAATGATTAGACTTTGTATGATTATATCCAGAAAGTTGAAAATGTACAACACAAGAGGGCTACATTTCATTTTAATTTTGGGGCCATCAACGGCTCAAATTGAAACGAGGGCATCTCTAAACCCCATTGCCAAGTTGTCTTTAAAAATCATTTTAATTAATCCCAAAAAGAAAGGGAACAAAAGGTCTGAAAACATCAACAGTTGATATCATCTATATGAAACCTTAATGTCCATGTCGCTCCCCCTTTAAACTCGTCTCAGTCCAATATTATCAAAAAAATGACATTATATAAGTGATTTCCGAAAATACATTTTTTACAAAATAATTAATTATCATTGAGAATATCATATCTTTCTCTCTCCAAGATTACTTATCATATAAGTAGTTATTTACACTATATTTTTGCTTCAAAATTTTGCAAGGTTTCTACCAATGAGGCATTTCCAAAACACTTCCAAAATTTTCCATTCTTACTTCTCCAAAACTGTCCTCTCTGCAAGGATGGAGCACCCTTCCCATAATATTAGGGAACTCAACTTTCCAATTTCTCCACCAGGCCACATTTATCCAAGACATTTTCTTTGCCCTGTCATGTTGCCAATCCTATATGCTGCTGCAACTCTGTTTTTTCCTCTCCCTAATGTCCAATAGGAAGGCACCAAATTCGAAGTTTTAATGGTGGTGTTCCATTAGATCACCGAGAGTGATCCTTCCGCAGTTGCCACTGTCCAGCCGTTCAAACTGTTTACAAATCAGCATTACCTCTTTATCTGTGATCTTCCCCATTTCTTTCAGCTTGTATATCACATACTCTGATTTACTGCAACACAAACAAGATGCCAAATCAATTCACATGTCCTAATTTTACTGACAAATAGGGAAGGTGAAAAAGCAGGCATAGCCACATTTTTCTCACAAGCATATAAGCAGACTTCCAGTAGGCACAGTACAATAATCAAGTTGTACTAGCAAGTACATTAAGCTAGAAACAATTACGATCAAACAAAGAACAAGCAGTTTAAACAAACTGTAGAATGAAGATAACTTTTATGTCTTGGATGGAGACTGAAAATAGATCAGATTCGGTATATCAGCGAACCCATATAGTGAAATAGAAAAAAGATCACCAACAGATAATAGATCAGATTCGGTATATCTGCTTGACTCATTCAGCTTCACAACAAGCCAACCAGATACTGTTACATATTTAAATTTGCTATCCAATTCCCACTTTTTGCTCAAGTTTCAGGCGACTATTTAGCAATATCTAAATTAAAAATGCTCGCATTGCAGGTCATACACTCAAGTTTGTGTGTACAATTTGAGGGTTATGATCAGAAAGGTTAAAAGATTCCATATTCGAAAACTGGACGGCAAATTAGAATCTTGAATGATCAAAAGGGAACAAATTGGAACTTCAGATGGCAAGTACCTTATACTTACTTTTTTTTATAACAGTGGTGTCGGGGTCAGTTTGCGCGATTATTCCACAGGTACTTCGCTACCTCCCACCAGCACAACTGCACAAGTACCGGGCATTATTTGTCCACCAAGGCTTAGGCAGATGGGAAGCAATCACCTAGTGTTTTTATTTCTATTGGGACTTGAACCCGTGTCTCTAAGGTTTGCATCCACTTCATTGACCACAAGGTTACACCCTTAGCAAAATACCTTACAATTATATTAGAGTTACACACTCTCTATGCTCTCATGATTGGGTTAGACTAGAATTATTCAAGCTACCTTAGCTTCAGTGAATAGCTTCACATAAAGGCGCAAAAATCATGAACAAATTAAACCCACGCAACTGTTCGTGGCAGTCACTGGAAAATAGATTCAGATAATTTTACAATTCCAGGTTAAAATTGACAAGTTGAACATTCCAGTTAAATTCAGGAGAAGAGAAAAGCAAAAACAAAGATTTCTTACAACTCATTTCAATCATTAAAGAATAGTCTGGATTTGTATGTTACGAAAACTCTGTATTTACTTTAGGCATGAAAGGCAACTCCCAGAACAGGAGATGCAACTAAAATACATAAGGTATTTTGTTCATAATCAGTACCAAGTAGGTACCCAAAAAAATGTATAGAAATAGTAAGGGCTTGTCCTCCACTAAAGTTTTAGAGGGTCTAACAATTCAAGAGTATATGTCATGCTATTTACAAAATTTCCCCTACGTCAACAATCTAACTTTTCTATACATCTGGATTTCACATACGAAATATGGTATTTTCTCCCTTCAAAACATCTGTTGTTCCTCCCTAGGCAGACAGTCCATATAACATATAAAGGTTTCCCCTTTTCCATGGATCCTAATAACTTTATTTAGTTGCAACAAAAGGTGCTAGGATTCCATGAACAAGGGGAGATCTAAATGTGAACCTGAAATGCGTCAGTGGATACAACATACCCGGTGAAATCCCATAACGTGGGGTCTGGAGAGGGTAGAGTGTACGCAGACCTTATCTCTACCTTGGTAGGTAGAGCGGTTGTTTCCGAGAGACCATCGGCTCAAGACAAAGCATAAGCACAAGCACAAGCAAAAGCAAAAGCAAAGCAAGAGCAAAGTAAGAGAAACGGTCAGACTCGGTCAAAAAAATGTAAAGCGGTATGAAAATGTTGATATCAAAAGCGAATAAGTCATGATAGCGCTGAAAAAGTAAGAAGTGACTAGCGCAGGTAAATAAGCTAAACAAAGTACACTAAAGGACACACAGCAGCAGAAATCAAACTACAATGGACTATAAAGCAATACTGCGTCTATTAGTATGATAGGCTAAGCGGGCCTACGATAATAACACTACAACTACCAGTTTGCAAGCGTAAGTAGGACTACGCTCGACTACCTACTACCCTAATTCGTGTCCTCCACAACCCCCCCTATCAGTGGATATCTGCCAAAATTGATCGAGTAATGTGCATGACGAATATTACTGACCTTTAGAATGTGGTTACATATTTGCTCGAATTATTAGGTAAAATAATTCACTAACTATCTATTCAAGTATTACTTGACTAGAGATCAAGTTCAGTATACATCCAGTGGTTGTGTTATTGGAACTTTTTTACTTGTACAAAGGTCAGAAATCAATCTGGCATATCCTGCAACGTGAAGATAGATCCTAAAGTTCTAAATAGTCTCAACCTGAGAGCAGCAAAACAAAAGACACGCATCCAGCTAAATAACTAGATTACATTTACTACAACCAAAACTAAGCTTAAAAGTATCATTATTGCTGAAACCGTTGCTAGGGCTGGTGTGCCAGTAACTGATCGAGGTAGTTGATTTGTTCATAAGCTAGTGGGATCAGAATTAACCCATGAAGATAAACAAGGATAAGCATGCCAAACTTTATCCAAGCAATGAGAGTTTGCAAGTATTCAAAAGTCAGAAATCAATATGGCATATCCTGGAACGTGAAGATAGATCCTGAAGTCCTAAATAGTCTTAACCTGGGAGTAGCAAAACAAAAGACACGCATCCAGCTAAATAACTAGATTACATTTACTACAACCAAAAGTAAACTTAAAAGTATCATTATTTCTTAAACCGTTGCTAGGGCTGTTGTGCGAGTAACTGATCCAGGTAGTTGATTTTCTTAGCTAACAGTTGTTATCTCTCGAGTTAAAGATAGTAGATTATTGACCTATAAATAGTCTTACTAACCGGTATGCTGAATGAGTAGGAAACAGTTTCTTTTTTTGAGAAAGTTTTTTTTTCTGAGAAAGTAGTGTGTTGTTTATTCTTAGCAGTAACGAAAGCTAACATTGTAATATGCCCTCATCATTATACCATGAAAATGGTACTGCAGAGCATAGCAGAGATCATCGCATCATAGTTGCAAAGAACTTTCAGTTGGAACAGACAAGTCTTAGTATTACTACCTGAGGGAATAGTTAGCCTAACTTTGCACAAAGGAAAGGCTGCCCAACTTTGGAAAAAGGAGGATATCATGATTGCCTGTGATCAGGGCGGACCTATGTTGATGGGATAGGGTAATATGATTACCTGTAAACTCATCTTTCTCTCCAAACACACTCTTCACCAAGACACCCATCTACACTAGTTCAAGACATACAGCGGAGATTCTTTTATAAAAAAAACCACAAATAAAACTAAGGGAAACAAAAGAGAGGATGTGTCTGATCTGAAATTGTCAGTAGCCAACGATCCAAATCCAATCATCTTCTCTGAATTTCTTGAATTCTGTAGCAGAGAGCACTGGGCTTGGAGTTGGAGGAGAGAATGGGCTCTGATGAAGAACACAAGGTAAAGACTCTGGTTTTCTAATTTATGTAGCTTGCAGTTGGGCTCCAATGAAGAAGACAATGTAAAGGTGATGAAGACTAAAAAAGGAAATGAACTGAAAAAGGGTTTGACCATTGAATCATTTGATCTAATCTGGACCATCAAAACTTTTACCATTTCAAAAAAAAATCTGGACCATCAAACTTCTCTCAAATTTTCTTAATTTTTTGCTCTTCATGTGCAAGACTTTTGGGGGGAAATGAGCCAGCCACGTGGTGAAATCGTGTGGTACTAGCTATGGATATATTAGGGGTGTATAAGTTTTCTCGCAAAGAATAGGTATGTAAAAGGGATTTATGTGCAAATTGAGGGAATAGTCACATGTCTTAAGCCAAAAAAAGAATGAATTTCAAGGGGTTATGCAATTACAAGGTACGATTAATTTGAGAAGTGCTATATTCAGATACATAGTGTTGACTTAAGATAATATACCAAATATTGTGAGGCATAACTCTAATGATCCTTGCTTTGCTTTGGTTATCATGGGTAAAAAGGCATAACTCTATTGATCCTTGTTAAGACAACTTTCTTACATAGCAAACTTGAGAAATAAATTTATATGAAACAACTAGAAGGATTAGAAGTTGAAGGAATAGAAGACCCTAACTAATTGATGAAGAAATACTTGTACGGAATAAAGCAATCTCAGAGACAATGGTACGAAAGCATTGATTTCTTTTTTTTTAAGGAGAATGTAAGATAGTTGCGCTTACTTTCAAAAGTTGGATGATGGTTCGTTCATTTACTTGCTATTATATATCAATGACATGCTCAATCCTCTCAAGGATTTGCAGAAACTTTCACTTTGAGGAGACAGACGAATAATGAGTATTTGTTGAGGAAATCCAGTATTGGAAACACTTTGTGAAAACCTCTTTCTAAGTGAATTTTGTGAGGTGATTCTCTCTGGTTTTTGGGTTAACTAAATTATTGATTTTAAATCAGTACTCTTTTCTAATATTCCAACTATAGTCAATATGCTCCCCTCCAACAATTAAGTTAGCCTTCTATTTAATTTTAACCTAAATCGCCCATGCTAAAACTCTGATGTCAACATTTTTCTGTTTTTAAAATCTGATTCCTACATTGAATTATTGGTGGCCATTTATCTCTGTATATGTCAAAAGTCTTAATTCATCAAATCATATTCCAAAAATATATCATGCTATACCATGGATATTATGCGCCTGGGCCCTTAGGAACAAAATAGCAGCACACATGTTCCTTGTAGAACCACACAGTGATCTCACAAGAGACATGCTAGCAAGCACTCTATAGGTGTGTGCTTAGTTCTAACTCAAAACAACTTTCTAACAAGTGTTATACTCAAAATGATGGTAAGATTTTTGGACTAATTTTTTTTCCTCTGGCTGTTATGTGGTATCCTCTTATCTTCCTAACTTGGCACCTCTTTTGACTGGATTGTAGATCAATGTACTCTGGAATGATTTTTATTTCATCCTGGGAAAATTATAATATATAATCTATATTGATGAATGATGAATGTGTGCATTAATATGACTGGATAAAAACATAAGAAATGTGGTGTCGCAAAAATACGGGAAGGGCACATCTGCTCCATGCTCTTCTATTGATGTTTTCAAGTCAAACCAGCGGTGGTTTATCGCTTTCAGAAGAAACCTCGATGATTCAGAAATTGAAGAATTCTTTTGGTTGTTGAGACTTCTTAACAGTTCTCCCTTTGTCTTCTTCTCCTGACTCCATCACATGGAAACTCAACTATGAAGGACTATCCCAGCTATGGCATGGTGGTTGATATGGAAGGGAAGAAATACTAGAGTTTTTGAAGACCAAAAGGAAAACATAGTCAATACTAAATGAAAGTGTATATTTTTGCTTAAATTTTAGAAGGAAAACATAGTCGGTATTCCCTTTTTTTTAGGAAGTAAGAGAATTTCATCAAAATGCATCAAGAAGATGCAGCGAGTACAAAGTAGAGTAATTCTCAGAATTCCGTTAATGAATACTATCCTCACATTACCAATCAAAAAAAGGAGAATTCCGTTAATGAACACTAGCATACAACAACATACCCATTTTAATTCCCCAAAGTGGGGTCTGGGAGGGTAGAATGTACGCAGACCTTACCCCTACCTTTGTGGGATAAAGAGGTTGTTTTCGATAGACCCTCGGCTCAAAAGGAAAGTAGTCGACGCAGGATTGCAAGAAAAATAAGACATCAAAATATCAAGATACAAGTGCATGTCAGAAACTGAGACAATTTTTAAGGTTAGTGTCATTAACCACCAGTAACTATCTACAAATTTTTGGGAGCTCACAGGATGTGTAGACCTTAGATTTCTAAAAAGATATCTATGAATCTAGACGTCTTCCTAACCAAGACTAAATCAAGTCTACAGGATGAAAATAAGTAATTACAGATAGAAATCAAACAAAACCATATTCTAGGCTTTTGGTGCTCTATTAATGGAATGGAAAAGCTAAATTTTCCCTAATTGAAACTAAAATCTAGTACACTCACATGTACACTAGCTGCAATTTCTGCCTATTTCAACACCTAAACTTAAACAATGAACATGCTTTCAATTTCTTCAAGTTCTAGTAACTTCTTTATGCTAAATTCATGTGGCTAGCATGTATCTGGAAGCTGTAAAAAAGAGGACAGATACCAACTAAATATACAAACATTAGGAAGATTTGAACTGTTGAAGCATTGATTGCGGAGGAGGTTGACAGTAAATAACATTTTCAATTCATATAGTACAAACAAGTTGTGATAGTGGTTGTTAGTTGTTACCTTTATCTAAAAAAAGAGTTGTGAGAGTGAAACTAAAATGACCAGGGTTAGCAACAACGAAATTTTTTGTCCGGCATGGTCACTTTAAGTGCAAATAAACAGAAAGTGGAGGTGCAACAAAGTGGACTTCAGCATCTCTATGTGATATGTACTACACCTGTTCTCTGAATCAGGTTAAAGGTAGTTATATTTTGCCTAGGTAATTTTGCATTTCCAAATGGACCAGTGTGGACAAATTACGTCAGACTGGATCTTGGCTGGCAACTGGCAAGTACTGGCAATTTCACAAATGGACAAAAAAAACTAACTGGCTAATTTCACGATTCAAGCAACCATTTGTTATGTGTGTAGATCTAACAATGGTCTTATACACATGTGTTTACTAAGCTTCACTTCAATAATATCTTGCTACAACGTGGATCAAGCACTACCATCGAGATAAGCTTGTTACAGCTCAGATCAAGCTTTAGTGTCTCTTCAATTATCAATTTTATTCAGTTATGCTTATTGAGAAACTTCTGAAAAATCACATTGAGAACAAACACAGAGAAAATCATTAGAGGAAATAAACCTGCACTTAAAAATTACCAGCTCTGTGGGTGTGTTCGCGAACAAATATATCCTTGGGTAGAAAAGCTTCTGTGAATTGATCATCCACTATTTCCTTAGTTCCATCTACTTTGATATTGAAGCATTCTCTCTTACTTGGAATGAAGCTAATATATACTCTACTGCTTGATTCTAATGAACCACTACCCTCTCTCAACATTGACTAGTTTCCTGTTTCAGCTGGTTTGAACAGCGAACTTCCCTACCATTTCTTGAATGTCAGAGAGAGTTCATCTATTGTACGACCCCCTGGATCCAGTATCCTAAGTGTGATGGTAGACAATAAAGCATACCAGCCATAAAAACTGAAATGTATTTAATTCTAGAAAAATAGGATCTTGTTGCATTCACTCATAGTTACTTCATTAACAAATTAAGGGGAAAAGGAAAACAATTCATATATGTTAATTCCAAGAGAACCACAACCTACCAGGTATCTGTGGTTTTCTGCCAAATCGATTGAATGAACAGACTCATCCCCAAATTCATATTCTAGGAGAGCTATAGGTTTGAGTTTGACTAATATGTTTCCTGCAAAGCTCAGGTTCCAACAGACGCAAACAACTAAAGTCTAAGGACAAATTTATCGACACAAAATCAAATGCAAAGCCCAAGCATATATCCCATTCACAGATTCCTTGAGTTTGACTATGGCAAGTATCAGCAAATAGAGTAAAAATTAATGAAAGTATTTTAAGATAAATAGCAATAACTTCAAAAGGGAATACAAAACGTTTACCTCACGAATCCATTGTTATCAATATCGGCAGCAAGAAATTGTGCAACAGTCAGATCCTGATCAAGCACCCATTTTGCCATTCTCCGGTGACGTTTATCTATTCTAGCCTCCGCTAAGTAAAGAAAGGCTCGAGCAACTGCGAGTGTAGACACAAGCAACCAAATCGATGCAAAGATACGACCGGTCATTGATTGGAATGCCCTATCACCATACCCGACAGTGGTAACTGACATAACTGACAAATAAAATGCATCTATCCACCCAAGCTTCTCAACAAAATGCATAACAGTAACCCCAATACCAATACAAAGAACCACAACACCTAATGCTAGTGCCACCTTCATTCTTATCCTCATTCTCCCCTTCTTCACATCAATAATATAAGACCTAGCATCATGTGAATTCCCACGTTTAATACTCCTCAACAAGGAATTCTCTTGCAAATCAAGAACATAACTAACCATCCCACTAAGCAAAATATCAATAAACCCAAAACCCACAAGCACAAAAAGGATAGAGAACAACTTGGTAACTGTACTATCAGGAGTTATATCACCATAACCAATAGTACACATAGTAACAATGCAAAAATACAAAGCATCAACAATAGGGTTCGTTTCAGTAGCCTTAAAATGATCCTTAAAGAAAGAATATATAGCCACACCAAGTGTCAAATAAAGTATCAAAAGCACAACACCTTGTCCAACAATTGAATTTTTCCCAAACTGGGGTGGCTTAGAAACAGGTGATGAATGTTCAAAATCATTAATAACAGCCATTGCTGGTGCAGTTTTAGACCTATGAAGATTACTCTTAGTCCAAGAAGGGTAATTTGGGTCAAGCAACCAAGAATTCTGAATATTATCAGTAGTTTCAAGATTGGCTGAAGATGAAGAATCATCAAAAGCAGTGATTGCAGGTTCGGAGGGACCAAAAATAATGCGTTCTTTAAGTTCAGAAGGGGTAAGAGGGAGAGGGAGAGGTGGGATTGAAATTTCATCGTGTTCAGGTAAAGGGCAGAGGGAGATAGGGGATGGGTGGGGGTGGGGGTGGGGTGATGCTCTGGGGCTGAGAAAAGAAGGGAGGAGTGGCTCTTTCTCCATATGGGTCTCGCCGGAAAAAGGCTAATTGGTCGGTCGGAATACCAGAAAGTAGGAGATAGTACTTGTTGATATGATGGTTTTCACGTGACACTAAATTTCTGAGTCTTCTTGGGGCTATGGAACAGGCAAAAGAAGAGAACAGGAAGGTCTTGTTTGACTATGGAATAAGAAGAAACAAATTTTAGTATACTTGGCACAATAAAGAGTTACATTAATTAATCGATACACTATTTAATTGTATGGATTAGTACTGTAATTAATGATCAATTTTATTGGGAGCCTCTTTGGTTTTTTTGTCCAAGACATTGTACTTAATGCCATAACAACTCTACATCCTTCCTTGTACATATTGCTCTTCCAAATTACAAACTATAACAATTAGGCATCATTTGTTTTATTGAGATTAAAACGTCTGGATGTACATATAAATAATTAAGATATTATCTCTAAATTTGAATACTGAAATATAAAATTGTTTGTTTTTTAATATCCGAATGTTAATAATTTATCTATTTATAAACATAATAAATATACCATTCAAATAAAAAGTATGAGTAATTATATTACGAGTATTAGAAAACATATAAAATTAATAAAAAAAATTGTTGTTTGATTAAAAAAATGGAACATTTTATGTCAGCTAGTGATGGTGGAGATGTAGTGATAGTGGAGATGATTTGGTGGTGGTGGTGGTGATGGTTGGTGTTAGTGGCTAGTAACATTAGTGGTGATAGTTGTGATAGTGGCGGTTGATAGTGGCGGTTGATAGTGGTGGTGATGGTAGTGGTTGTGATGGTGGAGTTGGTGTGGGTTTCAACAATTGTAGGAAACGGAAAGTAAGTAAATATTACAAATTGCTAGAAATAATAAACTAAAGATTACAACAAACTGGAATCAAGAACGATACAAACTCATTGTGATTCGATGAGTTGAGTGATGGCACTCTGTCTTTAAGACAAAATTGCTCCGTATATATTCTTTTACGGTGTCGGGCAATAGTCTCCCAAGATACAACAGCAACTTAACAAATGAGCAAAGGAAACTCAAGTGTTACTCTTGAAGAACTTTGAATATAGAAAACTTGCTAGAGAGGAAGAAGAAGATTTTAGAAAAATATCTTAAGTGTCTTGAACAATTGAGCCAAAGGCCTCAATTTATAGTGTAAGGAAATGACCCCTCAACTAGCCAATTAATGGCCTTCAATAGCCATGTAATGACACTTATTGAGGGGTTACATTCAGCCAAATAATGGCTGAATTCATGTGCCAAATAATGGAGATTCAATGCTCCAAAATCAGCCCAAAAGTCAGAACTTTCTATCTTCCCGTCGCAGCATTCTGCCTCCGAAATACTGAGGCGCCTCGGCTCCAGTAGCCCAACCACCAATTAACGTCACGTCGCGGCGCTGCCATGGGGGCTACACGGCTCCGACGGTGTTGCGTCGCGGCCCTTCACGACTCCGCGGCAATTTTCGACTCATTTCATATTACACTTCGTACACTTCTTCCTTCGTTTACCAATGTGTAATTGTCATTTGGCCAATAACCGTCCATCATTCTATGTCTCAAACGTATTACTTACGTACCAATATGGCAATATCTCTTTCACTAATGAAATTTGCGATACTTGACACTACGTGTGCACGTGTGTGAAAATGACGTTTCAGACGCGCGGAGTCCCAATTGTTTGAGTCATAAATAATGGGATAAACTTAATTTCACATTAGTAAATTTCCAACAGTTGGTTGATGTTAGTATAGTTGGCAAAGTGATGGTGTTTTAAGAATGTGTGGTGGTTGATGATGTGTTGCTGGTACGTAGTTGGCAACAATACTAATCGTAATGATGGAGGTGGTTGGTATTAGGGATTGACCTGGTGGTGGTAGTGGCTGAACAATAGTGGTTGTCAGGTGGTTGACGATGTGTTGGTGGTATGTAGTTGCCGACGGTATTAGTTACAATGGTAGTTGACGATGTGTTGGTTGTACGTGGTTGGCGGCAGTACTAGTTGCGAGGTGGTTGGTGTTGTCCCATACTGACACATGTAGACTGTAGAGCATTATATAAGTACAACATGAAAAATCCAAATTGCAATAGAAAAACAATTGCGATAGAAAGGGTCAAAGAAATTTTTAACTTGCAAGTGACCCAAGTAACAATATCAAATGTAATGAAGAGGTCATCATAGTATCTATCACTCTATATTGAAAGTTAGTAATGCTAATTGCTAAATAGCACTTGACTCGAATTTTGTAATGCATGCATTAAGAAAAGTTAGAGACGAGACCAAAGGAGACGTCAATTTGATGATGAGAATTACGAGAGAAAAATTAAAGTACAATTGGGGTCATATTTTACGGTGACCTCCTTAATTTAATCAAGTCACACACATACATAAAGTCCACTTGATTTATATTTAACTATATTAATGTTTATCAATATATTGAGGTTTCGGTGTACATTTAAATCACAAGTTCAACTCATATTTTTTTTTGTTAAATTCTAGGTTTGGTACTGTTTGGTATTTTTGCTCTATGATACTTTATAAAGCAATACGGAAGTATATAACTATTACAAGTATTCGAAAGGATAAACAAAGATTCAATAATTCATCTAATAATCTGAAAATTACAATAGAACCACAAAACTGAAATTACAATTTTGTTGAAGACGGAAAAATGGAAACTGGTTTTGTTGAGTCGAGTGTGGCACTCTGTCCTTAAGACAATATTGCCCCGTATGTATCATTTATACGTCCTGGACAATTTATCTCCCAAGATAAAACAGCAATGGAACACTTGAGCAAAGGAAACTCAAATGCTACCGTGAAGAATATTGAGTAACGAAATGATGCTTGGAAGTTGTAGGAAGAAAACTGTTTTTTTTTAGTTGTGTATTTTCGTGAGTTGTATAAACTGTTATTTTTAGTGCTCAACAATGGTGTAAGGGGGTGTTTATATAGGTGAGGGAGGGCTGTTTAACTGCCCCCATAACAGCCATTATTGACCAAATAATGGTCATTATGGAGGTAGTAAAGCCACCAAAATAAATGGTGAAAGACCAACGGATTTGGCCATTATAGGAGGAGTAATTCAGCCAAAATAAATGGATGAATTGAGTGCTTGGGCGTTTCTGCTTTGACCGTCGAAATTCTAATTTTCTGAAAACTTTAGGGACCAAACTGTACATCTTGAAACTTCAGGGAACAAACTGTACATCTGAAAGAATTCTGGTCCAAACTGTACATCTGAAGGCAAAGTTCTCTGGCCCAAAAAGATAATATCAGAAGGCCCACAGCCCGTGACCGGTGACCCCGGAACTCGGAACTCGCGGGCGGGCGGCGGCGGCGCGCGTGTGGTCTTTCCTCGAACCGAAGCACATCTAGGTCCTCCCTCCTTTAAACACATGGGATACCCCTTGGGGTCCCAAACCCCAAACCAATTTCGAGTCTTATATACACAACAATTCTTTATTCATCTACCGATGAGGGAGAATTGAACACAACACCACACTTTCCATGCTTCAAACACCTCACTTCGTGGACCAATATCTCTTTCATTTCTCAATGAAATTTGATGATTGTTGGCCCTACGGTTATCTACGTACTTAGTAGATCATGCATGTGTGAAGAACCGAATTCTCCAACATACGTAACACTAGTGAGAGGTGGTTTCGTACCTAAAGCTGTAGTTGTTGGGTATTTTTGCTCTATGGTACTTTATAAAGCAGTACGAGAAGTATATAACTATTACAAGTATTCGAAAGGATAAACAGAAATTCAATAATTCATCTAATAATCTGAAAATTACAATAGAACCACAAAACTGAAATTACAATTTTATTGAAGACGGAAAAATGGAAATTGGTTTTGCTGAGTCGAGTGTGGCACTATGTCCTTAAGACAATATTGCCCCGTATGTATCCTTTATACGTCCTGGACAATTTGTCTCCCAAGATAAAACAGCAATGGAACACTTGAGCAAAGGAAACTCAAATGCTACCGTGAAGAATATTGAGTAACGAAATGATGCTTGGAAGTTGTAGGAAGAAAACTATTTTTTTTAGTTGTGTATCTTCGTGAGTTGTATAAACTGTTATTTTTAGTGCTCAACAATGGTGTAAGGGGGTGTTTATATAGGTGAGGGGGGGTTGTTTAACTGCCCCCATAACAGCCATTATTGGCCAAATAATGGCCATTATGGAGGTAGTAAAGCCACCAAAATAAATGGTGAAAGACCAACGGATTTGGCCATTATAGGAGGAGTAATTCAGCCAAAATAAATGGCTGAATTTAGTGCTTGGGCGTTTCTGCTTTGACCGTCAAAATTCTAATTTTCTGAAAACTTCAGGGACCAAACTGTACATCTTGAAACTTCAGGGACCAAATTGTACATCTGAAAGAATTCTGGTCCAAACTGTACATCTGAAGGGAAAGTTCTCTGGCCCAAAAATATAATATCAGAAGGCCCACAGCCCGTGACCGGTGACCCCGGAACCCGGAACTCGGAACTCGCGAGCGGGCGGCGGCGGCGCGCGTGTGGTCTTTCCTCGAACCGAAGCACATCTAGGTCCTCCCTCCTTTAAACACATGGGATACCCCTTGGGGTCCCAAACCCCAAACCAATTTCGAGTCTTATATACACAACAATTCTTTCTTCCTCTACCGATGAGGGAGAATTGAACACAACACCACACTTTCCATGCTTCAAACACCTCACTTCGTGGACCAATATCTCTTTCATTTCTCAATGAAATTTGACGATTCTTGGCCCTACGGTTATCTACGTACTTAGTAGATCATGCATGTGTGAAGAACCGAATTCTCCAACATACGTAACACTAGTGTTTAAGCCGTTAAAGTTTGTCGATCGCAACTCCCGCCAAAGGCAAATTTCCAACAGGTACTTATATTAGACCCGATTAATTTCATATTGAAAATAAAGCTAGCACTCCCTAATAAAGGCACTTCATACCGAGGTGCGGATCTATCATAAGTCATATGGGTTCACGTGAACTCTAGATCGTGTGTATGTATTAAGAAATCTACTAAGTAACTATAAACATTTGAGTGTGACCTAGTTATTACTCCTTTTCTCCCAATTTATGTGTCGTGGTTCAGATTTCTAGAGTCAAACTTTTTAATTTTATCATGAATTCGGAATTTTTAATTTTTTAAAAAACAAAATTTACATATTTGAAAACTACGTAAAAAATATTATAAGTCATAAATTTATAATTCGAATTATTTAAAAGGCATATGAAACAATCGTGAACAAAGAAAAACTAGTTTGACGCTCAAAACTTGAACATCAACACATAAATTGGAACGGAGATAGTATAACTTAAAGATCGTTGTAAAAACTCATAAACTTCAAATCCTTGATTCGACTCTATTCGTACCCAACATAATTTACCCAAAAACTCTAATTAAAAATAAAGCACTAATTACACCACCATGCACAACCCTTGGTAATTCGAGTCATAAACACTATGCTTGGTTTAGGGGATAGCCATGGGCAGATTTAGGCACCCTCACCCCTCGGCAAAATATATATATATATTTTGAACCCTTTACATAAGACTAGAGTTTGGCTCTGTGATTAAAGAGTTCAATTTTATTTGCTTTTTAAGTAAGAGATTCAAAATTTACCTTAAATTTCAAGTTCAGAACACCTGAACCAACTCCTTCATCAACAGGAAGAACATTGGTATATCCTGGACTACAAAAGAATATCTCGAATTCAATTACGTGATTAAGGTTGGCCAGTGGGCCGGGTCGGCCCGGTCCCGCCCCGACAATGCCCCGGTCCCGACCCGAACCCGACTATTTTAAAAAAAAATTGCGGTATCGGGACTCGAACCGGGACGGGACATGGTCTCGTCCCGGCCCGCCCCAAGCCCGTCAGTCCCAACCCGATCCCGATCCCGCCCCGGTCCCGCCCGAAACCCCCCGTTTTACAAAAATAATCGTTGCACCAACGACCATTTTACATTTTAGTCGTTGTGAAACGGCCATTTTTGGCCTCCCCCAAACCCCCCTACCCCCTTAATATTTATTTTTAACTCATAAATTATTATATTTACATTTTAACCCAATTTCCCAACTATAAATACCTCATTTTTCCTTCATCTTTCTCACAAATTTTCCTACAATCTCTCAATCTATCTCTCTACAAGTCTACATTGTCTACTAAATATTCAATTTTATTTATTCATTTGGGAGTGAAGTTGGCAACTAGCTTGAGCATCTTCCATTGAGCAAAGTTTCAATTTTCAACCTCTCGATTACACGTCGACGTTACGTCGGCGTTTGGCACATTTGTTCCTTCATTAAATTATCATTGTCTGTTTATTTTATTTAGCGCACTTAATTTCATTTACTTTAATTATTTATTAGTATAATTATAAATTTATAATGGAAGTATTTAAATGTATGCTTACGGGTAGGGGTCATGCTTCTTCTAGTAGGGGCAACAAGGACAAGGGTCCTATTTCTAGACAGAATCTTATTCCTATACAGGATGATTTTGTTGATACTGAACATTTTCCTACAATACCATTAGATTTAGACGAGGAGCTATTTTCTGGAACTCAAGAAGACTTTAATTTAGACGATGATCTAGATGATACACCCACTAATGTAGATGACAACACACCCACTAGTGCACCTTCAACTAAAATGTCTCATATTGCCCATGGTATGAGATGAGGTCCAGCAAAACGAACATTAAAATCAGATGCATGGACATTTTTTGATAGAAACGTAGAGAATCAAGTAGCTATATGTAAAGTTTGTAAAAATGTTTTAAAATTTAAAACTAGAAAAGGTCACGGTGGGACGGGGGATTTAATTAGACACGTAGTAAGTGCTCATCCAGCTAGGTATGCCCAATACCAGGCTTCAAAACCGGGTGCGCAAACGCCCGCTCCATCGGGACAAGGTTCACATACTATTTCGGATCAAGTACATGGTCAAACTAACCCTATGACGGGGGGAATTGTAGGCCCTAAATACTATAAACATAGAGATAGAAAAGCAATAGCAAAATTAGTTGTTGCGGAGTGTTTGCCTTTTTTATTTCCTTCATCTCCCGGTTTTATTCATTACATTAAAGATATGTATAATTCTGCTTTTAACGATTTTCCTAGATCAACTGTTAAGAGAGATGTATTTAAATTCGCACATGAATATCAAGAGTATACGTTATTCATTATATCATTTTAATGGTAAAGTGACTATCACTTCTGATATAGATCGTAGTACTAACGGCCATGATTATTTAACGGTAACCTGTCATTAGATAGATTATAAATGGTCTATGCAAAAACGTATCTTAGCGTATAGATATATAGATGATAGGCACACTGGTACTTTTATTGCAGAAAATATTTATCAAGCGTGCGATTATTACGGAATAACTAATAAAATTCTGACTATTACATTAGATAACGCTTCTTCTAACAATTACGCTATTACAATTTTAAAAAATAGTTTAAATCCATCCTTTTCAGATCATTTTCATATAAAATGTGTGTGTCATATATATATAACTTAATTGTAAAGGATGGTCTATCACTTTTTGAAGACATTCTTAGTAAAATACAATTTGCTATAAACTTTATTTTAAAAAAATAATAGAATACAACGAAGAAAAGAATATAAAAAAACTTGTCACGATCGCCAACTACCTTATAGAAAAATTCTAGAAGAAGTACCCATTAGGTGGAATTCTTTATATGAGCAACTACTTGTTGCTTATGACTATAGAAAACCTATAACTTTATTTTTTAACTCTCATAATCAAAATCCAGCTGATATGGTTGTAGATAGCGATTGGGGAAAATTTTCTGAACTTATTGTATTTTAGATAAATTTTTCAAGCAACAAAAGAATATTCCGGTATATATTATCCTACTATTTCAACTATGTTGTTTTATATAGCTCTAATATTTTTATTACTTAGTGAATATATGCAAAACCCAGCTTATAAGGCAACTATTAAAAATGTTTATCAAAATAAAAAAAAATTATTCCTATTCCCACTATTTATATTATTGGTATTGTATTAAATCTGACTATTAAAATAGACAGTACTAAATCACTTATTGAAACTATTTACGATTGTATAGAAGTACTACCACCTCCAAGTCCCAAAAATCCAAATTACCCACCACATATTGAACAAACTAAAGAAGAAGTGTTGTCTAGCGTAGAAGACGAATGCAAAAAAATATATAGGTTTTACCAACAAGAAAGTGCTAGTAACATACCGACTTCCATACCATCTTCTTCTTATTCAACACAACCTCACAAAAGACATGTTGTTTCTACGATTAGTATTGAAAGCCTCAGAAATAGAATGTGCGGTCGTACTGCTACTAACCAAATTAGCGAGTTTGATATTTTTGTTTTGCAGGGTTTTGTACCGTACCAAACATTTCTCAATGAAGAACGACGTGAAGACTTGCTGAAATACTGGAGGGAGAATGAGAAGACCTTTCCGACACTTTCAATGATGGTCCGAGATGTTTTGAACATTCCCGCGTCATCAACGGTGTCTGAAAGCGTTTTTTCTACCGACAAATATCAATTAGGAGAGCACATACACTCATTAGCCGGAGACATCTTGAAGATTGTAGTATTATTCAGAGATTGTGCGGAGCGGAGAAGGTGCGGTCAACCGGAGATCAACAAAGAAGACGAAAACTACAACGAAATCTTATCCGAAGGTGGTGGAAGCGACGTGGAGCAATTTGACCAACAAATACCAATTACAATCGAAGAACCACATGAAATTATCAAGAAACTAGAACAGGTTTTTTTCAGAATGTAATTTTTTTAATTGCAATTTTACTATGTAATTTGCAACTTTTGAACAACACCACAAAGTTGCAATTTTGACAATTGTATTTGTATTACAAAAAAAATCATATGTCTATTAAATAATATAAGAGACACAAAAACAGACTTGTGATATTTTTATTACACTATCTTGTCTTGTTTAATTATTGAGTTTTTTATATATATATTATTTTTTAAATTAAGTGGGAAAAAAAAACAGTCCGGATCCCGACCCGATTCCGACCGGATCGGGGCGGGACTTTGGCAAATCCCGCCAATCCCGATCCCGCCAGACCTGATCTGCCACTTCCCCGCCCCGACCCAATTCAGTCAAATCCGGCCCGACGGTCACGAGCTCGGCCCATTGGCCACCCTTATTCTCATGACCAAATATTGTAGACTGGCACAACCTATGACGATTGACGTATGCACATAAATCTATTTAAGGAAATAGAACATCATGGGAAAAGGACACGAATATATAGCTCGTTTTGCTCCATTAGTGATATAAGTATATAACTCACAGTCATAGCACTACTGTTTCAGATTTGTAGCTCACATTTCCTCAGTCCCAAAAAAAGGAAGAAAATATTATTTCCTCCGGATCAAAAAATAAGTATCCACTTAACTATTTACACACCCATTAAAAATATTAATTTTTAGGTAAAAATAGATAATTTGACTAAAATGCTTATAATTAAATAAGTATTGAGATTTGACCCCTTAACACTTAATAAGGGCAAATCATAAAAAGTAAAATTAATTTTTTTTGTTTGATAAGTGAACACTTTTTTTTACTCAAAATATAAAGGGACAAACTTTTTAATTAGGAGGGAGTATTTTTTTGCCAACCAAACGCGACCTCGGAGGTGACGGTTCTGTTGTAGGGTTGGTACCTGTATATCTGGCGAAAGTAGTTTGATGCTCTTTTTCCCATAAATTATCTTCCGCACCCAAACGCGGTCTTGCACCACTTATGGACTTTCCCATAAATTATCTTCCGCACCCAAACGCGGTCTTGCACCACTTTTGTCCATAATTGTTTTGATTCAGTCATAGGTATTCCGGCCCTACTTTTTTCTTTTTTTCCGTTACTTTTTTTTTTGATAATCCAGGTTTTCAGACTTGCGTCTGACTACTTCACCGGTATTACCCAGACGTCCTGGAGATGATGGGACCGGTCCTTCAGCACCCCACCACCAGGTAAATCGCGGGATGTGCACACATGGTCAGTGTCTGCTTGCGTCCAATGGATCAATGCTACAAGGTTGACCCCCCCACAGGCCCCATCCACAAGGCTTGGCGAAGACCGAACCCACACTGCAACATGCCCGCGCGGCTTTTAGGGCCCAGGCTTTACCACATGTATGTGCTCCGGAGGACGATATCCGGAGGGGAGAATCGAACTTGCGACCCTAAGGCCGCAAAATTGACTCCCTGCCAGCAAGCTGACCCTTCTGGATTTTTTTTTCCGTTACTTGGTTCCTTAAGAGATGATGTATCATTTTACAGGCTTAACAAAGTTCAATAGTTTTGATTCACTCAATAATTTTAGTTTAAACTTTTTATTTATTTTAAAAATTATTTAATATATATAATATAAAATATAATAGCTTCAAAAAGTTAGACTCCAAAACTTATTTTAAATCGTAAATTTTGAATCCGCTTCTTAATTTATCATCAAATTTATCAATACACCTAATAACTTATCACAAAAGCAATGCGTTTTTCTTGGAATTTAGATATTAGTCCCAACAAATTATGATAGGAGTTGAGGCTATAAATGATTGAGCCACATGGGATCAACTCTTAATTAGTGTTTAGGTGGAAGATTTAGGACATTTGTGAGGTACATTATTTAAATCATTATATTCAATGAGATGATACATACATACTTGTTTAGCTGTCAAAAGAATAAGTTAGACAGTAAGGGTGCAAAAATAGACTAGTTATTTTAATAATAATATAATAATGCAGTTTGGTTATTAAAGTAACATAATTTGCTATTGGCTCAATTTAAGAAATGTCAACTGTCTGACGGTACCAAAACACATTCGTCAAATGTATTATGTACTGAATATTGCAACTCACTACAATGCGCCTTATATCTGTATGAATATATCCATTTGATAGGATAACTTGTTTCAAACCAAACGATCCCTAATCGTTTTGATAGTGATAGCAACAAAATTAGTCACAACAATTATAATCAGTAATACAAAAGAGAGCCTTCGAGAAAACCTTAATCATCAACACTGAATAAAACACACTCGATTCCTCAGGCATATAAATCATATGAGAAAGACACCACCGACAGTTGGTGCCAAACATAAGCACAGTGTTCACACATCTGAATAATTCTCGTATTGAAGTACAAATGACTTGGTTGGTTTGGGAGTTCTATTCATGCGTGATGCTAGTCCTATAATCCTATTTAAGGATTTGCTTCGATCGTTAATTATTGTGCAATTTCCTTTGTAATAACGATGATAAGGGAAATTTGTCAAACATATTCCTTTTAAATTTGTTAGTTGGTAACATTTTACTTCTAATAATTTTGTATCTGGTGTTAGAATGAAATATCATTAACATTTTTATTTGATTTGTTCTATTTTTTTAGTCTAAAAAGTCAGTTTTTACAAGCTTTAATTGTCTAATCCAAATTTGATTGATAGAATACCAAAGTTATCTAACCTCATACATCGAAATCGAAAAGTGAAAAACCCAACCATACCCATACCAAATTTATTTCAGCATGTGCCGTACTGGTATAACATTTTAAAATAGAAAATCAAATTCTTTCAATATCATACCAAACCGGTCGATGAACACCCATAATTAAGAGTTTGACAAAGTTATTGAGTATATAGTACACACCACAATCAAGTGTCTCGTACAAATTACAAATGAAGAACTATATTATCATGCCTGCCATATGCTGAATCCCTCAATCATCGTCCTCAAGAACGTTGCGACGCCTCTGGATCTGAGAATTGGTCAGAACAAGCATGCAAGATGATTCAGGTTCGGTTTTAGAATACAGAAAAGATCAAAAATTTGAACAAAAGAGACTTACTGTTACTTTTGTTTGCTTAGTAGTTTGGGTGTTAATTTGTTCAAGTAATTCTATAAGTTTCTCCTCAGAAACCTGCAAAAGTAAACATCATCCCAGCCAAGGCGGTGAGGCCACCATACACTAATCAGATAGAAGAAAGAGATTAAAGGAAGGAAGAAAAGGAAAACAGAAGTTACCTTTTCTGTGATCTGTCCATACTGAGCAGCTCGGAGTATAACATCTTCCACTCCTCTGGCCTTGTCAGGCTTCACAAGAGCAATTCGAGCAACTGGCTCATACAGAAAATGAAAGGTTTTATATGATAAGCGGTTAAAAGAAAATAAGAGAACCAGCGAGTCATACAAAAATCAACGGAGTTAAGTCAGATGTCAGAGAACAACAAAATAGCATCAAAACCCAGTATTTTTGAGCTAATATCCATACTCCCAACCCACAAATCCCTGTAATCTCAAACTATGTAACTGTTTATGACATGAGGGAATGAGAAAGTGTATATATCATTGTGTTGTTATAGCAAAGGCAAAACCAAATAAACTAAAAAATGAAAAGGGCAAAGACCACCAATTTTTCTGGCTATAATCCTTGTCAACTAGAGCAATTGATCAACTATATAGAGTACCTACTTAACAGAACAAAGGCCAATAACCAATTTCATTGGCCATCTTTTACGAGTAAGGTAACATCTACTAGTTTTCATGTGGAGATCTTTAACAACCTCTACAGACAGAATGTCTGTGATCATGCAAGAAACTGATGAATTAGGACACTGGGTAGCATGACAACAAGATAATTAGCTAAAATTTTAATAATAAACATAAGATACCATCAACAAAATACTAAGAAAACTTTGGAAACAACATGCATTTCCTACAATTTCCAGTTCTCTATAACTCCATGCACAGTTTCTTGGAAGAATCACTTCAAGGTAAGAAATATCCATCACCGATCATGAATGAGCGTACATATGTTGAATATGACAAACACCATGAAAAATATTCTTCGTTGTTAAGCTCCAAGGTAATATACAGTTGCTGACAAAGAGAACTCACAAAATCAACCAACTTGCATGCAGATAAATAAAGCATGGAGTACTGATACTAGACTCAATCTAATAGTCCCACAGTCCTAAATTGGATTCCAACTTTCAATTAGGTCATCCCAAAATAATACTTTCCTTATAATTATTTAAAAGTTTATTACAGACAACATACAACAAAAAAGGAACACCAGACCGATTTTACTGGTCGCAATACAACTTTCCTTATATGTATTCTTCAAACCAAAAATTAAACATGCAGGGCAACTGTTCCCTCAAGAAACACCACCATATGCATGCTTTATTGCTAATCATGTAAAGTTGAATGCTAATATGTACAAGAAGGTAAAATGGAAAATTGGGACAATCTGGACTTGTGCAAAATCTGGACAAACAGGGGGCAGCCTATGCTGTTTTACGAGCAGAAGGCAGGAGAGGGTATTGTGTCAGGCTCCCAAATTGACCTGAACTATACGGGAGAACACTTTTGCTCTATTTCATAAGAATTTTTGGATTTTTTTTTTTAGGATACTGTTTGTTGGGTTTGAAAATAAGGACAAATGTGATTCTCAATAAAATATAATGGCCAATGTGTACCATTTTTGTAACAGTGAAGACAAAAAATGGCCAACTATTAACGGAGGGCAAAAGTGTCCCTAAGCGTATAGTACAGGGGCAATTTTGGCCCTTTTCCGTTTAAAGCCCGTTTTTATTTGCCCTAGTGATGGATGTTTTGATGCGGCAAATTCAAGGAGAGGTGTCATGGTGTATGTTATTCGCAGATGACATAGTTTTGATTGATGAGACTCACGGTGGAATTAATGCTAAGTTGGAGGCGTGGAAACAGACTCTGGAATCTAAAGGATTCAGGTTGAGCAGGACCAAGACAGAATACTTGGAGAGCAAGTTCAGTGAAGCAGCGAATGAGGATGGCGTGGAAGTGAGCCTTGATACCCAGGCCATTCAAAAGAGGGAAAGTTTTACGTACCTTGGGTCTATTATTCAAGGTAATGGGGAGATTGACGAAGATGTCACACATCGTATTGGTGCATGGTGGATGAAATGGAGGCTTGCATCTGAAGTCTTGTGTGATAAGAACGTACCACCAAAACTTAAAGGCGAGTTCTACAAAGTGATGGTTAGACCAACTATGTTGTATGGGGTTCGATTCAAATCCCAATTAAGGGTTCGATTTAAAAGCATCACAACTAGTTCATAACTCAACGACCCATGTGTAGCATTCAATTCCAACAATTCATTGAAACAAGGCATAGATACTGAACTCATCATCTTCCCGAAGCTTCATCAGCGCCATTAATGGTTGTTCACAATTCGACCAATTAATTCTCAATAGATGCATTTAATACTTTCAATACATCATTAAAACACAAGTTTATCAAGTCCAAATAGTGGAATTAGTTTTTAGTATCCGAATCTAAAAACTTCATTATCAATTTCTCAATTCACCATTCAAAACCATTCAAAACGTGTTGCTAGCCTATGCATTATGGGTGTGGCACATTCGTCCATTCTTTCTTCTTCTTTTCTTTCATTCTTTTCCCTTTTTGGTAACATTTGGTCAATAGCTAACCAAATACACTAAGGCATTACAAACAAGAGCAATAAGAATCTGTATATGGGTTCCAGTCGTCGAAGCTAATATGCAGGCAGACAAGATTTTCGCCGCTCTTGTTCTCCCATTGACGCATTGTAAGGAAATTTTGTATTCTTCTTCAATTTCACTTCTTTTTTTGGTAAGTATCTTCTTCAGTTGCTCTTCCTTTCTTCTTTCTTTAATTGTCAATTATATATATGAGATGACTATTTCTAGTTCAAATAAAAGTTAGGGTTTGAATAGTGAGTTGAGAAATTTCTAATTGAGTTTGAGATTTGGATCCCAAAACTAATTACACCATTAAGACCGGATACATTGGTGTTGTGATGTATATAAAGGATTAAATGCATCTAGCGAGAGTTTTACTGAAGAATTATTGATTAGCTATTCTTGGAGATTGATGAAGTTTGGGGGAAATGATGGGTTTTAGCTATGAGTTGTTTTAGTGAATTTTTGGAATTAAATCCTACAAATGGATCTGTTGAGTTATTATGAGTTAGTTGATGCTTTTAAACCGGACCTTAAGTGGGATTACCCTTGAACAAGATAATTGGGATTTTAGGGGCTTAAGGCCAGTTAAAATTGATGAATTGAAATTAATAACTTAAATTTACATGGTTTAAGCCTATTATTTTAGATTGTGAGTTGTTGAATACTCGAAGAACTTGAAGAGACAGATTGGACCTAAAGCTTTGAGGTAAAAGTTAAGACTACCTTACTAGTTGAGAATTTGATAAAACATGCTCACTATGTGTTTGATAAAATACCTAGACGTGTGTTTGTGACTAAATGCTTGTGGGGGCAAGTGAGTGCTTACTTCACCATGTTTATGACTTAGTACAACTTAAAAGGCAAGAATTTAAAAGTGATAAATGATTTAGAATAATATTGCCTTGTGTGATTTAAGGATGGCCAGTGGGCCGGGACGGTCCGACCCCGACCCGACACCGTCCCGAGCACGCCCCGGTCCCGCCCCGACCCCGAGTAAAAAAAAACGGTAGCGGGACTCGAACTCGGGACGGGACAATGTCTCGTCCAGCCAGACCCGAGCCCGTCCCAGGCCCGCCCGCCCCCGATCCCGCCCGAGAGCCCCCCCTTTGCAAATATAACCGTTGCATCAACGACCATTTTTGGCCTCCCCCCTACCCCTTAATATTTATTTTTAACTCATAAGTTATTATATTTACACTTTAACCCAATTTTCCAACTATAAATAACTCATTTTCTCTTCATCTTTCTCACAAATCTTCCTACAATCTCTCAATATATCTCTCTACAAGTCTACATTGTTTACTAAATATTCAATTTTATTTATTCATTTGGGAATTGGGAGTGAAGTTGGCAACTAGCTTGAGGATCTTACATCGAGCAAAGTTTCAATTTTCAACCTCTCGATTACACGTCGACATTACGTCGGCATTTGGTACATTCGTTCCTTCATTAAATTATTATTGTCTGTTTATTTTATTTAGCGCACTCAATTTTATTATCTTTAATTATTTATTATCATAATTAAAATGGAAGGATTAAGAGGTATGTTTAAGGGTAAGGGTAAGGGTGCTTCTTCTAGTAGGGGCAACCAGGGCAAGGGTACTTCTTCTAGTCATCTTATTCCTACACAGGATGATTTTGTTGATACTCAACATTTTCCTACAATACCATTAGATTTAGACGATGAGCTATTTTCTGAAACTCAAGAAGACTTTAATTTAGAAGATGATACATCCACTAATGTTGATGACAACACACCCACTAGTGCACCTTCAACTGAAATACCTCCTATTCCCCCTAGTATGAGACGAGGTCCAGCAAAACAACCATTAAAATCAGATGCATGGACATTTTTTGATAGAAACGTAGAGAATCAAGTAGCTATATGTAAAATTTGTAAAAATGTTTTAAAATTTAAAACTGGAAAAGGTCACGGCGGGACGGGGGGTTTAATTAGACACGTAGTAAGTGCTCATCAGCTAGGTATGCCCAATACCAGGCTTTAAAATCGGGTGCGCAAACGCCCGCTCCATCGGGACAAGGTTCACATACTGATATTGTCCTGGACCAAGTACATGGTCAAATTAACCCTATGACGGGGGGAGGGGGGGTTGTAGGCCCTAAATACAATAAACATAGAGATAGGGAAGCAATATCAAAATTAGTTGTTGTGGAGGGTTTGCCTTTTTCATTTCCTTCATCTCCCGATTTTATTCATTACATTAGAGATATATATAATCCTGCTTTTAACGGTTTTCCTAAATCAACTGTTAAGAGAGATGTATTTAAATTCGCACATGAATATCAACAATATTTACGTTATTCATTATATCATTTTAATGACAAAGTATCTATCACGTCTGATATAGGTCGTAGTACTAACGGCCATGATTATTTAACGGTAACTTGTCATTGGATATATTATAAATGGTCTATGCAAAAACGTATCTTAGCATATAGATATATAGATGATAGGACTGGTACTTTTATTGCAGAAAATATTTATCAAGTGTGCGATTATTACGGAATAACTAATAAAATTCTGACTATTACATTAGATAACGCTTCTTCTAACAATTACGCTATTACAATTTTAAAAAATAGTTTAACTCCATCTTTTTCAGATCATTTTCATATAAAATGTGTGTGCCATGTATATAACTTAATTGTAAAGGATGGTCTATCACTTTTTGAAGACATTCTTAGTAAAATACAATTTGCTATAAACTTTATTTTAAAAAAATAATAGAATACAACAAAGAAAAGAATATAAAAAAACTTGTGACGATTGCCAACTACCTTATAGAAAAATTCCAGAAGAAGTACCCACTAGGTGGAATTCTTTATACGAGCAACTACTTGTTGCTTATGACTATAGAAAACCTATAACTTTATTTTTTAACTCTCATAATCAAAATCCAGATGATATGATTGTAGATAGTGATTGGGTAAAAATTTTCGAACTTATTGTATTTTTAGAGAAATTTTTTCAAGCAACAAAAGAATTTTCCGGTATATATTATCCTACTATTTCAACTATGTTGTTTTATATAACTCTAATATTTCTATTACTTAGTGAATATATGAAAAAATCAGCTTATATGGCAGCTATTAAAAAAATGTTTATCAAAATAAAAAAATATTTTATTCCTATTCCCACTATTTATATTATTGGTGTTGTATTAAATCCGACTATTAAAATAGACGGTACTAAATCACTTATTGAAACTATTTATGATTGTATAGCATTAATAACACCTCCAAGTCCCAAAAATCCAAATCACCCACCACCTATTGAACAAACTAAAGAAGAAGTGTTTTCTAGCGTAGAAGACCAATGCAAAAAAATATATAGATTTTACTAACAAGAAAGTGCTAGTAACCTACCGGCTTCTATACCACCTTCTTCTTCTTCAACACAACCTCACAAAAGACATGTTGTTTCTGCGACTAGTATTGAAAGACATAGAAATAGAATGTGCGGCCGTACCGCTACTAACCAAATTAGCGAGTTTGATATTTTTGTTTTGCAGGGTTCTGTATCGTACCAAGCAGTTCTCAATGAAGAAGGACGTGAAGACTTCTTTGAAATCTTGGAGGGAATGAGAAGACCTTTCCGACACTTTCAATGATGGCCCGAGATGTTTTGAACATTCAAGCGTCATCAACTGCGTCTGAAAGCGCTTTTTCTGCCGGCAGATATCAAATAGGAGACCACAGACACTCATTAGCCGGAGACAGCTTGGAGATTGTAGTATTATTTAGAGATTGGATACGAGCGGAGCGGAGAAGGTGCAATCAACCAGAGATCAACGAAGAAGAAGACTAAAACTATAACGAAATCTTATCCGAAGGTGGTGGAAGCGACGTGGATCAATTTGACCAACAAATACCAATTCCAACCGAAGAACCACGGGAAGTTATCAAGAAACTAGAACATGTTTTTTTAAGAATGTAATTTTTTTAATTGCAATTTTATTATGTAATTTGCAACTTTTGGACAACACCACAAAGTTGCAATTTCGACAATTGTATTTATATTACAAAAAAATCACATGTCTATTAAATAATATAAGAGGCACAAAAACAGCCTTGAGATGTTTTTATTACATTATCTTGTTTAATTATTGAGTTTTTTATACATATGTTATTAAAAAAAAAAGGAAAAACCGCCCGGATCCCGATCCCGCCCCGCCCCGATTCCGACGGGATCGAGATCGGGACGGGACTGGAGCAAGTCCCGCCAAACACGACCCCGCCCCCTTCGCCCGTCCCGCCCCGACCCCGACCCCGCTAGACCCGAGCCCGGCCCACTGGCCACCTCTAGTGTGATTTGTGTAATACATAGCTTAGTTTCAGAAATATATGTCTACGGCGAACATGACTTGCTATGTGAACATATTGTTTTGATTGTTTGTTGTGTGCATTTACATGTTATGTCTATGTTTAGGTCAAACTTAGTTACTAGTGCGATCACATTCAATTAGGGAGAAGTAGCCAACCTCCCTAACTGAATAGGAAGTGAGGCTTGGTACCGAGGCCATCCAAACGAAAGAAAGTTTCAAGTATATTAAGTTTATTATCCAAGGAAATGGGGAGAATTGACAATGATGACACACATCATATTAGTGCAAGATGGATGAAATGGAGGCTCGCATCCGGAGTCTTGTGTGATGAGAAGGTGCCACCAAAACTTAAAGGCAAGTTCTACAGCGTGATGGTTAGACCGACTATGTTGTATGGGGCGGAGTGTTGGCAAGTCAAGAACTCTCACGTTCAGAAGATGAAAGTTGCAGAAATGCTGATGCTGCGATGGATGAGTGGACATACTAGGAGAGATAGGATAATGAAGATATTCAGGACAAGGTAGGAGTGACCTCAGTGGAGGACAAGATGCTAGATGCGAGGCTGAGATGGTTTGAGCATGTGAAGAGGAGATGCACGGATGCCCTAGTGCATAGGTGTGAAAGGTTGGCTATGGACGATTTCAGGAGAGGTATGAGGTAGGCCGAAGAAGTATTGGGAGAGGTGATTAGACTAGACATGGCGCAGTTCTAGCTTACCAAGGAAATGACCTTAGATAGGAGGTTATGGAGGACACGGATTAGGGTAGAAGGTTTAGTAGGTAGTTGAGCGTGCAAGGGCGAATTTATGTGTTATTTTTGGGGCATGTGAACTCATGGTCTTTCCACAAAACTAGATATTTTATGTACATATTTTCTAGAATTGATCTAAAATTACATGTTGACACCCATGCTACAAAAGGCCTAATGGTGCACTTGGTAAAAAGCGTAGTTATTTATCAGGACGTTCAAGGATCAATTCCCACTTAATGCATTTTTTTCTCTCCTTCCTTTAGTGGTGCACCCATGTTATAGAAATCCAATATTCGCCTCTCTAAGTGTGTCCTGCTTATCATTTCATACTAGTAATCGTAGTATTGTTCTTGTAGTTTCTTGTCCTTTGATTTCTGCTACTACCTATTGTTTCTTGTTCTTCGACTATCTTATTTATTTGTGGTGGCTACTGCTCCTTTTTTTCAAACTACTTTATCATGACTTATTCACTTTCATTACTTTATTTTTCATACTGCTTTGAATTGTTTATCCTTATACCAAGGATCTATCGCAAAAATCATCTCTACCTCCCAAGGTAGGGGTAAGGTCCGTGTACACTCTACCCTCCCCAGACCCCATTTTGTGGGATTTCACTGGGTTATTGTTATTGTTTTCCTCGGTAAGTCTTGCTACACCATCTTGAGAGTAGTCAACGAGACCTAATGAGTACCCTATAATTGGTACTTAGACCAAGAGGGTCTACTTTTTTGGATGCAAACACGGGTACCACTGAACCCAGTGCCACTTGTTAGACCTAGTATCCAACCCATCTCTCTCTACTACTCATTCAGGGGGAGATCTTACTTAGCTAGTTTATTTCAGACATTTTAGTACTCCAGGGAATGCCTGATGACCTTTTGTTTTTTCCATAATTTTTAATATTCTTTTAGAGGTTGAGGTTCATGACTTTGACTTAGAGCCCGTTTGGCCTAGCGGCTAAAAACTACATACTTTGAGAAGTACTTTTCAAAAAAGTACTTTTTTGAGAAACAATTTGTCTTTGGCTAATTCATTTGAAAAATACTTTCGACTGCTTTTAATAAGTAGATTGTGTTTGGCTCATCTTCTTTAAAAAGTGCTTTTGACTGTCAAATTACGAAAAAGGACAAGTATCAATAAACGTTTACTATCAAGATTATTTTACAGAGAGAAATTATTTTAAATAGCTATTATGAAAGACTTTAATTAACTTTTAACTAATTAAAATTTTAAAGTAGATATTCGAATTTTTTAATTAATATAATGCATAAATAAATAAATAAAATAAAATATTGATATAATATCAACACAATGATTTAAATATACTAAAAAACTACAATCAAAGTAAATTCAAAATTATTCACGAATTAAAATTCAACACAAAATAAGTAGAGTCCTTCGTACATCACGAAAATTCTCAATGATTTCATCCCTAATGGATTAATGAGGGATATACTTGGTAAATATGTATTTTGGAAGGGATATTTTTGTCTTGAAGAAAATTAACTTATACTTCTGCTTCTGCTTTTTCAAGAAGCAGAATTTTTCTGTTTTTCCCAAACCGTAGAAAAACTGCTTCTTAAAGCAGTTTTATTAATTCGCCAAACACCTCAAGTATCCAAAAAGTAGCACTTTTGGCATGAAAAACGTTAGGCCAAACATGCTCTTAGCTAGTGGGTTTCCAGATATTCAAGGATTTATTTTGGAGCCTTTTATCCTTAGACCCGCTTAATAAATTACATTTTTTTTCAGTATTATTACTATTTGTCACTTTAACCTAAAAGTATGATTAAATAGTATCCAATCAACTAAATCAGGGTCCACTCGGAGGGTTAGCTAGGTCGGGTGCCAATCACATCCCCCAAGTTTGGGGGCGTGACATATTGTCATATTATGGGACAGAAAGAAGTGGGTGTGCATAGACACAATGTGGCACACATGGGATGACCCTCATCTTAAAGCAATACAACAATTCTAGGCAGGTAGGTTAGCAAGAACATTCCTTTTAGTATTTGTCTCAGCACAAAACCGTTGAATTATCGTACAAGTTGAGATGTCGTAGTATTCTTTAAAAGTTAGGTTGGCAAATATTATTGTACTTTATTTACCTAGTAGAAATGTAATCATGCTTTCTTAACTCTAGCTTCAAAGGGTAAATGTATTGGAGAAATATGTGAATGGTCAATAAAACTTTTTTCAACACTATACGCTCCCTTGCATCCAAATTTCATGACCCTACTAATGTTTCAAAGACAAAAAAGGTAAAGGATATGAATTTTACCCTTAAAGGTTAAGAATGTACCCTAAGATATTTGGAAAATAATTCACAAAATGCACCAACCTCTGGCCCTTGCTTCAGAAGTCAGAATCTGAGTAAGCATCAATTGCCTTCGCTCATCAGCCTCCCTACATCAATCGCTTCTATAGTGGATATCAAATGTTGAAAGCAAGAGCTAATATATTACTAACAATTGAAAACATTTCGAATAAATGAGCTACTATAAGAAATCAAACCTTTTAGCATCATCCTGGGCTTTCTGCTGGTCAGGGTTTTGCTGAGATCCCTATTTGCCCAAAATTATTTTTAGTGAAGATATTGTGAAGTTCAAAGCTTGACAAGGTATAACTCAACTCCAAATACACAAAGTATAGATACATAGACGATTATTTACCATGCCCTGTTGAGCCATGAGCTCCTGCATTCTCCTTTGCCTGATAGCTTCCAATTCCGGATCGGCCTACAATAATTGCAAAAAAGAAAAGGAATCATCAATCACTCATAGCAAATCAGATCAGATCAGATCAGAAATTTTCAAGCTTCAAAATTAACTACTGATTTTAACAATAGTCCAACTAGATTAAACTTCTCTAGAATTGATAAACTAATTTTAGAAGTCAATAAACAAAATCCTTATGCATTACAGCCAAAACCTCAAAAATAAAAAATCAAGAAAAATGCAATTCTTTTCCAACTTCAACCCAATTCTGTTCCCACCACGGATTCATACAACCCCAGTTAACCACTCTCTTACCCTTTGTCCCAATAAAGTTAGAGCAAACCTAAAAGTTATCAAATTTAAGATGAATACTAAAAAAAAAATCATAACTCAATATAGAAAAAATACCAAATTTTGACATAAACCCAGGAAAAACAACAAAGAAAAAAAAACATTTTTTGTACTGCGACAGCCCTAAACAGAAGAAATAGTATTCTAGATTACAACGCTAAAGTCACATTCATCCAAAATTGTGTTCACTGTATGAAGGGAAAAAAACGTATAGAAAGAAGCAGGGAATGTGAGATTACCATTGTTTGGGGAGTAACGAATTTGAGCAGAGAGTTGCAGGGAAACGGGAAATATTGGAATTTGGAAGAGACACAGCGTTTGAAGGACGCGATTTTTGAGTGACAACAGAACCTCTGGTGCCACTTGTTATGTAGGTATCCGGTTCCTTTATGCCAAGCTTCATGTTATGCCTTTAAAAAGTTTAATTCATAGTAATATAGTATTAATTAATTAATTACAATAAAAGTTGATAGTTTAAATTGATTAGTTAAGATCAATAGTGATTGAATAATATAATTTATTAGTTTAATTAGAACTCTATTTGAATTTGGTTAATTAAATATTGAGCATAAAATTAATTTCCAAGAAAAACACGAATAAATTGGTTTTAAATTAAAAAAAAAGACTTGTACTTATTATTTATGGTTATTGAAGGTGTAATTAGTTTAGTATAGAAAGGTATTTATCTTGTTCTTTGAGTTAATGGTTTCGTTTAATTTGGATAATTACCTTTAATTATTTTTTAACTAAATTAAAAATGTTAAATAAATTTTAAACTATCGGTATATACAAGTTAAAATCTAGTATGAAAAATTCAGTGATTATTATTCATGTATAATTGGTTTTGAACCAAAAATTATGCTTAAATAAGTTGATCTAGAAAATATTCCCATAAGCTAAAAATGGAAGGAGCAACCGAGCAAGCAATGATGTGGATTAGAAATGAAAAGAATCCGTCCTCCGGGGCATAGTCCAGTCGCAAAGCCTGAGCGCTATAAGCGCTCTGGCATGGGACAACGTGGGTTCGATTCCCCTCAAGCACGAAGAAACTCTGCATGTTGGGGAATTTGACCTTGTCTCATTGATCAGTTGTACGCTCCCAGAAAACTGGCCACCGGAGCACATCCCGCGATTTACCTGGTAATAGTGTTAAAGGACCGGTGCTATTACCTTCAGGATAAACTGGCCACCGGAGCACATCCCGCGATTTACCTGGTAATAGTGTTGAAGGACCGATGCTATTACTTCCAGGACGTAGTCAGGCGCAAGCGGAGACCTGGATTATCAAAAAAAAAAATGAAAAGAATCCCATGTTCACGTGCCTCCAAAACTCCACTTATAAGATTCAACCAAACCACATGAACAAGTAAAATATTACTGTAACACAACACAAGAACACAAAAGAAGTAAAACCAAGTAAACAAATTTGACCCAGAAATGCAAGTCCCCATCTCAACTGCCCACTCACATCTCAGATCAAACAAAACATTCACACATTATTAAAATAAAAAATCACCCTGAAATTCAGACACAAAAAACATGTCTTTGTTCATAGATCTAGATACAAAAATCCTACATTTAATGTAAACCTCACTGGGTCGGTAGTAATAGTAGTAGTAGCAGTAATATAAAGCACAAAACTTTATGCTTTTCTTGAGCTTTTACACTATTTAAAGTGTATCAGCAACTAAGAAAATTTTGTCAGGAGCACAAAAAAAAATGGGGTTCACAATATCAATGGGTCTAAACTTGCTTCTTTTGGTAGCTATGGTAGCTACCAACATTTTTTCTTTGTATCACCTCTCTTCCAATATCCAATCCAAACCCCCTGTTGCTCCTCCTGTTCCTGACCACCTTCTTCACCAGCTCCAAACCATACGCGCCACCATTAACCACCTCACGCGCCTCCAACCTCCAGCTCCTCCATCTGCCAAAGCCAAGAAATCTTCACTTACCATCCCTTCTGACCTCCTTCTTTACACCCATCTATCACCTATTGCTTCTTCTTGTAAAGATAATCCTGATTTGCTTCATCAGTACATGAACTATACACCCTTTAGTCTTTGCCCCTCAGATTCATCTGTAGCTGAGTCACTCATACTTAGAGGCTGCCACCCACTTCCAAGGAGGCGTTGCTTTTCAAGAACTCCTTCTAGTATCCCCACTTCACTTCCTAAAACCCCATTTTCTACACTCCCTGAAAAGGCCTTGCTTTGGAACAGTTACAATTGCAAGAGCTTTTCTTGTCTGTCTAAATCTAATCCCAACATGGGATTTGATATGAAAGTTGAGCAATCGAGATACTTGGGTTATAAATCAGATCTAGATCTCCCAATCCCACAGTTTCTCCAGCTCGCTAAGTCCTCAAAAAGTGTCATTAGGCTGGCACTTGATATTGGTGGTGGTACAGGTACTTTTGCAGCACAACTGAAGCTGCATAATGTGACTGTTGTGACTACAACAATGAATCTTGGTGCACCTTATAGTGAGTCTGTGGCACTTAGGGGGTTAGTGCCTTTACATGTGCCTTTGCAGCAGAGGCTGCCAGTGTTTGATGGGATGGTGGATCTTGTGAGATGTGGCCATGCTGTGAATAGGTGGATTCCTTTGACTATGATGGAGTTCTTGCTTTTTGATGTTGATAGAGTGTTGAGGGGTGGTGGGTACCTCTGGTTGGACCATTTCTTTAGTAAAAGAGCGGATCTTGAGAAGGTTTTTCAACCTTTGATCTGGAAATTGAACTACAAGAAGGTGAAGTGGGCAGTAGCAAATAAGAATGATGCCAGTGGAGTGAAGAATGGGGAAGTTTATTTGACAGCTCTTCTTCAGAAGCCAATTACGAGATGAGCATCTATTCTAGGTAACCTCTTAGTCTCTCGGAAAATGATATCATAGTATTGTTTTAGTGGCTGAAGTATTGGTAGTAGTGATAGATCTAAAGTAGTTTAGTACTCCTGTATAGCACCTAACAGACATAATCATAATCTTCTTGCTTGTCCTTGAGAAGCTAATTATGTCCAAATAATGCAAGTTCAGAGCTTTATATCTTTATTACTTTATACTCTACTGAAAATGTTACGTTTGTAGTAAATATGCACCGTCACCAGTGAACATTTCGTATTTGCAAGTAGAAATTTAATTGTCTTGCTTCACTCTCACACTCGTCCTTTTCTTTTAAAGCATAATTGTAGCTTGAAATTGATGTAGCAACATTTCAAAATTTTCCATGTCTTGTGGAGCTTTAGTTGATCCTAAGTAAATATTGTTGTATTCTTCATACCTTTTGAAGCTACCCAACTTCCTTATTTATCCAGTGTTTACAGTTGTTTTAACTTTTAAGATGAGCCTGCTACGGATTTGTTTCTCAACTAGAGCTGGCCAGTGGGCCGGGCTCGGGACTGGCGGGGCGGGATGAGGTGAAGTCCCGATCCCGTCGGAATCGGGGCGGGGCAGGATCGGGATCCGGGCGGTTTTTCCTCTTTTTTTTTTTAATAACATATGTATAAAAAACTCAATAATTAAACAAGATAATGTAATAAAAACATCTCAAGGCTGTTTTTGTGCCTCTTATATTATTTAATAGACATATGATTTTTTTGTATATAAATACAATTGTCGAAATTGCAACTTTGTAGTGTTGTCCAAAAGTTGCAAATTACATAATAAAATTGCAATTAAAAAAATTACATTCTTAAAAAAACATGTTCTAGTTTCTTGATAACTTCCCGTGGTTCTTCGGTTGGAATTGTTATTTGTTGGTCAAATTGATCCACGTCGCTTCCACCACCTTCGGATAAGATTTCGTTATAGTTTTAGTCTTCTTCTTCGTTGATCTCTGGTTGATCGCACCTTCTCCGCTCCGCTCGTATCCAATCTCTAAATAATACTACAATCTCCAAGCTGTCTCCGGCTAATGAGTGTCTGTGGTCTCCTATTTGATATCTGCCGGCAGAAAAAGCGCTTTCAGACGCAGTTGATGACGCTTGAATGTTCAAAACATCTCGGGCCATCATTAAAAGTGTCGGAAAGGTCTTCTCATTCCCCTTCAAGATTTCAAAGAAGTCTTCACGCCCTTCTTCATTGAGAATCGCTTGGTACGGCAGATGTAACCCTCGCAAAACAAAAATATCAAACTCGCTAATTTGGTTAGTAGCGGTACGGCCGCACATTCTATTTCTATGTCTTTCAATACTAGTCGCAGAAACAACATGTCTTTTGTGAGGTTGTGTTGAAGAAGAAGAATGTGGTATAGAAGCCGGTAGGTTACTAGCACTTTCTTGTTAGTAAAACCTATATATTTTTTTGCATTGGTCTTCTACGCTAGAAAACACTTATTCTTTAGTTTGTTCAATAGGTGGTGGGTGATTTGGATTTTTGGGACTTGGAGATGTTATTAATGCTATACAATCATAAATAGTTTCAATAAGTGATTTAGTACCGTCTATTTTAATAGTCGGATTTAATACAACACCAATAATATAAATAGTGGGAATAAGAATAAAATATTTTTTTAATAGCTGTCTTATAAGCTCATTTATTCATATATTCATTAAGCAGTAAAAATATTAGAGCTATATAAAATAACATAGTTGAAATAGTAGGATAATATATACCGAAAATTCTTTTGTTGCTTGAAAAAATTTCTCTAGAAATACAATAAGTTCGGAAAATTTCCCCAATCGCTATCACAACCATATCAACTGGATTTTGATTATGAGAGTTAAAAAATAAAGTTATAGGTTTTCTATAGTCATAAGCAACAAGTAGTTGCTCGTATAAAGAATTCCACCTAGTGGGTACTTCTTCTGGAATTTTTCTATAAGGTAGTTGTCAATCGTGATAAATTTTTTTATATTCTTTTCTTCGTTGTATTCTATTATTTTTTAAAATAAAATTTATAGCAAATTGTATTTTACTAAGAATGTCTTCAAAAAGTGATAGACCATCCTTTACAATTAAGTTATATATATGGCACACACATTTTATATGAAAATGATCTGGAAAAGATGGAGTTAAACTATTTTTTAAAATTGTAATAGCGTAATTGTTAGAAAAAGCGTTATCTAATGTAATAGTCATAATTTTATCGGTTATTCCGTAATAATCGCACACTTGATAAATATTTTCTACAATAAAATTACCAGTGTGCCTATCATCTATATATCTATACGCTAAGATACGTTTTTGCATAGACCATTTATAATCTATCCAATGACAAGTTACCGTTAAATAATCATGGTCGTTAGTACTACGGCCTATATCAGAAGTGATAGCCACTTTGCCATTAAAATGATTTAATGAATAACGTAAATACTGTTGATATTCATGTGCGAATTTAAATACATCTCTCTTAACAGTTGATCTAGGAAAACCGTTAAAAGCAGTATTATACATTTCTCTAATGTAATGAATAAAATCAGGAGATGAAGGAAATGAAAAAAGTAAACCCTCCACAACAATCAATTTTGCTATTGCTTCCCTATTTCTATGTTTATTATAATTAGGGCCTACAATTCCCCCGTCGTGGGGTTAATTTGACCCTGTACTTGGTCTGTGACAGTATGTGAACGTTGTCCCGATGGAGCGGCATTTGCGCACCCGGTTTTGAAGCCTCGTATTGGGAATACCTAGCTGGATGAGCCCTTACTACGTGTCTCATTAAACCCCCCGTCCCACCGTGACCTTTTCCAGTTTTATATTTTAAAACATCTTTACAAATTTTACATCCAGCTACTTGATTCTCTATGTCTCTATCAAAAAATATTCATGCATCTGATTTTAATGGTCGTTTTGCTGAACCTCGTCTCATACTAGGGGGAATAGGAGGTATTTCAGTTGAAGGTGCACTAGTGGGTGTGTTGTCATCAACATTAGTGGGTGTATCATCTAGATTATCGTCTAAATTAAAGTCTTCTTGAATTTCAGAAAATAGCTCCTCATCTAAATCTAATGGTAATGTAGGAAAATGTTCAGTATCAACAAAATCATCATGTGTAGGAATAGGATGACTAGAAGAAGTACCCTTGCCCTTGTTGCCCCTACTAGAAGAAGTCTGACTCCTGCCCATAAGCATACGTTTAAATCCTTCAATTATAAATTTATAATTATACTAATAAATAATTAAAGTAAATGAAATTATGTTCGCTAAATAAAATAAACAGACAATAATAATTTAATGAAGGAACGAATGTACCAAACGCCGACGTAACGTCGACGTGTAATCAAGAGGTTGAAAATTGAAATTTTGCTCAATGGAAGATCCTCAAGCTAGTTGTCAACTTCACTCCCAATTCCCAAATGAATAAATAAAATTGAATATTTAGTAGACAATGTAGACTTGTAGAGAGATAGATTGAGAGATTGTAGGAAGATTTGTGAGAAAGATGAAGAAAAAATGAGGTATTTATAGTTGTAAAATTGGGTTAAAATGTAAATATAATAACTTATGGGTTAAAAAAATATTAAGGGGGTAGGGGGGTTGGGAGAGGGGGGAGGCAAAAAATGACCGTTGCACAACGGCCAAAATGTAAAATGGTCGTTTGTGCAATGGTTATTTTTGCAAAAGGGGATTTCGGGCGGGATCGGGTCGGGTCGGGTCGGGGTCGGGCGGGTCGGGGTACTTCAAAAACTATTCGGGTCCGGCCCCGACCCGGCCCACTGGCCAGCTCTATTCTCAACACACTTGATTTACCCCCCTTAAGTAGAGATCCTTCAATCCACTATATTAGATTCTCAACTATATCATGGCTCAGACTCACATGGTTGTTTCTGAGTAGTATCATGTTCAGCTTTATCCACTGAACAGAGTTTTTGACTCTAGATTTTCAGTAAGTGTCTTTAATCCCAGTAAGAACTGCTATCTTCTAAAGGGCATTTTTATGCACTTTTAGTCTTAGATGGGGAGACTGGCTGCATGAAGTGGTATATTTCAGGTTTGCACTATGTCTCTGTCTTGTCGGAGCATCCTATTGGTCAAAGTGCTGCAGTGATCTCTACTTTTGCCGTTCTTCCGTCAATTTAAGCGCTTGCCGTTCCAGAAAGTATCTAGTCTCCTATTGCACAATTCTCTCAAGATGAGCTTCTTAAATGCGATTCTCAATAAGAGATCTCTGACTTGTCCGTTATGTCCAGCCCCTTAACTCCAGTAGAGGTTTACATCATTTGTTGATCCAATTGCGCTTTGGTAGCTAACTTACAAGGGTCCTGTATTCTTTATTCTACTTTTTTGAACTATGCGTATAGTGCATGAATATAAAAATGAGCTGCCAAAACGTTACCTTCCCCTTAACAATGTAAATTTTATGTCAACAAGAAGCCATGTGCCTTAAACATCATCATTTTTTTCCAGATGTTTTGAGGGTTCAAATTATGTTTTCATCTATAAATTATTTCTAGAGGCGATAAGATTCATTAATTAACTCCAAAATCTACCCATTACCTCTTTATCATCTTAATGTAGTACTGAAAGTAATTGACAATTTTTATGCAGAGGTAACCAATAGATTGTGGAGTCAACTGATGATCTTATTCTCTCCAAAAATTATTCTTAGATGAAAACGGACTTTGAATCCTCATAAGGCTGAGTAATGTGTCATGTGCAAAGCACTTAACTTTTCCCATCCAAAAATTAAATCCACTAAGAGAGAGATTCCATATTTTTTGCATATTATTTTAAAGTTAGGGTATTATACATCTTAGTCAAAGCATCAGTTGTTATAATTTGTTTGAAATGGTAAATATCTCAAATTTGGTTGAATGTCCTTGTCAAAAAAAATTGCTTGAATGTGATTTGTGCACTTTCTAGCTGTTTCTTACTAATATTATACATGGTACCGTCTCACTGTTTTTGTTTAGCATTCAACTGAACACTGTACCATCCTGCAACTGATGTCCTGTGAATTATATAACTCAAAGTGATCATTAAGACTCTTAATGAAGGCACTCCTGAGTCCTGAATGATGATTGGCAAACACGGGGAATTTTCCTGATAAAAATTTCCCCTTATATGACGGTCACATGGTGCTACATTTCCGCTCTAGTTTGTAGCCTACTGCATGTCATGCACTTTGTTTGGAAACCTGATAGATAACAGCACATACAATTAACATTGATTTTGACTGTTATAACAGAAGTCACTATTTCCAATAACTTGATGGGAAATGATTTGTGGGTCTAAACTGATTTCCTACCAGATTGAATCATTCAGAAAGCTGTTCAAATAGATTATCTCTCTCCATCCTTTTCGAGGTTCTAAAATTTAGCTTTTGATTAGGTTTTAAAGTTTTTTTTGGTTATTTTGCAGATACCAGTGCTAGATGTGGATGATTAATTGATGCCAAATGCAATGTTGTGTCAAGATATTCTCTTCTTCTCAAGGTGGAGATGTGATTAGTCTGCATTTGGGATGAGAAATTTTTTAAGGAACCTAACAATAGAAAGCTGTGCACCACAGAAATACAGTCTACTGCAAACAACAGTAGCAGCTCTAATAGAATGGTTATTTCCCTTCATTCATTTGTCAGTTTGGTGTAATCTTTATTGATTTTGAAACTATACAAGTGGAGAATTTGGTAGAGAGAACAGAGCTGGAGGTTTGGAAATTATTATTATAACTGTAAAGATATTGCAAGAAAGTGAAAATAATTGCTATACTCTCTGCCATCTATAAAGAGTAATGCTACTGTGACAATTGGATTGCTGAGTTCTTTGCTTCATTCATTATTTCAACTAGTATTGATTAATATTTTTCTGGCTTTCTGCTTTAGTATCCACCTCTTTAACTTTGTTTTTTGTACAGTTTGAACTTGAAGTAATGAAAAATTGCACTTCACAATCACAATTCATTTCAAGAAAGCCATAGTATATTTCTTTGACTGCGATAAGCCATGGGTTTTTAAAACTTTTTGGTTAAAATCCTTGGCAGATATGACACAGGTGAATAAACTACATAGTTGTACACCAAAATATGTTGAGAATTAACTGAAAAAGCATATTAGAAACAGATCCTCAGCAAGTAATCGCAGACAAGGAGGAGATTAAAGTAAGAAAATGTTTAACTTGGTCCCCATGTTGTGGGGGTGTGCACGCTACATTTTTTTCTTTTTGATGCAGGACATATGCCAACTAAGAAGGAGAAAAAAAAACTAAGGCTAGAATTGTCACTCCTTTTTATTTATTTTTTATGACCGATAAATCCGGAGTTGATTCACAAGATCAACTACAATGGAACTTAAATAATAAATCTGTCTCTTTATCCTTCTCTAATTGAATGTCAAACTTAATTTGTTTGACATAAGACTTGAGCACGTAACCTAAGTCACAAGTCTTTGAGCTCGCCCATTAACCTAAAGCCTTGGGGCCACTCCTTTTAAAGTTAAATATGAGATGGTTAAATAAAATATCAATAATTGCAAAATATAACGGGTAAAATTAGAATATCTCATATAGTAGGAAAGTATATATTTTTTTACTGTATAAAATATCATAAGTTTACCGGATTGATTGTTTAGTAAATCATTTTGTACTTATTCGCTTCAACCTGAAAAATTTCATAAAAAATACATAAATTTAGACCTTTTATTCGAAATATGATGGATCCATAAAATTTAGCTATTTCATGTAGTAGTAGTAGGAAGGAAACATTTGCACTTTTTCCCAGCAAATAGGTCCCTTTCCTCCTTTCTCTACGGCGTGCGTTTCTGCTGTGTCCGTAGTTGGAGTGATCTCACAATGGTCAGCTCTCCCTTTTTCCTTTAAACCATTTTCGTAATTCTCTTTATTTTTCAAGTAAAATAAAATAAAACATTTTTGTGTGCCCAAAACAAGATCTTATGTGTTGTATGGTTGAATTTATCACTTGTATAAAACTTTATGCATTTAGGGTTTTAATTTTAGTTGAATTGGAATAGTTGGTTTAGTGATTTTTTCTTGATCTCTTTTTAGAATTTGTTATATGGAGGTAAAAATGGGAGGGTAAATCATTTAGATCTAGCATCTGTAAGTCTCAAATAATGGACGAAAGGAATACAATTAACAAAAGGGACAAAAAAAAGGTAAGAATTAAGGGTGTGTTTGGTATGGAAAAATGTTCTCCAATTTCCCCATATCTGGTTAGTCCCAATTTTTGGATAACATTTCTCTAAGAAACCAAATTCCTTACAAATTAGGAAAATGACTTCCCTTTAACTAGGAAAAACAAGTTTCACAAGTGACATTTCATATTAATTGTGTCCGGCCCACCCTCCAACCCTGCCCACATAGCCCCCACCCCCCTACCCATAGTGTTTGCCTAGATTATATATAAATGTTTTTGGAATAATAGTTTTTGCTTACGTACCAAATAAAAGAAAAGAAGTAAGAAAATCACTTATTTTTAAGGAAAATATTTTCCGTGGAAAACAATTTCCTTTCTACTAAACACACCCTAACAGAAGGAAGAGAAAAACTTTTTATGTGAACCAGTTAAATTATGTACAATATATACAATACAAGTTAATTCCTTGGAACGTCCTAATTGGATGAAAACCAATGTTTGTTGTGCACAACATCACACCTATTAAAGGCCAGTCTTGGTTTAATTTTAGTTTCATGTTACTTGAAATGGGATGCTATATTCATCTCTTTAGAATGGAAATTTTTGCTCAAGAAGAAGGAAATGTGGTACTTTATAACAGGGGCGTATGATGTGAGGCGAAGTTATTTTATCAAATACTGAGGATTTTCTATCAAGAGAATAAAGGGAAAAGGCCACTGAGCCAAATTCTGGTTTAAGGTGTTTGAATTTTTTTGTTTTGTACGACTTGGAGCTGGATATAAACAGAGTGAAGGTAGTTCTTGGTCGACATCTATAGCTGTGTAGGCCATGAAAAAAAGAAGGCAGCTTTGTTTATGCTTGCTGGGTTTGGAATTTGATTTATGTTAAACTTGTGCTTGGACTGAAAACTAGAAGGAGAATATGTAACAGTGAGTGTATCTTGGAATTTTGGAACTATGGTTAAACTTGAACCATTGATATATAGAACCATAAGCAATTCATGGATGACTTCCATGTGCGTAAAATGTGGCAATATATGTTTTAACCTATTTCTCTACAAAGTGGGAAAAGAAATTCATCCCTTTTTTTAATTCATATATGGGCGTAGATATATCCTGCTATAATGTCTTTCAAATACTTTTTGCAGGAGTCCTGCCCTGCAATTAAGAACATTCTGCTTCTGGATTCCGAAGGAAAGCGTGTTGCTGTAAACTATTGCTCAGATGATTGGCCAACAAATGCTGCAAAAGAAGCTTTTGAGAAGGCTGTGTTTGCCAAGACTCAAAAGACTAATGCTAGGGCAGAAGGTATGATCTCTCTTTTACTGTTGATATATATATATATATTGGTCGTGCTCTTTCAAAATTATCTCCCTTTCAACATGCAAGGAAACAGAACTCATCCGTCCAGTTGATTAGGTTCCATTCTGCATTAGAGTTGTTTGTGATACTATCTTATGCAGTATACATCTCTGCATACCTAGAATTTTATTACAAGTCTTGGAGTAACTGGTAAAGTTGTTGTTATGTGACCAGGAGGTCATGGGTTTAAGCCGTGTAAACAGTCTCTTGCAGAAATGTGAGGTAAGGCTGTGTACAATAGACTTGTGGTCCGGCCCTTCCCCGGACCCCGTGCATAGCGGGAGCTTAGTGCACCGGGCTGCTCTTTTTTTTTTACTCTTGTGGTAGTCTTAAATCAAGGACCAAGAACAAAGATAAGCTATTAGAAGTTTTGCTAATTTACCAAATAGGAACTATGGTCAGTGGTGGGTTGATAATCTTAAAAGACTTGGTTTTCTGTTGTTTGCCTGCATGTCCTCTTCTTGATGTTGACTGTTCATATGAATTTGAAGTCCTGCAATTACTCGTTATATCTTGAGAATTGTCTTAATGTCAGTGACTAAATTGGAGTCATGAAAGAATGCTGTTATGCTTAAGCAGTTCTGCTGCATATTGGTTCTTCATTCTTTTTTTTGCTGCTGAAATTTAACTTTGTGATTGGAAAGCCAAACTTGATCTATCTGACCTCTCTTCTTACTTCTTCTGCAGCGGAGATAACAATGTTTGATAATTATGTTGTTGTCTACAAGTTTGCCCAAGATCTTCATTTCTTTGTTACTGGGAGTGACAATGAAAATGAAATAATCCTTGCCAGTGTGCTCCAAGGGTTCTTTGATGCTGTTGGTATTCTTCTTAGGTTGTCTTCAAGAGCAGTCTTTTCCTTTTCAATATGCATCCCTTGATATTTTCGTCTTCATGTACTCATCTTGCTGCAAATGCCTTTTGTTTCAGGGGCAATGTAGAAAAGAGGGAGGCACTTGAAAATTTGGACCTTATTTTTTTGTGTCTTGATGAAATTGTTGATGGCGGGTAAGAGAACCTTCCCATGGTTATTTTATTTATTTTGTTTATTTCAAATTCTGGATAATAAAAAATCTTCTTTTGAACCTGCTTTCTCTTACCGTTTTGCTGCAACTTTTACTCGATGTTTGTACAAATACTGCATGTCAGAATCCTTTATTTCTTTTCTTTTGTAGTTATAGAGAATTGGAGTTTCAAAAGCTTATCTAACTTTCTCAATTTAATTTGCCACAAACAGGGGAAAAATAAAAGGCATCTGTGAAGTTAAGTAGACATTTTTTCTTTGCTGGAGACTGACATTTTCTCTTTGCTGGGGGTTGGAGTCGTTGGAAGGTGGGGGAGGAGACATTGAGTTTGGAATGCCACTTATGACACTTGTTTTCCTTAATCCCACTAGGGAAGTTATTTTACTAATTTTGAAGGAACTTGTTTTCCTAGAGAAAATGTTTTCCCAAAACCATTTCGACTAACCAGACATGGGAAAGTCCGAAATGTTAACCTCCATACCAGAAACACCCTCAATGTTCACCTCGTGATTCATCCAAGCTTCCACTGTAGAGCTTTTGGAATTCATACCCTTTTTTATATATGGTGTTTAGTACATATTAGAGTGTATGACCTTGAGATTGAAGTGGAGAAAAGAGAATGAAAAAGAACGCGGACGTTCAATCTTGCTCTCAATTTCAGTTATAGTAAACTAAGCTGATGAAGAATTTGAAACTACTGATGATTTAACTTACAATCTTATGAAGTTCCTCCATTCACTTTCTTATCTCTGTAGAATTATTCTTGAAACGGATGCAAATGTTATTGCCGGAAAAGTGGCAAGCAATAGCGTGGATTCTGGGGCACCTTTGTCTGAGCAGGTAAAAATTGCTCTCTTTCCTGCTGCTTTGGTCCTTCAAAGTTCAAACTGATGGAATAGTTGCTTCATTAATTACCATGCCTATCCAATTAACTCATCTTTTCACTACACGTCCTTTGTGTTTTTTTACAGACTATAAGTCAAGCATTGGCAACTGCACGAGAACATTTGGCGAGATCTCTTCTCAAATGATTTGTTGGGTCAACAAAAGAAAAGGAAACCAAGGTCTTGCAAGTCCTGATTTCTTTCCTTCTGAATGAACTAATTGATGAGCGTCAAGTTGCATGTGTTTTGGCTCGTAAAGTTTCAACTTACTCCTAGTCTGTCATTTCTACATGTTTGGATTTCGTTGGATGCGCTAAGATGTAATGCAAACTTGATTCTTGGCAGAGAGAGGGAAAGAACTCGTCTGCAATGTGGATTTTGGGCTCACAGTCTCTGACTCTTATGATTTTATTTTCTTGTCCCCCTTATAATACTAATAACAATATTAATGTGCCCTGAATGTAGTTAATTATTTTTGCTCATCTTTGTGTCACCTGCAAAATCATGTTATAACCCCTCAACTCCAATGAGCTTGTTTGACAGTCAATCTTGATATCCCATTAGATCGAATCCAACTACCTTTCAACAAGTTGACACTTCTATCTCCTCGAGCTCCGAACTTGTGGTCGTCCTTTGAGTTTATTGGGAAGTCCTTGTGTTGTTTTTGTCGAAGTCTACGGTTCTAATGTTAGAAGAAACACAACAATGTTTTAAGATATTGTTGATTTATCAATGCAAGAAACGGGTGAACAAAACAAGTTTCTTAAGACGACCGAGCGCCAGGGCTCTCACTTTGTTGATTGTTAATATAAAGAAAATAAAAAACATAGGACAACATACAGACACAAATCAATCTCATGTCTATATAGGATGACTAATAGTTTAAAGGATATAAATTAACGTTTATAAAGCTCGTCATGATCCAATTCTAGCTTTTAGGTTTCGTGCTCAAACTAAAGTTAAACTTGCCAAAATTGACATCAAATTCGTATAGAGCAATCAACGAATTTTGGCGAAATAGAAGATTCATGTGACCAATTTTTCCTGTTAAAAAGAACTCTTCTTCATTCTCAAGAGGAATGTGCAAATAGGATAGATGTGATCAAAGGTTGGATTTTTATCTCGATTCCAATGGGAAAAAGGTCCAAACTCCGCCTATGTACCATCCGAAGTTGAATATTTTGCCTTCGTTACACTCTTTAAGTCTACTCAAACTCTTACAGTTAACAAATCATCTTGTATTTAACCTTACCATACCATTAACGGAAACAAAGCTCCAACATGAAATGAATGGACTTCACGTGTCAAAATTCTTCAAAAATAAAATATCAAATTTACCCTATAATTTTTTACTATAGTTTAAAATGGCCATGAAGCTTCATTCCATATCAACAAAAAAAATTAGGCTTCATCCTAACAGCTAGGAGAACATTAGACCAAAAATATTACAAAGGACAGTTGCTCAATTTAGATTAGTACAAGAGCGAATTTGACGCTTCTCCCTACTATAAAAATGAGCCACTCACAAGGAAACATCATATAAGAACGCTCAGACTATCAAAGAGCGATGTTTGGGGTGACCCTTACACTATTTTTGAGGTCTGAACCACAACTATTCTTCAGTATTACTACGGATATCATAATGCTAGTACATCTCATCCTATTGTGTCAGGTATTTTAGGCTCACATGAAGTAGGATATCAGTATAACCTGAAAATTAAGTTACGAATCCAAGTTATGCAGCAAGTAGGGTCAGACTGGTTAGGGAACTAAGGTGGATTGCAATGCATTACTAGTGGAAACAGAACATCACTTCACTATAGAAAAAAGAAGTAAAGGGGTTAACTGTGTAACAAAGAGTTAACGAAACAAAAGACAAGTCCACTAGCACGACGTTAGCTCGCATCCTACGTTACATTTGACTGATGACAAATACGTAAAATACAACCTTGAGGCACATGGAAGCATCCAACTGATTGTGCATGTTAGTTTCTTCCGAGGCAACACCCTGAAAGGCCACTTCCACACTTACTACAAGACTCCGAAAAAGCAGGAGGCAGTAAGAGATTAATAGCTGTTTTGCCATAGCTGTTGAGACTGCTTTGGCTGGCCTTGGGAGCCGCCACCCAATGACCCATCCCTCTGATTCTGCTGTTGATGTTCTAATGAGACCCCAGCCTGAGAATGGTAGAAATTTGGGTAGCCCAAAGATCCATGGTTCTGCAGTGGCTGTTGAGCTTGCCTAAATCCACCACTTTGCTGGTTTTGACCTTGGAAACCATAATATGTGTTAGCAGGAAGAGCTGACATTGTCCTTGAACCAGGTCCATGAAGCCACATAGCTGAGTTCTCACTCTGAAAGGAAAGGAGAATGAACATATACATGAGCTGCCTTCAATCGAGTAGAGGGGCTGTTGAGCAAATGCTGAAACAATAGAATACAGCTAGCACAGAAAAATGAAACAACACAGCATTCCTACAGCTCCATTTCAACAAAAGTGGGGAGTTAGACAAATGAAATTAACCAGACAAAAACAGTTGCTACAAAAACTATTAGTCCGTTTCAGAAATATAACAAAACCTATTATATTAGAGAAAGGGAGAGAATGGACAGCAATTTCTCCTATTTGACTTTAAAAAAACGAACGCCTTTTATACCAAATGAAATGCTTACCTGCTGAAGAGACATTAAATGGCTAGTATCCTTGTACTGAGAGCTCAACACATCATCATAACTCAAGTTAGTACCAGAGGGAGCAGCAGGGGGGTTCATTGGGAAGTTACCAGGGATACTGGCTGTGTTTCCAAAACCAGACTGAGGTAAGCTGCTGACTGAAACACTGTTCTTATATTGGGGGAGCACTGCTGCTAGCGACTGATGATAAGTACTGTTACCAGCAAATGGTTGCTGGAATGCAGAGGGCATATACGTATAGCTCTGAGGCATAAAGGGATAACTAATCATGTTAGCAAATGGTCCCAGGGGAAGTGTTGGTTGGGAATATGGATGTACAGCAAGATGTTGTGGCACAGCAGGTCCAGTGGTGGCACTAGCTCCGGAAAGTGTCTGCTGTGTAGGCTGTGCTGATGGAAAACCAGCAGGCTTCAAAGACTGCAAGTTCAAAGAAATAAAATCAATGATGTACACCACAACAATAAGTGCAAAGGAAAATCATTAAACTCGTTACTCTAGAAAGGAAGATGACAATAAAAAATAGAAAATCTTTCAGTCCTATCTTACACCATCTTTTCATAATAAAGGAAAACAGTAATAGATTTATACATTAGATTTTATATGAATCGCCAATTGAATTTCACCCCACATTCCTCTTAGAAGAATCGCTTTTTTTATAGGTCTTATAGGATTCAAATTTAGCAACTTCTATTGTGAATCTTTACGTATCAGGTTATTAACAACTTATTGCCCTTTGTTTTCTTTTGCAACAACCCAAAAGAAAATGTTAAATGAGAAAACCAAAAGGTAACATTTACCCGAAAATACTGGTAACATTTTTTTATAAGGAAAACCAAATATAGCTTTATTATAAGAAAATTATACACACAGCTTTGGCCTCCTTTTCCTAAATTTGAAGGGTGATGTTCCTTTCTTCCTCTCAACAAGCAAGAGCCTCTAAATTATACCACACAATATATATCAATCAAGCTAGCCTTTGAAATACTCTGGAGATCCCTGACGAGCAACTATTCTCTTTGTATACATTTTTGTATACCTGTGAACACACCACTATAGGGTTTTTACAAAATACCAAAACTTGGCTGCTCTCAAACATTTTGATGAACATTAGGAGAGACGATATTCAAAATTTTAGTTTCCATTAGCAGGAGCTATATTCCAACTATCATCCCCAACGTTAAGAGATCCCACAAGTGTTAAATGCAACTATACTCATTATGTACAACCTTTTTCATTATGCACAAATAAACAGCTATAACAACCATTAAACTTCAAAAAGCATAAGAAAAGCAATATATTTTGCTTTTTACATTACATGAAAATTTTGACAAGCAACAAGTCATGAGCAATATACCAAGTGCACATGAGGAATTAGACGTTCACTATGGAGAATAATTAGATTCATCAGAATAGCATTACCTCGGGCATGGAAATTGTTGAACCACCAATCGAAGAAACAGAGTTGCCATATTTCGCGGCCATTGCTTGTGTTGCAGAAAATTGTGAGTATGAAAGATCAGATTCACGATCAGCATGAACATTAGCAGCCAACAATGTGCTTGGCAATGAATTTGTGAATGCCTGCTCAAACAAAATAGCAAAATGAGCACCTCACTGTAGAAAATTCTGGTGTTAGGCTCTCTAACAAATGAACTGGTAAATTAGATGTTCCTATTTTGCTTCTCTTGTACACTATTGACCTACCACCTCTCCTCCCATGGGAAAAGCATGCATTATAGGTTTTATCTTTCTGGAAATCGTAAAAGTAAAGACCAATTCTTGGAAGAATATAGATACATTACAAATTACAGAAAATTAGCAAATTATCACTTATTGAAACAATAGGTTAAAGGATCACAAGAGGACAGTTTTCCAAAGGAGTTGTAGAAATAACGCACTACTAAAAATGTAAAAAAGGAAAAGATTGTCTAGAGTTATCTTTCACTCTAATAGACCACGGTGAATTACTCAGTTTTGTTAATTGAATGGTCCCATGTATATAACTTGCACAACATTTTCCTTATTGGTGCAAGAGCTATTTTTAATGGTATAGGTGTTAATAATAAAGGTACAAAAGTAACGACTCTAGAAAGACCAAAGGATACTGAACTACATCAAATATGGAACAACATCCTTCCCTATTAGTTATAGAAAATCCATACACTGATCCATATTATCAATTTGCTTGCTTTTACACCAGAAGAAGAGATTGTGCAAACACTTGTTCTTAATTTTAGAAATATGCTTTTTTGGCCTTCACAAAAAGCTATGTTCCTTTCCAACCATAGAGTCCAGAGGATGCATAGAGAAATAGTGATCCAAATCAGTTGTTAATGCTTTTCAATAGTATAACTTATAAGTTATAACATGTAACTATAGACCAATGCCTTTGTAGTGTTCTAACAAGTCCATAAATAATCATGTTGTAGTTATGACATCTGCCAAAAATTAAGTTTCAAAAGAGTTAGTAATTATAAGATTTTTTTTTGAAACTGAAGTTAGTAATTATAAGATTTAAGAGAGTGAAAATGGTCAAATCATTATTAGATTTTGGATGGATCGTGATTCTTTGCAGTTGACATCATTCGTGGAAACCTGAAACAGAAATACATATTCAAGAATAATCATCCCAAGAACCATGTCACAAACTTCTACACCCCAGCCCCCCCTCCCCCCCCCCAATAGAAAAAACAAATGACTTAAGACGGATATAAATGCAATCACATCTTTCAGAACACTATTATGCCAACATCCATCCATGTGCAATAGGCAGATTGCACAATGTGAAGCCAACTAATCACCAAATATAGACCTTCATCCCTGCTCAAATAATAGAATGTAGCTACTAACTCTGAAATTTCTATCGTATCATAACCTAACAGAATAATGAACCAATAGTGAGGAAACTCTACAACAATAACAACATACCAGTGTAATCCCACAAGTGGGGTCTGGGGATGGTAGGATGTACGCAGACCTTACCCCTACCTTTGTGGGGTAGAGAGGTTGTTCCCGATAGATCCACGGCTCAAAAGAAAAAGGAAACTCTATCTAACCAAATTAAAAATGAGTCTGAAGTATAAAACAGAAGCATTTTGTTATTGTGTATGTCTCCCTAGCGCTTTTTTATAAGGAAAAAAAAAGTTTAACTACAATACACACCTGACCCAAGAAACCTACTATAAATCGAGTTCAATGTACTTTCTGTGAGCAGTAGAATTCAATCCAATGTACTCAGTAGAATTACCTTCCAACTTTAGCTATGCACACAGGCAAACATCTACTGAAGAGCGGAGAAACTATTTATATCCTTGAAAAGGGAGGAAACTCTTACCATCACATTAGAGAAAGCAGCAAGATTTTGCATCTGGGAACTTGTCTGTGGCAGACTAAATGCTGAATTCATTTGTTGTGCACTTTCATATGTGTAGCCAGCAGCAGAGGAGGGATACGAGTATTGATGTTCGTGTTCATTTATTTCTGCTTTCAAAGGTTCTGGTTGCGAAGCAGAAGGTGAATCATAATTTCCAGAACTTGCAGTTCTATGGTATAAGTTACTCTCAGATGTATGTCTGAGAGACTGGTCAGCATAGTATTCTGAAGCTCTGCGATATAAAGATACACTAACAATTAAGTGGAATAATTTTAGCTCCCGTATTTTGCATGGGAGATAACTTCCGACACCTCAATAATAAGATAAGTTAATGGTACATGTAAGAGATATTTCATACTTCAAAATAGGTAATATAAAAAATTCTAAAAATGCACTGTTTCGTTAGCTTTAGAGAACTACTGTCTTAAATGATAATTTTTGGTGGGGGAGGACAGGAAAGAACTGCACCACCTGTCTTAAATGATAAAATATTTGACTGAAACCAAATGAGTCCGAACATAGTGAAGTGGTATAGAGGATTCATATAGATACATAACCCCAACTAGTTTGGGATTGGACAACAGTATTTGACTGATTTCATCGACTAAAATAATGAACATTTAGAGCAAGCTAACAACAAAAATGCTAAAAGAAAATGCAAGAATATTCATAGTTTGATTTAGTAAGATCAGAGCCAAAATATCTGCATCGCAAGGACTTAATCGGAGTGATCAAATAAAGAAGATAAGATATATGAAGCAAAATAAATGATTGAAAATTATGCACATTGTGGGGTTTCACTGGGTATGTTGTTGTTGTATCCAAGTAGAGGAAGTGGCCAGCAGAATTTTGGTATGTTAGCTTAACATAATTCTACATTATATGTTGATAATTAGATAAAGCATCAACGAATTAAAGAAAATCACAGTTTAGAAGGAGTTTTACCTGGATCCCAAGTGCCCAACTAATGAACCATCCACCTCCTTAGGTGCATCTTCCAAAGTACTTTGCACTGGAGCAGATGCCAAAGGCCCAGAAAAGGGCCGACCAATACCAGAGCCAAAGCTACCAAAGCTCAGGTGTGAGCAGTCTGCAGTTTGAACTTGAAGATGGTCTGGAATTACAACAGAAGGACCATCTCCCTCAGGTGGCAACCCTTGATCATCCTGTACAGTTAACTGTTGCAAGTTTGCAGTAACTGGTGAAGCAGAGACATTAACATCTTCAACTGCAAAGAAGATGGCAGCATTGTTACACAAAAATAAACATTCTATAAGTAACAGAATTCCATATGACGGAACAACAACGATTTGATTACATGGTAACTACACTGTTTTCCACTAAATTGAAACTAAATAATGACATGAAAAGCAGGTTTACATGCCTCTTAGGTAGCATCTTCATGTATGTCCCTCCCCCTCAGAAAAAGAGGAGTTTCTAGGAGTTCTGAGATTTGTTAGGATTTTCTTCTCTTGCAAATAGGGGAGATTTGTTAGGATTCTCTTCTCTTGCAAATAGGGGGCCAGGTACAAAGTATGAATTTTAAGGGATCTTTCAACTTTTTAGGATAAACACCAAACATCAAATTACTTGTCAAACGAACACCAGGTTTCAACTTTACGGGGTAAACGATTCTGCAGGGAAGAACCTCTTAATAAGCAATAAACTCGTGTTGAGGCAACCTATGAGTAAGTGATCGGCACTCAAGCCTTCCTTCTTTACATATATCTATCCGATGCCAGTAAACTAAACAAATGTAGGTCCGTCTACAAAACATAAATAATACCAAAATGTGCATACTGCAGGAAAAGATTGATATTCTAAATTTTTATCACCCTGCCAAGGTAGGGGTAAGGTATGCGTACACTCTACCCTTCTGGGGATTACACTGGTTATGTTGTTGTTGTTATCAAAAAATCTAAAATAAACAGAAAGCTGGGAGGAATGTATTGTTTAAAACAAACAAAAGGTGAAAAAACAAACAAAAGTGACAATCAGTAGAATTAAATGAAGCTCCAAATACAGTAAGAAAGAGCTTCGCAAGCAGTTAAGATGAACTTTCTTGCGCTTCACTGCTGCTGTGTCCCATTCTGCATACTAAATAATTGGTACATACAAGAGCCTTAACTACATGTCAAGCTTATTTAAAAATGAAGCCCTGGTTTCTAGAACTGTATTACTAAAAACCTATGTGCCAGTGTAGTTTCTCAAGGGGCGGAGATAGTGTATTAACAATTAACCCAGTAACTAAGACGAGTTACGGGTTTGATGGCAGTTGACAACCCATAACCTTCAAAAATCTGGCTCTGCCTCAGAGTTTCTCTATGCGACATGCGATGATAACATTATACTTATGGTAGAAGGGGAAAATGGAGAATCTTTAGTTTACTAGAATAAAGACTTGCCAAAGCCCGGAAGCCTTATAGGGGAAAACAAAAAACAAACCATAACCAGTAACATGTCAAAAGAACTATTACACAAGCTGGTTGACAAATAATAAATGAAATACATATCACAATACGGAATCAAAACTGTGAGATACCTTGTTGATGCTCAAAAGTATGATTCTGGTTTTGATATCTGTAGAGGTCATTCTCATAAAAAGATGCACCTCCAGCATTATCCTCCTGCAACTTTCTGCTTGGAGGACTACCAAGATTTTCAACCGTGTGGTCATCTGTCCCCTGAACGTCATCAATCTCAGTTTGATGACTAATTCTGTCATATGACACGTTAGCTGAATCAGGATGCAGCTCTGAATCTGCAGGAGGCTCTGAGATAGACGGCTGGTTAGCAACTGATGGCTGCTCGATCTGAGGCCATTCCTCATCAGTTGAAAGATGCTGCACCGGATAATCCCCAGGTTCTCGATGTACCTCAGAAACTTTGGAAGTATGATCATCAGAGTACTGAATATTTTGATGTGATGCACCAGAAGGGAGCCCCTGAATATGGTTTTGGTTGGCACTGACATTGTGGTGAGATACATTAGGTACACTCGGCACTTTGCTCTGTGGTCTACCCATCTTCACAATATCAGCCATGGAAACTTGACCGGGCACCCCGCCCCAAGTGGGTTGATATCCAGAAGAATGCTGTGAGACTGATGAAATACCATCAACTGCTGCAGGTGCAGGACATTTACTTTCATTTGAAGCAGCATCACTGTAATACATATTGGAGAAGCATTCAGAAGAAAAATCAAAACAGCATTATGCATCTCCTAGAAGCGCGCTCAAACTGTGCTTAGGCACATGCATTTTGAGAATAGCTTACATCGCATGATTATTGAAGTGACAACAACATACCCAGTGTAATCCCACAAGTGGGGTCTGGGAGGGTAAGATGTACGCATACCTTACCCCTACCTTTGTGAGGTAGAGAGGTACATCGGATGATTATTGAAGTGAATGAAAAGAATTTGCAACTTAATTAATCCAATATAGGGATTAGTGATTGTAATTATTAAGTCAATTATAAAAATGCCAGACACACTAAAATAGAAAGAAAAATACTGTGGCGGTTAAGGAATACCCTACTTGAACCAACAAGACTAGCATCTAATAGCAACTGATGTCCTTTAGCATACATCCTATCCTCCCTAGACCCCACTTGTGGGATTACACTGGGTATATTGTTGTTGTTGTTGTTGTTGTTGTTGTCCTTTGGCAAGAAACTAAACCATTTATGAAGTCGAAACTCCTAACCTGATGGTTGAAGGCCTCCTGCTTATGTTACCACCGGAAACTCCAGGAGTAGAAGCCAGATTACTCGTATTTGATTCATTCTCCTTTCTGTATCCAGGAGTATGCTTGGTAGACTCTGGCAAAGGTGGTTAGAAACAAAATGATTTCCTCGTGAGATAACATGAAGAACATGCAAACTTAGACTTGAATCTGTTTGAAAAGATTGTACATCATCATGCATATATACCTGTCCCACCACGCCCAACATATTGTTCTGCACCTCCCCTACTGCCCCGGCCTGAATTTCTAATTGCACCACGCGGTCTAGATTCAGTTGCATCCTTACTCTGAGCCAAAGATGAATATAGTGAAGTGTGAAGAAATGAACAAGCCATTATAGAAAGCAACATAATAACACCTTATAACATTCTGCTAGAGCATGCAACCCATCAGATAGACATATCAAGAGGAAAGTGTCATGCACAACTCAATGCAACCTAGTACACCATAGTTTATTAGTATACAAAAACAGAGAATTGGAACATCAAGAATGCTAATAGGGTGCCTCTAAAGAGAACCTCTACAGATAATTTTTCCAAATAAAGAATCTCTCTTTTTTCCTTTGCTTTTACAGGTGACATATTCAGGATTCCAACAGAAGTTAATCATCCAATCAGGAAAGTAAGAGAGCTGAGTCAACTAATTGGCTCTTCTCTCTTATCAAATAAATCATAAGAGGATCAGGTGGATATTAAGTACAAGTTAAAATTAGAGCTCCATTACCAACTTGTCTCTAGAATTCCTGCTTTAAGTAAAGATTACTAACCTCTTTTCTCTTTTCACGTTTGCTCTTCACCTCGTGAAAAGTATCTGGCCAATCAACGAACTTCAATTAGAAGGTGATCAAAATTAATGACAAACTATGGGCAACACTCAATGGGGTGGCAGACCATGCAGTAAAGAATAACTAAAAATATTATCAGCTCAAGTAACATTTACAGCATAGACGAATGCAAACATGATTTATTGGGACTTACTAAAAGATAGCAAACTACTCTGAACAAGGACTATCAAATGCAGTAACCAATGCTCTAAAAGTGAAAACACAAAAAATGTAACAAATTCCTGGGGACTTTAAGAGATAAACGGGAAACAATCACATGTTTCTTCAAAGAAAAGCCCGAAGTTTTGGAAAAACAAAAGTTACCTAACATGGAATTTAGTACTTGTGCCATCAAAATTGCAACAACATTAATTTAAAAGTTCAATAAAAGACAATGATAATATTAAGTTTAGATGAAAATTAAAGAACAAAGGTAGTAAAGAAAGAGTCATCATACAATTAGAAACACATAGTGTATTAGAAGAGGAGTCCTGGTACTCAAATAGCAAAAGCCCTTAAGACCATATTTTCGCTTATTTCATCTTTTAAAGTCAGAATCAATGAAACATCACCTCACATAGCTATCCGAATCACCGACTGCATGCTCAATCAGTTAACATAGTTTTTGATAAATCTTGAACTAATTACCAGGTATAGCATAAAAATCAAATCTTGCACTCAAGAAAATGGTATTTTCTACATATGATGAAAGATATAAATCATATACTTCACACACACAACCCACTTCTTCTTTCTTGAACAATCTTAAACAAAGACCTATAAGCAAGAAAGCATGAAATAACAAATAAACAGTTACTTTTTCTTACAAACCACAGTTTCTAATACCCAGTATCTGCAAATAGCTAAACAAACAAACCCCAATAGGAAAAAACTAATTTTTACATATTGTTTTTCGTTTCTTGATTCTATCCAAGAAAAACAGTTAACAAACTTAACAGAAACACATAAAACCCTAAAAACCAATAAATACAATCTAAAGATAAAGACCCGAAAAAGATACTAATAAAGATATTAGGGTTTATGAAAGACCTTGAGTAAGAAGCCTATTGACGGCTTCATTGGGGTCCATATTACATTCTTTAAGCATAGCATATATCTCAGGTTCAGGACAGTTAACTATCTCCTTTAAGCTTTGTACCATCTTCTTTGACCCTGCCGGTATCGATTGTACCCCAACTCCACCATTGTTTCTGCTACTCATCCTTCAACACCCAACTCAACTCTTTTTCTTTTTCTCTGAAAAAAACAACAATATATTTCTCTCTGAAAGACAGACGCTTCTTTCTCTTTCTCTCTGGATTTTTCACTATGTGCCTCTCCCTCCTCTAATACTAACACTAGTAAATAATCTGTTTTTTTTTTTTGTATCAGTCTATGCTGCTTGTGATTTTTGCTTCTTTTTTTCCTTTTTCACTTCAAGATTTTGGTTTTGGAATTATTGAAGACTATCATTACTTTTTAGCTAATGGACTCTGTAGTAAGTGGGAACATCTCTCTTTGTTTGTTTCCTTTTTGGAGAAAAAAATCTTACTGCATGCACTGGATATGGATAAATCAATAATTAATCAAACTCTATATAATATGAGATTTAGATTAAACACAGGTAAATAATTAAACATTTTCTTAAATCTAAAGTTTTTACAATCATGTAAAATTTATTACTTACAAGAAAGTCATATAATTTGAATTGAAATTTCTGTATCTTTTTTGTGGGATTAATTTACAAGCTTTGTTTATCTTATGTAGTCCGTTTCTATTTGTTTTAGTGATAGGCGAATTGACACGGCATATTTAAGAGGAGGTATTATAGTATATGTTATTCGCAAATGATATAATATTAATTGACAAGAACGATAGGCTAGAAGTCTGAAGAATGGCACTAGACTCTAACGGTTTCGGGTTCAGTATGATTAAAACATAATACATGGAGGGTAAGTTCAGTAACGTAATGTATGAGATGGAGGTGGAAGTGAAGATTGAGGCACTAGTCATACCCAGAGAGGAAGTTTAAGTATCTTGGGTTCATAATTCAAGGAGACGAGGAGATTGATGATGATATCGTATTGGAGCTGGATTGGTGAAATGAAATTTCGCCTCTGGGGTACTGTGTGATAAAAATGTGTCATCAAGGTTTAAAACTAAGTTCCACATAGTGAATGTTAGACTAACATTGTTGTACGAAGTAGAATGTTACTTAGTAAATAACATAAATTTTCAAAAGATGAAGATAACTAAAATGAGAATGCTCAAATGATGTGTCGACTTGGAAAGATATGATTAGGAATGAAGTTATACATGACAAGGTGTGAGTGACATCATGACGAACAAGATGAGAGAAGTGAGACTGAGATAATCAAGACATGTAAAGAGGAGTTGCGAGGATGCACAAGGTGTAAATGTTGGTTTAGTAGGGGTTATAAAAGGTAGATGTAAGCTGAAGAAGATTTGGGAGAGGGTAATTAGACAAGACATATCATAACTATAACTAACTGAGGATATGACTTTATATAGACAGACATGGAGTTTAAGGATTATGGTAGAATGTTAGTAGGTAGCTGAGTGTTGTCACATTCTATACGGGAGAGGATGAGGGTTATTCTACTCCTCCGTTTTCCTTTTTTTTTACTATTGTTATCACTTATTTTTTATTTTTTTAATGTGTATTACTAATTGTTGTTGTATTTATTTTGTATCTTGTTGTTTTATCTATTTTATTTTAACCTAAGGATTTATCGGCAACAACTTCACAAATGTAGGGATAAAGTTTGCATATATTAGACTCTATAAGATTCTATTTATGGTATTATATTGGATATGTTGTTGTTGATATCTTTTAGGGAAGGGAATACTAAAAAACAACAATATATATAGAAGTCCCACAATGTGGAGTCCGGGGAGGGTAAAGTGTACGCAGACCTTACCTCTATCTTGGTAGGTAGAACGATTGTTTCCGAAAGATCCTCAGCTAAAGACAAAACATAAGCACAAGCAAAGTAAGAGAAATAATCAGACCCAAACAAGAAATTTAAAGCAGTATGAAAATGATGGTATCCAATGCGAATAAGTCATGTTAGCGCATTCTGAAAAAAAACATTAACTAATGTAGGTACATAAAATAAATAAAGTACATTAAAAATATATAGCAGTAGAAATCAAACGCTATTATAAAACAATAATGCGCTTACTAGTATGATAAGTATGTGTATAATAAATAACTTTTAAATTTCAGATACAAAACAAAATAGCCGCGTGATGAATTTTAATTAAATTTGGATTCCTGAAAAGATTCGTCACGCTCAGCAGAAGCACGTGATAGAAAGGTTACTGGAAATGGGCCCGCATAGGAGTTTGGAGCCCGTTGGATTACATTGTTTGTATCTCACGCGCTAAATGATGAGAGTATTGGAATACAATTACCAAATGGTGTTTATCCATAAAGGTTTTTAAATATTAAAAATCATTGATTGGTTGGTCCAAATTTCCAGCTTTTCCTAAAGAAGATGACGTGGTGGGAAAAGGCTTATCCCTTATTCCAAAAGGTGGAATCTCCCACCTCAGGAGCCCCCACACCCCGATCCAACAAGTCTGTGAAGGAGGTAAATTATGGTGACTCAATTGATTTCAAAGGTTAGACCAGTATCACGCTGCGCATAAGGGGCCCTCCTTTATTTCAAGAAGAAACCCCCACACTGTCGCTGATGAAATTCAATTCTTGGTCTCTTATTCCAAATATTCTCTTGAAATCAATTGAGTTGCACAAGCGGACGGAAAAGGCTTATTCCTTATGGGCCACCAGGAAGTAGAGTTTCCGTCTTGGGCTCTTAAAATCTAATACATGCTGAGTTGGACAAACCTCGCACATGATTTTCTATTCCTATTTTAACCTGACATAGTTGATTAAGAATTAAAGAAAACGTTTCATTTCATCATAAATTTTGGTGATTAAATATTAGTTTATATTTTTTGATGGAGAAAATACATTATTACCTTCTGAATTTGGATTTTAATTTCAAAAAGACAATTAAGCTTTGCGAAGTCCTGTTACCCATGAACTTATCTTATTTTCTGACCACCTGACATAGAGAGTAGCGTGAACAATCCAAAAAATATTATAATTTTATTTTTTACAAAATTATCTTTATAAAATGTACTCTCTCTGTATCAATTTATTTGACATCATTTGACTTGATATGGAATTTAAGAAAAAAAAACTTTTAAAATATGTGGTCTAAAACAAATCATATATAAATGTGTAGTTGTAAATTATATCATAAAGTTAAATTATTTATAAATATAGAAATGTGATATTCTTTTTGGGACAAACCAGAAGTGATGGCCACTTTGACATTAAAAATGATATAATGAATAACATAAATAATGTTGATATTCATGTACAAATTTAAATACATCTCTCTTAACAGTTGATATAGTAAAATCGTTAAAAGCATGATTATACATTTCTCTAGTGTAATAAATAAAACCAGGAGATGAAGGAAATGAAAAAAGCAAACCCTCCACAATAATTAATTTTGCTATTGCTTCCCCATCTCTATGTTTATTGTAATTAGGGCCTACAATTCCCCCGTTGTGGGGTTAATTTGACCATGTACTTGGTCCGGAACAGTATGTGAACCTTGTCCCGATGGAGCGGCGTTTGCGCATCAGGTTTTGAAGCCTCGTATTGGGCATACCTAGCTGGATGAGCCATTGCTACGTGTCTCATTAAACCCCCCGTCCCACCGTGACATTTTCCAGTTTTAAATTTTAAAACATCTAACTACTTGATTTTCTACGTCCCTATAAAAAAATGTTCATGCATCTGATTTTAATGGTCGTTGTGTTGAACCTCGTCTCATACTAGGGAGAATATGAGACATTTCAGTTGAAGGTGCACTAGTGGGTGTGTTTTCATCTACGTTAGTGTGTGTGTTTTCATCTACGTTAGTGTGTGTATCATCTAAATCGTCGTCTAAATTAAAGTTTTCTTGAGTTCCATAAAATAGCTCCTCGTCTAAATCTAATGGTATTGCAGGAAAATGTTCAACATCAACAAAATCATTCTGTGTAGGAATATGATTCTGTCTAGAAATAGGATGACTAGAAGACGTACCCTTGCCCTTGTTGCCCCTGCTAGAAGAAGTCTTACCCTTACCATTACCCGTAAGCATACGTTTAAATCCTTCCATTATAATTATATTAATAAATAATTAAAGTAAATAAAATTAAGTACGCTAAATAAAATAAACAGACAATAATAATTGAATGAAGGAACGAATGTACCAAACGCCGACGTAATATCGACGTGTAATCGAGAGGTTGAAAATTGAAACTTTGCTCGATAGAAGATCCTCAAGCTAGTTGTCAACTTCACTTCCAAATGAATAAATAAAATTCAATATTTAGTAGACAATATAGACTTGTAGAGAGATAGATTGAGAGATTGTAGGAATATTTGTAAGAAAGATGCATAGAAAATGAGGTATTTATAGTTGGAAAATTGAGTTAAAGTGTAAATATAATAACTTGTGGTTAAAAATTAAATATTAAGGGGGGAGGGAGGAGGCCAAAAATGGTTGTTGCACAATTGTCAAAATGTAAAATGATCGTTGGTGCAATGATTATTTGTGCAAATGGGGGATTTCGGGCGGGATCGGGGCGGGCCTAGCGGGACTGGGGCGGGCCATGACGGGTCGGGATGAGACCATGTCCCGTCCCGATTCAATTCCCGATACCGTAAAAAAAATCTGGGGTCGAGGCGGGATCGGGGCGGGTCTGTGCCGACCCGACCCACTGGCCATCCTTATAAATACCTCATTTTTCTCACAAATCTTCCTACCATCTCTCTAATCTCTCTACAAGTCTAAATTGCACACTAAATATTGTATTTTATTTTATAATTTCCATCAATGTTCAAAAATTGGGAGTGAAGTTGACAACTAGCTTGAGGATCATCGAGCAAAGTTTCAATTTTCAACTTCGATTACACATCGACTTTTGGTACATTCGTTCCTTCTTTAAATTATTATTATTACTTAATTTTAATTATCATACTTAATTTCATTAACTATAAAAAAAATTACACAATTATAATGGAACGAAGTTGACATTTTTTTGGTAGAGGTACCAAGGTAACAAGGGTAAGGTTGCATCTTCTAGTAATCCTAATTACGATGATTTCACTCGTGTAGATAAAACTGTTTTTTTAATATTAATATTAATATACTATTAGATCATGAGGTATATTCTGCATTTGAACCAAACTTTAATTTAAAAAATGAATTAGAAGACAATTTAGATAACACACCCACTAATACACCTCCACCTCAGGCTCAGACTGAGTCTCAGGATGAAACTGAAACTGGAATGCCTCATATTCCCCCCCCAGTAAGAGTTGAGGATAAAAACAACGAAAATTAAAATCACATGCATGAGATTTTTTTGATAGGGACATTCCTAATCAACTAGCTATTTGTAAAATTTGTCACGAAGTTTATAAATTTGAAACTGGAAAAAATCAATGTGGGACGGAAGGTTCAATGAGACATGTATAAAACTTTCACAAAGCAAGGTATAACCAATACTTGGCTGAAAAATCGGGTGTACAAATGCCTTCTGAGTCGGGACAAGGTTCACATAGTGTCCCGACCAGGTACAAGGCCGAATTAACCCGATGACGGGGGAGTTATAGATCCTAAATATGATAAACACAAAGATAAAAAAAAAATAGTTGATGTGGAGGGTTTGCCTTTTTCATTTCCTTTCTCTCTTGATTTTATTCATTACATTCGAGAAACATATAATCCTGCTTTTAACGATTTTTCTAGATCAACTGTGAGAAGAGATGTTTTTAAATTTACGCATGAATATCAACAATATTTACGTTATGCATTGTATCATTTTAATGGTAAAGTGACTATGACTTCTGACGTAGGCCGTAATACTAATGGTAATAAGTATTTAACTATTACATGTTATTTGATAGATCAGAATTGGTCTATGCAAAACGTATATTAGCATATATATATATATATATATATATATATATATATTGATGATAGGCACACTGGAGCTTTTATTTCAAGAAATATTCATGAAATTAGTGAATATTATGGAATTACTGATAAAATTATGACTATTACATTAGATAATGCTACTTCTAATGATTATGTTGTAGACATTATAAAAACTCGTTTGACTTCATCTTTTTTTCGATATTTTTCATGTTAGATGTGCATGTCATATTTATAACTTAGTTGTAAAGGATGACCTAAAACTTTTTAGCTATATTTTTGGTACAATTTGATATCAACTTTATTTTTAAATAATAAAATACAAAGACGCAAATAGTATAAAAAAGATGTCATGACTGTGAATTACCTTATAGGAAATTCTAGAAGAAGTTGCAACTAGATGAAATTATTTGTATGAACAATTAGTTGTTGTTTACGAGTATAGAATACCTGTAACTTTATTATTTAACGCCCATACTCAAAATTCAAGGGATATGCTTGTAAATGATGATTGGAATTTTTTTTTGGAACTTAATGTATTCTTAGAGAAATTTTTTCTAGCTACCAAGGAATTTTCTGGTATTTATTATCCTAATATTTCATTTATGTTATTTTAGATAGCTCTAATATTTTTGTTACTTAATAAATATATGAAAAAATGAACTTACGCTCCATCTATTAAAGATACTTTTTTCCTATTTCCACTATTTATTTTATTGGTGTTGTATTAAATCTTACTGTTAAAGTAGACGGTTATAAAACACTTGTTGAAATGATTTATGAAAGCTTAGAATACTTCCAATTCCAACAGACCCAACTAAAGAACCAACTTACGAACAACTAAAGAACATTGAATGAATATATATATATATATATATATATATATATATATATATATATATATATATATATATATATATATTATCAAGAGCAAATTGCAAACAATCAACCGACTTATGTACCATCTTCTTCTACTTCACTGCAACCTTATAAAAAATACGTGTTTTCTACTTCAAGTATTCAAAGCCTTAAAAATAGAATGTATAGTGTTTCAAGTTCTTCACAAATGAGCGAGTTTGATGTTTATGTTTTTGCAGGATATTGTACCGTACAAATCAATTGTCAATGAAGATGGACGTGAAGACTTACTGAAATACTGGAGGGAGAATGAGAAGACATTTTCAAACTATCAAAGATGGTCCGAGATGTGTTGAATATTCAAGCGTCATTAACCGATTCTGAAAACGCTTTTTCTGCTGGAAGGTTTCAATTAGGAAAGCACAGACACTCATTGGCGTGAGATAGCTTAGAAATTGCAGTTTTATTCATAGATTGAATTAGAGCGGAGCGTAGAAGGTACGGTCAACCAAAGATCAACGAAGGAGACGACTACAACTACAACTACAACGAAATATTATCAGAGAGAGCAAGAAGCGACATCGAATAACTTGACCAACGACTTCCAATTCCAACAGAAGATCTTCAAGAGATTGTGAGGAAATTAGAAAAAGTATGATTGAATATGTGATTTTTTAATGACAATTTTACTATGTGATTTACAACTTTTGAACTACGAAATAAAGTTGCAATTTTGAAATTGTATTACAAAAAAATTCATATTTCTATTAAATAATATAAGAGGCAAAAAAATAACATTGTGATGTTTTTATTTAACTATATTGTTCAATTATTTAAGTGTTTAAATATAAAAAAAACCCCCCTTATCGACCCTACCCATCCCCCAAATTCCGTCCCCTCTGATAGCAGGACGTGGACAGGATGGGGCCACTTCCCGTTCCCCTAATCCCGACCCCTTGTCCCGGTCCCGACCCACCCCCGTCCCCCAAATCGCGTCCCGTCCTACTGGCCACCCATGCTTTAAATTAGAACAAGGTTTAAGATGCATGTATTTTGCTAATAAAAATATAAGTTGTCTTGTGTGGTTTTAAGGCACCATAAGTCACTAACCATAGTGGAATGGTATCGTCCTTAAATTTGCATTTGACTTTTCCTCTTAGCTTAATAGAGGTAACTCATTTGTTTCATTTACCTTTCGTATATTAATCACATGTTATCTTTAAGTCTCTAATTGAATTTAGGAAATTAAATTATATTAAATAACTTATCATACTGTATGTTTTTATTCACGGTCCGAGAATTTCTAACACCTTCTTCCAATTAAATGAACCTAATGAACATATGACTTTCAGAGTCACTTTATAATCAATCTAAAGATAATTTAAAATGGAATAAATTGGTCACCTATAGATTAGAATTTTTGAAATGGACTTTACCTTTTTTTTTTTTTTGATAATCCAGGTTTTCAGGCTTGCGCCTGACTACTTCACTGGTATTATCCAGACGTCCTGGAGATGATGGGACCGGTCCTTCAGCACCCCACCACCAGATAAATCGCGAAATGTGCACACATGGTCAGTATCTGCTTGTGTCAAACAGATCAATGCTACAACATGCCCGCGCGACTTTTAGCGCCCAGGCTTTACCACATATATGTGTTCCGGAGGACGATATCCGGAGGGGAGAATCGAACTTGCGACCCTAAGGCCGCAAAGTTGACTCCCTTTTTAATGTTACCATTAGGAGTCCTTTTCCTTTTTTGATTTTATTTAAAACTTCAAGGGTAAGAGTAATTAAGAACTAACTACACGCTATACTACTCACATCTCACTTTATGAAAATTTACTAGATATATTGTTATTTAAAATTCACAAACTTTATTATTTTTTACGCTATAGAGGACCAATAAAATTGAAGCTCACCCTACTAAGAATATATATTAATTATAATTAGTTAAATGAGAAAAGCTTAATTGCATTCGTCTGATCAATTTTTTCTGAGAGCGTACAACTGATCAATAAGATAAAATCAAATTTTTTAATCTGCAGAATTTTTTCGTGATTGCGGAAAATCGAACTTGTCCCATGCCAGAGCGCTTATAGCGCCCAGGGAATGTCCGGAGGACAAGGCTATTATTGCTAGTACTTGCTAAAGTATATAACTACGTAATACTTTCTGGAAGTACTTCACTCTAAAGATGAGGCTCCTCCACAACGCCTTACCTCCACCATTGTTAACCTCCTTTTCACCACGCAAAAAAACCTTAATTCTTACCACAAAATCATCTTTCAACTCTCATCATAAACCCCTTCAACAAGTTCTCTCCACTGGGGTCTCATTAGTTCTCTCTTTGGGGCTTCTTGTTTCTGCTCCAAATTCCATCGCTTTGGAATCTCCTTCTTCACTTCAATCTTCTAGCTCATCACTGGAGGTAACTTGCCGCGAGGTTTATAAGAAGGACACTGAAGTAATATCTAAAGTGGTGAGCAATGAAAGAATTGTGGAAGAGGCTTGGCAGATTGTCAATGACAGCTTTCTTAATACCAGCCCTCGTTCTTGGTCTCCCGAATATTGGCTTGTAAGAATGTTGTTTATCTCTATCTACAGCCCTTTTGAGCTAAAGGGGTTTGCTTGCATATCAATTCTTGAAAAGCTGTCTCTTTGATTGATTGGTATTTTGCTGCCACAGAATATACTTTGTTTTTATTACATATATTGTCTCTTGTTCTTCGCTTAACATACTGTCTCGGTGTAGTTACTGTTCCTTTCCCCTTTTTGACTTGCTTTGTTATTGCTTTTATTTTGAGCCGAGGGTCTATCGGAAACAACCTCTACCTTGTGAGTTAGGGGTAAAGTCTGCCTACACTCTACCTTCCAAGACGCCAATTGTGGAATTACACTGAGTATGTTGTTTTAGACTATGCTTTGTTTCATTCTAATATAGAATCTTTCTATTTTCTTTTAGCTGGAAGGGTTCTCTTGCATATCAAATTCTAAATATAGTAAGCTCTTACTAGGAGAATAATTTCACCTTTTTATAACCGTGGGGTGACCAACTTGCGAGCATGTCGACGAATGACTAACTCTTTCACCAAGGTTTGGACATACATGATTCTCAACCCACTTCATTGACCAGTAGCCACACCCTTGGGTGCTATTCTCATTTCATTCTTTATGTATGGTGGAGTTTCTTTTATGGCTTTAAAATCCTCTACCCGAAAATTTTCTACCAACATGGCAAAGGAGATACTCTTAGAAATTTGACAGGAGATGGAGGTTAAAATTCATACTGAAATGTTTCCTAAAATGCTGATTACTTCTGTTGGTCGGGGTTGGAATGCAAATATATTTGCTAAATAACTAGACTTGTACGTTGTAATGATATGGATGTTCTCGATTGTATTATAGTGTTGTATCCGCCGTATCTTCACTAAAGCCATGTGATTTTTATGGATTTGAAGGAATATCAAAAAGTATTTCTAAGAACATTGAAGAAGAAAAAGACAAACTAATTGTTGGAGACATGGACTTTATGTGATGTTTAGTTTAACAAGGAAAATATCATATAGTGTTTCAATTTAGATTAATTATTAGTCAGTTTTTGAAAGTTGATGTATGAATCTTATGTCAAATATTTTATGATTCTGAAGAGGTTTTAATTTCTTTCTATTGTAAATAGTGCACTTAACTAGGGTATGTAGTAATAGTGGCAGAACATAAGTTTTTCACTTAGCTGCTCAGTAAGTCTGATGTAGTAAAGTGTACGGTGAAAGAAAAATCTAACTTTGTTGCTCACCATGTCTAATGTGGATAAAACATGATAAACGGAGCAGTGGCAGCATTTTGCTAGCACACACATCATATCTTTATATCAAAAGTATTTCTTTCCATCTAGAACATTGCATCATATCCAAATTTTGAGTTTTTATGTCCATTTTAGAGTAATTATATCAGACACAACTAAAATGGTCAAGAACAAAATATTTTCTAGATGAACTAAGTTTTTTATATTTCTAGTGACATCTGAGTTTTTTATATTTCTAGTGACATCTGTTTTCTCCTTCGGTTCTTGCCTTGTTTTCATCCTACCTAGATCATTGCGTGCCCTATCATATTCTTTGCCATGATATCAACTTAATATTTCGATTTCTATTGTTATTACCAGCAAAAGAAAGATGACATCTTAAGTTCATCAATTCAGACAAGGTCAAAAGCTCACGATATTATCAAGCGTATGTTGTCTAGCTTGGGTGACCCCTATACACGTTTTCTTTCTCCTGAACAGGTAATAAGTCCTCTTTAAGTTTGCATCTGTATTGTTTGACGTTGATTTTGATATGTATGTTTAAATTGGCATTCAATTTTTAGAGGAAAGCAGGATGTCTGCCACACGAGAATACAAAACTTTTTTGATTCGGATTGTTACATAGGACTAGAAATCTCATTTATGGGTTAATATTGCAAAGCTTTAAATATCCTGGATGTATTTTTTCATTTATAGGTTGAATTAAATTTATTAGTGAAGTTTCGAAGAGGTTTGACACTTCTTTGTTAGCATCAGTTTACTTTATGTCCACACTTTTTTTTTGTGTTACCAATATATGTTTGTATTATTAACCGTCCTGAATCTGTACCGATAGTTCATCTGTCATTCTCCTGCATTATCATTCTTCCATTTTGTTTAACTGGATAAAACACAATTTGATGAAACCATATGTGCTAGAGACATTTTTTAGTATTTTTCGGTTTTCAGTCAAGCATGGGTATTGTATCGTAAGTAATGACTCATGACATAGGTGATTTCTCTTGATTCCGTCTTTTTACATCTATCTTGTATTTTCCTTATTCAAATAAACGTCTTACAAACTTTTCAGTGTTCTTGTTCCATGACATGTACTGCTTGTCATTGAAAGTTCTCCAAGATGGCTATATATGATATGACTGGGATTGGAGTTAACCTCAGGGATGTTCCAGATGTCAATGGAGGTTCAAAACTGAAGGTTTTAGGGCTCCTATTGGATGGCCCTGCCCATAATGCTGGTGTACGACAGGTATGTTGTATACGGTCTGTTTACTACAAAAGCACTTACAAAATTTGTTGCTTAGCTTTATGCTGTGGTTTTATTTTTCCCCTCTTGATGAAATGCTAAATATATCTGCTATTATAGTCATGATTACTTGATAATGCCAGCCACAGCAGGGAATTTATCTTGGTTATTTATGAATACAATTGGAAAAGGAGAGAGAAGCTTTGAACTGCCAAACTAATATCCTCTGATCCAACATGCTTTTCCCTCAAGGTGTCCAGTCCTTCTCACGACATGTGCTTGGAGCTTTGCTTGTTAGTTTGACAGGTGTCTTGTACTGCATGATGTCTTATGATATATTTTTAAGTGTTGGAATTTCTCAATAGCTAAATATGTAGACCGCATGAAGATGTGCTATTTTAGCAATCGAGTATGAGTATTAGCACATAATACTAGAATTTTACTAGAGTTGTAACCATCCGGAGGCTGTTGTGGGTAACTTGCTTTTCCAGCTTCTAATGGCTATCAGGATCAGGCTGCGATGCAGTTTTTTCAGTTATTTCCTCAATAGTTGAAGTACAATACTTTCTTATGTATCCTTATTATTATTATTATTATTTTTTTAAAAAAAAGAAACTTTCTTATGTTTTTGTTTTTTAGAAAGAGGAACTTTTGTATCTTTTGCATATTATGGGTTGAGGGCAGTGGCTCCTCTGTGTTTTGTCTCATCTTAGTAACCAGATTATCTTATGCTATCGACTAAACTTTGAGAGATGAGGAATAGTGAATATGACCTTTCCTGAGGAAGGGGAGTCTCCTGCTCTGCTATTGCAGCACTCAGCGAATCTTTTCATGCTGTTGATCATTTTTTAGTTCATTAAATTGTTAAAATTTTGAAGATAGCATACAAAAAGATGGAAGTTACCTAATCTAGTGGACCATCTGTTTGCAATTGTCTTTCAAAAAGTTAATAGGAACTTTTCTATATGGCCTATAAGAATACAATATCTCACCTACTGAAGACTGAAGAGTAGGTTGGGAGCTCTTCGGTTAGCCTGTATTAATTTGTGCACATATCAAGAGTTTGTTTAGAGCTCTGCCTCGAGGTAGCTGATGATTTTAGTTACATGTATTAATGAGTTTTGACTGTCTTTCATGTTTCAAAGAAATCTAATGCCCATGCTTGAGCTCTACTCTGGCTAGACTCAGAATCAGACTCAACCATCCATGATCTAGTTTGTTTATTCCATTTGGTCGAGTCATATAGTGTATCCTTACTTCTTTACATTCTCTCTCCTGATTGAAAGTATCTGGGTTGGTTCACTACAGTTTTCCCTATTCTAATTTGATTTACCATTCAGTAGACAAAAGTTAACATGTATCTTTCATGTGACCTCGTGGCAGGGAGATGAGCTAATATCTGTGAATGGGGTGGATGTTCTGGGTAAATCTGCCTTTGAAGCGTCTTCACTGTTACTAGGTCCAAATGGGACATCTGTGAACATCATGGTTGTGTTTCTGTACATTGCTGGACCTCAATAGATCTATTGTTCGATGATATCTTCATGCTGATTCTCCTGGTGTGATTGCAGGTTAAGCATGGGAATTGTGGACCTGTCCAGTCCATTGATGTGGAGAGGCAATCTATTGCTAAGACACCGGTTTTTTATCGGCTGGAGCAGGTTGAAAGTGGTTCTACTTCTGTTGGTTATGTGCGCCTAAAGGAGTTCAATGCATTGGCCAGAAAAGATTTGGTTACTGGTACGTATCTGTTCATATGCAGCCCTATGTTGAGCACAATAACTGAAAGAGAATGTTACTAGTAAGTGTTACTAAAGAACATCAGAGAACTTAAAGCTATTTTACTCTTTACCTAAACTTTCTTGTTAAGAGTCTAACAGCAAGTGGACAATTCTCACTATAATAATGGGAGATGACAGCGAAGACGCTGAAGGCAGAAGTAAACATTTAAATGGAGCATATAAATATGAAATGAGATCCAGTTTTATTTCACTAGAGGGTTTCATGTAACTAATGGCTCTGTCAGATAAGCTGAACCAAGCTCCGCAAAAATCAAGTGGAAGCACAACATTTAAGACATAAGTGCCTCGTTAAGAGGTTTTGCATGTCTTAGAAGAACAACTAGAAACCACTCTGTGATGACTATAATTGCATTTTGTAGCCCTCAACATCGTCGAACCATCGGGATATAACATCTTTGGTTGAACTGCATTACATGTTATATTAGCTATTCATTAAGACCTGAATAACTAATGAAATGTCAGGAGATCGTGTGCTATTGTGTTCTGGAATAACTTTTGTGTTGGCATTTAAACTGTACAGTTTGCTAAAAGTATTGTCCATCCCGTAGATCTCACACCTGAGACATGGTCTGAACTCTTTTAGTTTCAGGAACTTAATGCGTATTAACTTTCCGTGTGTAGTCTGTTTATGAAGTTGTCAAAACTTTCTGCAGCAATTAAGCGACTTGAAGGCATGGGTGCCTCATCTTTTGTTCTTGATCTCAGAGATAACCTTGGTGGACTAGTGCAGGTTACCCTTTACCCCTTATTGATTTGGTCTACGAGTTTGACAGATTACTTGTTTATCAAGCGGTGAGTTTTTTCTTTTCAGGCTGGCATTGAAATCGCAAAACTTTTTCTGAATGAAGGAGACACGGTAGCCATATTTCTCATCTTCTATATGGAACATTAGCTATTCTGTTATATGGATATGCTGGAATTATCAGCCTTAAATACTTACCATTCAGTACGAAGCTTTTATTCCGAGATATGTATATTGGCAGGTGACTTACACTGTTGGAAGGGATCCACAGTATACAAGGAATATTGTTGCAGAAGCTCCACCTCTTATTACAGCTCCAGTAATTGTAAGAAACTCTTCAATGACATATTTTTCTTGTCTATGGCACACACAATCCATTTTTGTGCTATTATGAAACACCAGAACCCATCAAAACTTTCTTCAAATTGCATTTCTTTTCTCTCTCTCTCTCTCTCTTTTTGAATGAAACAATTGCATTAATGTCGTCCTGAACACGAAACTTGGAACCTTCCCTTTGCTGTCATATATGAAGCAGAGACTTCAATTTGAACGAAAACCTTTGAGCTTTTAAGGTCAAGTGGATTGTAGATGTAAGGCGAAGTTTGTTTCTAATTTTGTTTTGCATCGAATCCAACCAAATGCTCCACCCCCACTTTCTTTAAGGTATATTGACAACTGAAAAATCCAAAGTTTGCAGTTTTACTTTATAAGCCTAAAGAATTATTAGGTATTGACTTTTGATCCTCTTATATGTCATGCCTCAGCATTAGCTTGAGTCTTTGCTCGAAGCTTCTCAAACTTTAACGTTTGATGCTGTAAATTTGCTGAAGTTGGTAAGAGCAGTGGATAAATGAGATAAACAAGTATTCATATATAACATGGGTGATTTCATTTGTGTTAATGTTTTCCTGATTATAGAATCATAAGTTGATGCATAGCTGAAAATTAAAGAGTAGATTCCTAAATTAGCTGAAGTTGCTAAAAGCAGTGGATAAATGAAATAAACAACCGAAACAGATCAAACAAGTTAATTTTTAAGCTTATAGTTTCTTGAATATAGAATCATAGAGTGGCTCTGATTATTGTTGCAAATTCAAGAAGACGTCCTTTTCTCTGTCTAGTTATCAAACGTTACTATTTGTCTTTACCACTCTGATGGCCTTATAACTTCCAATGCAGGTTTTGGTTAACAAAAGTACTGCAAGTGCTAGTGAAATTGTGAGCTACTCACACTACATTCACCAGTTCTTGAATTTTGAAATATTTGTGTTCTAATTTATGATTTCATTTCAGGTTGCAACTGCACTTCACGACAATTGTAGAGCTGTTCTCGTGGGAGACAAGACATATGGCAAGGTCTGAATTTCTAGTTATTGTCTTTGGCTTTGGTTTCTCTTTTCAATATTTAAACTTCTTTATTGGCATAACATCTCTATAAATTGTAAAGCAATTTTTGTCAACGGTACACTATATTTATTAACTACTACTCAATCCCAAATTGTTAACACTTAACAGTATACTAGAGAGAGCATAATTACATCAGTATCCAGCTATGCAAGGCTTCTTTGTTTCCTCCAGATAGTGTTTCCAATCATCTAAATGCATAGATATAACTAAAGACATTTCTTGAATGTTGGATTACCAAGATCAAAATGTTGTGCAGCGTATACTCATATGTGTGAACCTTTACCATCACTCTTTTCTTAACATACTTTCCGCTTTTGCATTAATTCATCCCATTTCTCAGTCCTCAAAGAGGTATGAAAGCTTGATATAGATTCACTTCCGTTAATTCTCTATCATTAGCAAAATAAGCACGATAGAGATAAATTGAATATGCATGGGACTTGGGGAATTTGTGGGGATGAGGCTAACATATACTGGCCTGAGGCAAAAAATAATAGTAGTTGCACAACTAATGCACATTGGGCTCTGAGGACCTTTTGTGCAATCATTTAAGGACCCGCACACCCACTTTGCAACCTCTAGAATTCGTTGTCAACTGTTGCATATTCTTGCTGGTTATGATATTTCACACGACCAAAATGAAGATAAAAGTTCTTCATCTAGACTGAGGTAACTATGCCCCTAATGAAGTAATCTCTTTTCACATTGACTTCATGCCCAGAGGCAAAGTATGATCGTTAGATATTGCCAATCATTCATTTTAGAGAAAAAGTAATCAGATCATTTATTCCAATGAAATAACCAATCCTTTCTGAATTGTCTGATAGAATTAATGTCTACCAGTTGAAGCCTTTTCACTAACTACCAACCTAAAAAATTATCTTTGTGATAGCTTCCTGGTGCTATAGTCCTGCTATGTGAAGGGGATCTAAGTGAATCCTTAACTAGTCTGGTGCCGCTGTTGCGAGGACTACTAGACCTCTACAGTGGCCAGTGTAATTAGCAGCCAAAGGGAAAAACAATTTGCATTAGTAACGATTAACATATTGATTTGACCGAAGAGGGGAACACTTACTTAAGAACATAGTGGCTGAGTTGGGGCTCTCAGCTCCTTCCTGTTCCCGATCTGAGGCATTTGTGTTGCAGCTCCTTTAAGAGTATTTGGGAACACGTGTTTCCAGAAATTGCTACAACCATTGCATAGCTATTTGGAGAAGTGTTGAGTTGTACTGAGATGCATATGACTGCACAAGCTCATTTAACGGCCTAAATAAGACAGGTCAAGGAAGTGTATGAATAGAAACTATTCTTTGAGTAACTAGACCCAACGGGGACCATTTCAAAGATACAAGCTTTGTAATCAATGATTTTGCGTTCTGTTGTTTTAGTTGTTGGGAGGAGATTCCTGCAGTTGGCTGTATATGGGCTGAGTAGCTTGAAATTGGCTTGAATCCAACTATATCTTTATATCAGTAGCTAGAAAATTGTGGTGTATCGGAGGGTAGGTTTTTGCTGGTCTTCTTTCTGAGGGTACAATATCACTGTATTCTTAACATCAATGCAGGGGCTAATTCAGTCTGTGTTCGAGCTACCTGATGGCTCGGGTGTGGTTGTAACAATTGGGAAGTATGTCACACCAAATCACATGGATATTAATGGCAATGGAGTTGAACCAGATTTCAGGAAATTTCCTGGTAAGAGGCTCCCATTTACATGTGTCAACAGCATACAGTTTTCTCTGAATATAAAACTGAATAATATTTGCAGCTTGGAGTGAAGTCAGCAATCGTCTGTCAAAGTGCCATAAGCAACCAGAAGGATAAGGTAAAGGTAAAGTTCTATTTTCTTCTTCTTGTTTCTTTATTAGCTTATGGTTTCTTATCATGGCACTTTCTGTTACATACAGCTAGTTCGTTTTCCTTCGTGTGCCATTCTGATTCTTCACCATGATGGATGAATAACTTGGGCTAGTTCTTCGGTCGTGCAGCACTTGGTTTGATATGATATTAACACATGTTAACCTTCACAGTCTTTAGCTTCACCTTTTGCCTGAGCATCACCAGGAAGAAACAAAGATTTGGTACATATTGCATACTCTTCTATTGCCTAGGCATCAATATTGAAGCACAAAACAGATCAATATCAGCAACTTTAATCTATCAAGGTGCAGAACTGGCCACTGGATGATGAAATTAGCAGCCAGAACCAGCGGAGTTGTGATTATTGTATTTATCTTACTGGTGGCAGGTGCCGAAGGATGCTAGTAGCACAAGGTGTGTACATAAGTAACTAGCAATTTACCTGATGTACCAACAATGCACATTGTATATACATTTTTTGAGTAAGCCAATTTTATGATGAAATTTGTGCCTCATATTAATAATAGAGGACATTCCTATTTGGACGGTGTTTGACACTTCAAAGGGGATTAAAGTGTTCCTCACTCCTCCTCTCTCTCTCCCACTATGTGTAGGTGGATTGATGAGATTCTATGAAGACGAACTTTTAGAATAAATAGATATTTTTAGAATAAAAAACACAATTGTTTTAGATTTTCCCAAATGAGGTGTATATATTAGTCATTGAGGAGATATACGAAAATGAAGTTAACAGAAGAAGAGATGAAGTATTAGATTCCTCCATCTTTAGCCTCTGTAATCAAGTACTAGCTGCATTTAGAGGACAGTGGGAGGATATAAAGAAAATGTTAGGCATTTGGTAATTTCTCCTCGAACAAGATAAAAGTTTCCGCTAAAGCGACTAATCACATGTATATCTTATGAACATCTGGTCGTACAAATTTCATAGTGCCATAAATAGTCACTTCAAGTATTACCCATCCCACTCGGTTGTTTTTGGTAGGATGGTAATACCACAAAGGGTTCCATTGCTTGCTATGGACATGGGGGTAATTACCAGCTGAGTTGTGTTTTACAAAATTTTACTTGTAATTTACATTGAATTAGCAAAAAGTTTATCTCCAGGCCAAGGATACTTTGGAATTGAGTAATGATTAAATTTCAAAAGATTTGTAACACCTGAGGATAGGGGCAGGGGCCAGAAAAGGTAAAGTTGAAGCTACCTTAATTTTTCCTTTCTGGTGTTTTTTTTTCTTTGGCCGTGTGGACAAGATATGATTTTGATGATGTAAAGTGTAAACATGATTCTATTATGTACTAGAAATCATGATTAGGCTGCTAATATGAAGTATGGTATCAAAATCAATTATTAATACAAGAATGGTGTCACCTAAGTTTCATAAAAGGTGAAAAGGTAGTAGTGTCTCATAGTAGTTTCTATAGGCTTTCTTTAGACAGTTTGAATCTATATACTTCATAAGGCTGTCAAATATTCAGCAGGCAAAGGAAAATTTGGCAAGACATCCCAAAACTTTTTACCCTCAGAGCATAATGTAAAGCAAGTACTAAAGAACAAAAATCTGCCATTTTCCCCTCTCCTTACTTTACCTCTCGAGGTATTTGTATGACAGTGGAAAAGGTAGGCAGAAAAAAGGGAAGAAAATTGCAACAAACTCAACCATCATATGTTAGATCAAATACAGGAAGAATTCCTGAGAGAAACCAAAATTTGGAAAAACTAGTGAATTCGCATGGATAGAACATGTAAGAAAAAATCCTTACAAAAATAATCATTTAATTACTTAATTATTAATATTTATTTTTCAAATTTTAAAATATCTAATCATGTAATTACCACTTATATAACAAAAAATTAACTGCAAATTAAATTGATTGTGTAATGTCAACGATTCAAGTGTTGGAATTTACTATAGTGTGATGGTAATTATACAATCTAGTAATTACAAAGTGTTCTCTGAACGCACGCTAGTAATGGCGGAGCTACCCTTGTTCAATCGTTGGAAAGTTAAACTGTGTAGATAAGTAAAGATATTTTAAATTTTATGTATATGGACTATATGTTGAATCTTTTTTTACTTTTTCGTGTGTTTACTTTTTTATATGTTGACATCCCATAGTGAAAGTTTTGGCTTCACCAAACATATTGGGAGGAACTTGAGATTTGCATCCAGAACTAGATTACCTTTGTTGGCTTTTGCCTTATCGAGGCAACGACCTTTTGCTATTTAGGCACCTCCAATTGCTTGCAGTTTCTAGTTACCTAATGCCTCCTTTCTAAGTCTTCTTATATTCCTCTAAATTAAAACTCAATAAACCTGTACTCTAATGCAAGAAAGCTACGATTCCGTTCCCTCCTATTAACTTTATCATAACTTATATTATATATACACATTACATGCATAAAAGAATGATTGCTTCCTCTTCACAGCTTATGTTTCTAGTGCTTCCCTTCTTTGAGAAACTACTTATATTATTCTCATCACAAACTCTCTCATAGAAAACAAGAAGGAAGAACAAGTATAGAAAATCTATTGAAGAAGTAGCCATGAGAGTTTCTTGCTGTTTCCTCTTTTGTCTCCTGATTTTTTCAGGTGAATATCACTATGTTCCCCTTTTCTTTTATAATGTTTTTAAGTATAATTGTATAATCTTAAATTCTAGCAACTTTTAAGTGATATTTCTATTACTAGTCTTTTGATCCTTCTATATTGTAGTCTTCCGGTAGATTATTTTTTTGGACTATAGATATTTCGTTATGTTCCAACAGTTAATTTTCAATCATGAAATTCTCAAGCTAATTTTCAATATTTCCATCCCAAAAAATTAAGTTTGGAAACTAGATTTTGGAGCTAACTCACGCATGAGATTTGAGAATGGAGGAATATCGATTTATTGAATGAAAGATACAATTTTGTACCACTCCTTTCCGCCTCACTTTATGTGAAATTCATTTGCTTTATCATCTCAATATGTTTTTGCATGCATGCACAGCAGTAGTTTTTTTATTCCTTTGAAGCATTTCGATTTAATCAATTTGGATTATGATATACAAATAACTGCAAAGATCTTATAAGTCAAGTTTTGGCACAAATATAGGCTACTAAGGAGTTTGTGTTTCTCCTAAAAAAAGTACTCAACCAACGAAATCTCAGTTTAGTTCACATGAAGCTCCAGTTTTTTCTTTAGTATATCAACCTCTAAGAAGATAATACAACTGCTAAGTGCTAAGAACAACAAATTCTTGGTTCAAGAATGTGATATGGAATCAAACAACCTTGTGATATACTACTAATTCTTTCAACATGCAGAATCTAAAGAAAAAAGAAAGACGGAACAAACTGACACCTATCTGGTATTTACACTTACTTCAGGTACAAGCATTGCAGACAAACCTCCCACAGAAGCCATCGGGAAAATAAAAAAACTAGCATTCCAAGAGGAGGACATTGCCATTTCACCTTCCATGTATTCTGACCAGCTAGATGTTCCCATTATTAATCCAACCACCCCGGGTACAACAAATCCAAACCCGAATCCTAGTCCAGACCCCACGATGGATAGCCCCCCAGCACCATCTACCACAGAACCAATCACAAACCCTAGTCCATACATGAATCCTAACCCAAACCCTAGCCCGTACACGAACCCTACACCGAATCCAAGCCCGAACACAAATCCTAACCCTAACCCAAACCCAAACCCAAACCCAAATCCGAACCCGGGCAACAATCCGGGGCCATCTACTGGGGGGACTTGGTGTGTAGCCAGCTCCTCTGCTGCACCAACTGCTCTGCAAACAGCACTGGACTATGCTTGTGGCTTTGGAGGTGCAGATTGTTCAACTATTCAGTCCGGTGGAAGCTGCTATGACCCAAACACAATTAAAGACCATGCTTCCTATGCTTTCAATGACTACTACCAAAAGAATCCAGCTCCCACAAGCTGTGATTTTGGAGGAACAGCACAGATTACCAACACTGACCCAAGTAAGTGGAAGACTGCAACTAAGCAGTACTATAAACATCACATTTTAAGTAAATCTTCAATCTGCTGATTCAACAAAAGTTGGCAAAGTTTCTAACTTGTTCTTTCATTACTGCAGGCTCTGGGAGCTGTCACTATGCATCGTCAAAATCAACCCCTACCACACCCCCTGCACAGCCACCCCCTACCCTGCCACCTCCAACTCCTCCTAGGTATAAACTATCTGAAATTATTTGAAAATTTAAGTTATCTCCTAACCAAGAAATGTAAAGATGCTTTCTTGATTCCTTGCAATTGCAGCACAATGACGCCGGTAAATCCATACACCCCGGGTGGACCTCCGAGTGGTTTTGGTTCAGAACCAACAGATTACGGTGCAGAACCAACGGGTAGTCCCAATGGAGCAGTTAACTTATCAAGCAATATCCAGTTTCTCTTCGCCGTGGCCTCTTGTATGGTGGCAGTTGCAGCAATTCATTTCTAAACAGATTGGTCAAGACACTGTTCACTGGGGCTGCAAGAAGACACTGGTTGTCCCCATACTTCCATTGATTCGAAAGAGGTAGAATCATCATGAGTTGTGAAAACCCCATGGCATTCAACACATGAAACTTGATATACTTCGTCCATTTATGGCTTTTTAGGCCTAAGTAGGAAGCCAATACATAGTGAAGAACATCATCTTAATGTAGCCAATTTCTATTTAAATATTTCTGCAGTTAATAAATATTTTAGACACAATATCTCGTTTTAGGAATTTCAATGAAGAGTCATGTACAAAATCCGGGAAGTGACCCATCGACAGGAGACTAATAAGATCTACCATTCATCCTCCAAACTATGGCATATGAGGTATGCTGCTTCCAAGATACAGAGAGCACAGTAGCACACAATATAAATTGCAAAAACACAACCAAGTTTTGAAGAATCAATTGAAATTTGACCTCCTTTTTGTTTTGATTTTGCTTTTGCTTTTGCTTTTGCTTTAGCTTTTTTCTTCCTCGCACCAGTCACTACTTAACATTATCAGAAACAAAAGGAGCAAGACATCGTCCTCTTGTATACAGCTACATTAGAGACGTAATAAATTGAGTTAGAATATTTTGAACTACTTCAGAATGTTTTTTTTTGGTAACCAACTGTGAAGTATTTACTATTACTGCCAAAATAATTACACTTTGAGAGTACTAGGTGTAGTTAATCATCCAGAGTTTAACATTTTGCATCTATTCTCTGTTCTACTATTTACATATTTGGTCTATCTAGTGTATGTCTGCATTTGACTGCTTTCCTGAAACATTTGACTATTTTTATCCCCTTACATCAGTTTCTCCATTCTTGAATATCATCCCATTTCTTGCTTACCATGTATAGTATATCATGGCTCCCCATATTGGGGCAACAGTCTCCTTGAATTGTCTCCATTTTCTTCTTTTTATCCACTTTATTCCTGCTTTCACTTCCATTTGTCTGACTGTAATGCCAACCATTTTGCTACTTGTAGTGTTGTGTACCATTTGCAGCTTCCAAACAGGTGTGGTTGGGTTTCATCCGCCCCTGTAGAGCACAGTCTGCATTTTGTATCATCCACTGTAATGTTCATTTTCTGGAGTCTCTTCTTTGTTTGTAGTCTGTTTCTGTAAGCTAACCATAATATGAATCTCTGTTTTGGTTGCATTATATTGTTCCATAGTAGGTCAGCCTCATTCATTTTTTCCACTGTACCTATCAAGCTAAGATAACTTTTTGTCACAGAGTACCTTCCATTTGATGTTAGCTGATATTGTCCATTGCAGTACCAATTTCTCATCTTTTCTTTGATAGAGTTTATTTTCCTTCGGTACAGGCTGCTGTCTTGTGTGAGTTTGTGTTCCCATATGTCATTACATGTTTTCATATACACTTCATGTACCCATTTCACCCATAATACATCCTTCTTGCATGTAATTTGCCACAGTAGTTTTCCTACTGAAGCAATGTTCCAGTTTCTACTGCTTTTGATATTCAAACCACCATATTTCTTGGGCATACATAATGTATCTCAATCCACTAGTGACATTTTCCTCTTTTCCATATTCCACCCCATAGGTATTCATTGCATTTCCTGTCTACTTCTTTTAATACTCTTTGGGGAAGAATGAACACAACAACCTAAAAGTTGTATATAGAAAACAACACATAATTTATAACTTGTAATCTGCCTGCATAGGATAGTTGTTTGTAGTATCCATTCTTAATTCTGTTTGTGATTCTATCTACCAATTATTGACATTCCATTATACTTCATTTCTTAGATGATAGAGGTACCCCAAGGTATTTTATTGGTAGATTTTCAAGTGTAAATCCAGTCTTTTGCAATATTCTTCCTTGAGTTCCATTGTCTACTCCAACTATGTGTATATTAGATTTTTCACAATTTGCCTCCAATCCAGTGACTTTACTAAAATGCTTCAGTGCCTCCATGATTCTAGACACAGATGCCTCATTTCCTTTACAGAATATCATTAGGTCATCAGCAAATACCAAATGTGTTAACTGTGTAGTTTTACACATTGGATGGTATCTAAAATCTGGTAATTCACTCATTTTTTAAAGTATTCTAGATAGGTATTCCATCACTACTACAACACAACAATGGTGACATGGAGTCTCCTTGTCTAAGGCCTCTTTGTCCTGCAAAGTATCCTACCCCACTCCATTTACCTTCAACTGTAAAAGTAGTAGATGTGACACAAGTCATGACTAGCTTTGTGAATGGTTCTGGAAATCCAAACCCTCTCAATGCTTCTTCAATGAATTCCCATTTAACCATATCATAAGCTTTCCTTAAGTCAATTTTCACCCTACATCGAGGGGATGTCTTTCTAGTATAGTGTCTTAGTAAATCATGACATATTAAGACATTATGAATTAATGATCTATCCTCCACAAATGCAGCTTGATTTCCTGCTATTAGTACTTTTAATGTATTCCTTAATCTGATTTGAGAAATACGACCTCTCTGAGATATACAGTACATTTGTATACTACATTGCAGTAGGATATAGGTCTGAATTGACTAGCATTTTGTGGTGTTTGTACCTTAAGGATCAGTGTGATGATGGTGGCATTAATTTGATTCAACAACTTTCCACTCTCCATGATTTCTAATATAGCTTTTGTCATGTCTTCTCCTATTACTTCCCATGCATCTTGGAAGAATCCACTTCCATACCAATCTGGTCCCCAATGCTGAATATTGCTTCCTTCACTTCCTTTGGTGTATAAGGTTTTATCAGTTCAAGTTGTTCTTCTATTGTCAGAGTGTGGCCATTTTCCAAGAATAGCTTACATGCCTTCCCTTTACCTTCTGCTTTTTTTCCAGCATGTCTTTGTAGTACTCCACAAAAATGTTGGCTATGACTTCTGGATAAGTCTATGTGGTCCCCTTTTCATCATTTAATTGTACTATTGCTTGTTGAAATTTTATGTGCTTTATTATTGAGAAGTATCTGGTATAGTCATCACCAAGTTTAATCCAATTAGCCTTGCTTCTTTGTTGTAAGAAGGCCTCTGTCAGGTATGATGATCTTTTGAATTTGATATATTTTTCCCTCTCAGTTTGTTGCCTTTCTTTATCTAATTGTCATTCTTGTAATTCTATCTGAGCTTTTTCCAGTGCTGTTCTATCTTCCACTGCTTCCACAATTATGTTTCTGAAATGTTCCATTCAGTTTTCTCATTTCCTTTTTCAACCACTTTAATTTTTTAATAACTCTCATCATCATGCAACCTTCTATATTTTGCTGCCATACACCCTTCACCTTATCCAGAAAGCTAGGATGATTAGCCCATATATTGCAGTATTTGAAAAGTTGTCTAGCTCTTTTTGTTTTCCCAACTAGAGCCACTTTTACTGGACTATGGTCACTAATTCCTTCCGGTAGGAATTGTGCACTGAATGTTGATTGTTGGTGAATACCCAATCAATTTTTGAGTATATCCTTCTTTCTCCTTTTTGGTCATTCTAAGTGTACCTATTCCCATGGAAAGGCAATTCTATCAACTCACATTATTCTACACGGTTCTTGAAGTCCAGAATTTCTGCTATACTGATTGCATTTCCTCCTATTCTATCATCCAAGTTTAACACTGAGTTAAAATTCCCCATTAGTATCCATGGTTGGTTTGTACCTCCATATACTATGTCCAGATATTGCCATAGTCTTTTCCTTTTTTCCTTAGTATTAAAAGCATAAACCATTGTAATTATGAATGTCTTATGTATGCTTACATTCATTACTTGACATGTTATGGCTTGTGCATTACTACTTACTTGATGTACCCTGAACATGTCAGGTCTCCAAGTGATCCATATTCTTCCATTATTGTGTTGATCAAGATTGGTTACATATCTCCATCCATCAAACATCAGTTTTGCAACCTTATCAATATTCTTACTCTTTATTTTATTTTCTACTATGCCCATCAACCCAATGGACTCTTTATTGCAAAGGAGTTTTACCTCCTTTTGTTTGTTAGGGGCATTTAATCCCATAACATTCCAGCACATGATATAATCCATGTCCATCTTGGGGGTTATTTGTGCCTCCCCCATTTTGAGTTCCACTACATCTCAGTTGTATGACTGGGAACTCCTCATCCAGTAGTTTAAATGGTTGAACTTGTTTTCACTTTGTCTTCCTGGACTCATTTGTTTGCTCTGTGTAGCCCCCTATTGTTGGTCTGAAGTCTGTTTTCCAGCTTGTTTTTTTTTGTAATATATTCCTTCTAGGATTAAAGGGGGTAATCCATCCCAGTTGTATTTCCTCCTCATCCTGTTGGTTTGTTGTGTGCTCAATCATTGTTTCCTTCCCATTATCATCTCTTACATCTTTCTCTGCTTATATTACCTTTTCTGTACCTTTGCCTTCTCCTGTTGTTGTATTTTGTCCCTGACCTTTCTTTTTCCTGCATTCCTTCTCTTCATGTCCATATTTTTGACATTGGTTGCATAGAGTTGGTTTCCAATCATACTGAATCTTCTGTTCTACTAAATTTTCTTTTTCATTCCTGAAATGTACTTTATCAGGTAATGTAGCTTTCATGTCCACTTCAATCAGCAGTCTTGCAAAACCGAGTCCCATTTTCTTCTCTGTATGATTATCCACCATCAATGGTTTGCCTATAAAGCTTCCTATTTTGCTTAATCCTTTCTGACTACATTATTTAAACTCTAGCCCAGGTAGTCTGACCCAAATTAGGACAGTGTATAGTTCCTCCTTAGTGAATTCCATGTCTGAATTCCAAGCCTTTACTATGAATGGCTTGTTATCAAAGTGATATATACCTCCTTGCAGTGCTTCATTCTTTCCTACACTCGAATCAAATCTTACTAATACAACTCCATTTTTCAGCATAGATATTTTGTTTATCCCTAATTTTCCTCATATTCGTTGAATATATCCATTCATTACTGAAAAATGGGGGGTATGCTCCTAGAACATAGAACACAATAACATTCTTCCAGTACATCAGTTCTGAGCTTATATCATCATACTCTATATCACATATCATATTTTCACCATGCATGTTAGGAGAAACATATTCTAATTTAAAGCATGCATTAGCTATCTTTTCTATATCGAAATTATCCCATATCGATGATCTCTTTTCTGTTGTTGTTTGTGCTTCTGTATCCTCTGCCCATGAGCTCTTCCTTGAGCTTTCGGATACGTTCATCTCATTATCCCAATTTTCTAGGGTTTTGGTCTTGCTTCTGCCATTGCCTTCCCGCATTTCATCTTTGGGGTTTTCATCTACCTCATCATCTTCTTTGTTTTGTTCTTGTGGTCGATTCTCTGATGTTTGGTTCTCCGTCGATTCTGTCTCTCGTTCCTCATTTCTTAGGTTTTCGCCGATTCTCAAATTGGGTTGAGTGACCTGTGCTTCCTTCTTCTTTTGCTGCATCGTTGCTTTTGTTTTGGATTCCATGACCATTGCTGCTTTCATTGATGGGTTCCTTGCCTTCTTCCCCATGGGTGCGCATGTTATGCTATCGTGCGCCGAGAGAGAAGGAGAGAGAGAAAGCTTTCGCTATCAAGTAAATTCATTTCAGAAGAATGTTAACTCATGTTAAAATCAACAATTTGTTAAAAATGTGAAGACTTTGGAGCGAACATGCTCAGCAAGCCAATCACTCTTCAAGAAACATGAACATATAAAAAATGTCCAAGTCTGAGATGCATGGCAGTGATGTCGACCCTATGCTTATACAAGGAGCAGTCACTCTCTCTTTACAACTTCAGCCTTTTATATTTCGAGTAGAATCTGAAAGGAGGGGGTTCTTTATCTCTTGGAGGAAGCATTGGAATAAGCAAACTCATTCAATGTAAGCCCAAAGAAGACACTTTTTCTTTCTTTAGGTCAATGGTAAAACCCAAATAAGAAAATTTTGTTTCATTGATAAGTAGCCCAAAATGTTGCCCAAAGTAAATAATTTAATAGGATATAAGTGAAAGCTTATTCACAGAAGGCACATCCAATTTATTCCTGCATAAATACATTCAACCCTAATTTGTCCCACATGCTTGACTAGATATACAGCTTGAAGTTTACATAAGAGGGGCTTAAAGAAAATTATTAATTTGTGTGATCTCCGTCCCTCAAATGACTCAAATAATTTATAGGACTCCTTTGAGAAATCACCGTAGTTTCAAGTCAAATCAAGAGCAAGCATGGCACAACAACAATACAAATGATGGCTAGGGTAGCAATAATTGAACCTTGATCAAACGCCTTCTGCAAGCTGTCAGCACGTGTGAAATGCTGAAAACCCAGATAAGCTGTTATAACCAAGGAAATAATAACACCTTCCTTTGTCCCCCTGCCAAGAGCAATATGAACCAGATATAACTCTAGTCCATCTGAACAAGGAACGTTTATTTATTGAGGAAGATACACCAACCTTAGGTTTGCAACTTGATAAGGAGCCACAATTACCATCAACGATGCTATAAATGGCAATTCCAGTTCACCTACAAATGGTCAAGATCAAAGTCAGATATTTCGAAGAAATACATCTGTGTGATTGAATGTAGTAGCTGAAACATAACAGCATCCAATGAAAACAGTAGCTAAAACCATAACAACATCCGAAGACTGTCTCCTTATCACCTTTGATAAGATAGAACGGGGTCAAATTCTCAATTTTCCATGTCCATTCACAATTTCCTGCTAAGCTGCAAGAATACATGATCCTGATTCTGTTTCCTACCATAACGTTATCTTGTTCTTTGACTTATATGCTAAATTCACTAAGGGTTGTTAACATGCAAAAAATTCAGCATATTCCCTTACTTTTTACCCAAAATAATGGCTGAGATTTCACCTTAAAATAGAACCAGGAAAAATACTGGGTACAATTTAATAGCCTGCTTCCCGAGGGAATATTGGCTGGATAATGCTCAAAGAATAAAAAATACACAAAGCAAAAGACAAGATAGTCAATTTTCTAGATTTGAGATTTAAACCATAGGCATAATAAAGGGCAAGCGAGAAGACGTGCCAGGAAAGGAGAAGAAGAGACGAACAATAAGTGCCAAAAATGCTGACCAAATGCCATATTCACCCCTGAAAGACATTTTCATCAGTTTGCTGTAACACGAGAACAGCCAGCTTAATGAAGTAAGCACAAGCTAGTTCACAAATGCTAAGAAACTTACTGGATCCATGAGACAAGTGCCGTAGGAGCTTGTAAAGCAAATAAAGGAACAAGAAACGACTTGTGAATCCCAGTGCCCTTTGCAAGCATGAGAACGCTAGAAAATCCAACGACTGTCAGATTGCAATTTTCAAATCATGGTGCAGCATGCAGAACAAGGTTTACTTGAAAAGAAAAGAAAAAGATTGTTTCTTCGTCATAAATTATATAAGACTTATCAAACAAGGGGCACGGCCTTTGAGTCTTCTAAGATTCTACAGACTTAAACCAAAAGAAATTTAATGTGACTCTAGAAAAAAGAGAAAGCAAACAGTAGAACCCTAAAAATGACATTAACTAATGTTACATGGGGGGAACAAGTGTACAGTCAATACAAAAGATTTTGTACATGTCCCTCTTTTTATCTTTTCCGTTTGTGCACATTGTTGGGTTAACTCAAGCCAACGAAAATGTGTTCAGCAAACAAAGCTAGTAATCTCTCCTGGTTGATGCTTCTAACCAGTGGTGCTACCAGCAACCTGTTTTCCTTATATACCTTGGCTCTTAAAAGATCAAGCTTGTACATTAACCTGTAAGTGATCCTTAATCATCAAGTAATGAGAAGCTTTGAAAGTCCATTTGAACACATGGATGATAAAATGAGAGAAAGTTATATGAGATGGTTTGCCCATATATACCAATAAAGAAAAAGATGGTTTGGCCATATCCTGCAGTGGTTCACATGTGCCATCATGTGATGATTGAAGGTGTTAAAAGGAGATGAAATAGACCTAAAATCCTATGGAGGGAAATATCATCTACACATATCAGAAACCTTGAGAAGAATCCAGTGCCAACATCTATATGTTGGAAATGGTATGAAAATCAAATTTTGGTAGGTTTCTTGGTTTTGTCACATCCCTTGTAAAGAGGAAATTCAAAGCTTATTCAGCTTCAGATCACATCCTAACGTACAATGGCCTATTGTAGAGAAAATAATAGGTGGAGTATCACATCAAAAGGAAAGTCGAGACTGGAAGTTGGAGAGGTTCACCTCTTTGTTGACAACTGAATTGAAAACTTGCATTATTGAAAAGGAAGATTTAGTGACATGCAAAAGAGGAATACTATATACGGGTGTTCATATGCTACAAAATGGAGGAACAAATCATGGAATTTGGTCTTAGTAATCTGGAAAATTAAAGCTCCTCTAAAAGTCTCTTGTTTTAATTGGAAGAGTGAAACAGTCTTGTGCAATAGGTGATAAAATGTGAGAGAAGGATATGTAGGACATAATCTCCTTTTCCTACACTGTGATGTGACTACTGACATACTGGATATGTTTGTAAATCTACCTGGGATCCAACAGAGATGGCGAAATCCCTTAAGAGATATATATTGTAGTTGAACAGGGAAAAAGCCACAGAACTCTCAGCGAAAGGCTTGTTACATCCTATAATGCATTGTGTTGGCCATTATGGAGGGAGAGAAACTGCAGGTGTTCTAATGGAGTTCCTTTTGCTAATCACATTTTACATCTTGATGTTTGGTGTAGTTTGAATACTGTAAATGCTTTGATGGACTTCATATGCTCCCTACAACTTTTAGGCAGGGGCTTTTTTTTTGTATAGTATTTATTCTGTCTACAAGCATCTCCTTGGTGCTGGAATTCTAACAATTTTTTTTACTTTATCCTAGTTCAACATAGAGTTCCACTGTGCTAAAACAACACCACCATTATGAGTAGCTTTACATCACCTGTTCCCTTACTCCCGGTTTCACTGGTCAAAATAAACAACAACATACCCAGTGTAATCCCACAAGTGGAGTCTGGGAAGAGTAGGATGTACGCAGGCCTTACCCCTACCTTTGTGGGCTAGAAATGCTATTTCAGATAGACGCTCGGCTCAAAAGAAATGTAACCGACGCAGGAGGTTTCACTTGGTCAAAATGAAAAAGAACAATCAGTAATTTATATGCCCCCATTTTACCAGCGAAAGATCAAGCAAACTTAGCACCAATAAGCACAATGAAGTAAAGGAGACTTACAGAGAGGAAATCGCACAGACCCATTGTAGATTTTTAGGAGCAAGAGCAGCAGCAGCATAACAAACCACTCCTCCACTTCTCTTCCTCTTCATCTCTCCACTCAAATCAATTGAAACTCTGTAAAACAACAAGAAAAAAGAAAAACCAAAACCAGTGAAAACCCCATAAAGGTGGAGATACAACTTTAATACAACTGAGAAAGTTCATCCAAGAAATGACTGAAAACATCAAATTTGGAAAATCCATCAACAAAAAAAGGGTAAAAGCCCAAATTTTGGAATACAATAAGATACTATACAATACGATCCTGTACATTATTAAACCATGGGTAACGACCATCCAAACAGAGTGTAAAGAAGAAACACCAAAACTGAAGGAAAAAGACCACAAGGGGGGGGGGGGGGAAGACATCAACCTCCGAGAACCCCACAAAATTTTAAAGAAAAAAAACAAGTTTGGGAAAAGACCATCAAAGAAAGGGGGAAAAATAAACCAAAATTGAAATGGGGTTTCACATATATTGAATCATTCAAATAAATGAGAATTAACTAACCTGAGAGGGTTATAGCCAATAAAACTGGAGCTTCGCTGCAACTTGTGCTGAGAAGAAAGATGACATTGAGGATATAGCTGCTTATTGTAGGAAACAATACGGTGTGTAGGAGAAGAGAGGGAAAGAGAAAGAGACATCATTTTATATCTTTCTTTAACTTATTTTGCTTTTTCGCCGGCGAATGAAGAGTTGAGAAAATGGTGGTGGAGGAGAGTGAAAGACACAGTGATTCATAGTATATCATATAGTATGCCACTTGTCAAATGGTGAGCCTTCTTAGTTGGACAACTTGAGATATTTGACAATTATGTATGAAAGTGAGATTTCAAAAACTTAACTTTTTTTTTTAATTTTTGAAATAATTGACCTTTACTTCATATTTTAGAAATACTACTCTCTAAATCTATTTATGTATGAGAAAGGATTAAGAAAATATGTTTGACGATAGTGATTTATCGTATATAAGCCCTTCGTTAATTTATCGGTTTATGAAAATATCCAATATTATTTTCTATCTTAGTTTTACCCTAAATAATAGAAAAATATCAACATATGTATTGATTCGGCTTTTATCGTCGGAGCATGGAATATTTTAATTATTCAGGAATGTATTTAAGACATAAGGTAATATTAGGAGCTTTTACAGGGTCAAATTAACCCGACATCGGGAGAATTATAGGTCCTAAATACGATAAACACAGAGATTGGGAAGCAATAACAAAATCAGTTGTGGTGAAGGGTTTGCCTTTTTTATTTCCTTCATCTCCTGATTTTATTCATTACATTAGAGAAATATATAATCCTGCTTTTAACGGTTTTTCTAGATCAACTGTTAGGAGACGTTTTTAAATTTACAAATGAATATCAACAATATTTACGTTATGCATTATATCATTTTCCTGGCAAAATATTTATCACTTTTGATATAGGCCGTAGTACTAACGGCAATAATTATTTAACTGTAACATGTCATTTGATAGATCATAATTGATCTATGCAAAAATGCATTTTAGCATATATATATATTGATCATATGCACACTAGAGATTTTATTGCAGAAAATATTCATCAAGTTTGCGATTATTATGCATTACAAATAAGAAAGTGCTAGCAACCGACCGGCTTCCAAAAAATCCAAATGAATAACCACCTAAGGAACCAACTAAAGAATAAGTTTTATCTAGTATACACAATGAATGCAAAAAAGTATATATGCATTACCAACAAGAAAGTGCTAGCAACCAACCAACTTTTATACCTTCTTCTTCTTCAATACAACCTCATAGAAGACATGTTGTTTATGCGGCTAGTATTGAAAGCCTTAGAACTATAATATTTAGTGGTACCACTGCTAATCAAGTTAGCGAGTTTGATGTTTTTGTTTTGCAGGGTATTGTACCGTACCAAGCAGTTCTCAATGAAGAAGGGCGTGAAGACTTGCTTAAATACTGGAGGAAAAATGAGAAGACATTTCCAATACTAGCAAAGATGGCGTGAGATGTGTTGAACATTCAAGCGTCATCAATAATGTCTGAAAGCGTCTTTTCTGTCGGAAGATTTCAAATAGGAGAGCACAGACACTCATAGCGGGAGACAACTTGGAGATTGCAGTTTTATTCAGAGATTGAATATGAGCGAAGCGTAGAAGGTGCGGTCAATCGGAGATCAACGAAGAAGAAGATTTAAATTACAACGAAATTTTATCTGAGGGAATTGGAAGCGACGTCGACCAATTTGACCAACAAATTTCAATTCCAACCGAAGAACCACAAGACATTGTGAAGAAATTAGAAAATGTGTTTATAACTATGTAATTTTTTTAATTGCAATTTTACTATGTGATTTGCAACTTTTGAACAACACCACAAAGTTGCAATTTTGAAATTATATTACAAAAAAATCATATTCTATTAAATAATATAAGAGGTACAAAAACAGCATTGGGATATTTTTATTACACTATCTTGTTCAATTATTTAAGTGTTTATATTCACAGCTTTTTTGAAATTAAGTATCTAAAAAAAAGAAATCTGACCCGTTTCGACAAGATCCGCCTCGCCCCGCCAATACCGGTCCCCCTTTCCGACGGGATGAGGGACGGGACGGGACGGGACATCGGCATGTCCCGTCAGTCTCGGCCCACCGATCTGACCCAATCCCGAGTCCTACCAAGTCCTGTCCCGCCGAGACCCGCCCCGCCCCAAACCCGTCCCACTAGCCACCCATACTTCAAAGCAAGGAAAGAAGGGTCAGTATTGTGTTTGAACTATTAAAAGTGGATCAATTCTTGGGCTTGAAGTTAAATAGAGCACTGTTGTAAGACATAAGAATTTAGTTTGTAGTGCTATATATCATTCTACCAATTGCTAAAACTTGAGTACTTAATTAGTCGTGCATGGAATTGATCTTGTTTCTTACTTGTGGAATTACATCGATCTAGCTCCTTTAATTAACTTTCTCTCGTAGGGTTTTTCATAAGTAACAACCATTTCCTTGAAAACTAAACAAGTCCTGGGTTATTATTCCCTTCCATCCATGTTATCTGGTAGGGCATATCTCTTAAGAAATTCACTCACCTCTCGAAATAAAGGGTAAATTTAAAAAGAAAAAAAGCTTAATACATACTTAATTATGTAAATAATTATTTATTTTTGACTAAATGTAAAAGATAAAAACATCATATAATTTGGAAGGGGTGGGGGGTGGGGATGAGGGATTTTATTTTGTGAGTCACATGACCAACACTACTTATGTGAAGCTTCTTTATTGTAAATAATGGATCTTGGGCCTAACTCAACCCCAAAAGCTAGCTTGTACTTAACTCCAAAAGCTAGCTTGTACTCAACCCAAAAGCTAGCTTGTAGGGCGAGGATTGTCCAAGTCCATATAAGGATTCCATGTTCTCATTTCATTTCCGATGTGAGACTCTTAACACTCCCCCGCACATCCAGACTTCGTTAACTGGAGCGTGGACAATATAATTTGAGAGCCCAACATCGGTGAACAAAGAATTGGAATGGGCCTGACTCTGATAACATGTAAAGAATGGATCTTGGGTCTAACTCAACTCCAAAAGCTAGCTTGTAGGGTGAGGATTGTCCAAGTCTATATAAGGAGTCCCTGTTCCCATTCCATATCCGATGTGGGACTCTTAACACTCCCCGCACGCCCAGACCTTGTTCATCGATTCCAATTCTTTGTTCATCGATGTTGGGCCCCCAAAGTATATTATCCACATTCCAGTTAACAAGGTCTGGGCGTGCGGGGGAGTGTTAAGAGTCCTACGTCGGAAATGGAATGGGAACATGGACTCTTTATATGGACTTGGACAATCCTCACCCTACAAGCTAGCTTTTGGGGTTGAGTTAGGCCCAAGATCCATTCTTTACATTTACTACATGACAAGTGGACACTTGCTTGTTTTAAGCATAAAATAGAGTGCTCCAGATCTCACAACACAATGTCTCTATCTTCTTTTTCGTTCAAGAGTTTATGGAAGTAAGACTGCCACCTCCGTCTAATAGGCGCGTCATCCACCAGTACTCTACCGTTCTCGTCCTTGATGCACCTCACGTGATCCAAGTCCCTGACCCTCTTCTCCCTCACCTTGGCTAGTCTGAATAACTTCTTATCCCCATATTTTCCCTCTAATTCCATATATAGACGTTCAAAAGCCGTCCTTTTCGCCGCCGTAACCGCTAGCTTTGCCTCTTTCCGCACCATCTTATATAATTCCCTATTCGTCCACTTTTCCACCTCATCCTTACTTTCTACCAATGTCGCATACTACGCTTTTTGCTTCCACCTTCTCTTGAACTTTACATTTCCACAACCAGTCCTCGATGCCCACCACGGCTAATCATGAGACCCTAGCACTTCTCTAGCAACCTTTCGAATGCAATTGGCCGTCTTGTCCCACATACCTGGTCGCATCCCCACTACTCCCCAAGCCCCCTCGCCATCAACCTCTCCCCCATCTCATTTGCACTAGCCATTGTCAAACTCCTCCATTTGATTCTTAACCTGTCATCCACAACCCTTTTCTTCTTCTCCATCTTGATCTCCAAATCCATCATCAAAAGCTTATGTCGGGTTGTGAGATCCTCCTTCGGAATAACTTTGCAGTCTTTACAAAAGACCTTTGTCAATCTTCCTAAGGAGCAAAAAGTCTATTAAGTGTTAATTGTTATTTTAGTTGTGGATTATGTTATTTTGGAGAGTTGTGAAGTCTAGTGGGATTCTTTTGAGATTTATTTGCATAATGCTGAAGTTGGTTGGATGCATATGATGTTTGGTGGCTTAATGTTTGAATTGTTTCGGAGTATTTTTATTATTGTTTTGATGGCTATTATTGGTTGTGTCATTGTTTCTATTGAAGAAGCTATTGAAATCTTTCTGTTTGGCAGGTGGTACAATAAAAAATAATCACTGCACGTCAAAATAATACTAGAAATATCGAGGGATTTACCGATAGAGTCCCTCATTATCGATAACTTCGTAAATACGATAATGGATCTTAAAAAGCTCTGTTGAGTATTGACCATTTTCCATCTCAAGAGTCACAGGGATGAAGTTTTTAATGTTGTTGACTGTAAGTGTAGGATGTAATTTGGTTTTGTCAGCCATGGAAGAGGAAATTTAGGAGGAAGAGTGGCCGAAAAAACTAGGGTTCCGTCGTGGGGAAAAGGGGGCGGCCGAAAAATGAAGTCGGCGGCTAGTGAGAAGAGGTTAGGAGGAAGTGGGGAGAGAGGAAAAAGTTTTATATACTAAAATCTAGGGTTGGCGGTGGCGGGACGGCCGACCCAGGCAGGCAGTCCGAGCCGCCCAGGTCCAAAAAAAAAAAAAAAAAGTGCAGGCGGGACTCGAACTCGGGACGGGACGATGTCTCGTCCCACGAGACCCAAGCCCGCCCAGTTCGCGAGACCCGAGCCCGCCCCGAGCCCACCCCGACCAGGCCCGACTCCCGCCTTTGCAAAAATGATCAAGCACCAACGACCATAATCTAAAATGGCCGTTGGCCAACGACCATTTTAGCCCCCCCTCCCCCAACCCCCCACCCCTTAATATTTATTTTTAACCCATAAGTTATTATATTTACACTTTAACCCAATTTTTCAACTATAAATAACTCATTTTCTCTTCATCTTTCTCACAAATCTTCCTACAATCTCTCTAATTTCTCAATATATCTCTCTACAAGTCTACATTGTTTGCTAAATATTCAATTTTATTTATTCATTTGGGAATTGGTAGTGAAGTTGGCAACTAGCTTGAGGATCTTCCATCGAGCAAAGTTTCAATTTTCAACCTCTCGATTACACGTCGACGTTACGTCGGCGTTTGGTACATTCGTTCCTTCATTAAATTATTATTGTCTGTTTATTTAGTTTAGAACTTTAGATCACTTAATTTTATTGTCTTTAATTATTTATTTATTTATTTATTATCATAATTAAAATGGAAGGATTAAAAGGTATGTTTAAGGGTAAGGGTAAGGGTGCTTCTTCTAGTAGGGGCAACCAGGGCAAGGGTACTTCTTCTAGTCATCTTATTCCTACACAGGATGATTTTGTTGATACTCAACATTTTCCTACAATACCATTAGATTTAGACCAGGAGCTATTTTCTGGAACTCAAGAAGACTTTAATTTAGACGATGATCTAGATGATATACCCACTAATGTTGATGACAACACACCCACTAGTGCACCTTCAACTGAAATACCTCCTATTCCCCCTAGTATGAGACGAGGTCCAGCAAAACGACCATTAAAATCAGATGCATGGACATTTTTTGATAGGGACGTAGAGAATCAAGTAGCCATATGTAAAATTTGTAAAAATGTTTTAAAATTTAAAACTGGAAAAGGTCACGGTGGGACGGGGGGGGGGGGGTTTAATTAGACACGTAGTAAGTGCTCATCCAGCTAGGTATGCCCAATACCAGGCTTCAAAACCGGGTGCGCAAACGCCCGCTCCATCGGGACAAGGTTCACATACTGATATTGTCCCGGACCAAGTATCTGGTCAAATTAACCCTATGACGGGGGGAATTGTAGGCTCTAAATACAATAAACATATAGATAGGGAAGCAATATCAAAATTAGTTGATGTGGAGGCTTTGCCTTTTTCATGTTCTTGATCTCCCGGTTTTATGGAGTACATTAGAGATATATATAATCCTCCTTTTAACAGGTTTCTAGATCAACTGTTAAGAGAGATGTATTTAAATTCGCGCATGAATATCAACAATATTTACGTTTTCATTATATCATTTTAATGGCAAAGTATCCATCACGTCGGATATAGGTCGTAGTACTAACGGCCATGATTATTTAACTGTAACTTGTCATTGGATAGATTATAAATGGTCTATGCAAAAACGTATTTTAGCGTATAGATATATAGATGATAGGCACACTGGTACTTTTATTGCAGAAAATATTTATCAAGTGTGCGATTATTACGAAATTACCGATAAAATTATGACTATTACATTAGATAACGCTTCTAATAACAATTACGCAATTACAATTTTAAAAAATAGTTTAACTCCGTCTTTTCCAGACCATTTTCATATAAAATGTGCGTGCCATATATATAACTTAATTGTAAAGGACGGTCTATCACTTTTTGAAGACATTTTTAGTAAAATACAATTTGCTATAAACTTTATTTTTAAAAGTAATAAAGTACAACGTAGAAAAGAATATAAAAAAATTTGTCATGATTGTGGACTACCTTTTAGAAAAATTCCACAAGAAGTACCCACTAGGTGGAATTCTTTATACGAGCAACTACTTGTTGCTTATGACTATAAATTACCTATAACTTTATTTTTTAACTCTCATAATAAAAAGCCAGCTGATGTGATTTTAGATAGTGATTGGGAAAAAATTTCCGAACTTATTGTATTTTTAGAGAAATTTTTTCAAGCAACAAAAGAATTTTCCGGTATATATTATCCTACTATTTCAACTATGTTATTTTATATAACTCTAATATTTTTATTACTTAGTGAATATATGGAAAAACCAGCTTATAAGGCAGTTATTAAAAAATGTTTCTCAAAATAAAAAAATATTTTATTCCTATTCCCTCTATTTATATTATTGGTTCTGTATTAAATCCTACTATTAAAATAGACGGTACTAAATCACTAATTGAAACTATTTACGATTGTATAGAAGTACTACCACCTCCAAGTCTCAAAAATCTAAATCACCCACCACCTGTTGAACAAACTAAAGAAGAAGTATTGTCTAGCGTAGAACACCAATGCAAAAATATATATAGATTTTATCAACAAGAAAATGCTAGTAACTTACCAGCTTCCATACCATCTTTTTCATCTTCAACACAACCTCACAAAAGACATGTTGTTTCTGCGGCTAGTATTGAAAGCCTCGTAAATAGAATGTCTTGATCGTACCTCTACTACTAACCAAATTAGCGAGTTGGATATTTTTGTTTTACAGGGTTCGCATCGTATCAAGAAGTTATCAATGAAGATGGACATGAAGACTTGTCAAAATCTTTGGAGGGAATGAGAAGACCTTTCCGACACTTTCATTGATGGCTCGAGATGTTTTGAACATTCAAGCGTCGTCAGCTGCGTCTGAAGCGCTTTTACTGTGACGGATATCAAATAGGAGACCACAGACACTCATTAGCCGGAGACGACTTGGAAATTGCGGTATTATTGAGAGATTGGATACGAGCGGAGCGGAGAAAGGTGCGGTCAACCGGAGATCAACGAAGAAGATGATGAAAACTACAACGAAATCTTAACCGAAGGTAGTGGAAGCGGCGTGGATCAATTTGACCAACAAATACCAATTCCAATAGAAGAACCATATGAAATCATCAAGCAATTAGAACAGGTTTTTTTGAGAATGTAATTTTTTTAATTGTAATTTTATTATGTAATTTGTAACTTTTGGGCAACACCACAAAGTTGCAATTTAGATTTTAAACAAATGAATTTGTATTACAAAAAAATCATGTCTATTAAATAATATAAGAGGCACAAAAACAGCCTTGGGATGTTTTTATTACACTATCTTATTTTGTTTATTGAGTTTTTTTTATACATATGTTATTTTAAAAAAAAAAAATGAAAACCCGTCGGACCCCGCCCCGAGCCCGACCCCGCCCCGACCCGAGCCCGACGGGATCGGGACGGGACTTGCTCCAGTCCCGCTGCATCTTGACCCCGCCAGAGCCCGCCAGACCGACTCCCGCCAGAGCCCGCTGCACTCCGACTCCCGCCTTCTCCCGCATCGCCCGACTCCCGACCCCGCTGCACGGCCCGCTGCACTCGAGCCCTCTCGCCACTCCTACTAAAATCTAAGTCATACATAAACTTTGTTTATATATTAGAGGATTGTTTTTATGTCACGTGATGATTACAATCATATGACAACCAACTATTCGTGTGAACTCATATTTCTAATATGTAATTCTAATAGCTTTTTTGTGATTTAATCTACTTACAAAATTAAATATTGTGAGGACATACCTAAAATAAAAAATCTTCCATCTCAATTTAATACGTTTGTATACGATAGCATAATCCTAATTGCATATATTTCATAAACGTATAGGTTGATTTTAGGTTCGAAGATAGAGATTTGCAATATGAAATTTGGGCGATATGACAAAGAATCCTTGATGTTGTAGCTTTAATTTAGACTGGCTTTTCATGTGTCGATGTTGGTCAATGTACTTTTTATTTCATTTGGTTAGATTTAAACATCTCACTTTTGTTAAGATCTACAACATCTCTATTTGTTACTCCCTCCGGTTCATAATAAATGTCCGCTTAATTTTTTTATTTTAGTTTAAAATAAGTATTCACTTACATAATCAAGAAAGAATAAAATTTTTTCTTACAATTTTACTCCTATTTAGATAAGTGAGTTTTTATATAATCAAGAAACTATATTAATTAGGCAGTATTTAATTTGTGTTAGCGTCTCCGTCCGTTAGCCATTGAAACGCGTGATTTGAGTTTCCAAAATTCTTCATGTTTTAGAATTACACTAAAATCATTTATCATATGGTTTTCACAAACCGCTTTAAGAATTAAGCAAGAGTCTACCTCTACCCGAAAGCGAGACATGTGTGCTCGTAGCGCGAGATAACTCTGTAATGAAAACTATTTTTATGATTGAAGGCCACTTAAACGTGCCAGAAGTAATTTCGTCATATAAAAGTTATTTCCAAAGGAATGCTTATTCCAGTAAGTGACGTTTTCAGGGAATTGAGCAAGTGCAGCATAGTAATTTCGATTATTAAGCCAAGAGTCCTGGACTAGGGGGCAAAACGTACGTGGTAGGTGTAAAACAGTAGCGTCCTAAAAAAAAGTTTAAGCCTTTAAGTAGTAGGACAAGACAGCTTAATCATAAACTCGTAATTGAATGATTAACAAAGCCCGTCCATAAAAGGATCGGACTTGTGCTAATCAAGCATATACCCAATCGGATTGGGATTTGCTATTTTCCATAGGAAAAATTCCATTAAGTTTAATTTCGGAATTAAACTTCTACACAATTAGTAATTGTAATCCATAATCAAATAGGAAAAGGTTTATAGGTGATGATTATATAAAGGGCTCCATAGCAAGCATTATGAGTACTACACCAAACCAAAAGTAAAATTTCTGAAGTAATACTCGTTACCAGGCACAAACTTGAAATAACACTTTGAATATGGCACCTGAGTTTCAGAAGAACACCACGTACGTGTCAACGGAGCTCGAAAGTGGAGACGTTCAAGAAAACTTCGATGATGATGGACGCGAAAAAAGAACAGGGACTTTGTTGACTGCGAGTGCACATATTATTACTGCCGTGATTGGTTCTGGAGTGCTGTCTCTAGCATGGGCAATAGCTCAATTAGGATGGGTGGCTGGTCCTGCTGTCCTCTTTGCTTTTTCTTTCATCACATATTTCACTTCTACACTTCTTGCCGACTGTTACCGTTCTCCGGGCCCCGTTTCCGGCGAGAGAAACTATACTTACATGGACGTCGTCCGCTCTCACTTAGGAGGCGTGAAGGTGACACTGTGTGGAATTGCACAATATGCTAACCTTGTCGGAGTTACCGTTGGATACACAATAACAGCATCTATTAGCATGGTGGCTGTACAGAAGTCAAATTGTTTTCACAAAAATGGCCACGAAGCTAGTTGCTCAATTGAGAGCTACCCATATATGATCATATTTGCAGTGATTCAAGCCATTCTTAGCCAAATACCAAACTTCCACAAGCTGTCATGGCTATCAATTCTTGCTGCTGTTATGTCTTTTGCTTACTCTTCTATTGGTCTTGGACTCTCCATAGCCAAAGTTGCAGGTGTGGGGCACCATGTAAAGACAAGCCTAACAGGGGTGGTAGTTGGGGTGGATGTATCTGAATCAGAGAAAGTATGGAAAAGCTTCCAAGCCATTGGAGATATTGCGTTTGCCTATGCTTATTCCACCGTTCTCATTGAATACAGGACACACTTAGATCATCGCCTCCAGAAAACAAGGTAATGAAGAGAGCATCACTAGCTGGAGTTTCCACCACAACCTTGTTCTATATACTATGTGGCACCATCGGCTATGCAACCTTTGGAAATAAAGCTCCAGGAAATTTCCTCACTGGTTTTGGTTTCTATGAACCCTTTTGGCTAATTGACTTGGCCAACATCTGCATCGCCATCCACCTTATCGGAGCTTACCAGGTTTTCTGCCAACCTTTATACGGGTTTGTGGAGGCTCGATGCAGCCAGCGATGGCCAGACAGCAAATTCATCAACTCCGAACACGTTGTGCAAGTTCCATGCTGTGGCGCTAAATACAGCGTCAACTTGTTCAGGTTGGTGTGGAGAACAGCATATGTTGTAGTGACAGCCGTGATTGCCATGATATTCCCTTTCTTCAATGACTTCTTGGGTTTGATCGGGGCAGCATCCTTCTATCCATTAACCGTCTACTTCCCGATAGAAATGCACATTGCCCAGAGAAAGATACCAAAGTATTCTTTCACATGGGTATGGCTGAAAATACTGAGCTGGACTTGCTTGATCGTATCACTTGTTGCAGCTGCTGGATCTATCAAGGGTCTTGCCACTGATGTCAAGCATTACAAGCCTTTCTCAACTCAACAATAACTTCTCTCCAACTGTTCAAATCAAATATGTAATGTTTTCCATAACAAGTGTAACCCAAGCTGATTGGATGCATGTTATTCTTACAAATTTAATACAGTACGCTTTTTAAGTACAATGCTGCGTAGTTCATGTCATATCATTTGAAAGATAGATTATTATTGCTGTTCATTTATGCAATCTTTACAATATGAAATTCGATATGCTTGGTTGTCTTAAAGTTCGTCTCCATCAGTGTATGCTTGGTTGTCTCTGAAATTTAGTTTTGGATTACTTTCTAGCTGGAGATTCTTTGTTCCATGGAAAATTTTGAATCTTGTTGTATCCCTTGCGGTTTAGCTTTATATGCTTAAATAATCATGATATTATCCCAGTGGAGTTGGTTCCCCCCAGATGGAGTATCTGTTATGTTTTAGTTTTGTGTCTGATGAAATGCTTTACAGAGGTTTCCTCTTGCTACTCTTAGCTAACTTGACTTGATATCTCAGAGGATAAGAGTTAGAACACGGCCAATAGGCTGGCTTAAGTTGTTTAGGATAACTAACTCTTAGTAAATTTCAACTGCCTCCACCCCCGTGCTTTTATTTTTGATAATTAACTTCGACTTCGACTGCCTTCCTTCTGTGATCTCATACAAGTTTTAATTGTATCTAACAAATTCTCATGCTTATATTTTACTTTCAAACTAGATGCTATCTCTTGCTACAAGTGTTCATTCGGAGACCACATTCGCTACCCCTCGATATTCTGCCTCGGCACTTGAGCGTGATAGAGTTGCCTGACGTTTCGCTGACCAGGAGACCAATTTGTTGCCAAGGAACATACAGTAGCCAGAAGTCGACCGTCTGGTGTCGGGACAACCACCCCAATCAGCATCCGTGTAGGAGACAAGTGTGGATGTAGATGACGGATACAAGTGCAACCCATAGTCTAGTGTCCCCTGAATATACCGAATGATGCGTTTGATTGCATTCACGTGCTTAACTCTGGGATCATGCATGAATAAACACACCTGCTGAACCGCATATGTAATATCCGGTCTGGTAAAGGTAAGATACTGGAGGGCCCCTGCAAGACTGCAATAGCGGGTCGGGTCCTCGTATGGTGCACCTGCTGCAGCACTTAGCTTTGGGTTTGCATCAACTGGCGTGGAAGTGGACTTACAGGATTACATCCCCGCCCTCTCGATGATCTCCGCATCATACTTCCGTTGAGACAGAAACAACCCACCTGAATGACGCTTGACGGCAATCCCAAAAAATAACTCAAAGGTCCTAAGTCTTTCATAGCAAACTCAGAACTAAGCATGGTCATGATAGAATGGCGCAAGGCATCGAAATAGGCGGTCAAGATGATATCATCCACATACAACAGAATGTAGGCCAAAGAAGAACCACGGCGGTAGATGAACAATGAATTATCTGACCTGCTGTGAGTAAACCCAATAGTCGAAACAAAGTCAGCAAATCGTGTATACCAGGCCCGTGGAGACTGCTTAAGCTCATATAATGATTTCTTCAACAAACAGACATGATGAGGGCGGTTGGGATCCCTGAAACCCAACGGCTGATGCATATAGACTGTTTCCTTGAGATCACCATGTAGAAAAGCATTCTTGACATCCAACTGATGAATTGGCCAAGTCTTTGAAAGAGCTTGGGTTAAGCACAGTGCGAATGGTAGCCGGTTTGACCACCAGACTAAACGTCTCACCACAATCAATTCCAACCTGCTGAGTCTTACCATCACCAACAAGTCGCACCTTATGTCGAGCAAAGGACCCATCTGAATTTTCCTTATGAGCAAAAATCCACATAGACCTGATAACATTAATATCTTATGGACGGGGCACCAACTCCCACGTCTTATTATCAATAAGAGCATTATATTCATCAGTCATAGCAATTTTCTAACTAGGGTCATTTAAAGCGGACACAGGATTGCGGGGCAAGGGGGATTTAGAGACATTTGAATGTAAATTAAAATGTCTTTTAGGTGTAAAAATACCCCGCTGACTACGAGTGACCGGTCTATGACTCGAGGAAGAATTGAGAGAATTTTGGGAATTTTCTGGGCTCGGGACGGGTGGCGGCGGGCCCATCTTGGACTCGGCTTGGACCGGTTCGAGGTGGTGGAACTGCTCGATGGGTGGAGTTCTTTGGGCGTGGAGGTATGTGGGTCCAGTGAGCGATGGGCCATTGGAGGATTCTGGGTGCGGGAGAAGTCCGAAAAATTTCGAATAATATACGGGGATATTTGGTCATCCAAAAAATTATACGACTTAGGCTCGGAATTATGAACTTTCGTAAAAGGGAATTGGGTTTCATCAAAAATGACATGACGATTAATTATGATTTTCTTGGAGGATAAATCAAAACACTTATAACCACGATGATTCGATGGATAACCCAAAAATACACACGGGGTAGACCGAGCCTGAAGTTTGTTAATTGTGGTGGATGAGAATAACGGATAATACAAGCACCCAAAAATCCGATGATGAGAATAAGAAGGGTTCTTATTATATAGGATTTTGAGGGGGGGGGGGAACTATGTCAGACCTTTAGACGGAATTATGTTAAGAAGATATGTGGCCATTTGTAGAGCATGATGCCAAAAATATGGAGGTATGGAGGCATGAATTAAGAGAGTTCGGACAATGTTATTTATGGAACGAATTTTGCGTTCGGCTTTCCCATTTTGTGAAGATGTATGAGGACACGAAAACCTAAAATTTATCCCATTATTAGCACAAAACTCTCGAAACTCCCTATTGTCATACTCTTTCCCATTATCACATTGAATATTTTTTATTTCTCTTTCGAATTGAGTACGAATGAACGCTCTAAATTTGATGAAGACGAAAAACACTTGTGATTTATTCGCAATTGGAAACGTCCACAAAAATCTAAAATAATCATCTAAAAAGAGAACATAATATCGATGACCCAATGAACTAAGAACCGGAGATGTCCATAAGTCTCTATGAATAATATCAAAGGGCATAGAAGTATGAGAATTGGACTCTACAAATGGCAACTTAACAATTTTTTCTAATGAACAAGACTGACAAATTGGAGTACGACTCGTACCCTTACAAGAAATAAAACTATTTTTATCTAAAACTGATAAAATAGAAGATCCCGGATGACCCAGACGAGCATGCCACATGGAAGGAGAGATGGCTGCAAAAGCTGACGGTAAGGCTGGACTCGATGGACTGAAACCGGGCATGATAGGATACAGATCCCCCCCTACTATCACACCTCATGAGATGGCTCTCCGTCTTGAAATCCTTCACAGAGAAACCGAAAGGATCAAATTCAACAGACACAGAATTGTCATTTGTAAACTTTCGGACAGACACTAAATTTTTAATCAATTTAGGAGCATGTAAAGTATTTTTCAAGAGGAGGGGTGGATTGGGGGAGACAACGTTTTTTGACCATACCCTAGAATTGGAATAGAACTGCCATTACCAACAATTATCCCCGAGGGGTGCTCAAATTGGAATAAGATGAGAGAGTACCTGATTCGGAAGTCATGTGAGTAGTGACCCCGGTGTCCATGTATCAATTTGGGTCTGGTTGAGTCAATCCCAACGTGTGCATCGCGACCTCGATGCTCGGTGCAGTGGGGCGTCTTTGCATGATGGGCTTGAGGAGGTCGGGGCCCAAGTACTCCTGGCCGTGCTGAAATTGGGTCGTAACTACTGGTGTTACGATCTTTGGGCCCAGCGATGGGCGCCAATGCTTTGAGTATTGGGCCTGGGTGTTGGCTAGTCCATCGGCCGAATTCAACTGCCGGTTGTATGGGTCAGCCGCCCACGCCCATCGCCATCGCCAATCAAGCCATCGCTTCCATCGCCATGGGCCCCACTGCTGGACCCATGGGGGTGGTGGGCCACTGTTCATTGGATGGGACCCACCACCTGCTTGCTGACCACCAGAACCGTCGCGTTTGCCCCCGCGATTTTTGTTATTATTCTTGCGATTATTTTTGCCGCCACCATTATTATGGTTTTGGCCTGAATTATTAACAAAACCTGAAGGATTAGGAGAGGACGCCATCATGACAACTGGGCTCGCTCCGGTAGCCGCCTTTTTAGCCAAACCGGCTTCTTCCAACGTAAGCATGGAGCGGGCTTGATGGAAGTCGGGAAGAGGGTTGCTTTGGCGAAGGAGAGTTCCAACACCATTATATGCTTCCGAAAGACCGGCAACCAACTGTAGAACTAGACGATTATTCGTTACTGGTGTGCCAACATTACGGAGTTGATCTGCCAACTCCTTTAGTTTCTTGCAATATGCAGAAACGTTCGGAAATTCGTCCATTCGAACGAGAGAGAATTCCTGCTCGAGTGTGACGATACGGGAATGTTGGCTGTCTTGAAATATGTCACGCAATCTATTTCATGCAGCCATAGCTGTGGTATCTGGCTCAATAATCGTCTGTAGAAGGTCCACCGAAATAGTGGCGTATATCCACCGAAGAACGGTAGCATCAACTGTAATCCATAACTCAGGATCCTCCACAGGAAGGGGTCTAGCGGGAGGAATGATATGGTGAAGAACTTGATAAGATATAGCGTGAATTTTAAACAACTCCGACCACGTTGCATATTGCACGTTTTCTATTTCAAGGACAATATGGACACTTAGCTTGATATTGGAAACCGTGAGGACAGGGTGAAAATTGTTCTTAGACATATTGATAAGAACAAAGAAGGAGGGGAAATTTAAGAGAGGTTTTTGAGAGCGAAAGACGAATTTTGGAAGAGAAACCCGAGGGGGGGAGGGGGGGTGTCTCGGCCGAGGGGGTCCAAAAAATTTTGGGAGAGAATTTTTTTTGTAAAACCTAGTCTTTTGATACCATGAAATAAATAATCCCCTTGATTATTTTCATTGATTGAATAGATATATATACAAGTTACAAAATAGGAGAATCCTATTCCTATTCTATTTCTAAAACCTTATTCTACTATAATTCTAACTATACAATTATGGTATGTGTATATCCTAAATATGGTAAGAGTATATCCTAATCTAGGTAACAAATATACTACAATATACACACAATATACTTTCTGTGCGCGCCCGTTTTTGACCTGGCTCGGGTCAAAGCGGAGCGCGGACGTGTTCGGTGATTCCTGGGTAAAAAAGGGTTGAGGAGTCGCCACCTAATTATTTTTACGGTGAATTAGGACACCTAAATATTTAAACTAAGTGCTGCAATGTAAACTCCAATTTTAAGGTCTGCGAAACTAGCGAGATTCTAGGTAAGGGTTCTTTATTATCCTAAAGGGAAGGGGTTAGGCATCCTTTAAGATCCGCTAACTTGCGGTTATCCGGTAAAACTCAGGTTAATTATTGCTAGGAAAATGCATGTTTGAAGCATGAAGTTAAAAGATGTTTGCAAATAATTAATAAAAAGGGATGCATTTTAAAAGAAAGATAAATGTAGAGATTTTTCAAAATATGCATTTATATGATATCTAAAGAGAAATACATGTAGAGTTGGAAAAATATGTTTTTGACAATTGATAGTAAAACAATTTATTTATAATGCCAAATGGTAAAATTTTGGAAATCAATGAATTGTAAATTGACAAAAGATAAACTTATTCGGTATGATTTAATAAAGCAAATAAAAGATGACAAAAGTTGTTTTGAAAATCTTGAATTCGCGTGACGAGCCTAAAATAAATAAACTAGCGAAGGATTTCTAAGTTTGCGAGCCTACAAATAAATAAGCTAGCGACGGGTTTCAAATCTTAAACTAACCTATGAATAAATCCTAAGTTTGCCTATTCTAAGCATTTCAATAATTACATAAGTGCGATAAATAATATTACAATACAAAGCGAGATAAAAGCTGAATTAAAGAAAGAAATAACAATAAATAAACTCCGAGGAATATTTGTCGTTATTTGCTTTAATCCCTAAGTATCAAGAACAAACGGTTAGAAAGCAGTTAAATACAAATAACTTCATATCCGTATTCAAAGCAGTGAATGTTTTGATCGCGGAGGAACTCGAACTTAAATTTTGAAAAGAACATTCCAATCACGTCGTGGCTGCAAACATATGACTAATGTAGTTTATTTTGATTGCCTCGCCTACTAAAGCGTGTTGGTCTCTCGGGTGAAATAGAAAAGATCACTATAATCACGTCGTGGTCGCGAATATATAACTTGTTGGTTATTTTAGTCACCTCGCCTACTAAACATGTTGATCTTGGATGAAATAAAGGTTTAAGTCTTCATCATTGCCCGAAGTTATATTTCCGTCTTTGCAACTGTGGAGGCCTCAAAATCGACGGATATTTTTCATCGGCGGATGTAGTATCGTGTTCAAATCAGTAAAATTTTAAATCGGAACAGAAAGCTTGGCGATAGCGATGGCGATGTAAAAAAGCAGGCAGAGGAAAAAAGCAGTTTCAAAATAACGCGGTGTCTAGTTTAAAACAAGAAACAAGAGAACGGTAATTTGGATCTTTGAAAAAGTGGACTGAACAGAAAGCAATGTTTGAAAGGTGCGGTGTTCGGTTTAAAAGCAGTAAAAATGATAAAGCGAGAAAGCGATGTCTGAAGCGGGAGCAAAGCGGAAAAAAAAAACAAGCGCCCGAGCAGGCCAGCGGTATTTATTCAAAACAGTAAAACAATGATATCCGTCGCAAGAAATCTAAAACAGTAAACTTAATAAAATAATAATATATCCGTTGCACGGATATCTAAAACAGTTAAACTAAAAAAAACAGAGAAGCGAAACGAAAGAAAAGCGCGGCCTCGAATTCAATTTCGTCGGCCTTAATGCGATATTAATAAAAAAGGAAACAATTGCCAAAGAAACGAAAGAAGGCGGTTTAAAATATCGACCCGAGTTCAAATTCGAAATATTCAAATCGGGTCGCTCAGGCCGGTCGATGACTGACCGACCGGATCAGTGATCCGAACTCGAATCAGATTTCAGCACCAAATTCAGATAACCAATAACAAGAATATGGAATGCAAGAATTCTGGAAATATCCAAATCGGGTCGACCCGACCCGGATCAGTGTTTCAACCCGGATCAGATTTCAACACCCAATTCAGATAACCAATAACAAGAATATGAAATGCAAGAATTCTGAAAATGTTACCCAACCGGGTCGACCCGACCCGGATCAGTGTTTCAACCCGGAATCAAATAAATTCATCAATTTCAGATAACCAATGATAACAACAGCAACAATGCAAGAAATTTGAAAATTCAAATCGGGTCGACCCGACCAGGTCGATGACTGACCGAATTGGAGTTTCAACCCGGAATCAAATAATTTCATCAATTTCACATAACCAATGATAACAACAAAGAATAATGCAAGAAATTTGGAAATTCAAATCGGGTCGACCCGACCCGGGTCAGTAACCCGACCCGAAATCAGTGATCCGAATCAAATTTTAACACCAAATTCAGATAACCAACATACATAAATATGAAATGCAAGAATTCTGAAAATGTTACCCGAACTGGGTCGACCCGTGTCGGGTCGACCCGACCCAAAATCAGTGAAGAAAATCAGAGAATCAAAATGGGAGAACAAACCTTTTCGGACTTGATTCTTGAAACAACAAAGAAGCCAAATGCTTTAAACTCAAGAACACAACAAAATATTTATGTATATATGGAATAATCTTCCGAAAATCCTTCCAAAAATCTATTTTTTTCTTCCCCGAAAATCTCCTCCTCCAAATGAAGAACAATCATGGGGTATTTATAGGTGGATTCCCCCCCCCAAGAATCGAGTTTGAAATTCAAAATAAAGGAGCTAACAATTACGGATTTTGTGGGTATGGGTCGCGGATTTTGTGGGTGTCGGCGTAACAGAGGGGGGTTGGTGGTGTCAGGGGTCGGTGGTGGCAGGGGCGAGGTGACCGGCGACGTGGGGTCGCCGGTATGGGGGTGTGGGGTCGCGGCTTGAGGGTAAGGGTAGGGTTCGGTCCCCCCTTTTTTTCTGATTTTGGTTTAAGGGTTTTTTGGGTTTTGGGGGAATTAAAAGAGGGGAAATGGGTTTGGGCTGGGGCGACGGGTCGGGTGTTTGGTTGGGCCTGGGGGAAAAAGTTTGTTGGGCTAAAAATTTGGGGTTGATAGAATGTTTTGGGTAGAAATTGTTTTGGGTTAGGAAATAAAAATGGGTTAGGAATTAAAAATATAAAAGGGGTTTAATATTAAAAGATATTATATATATATATATTTTTTGTAAAAGATGTGAATTATTTAAAATAACATAACGACGTGATAATAATAAAATATAATATTTGCGAAATGTTTAATGCTTAATAAAAGGGAAATGCGATGCAATTTTGCGAGAATAAAATAACATAGAATTTTTTGGATAAAACTTATGATTGTGATAAAAAATGCAAATGACAGTAAAAAATGCGAATAATAATAATAATAAGAGAATATACACATATATGTCTATATTTTAAAATTATTTTAAAAGTGTCAAAATATTAAAAATTACGAATAAAATCATAAAAGATGGGACAAAATTGGGTGTCAACACTTTCCTTAATACACTGTTTTTGTCCACTGTTTTGCTGCCCTAAATTTGTCCATAAATTTGGGCGTGTTGGGCCATCGCCGAGGCCCAACCGCCGCCTCAGATCTTCGCTTGTTGATTCACTGATATACATGTGATATACACTGCTGTATATTCAGTGTATATCACATGTATATTGCTCTGTTTAACACAAGTGTAACCCAAGCTGATTGGATGTATGTTATTCTTACAAATTTAATACAGTACGCTTTTTAAGTACAATGCTGCGTAGTTCATGTCATATCATTTGAAAGATAGATTATTATTGTTGTTCATTTATGCAATCTTTACAATATGAAATTCGATATGCTTGATTGTCTTAAAGTTCGTCTCCATCAGTGTATGTTTGGTTGTCTCTGAAATTTAGTTTTGGATTACTTTCTAGCTGGAGATTGCTGTTCCATGGAAAATTTTGAATACTGTTGTATCCCTTGCAGTTTAGCTTTATATGCTTAAATAATCATGATATTATCCCAGTGGAGTTGGTTCCCCCCAGATGGAGTATCTGTTATGTTTTAGTTTTGTGTCTGATGAAATGCTTTACAGAGGTTTCCTCTTGCTACTCTTAGCTAACTTGATTTGATATCTCAGAGGATAAGAGTTAGAACACGGCCAATAGGCTGGCTTAAGTTGTTTAGGATAACTAACTCTTAGTAAATTTCAACTGCCTCCACCCCCGTGCTTTTATTTTTTATAATTAACTTCGACTGCCTTCCTTCTGTGATCTCATACAAGTTTTAATTGTATCTTACAAATTCTCATGCTTATATTTTGCTTTCAAACTAGATGCTATCTCTTGCTACAAGTGTTCATTCTTTGACTAACCTGGTGCATCAGATGGATTTCGTATTAAAGCACGGGAGTATCACAAGATCTATAGGTCACTGATTAGTTAGTCCTTATTCACAATTCTTTAGTTCAGGTGCAAGGTTCACTAATAACCAATAATACTCTCCTCAAATATTCAGTATTTAAGTAAGGTGGGGCGTATACACTTCCACATTCGTACAGAGACCATAGTACAATTGAGGTTTTTATGCTAATAATACTAAGAGAAGATATAGAGTTGATAAATAATCGAAGATCAAATAGTGTAAGTGGTAAAATCATGGTATACAACTGATGCATTCACATATAATTGACAATGAGTCCAATTTTGTAGGCTTAGTATGCAATATCTGTGCTATGAAAGCAGAAGAAAGTAAGACAAACTATCTACAAAGAGAAGGAAAATTATACATTGGGAGCTTGGTAGTGAAGATTCAGAGAAAAAATCTGAAAGAGCAGGAGCAGTGCTTGCTCGAGCCATTCTATTTTCCACCCTTTTTTTTTGTATAACTGAAAGAAAGAATCATAGGGTCTTAATGTTTATTCGTAAGACAAACCTTGTTATAATTGGTTAATTGGATCTGCCTCTACACTCCTCTTTGTGTTACCTTAACAGTCTATGTGTGTAATGAATTCTATGCTGCCTTTTGATGGTATTATCTGCACAAAGTTCTTGGGACAGCTCTATCTGTATAGCAATAGGAAATGCAAGTGTGAGATTTATATAACAATAGGAAATACAAGTGTGAGATTTTTACTGCCTCTAGAGGCAAACATTTAGTCAGTTTACTTTCATCTCTCTATTTCAAGTGTGAGATTTGCTCATCCATTTTTTGTTAGAATCGGGTCCTAAATAGTATTGATATTAATACTCTTTGCAGAAAAAGTGTATATGGAGCCCTGCGAGATCATTTCATTAAAGCAATTTTACAAAGAAGGCACGTGCTCAACCCCAAAAGCTAGCTTGTACTTAACTCCAAAAGCTAGCTTGTACTCAACCCCAAAAGCTAGCTTGTAGGGCGAGGATTGTCCAAGTCCATATAAGGATTCCATGTTCTCATTTCATTTCCGATGTGAGACTCTTAACACTCCCCGCACATCCAGACTTCGTTAACTGGAGCGTGGACAATATAATTTGAGAGCCCAACATCGGTGAACAAAGAATTGGAATGGGCCTGACTCTGATACCATGTAAAGAATGGATCTTGGGTCTAACTCAACTCCAAAAGCTAGCTTGTAGGGTGAGGATTGTCCAAGTCTATATAAGGAGTCCCTGTTCCCATTCCATATCCGATGTGGGACTCTTAACACTCCCCGCACGCCCAGACCTTGTTCACTGATTCCAATTCTTTGTTCATCGATGTTGGGCCCCCAAAGTATATTATCCACGTTTCAGTTAACAAGGCCTGGGCGTGCGGGGGAGTGTTAAGAGTCCTACGTCGGAAATGGAATGGGAACATGGACTCCTTATATGGACTTGGACAATCCTCACCCTACAAGCTAGCTTTTGGGGTTGAGTTAGGCCCAAGATCCATTCTTTACATTTACTACATGACAAGTGGACACTTGCTTGTTTTAAGCATAAAATAGAGTGCTCCAGATCTCACAACACAATGTCTCTATCTTCTTTTTCGTTCAAGAGTTTATGGAAGTAAGACTGCCACCTCCGTCTAATAGGCGCGTCATCCACCAGTACTCTACCGTTCTCTTCCTTGATGCACCTCACGTGATCCAAGTCCCTGGCCCTCTTCTCCCTCACCTTGGCTAGTCTGAATAACTTCTTATCCCCACATTTTCCCTCTAATTCCATATATAGACGTTCAAAAGCCGTTCTTTTCGCCGCCGTAACCGCTAGCTTTGCCTCTTTCCGCACCATCTTATATAATTCCCTATTCGTCCACTTTTCCACCTCATCCTTACTTTCTACCAATGTCGCATACGGCGCTTTTTTTGCTTCCACCTTCTCTTGAACTTTACATTTCCACAACCAGTCCCCTCGATGCCCACCACGGCTACACCGCGAGACCCCTAGCACTTCTCTAGCAACCTTTCGAATGCAATTGGCCGTCTTGTCCCACATACCGGTCGCATCCCCCACTACTCCCCCAAGCCCCCTTGGCCATCAACCTCTCCCCCATCTCATTTGCACTAGCCATTGTCAAACTCCTCCATTTGATTCTTAACCTGTCATCCACAACCCTTTTCTTCTTCTCCATCTTGATCTCTAAATCCATCATCAAAAGCTTATGTCGGGTTGTGAGATCCTCCTTCGGAATAACTTTGCAGTCTTTACAAAAGACCTTTGTCAATCTTCCTAAGGAGCAAAAAGTCTATTAAGTGTTAATTGTTATTTTAGTTGTGGATTATGTTATTTTGGAGAGTTGTGAAGTCTAGTGGGATTCTTTTGAGATTTATTTGCATAATGCTGAAGTTGGTTGGATGCATATGATGTTTGGTGGCTTAATGTTTGAATTGTTTCGGAGTATTTTTATTATTGTTTTGATGGCTTTATTGGTTGTGTCATTGTTTCTATTGAAGAAGCTATTGAAATCTTTCTGTTTGGCAGGTGGTACAATAAAAAATAATCACTGCACGTCAAAATAATACTAGAAATATCGAGGGATTTACCGATAGAGTCCCTCATTATCGATAACTTCGTAAATACGATAATGGATCTTAAAAAGCTCTGTTGATATTGACCCTTTTCCATCTCAAGAGTCACAGGGATGAAGTTTTTAATGTTGTTGACTGTAAGTGTAGGATGTAAATTGGTTTTGTCAGCCATGAAAGAGGAAATTTAGGAGGAAGAGTGGCCAGAAAAACTAGGGTTCCGTCGTGGGGAAAAGGGGGCGGCCGAAAAATGAAGTCGGCGGCTAGGGTTTCGACGTGGGAAGGGTGGCGGCCGAGAAAAGAGGTCGGCGGCTAGGGTGGGATATTTAGGGTTAGGCTTCTGATACCATGAATAAATATGTTGCTTGATTTTATTCATCAATAATGTACACTATATATATATATATATAGTAGTACAAGAATATCTAAACTAGGTAACTAATCAACCTAATTACAATAGGAAATACAATTCTACCTAAAATAAGAGATATACTATTAATGAAAGAATATTCAAAAAATATTCTATTACACAGCTAGTGAGAGGAGGTTAGGAGGAAGTGGGGAGAGGAAAAAGTTTTATATACTAAAATCTAAGTCATACATAAACTTTGTTTATATATTAGAGGATTGTTTTTATGTCACGTGATGATTACAATCATATGACAACCAACTATTCGTGTGAACTCATATTTCTAATATGTAATTCTAATAGCTTTTTTTTTTGTGATTTAATCTACTTACAAAATTAAATATTGTGAGGACATACCTAAAATAAAAAAAAATCTTCCATCTCAATTTAATACGTTTGTATACGATAGCATAATCCTAATTGCATATATTTCATAAACGTATAGGTTGATTTTAGGTTCAGAAGATAGAGATTTGCAATATGAAATTTGGGCGATATGACAGCAATCCTTGATGTTGTAGCTTTAATTTAGACGGCTTTTCATGTGTCGATGTTGGTCAATGTACTTTTTTATTTCATTTGGTTAGATTTAAACATCTCACTTTTGTTAAGATCTACAACATCTCTATTTGTTACTCCCTCCGGTTCATAATAAATGTCCGCTTAATTTTTTTATTTTAGTTTAAAATAAGTATTCACTTACATAATCAAGAAAGAATAAAATTTTTTCTTACAATTTTACTCCTATTTAGATAAGTGAGTTTTTATATAATCAAGAAACTATATTAATTAGGCAGTATTTAATTTGTGTTAGCGTCTCCGTCCGTTAGCCATTGAAACGCGTGATTTGAGTTTCCAAAATTCTTCATGTTTTAGAATTACACTAAAATCATTTATCATATGGTTTTCACAAACCGCTTTAAGAATTAAGCAAGAGTCTACCTCTACCCGAAAGCGAGACATGTGTGCTCGTGGCCGAGATAACTCTGTAATGAAAACTATTTTTATGATTGAAGGCCACTTAAACGTGCCAGAAGTAATTTCGTCATATAAAAGTTATTTCCAAAGGAATGCTTATTCCAGTAAGTGACGTTTTCAGGGAATTGAGCAAGTGCAGCATAGTAATTTCGATTATTAAGCCAAGAGTCCTGGACTAGGGGGCAAAACGTACGTGGTAGGTGTAAAACAGTAGCGTCCTAAAAAAAAGTTTAAGCCTTTAAGTAGTAGGACAAGACAGCTTAATCATAAACTCGTAATTGAATGATTAACAAAGCCCGTCCATAAAAGGATCGGACTTGTGCTAATCAAGCATATACCCAATCGGATTGGGATTTGCTATTTTCCATAGGAAAAATTCCATTAAGTTTAATTTCGGAATTAAACTTCTACACAATTAGTAATTGTAATCCATAATCAAATAGGAAAAGGTTTATAGGTGATGATTATATAAAGGGCTCCATAGCAAGCATTATGAGTACTACACCAAACCAAAAGTAAAATTTCTGAAGTAATACTCGTTACCAGGCACAAACTTGAAATAACACTTTGAATATGGCACCTGAGTTTCAGAAGAACACCACATACGTGTCAACGGAGCTCGAAAGTGGAGACGTTCAAGAAAACTTCGATGATGATGGACGCGAAAAAAGAACAGGGACTTTGTTGATCATGAGTGCACATACTATTGCTGCCGTGATTGGTTCTGGAGTGCTGTCTCTAGCATGGGCAATAGCTCAATTAGGATGGGTGGCTGGTCCTGCTGTCCTCTTTGCTTTTTCTTTCATCACATATTTCACTTCTACACTTCTTGCCGACTGTTACCGTTCTCCGGGCCCCGTTTCAAGTAGAGAAACTATACTTACATGGGCGTCGTCCGCTCTCACTTAGGAGGCGTGAAGGTGACACTGTGTGGAATTGCACAATATGCTAACCTTGTCGGAGTTACCGTTGGATACACAATAACAGCATCTATTAGCATGGTGGCTGTACAGAAGTCAAATTGTTTTCACAAAAATGGCCACGAAGCTAGTTGCTCAATTGAGAGCTACCCATATATGATCATATTTGCAGTGATTCAAGTCATTCTTAGCCAAATACCAAACTTCCACAAGCTGTCATGGCTATCAATTCTTGCTGCTGTTATGTCTTTTGCTTACTCTTCTATTGGTCTTGGACTCTCCATAGCCAAAGTTGCAGGTGTGGGGCACCATGTAAAGACAAGCCTAACAGGGGTGGTAGTTAGGGTGGATGTATCTGAATCAGAGAAAGTATGGAAAAGCTTCCAAGCCATTGGAGATATTGCGTTTGCATATGCTTATTCCACCGTTCTCATTGAAATACAGGACACACTTAGATCATCGCCTCCAGAAAACAAGGTAATGAAGAGAGCATCACTAGCTGGAGTTTCCACCACAACCTTGTTCTATATACTATGTGGCACCATCGGCTATGCAGCCTTTGGAAATAAAGCTCCAGGAAATTTCCTCACTGGTTTTGGTTTCTATGAACCCTTTTGGCTAATTGACTTGGCCAACATCTGCATCGCCATCCACCTTATCGGAGCTTACCAGGTTTTCTGCCAACCTTTATACGGGTTTGTGGAGGCTCGATGCAGCCAGCGATGGCCAGACAGCAAATTCATCAACTCCGAACACGTTGTGCAAGTTCCATGCTGTGGCGCTAAATACAGCGTCAACTTGTTCAGGTTGGTGTGGAGAACAGCATATGTTGTAGTGACAGCCGTGATTGCCATGATATTCCCTTTCTTCAATGACTTCTTGGGTTTGATCGGGGCAGCATCCTTCTATCCATTAACCGTCTACTTCCCGATAGAAATGCACATTGCCCAGAGAAAGATACCAAAGTATTCTTTCACATGGGTATGGCTGAAAATACTGAGCTGGACTTGCTTGATCGTATCACTTGTTGCAGCTGCTGGATCTATCAAGGGTCTTGCCACTGATGTCAAGCATTACAAGCCTTTCTCAACTCAACAATAACTTCTCTCCAACTGTTCAAATCAAATATGTAATGTTTTCCATAACAAGTGTAACCCAAGCTGATTGGATGTATGTTATTCTTACAAATTTAATACAGTACGCTTTTTAAGTACAATGCTGCGTACTTCATGTCATATCATTTGAAAGATAGATTATTATTGCTGTTCATTTATGCAATCTTTACAATATGAAATTCGATATGCTTGGTTGTCTTAAAGTTCGTCTCCATCAGTGTATGCTTGGTTGTCTCTGAAATTTAGTTTTGGATTACTTTCTAGCTGGAGATTGCTGTTCCATGGAAAATTTTGAATACTGTTGTATCCCTTGCAGTTTAGCTTTATATGCTTAAATAATCATGATATTATCCCAGTGGAGTTGGTTCCCCCCAGATGGAGTATCTGTTATGTTTTAGTTTTGTGTCTGATGAAATGCTTTACAGAGGTTTCCTCTTGCTACTCTTAGCTAACTTGACTTGATATCTCAGAGGATAAGAGTTAGAACACGGCCAATAGGCTGGCTTAAGTTGTTTAGGATAACTAACTCTTAGTAAATTTCAACTGCCTCCACCCCCGTGCTTTTATTTTTTATAATTAACTTCGACTGCCTTCCTTCTGTGATCTCATACAAGTTTTAATTGTATCTTACAAATTCTCGTGCTTATATTTTGCTTTCAAACGAGATGCTATCTCTTGCTACAAGTGTTCATTCTTTGACTAACCTGGTGCATCAGATGGATTTCGTATTAAAGCACGGGAGTATTACAAGATCCATAGGTCACTGATTAGTTAGTCCTTATTCACACTTCTTTAGTTCAGGTGCAAGGTTCACTGTAGCGCCCTATTTTGACCCGGCTCGGGTCAAAGCGGAGCGCGGACGTGTTCAGGGTGATTCCTGGGTAAAAAGGGTTGAGGAGTCGCCACCTAATTATTTTTACGGTGAATTAGGACACCTAAATATTTAAACTAAGTGCTGCAGTGTAAACTCCAATTTTTAGGTCTGCGAAACAAGTGAGATTCTAGGTAAGGGTTCTTTATTATCCTAAAGGGAAGGGGTTAGGCATCCTTTAAGATCCGCTAACTTGCGGTTATCCGGTAAAACTCAGATTAATTATTGCTAGAAAAAATACATGTTTTACAAGTATAAAAAAGGATGTTTGCAAATATGATGCATTTTATATAAGTAAATATGATGCATTTTTATACAAATACGTATTCGGATGACATAAAAGAAAGATACATGTAAAGTTTTTTTAGAAAAAAAACATGCATTTGTGACAATAAATTCTTTATAATGCCAAAGAAGCGAATCTTTCGAAAATCAACAAGTTGCAAAAAATAGTAATAAAAGATAAGCTTATTTTGTACAATTTAATTGAAGCAAATAAAGATGACAAGAGTTGTTTTAAAATCTTGAATAAGCGTGACGAGCCTAAAATAAATAAACTAGCGAAGGATTTCTAAGTTTGCGAGCCTACAAATAAATAAGCTAGCGACGGGTTTCAAATCTTTAACTAACCTATGAATAAATCCTAAGTTTGCCTATTCTAAGCATTTTAATAATTACATAAGTGCGATAAATAATATTACAATACAAAGCGAGATAAAAGCTGAATTTAAAGAAAGAAATAAAATAAATAAACTCCGAGGAATAATTGCCTTTATTTTTACTTTAGTCCCTGCAAGCTGTCAAGAACAAACGGTTAGAAACAATTAAATACAAATAACTTCATATCCGTATTCAAAACAGTGAATGTTTTGATCGCGGAGGGCTCAGACTTAAATTTTGAAAAGAACATTCCAATCACGTCGTGGCTGCAAACATATGACTAATGTAGTTTATTTTGATTGCCTCGCCTACTAAACGTGTCGGTCTCTCGGGTGAAATAGAAAAGATCACTATAATCACGTCGTGGCTGCGAATATATAACTTGTTGGTTATTTTAGTCACCTCGCCTACTAAACATGTTGATCTCGGATAAAAGGTTTAAGTCTTCATCCTTGCCCAGAAGTTATATTTCCGTCTTTGCAACTGTGTAGGCCTCAAAATCGACGGATATTTTTCATCGGCCAGTGTAGTATCGTGTTCAAATCAGTAAAAAAATGAAACAGTAACAGTAGGCAGTAGCAGTAGCATGAAAAACAGAGGCAGAAAAACAGCTTCCGAAAATGACGCGGTGTCTAGTTTAAAACAGTAAAACAGTAGAACAAATATTTGAATGCTGAAACAGTGAACTGAAATAGAAAGCAATGTTTGAAAAATGCGAAGTAAACTGAGAACAAAGAAACGGAAAATGCGGCCTCGAATTCAATTTCGTCGGCCTTAATGCGATATTAATTAAAACAGTAAAACAGTGCCAAAGAAACGAGCAGTGAGCAGTTTAAAATATCCGACCCGAGTTTCTGAAATTCTGGAAATTCAAATCGGGTCGCCCAGGCCAGTCGATGATTCATACCCGAAATCAGATTTCAGTACCAGTTTCAGATAACCAACAACAAGAATATGAAATGCAAGAATTCTGAAAATGTTGCCAAATCGGTCGATCTGACCGTCAAGGATCTGACCGGATCAATGATCCAAACTTGAAATCGATTTCAACACCAATTTGAGATAACCAAGAACAAGAATATGTAATGCAAGAATTACGAAAATATTACCCAACCGGTCGACCGACCGGATCGATGACCGACCGGATCAATGTTTCAACCCTAATCAAATAAATTCAACAATTTCAGATAACCAATGATAACAACAAAGAATAATGCAAGAAATTTGGAAATTCAAATCGGTCGACCGACCAGTCAAGAATCTGACGAAAATCAGTGATCCAAATCAAATCTTAACACCAAAGTCAGATAACCAACATACATAAAATATGAAATGCAAGAATTCTGAAAATGTTACTGAATCAGATCGACCGAGTCGACGGACTCGAAATCAGTGAAAAAAAATCAGAGAATCAAAGGGGATGACAAACCTTTTCGGACTTGATTCTTGAACAACAAAGAAGCCAAAATGCTTTAAACTCAAGAACACAACAAAGTATTTTATGTATATTCCGAAAATCCTTCCAAAATCTCTTTTTTCTTCTCCGAAAATCCTCCTCTAAAATGAAGAACAATATGGGGTATTTATAGGTGGATTCCCCCCAAGAATCGAGTTTGGAATTCGAATTAAAGGTAAAGAAAAATCCGGATTTGAGGGGCATGGGTCGCGGGTTTTAGGGGTGTCAGTAATGCAGGGGGTTGGTGAAGGCGGAGGGTTGGTGGTGGCGAGGCGAGGTGACCCGGCGGCGTAGGTCGCCGGTATGGGGGTGTGGGGTCGGCGGCTTTGGTAAGGGAGAGTGATAGGGTTTGTTTGGTTTTTTTTGATTTTCCCATTTTTTTGTTGGGTTTGGGGGTTTAAAAATGGGGAATGGGAATTGGGTGGAGTCGGTTCGGGTTTGGGGCAGCCGGGTGGGCTTTGGTGGATTGTGGGAATTGGGCTTGGGAAAGGGGAGAATGATGTGGTGGGGTGAGTCAGGTTGGGCCGTCGATTGGGGATTTAATTGGGGAGTTTGGGCTTGTTTTGTGGGGTATTGATTTATTTTGGGATTGGGCTAATTAAAATAAAGGGAATGGGCTTGGGAGTTTTTTTGTTTGGGTAGAATTGTTTTGGGTTGGGAAAAATGAAAAATGTTATGGATTTAAAAATATAAAAGAGGGGTTTAATATTAAAAAAATATGTGTTTATATATATATATGTATATATATTTTTTGTTTTGTAAAAGATGTGAATTATTTAAAAATAACGTAACGATGTGAAAAAATAAAAATATAATATTTGCGAAATGTTTAATGCTTAATAAAAGGAAATGCGATGCAATTTTGCGAGAATAAAATAACATAGAATTTCGGATAACTTATGATTATTATAAAAATGCAAATGATATAAAATATGCGAATAATAATAATAATATGAAGATACACACATATATGCCTGTATTTTAAAATTATTTTAAAAGTGTCAAAAATATTAAAAATTACGAATAAAATCATAAAAGATGGGACAAAATTGGGTGTCAACAGATGCCCCTCTTTGGACGGAGACGATGAAAGAGTTTTCGGCCAAAGAAAGTTGACTGAGTAGCCAATTTTGCCCTGATCCTCGGGACTGCATGGTAAGAAATAGAATCCCGAGGGGTATAGAAGTTGCAAAAAGATGGTGCACATTCAAGAAACAATGCCCCAGTGTCGACTTAGGATGACACCGTCGCAGATTCTGAAGTTAGTGGGAAAGAACGGATCGACGTTCGAAGTAGGCCGTTTGCCCAAATTGCCTTGGTTCGCTGTGAGATATAGTTCCATGTTATCTTTGAAAGCTCCCGCCGATTCAATTCTGTGGACCAGAGCTAAGATAAAAGTTAGTGTATAACAATTGCATAAGATATGTATGTGAGAATATGACTTTGTAAGTTGAAATGGTGTCGTTGCTTAATGTTGTGCAGATGATGGCGTTAGCGGGCGCTGTTTACACTTTAAAATAAAGTACCAGCATTAGAAGGTGGGCGCTGTTTTAAAATAAAATACCCGCATTAGGAGGTGGGCGCACGGTTTAAAATAAAATACCAGCGTTATGAGGTGGGCGCTGATGAAATTTAAATACCCAGACAGAGGTGGGCGCTACTGACCAAATTTAAATACCCGCATTAGGAGGTGGGCGCTGGTGAAATTTAAATACCCAGATTAGGAGGTGGTGCTGATTTAAAACATACCCGCGTTAGAAGGTGGGCGCTGATTTAAAACATACCGCGTTAGAAGGTGGGCGCTGATTTAAAACATACCGCGTTAGAAGGTGGGCGCTGATTTAAAACATACCCGCGTTAGAAGGTGGGCGCTGATTTAAAACATACCGCGTTAGAAGGTGGGCGCTGATTTAAAACATACCCGTTAGAAGGTGGGCGCTGATTTAAAACATACCCAGATTAGAAGGTGGGCGCTGATTTAAAACATACCCGCGTTAGAAGGTGGGCGCTGATTTAAAACATACCGCGTTAGAAGGTGGGCGCTGATTTAAAACATACCCGCGTTAGAAGGTGGGCGCTGATTTAAAACATACCCGCGTTAGAAGGTGGGCGCTGATTTAAAACATACCCAGATTAGAAGGTGGGCGCTGATTTAAAACATACCGCGTTAGAAGGTGGCGCTGATTTAAAACGTACCCGCATTAGAAGGTGGGCGCCTGATTTAAAACATACCCGCATTAGAAGGTGGGCGCCTGATTTAAAACATACCCGCATTAGAAGGTGGGCGCCTGATTTAAAACATACCCGCATTAGAAGGTGGGCGCCTGATTTAAAACGTACCCGCATTAGAAGGTGGGCGCCTGATTTAAAACGTACCCGCATTAGAAGGTGACCGCCTGATTTGTGTCGTCGTGTTGACGTAATGTAAAGTGGGGCCCTATTGTCATGCCATGATAGTTAATATGTGGACATAAGCGATGCAAAAGTTGAGTAGATGAGAATGCGACCCTGTAAGTCGAAATACCGTTCTTTCCGTGGACACAACACGGTTGGGAACATGTAGTTTAGCATGACGTCTTTGTACAATCTCCAAACAGGAAAGTGATTCTTGTAGTGAGTTGCGATGCGGAGGCCCTTGCGAATCTGCTCATAAATGTTGCAGCTTCCCTGCTGTTTTCGACCTGAAGAACCTGTACTCAAATAAATTTATGAGTTTTGGGAGGGGGGAGTTGATTCGCGTTGACTTTGTAGCTTCAGTCTTGGTATTTGCATGTCCTGCTAACTCGGACCCGTAGCCCCTCTCTGCTTCCCAGTCTTGGCCAGCCGTTAATGAAAACATTCGAAAACAATTTGTAGAAATGTATCTTAAAAAATAGAAACATAAAAATTCTATCGAATTTTGATGAAAAATGTTTGTTGAAAAAATAATTTGCTTATAAGAAATACTGCATATATATATATATATATATATATATATGTCTGTCGAGCAGTGACATGCGGTGAAACAGAGCAAACGTCCTATCCAAAATTCTTTTGGCTGAAGACTTAGTTTGCCGATGCTTTTCCATGTTTATCGGCGTCCTCTGGCAGTGATCCCTTAAAAAATGCCCCAGTTTCTGATATGTGAGAATGACGATCTTTTGAACGGACAATCGAGTCTTGTGTAGATCGCTTGTCTGCCCTATCAGGGTGATCAGATGGGTGCATTTTGTCTTTTGTGAGATAAAGGAGAAAATATTTCCTAATGGTGGGACCGAAGCCGATTTAGGCCGCCTACGTATCCCCATGAGGGAATCAGGTCATGACGTAGTTCATTACAAGCAAAAGAGGATTGTAAGGATTTTCTAAAATGGGACCGAAGCCGATGTGGCGCCTCGTATCCCGCCGAGGAATCAGGTCATAACGTAGTTCATATTACAAAGAAATGTGTTTCTGGGGAAATTTGCAATCTAGGAAACGGAACCCGACATGGGTTCTTTGCGTATCCCGCCAGGGAGCGCAACTGTTACAACATAAGAAATGCATTACATAGAAAAATCCTAAATGTAGTATCTTTTCACCGCATCCGCGTTGATAGCTTTTGGCCATACTTCACCGTCCATTTCAGCTAGAATTAATGCTCCCGATCAACACCCGGTGAACCATATAAGGCCCTTGCGATTAGGTGCGAATTTTCCTTTAGCTTCATTTTGGTGCGGGAATATTCGTTTTAGCACCAATTGCCCGGTTCGAAAGTCCTTGGTTTTACTTTCTGTTGAAAGCTTTGGCCATTCTGTTTTGATAAAGTTGTCCGTGGCGGCTGCGTTCAATCGCTTTTCATCAATCAAAGATCAATTGTTACGTGCGATTACGTATCCATTTTGCTTCGTTCATTTCGGCTTCTTGGATAATTCTCAAAGATGGTATTTCCACTTCTGCTGGTAACACGACCTTCTCCATAGACCAATAGATACGGCGTTGCCCGAAGAAGTCCTGATCAGTAGTGCGATATCCCAAAAGTGCAAAAGCGGATGCTCATGCCGATGCTTGTAATTATCAATCATCTTTCGTAGTATTCTTTTGATGTTTTTGTTGGTCGCCCATTTGCTCCGTTCATCGAGGTCGATGCAGTGGAATTGCGGTGAGTGATCTTAAACTTCTCGCATATCTCATTCATCGATTCTTGTTGAGATTAGCCCCATTATGCATTATAATCGACTCGGGGATTCCAAATCGACAAATGATGTTATTGCGGACAAAATCAACTACCACTTTCTTTATTCTTGACTTGTGGGGACGATGCTTCTACCCACTTTGTGAAATAGTCAATTGCCACTAGAATAAATCTGTGTCCATTTGATGCGGCCGGGTTCAATAGGGCCAATGACATCCATGCCCCAGCTGCGAATGGCCAAGGAGAGCTCGTCACATTGAGTTCGTTAGGGGTACCTTGATTAGATCGCCATGAATCGACATCGATGGCATCTTTGCCGCGAAGTGGATGCAATCTGTTTCCATGGTCATCCAAAAGTATCCTGCTCTTAGAATCTTCTTTGCCAAAGTGAAGCCATTCATATGAGGCCCGCACGTGCCTCCGTGTATCTCTTCAACTAAACTGTTTGCCTCTCGAGCATCAACACATCTTAACAAACCGAGATCTGGAGTCCTCCGATAAAGGATTTCTCCGTTTAGGAAGAAATGGTTTGCTAACCTCCTAAGTGTCCTCTTTTGTATACTGGTTATGCCTTCTGGATATTCACCTATCTTGAGATATCTCTTAATGTCGTGGTACCAAGGCTTTCCATCCAACTCTCCATCTATATTGAAACAATATGCCGGCTGATCCGATAAGCTAACCTTGATGGGATCAATGTAGTTCTTATCTGGATGTTGAATCATGGAGGACAGTGTTGTCAGAGCGTCAGCGAACTCGTTTTGAGTTCGTGGGATATGCTTGAATTCTACCTTGCTGAATTTTTTGCATAATTCTTTCACGCAATGCAGGTAAGGAAGTATCTTCCCGTTCTTGGTCGCCCATTCGCCTTGCACCTGATGAATCAATAAGTCCGAATCACCTATAACCAACAGTTCTTGAATGTTCATATCAACGGCCATTCTAAGTCCGAGTACACAAGCTTCATATTCCGCCATATTGTTGGTGCATGAAAATCGGAGTTTTGCCAAAATTGGGTAGTGTTGACCTGATTCTGAAATCAAAACTGCTCCAATACCAACCCCTTTGAAGTTTGCAGCTCCGTCGAAGAACATTCTCCAACCCGGGTACTCTTCTGAGATGTCTTCTCCAACAAACAGTACCTCCTCGTCCAGAAAATAAGTCCGGAGAGGCATGTATTCTTCATCCACGGGGTTTTCCGCAAGATGGTCGGCTAGTGCTTGTCCTTTGATAGCCTTTTGGGTGACATATATGATATCGAACTCACTTAGCAAGATTTGCCACTTTGCTAGCTTTCCAGTGGGCATGGGCTTCAAAGATGTATTTGGCGGGTCCATCCTTGAGATGAGATAAGTGGTATATGCAGACAGATAATGTCTAAACTTTTGTGCAATCCACGTTAAGGCACAACAAGTGCGTTCGACAAAGTATACCGAGCTTCATACGGTGTGAACTTCTTGCTTAAGTAGTATATGGCCTGCTCCTTCTTTCTGTTTCGTCATGTTGTCCCAAAGACGCACCCAAATGCATTTTCTAACACAGACGGATATAACGACAACGGCCTTCCGGGTTACGGAGGCACCAAAGCAGTGGAGTTAGACAAGTATTCTTTGATTCTATCGAAAGCTTCTTTGGCAATCCGATGTCCACTTGGTAGCGGCGTCTTTCTTGATGGCTTGAATATTGGCTCACATATCACTGTTGATTGTGCTATGAACCTGCTGATGTAGTTGAGGCGACCAAGGAAACTCATTACGTCCTTTCGACTCTTTGGAGGAGGCAATTCTTGAATAGCTTTTACCTTCGAGGGGTCCAATTCAATACCCCTTCTACTTACAATGAAACCCAACAGCTTCCCAGCAGGGACACCAAATGCGCACTTTGCGGGATTTAACTTCAGGTTATACCGCCTCAGTCGGTCAAAAAACTTCTCTAAATCTGTCAAGTGATCTGAAGTAGACCTCTATTTCTTTGTGGATCATATCATGAAAAATGGTAGTCATGGCCCTCATGTAGGTGGCACCTGCATTCTTGAGTCCGAACGGCATTACTCGATAACAGTATACCCCCCAAGGTGTAGTGAATGCTGTCTTCTCTGCATCTTCCTCATCCATCAAGATTTGGTGGTAACCAGCAAAGCAATCAACAAATGATTGTAACTCATGCTTTGCACAGTTGTCAATGAGTATGTGAATATTTGGAAGAGGGAAGTCATCCTTGGTGGCCTTGTTGAGATCCCGATAATCCACGCACACTCGTATCTTTCCATCTTTCTTTGGCACAGGTACAATGTTGGCCAACCAAGTCGGGTATCTTGTGACCCGAATGACCTTTGCGTCGAATTGCTTGGACACCTCTTCCTTGACCCTTAAGCTCAAATCAGGCTTGATTTTCCTTGGCTTTTGTTTCACCGGAGGGTAGGATGGATCGATAGGCAATCTATGCGAAACAATATATGTGCTCAACCCTGGCATCTCGTCATAAGACCAAGCAAATACGTCGATATATTATCTCAAAAGATCCGTCAGTTCTTTCCTTTGTGGGGCGTTCAGATGGACGCTGATTCTTGTTTCTCTCACATTTTCTGCATCCCCCAAATTTATTGCCTCAGTTTCTTCTAAATTTGGCTTTGGTTTATTCTCAAAATGTTCCAATTCCTCTGTCAATTCTTCTGGTTGCGAGTCTTCCTCATACTCTTCGAAGTCCTGTTCATCGTTTGGATTTTGTTTGTTTGTTTCATTACATGTCACATATTGCCGACAAATTAGTTTGCATGATGAAAAAAGAAAGGAAAATTATTAAACAAAACAGATTTTAAAATAGCAAAAGCAATGAAGATTTGTCATTTTAAGCCTTCAAAAGGTAGAGGCAAAACACATTAAATGCATAAAATGTGGTTCAGGCCTCAATTTAAATCGCATTTTTCATTAAGTACTAATACAATTTGGATAGGCATGATTGGGAAATAACAGATGGGGTGCTCACTTGATTTTAGTCAACAGGAATCAACTTTTGGGAAAATAAATAAGGCAAAATGAATCTCCTGAAAAATGAAGAAAACCAAATTAGTATAAGGTGAGTAATTATTGATTCAAATAATATACACATAGTGGAAAGCGATGAAAATAACAAACTGATTGTAAGACAATTAAATGCGCATCCTAATATGCATGGGGCCTCCCTTATGCCGGAGGTGGGCCTAAACGCCAGATATGCGGGATTACGACAGATTTGATCCAAGCAGCTAAACTGCAATGCTTTGTCGGAAATGAGACAAAATGAATGTCTATTTTCCAATTTCAGCATGTTATGATTAGTCTTGGATTAGTCTATCCTTATCACGCTACACATAATATGATGATTGGTCGTTGGGTTGTGAGACCCGTAGACATCTTTGGCGGATTTCTTAATTGTGGAGTCGATACCAAGGATCGACCCACCTAAGGTGTATGCATGCATGACTTAAAATAAAGGGTGGTATAGCTCTATCTAATATTTTCTAAGATTTGGCTGACTAGACACAAGGTTCCCGAGCGGACTACTCGAGTGAGAAGGCTACGCGGCCACCAGATGGTCCGGTCACTCCGCGCATACGCCAACTCTCCTAAATTTTGGTAGATTGAAAGAAATTTGCGGGTGCGTAAAACACACCTCGCGTGTAGTGTGTGATAGTGTTAATTTTTCAGAGTGGAAGAAATATGAACGAAATGCCAATTTAAGGAAAGCAGTAAGACAATATAGCAATTAAAGCAGTTTATGCAAAAATCTCATAAATGAAACACATCAAAGCACTAAATCAAATAAAAAAAAGTAAAGCAATAATTAATCCGAACTTGCTATGGTTTAAGAACCTGATGCTCCCCAGCGGAGTCGTCATGCTGTAGCGCCCTATTTTGACCCGGCTCGGGTCAAAGCGGAGCGCGGACGTGTTCAGGGTGATTCCTGGGTAAAAAGGGTTGAGGAGTCGCCACCTAATTATTTTTACGGTGAATTAGGACACCTAAATATTTAAACTAAGTGCTGCAGTGTAAACTCCAATTTTTAGGTCTGCGAAACAAGTGAGATTCTAGGTAAGGGTTCTTTATTATCCTAAAGGGAAAGGGTTAGGCATCCTTTAAGATCCGCTAACTTGCGGTTATCCGGTAAAACTCAGATTAATTATTGCTAGAAAAAATACATGTTTTACAAGTATAAAAAAGGATGTTTGCAAATATGATGCATTTTATATAAGTAAATATGATGCATTTTTATACAAATACGTATTCGGATGACATAAAAGAAAGATACATGTAAAGTTTTTTTAGAAAAAAAACATGCATTTGTGACAATAAATTCTTTATAATGCCAAAGAAGCGAATCTTTCGAAAATCAACAAGTTGCAAAAAATAGTAATAAAAGATAAGCTTATTTTGTACAATTTAATTGAAGCAAATAAAGATGACAAGAGTTGTTTTAAAATCTTGAATAAGCGTGACGAGCCTAAAATAAATAAACTAGCGAAGGATTTCTAAGTTTGCGAGCCTACAAATAAATAAGCTAGCGACGGGTTTCAAATCTTTAACTAACCTATGAATAAATCCTAAGTTTGCCTATTCTAAGCATTTTAATAATTACATAAGTGCGATAAATAATATTACAATACAAAGCGAGATAAAAGCTGAATTTAAAGAAAGAAATAAAATAAATAAACTCCGAGGAATAATTGCCTTTATTTTTACTTTAGTCCCTAAGTATCAAGAACAAGCGGTTAGAAATAATTAAATACAAATAACTTCATATCCGTATTCAAAGCAGTGAATGTTTTGATCGCGGAGAACTCAGAACTTAAATTTTGAAAAGAACATTCCAATCACGTCGTGGCTGCAAACATATGACTAATGTAGTTTATTTTGATTGCCTCGCCTACTAAACGTGTCGGTCTCTCGGGTGAAATAGAAAAGATCACTATAATTACGTCGTGGCTGCGAATATATAACTTGTTGGTTATTTTAGTCACCTCGCCTACTAAACATGTTGATCTCGGATAAAAGGTTTAAGTCTTCATCCTTGCCCAGAAGTTATATTTCCGTCTTTGCAACTGTGTAGGCCTCAAAATCGACGGATATTTTTCATCGGCCAGTGTAGTATCGTGTTCAAATCAGTAAAAAAAATGAAACAAGAATGTGATGGCGATGCAATGGCATGAAAAAGCGAGAAAAACAATTCCGAAAATGACGCGGTGTCTAGTTTAAAGCGATAAAAGCGAAGAGAACAAATATTTGAATCTTTGAAGCAAAGGAACTAAATAGAAAGCAATGTTTGAAAAATGCGAAGTAAAGCGAGAACAAAGAAGCGGAAAATGCGGCCTCGAATTCAATTTAAATCGGCCTTAATGCGATATTAATTAAAAGCAAGAAGCGATTGCCAAGAAGCGAGCGGTGGCGATTTAAAATATCCGACCCGAGTTTACGAAATTCGGAAATTCAAATCGGTCGCCTGACCCGGTCGATGATTCATACCCAAATCGATTTCGATGCAGTTTGATAACCAACAACAAGAATATGAAATGCAAGAATTCAAAATGTTGCCAAATCGGTCGACTGACCGGTCAAGGATCTGATGACCGGATCAGCGATCCAAACTTGAAATCAGATTTCAACACCAATTTCAGATAACCAAGAACAAGAATATGTAATGCAAGAATTCTGAAAATATTACCCAACCGGGTCGACCCGACCCGGATCAGTGACCCGACCCGGATCAATGTTTCAACCCGGAATCAAATAAATTCAACAATTTCAGATAACCAATGATAACAACAGCAACAATGCAAGAAATTTGGAAATTCAAATCGGGTCGACCCGACCCGAAAATCAGTGATCCAAATCAAATCTTAACACCAAAGTCAGATAACCAACATACATAAAATATGAAATGCAAGAATTCTGAAAATGTTACCCGAACCAGGTCGACCCGACCCCAAATCAGTGAAAAAAAATCAGAGAATCAAAGGGGATGACAAACCTTTTCGGACTTGATTCTTGAACAACAAAGAAGCCAAAATGCTTTAAACTCAAGAACACAACAAAGTATTTTATGTATATTCCGAAAATCCTTCCAAAATCTCTTTTTCTTCTCCGAAAATCCTCCCCAAAATGAAGAACAATCATGGGGTATTTATAGGTGGATTCCCAAGAATCGAGTTTGGAATTCGAATTAAAGCGTAAAGAAAAATCCGATTTGAGGGCATGGGTCGCGGGTTTTAGGGGTGTCGCCAGAATAGAGGGGTTGGTGAAGCGCGAGAGGGTTGGTGGGGGCGGGGGGGAGGTGACCGGCGTCGTGGGGTCGCCGGTGTGGGGGTGTGGGGTCGGCGGCTTTGGTAAGGGAGAGTGATAGGGTTTGTTTGGTTTTTTGATTTTCCTGTTTTTTGTTGGGTTTGGGGTTTAAAAATGGGGAATGGGAATTGGTTTGGGTCGGTTCGGGTTTGGGGGCCCGGGTGGGCTTTGGTGGATTGTGGGAATTGGGCTTGGGAAAGGGAGAATGATGTGGTGGGGTGGTCAGGTTGGGCGCGATTGGGATTTAATTGGGGAGTTTGGGCTTGTTTTGTGGGGTATTGATTTATTTTGGGATTGGGCTAATTAAAATAAAGGGAATGGGCTTGGGAGTTTTTTTGTTTGGGTAGAATTGTTTTGGGTTGGAAAAAATGAAAAATGTTATGGATTTAAAAATATAAAAGAGGGGTTTAATATTAAAAAAATATGTATTTATATATATATATGTATATATATTTTTTGTTTTGTAAAAGATGTGAATTATTTAAAAATAACGTAACGATGTGAAAAAATAAAAATATAATATTTGCGAAATGTTTAATGCTTAATAAAAGGAAATGCGATGCAATTTTGCGAGAATAAAATAACATAGAATTTCGGATAACTTATGATTATTATAAAAATGCAAATGATATAAAATATGCGAATAATAATAATAATATGAAGATACACACATATATGCCTGTATTTTAAAATTATTTTAAAAGTGTCAAAAATATTAAAAATTACGAATAAAATCATAAAAGATGGGACAAAATTGGGTGTCAACATTCACTAATAACCATATATCCTCACCTCAAATATTTAGTATTTAAGTAAGAGTATATCCTAATCTAGGTAACAAATATACTACAATGTACACACAATATACTTTCCTTAATACACTGTTTTTGTCCACTGTTTTGCTGCCCTAAATTCGTCCATGGGCTGGACGTGTTGGGCCACTGCCGAGAGGCCCAACTGCTGCTTGTTGATTCACTGATATACATGTGATATACACTGCTGTATATTCAGTGTATATCACATGTATATTGCTCTGTTTAACACACCCCCGTAGTCATAGCGAGCGGTTTTCGAACGCTGAGACTGTCCCTAAAATCTTCAAAGAGAACCGCTGGTAGACCCTTTGTAAAGACGTCTGCAATTTGATAACGAGACGGGACATGGCATACGCGAACTTGACCCTTTGCAACCTTTTCACGGACAAAGTGAATGTCCATTTCGATATGCTTGGTGCGTTGGTGTTGAACGGGGTTACCTGAAAGGTAGATGGCACTAATGTTATCGCAATATACCAAGGTTGTCTTCTGAATGGGACAATGAAGCTCCAAAAGAAAATTACGTCGCCAACATAATTCGGAGACCACATTCGCTACCCCTCGATATTCTGCCTCGGCACTTGAGCGTGATAGAGTTGCCTGACGTTTCGCTGACCAGGAGACCAATTTGTTGCCAAGGAACATACAGTAGCCAGAAGTCGACCGTCTGGTGTCGGGACAACCACCCCAATCAGCATCCGTGTAGGAGACAAGTGTGGATGTAGATGACGGATACAAGTGCAACCCATAGTCTAGTGTCCCCTGAATATACCGAATGATGCGTTTGATTGCATTCACGTGCTCAACTCTGGGATCATGCATGAATAAACACACCTGCTGAACCGCATATGTAATATCCGGTCTGGTAAAGGTAAGATACTGGAGGGCCCCTGCAAGACTGCAATAACGGGTCGAGTCCTCGTATGGTGCACCTGCTGCAGCACTTAGCTTTGGGTTTGCATCAACTGGCGTGGAAGTGGACTTACATGATGACATCCCCACCCTCTCGATGATCTCCGCATCATACTTCCGTTGAGACAGAAACAACCCACCTGAATGACGATTGACGGCAATCCTCAAAAAATAACTCAAAGGTCCTAAGTCTTTCATAGCAAACTCAGAACTAAGCATGGTCATGATAGAATGGCGCAAGGCATCGGAATAGGCGGTCAAGATGATATCATCCACATACAACAGAATGTAGGCCAAAGAAGAACCACGGCGGTAGATGAACAATGAATTATCTGACCTGCTGTGAGTGAACCCAATAGTCGAAACAAAGTCAACAAATCGTGTATACCAGGCCCGTGGAGACTGCTTAAGCCCATATAATGATTTCTTCAACAAACATACATGATGAGGGCGGTTGGGATCCTGAAACCCAACGGCTGATGCATATAGACTGTTTCCTTGAGATCACCATGTAGAAAAGCATTCTTGACATCCAACTGATGAATTGGCCAAGTCTTTGAAAGAGCTTGGGTTAAGCACAGTGCGAATGGTAGCCGGTTTGACCACCAGACTAAACGTCTCACCACAATCAATTCCAACCTGATGAGTCTTACCATCACCAACAAGTTGCGCCTTATGTCGAGCAAAGGACCCATCTGAATTTTTCTTATGAGCAAAAATCCACATAGACCTGATAACATTAATACCATATGGACGGGGCACCAACTCCCATGTCTTATTATCAATAAGAGCATTATATTCATCAGTCATAGCAATTTTCTAGTTAGGGTCATTTAAAGCGGACACAGGATTGCGGGGCAAGGGGGATTTAGAGACATTTGAATGTAAATTAAAATGTCTTTTAGGTGTAAAAATACTCCGATGACTACGAGTGACCGGTCTATGACTCGAGGAAGAATTGAGGGAATTTTGGGAATTTTCTGGGCTCGGGACGGGTGGCGTGAGACCCATCTTGGACTCGGCCACGGACGAGTTCGAGTGGTGGAAACTGTTCCGATGGCTGGAGTTCTTTGGGCGTAGAGTCTTGTGGGTCCAGTGAGCGATGGGCCATTGGAGGATTCTGGATGCGGGAGAAGTCCGAAAAATTTCGAATAATATACGGGGATATTTGGTCATCCAAAAAATTATACGACTTAGGCTCGGGAGTATGAACTTTCGTAAAAGGGAATCGGGTTTCATCAAAAATGACATGACGATTAATTATGATTTTCTTGGAGGATAAATCAAAACACTTATAACCACGATGATTCGATGGATAACCCAAAAATACACACGGGGTAGACCGAGCCTGAAGTTTGTTAATTGTGGTGGATGGGAATAACGGATAACACAAGCACCCAAAAATCCGAAGATGAGAATAAGAAGGGTTCTTATTATATAGGATTTTGAGGGGGGAAAACTATGTCAGACCTTTAGACGGAATTATGTTAAGAAGATATGTGGCCATTTGTAGAGCATGATGCCAAAAATATGGAGGTATGGAGGCATGAATTAAGAGAGTTCGGACAATGTTATTTATGGAACGAATTTTGCGTTCGGCTTTCCCATTTTGTGAAGATGTATGAGGACACGAAAACCTAAAATTTATCCCATTATTAGCACAAAACTCTCGAAACTCCCTATTGTCATACTCTTTCCCATTATCACATTGAATATTTTTTATTTCTCTTTCGAATTGAGTACGAATGAACGCTCTAAATTTGATGAAGACGGAAAACACTTGTGATTTATTCGCAATTGGAAACGTCCACAAAAATCTTGAATAATCATCTAAAAAGAGAACATAATATCGATGACCCAATGAACTAAGAACCGGAGATGTCCATAAGTCGCTATGAATAATATCAAAGGGCATAGAAGTATGAGAATTGGAGTCTACAAATGACAACTTAACAATTTTTTCTTATGAACAAGACTGACAAATTGGAGTACGACTCGTACCCTTACAAGAAATAAAGCTATTTTTATCTAAAACTGATAAAATAGAAGATCCCGGATGACCCAGACGAGCATGCCACATGGAAGGAGAGATGGCTGCAAAAGCTGACGGTAAGGCTGGACTCGATGGACTGAAACCGGGCATGATAGGATACAGATCCCCCCTACTATCACACCTCATGAGATGGCTCCCCGTCTTGAAATCCTTCACAGAGAAACCGAAAGGATCAAATTCAACAGACACAGAATTGTCATTTGTAAACTTTCGGACAGACACTAAATTTTTAATCAATTTAGGAGCATGTAAAGTATTTTTCAAGAGGAGGGGTGGATTGAGGGGAGACAACGTTTTCTGACCATACCCTAGAATTGGAATAGAACTGCCATTACCAACAATTATCCCCGAGGGGTGCTCAAATTGGAATAAGATGAGAGAGTACCTGATTCGGAAGTCATGTGAGTAGTGGCCCCGGTGTCCATGTATCAATTTGGGTCTGGTTGAGTCAATCCCAACGTGTGCATCGCGACCTCGATATCGGTCTGAGTGGGGCCTGCTGCATGATGGGCTTGAGGAGGTCGGGGCCCAAGTACTCCTGGCCGTGCTGAAATTGGGCCGTAACTGCTGGTGTTGCCGATCTTTGGGCCATCGCCAGCCGGCCGCCAATGCCGTATTGGGCTGATCGCCGCCCCACCGCCGGAATTCATTGTCGGGTTGTATGGGTCAGCCGCCCACGGCCCATCGCCATCGCTCCATCGCCATGGGCCCCACTGCTGGGCCCATGGGGGTGGTGGGCCACTGTTCATTGGATGGGACCCACCGCCTGCTTGCTGACCACCAGAACTGCCGCGTTTACCCCCGCGATTTTTGTTATTATTCTTGCGATTATTCTTGCCGCCACTATTATTATGGTTTTGACCCGAATTATTAACAAAACCTGAAGGATTAGGAGAGGACGCCATCATGACAACTGGGCTCGCTCCGGTAGCCGCCTTTTTAGCCAAACCGGCTTCTTCCAACGTAAGCATGGAGCGGGCTTGATGGAAGTCGGGAAGAGGGTTGCTTTGGCGAAGGAGAGTTCCAACACCATTATATGCCTCCGAAAGACCGGCAACCAACTGTAGAACTAGACGATTATTCGCATCGTGCGCCAACATTACCGAAGTTGATCTCGCCAACTCCTTTAGTTTCTTGCAATATGCAAAACGTTGGAAATTCGCCCATTCGAACGAGAGAGAATTCTGCCGAGTGTGACGATACAGAATGTTGGTCGCCTTGGAATATGTCACGCAATCTATTCCATGCAGCCATAGCCGTGGTATCTGGCTCAATAATCGTCTGTAGAAGGTCCACCGAAATAGTGGCGTATATCCACCGAAGAACGGTAGCATCAAGTGTAATCCATAACTCAGGATCCTCCACAGGAAGGGGTCTAGCGGGAGGAATGATATGGTGAAGAACTTGATAAGATATAGCGTGAATTTTAAACAACTCCGCCCACGTTGCATATTGCACGTTTTCCATTTCAAGGACAATAGGGACACTTAGCTTGATATTGGAAACCGTGAGGGCAGGGTGAAAATTGTTCTTAGACATATTGATAAGAACAAAGGAGGGGAAATTTAAGAGAGGTTTTTGAGAGCGGAAGACGAATTTTGGAAGAGAAACCCGAGGGGGGGAGGGGGGTGTCTCGGCCGAGGGGGTCCAAAAAATTTTGGGAGAGAATTTTTTTTGTAAAACCTAGTCTTTTGATACCATGAAATAAATAATCCCCTTGATTATTTTCATTGATTGAATAGATATATATACAAGTTACAAAATAGGAGAATCATATTCCTATTCTATTTCTAAAACCTTATTCTACTATAATTCTAACTATACAATTATGGTATGTGTATATCCTAAATATGGTAAGAGTATATCCTAATCTAGGTAACAAATATACTATAATATACACACAATATACTTTCCTTAATACACTGTTTTTGTCCACTGTTTTGCTGCCCTAAATTTGTCCATAAATTTGGGCGTGTTGGGCCACTACCGAGAGGCCCAAGCTGCTCTTTATCTTCTTTGCTTGTTGATTCACTGATATACATGTGATATACACTGCTGTATATTCAGTGTATATCACATGTATATTGCTCTGTTTAACACAAGTGTAACCCAAGCTGATTGGATGTATGTTATTCTTACAAATTTAATACAGTACGCTTTTTAAGTACAATGCTGCGTAGTTCATGTCATATCATTTGAAAGATAGATTATTATTGTTGTTCATTTATGCAATCTTTACAATATGAAATTCGATATGCTTGATTGTCTTAAAGTTCGTCTCCATCAGTGTATGCTTGGTTGTCTCTGAAATTTAGTTTTGGATTACTTTCTAGCTGGAGATTGCTGTTCCATGGAAAATTTTGAATACTGTTGTATCCCTTGCAGTTTAGCTTTATATGCTTAAATAATCATGATATTATCCCAGTGGAGTTGGTTCCCTCCAGATGGTGTATCTGTTATGTTTTAGTTTTGTGTCTGATGAAATGCTTTACAGAGGTTTCCTCTTGCTACTCTTAGCTAACTTGACTTGATATCTCAGAGGATAAGAGTTAGAACACGGCCAATAGGCTGGCTTAAGTTGTTTAGGATAACTAACTCTTAGTAAATTTCAACTGCCTCCACCCCCGTGCTTTTATTTTTTATAATTAACTTCGACTGCCTTCCTTCTGTGATCTCATACAAGTTTTAATTGTATATTACAAATTCTCATTCTTATATTTTGCTTTCAAACGAGATGCTATCTCTTGCTACAAGTGTTCATTCTTTGACTAACCTGGTGCATCAGATGGATTTCGTATGCACGGGAGTATCACAAGATCTATAGGTCACTGATTAGTTAGTCATTATTCACAATTCTTTAGTTCAGGTGCAAGGTTCACTAATAACCAATAATACTCTCCTCAAATATTCAGTATTTAAGTAAGGTGGGGCGTATACACTTCCACATTCGTACAGAGACCATAGTACAATTGAGGTTTTTATGCTAATAATACTAAGAGAAGATATAGAGTTGATAAATAATCGAAGATCAAATAGTGTAAGTGGTAAAATCGTGGTATACAACTGATGCATTCACATATAATTGACAATGAGTCCAATTTTGTAGGCTTAGTATGCAATATCTGTGCTATGAAAGCAGAAGAAAGTAAGACAAACTATCTACAAAGAGAAGGAAAATTATACATTGGGAGCTTGGTAGTGAAGATTCGTGAGAAAAATCTGAAAGAGCAGAGGCAGTCCTTGCTCGAGCCATTCTATTTTCCGCCTTTTTGTTTTGTATAACTGAAAGAAAGAATCATAGGGTCTTAATGTTTATTCGTAAGACAAACCTTGTTATAATTGGTTAATTGATCTGCCTCTACACTCCTCTTTGTGTTACCTTAACAGTCTATGTGTGTAATGAATTCTATGTCGCCTTTTGATGGTATTATCTGCACAAAGTTCTTGGGACAAGCTCTATCTCAGATAGCAATAGGAAATGCAAGTGTGAGATTTATATAACAATAGGAAATACAAGTGTGAGATTTTTACTGCCTCTAGAGGCAAACATTTAGACAGTTTACTTTCATCTCTCTATTTCAAGTGTGAGATTTGCTCATCCATTTTTTGTTAGAATCAGGTCCTAAATAGTATTGATATTAATACTCTTTGCAGAAAAAGTGTATATGGAGCCCTGCGAGATCATTTCATTAAAGCAATTTTACAAAGAAGGCACGTGCTCCGTTGTCAGACATGTTTTCTGACGCTTGAAAAGAGGGTCTAAATCCTGACTGGCTCGGGGCAGATTACGGTAAGCAGATTAATATATACGAGAGCTTGAGGAGATACGACGGGAGCTTCGGGAGATTGCTAGGAAATACGAGGAGGAACACAGTAATATGATGGAGGAGGAGCGAAGTAAGACGACGCTTGAGTCAGACGTCAAAGAACTCAGGGCTCAAGTGAATACCTTAGTTAAGTTGCCCTGTTCTCCTCCCCGACATCCGCTCATGAGGATGGAGAGGATGAGGAGGACGGAGAGGATGGAATGGAGTATTAGGTGTTAATTGTTATTTTAGTTGTGGATTATGTTATTTTGGAGAGTTGTGAAGTCTAGTGGGATTCTTTTAAGATTTATTTGCATAATGCTGAAGTTGGTTGGATGCATATGATGTTTGGTGGCTTAATGTTTGAATTGTTTCGGGGTATTTTTATTATTGTTTCGATGGCTATTATTGGTTGTGTCATTGTTTCTATTGAAGAAGCTATTGAAATCTTTCTGTTTGGCAGGTGGTACAGTAAACAATAATCACTGCACGTCAAAATAATACTAGAAATATCGAGGGATTTACCGATAGAGTCCCTCATTATCGATAACTTCGTAAATACGATAATGAATCTTAGAAAGCTCTGCTGAGTATTCACCATTGAGTCACAGGGATGAAGTTTTTAATGTTGTTGATTGTAAGTGCAGGATGTAATTTGGTTTTGTCAGCCATGGAAGAGGAAATTTAGGAGGAAGAGTGGTCGGAAAAACTAGGGTTCCGTCGTGGGGAAAAGGGGGCGGCCGAAAAATGAAGTCGGCGGCTAGGGTTTCGACGTAGGAAGGGTGGCGGTCGAGAAAAGAGGTCGGCAGCTAGGGTGAGATATTTAGGGTTAGGCTTCTGATACCATGAATAAATATGTTGCTTGATTTTATTCATCAATAATGTACACTATATATATATATATATAGTAGTACAAGAATAACTAAACTAGGTAACTAATCAACCTAATTACAATAGGAAATACAATTCTACCTAAAAAAAAGAGATATACTATTAATGAAAGAATATTCGAAAAATATTCTATTACACAGCTAGTGAGAGGAGGTTAGGAGGAAGTGGGGAGAGAGGAAAAAATTTTATATACTAAAATCTAAGTCATACATAAACTTTGTTTATATATTAGAGGATTGTTTTTATGTCACGTGATGATTACAATCATATGACAACCAACTATTCGTGTGAACTCATATTTCTAATATGTAATTCTAATAGCTTTTTTTTTTTTTGTGATTTAATCTACTTACAAAATTAAATATTGTGAGGACATACCTAAAATAAAAAAAAATCTTCCATCTCAATTTAATACGTTTGTATACGATAGCATAATCCTAATTGCATATATTTCATAAACGTATAGGTTGATTTTAGGTTCCGAAGATAGAGATTTGCAATATGAAATTTGGGCGATATGACAGCAATCTTTGATGTTGTAGCTTTAATTTAGACGGCTTTTCATGTGTCGATGTTGGTCAATGTACTTTTTTCTTTCATTTGGTTAGATTTAAACATCTCACTTTTGTTAAGATCTACAACATCTCTATTTGTTACTCCCTCCGGTTCATAATAAATGTCCGCTTAACTTTTTTATTTTAGTTTAAAATAAGTATTCACTTACATAATCAAGAAAGAATAAATTTTTTTCTTACAATTTTACTCCTATTTAGATAAGTGAGTTTTTATATAATCAAGAAACTATATTAATTAGGCAGTATTTAATTTGTGTTAGCGTCTCCGTCCGTTAGCCATTGAAACGCGTGATTTGAGTTTCCAAAATTCTTCATGTTTTAGAATTACACTAAAATCATTTATCATATGGTTTTCACAAACCGCTTTAAGAATTAAGCAAGAGTCTACCTCTACCCGAAAGCGAGACATGTGTGCTCGTAGCGCGAGATAACTCTGTAATGAAAACTATTTTTATGATTGAAGGCCACTTAAACGTGCCAGAAGTAATTTCGTCATATAAAAGTTATTTCCAAAGGAATGCTTATTCCAGTAAGTGACGTTTTCAGGAATTGAGCAAGTGCAGCATAGTAATTTCGATTATTAAGCCAAGAGTCCTGGACTAGGGGGCAAAACGTACGTGGTAGGTGTAAAACAGTAGCGTCCTAAAAAAAAGTTTAAGCCTTTAAGTAGTAGGACAAGACAGCTTAATCATAAACTCGTAATTGAATGATTAACAAAGCCCGTCCATAAAAGGATCGGACTTGTGCTAATCAAGCATATACCCAATCGGATTGGGATTTGCTATTTTCCATAGGAAAAATTCCATTAAGTTTAATTTCGGAATTAAACTTCTACACAATTAGTAATTGTAATCCATAATCAAATAGGAAAAGGTTTATAGGTGATGATTATATAAAGGGCTCCATAGCAAGCATTATGAGTACTACACCAAACCAAAAGTAAAATTTCTGAAGTAATACTCGTTACCAGGCACAAACTTGAAATAACACTTTGAATATGGCACCTGAGTTTCAGAAGAACACCACATACGTGTCAACGGAGCTCGAAAGTGGAGACGTTCAAGAAAACTTCGATGATGATGGACGCGAAAAAAGAACAGGGACTTTGTTGACTGCGAGTGCACATATTATTACTGCCGTGATTGGTTCTGGAGTGCTGTCTCTAGCATGGGCAATAGCTCAATTAGGATGGGTGGCTGGTCCTGCTGTCCTCTTTGCTTTTTCTTTCATCACATATTTCACTTCTACACTTCTTGCCGACTGTTACCGTTCTCCGGGCCCCGTTTCCGGCGAGAGAAACTATACTTACATGGACGTCGTCCGCTCTCACTTAGGAGGCGTGAAGGTGACACTGTGTGGAATTGCACAATATGCTAACCTTGTCGGAGTTACCGTTGGATACACAATAACAGCATCTATTAGCATGGTGGCTGTACAGAAGTCAAATTGTTTTCACAAAAATGGCCACGAAGCTAGTTGCTCAATTGAGAGCTACCCATATATGATCATATTTGCAGTGATTCAAGTCATTCTTAGCCAAATACCAAACTTCCACAAGCTGTCATGGCTATCAATTCTTGCTGCTGTTATGTCTTTGCTTACTCTTCTATTGGTCTTGGACTCTCCATAGCCAAAGTTGCAGGTGTGGGGCACCATGTAAAGACAAGCATAACAGGGGTGGTAGTTGGGGTGGATGTATCTGAATCAGAGAAAGTATGGAAAAGCTTCCAAGCCATTGGAGATATTGCGTTTGCCTATGCTTATTCCACCGTTCTCATTGAAATACAGGACACACTTAGATCATCGCCTCCAGAAAACAAGGTAATGAAGAGAGCATCACTAGCTGGAGTTTCCACCACAACCTTGTTCTATATACTATGTGGCACCATTGGCTATGCAGCCTTTGGAAATAAAGCTCCAGGAAATTTCCTCACTGGTTTTGGTTTCTATGAACCCTTTTGGCTAATTGACTTGGCCAACATCTGCATCGCCATCCACCTTATCGGAGCTTACCAGGTTTTCTGCCAACCTTTATACGGGTTTGTGGAGGCTCGATGCAGCCAGCGATGGCCAGACAGCAAATTCATCAACTCCGAACACGTTGTGCAAGTTCCATGCTGTGGCGCTAAATACAGCGTCAACTTGTTCAGGTTGGTGTGGAGAACAGCATATGTTGTAGTGACAGCCGTGATTGCCATGATATTCCCCTTCTTCAATGACTTCTTGGGTTTGATCGGGGCAGCATCCTTCTATCCATTAACCGTCTACTTCCCGATAGAAATGCACATTGCCCAGAGAAAGATACCAAAGTATTCTTTCACATGGGTATGGCTGAAAATACTGAGCTGGACTTGCTTGATCGTATCACTTGTTGCAGCTGCTGGATCTATCAAGGGTCTTGCCACTGATGTCAAGCATTACAAGCCTTTCTCAACTCAACAATAACTTCTCCCCAACTGTTCAAATCAAATATGTAATGTTTTCGATAACAAGTGTAACCCAAGCTGATTGGATGCATGTTATTCTTACAAATTTAATACAGTACGCTTTTTAAGTACAATGCTGCGTAATTCATGTCATATCATTTGAAAGATAGATTATTATTGTGGTTCATTTATGCAATCTTTACAATATGAAATTCGATATGCTTGGTTGTCTTAAAGTTCGTCTCCATCAGTGTATGTTTGGTTGTCTCTGAAATTTAGTTTTGGATTACTTTCTAGTCGAGATTGTTGTTCCATGGAAAATTTTGAATACGTTGTATCCCTTGCGCTTTAGCTTTATATGCTTAAATAATCATGATATTATCCCAGTGGAGTTGGTTCCCCCCAGATGGTGTATCTGTTATGTTTTAGTTTTGTGTCTGATGAAATGCTTTACAGAGGTTTCCTCTTGCTACTCTTAGCTAACTTGACTTGATATCTCAGAGGATAAGAGTTAGAACACGGCCAATAGGTGGCTTAAGTTGTTTAGGATAACTAACTCTTAGTAAATTTCAACTGCCTCCACCCCCGTGCTTTTATTTTTGATAATTAACTTCGACTGCCTTCCTTCTGTGATCTCATACAAGTTTTAATTGTATATTACAAATTCTCATGCTTATATTTTGCTTTCAAACTAGATGCTATCTCTTGCTACAAGTGTTCATTCGGAGACCACATTCGCTACCCCTCGATATTCTGCCTCGGCACTTGAGCCTGGTAGAGTTGCCTGACGTTTACGACCAGAGACCAATTTGTTGCCAAGGAACATACAAAGAGCTGTAAGTCGACCGTCTGGTGTCGGGACAACCACCCCAATCAGCATCCGTGTAGGAGACAAGTGTGGATGTAGATGACGGATACAAGTGCAACCCATAGTCTAGTGTCCCCTGAATATACCGAATGATGCGTTTGATTGCATTCACGTGCTCAACTCTGGGATCATGCATGAATAAACACACTTGCTGAACCGCATATGTAATATCCGGTCTGGTAAATGTAAGATACTGGAGGGCCCCTGCAAGACTGCAATAGCGGGTCGGGTCCTCGTATGGTGCACCTGCTGCAGCACTTAGCTTTGGGTTTGCATCAACTGGCGTGGAAGTGGACTTACAGGATGACATCCCCGCCCTCTCGATGATCTCCGCATCATACTTCCGTTGAGACAGAAACAACCCACCTGAATGACGCTTGACGGCAATCCCCAAAAAATAACTCAAAGGTCCTAAGTCTTTCATAGCAAACTCAGAACTAAGCATGGTCATAATAGAATGGCGCAAGGCATCGGAATAGGCGGTCAAGATGATATCATCCACATACAACAGAATGTAGGCCAAAGAAGAACCGCGGCGGTAGATGGATAATGAATTATCTGACCTGCTGTGAGTGAACCCAATAGTCGAAACAAAGTCAGCAAATCGTGTATACCAGGCCCGTGGAGACTGCTTAAGCCCATATAATGATTTCTTCAACAAACAGACATGATGAGGGCAGTTGGGATCCCTGAAACCCAACGGCTGATGCATATAGACTGTTTTCTTGAGATCACCATGTAGAAAAGCATTCTTGACATCCAACTGATGAATTGGCCAAGTCTTTGAAAGAGCCTGGGTTAAGCACAGTGCGAATGGTAGCCGGTTTGACCACCAGACTAAACGTCTCACCACAATCAATTCCAACCTGCTGAGTCTTACCATCACCAACAAGTCGCGCCTTATGTCGAGCAAAGGACCCATCTGAATTTTCCTTATGAGCAAAAATCCACATAGACCTGATAACATTAATATCATATGGACGGGGCACCAACTCCCACGTCTTATTATCAATAAGAGCATTATATTCATCAGTCATAGCAATTTTCTAATTAGGGTCATTTAAAGCGGACACAGGATTGCGGGGCAAGGGGGATTTAGAGACATTTGAATGTAAATTAAAATGTCTTTTAGGTGTAAAAATACCCCGCTGACTACGAGTGACCGGTCTATGACTCGAGGAAGAATTGAGAGAATTTTGGGAATTTTCTGGGCTCGGGACGGACTGGCCAGCAGGCCCATACTGGACTCGGCTTCTGGACCAGTTCCAGAATTGGGCTGGAACTGTTCCAGTGGCTGGAGTTGCTGGACGTGGAGGTACTGTGGGTCCAGCGGGCAGTGGGCCCGCTGGAGGATTCTGGGTGCGGGAGAAGTCCGAAAAATTTCGAATAATATACGGGGATATTTGGTCATCCAAAAAATTATACGACTTAGGCTCGGGAGTATGAACTTTCGTAAAAGGGAATTGGGTTTCATCAAAAATGACATGACGATTAATTATGATTTTCTTGGAGGATAAATCAAAACACTTATAACCACGATGATTCGATGGATAACCCAAAAATACACACGGGGTAGACCGAGCCTGAAGTTTGTTAATTGCGGTGGATGAGAATAACGGATAACACAAGCACCCAAAAATCCGAAGATGAGAATAAGAAGGGTTCTTATTATATAGGATTTTGAGGGGGGAAAACTATGTCAGACCTTTAGACGGAATTATGTTAAGAAGATATGTGGCCATTTGTAGAGCATGATGCCAAAAATATGGAGGTATTGAGGCATGAATTAAGAGAGTTCGGACAATGTTATTTATGGAACGAATTTTATGCCTCGGCTTTCCCATTTTGTGAAGATGTATGAGGACACGAAAACCTAAAATTTATCCCATTATTAGCACAAAACTCTCGAAACTCCCTATTGTCATACTCTTTCCCATTATCACATTGAATATTTTTTATTTCTCTTTCGAATTGAGTACGAATGAACGCTCTAAATTTGATGAAGACGAAAAACACTTGTGATTTATTCGCAATTGGAAACGTCCACAAAAAGCTAAAATAATCATCTAAAAAGAGAACATAATATCGATGACCCAATGAACTAAGAACCGGAGATGTCCATAAGTCGCTATGAATAATATCAAAGGGCATAGAAGTATGAGAATTGGACTCTACAAATGGCAACTTAACAATTTTTTCTAATGAAAAAGACTGACAAATTGGAGTACGACTCGTACCCTTACAAGAAATAAAGCTATTTTCATCTAAAACTGATAAAATAGAAGATCCCGGATGACCCAGACGAGCATGCCACATGGAAGGAGAGATGGTCGCAAAGCCGACGGTAAAAAGGCCGACTCGATGGATCAAACCGGGCATGATAGGATACAGATCCCCTACTATCACACCTCATGAGATGACTCCCGCCTTGAAATCCTTCACAGAGAAACCGAAAGGATCAAATTCAATGCATACGTAATTGTCATTTGTAAACTTTCTGATGCACACTAAATTTTTAATCAATTTAGGAGCATGTAAAGTATTTTTCAAGAGGAGGGTGGATTGAGGGAGACAACGTTTTCGACCATACCCTAGAATTGGAATAGAACCGCCATTACCAACAATTATCCCCGAGGTGCTCAAATTGGAATAAGATGAGAGAGTACCGATTCGAAGTCATGTGAGTAGTGGCCCCGGTGTCCATGTATCAATTTGGGTGCCGTTGAGTCAATCCCAACGTGTGCATCGCGACCTCGATATCGGCCTGAGTGGGCTCGCCGCATGATGGGCTTGCGAGGTCGGGCCCAAGTACTCTGGCCGTCTTTGAAATTGGGCCGCAATCGCTGGTGTTGCCGATCTTTGGGCCATCGCCGATGGGCCGCCAATCTTGGGTATTGGGCCTGGACTATTGGCTTGACCACCGGCCGAATTCACCGCCGGGTTGTATGGGTCGCCCACGGCCCATCGCCATCGCTTCCATCGCCATGGGCCCCACCGCTGGGCCCATGGGGTGGTGGGCCATCGCTCATTGGATGGGACCCACCGCCGCTGTCGACCACCGTAACCGCCAGATTTGCCCCCGCGGTTTTGTTATTATTCTTGCGATTATTCTTGCCGCCACCATTATTATGGTTTTGGCCCCAATTATTAACAAAACCTAAAGGATTAGGAGAGGAGGCCATCAAGACAACTGGGCTCGCTCAGAGCGCTTTAGCCAAACCGGCTTCTTCCAACGTAAGCATGGAGCGGGCTTGATGGAAGTCGGGAAGAGGGTTGCTTTGGCGAAGGAGAGTTCCAACACCATTATATGCCTCCGAAAGACCGGCAACCAACTGTAGAACTAGACGATTATTCGTTACTGGTGCGCCAACATTACGGAGTTGATCTGCCAACTCTTTTAGTTTCTTGCAATATGCAGAAACGTTCGGAAATTCGTCCATTCGAATGAGAGAGAAATCCTGCTCGAGTGTGACGATACGGGAATGTTGGCTGTCTTGGAATATGTCACGCAATCTATTCCATGCAGCCATAGCCGTGGTATCTGGCTCAATAATCGTCTGTAGAAGGTCCACCAAAATAGTGGCGTATATCCACCGAAGAACGGTACCATCAACTGTAATCCATAACTCAGGATCCTCCACAGGAAGGGGTCTAGCGGGAGGAATGATATGGTGAAGAACTTGATAAGATATAGCGTGAATTTTAAACAACTCCGCCCACGTTGCATATTGCACGTTTTCCATTTCAAGGACAATAGGGACACTTAGCTTGATATTGGAAACCGTGAGGGCAGGGTGAAAATTGTTCTTAGACATATTGATAAGAACAAAGAAGGAGGGGAAATTTAAGAGAGGTTTTTGAGAGCGGAAGACGAATTTTGGAAGAGAAACCCGAGGGGGGGAGGGGGGGTGTCTCGGCCGAGGGGGTCCAAAAAATTTTGGGAGAGAAATTTTTTTGTAAAACCTAGTCTTTTGATTCCATGAAATAAATAATCCCCTTGATTATTTTCATTGATTGAATAGATATATATACAAGTTACAAAATAGGAGAATCCTATTCCTATTCTATTTCTAAAACCTTATTCTACTATAATTCTAACTATACAATTATGGTATGTGTATATCCTAAATATGGTAAGAGTATATCCTAATCTAGGTAACAAATATACTACAATATACACACAATATACTTTCCTTAATACACTGTTTTTGTCCACTGTTTTGCTGCCCTAAATTTGTCCATAGGCTGGACGTGTTGGGCCACTGCCGAGAGGCCCAACTGCTGCCTGCTGTACTGCTGCTTGTTGATTCACTGATATACATGTGATATACACTGCTGTATATTCAGTGTATATCACATGTATATTGCTCTGTTTAACACAAGTGTAACCCAAGCTGATTGGATGCATGTTATTCTTACAAATTTAATACAGTACGCTTTTTAAGTACAATGCTGCGTAGTTCATGTCATATCATTTGAAAGATAGATTATTATTGTTGTTCATTTATGCAATCTTTACAATATGAAATTCGATATGCTTGGTTGTCTTAAAGTTCGTCTCCATCAGTGTATGCTTGGTTGTCTCTGAAATTTAGTTTTGGATTACTTTCTAGCTGGAGATTGCTGTTCCATGGAAAATTTTGAATACTGTTGTATCCCTTGCAGTTTAGCTTTATATGCTTAAATAATCATGATATTATCCCAGTGGAGTTGGTTCCCCCCAGATGGTGTATCTGTTATGTTTTAGTTTTGTGTCTGATGAAATGCTTTACAGAGGTTTCCTCTTGCTACTCTTAGCTAACTTGACTTGATATCTCAGAGGATAAGAGTTAGAACACGGCCAATAGGCTGGCTTAAGTTGTTTAGGATAACTAACTCTTAGTAAATTTCAACTGCCTCCACCCCCGTGCTTTTATTTTTTATAATTAACTTCGACTGCCTTCCTTCTGTGATCTCATACAAGTTTTAATTGTATCTTACAAATTCTCATGCTTATATTTTGCTTTCAAACGAGATGCTATCTCTTGCTACAAGTGTTCATTCTTTGACTAACCTGGTGCATCAGATGGATTTCGTATTAAAGCACGGGAGTATTACAAGATCCATAGGTCACTGATTAGTTAGTCATTATTCACAATTCTTTAGTTCAGGTGCAAGGTTCACTAATAACCATATATCCTCACCTCAAATATTTAGTATTTAAGTAAGGTGGGGCGTATACACTTCCACCTTCGTACAGAGACCATAGTACAATTGAGGTTTTTATGCTAATAATACTAAGAGAAGATATAGAGTTGATAAATAATCGAAGATCAAATAGTGTAAGTGGTAAAATCGTGGTATACAACTGATGCATTCACATATAATTGACAATGAGTCCAATTTTGTAGGCTTAGTATGCAATATCTGTGCTATGAAAGCAGAAGAAAGTAAGACAAACTATCTACAAAGAGAAGGAAAATTATACATTGGGAGCTTGGTAGTGAAGATTCAGAGAAAAAATCTGAAAGAGCAGGAGCAGTCCTTGCTCGAGCCATTCTATTTTCCGCCCTTTTTGTTTTGTATAACTGAAAGAAAGAATCATAGGGTCTTAATGTTTATTCGTAAGACAAACCTTGTTATAATTGGTTAATTGGATCTGCCTCTACACTCCTCTTTGTGTTACCTTAACAGTCTATGTGTGTAATGAATTCTATGCTGTCTTTTGATGGTATTATCTGCACAAAGTGTTGGAAATTTGCCTTTGGCGGGGAGATGCGTCCACCCATCTTTGATGAATTAAACACTAGTGTTCCGCATGTTGGAGACCTTGTCTCTTCGCACATGCATGATCTACGAAGTGAGTAGATGACCGTAGGGCCAAGAATCGTCAAATTTCGTTGAGAAATGAAAGAGATATTGGTCTACGAAGTAAGGTGTTTGAGGCATGAAAATGTGGTGTGGGACAAATCTACCACATCGGTGGGAATAGGAAGAATTGCTCTCTATATAAGTCTCTAATGTGGTAAAGGGTTTGGATCCCCAAGGGGTATCCCATGTGTTTAAAGGAGGGAAGACCTAGATGTGCTTGGGTTCAAGGCTAAGCCCACACGCGCGCCGCCACTGCCCGCTCGTCCCGTCCGGTCCGGTCTCGGGTTGTGGGGCTGTGGGGCTGTGGGGCTGTCTGATATTATCTTTTTGGACCAGAAAACTCTGTCAGATGTACAGTTTGGTCCCTAAAGTTTCAATATTTACAGTTTGGTCCCCAAGTTTTTGGGAAGGTGACGGAAGGCAGAAAGCCTACCGTTGGGACTGTTTTTGAGGCATTAATCAGCCATTACTTGGCTGATTAACTCCTCCATTAACAACCCATTACTTGGGCAGTTGGACAGCCTTTCAATGGCCATTAACAACCATTACTTGGCTGTTTTAATGCCCTCCTAATGGCCATTAACAACCATGTTTTGGCAGTTAGACAGCCCCTTCTCCTTGCTATATATTGAGCTTCATTTGGCTCAATTCAGTGGCAGAAAATAGACGAAAAAACAGGAAGAAACAAGCAGCAAACAGAGACGAAAAACAACAAGTAACATGCTCGAAAAACAGCCACAAAATAGCACAAAACAGTGAGTGATATTCAGCAAAAATCAGTGCAATTTTCGACTGAAAAAGAGTGACCAAACCCTCACGTATACACAAGATATACACTACAGATACACACTATATACACCGAGACAAAAGAGAAGAGTAGAGAGAAACTCTTCCTTCCTATTCCACATCTTCAGCAAGTCGAGTCATATTTGTTTTCTTCGACAGGCTCAACCTATTGGCTTTGTAGTGTTGAGATTAAAGTGTTGTTTTATCTTGGGAGACTATTGCCCGTTAACGTAAAAGCATATATACGGGGCAATCTTGTCTTAAGGATAGAGGGCTATCCTCGACTCAACACACAACGTTGTAACTATCCAGATTTAGTTGTTTCTTGATTTCAGGTTATCAAGATTCAAGACACAACAAACTTGCGGCAGTTCTCAACATTGGCTTTGCAAGGTGATCAAGATTCAAGACACAACACACATGCGGCAGTTTTGAAGATTGACCATTTATTTATCCTTTCGAACATTTGTAATAGTTATTACTTCACGTACTGCTCTATAAAGTACCATAGAATACCAAGACAAAGTTCTTGGGACAGCTTTATCTGTATAGCAATAGGAAATGCAAGTGTGAGATTTATATAACAATAGGAAATACAAGTGTGAGATTTTTACTGCCTCTAGAGGCAAACATTTAGTTAGTTTACTTTCATCACTCTATTTCAAGTGTGAGATTTGCTCATCTATTTTTTGTTAGAATCAGGTCCTAAATAGTATTGATATTAATACTCTTTGCAGAAAAAGTGTATATGGAGCCCTGCGAGATCATTTCATTAAAGCAATTTTACAAAGAAGGCACGTGCTCCGTTGTCAGACATGTTTTCTGACGCTTGAAAAGAGGGTCTAAAGCCTGACTGGCTCGGGGCAGATTACGGTAAGCAGATTAATATATACGGGAGCTTGAGGAGATACGACGGGAGCTTTGGGAGATTGCTAGGAAATACGAGGAGGAACACAATAATATGATGGAGGAGGAGCGAAGTAAGACGACGCTTGAGTCAGACGTCAAAGAACTCAAGGCTCAAGTGAAAACCTTAGTTAAGTTGCCCTGTTCTCCTCCCCGACATCCGCTCATGAGGATGGAGAAGATGAGGAAGATGGAGTATTAGGTGTTAATTGTTATTTTAGTTGTGGATTATGTTATTTTGGAGAGTTGTGAAGTCTAGTGGGATTCTTTTGAGATTTATTTGCATAATGCTGAAGTTGGTTGGATGCATATGATGTTTGGTGGCTTAATGTTTGAATTGTTTCGGGGTATTTTTATTATTGTTTTGATGGCTATTATTGGTTGTGTCATTGTTTCTATTGAAGAAGCTATTGAAATCTTTCTGTTTGGCAGGTGGTACAATAAAAAATAATCACTGCACGTCAAAATAATACTAGAAATATCGAGGGATTTACCGATAGAGTCCCTCATTATCGATAACTTCGTAAATACGATAATGGATCTTAAAAAGCTCTGTTGAGTATTGACCCTTTTCCATCTCAAGAGTCACATGGATGACGTTTTTAATGTTGTTGACCGTAAGTGTAGGATGTAATTTGGTTTTGTCAGCCATGGAAGAGGAAATTTAGGAGGAAGAGTGGCCGGAAAAACTAGGGTTCCGTCGTGGGGAAAAGGGGGCGGCCGAAAAATGAAGTCGGCGGCTAGGGTTTCGACGTGGGAAGGGTGGTGGCCGAGAAAAGAAGTCGGCGGCTAGGGTGGGGTATTTAGGGTTAGGCTTCTGATACCATGAATAAATATGTTGCTTGATTTTATTCATCAATAATGTACACTATATATATATATATATATATATATATATATATATATATATATATATATATATATATATATATATATATATATATATATATATATATATATATATATATATATATATAGTAGTACAAGAATATCTAAACTAGGTAACTAATCAACCTAATTACAATAGGAAATACAATTCTACCTAAAATAAGAGATATACCATTAATGAAAGAATATTATATTCTATTACACAGCTAGTGAGAGGAGGTTAGGAGGAAGTGGGGAGAGAGGAAAAAGTTTTATATACTAAAATCTAAGTCATACATAAACTTTGTTTATATATTAGAGGATTGTTTTTATGTCACGTGATGATTACAATCATATGACAACCAACTATTCGTGTGAACTCATATTTCTAATATGTAATTCTAATAGCTTTTTTTTGTGATTTAATCTACTTACAAAATTAAATATTGTGAGGACATACCTAAAATAAAAAAAATCTTCCATCTCAATTTAATACGTTTGTATACGATAGCATAATCCTAATTGCATATATTTCATAAACGTATAGGTTGATTTTAGGTTCAGAAGATAGAGATTTGCAATATGAAATTTGGGCGATATGACATCAATTCTTGATGTTGTAGCTTTAATTTAGACGGCTTTTCATGTGTCGATGTTGGTCAATGTACTTTTTTCTTTCATTTGGTTAGATTTAAACATCTCACTTTTGTTAAGATCTACAACATCTCTATTTGTTACTCCCTCCGGTTCATAATAAATGTCCGCTTAACTTTTTTATTTTAGTTTAAAATAAGTATTCACTTACATAATCAAGAAAGAATACATTTTTTCCTTACAATTTTACTCCTATTTAGATAAGTGAGTTTTTATATAATCAAGAAACTATATTAATTAGGCAGTATTTAATTTGTGTTAGCGTCTCCGTCCGTTAGCCATTGAAACGCGTGATTTGAGTTTCCAAAATTCTTCATGTTTTAGAATTACAGTAAAATCATTTATCATATGGTTTTCACAAACCGCTTTAAGAATTAAGCAAGAGTCTACCTCTACCCGAAAGCGAGACATGTGTGCTCGTAGCGCGAGATAACTCTGTAATGAAAACTATTTTTATGATTGAAGGCCACTTAAACGTGCCAGAAGTAATTTCGTCATATAAAAGTTATTTCCAAAGGAATGCTTATTCCAGTAAGTGACGTTTTCAGGGAATTGAGCAAGTGCAGCATAGTAATTTCGATTATTAAGCCAAGAGTCCTGGACTAGGGGGCAAAACGTACGTGGTAGGTGTAAAACAGTAGCGTCCTAAAAAAAAGTTTAAGCCTTTAAGTAGTAGGACAAGACAGCTTAATCATAAACTCGTAATTGAATGATTAACAAAGCCCGTCCATAAAAGGATCGGACTTGTGCTAATCAAGCATATACCCAATCGGATTGGGATTTGCTATTTTCCATAGGAAAAATTCCATTAAGTTTAAACTTCTACACAATTAGTAATTGTAATCCATAATCAAATAGGAAAAGGTTTATAGGTGATGATTATATAAAGGGCTCCATAGCAAGCATTATGAGTACTACACCAAACCAAAAGTAAAATTTCTGAAGTAATACTCGTTACCAGGCACAAACTTGAAATAACACTTTGAATATGGCACCTGAGTTTCAGAAGAACACCACATACGTGTCAACGGAGCTCGAAAGTGGAGACGTTCAAGAAAACTTCGATGATGATGGACGCGAAAAAAGAACAGGGACTTTGTTGACTGCGAGTGCACATATTATTACTGCCGTGATTGGTTCTGGAGTGCTGTCTCTAGCATGGGCAATAGCTCAATTAGGATGGGTGGCTGGTCCTGCTGTCCTCTTTGCTTTTTCTTTCATCACATATTTCACTTCTACACTTCTTGCCGACTGTTACCGTTCTCCGGGCCCCGTTTCCGGCGAGAGAAACTATACTTACATGGACGTCGTCCGCTCTCACTTAGGAGGCGTGAAGGTGACACTGTGTGGAATTGCACAATATGCTAACCTTGTCGGAGTTACCGTTGGATACACAATAACAGCATCTATTAGCATGGTGGCTGTACAGAAGTCAAATTGTTTTCACAAAAATGGCCACGAAGCTAGTTGCTCAATTGAGAGCTACCCATATATGATCATATTTGCAGTGATTCAAGTCATTCTTAGCCAAATACCAAACTTCCACAAGCTGTCATGGCTATCAATTCTTGCTGCTGTTATGTCTTTTGCTTACTCTTCTATTGGTCTTGGACTCTCCATAGCCAAAGTTGCAGGTGTGGGGCACCATGTAAAGACAAGCATAACAGGGGTGGTAGTTGGGGTGGATGTATCTGAATCAGAGAAAGTATGGAAAAGCTTCCAAGCCATTGGAGATATTGCGTTTGCCTATGCTTATTCCACCGTTCTCATTGAAATACAGGACACACTTAGATCATCGCCTCCAGAAAACAAGGTAATGAAGAGAGCATCACTAGCTGGAGTTTCCACCACAACCTTGTTCTATATACTATGTGGCACCATTGGCTATGCAGCCTTTGGAAATAAAGCTCCAGGAAATTTCCTCACTGGTTTTGGTTTCTATGAACCCTTTTGGCTAATTGACTTGGCCAACATCTGCATCGCCATCCACCTTATCGGAGCTTACCAGGTTTTCTGCCAACCTTTATACGGGTTTGTGGAGGCTCGATGCAGCCAGCGATGGCCAGACAGCAAATTCATCAACTCCGAACACGTTGTGCAAGTTCCATGCTGTGGCGCTAAATACAGCGTCAACTTGTTCAGGTTGGTGTGGAGAACAGCATATGTTGTAGTGACAGCCGTGATTGCCATGATATTCCCCTTCTTCAATGACTTCTTGGGTTTGATCAGGGCAGCATCCTTCTATCCATTAACCGTCTACTTCCCGATAGAAATGCACATTGCCCAGAGAAAGATACCAAAGTATTCTTTCACATGGGTATGGCTGAAAATACTGAGCTGGACTTGCTTGATCGTATCACTTGTTGCAGCTGCTGGATCTATCAAGGGTCTTGCCACTGATGTCAAGCATTACAAGCCTTTCTCAACTCAACAATAACTTCTCCCCAACTGTTCAAATCAAATATGTAATGTTTTCGATAACAAGTGTAACCCAAGCTGATTGGATGCATGTTATTCTTACAAATTTAATACAGTACGCTTTTTAAGTACAATGCTGCGTAATTCATGTCATATCATTTGAAAGATAGATTATTATTGTGGTTCATTTATGCAATCTTTACAATATGAAATTCGATATGCTTGGTTGTCTTAAAGTTCGTCTCCATCAGTGTATGCTTGGTTGTCTCTGAAATTTAGTTTTGGATTACTTTCTAGCTGGAGATTGCTGTTCCATGGAAAATTTTGAATACTGTTGTATCCCTTGCAGTTTAGCTTTATATGCTTAAATAATCATGATATTATCCCAGTGGAGTTGGTTCCCCCCAGATGGTGTATCTGTTATGTTTTAGTTTTGTGTCTGATGAAATGCTTTACAGAGGTTTCCTCTTGCTACTCTTAGCTAACTTGACTTGATATCTCAGAGGATAAGAGTTAGAACACGGCCAATAGGCTGGCTTAAGTTGTTTAGGATAACTAACTCTTAGTAAATTTCAACTGCCTCCACCCCCGTGCTTTTATTTTTGATAATTAACTTCGACTGCCTTCCTTCTGTGATCTCATACAAGTTTTAATTGTATATTACAAATTCTCATGCTTATATTTTGCTTTCAAACTAGATGCTATCTCTTGCTACAAGTGTTCATTCGGAGACCACATTCGCTACCCCTCAATATTCTGCCTCGGCACTTGAGCGTGATAGAGTTGCCTGACGTTTCGCTGACCAGGAGACCAATTTGTTGCCAAGGAACATACAGTAGCCAGAAGTCGACCGTCTGGTGTCGGGACAACCACCCCAATCAGCATCCGTGTAGGAGACAAGTGTGGATGTAGATGACGGATACAAGTGCAACCCATAGTCTAGTGTCCCCTGAATATACCGAATGATGCGTTTGATTGCATTCATGTGCTCAACTCTGGGATCATGCATGAATAAACACACCTGCTGAACCGCATATGTAATATCCGGTCTGGTAAAGGTAAGATACTGGAGGGCCCCTGCAAGACTGCGATAGCGGGTCGGGTCCTCGTATGGTGCACCTGCTGCGGCACTTAGCTTTGGGTTTGCATCAACTGGCGTGGAAGTGGACTTACAGGATGACATCCCCGCCCTCTCGATGATCTCAGCAGCATACTTCCGTTGAGACAGAAACAACCCACCTGAATGACGCTTGACGGCAATCCCCAAAAAATAACTCAAAGGTCCTAAGTCTTTCATAGCAAACTCAGAACTGAGCATGGTCATGATAGACTGGCGCAAGGCATCGGAAGAGGCGGTCAAGATGATATCATCCACATACAACAGAATGTAGGCCAAAGAAGAACCACGGCGGTAGATGAACAATGAATTATCTGACCTGCTGTAAGTGAACCCAATAGTTGAAACAAAGTCAGCAAATCGTGTATACCAGGCCCGTGGAAACTGCTTAAGCCCATATAATGATTTCTTCAACAAACAGACATGATGAGAGCGGTTGGGATCCCTGAAACCCAACGGCTGATGCATATAGACTGTTTCCTTGAGATCACCATGTAGAAAAGCATTCTTGACATCCAACTGATGAATTGGCCAAGTCTTTGAAAGAGCTTGGGTTAAGCACAGTGCGAATGGTAGCCGGTTTGACCACCAGACCAAACGTCTCACCACAATCAATTCCAACCTGCTGAGTCTTACCATCACCAACAAGTCGCGCCTTATGTCGAGCAAAGGACCCATCTGAATTTTCCTTATGAGCAAAAATCCACATAGACCTGATAACATTAATACCATATGGACGGGGCACCAACTCCCACGTTTTATTATCAATAAGAGCATTATATTCATCAGTCATAGCAATTTTCTAATTAGGGTTATTTAAAGCGGACACAGGGTTACGGGGCAAGGGGGATTTAGAGACATTTGAATGTAAATTAAAATGTATTTTAGGTGTAAAAATACCCCGCTGACTACGAGTGACCGGTCTATGACTCGAGGAAGAATTGAGGGAATTTTGGGAATTTTCTGGGCTCGGGACGGGTGGCGGCCAAAGGCCTATCTTTGGACTCGGCTTGGACCAGTTCAGGTGGAGGAACCGCTCCGATGGTCGGAGTTCTTTGGGCGTGGAGAATGTGGGTCCAGCGGGCAGTGGGCCCGCTGGAGTATTCTGGGTGCGGGAGAAGTCCGAAAATTTTTGAATAATATACGGGGATATTTGGACATCCAAAAAATTATACGACTTAGGCTCGGGAGTATGAACTTTCGTAAAAGGGAATTGGGTTTCATCAAAAATGACATGACGATTAATTATGATTTTTTTGGAGGATAAATCAAAACACTTATAACCACGATGATTCGATGGATAACCCAAAAATACACACGGGGTAGACCGAGCCTGAAGTTTGTTAATTGTGGTGGATGGGAATAACGGATAACACAAGCACCCAAAAATCCGAAGATGAGAATAAGAAGGGTTCTTATTATATAGGATTTTGAGGGGGGAAAACTATGTCAGACCTTTAGACGGAATTATGTTAAGAAGATATGTGGCCATTTGTAGAGCATGATGCCAAAAATATGGAGGTATGGAGGCATGAATTAAGATAGTTCGGACAATGTTATTTATGGAACGAATTTTGCGTTCGGCTTTCCCATTTTGTGAAGATGTATGAGGACACGAAAACCTAAAATTTATCCCATTATTAGCACAAAACTCTCGAAACTCCCTATTGTCATACTCTTTCCCATTATCACATTGAATATTTTTTATTTCTCTTTCGAATTGAGTACGAATGAACACTCTAAATTTGATGAAGACGGAAAACACTTGTGATTTATTCGCAATTGGAAACGTCCACAAAAATCTTGAATAATCATCTAAAAAGAGAACATAATATCGATGACCCAATGAACTAAGAACCGGAGATGTCCATAAGTCGCTATGAATAATATCAAAGGGCATAGAAGTATGAGAATTGGACTCTACAAATGGCAACTTAACAATTTTTTCTAATGAACAAGACTGACAAATTGGAGTACGACTCGTACCCTTACAAGAAATAAAGCTATTTTATCTAAAACTGATAAAATAGAAGATCCCGGATGACCCAGACGAGCATGCCACATGGAAGGAGAGATGGCTGCAAAAGCTGACGGTAAAATTTGGACTCGATGGTGGCTTAACCGGCATGATAGGATACAGATTCCCCTACTATCACACCTCATGAGATGGCTCCCCGTCTTGAAATCCTTCACAGAGAAACCGAAAGGATCAAATTCAACAGACACAGAATTGTCATTTGTAAACTTTCGGACAGACACTAAATTTTTAATCAATTTAGGAGCATGTAAAGTATTTTTCAAGAGGAGGGGTGGATTGAGGGGAGACAACGTTTTCTGACCATACCCTAGAATTGGAATAGAACTGTCATTACCAACAATTATCCCCGAGGGGTGCTCAAATTGGAATAAGATGAGAGAGTACCTGATTCGGAAGTCATGTGAGTAGTGGCCCCGGTGTCCATGTATCAATTTGGAGTGCAGTTGAGTCAATCCCAGCGTGTGCATCGCGACCTCGATGCTCGGCCTGCGAGTGGGGCTGTTTGCATGATGGGCTTGAGGAGGTCGGGGCCCAAGTACTCCTGGCCGTGCTGAAATTGGGTCGTAACTGCTGGTGTTGCCGCTGGGCCCATCGGCGATGGGCCGCCAATCTTTGGGTATTGGGCCTGGGTGTTGGCCGACCAGCGGCGCTGGAATTCACTGCCGGGTTGTATGGGCTGCTGGCCCACGGCCCACTGCCACTGCTCCACTGCCATGGGCCCCACTGCTGGGCCCATGGGGGTGGTGGGCCACTGTTCATTGGATGGGACCCACCGCCTGCTTGCTGACCACCAGAACCGCCGCGTTTGCCCCCGCGGTTTTTGTTATTATTCTTGCGATTATTCTTGCCGCCACCATTATTATGGTTTTGACCCGAATTGTTAACAAAACCTGAAGGATTAGGAGAGGACGCCATCATGACAACTGGGCTCGCTCCGGTAGCCGCCTTTTTAGCCAAACCGGCTTCTTCCAACGTAAGCATGGAGCGGGCTTGATGGAAGTCGGGAAGAGGGTTGCTTTGGCGAAGGAGAGTTCCAACACCATTATATGCCTCCGAAAGACCGGCAACCAACTGTAGAACTAGACGATTATTCGTTACTGGTGCGCCAACATTACGGAGTTGATCTGCCAACTCCTTTAGTTTCTTGCAATATGCAGAAACGTTCGAAAATTCGTCCATTCGAACGAGAGAGAAGGAAAATCGTGGTATACAATTGACAATGAGTCCAATTTTGTAGGCTTAGTATGCAATATCTGTGCTATGAAAGCAGAAGAAAGTAAGACAAACTATCTACAAAGAGAAGGAAAATTATACATTGGGAGCTTGGTAGTGAAGATTCAGAGAAAAAATCTGAAAGAGCAGGAGCAGTCCTTGCTCGAGCCATTCTATTTTCCGCCCTATTTGTTTTGTATAACTGAAAGAAAGAATCATAGGGTCTTAATGTTTATTCGTAAGACAAACCTTGTTATAATTGGTTAATTGGATCTGCCTCTACACTCCTCTTTGTGTTACCTTAACAGTCTCTGTGTGTAATGAATTCTATGCTGCCTTTTGATGGTATTATCTGCACAAAGTTCTTGGGACAGCTCTATCTGTATAGCAATAGGAAATGCAAGTGTGAGATTTATATATCAATAGGAAATACAAGTGTGAGATTTTTACTGCCTCTAGAGGCAAACATTTAGACAGTTTACTTTCATTTCTCTATTTCAAGTGTGAGATTTGCTCATCCATTTTTTTTTAGAATCAGGTCCTAAATAATGTTACAAGGCGGGAACAAGCGTACAGTCAATACAGAATCTCCTTTCCTACACTGTGAGGTGACTACTGACATACTGAATGTTTGTAAATCTACCTGGGATCCAATGGTATTGCCGAAGTCCCTTAGAGATAGATATTGTAGTTGAACAGGGAGAAAGCCACAGAACTCTCTGCAAAAGGTTTGTTACATCCCATAATGCATTGAGTTGGCCCTTATGGAGGGAATGGAACTGGAGGTGTTCTAATGGAGTTTGTGAAGCTAATCACATTTTACATCTTGATGTTTGGTGTAGTTTGACTACTGTAAATGCTTTGATGGACTCATATGCTCCCTACAACTTTAGGGGGCTTTTGCATCTCCTTGGTGCTGGAATTCTAATAAAAATTATTTACTTTATCCTAATTCAACATAGAGTTCCTCTGTGTGCTAAAACAACACCACCATTATGAGTAGCTTTACACATCCTGTTCCCTACTCCCAATTTCACATGGTCAAAATTAAAAAGAAAAAGAAAAAAATTAGATGCCCCCATTTTACCAGAAAAAAATCAAGCAAACTAAGCACCAATAAGCAGAATGAAGTAAAGGAGACTTACAGAGAGGAAATAGCACAGACCCACTGTAGATTTCTAGGAGCAAGAGCAGCAGCAGCATATCCAAAAGATTGGGTGAAAACATCTAATTTTGAACCATCAACAAGAAAAGGGTAAAGAACAAAATTTAAAGAAAAAACAACAAAATTGAATGGAAAAGACCAAAAAATAGAGAAAGACATCAACTTTCGAGAACCCCATTAAGATTTGAAGAAAAAAACAAGTATGGGAAAAGACCATCAAAGAAGAGGGAAGCGAATATTCTCTGTATATTTTGTAATTATAATAAATTTATATTTAAGGTAACTTAGAATTCTAATGGTATTAGGAATCAACATTTATAAGGTGAGTTAGGATTCGTACCATATTAGGAATCAACCTTTGTACAACTATATATATTGTGAATAATGAAAGGATTCCCAAGAGAAATTATTCCATCTTTCATGGTATCAAGAGCCTAAAACCTAAATTCCTTCTCTTCCTCATCCTCGGCCGAAATTAGCATTTTTTTTTCTGATTTCACAGAAAAAAAAATTCTTTCTGCTTTCCTCCCGTTCTCGGCCAAACCAGAAAATTCTCTTCCCTCGGCTGGCGGCAACCATGTCTTCCCCCACAAATTCCGGTTCATCCACTGGCACACTTGACAACCCCTCTCAACGTTCAGTATCTTCTTTTCATCCGGAATTCGTCGTTAACAACATCAAGAATTTTATCCCTATAATTCTTGACCAAGAAGACTTTCAATATTCCATGTGGATGGAACTATTCTACATTCATGCATGTGTATACAACGTGCTCGATCATATTGACGAATCTGTTCCTCGTCCCACCGATGTTACAGACTCAATCTGGCGTCGTCTTGACGCCATCGTCAAACAATGGATCTACGGCACCATCTCCAAAGACTTGTTGTGCACTATCATGAAAATAGGTGATATGGCATGTGAACTTTGGGTCCGGCTAGAAGAAATCTTTCAGGACAATAAAAATACTCGGGCCGTATATTTGGAAGAGCAATTCAATAATACCCGCCTCGAGAATTTTAACAACATGTTCGAATATTGTAAGCAACTGAAACTCATAACCGATCAATTATCCAACGTCGGGACTTCTGTTTCAGAAACCAAGATGGTGCTTCAACTTGTTGCGGGTTTACCAAAAGGTGAATATGACACACTAGCAACAATGATTCAACAAGCCGACCATCTCCCAAGTTTCAACAAGGCACGTTCACAACTATTGTTGGAAGAAACTAGACGTGTTAAACAAGAGGAACATAATCAAAAGGCGTTAGCCGTTGACGGGATGGCAACACCTGCGGCCAGCAGCAACCAACCATCACAGCATGTCCAGCAGCAGTAGAAGCATCACCTGGTTGCAGTCCACCACCACCACTTTGCTGCAGAAGAAGAAGAAGCAATAACAACCGCAAAGAATAACAACAAGCGGCCGGCTTTGTCCCGACTGATTTGGGCCAGGCCTACACCACCGTGAACCTTCAACAGCCCGACGACAACTGGTACATGGACACCGGAGCCACATCTCACCTCACCCGGTCGTCAGGTAACCTATCTCAACTACGTCGGTTAAAGTGTCCTCAATTTATTACTGTCGGCAATGCTCATCGCATTCCAATTGAAGGTTACGGTAACACACACACCAAACATCCACACCCGCCTTTCTCCCTAAACCACATCCTATACACACCTAACATCATTAAGAACTTAATCTCTGTTAGAAAATTCACTAGCAATAATTATGTGTTTGTCAAATTTGACCCTTTTGGTTTTTCTGTGAAAGAACTCAATACGGGGAAAATTCTTACACGCCACAATAGTGTGGGAGACCTCTACCCATTCACTCAATCTTCCGCTGTCAGACCGCAAGCACCTCTATCCCTTGCGGCAATCTCTCCCTCCACTTGGCACAACAGACTTGACACCCTGAGACCCGCTTTACTTTTCTTAGGACTTCTAAGCGTATTCAATGTAATAATGGAAAAATTGCCCAACACTGTTTTTCTTGTCCACTAGGCAAACATACTCGTCTTCCATTTATGTCATCAAACAGTGTTACTTTTTCTCCCTTTGATATTGTTCATGCTGATTTGTGGATATCTCCGATTGTTAGCTCTTTGGGTCATAAATTCTATCTAGTATTCTTGGATGATTTTTCACATTTTGTCTGGATTTACCCACTCAAATTCAAATCTGAAGTTTTTACAAAATTCCTCGAGTTTCACAAATTCATTAAAACACAATTTGAAAAATCTATCAAATCATTCCAATGTGATAATGGACGTGAATTTAATAACTCGGCATTTCACAATTTCTATTCTAAACAAGGCATGGTTTTCCATTTTTCTTGTCCCTCTACTTCTTCCCAAAATGGAAAGGCTGAAAGAATTATACGTACCATCAATAACATGGTCCGCACACTTCTATTTCATGCCTGCCTACCACCGCCTTTTTGGGTCTATGCTGTCAAAATGGTAGAATCCCTTCTTAATATTTTACCAACTAGCACACTCCAAAATAAGACCCCTACCGAAATCCTATACCGTAGGCTACCATCATATGATCACCTACGCATTTTTGGATGCTTATGCTACCCCAACATGGCCTCCACTGCACCTCACAAACTTGCACCTCGCACTCTGCCATGTGTCTTCCTTGGTCTATCTCCTAATCATCGGGGCTACTTGTGCTATGACATTGCTACTTGCAAAATCATCGTCTCCCGTCACGTCACCTTTGATGAGACAACCTTTCCTTTTTCAAATCTCCAGAAATTTCAGACCACCGATTACATCTTTCTCGATGAACCAAGTCTGTGCCCGATCATCCAAAATCTATACCAACAATGTTTCACTGTTCGGCAGCCTCGCCATTGTCCCAAGACCACCCCAACAGCCTCCTCGCTCACCCCTACCCCGGTCAGTCACCAGAAACCGCCCACTGAATCACGCCATCGTCCGAACCGACTGGACCAAAGAACCTCCCAGCCCCGACCCACCGCCATTGCCGTCTCATCGTATGGAGACTCGTGCACAACACGGGATCTTCAAACCGAAGATTCACTTCAATCTCTCCACACAAACCTTATCACCCATTCCAAAAAATCCAAAACTAGCAAAACTGGACCCAAATTGGAATGCGGCCATGTGCGAGGAATTTAACGCTTTAACCAAGCAGAACACTTGGGATTTGGTACCTAGACCCGAAGGTGTGAATGTTATCCGGTGTACGTGGCTATTTCGGCACAAGTTCAGAGACAGTGGTGACTTAGAGAGGTATAAGGCAAGACTAGTCGCTGATGGCACTAATCAGCAGGAGGGTATTGATTGTGGTGAGACATTCAGTCCGGTTGTTAAACCGGTCACTATTCGGACTGTTCTTAGTATTGCTATGGGCATGCATTGGCCGATTCATCAGCTTGATGTCAAGAATGCATTCCTTCATGGGGATTTGAAAGAGACTGTGTACATGCATCAGTCTCCTGGCTTTGTTCATCCCGACTCAGTTTGTGTGTCGTCTCAGGAAGTCATTGTATGGATTGAAACAGGCACCCCGCGCTTGGTATGATCGTTTTGCCAGGTATCTTCTGCAGATTGGTTTTGTATGTAGCAGGTGTGATAACTCTCTCTTCACTTTTCACCGAGGTAGCAGCACTGCATATTTGCTATTATATGTCGATGACATTGTTCTTACTGCCTCATCTGACGGTTTGAAGAATGAAATCATTGCTCTACTCAAAACTGAATTTGCTATGACTGACTTGGGCAAGCTAAGTTATTTTTTGGGTATATCGATAACCAGATCTGCAGCCACTATGTTCCTATGTCAGCGTAAGTATGCAGAAGATATAGTGTACAGGGCCAAGATGGCAAATTGTAAAATTATGCCAACTCCGGTGGACTCCAAATCCAAGCTTAGTGCCAATGACGGTGCGCCAGTTTCTGATCCCACTCTATATCGGAGTCTAGCGGGTGCTCTTCAGTATCTTACATTCACTAGGCCTGATATTACATATGTCGCTCGGCGGTGTGTCTGCTCATGCACGACCCGAGAGTCCCATTTTGCCGCCCTCAAACGTATTATCGACACGTTAAGGGCACACTAGACTTTGGATTACACTTATACCCTCTGCCCCAACCAAGTTACTTGCCTACACGGATGCAGATTGGGCGGGATGCCCGGACACACGCCGCTCCACCTCAGTCTTTGTGTATTTCTTGGGGATAATCTTATCTCATGGTCCGCCAAGAGGCGAGCCACACTATCCCTGGGCCGAAAGTCTTTGAAGCAGAATATCGCGGTGTTGCTAATGTAGTTGCTGAGATCTGTTGGCTCCGAAATCTTCTTTTAGCGCTCCAGTGTCCACTCCGCAAGGCGTCTATAGTCTATTGTGACAACATATCTGCCATCTATATGTCTCATAATCCAGTCCAACATCAGCAGACTAAGCATATTGAGATGGATATCCACTTTGTGCGAGAGAAGGTTGCCCGTGGTCAGGTCAAAATATTACACGTGCCTTCCTCTTATCAGTATGCAAACATCTTCACAAAGGGACTACCGCGACAGCTCTTCACCGACTTCCGATCCAGCCTTAGCGTTCGGCCTCCTCCCGCTCCGTCTGAGGGGGAGTATTAGCGAATATTCTCTGTATATTTTATAATTATGATAGATGTATATTTAAGGTAATTTAGGATTCTAATTGTATTAGGAATCAACTTTGTAAGGTGAGTTAGGATTCGTACCATATTAGGAATCAACCTTTGTACAGCTATATATATTGTGAATAATGAAAGGAATCCCCAGGGAAATTATTCCATCTTTCAGAATAGACCAAATATGAAATGGGTTTCACATATTTTGAATCATTCAAATAAATGACAATTAGCTAACCTGAGAGGGTTATAGCCAAGAAAGCTGGAGCTTTCCTGCAATTTGTGCTGAGAAGAAATCCTAGTGTGATGACATTGAGGAGATCTCAAAGCGTATAGCTGTTTATTGTAAGTAGCAAAATGGTGTGTAGGAGAATAGAGGGTAAGAGAAAGAGACATCATTTTTATATCTTTGTTTGAACTTCCTCTCCTGTTTAACTTACTTTGCTTAAAATGTGTGAGTAATTTCTTTCACTATGATCATTCCTAACTTACTATTTTTTTTTCACAAATGACCATCTCAACTTACAACAACAATAATGTAGGCAGTGTAATTCTACAAGTGGCTCTGAATAGTATAGAGTGTATACAGACCTTATCAGAGAGGTTATTTTCAAAAGATCATGGCTCAAGCTTAAGAGAAAGTATAATAAAAGACAAAATCGACGAAAGTAAAGAAGTAACAAAATATTATAGATAAATATTATGAAGAAAAGCAATATTAACTGTAGCAAACTAATATGATATTCGAGTACAAGAGAGAGCAGATAAAAGAACAAAAATGCAGGGATACTACTACGTCTACTAGTATGAAAGAATACATGATACGACGCTCTACCTTTGAAACAACAACTCCCAACTTATGATAAGTAAAAAATGTTTTTCACTTCTACCTTTGAACCAACAACTCCAGCAAATCAGTTATGAATATTTTTGTTTCCAAACACAATTATCTTGACAGCTATATGTTAGACAGCAAGTAATTGTTTTATAGCAAAATATCATTGTACATGTCTTTACGTGGGCTCTGTTTTTGTTTGGTGAAGGCTGTTTTATGGTTGACTGTTTGGTTATGATTGTATTCTGATTCCCTCTGAATAAAACATTTTCATCTTTGCTTAATTGTTAATCTTGAGTTATAAGTTTTTTTCGTTTCTTTTCTTTTTTCCAGCTCCCTTCTTTGATCTTTCTGTTGACTAAGGAATTCATTGGTATTCTTTGATTATTCAAGTGTGAGATTCTTTGATCTTTCTGTTGACTTTGGAATTAAAGGGTTCTCAAATGATTATTCAACTTAGGATTTTCTCTTACAAAAGCCACTAAAATCATACGTAGTATATTAGACTATTCGTTGAAGTTTTATGAAGTCTAGCGTGCAATTTAGGAGAGATTAAATAGTCGTTTTCTGTTACTAAATGAAATAAGGCATTGAAATTGCACAATATTGGATCTACAAAAGGTAAAAGGAAAACATAATTTGAAAACATGACAAAAGAATCAGGCTAATGAATTCCATTGCTATATCTTTTTCCAAGAAAAGAGAAGTAACAGATTTGATTTCTCAATTGATTGTGTAGAATAGCAAAAGGGAAAAACATGTACTACTACTATTATGTATATGACCAGGCTAAATTAGACCAAAATCGAATCTGCTAGATTACAGTGCATCATTTAAATCTACTTTACAAAAATCACTTGGATCATGGCTCTCAACACAAGTGCTAATCCAGTCACTTGCCATCCAACCCCTAACTGCATAATGAAATTGTCATTATCTTGAACATTTACCAGTATGTTGCTGCTAAATGGTAGAAACATTTGTTTGAGATTGTACGTGTCGGAGACTTCTAAGCAATGTCTCACATTAGTGAGGAAACACTATATTATTGTGTTTATAAGGGAAAGTTCTTCATTATGGATTAAGATATATTTGAACAGAATTAATTAATTCAGAAAATTATGAAAATGTACCATTCTTAACCATTGATTTAATCTCAAGAAGCACCATCTATCTATAAATAGATTGTCATAATCAAAATTAGAAAAATTCTCAATACATTAGGAATCAAACGTTGTTTTAGTGCAAACGATATTTGAATAAACTTCTTAGTATCCCTAAGATATTCAATCCTTCTCGGTGCACTCTATGGGGTGAAATAGTCTTAAGGGGAGAGTTCATACTCGCTTGTGAAGTTGGTTTTCTACATTTTCTGCAATCTGTTAATAACAGGATGGACATTATCCATCTTGCAGGGTTACTTTCAGTGACATAAAAAAATCTACTACAACAGATCTCTCCCGAGATGGATGTCTTGCATTCATTCGTTTGGTGCAATGGATCTGTCTCGAGACACATTTCTGCATCCATTGATTTGGTGCAAACTGAAAAAAATAATTCCTTGATTATTTTCATTAATGAAGAGGTATATATACAAATATACAATATTTAAATATGGAAAATAAATCTACATTTTTCTACTATAATTCTATTAGCTTTTCCTAATACAAGACTAGTACCATAATTACACTTGTACAAGAATTCTACAACTAAGGTAAGCTAATATACAAAAATTGATCCTTTGATATACACGGTTTGTCCGTGTATATCACGCCTTCTATCACACCCCCACAGTCATAGCGGACGGTTGTCGTACGCTGAGACTGTCCCTAAAATCTTCAAACAGAACCAGGGAAAGACCCTTAGTAAAGATGTCAGCAATTTGGTATCTTTAAGGGACATGCAAGACACATATTTGTCCACGAGCTACTTTTTCGCGAACAAAGTGAATGTCCATCTCGATATGTTTAGTGCGTTGATATTGGACCGGATTCCCGGAGAGATAGACGACACTAACATTATCACAGTAGACCAAGGTAGCTTTTCTAATACGAAAGTGAAGCTCTAATAAAAGATTATGCAGCCAACATGACTCAGACACCATATTTGCTACTCCTCGATACTCGGCCTCCGCACTGGATCATGATAAAGTAGTCTGGCGTTTTGCAGACCAAGAGACCAAGTTACACCAAGAAACATACAATAATCAGATGTTGAACGTATGGTATCTGGACATCCACCCCAGTCAGCATCTATATAAGACACGAGAGTAGGAACGGAGGATGGATATAAATGCAGTCCATAATCAAGTGTGCCCTATATGTATCGTATAATGCGTTTGAGCGCATGTATGTGCTCAATCTGCGGATCATGCATAACTAAATACACCTTATGTACTGCATAAGTAATATCTGTTCTCGTGAAAGTAAGATACTAAAGAGCCCCTGCAAGACTACGATAGTGAGTGAGATCTTCATATGGTGTGCTACACGTGGCACTCAGCTTCGGTTTAGTATCAACCGGAGTAGAAGAGGACTTACAAGATGACATGTCAGCTCTCTCAATAATCTCAGATGCATACTTCTTCTGTGATAAAAATAGACCACCGGCATGACGAGTGACAGATATACCTAAAAAATAACTCAAGGGCCAAAGTCATTCATAGCAAATTCTGAACTGAGAAGGGACATGATAGACTTGCGCAAATTATCAGAGGAGGCAGTCAAAATTATATCATCCACATATAGCATAATGTATACTAGAGAAGTACCACGACAATATATGAACAGAGAATGATCAGACTTGCTGTGAGAAAACCCAATAGTAGACACATAATCTGCAAATCTGTTATACCAAGCTCGTGGGGCCTGCTTAAGCCCATACAAGGACTTCTTCAGTAAACAGACATAGTGAGGATAATTGGGGTCTTTAAAACCCAAGGGTTGATGCATGTATACTGTCTCCTTAAGATCACCGTGTAAGAAAGCATTTTTCACATCCAGCTGATGAATGGGCCATGCTTTCGAGAGAGCCAGACTAAGCATAGTGCGAATGGTTGCCGATTTGACCACCGGACTAAATGTCTCTCCACATTCCACACAATCATGTTGTGTTTTACCATCACCTACAATATGGGCCTTATGCCTTTCAAAAGAACCGTCAATTTTTTTAAGAGTAAAAATCCACATATAACGAATAATATTGACACCAGGCAGACGGGGCACCAACTCCCACGTCTTATTTTCAATAAGAGCATGATATTCGTCATCCATGGCCATTTTCCAATTAGGTCGTGAAGGGCAGACACTGGGTTACGTGGTAGGGGTGATTTAGTGACATTAGAATTAAGATTAAAATGTCATTTTGGTTTAAAAATGCATTGTTTGCTACGAGTAACGGGCCCTTGACTCGAGATAGAATTGGACGGAATTTGGGTAAAAGTCGGGTCGGTAGTGGACTGGCCAGCAGGCAGTGGGCCTGATGGTCCAACAACGGGTGGCTGAAAAGGTGGATGTGAGGAAGAGTTAATTGGGCCAGAAACTGGGCTAAAATTGGATCGAGAATTGGAAGATGAAGCTTGATCGAGAATGGCAATGGGCTGTGACTCGGGAACAATACCTAGAATATTTCGGCCAGTGTGAGAATTTGGGCCAACAAGCAGTGGGCCTACTGGCCGAGATGCAAGGACTGGATCAGTCATATTTGAGCCAGCATGTAGTGGGCTTGCTGGCGGATTCGGGTCATGGGACAGCTCGGATAAATGGTGGATAAGATATAGTGAGAGCCCATCATCCAAAAAATTATACGAACTAGACACGGAACTATACAATTTATCAAACGAAAATTGGGTTTCATCAAAAATAACATGGCGACTAATTATGATTTTGTTAGAGGATAAATCAAAATATTTGTATCCATGATGATTAGATGGATAACCCAAAAACACACAAGTGGTAGAACTGACTTGAAGTTTGTTAATTGTAGTAGATGGAAAAGTGGATAGCATAAACACCCAAATACCCTAAGATACAAATACAAGGGATCTTTATTGTAAAGAATTTTAAGTGGGGATTGATATGCTAAACCTTTGTTATGGAGAATGTTAAGGAGGTAGGTAGCAATTTGTAATGCATGATGCCAAAAAGAATGAGGTAATGAAGTAAGGGCTAGTAAGGTTCGGACAATATTATTAATGGTACGAATTTTTCTTTCGGCCTTCTCATTTTGTAAGGAAGTATGAGGACAAGAAAACCGAAAAGATACGCCATTTGTGTCACAAAATTCTCGAAACAACCCATTGTCATATTCCCTTCCATTATCACATTGAATGCTTTTAATTTCCCGTTCAAATTGGGTGCGGATGAATACTCTAAATTTTAAGAAGGTTGAAAAAACTTGAGACCATTTAGATAAAGGAAAGGACCACAAAAAATTAGAATAATCATCCAAGAATAAAACATAATAACGATGGCCCAACGAACTTAAAATGAATTGGAATTGAATGACCATTATCAACAGTTATACCACGATTGTTGCTCAAATTGAAATAAGATGAGAGATTACCTACTGCGGATGTCATGTGAGAAGTGACACCGATGTCCATATACCAATTTGAGTCCGGGGGATTTAATCTAAGTGTATGCATCGCGGCCTCGATATCCGTGGGGATCGGAACTGCCGATGGGCCCGTAGCGTTGAAGGTCGCCAGGCCGAGGCCTGGCGAGCCAACCTCGCCGCCAAGGCCCATCACCGGTCATCTGATCGAATCGCTGTTGTGAATTGGGCCTCTCTTGGTGGCCCGGATTCGCTAGGTAGCTTCTTTGGGGCTGGAAAGGGTAATTGGGCGGTTTGGCCCTTTGTTCACGGCTCTGGCGCATTGTTGGCCCACTACCTAGGACACTGCCATGGTGGTTGCCCCTGCCGGCTGCCACCCTAACCACCGCTGCCATCACTGTTGCCGTCGCGGCCGCCGCGGCCGCCGCCTTTTCCGTCGGAGTTCTGATGTTGACCTCGTTTTCCACCCCCGTTGTTCCGATTTGGAGTGGAATTAGTCGATGATGATGAAGAGTAGGAATTTTTTGGCGAGGCCGCCATCATGGAGGAATTTGCTCCAGTTTCAGCCTTTTTAGCCTACATAGATCGGGCTTGGTAAAACGGAGGAAGAGGGCTGCTTTGACGAAGAAGTTTCCTAACACCATTATAGGCCTGCAACCATCTGAAGAACAAGATGATCATTGGTGACGGACGCACCAACGATCTTGAGTTGATCCGCCAATTCCTTCAGCCTTTTACAATAGGCCGAGACATTCGGAAAATCTTTCATGTTGACATGGAAAAATTCCTGCTTAAGAGTGACAGCACGAGAATTTTTGTTATCTTGGAATATATCATGCAACCTATTTCAAGTTTCCATCGCCGTGGCATCGGGTTCAATAATTGTCTGCAAGATGTCCGTAGAGATAGTGGAATAAATCCACTGGAGAACGGTAGCATCAAGAGTCGTCCATAACGCAGGGTCATCCTCAGAGGTAGGCACCTTCTCCTTACTTGATACCAAGGGGATGATGTGATGAAGGACTTGATGCGAACGTGCGTGAACCTTAAATAATTCCGCTCACATCGCGTATTGGACGTTTTTCATTTCAAGAACGATAGAGATGTGGTTATTGGGCAGGATGAAACGTGTTTTTTGAGGTAGACATGATGAAAGAACAAGAAGATAATTAGGGATTTAGGAAAAGAAATTTGGGAAAGATGAGGTCACGACTCGAACAGGAATCTGAGAACCATGAAGGGGTTGCGGAAGTTTGTGTTGTGAGATTAACTTTTGCCCTAGACTTCTGATATCATGAAAGAAATAATCTATTAATTATTTTCATTAATGAAGAGGTATATATACAAATATACAATATCTAAAATATGAAAAATAAATCTACATTTTCCTACTATAATTCTAATAGTTTTTATTAATATAAGTCTAGTACCATAATTACACTTTTATAAAAATTCTACAACTAAGGTAAGTTAATATACAAAAACGGTCCTTTGATGTACACGGTTTATCCGTGTATATCACGTCTTCTATCACAAACAGATCTGTCCGAGACACATGGTTTGCATTCATTCATTTGGTGCAAACAGATCTATTCCGAGATACATATTTTTCGTTTCGTTCATTAGTTTGGTACAAACATCAGGTACAATTTTCTCGGAAACAACTCTTCATCTTTCCTCCTGAATCGTGGCCTTTCCTCTTAGATTTCCTTCCACTTGAAACATTCCCTTTTCCACTCACTCACAAATATTCTGCCAAAAGATGCCACGCAAGTTGTTGTACTTTCTTGTTTTCTCAGGAGAAAGACATTCAACCATAGCCTTTCTCTTAAGACCATTTGATGTCACTTTCTGCCTTTTTTGCCTCATTAAATGGGGCTTAATTCTGTTCACATCTGATTGTTGAACTGGCTTTAGAAAAAATTCTTCAGCTCCCTCTTCCAAACATCTATTAATTCTTGATGGAACATTTTCTGAAGACATAATAATTACTGGAATATCCTTCAATGATGATGATTCCTTAATCTTCCTCAATAGATCATAACCAGTCATTCCAGGCATGCTATAATCTGTAATAATCAAATTGATTCCCACTTCCTTTACTTCTGCTCCATTCTCCTCACTCAACAATCCAAGAAACTCTAGTGCCTTGCTTCCAGAATCCACAACAGTAACTGTAAAAATTCAATAAAAATATGTTAGAAACCAAGATCCAACAGTCCACATAATTATATTCATGAGAGTCAAACTATCTAATTTTTTGTGTCTGAATTCAAATTCAACTATATTTAAAAGGCATATGAAAAAACCTCGATCTAAGAAAAAATAAGGAGGAATAATTAAAGTACCTTGGTAAGAAGAAGTTTTGAGGAGCCTTTCAATGAGTTTTCTATCAATAATACTATCATCAACAGCTAGAACATGAAATTGTGTATCCATTGGTGCAACTTGAGCCATATTAGCAAAATATGATGTTTGAATGAATTTGTGTGTGTTGAGGAGTTGTAATTTGGTGTTTGTGAGGTTAATATATGGCATGATGGGGATATGGAATTGATAGAAGGGAAAGACAGATACGAATGCAGATATCAAATCAGAATCCTAAGGATTTCCTATGTTGATTTTCTTGACTTTTTCTTGATTTTACAAATATTGTTAAATATGAAAGTGACGCTTTGAGAGGGCAAAGGCTGGATTCAATAGATGGTGGATCCCACCATTTGATTTTGTGTTTTTAAAAATGAGAAAAGACATAGATTAAATATTAATAGTTTGAGTGTGATATTAACATTTCAGATATATTTCACGTGCAAAAATCCATCAAATCCAACTCTAGAGAACTGAAATCATCGTCGTGCTTAGCAGTAAAAATGCAAAAAAATTGAGCTAGGATAATAAAACGATCAGTAATTTAATTTAATAGATCGACTTAATAATTTGAGTGTAATATTAAAATTTTGGGCACAATTTAAAGCTCAATCCATGTCTTTTGCCTTTAAAAATCAAGTATAACAGGTCCCATGCACATGATATGTATTATAGTACTACTCCTTTTTCTTTTTTTTCTTTCTTCTCTATTTTCAGTTTATTGTTTGACAATATTGACTATAGTTTTCTTTTTACTTTTGATATGAAGTTTCTATTGGAAAAGATTGCCATTTCATATTGTAGGGCCACAAGTCCACACGTTTTACGTGTGTAATCTAATAATAGCAAGACAATTTTGAAAAAACGTTTTATCTTTTATTCAAATCTTCTGTTTGGCCTTTAGTCAAGTAGTGAATTTTCTAGTATTCCTATTTGTTTATACTAAGAACACAAGTGGGAAGCAACTATATACCACTAACAAAATATTAGGTGGGAGAGTTGCAATAAAGGAAGTTAGAGCTTGTTAGGCCAAGCAAAATCATTTTCCTCTTTTGTGTTCTTCTTTATTATTATCAATCATCAAAGTAAGTATATAAACTTTTAGAAAGTGCCTACATGATAATCACCTCATCTTCCACCTTCTCTCCGGGAGAAATAGTAATGTTACGCTGACCAAGAGCTAAATGTAAAAGTTAAGTTAAGCAACGGATTAATGGAGAACTTCTCTTAAAATCCAAGAAAAAGATGTATAGTTAGTCTTCATTTTATAAAGCCTGGTTTTCTGAAAAAAATCGTTTGTTACACTAAACAACTACTTTGGCCTCGGTCCCAATTTATGCGGCACAATCCTTTTGACCATGAATTGGGCATGAAATTTTTAAAAATAAAATTTACATATTTGAAAATTACGTATTTAAAAGATAATATAAAATATAATTGATAATTTAAAATAAATATAAAAATTTATAAAAAGAAAAAGATTTATTTAAATCGGCGAAATTCGAAAGAAGGGCGGAAGGGAGTAGTAAATCGAATGTAAGAAAAATAAACATGAAAATCACATCCTCTACTGAAATGAAAGGAGAAATACTCGTTTTGTCTCCCTTCACGGATACTGTAAGGCAATATCGTGGTACATACGGCAACAACCAACAGCTCAAGCCCACAGTTATACTCATGCTGATTCCATCTGGGCCATTCAATCTAATTTATGATGTTAATAATTCAATCTGTTTCAACAAGAGACAATGTCATACGAATCAATTTTGTAACAAGAATATACATAAAATATGGCGTCATTCAACACATCAAACTCATATCCATCTTGTTACGACACGCTTGCTATCACTTCAGTGACTTCACCCACTTCTTACTCCTCTTTAATGAAAACATGTATTTTTCTCTTTTACGTCAGATTATTTTTGAAGATAGTAGTATCGGTCCCTCATCATTATTATCAGTAAATCACGGGATGTACATGAATGATTAATGTTTAAGAACCAAACAACTGATATCACTTAAAAAGTCCTAACCCGGAAAGTATTTTCTCATTTCTTACCTTTACTTACACGGGTGGTCGAATTTTATAAGCAAACATAAGATATACTAGAAGCTAAATTTACCTATGTGTTGATATTGTGACGGTGCTTATTTGCAAATTTTATCTAATATGGCATATTAATTGTTTTTTTTTGGGCACCAACATGATGAATTTCGGTAATTTTTATTTAGGCAAAGTGTAGGGACATTTGATGCAATAGATCATTATTTCAGCAATCTTTGTCTCTTATAAGTAGCTGTTATGTTAATTTTGATGACTGAGTGCTCCATTCAAAGCCTACCCATTTAACTGTTTCTCGTGGTTAGCTCATCAAGAAAGCTTTCAATGCAATCCTGATCTCCTGCTCCTCTATTAGCTGTTTAGCTGTAAGTAGAAATGTTTGATCAAACTGCTAGCTTTATAAGTTCCCTGCCCCAAGGGTTAACTTATTGTAATTGTAAATAAGAACAATGTCTTAATTCTTACCGAACATATATTATAATTTTAATAGATTAATTAGAGGTATTACGAATTCAAAGGTTTAATTGACTACTGTGGGTATAATCTAAAATTCAGGATTTGTTCATTAAACAAGTCGTCCTCATAAAAAGAGTCATATATAAAATTGTAAACAAAAGTTAGAATTAGAAATATAAAAAGGAATTGAAAAGTATTAGAGCATGTAATTGGTTATTAAAAAAAAGAAATAGATGGTATAATTACACTCATTAAATTATAATCAATTGATTGTTAGTCAAATAATTTCTTAAAGGAACGAGCTAAATAATGCAAACGTGATTTCTTCTATAATTTGATGATCACCTTGTTCTAATAGTCTCATACAAACAATTCTATTTTTTTGTAAGAGTTATCTATAATTTGATGATCACCTTGATTATTTTCATTAATTGAAAGACAATATATACAATTTACATATTTCCATAATAGGAAAATCATATTCATATTCTACTCCTAAAATCTTATTCTATTTGGAGACTAACTATACAATTATGATAAGTGTACAATACAAATAATTACAAATTATTCTACCCTAAATCATCACACAAAACCGTAATATACACCATGTATATGGTAAGTGTATATCACGGTCAAACACGTATATACCTTGTTTAACATAAACCTCTCACTTGGTTAATATTTTAGGTGTTAAATGAGGGCTGGATTGAGTAAATTGGATTCAGCGAATTAACATGATAATGTGATCAACCTTTGTTTGAGGTAAGATGGGTTTGGTCGCCAATGGATTGACTAGGTCATAATCCAACTTGTCAAACTTAAGTAGTTGTTGGTTACACTTTTATGGCTTAAAATTGACATCCTAGGGTGCGGTAAAACAATTTAAATCAGATTCAAAAATCTCAAAATTTTGTTGAGTCAAGATAGTTTAATAATGTATGGGCCATATCTTACAAAAAAAAAAAAGGAAGGTATGGGTCATAACCTTGTTTATCCAACTTGGGTTTAGACAGTTGCATTGGTACTCTTTATGAGTCAAAATCATCATTAGCCTACAATCACAGATGCGTTTGGCTTAAGACGAATGTCCTGCATGGGCATATTATTCTCACCAAGATATATAATTATTAGACTATGAGAATTTATATAGTCGACTTCAACTACTTGAAATTAAACCATAGTTACTATTACACAATTTATTACTAAGTGCTATTTAATGGATAAGTCCTGTGACCCATTTTTTTTATATTATTAGTACCATTTTTTGCATACTTTGTATGTAGCTAGCTTTGCGTTTACCCTCGTGAAGATTGGCACCCGAAGGCTTGAGGAGCTGGCAGTCCCTAGAAAGGAAAGGCACGGAAATGGTGGATTCACCTAGGTAAATATATGTGTTTGTACATGTACTTCTACAGTTCTACCACTTAATTATGATCAACTAATGCATACTTTTACACATTAAATCACTTAACCTTAGTAAATTGAATTGATTTGACGTAAATACTCGATGTGGGTAAATATTTACCAGTTAGGCGACTGACTGCCGTTCTTAGTCAACACAGGCACTAATGACTAAAAGCGCTGCCGCACAATCTCCAATCATAAGCATATATGATGTGAAGGGAAAAAGCACTTACTTCAATGTCCAAAGGTTGGCTTCATTTGAAACTGATAACATATGCAAAATTGAGGATTGAGTGCAACATGATATTACTGAGGTTATGTTATTTACTCATTAGACAAACCTTGCATTCTAAATCAACGTTGCAAGTGCTTGATAAGACGAAATGGACTGGAAACCCTTGGTGTAGAAGTTCTTAGGCGTCTTTATTTTTACCTGTGGCACCTCTATAAGCTATTTATGTACGTTTTAGCAGATGAAAGACTATCGCAGTAAACTTTTACGAGTAGCAACTTGCATATTTGATTCAGTAACAATTAATTCTAAAGATTGATTTAACTTTCAGATTCCTCGTTAAGTGCAAACAAACAAGAACTTAGCATGCATCTTCACAAGGTGAAACACCCGGCCGCTCAAAATTGAATTCAAGTTGTTCCACACGTACAAATGTGAAGACCGAACACTTCCCATTATGTTATATAGAGGTTACTGGTGCCGACATCTAGAAGGACCATCTAAGCAAGTGCTTTTATTTTAGATTGCAGTTTCGAAACAAGAAAACAACTCCACCTGGAAATTGCTTTCTTCTTTGCTTACTTCAGTAACTGTTCTCTTTTTTCCTGTTCATATTTCTCATGACCCTTTACACTGAACGCATTCATCGTTGCTTCCGTGCCAATCCAAATACAAGATATACCTGTCGGTGATATTGGTTTACAGATATTGATTATCCAAAAGTCATATCAACATTGGCATTCATAAACAGAACCGCAGAGAGCAAAGACTCGTTATTTTCTTCAAGTATTACCCAAGAAAATATAAGAATGCTAGTCCTTATGCAGTCAGATACCAAAATCTTACGCACGAAGCCTGAAGTGCAATAGCAGCAACCATACTTTATTACAATAATCTTAAGTAGACTATTGAATCATTTCATCATCAACTTTTCTAAATACTCTGAAGCTATGTCGAACAAAATATCCTTAAAAACAACAGATGACAAATTAAGTGGTTAACAATCCACTAAGATTAGTTCCCTAGAAACAAACTAGTGTGAGACGAGTATTAATCTGAAGAAAAGTCATTAGACACAGAGACCATCAGTCAACAGACTTCCAACCAGATAACTAGATCCTATACTTCAAGAGTTCAAGAAGTTAAACGGTGGTTACTTTCTTCCTGAGAAAAGGTCTGGTGTTCAAGTGATAATTAGTCAAGTGCACCTGTTTGGTATGTGTCAATCACACAAAATATGGACATTCACCACAAGTTAGCAGAAGTAATACAACACGATTATTACATCCAAATCAAATTCACAGTTAATAAGCAAGCAGTCCAATTCAATGCATACACAAGCGATGCTAACAAACTCAGTGTCCTCAACATATAGAGGGATGTAAAGGGTAAGTTTGTTGATACACTTCTCTCGTTTAAAAAAAACGGAATGAAAGAAGAGAAGAGACATTCTTTTACAGTTTCCTCGGAAGAACAAATACTCTTCAGGCGACGAAGTTAAAAGAGCACCAAAGACATGAAAAAGGAAAAAGAAAAGGACAGTGAGAGATGAGCTACACTGCAGGGACATGCCATACAAAAAGGGATAAGAAGGACAGTGAGAGATGAGCTACACTGCAGGGACATGCTATACAAAAAGGGATAAGAGAATAACATTTCTGATTATAGACCCTGTCATAGGAAAATATCTTACACAGTTTTGAGTTCATCCTGACACTTAATTGAAGGAAAACAGAAAATAAGAGAAAACAACCTGATTTTGGAAATGAAAACCTGATATTGTCAGCTGTAGTTAGTATTTCTCAAAACAAAACCAAAAAAGGTAGTTAGTTTTTCTCATAATGACCCTGAGAAAAAATTAAACAAATCGATACTGCATACCTAAGATTAGTCCACTTGGTGGCCAAAACATTAGTTATCTCCATATGACCTGCAGATAACAGATTCAGATTGGAAAGGGTAACGAAACTTTTACAAGCACATATATCAATGACAAAAAATATTATGGTAAGCTGGACCATGAGCTACCCAAATCATGCAAACTTCTCAGTATCTGCACAGAGGGTTCGACTGGGACACATCCAATTGAAAGTCTAACCAACCTCTGCATCACCAGAGACATCAATCTAGAGCCTTACCAGCTGCCACAACCACCTTGTCACCACCTAGAAAACACCTATTCTTGCAGAAGAAATTGCCAAGTGTTCAATACCGGAAATAAAACCCTCTATGTGGCTTTCTTAAAACATAGTCAGTCCCCAACCCTAATAAAGGATAAGTATTGCATAGAATGACGACCTATAAAGAATAACTCTGAATCCTGTGGCCGGCTCTTGAAGTAGGCCTGAGTAGATGTAATGGTAGATGACTTAATACAACCAACAACGACCTAAAGGCGTAATTGATATCATTTTTAACCGGATTAAATTGGGTCCTTCAAGCATGACTCAGCAGAAGTTGCCTCAAATATAAAGTCAATTGCTTAATATCACTACACCAGTAATAATATAAGACATTCCACTCATGTCCAAAATTAGATATATGACTCACTAAGAAAGATTCTCAAGGATTCAGGTCAAGTTAATCCACTGACAGTCTGACATTATTCAACAGATCATGCATCCTGTCACAACTGTGCTTAAAGGCTTAATCCTGTTTTGGCTCCGAATTATTAATATCTTCTATCATGGTCCCTTTCTGGAATTAAGCACTTCAAGAAGTCCTCTATGTTGCAACTGTAATAGCATGTTGCAAATAAGAACATCCTACACCCAATTTACTACTACACCGGGAGAAACGACTGATATTGAAAGAGGTTTTACTTTGTGGTTGTGAAATCATTTTGATCGAAAAGCAAGTCGATAATGTCATGAATTGAATGGGGTATATTGAAAGGATGGTGGAACAGGAATACCATGGAACATCCTGCAATTACATACCCCTAAAAAACAAATTCACAGTAGTACACTCAGACCAACAATGATGCACTACATCATCCGACATGCTTTCACGGGGATAAGTCATATTCCACTCTAAAGAGTTCAGTCATTACATGATGCCACAAGCTTGTCATATCCCAGTGAAGGACTATATATTAATCATGCTTTCTGGTCACACATAAAGTCAAACTCTAAGTACCTCCTAGTCAAACTGCTGATCCTTTTGCACGATCTTTCATCCACCCAAAACTACTATATATAGATCGAGCAGGCAGAAAGTACATCGTCATTAAAGTTTTATGACCTAAATCTACAAAGAACTCCAGTTTTAGCCAAAGGATGAACATTAATGATCTAGCGCTTTAGCCAGCCATCTTGATGAGCATTCATTCTTGGGATAATCCAAAAGAATGATAGTATGCATCCAGTAGCAATGATTGGTCAACTATATTAGCAGATTGACACAATTACAACTTATAAGTTGTTGCAGTAATGCCAACCTAAATATTTCAAAACTATCCGAACAAACTTCAATTGGACGGACCAGACATCATCTCACCAAAAAATACACCCCAAAGAAAACCTCCCCATTATATTCTAGGTATTCATCATATCAAGTATGAAAACAGTTGTATGAACTTTTTTCCGAACTAGCAATAACTGATGATCCTTGAAAAGCATTATTCTTCAGTTTTTTAAGATGAAATGCAGAAGCATAGCTTACCTAGATTCACTCACATGAAATCAAAACCAAAATACTAAGCAACAGCGTGATGTTCAGATCACAAGAAACTGTTAACCAAGCAAGGAAAATGGGAGAGTTCATAAAAATTGATGGTAAAGTTAACTTGAACAGAATGTTTGAGCTTTCAATTTCACTATACCAAGAAAAAGATTGTGTTGCTCGGAGTTATGTTTATTTTTATCCTTTAGCATTTTCTTTTTTAATAAGGTATCATTTTGAGCTTTCTTTTCCTTTTTCTTTTTGTTTTTTCTTGGGATCCTTTAGAAGCAGAAGAGTTTTTCAGTCAAAGACCGACAGTTATTACACCATGCAAGAAGAGGAAGAGCTGAAGTAGAGGTAAAGATATTAACCTTCTAGAAAATGGAAATTACATGACCCTTGCACATATTTGGTACAATTTACAGTTAACCGTCACTCTAATGCTGTTCAGCAGGTATAAGCAACCAAGAAAGGCAATCGACCAATATTCAGGGCATTCTGGCGATACAGCTCTAATTATCCCTAGTAGTATGAACTGCTAAAATTGGTCTCCCTGCGTTAAATAACTTGTGGAACTATCCCATTATTATTTTCAACTCCAAAGCGATCAATTCTCTGGGTGAAATGTTAGCCAGAACCTCTTAACATTTTAACAGACCAACTTCTTAACTTAATAACTTCAGACAACTGTTCTCTTTTACTGATAACTAGAATGATTAGATAGTAACCTCCAGACCTAAGGTTCTATACTTGAGCTTAGATATGAGTTCGATGGATTTTCGACTATGTTTATAACAAGTAATGTTCTGAAGTAAAAAGAGAGTGAAACAACCAGTACAAATCTATATGAAGAAACAAGCAAGTGCTTGCATGTCCATGCCATTCTATTTTAGACTTCTAAGAGTTAGTAGCCTTTAAAGCATCATGTAATCATTAATCCAAACAGCTTCTAAACATATTTCTACCTGCAATCCTGATGTTTTTGGCCAATTAGCATTTGATCAGAAGCTTATGTTTTTGCAAAATTAATAAGCACATGAGACTGTGCAAAAGCTATAGAATGAACATGCAATTTAATTAGACAACTTTATGCTATGATAATGAAACATGAAATCACAAAATTTATTTCACAATAGATCAATTCATATACACAAGCTTGTAAAAAACTAGGGAAATATAACTGTACATTGCACACAAGGAGAACCTCTTGCAACTATAGCAACTATATGCGACAACAAATTAGATAAGCAATGAACTGAAGAAGATTGTCAACAGAGTGGAAACAAGAAAGGAATGTGCACAAAAAGCTGACTCAACCAGAAGAGGACTAGTATTCTTATTGCACACCCAATTATATCAAGGCTCAATGAGGATAGAACAATGAGCATGTAAATGAAGGATAATCCTGTTTAAATGAGAAGAGAGGAGGGATTGTTAGAGGAACTACTAGGAAGAAACAAGGGCCTCTTATTCCTTGTTACCGAATTTCTTAGCAATGACAGGTCGGACATCATCAGCATCAGCCAGTGTCTCTAGGAATGGAAGTAAAGAAATTAGTGCAGAGTCTGAAGGGTCATCAAACCAACTCTTAATAGGAATCCCATTATTCACTTGCAATCTGAAAACCTGAAATCAAGATGGGAAATTAATATTCAGTTACATAAAACAATAGACTTACTTCATGCTCAAATAAGCACTCTGCATATTCCTGTGTTGCTATTCATGTCTCTCTGTGTTTTTCTCCAATTTCCAACTAAGCACATCAAACTTGGAAAATAAACTCACAAAAATCTAGAGACTACTTTACTAACGAACAATTTTGAATTCTTCCAACAGAAAACTAGAGTAGCGCAGTGAAATGACTGATAAACATGCTGCATCTCTTTTACAGATTGTGCAGGAAATTTTAGTGACTTCATCTCACCAATCCACTCCACCTTACCATCCATAACCCTACCACCCCAGCACCAGAAATACATAGAGATTAATGTCCATCTGTCTCACCAACAGGATAAGCATATACAACTACTGCTACAACTACTACTACAACACCTCAGTCCCAAAATTGGGGTTGGCTATATAAATCATCACTGACCATGTTTCTTCATTTATAATCTTTCCTTTATAACCATGATGTCCGCGCCAGCTTGCCCACACCTAGACTAATTCCACGGCATACATGTCACCTCCCACCAACAACAAGTACTTATCCATCAAGGACCCTTTACCGATCAAAAAAAAACTCTATCCACCAAGGCTAGGTTAAATGAGAAGAAATAACCTAGTGTTTTTGTCTATACTTGGATTTGAACCTGAGACCTCATGGTTCTTAACCCACTCAAGGGTGCTCCATTTATAATCTTCTCGGGCCAACACACTTTAACAACAACATACCAAGTGTGTTCCCACAACTGGCATAATAATCTCTATAGTGATAAAAGACTACTAGAAAGCATAGGACCTAAAGTAAACGTATTAACATGACTAAAGCATATTCCAAGCTAACAGGATAAGAGTATAATAATCGGTTTATCATCAAATACAAGATGCAAGTAGATTACCTGTGGGGAATTATCTACAATTACAACTTTTGTCAGATCAACACCTAACACTGTTAAATCCTTGGTATAACTTCCATCGGAGAAGATGCATGATTCACGATACGCGCGCCTTGAAATAAGCTTTCCATCTGGATCCAGAATATCCAGCAGGTGCTTCGCATATATGCTCTGGCTAGCGGTAAAAATTACAATTTCAAACATCTCTGCGACTCTCTCCAAGAATGTCCGGAGGTGAGGCCTCTGCTTCACATAGACAATGTGTTCTTTCATGTTGAAGAAAACGGGAAATGTGAAGTCTGCATCATCACAGTGCTCCAACGTAGAATGAACAAGTGTCTCTGGAGACATGAAATGAATACGCAAGATGTTAGACCATCGTGTGGGAACCATGTCATACTCTATAAAATATTGTATTTGCTGGAAGTAAAATTGCATCAAAATCCAGAAACTAGAGCTATATACGTGTTACACACGAATGTACCAGGGTTCTCCCTGCCGTAAAAGAATCTTAGTAATAGCCCCCAGTTATAGGCTTATAGCAAAGATTGTTTTTTATGCCAAGCTATACATTGCATCATTTCCAGTGTAACCAAAAATTGCAGCAGGACTATAATGAGAAATTGGAGTACCCAAGTAATGAATCTCACCATCTAGGTCAAGTACTAAGGTGATCGATTTGCTTCTTTGTGATTCTTTTGGCAAAACATTCGACCTTTCTAATATGTCTGGCAAGTTTCTTATGAAAATATGTGGGTCAAAGCAATCTGCTTGATCAGATTCTAAATATGTGAAAGCATCAGATTGTTCGGATGATCTGAGCTGGTGAATTGCCATGTATAAGCTCGAATCATCTGACTGAACGGCAGTTTCTCCGGATGTTCTGCAATCTTGACTATAGCTAGCTGCTGCAGTGTCTTCAAGAAAAGGCAACAGCAAGTATTCCTCATCAACATTAGTAAAGATACTTGGCCCTTCACACTTGTAATCAGACAAGAATCTGTCAGTCAAACTGTCATCATAGATGGTTTCACCCTCGATGGCCAAACAAGAAACAATCATATCAGAGATGTAAAAATCTGAAACATTGCACGTCTGATGTTCACACGAACTTCTGCTGCTATCACTATCCTCAGTCTCCAATTGTGGTACATAAAAATCATTGCTTGCTGTAATCAACCAAAAATACAAGAAGTTTATGTCAGAATATTGTTTTTGCAAGAACTAGGAGGGAGGGAGCGAGGGAGAGAGGGAGAGAGAGGGAGCGAGGGAGAGAGAGGGAGGGAGGGAGCGAGGGAGCGGGAGAGGGAGAGAGAGAGAGAGAGAGAGTTGTGCTTCTCAGCTCTTGTCATCTACGGCCCGATGGGCTATTGGTTGTTCAATAAGAAGATCCTTTTGGTTGTTCAATAAGATCCTTTTCAAGATTCAGGAGAAACAAAGCAACATACGATTTAAGGGTGGCTTGCTGGTTTGCCTAACATCTTTTTGAGGATGAGGAGAAGAATAAACAGCATACAATTATGAATTTCACAACCAACGAAAGAAGCCATCAAATTGGAGGCATACCTCCATCACTGGGTATATCAGACTCACTATGCGCACCAACAGGCTCCAGACTAGGTGAAAAGATGGTCTCTGAACTTGATTTGCAGGTTACTACTGTAGACTCCTGCAGTGATTTCAGAAGATGATAGGACAACATCAAAATCAACTGTCTAATTTTTGGCATGCAGGCACAAGTATGGCATAGAAAACTAAAATGTAGAATGTCAGGAGATGGGAGCCTATACTAGGTAATTACAACAACAACAACATACCCAGTGAAGTCCCACAACGTGGGGTCTGGGGAGGGTAGAGTGTACGCAGACCTTACCTCTATCTTGGTAAGTAGAGAGGTTGTTTCCGAAAGACCCTCGGCTCAAAGACAAAGCATAGGCACAAGCAAAGCAAGAGAAACGATCAAACCCGGACAAGAAAATTTAAAGCAATATGAAAATTATGGTAACAAAAGCGAATAAGTCGTGATAAAGTATTCTGAAAAAGTAATAATGTGGGCAACGAGTTGAGTACAACAAAAGCAGCTAGAAAGAAATGGATAATCAAGGGAAATGTACAAGATAAAGCATGAAACCACACAGTAATCAATAGATTGAAGGAGTCTCTCAATGACCTTTATTTTATGGGCAAGGAAAGCTGTCAATGTGTCCAACACTTTGGCACTGGATACAGAAATCCCAGATTAAATTATTTGTATTGGGTATTTAACAAGCATTATGTACTTCTGAGATACATTATTATTCTAGCCAGAAGATTTTGACTGTAATGCTTGTTACACCGTGGGTATGAATTTCTATTTGTGGGGATGTCTGGGCTCTCATGGCAGCGGCCTTAGCATTAGGATCTTGTACTGAGCCACTCACTCTTTGCAAAATGAAATATGGTTTACCATAATTTCCCAAATCAAATTTATTCAATTATGAAATCTGTGTTTTTCTTATATATTTGCTTAACATGTATTACCTGTTCAAAAAAAAAGATCTTAATATATATTATTTTGTTTGAAAATCAAATTATTTAATGTCAAATATCAACATGAAGATTGCTCAATTTGACCCTCGTAAAACAAAGCAAGTCATTTTTTGAGACAGGGAATGAATATGACACTCATGTCTCAGCCCTTCCACATATATTGTTTATCTTCACACAGCCACTAAAGTAGAGATATGGAGAGAGCAGACAGCTTAACAGGGGACCTTTTTTTGGTTCCTTTGTTTGCTCCAAAGAATTTCTATGTTCAGTTTCTGTCTCCATAATGTCTATGAAAAACACATTTATGACCATTGACGGATAAAATTGAAGCTATATATATTTATTATATAGCAAGCAAAAGATGCATAACACCAATGTGTATTACCCGCTAGAGACAAATAGTTGAAAGAAATGAATAAATAAATTAAGACTATTATACACGCAACTTAAAATGTCAAGTACTAATAGTTAACACTCCAGAACGTATTTACCATTGTATCAAGGTTTGCAGAATCGGTAACAGGTGGCTGTTGCTTTTCAAGCAGTTCATCTACCAAATCGTTAGCATGATCTCCATTTCTTCCGACTTGGTGTGGGTATACTTTGTAGTAGATAGGGACTGCAAGAATTAAAGCAACTGATGAATTAACCAGGATGTGCAGCACAAACAAATGTCAATGTCAGCGTAGAGCAGAAACTTCCATTGTGAAACTTGTGAGTGAGGAGAAAAGAATCATTCTCACACCATCACAATAACAACAAAAGAATTCTTAATCTTAAGAGCCACAAGACAGAACCAAACCTACCATCACGAGTATTGTGGATCAGATCTGCAACTTCCTCTGCATTCTGCACACTTCTAGTTCGAGAGAGAGAACTCTTGGATATGACACTTGAATTAGGACAGACATGGAGACCATTTTTTTCTTTCGAACTGGATGTGGCTAGCTTTGTCTTCATTTTTAGTGATGGCATTTGATTCGTACTTGGGATATCTAGCACAATCTTGATTTGAAAGCATCAGTAGGGATTCAAAACCCCTTCATAAAGATAGTAGCAGCCACAAAAGACTGTTGTCAAAGAAAATTGAAAAAACTTTAGAATTCATGGCTACACGTGAAGGTTAGCATATAGAATACGTAGAATATCTAGCACGATTTTTATAGTCATCAACTGTATGCAGTGATATAATAAAAATATATCATACACAAAATGAATTCTGAGAAAGCAAAATCACTTTGATATAAAGGAAAAGAAAAAACTCCTGCTATCATAAACCATGCCTAAACTCGACTATTGGCTGAAGCAAAAATCAAGAGTATCTTTATGGATACTTTTCTGCACTGAATAATTCTCCCCTATCCAAGCATGAATAACAATTTATTTACCACAATTTGCTAATGTCGAATCACCAAGTTTAAACAAAAATTACAATAGTGGTGAAATCACACCTTCTAATCAGTTCTCTCTAATGGATGTTAAGACCCTTTTTGCTCAACTCTTTTTCTGGGGGGGTTCCACACTAACCCATCAAAATCGGACCTGCCAACAAAAAAGACCCAATTCACACCACCAAGACATGCATAAACCTTTTCCCACACAGGCTTGACGGAGTTAAGTTGTTTTGAGGGAATCCTTCGGTCGAAATCAATCAACTATGCCTCAACTGGATAAATTACTTGTTTCACATAATTCTTCTAGTCATGTTTTTTCTCTTTACTTCCTACATTACTATTTACTCCACAAACTTGATCCTTAATATCTGCCAAAATAGGAGCTTAATATCGTAAACAATTAAAAAAATTAACAGAGAATGAAAGCTTTTTCCCGTGAAAAAAACAAAGATAAGATGCTACTTCTGTCCACCTTTGTCGTAAACCCCAAAAAGAACAAATATTTTTTATCAAAACCCTGCAAAGACGGATTACATCAGTGAAAATAATTCTTTTTCCTTTTGATTTTTCCTCCCCAGGAAATAAAACCCAAACTTTCCATCAAATTAACCTAATTCAGACCTATCAAGAACCCTATAAACCACCACACCACCCATACACTCCAGGAAAACCATCTTAATTAAGATCTACAAAAACTCATTTTCCTCAGTTTTTAGAATCTAAAAATAAAAATCAAACTTCTATCCAAATTTATTTTTAAAAATTATGAAATTTACCGCACAGGTATACTCCATATTTCCACATTTTTTGTCAAAAGGTAACTAAAAATCAAAATTGTATTCGTAAATTTAAAAAAATGAAAATTTACCAGTAATGAAGTTCTTATATATCCATAGCAAAGTCTAAGAATTTTCACAAAAGAGAAAACCCAAAACCCCAAATAATTCAAAGTAAACCCAGAAGATCGCAAAGTCAACTTCGATCAATTCAATCAAGTAAGCACACACAGTATAGCACATCATCCAACAACCAAAACAACAAATAATCAACAGATCGCAAACCCTAGAAGTTCAACCATACCTCAAAATTCAAAGTTCAAATCAGCTCAAATTACCAACTTTAACAACAAAAAAAAATCAACAAGAAGATGAATAGTATATATAGAAATAGTGAAGGATGATTTCATGGATGACAGATAAGTAGACAGAGAGTCAACATATAGATTGACATGTAGAGATACAAATTTCTGTATCTATAGGTCTGTCTATATTAGTACCTGGTAGAGATCTCTCCCTCTCTCTCTCTTTCTAAACGCGCGCTTTTCTTTGTGTATATATAGAAAGATAAATATAGGAGGAAGGGGTTTTATTCTCTATGGCTGATACTACTGAGTATTCTGTACCAAGAGCTATGTGAACACAGTGACGTCTCAAAAATCTTTGCAATTTATGCATTAGGGGATTTTTTTCGGAAAAGAGCCTAAAATAACTTTGAACTATTAAAATTGATACAGAAATGTCATTTGTCCCCGTTTGAACTCTCAAATACCTATGCAAGTTAATATATTGAATTTACTTTGTCCTTATTTCTAACAGACGCATTACATTGATTATATGATAGTCTCTCATCGAATAGTCATATAATTAACTAAACTAAATAATTCTCAATTCATTTAATCCGATTCACCAACTAAATTCTAACCCGCTCCAAATAAATTAACCGGGAGAACCGAGCGTACTATTTTTCAACCTTATGTGAACTTTGCTTCTCTCCTAACAAACCAAATTGAAAAACCCTCTAACCCATTCAATTACAAATCAAAATAAAGAAAAATTAACTCGCGTTAAGTGTTTAAATAGAAAAAATCTGATTCTATTTTTTTATTGAGCATATTTGTGTCGAAGTTTAGTTGAATACTGCAAAAAAAATACCTGTTTAATCTCATGAAACCTCCATAAAACTTGGACATTCATTGATGAGCGTTCACCTCAATTTGAAAATTTAATTTCGAGATTTGTTGGCGATTTGAACTTGGTATGTTGGAATTTGGTTCTTAAGCTCAAGCGATTGAGTATACTTGAAAAATCCATTAAGGAAGTGAATTAAAGCCGCCATTGAAGGAGCTTTTTGAAGCTTGCTTTAAACTTCTATATCTGTAAATTTTGGTGTTTAAATCAAATGGGTGATACTATTTTTAAACTTGGTATCATGATTAACCATCGAATTAGGGCTTAGAACCTGAAGAAAGAAGCAGAAAAACTCCATGAAAGTCATTAATGAAGCTTGACGCTTCAAGTTAGAAGATGACATAGTGGTGGTAGAGATTATCTCACACGAGCAGGGTCAAAAATACGGGTATGGATGTTTTTATTTTATTTTGGAAGGATTTAAATTTGGGCCAATCATATATGGCCACGTACTAAATAAATATTTTATTATTTTATTTTAATGTGACTGTTAAAATAAGGGCAAAGTGGACCCAATAAATTAATGGCTGAGATATTTGGGGGCTCAAAGACGGATAGAGGGCATTTTTGTACCAATATTAATAGTTCAAGGGCATTTTAGGTCTTTTTTGTTAAATGTCCTTTTTTGTTTTTTTACGAGAGTCGATTCGACTATTTCTTTAAAATAAATTTTGAAGTGAATGATTTAGCATTTGAACGTGCTCGTTTATCTCAAAATTATTTCTCTTTTTATAGTATCAACAGTCAATTGGATCATTAATTAAAATTTAAAGGCAATAATAAATTTACTGATATTTAAAAAATAAAATTTTCAAAATTTAAGTAGTACATGAAAGTGTTATAGGTAAAAAAAAATTAATGCAAATGATGACTCGTATAAAAGTATTGGCTAAATGATCTTTTTATTTGACTCTTAAGACGAGGAAAGCAACATCTCTGGTTGTAAACACGTTATTAAAGACTGACTCAATCGAAGTAATTGAGCTCCTTGAGAAATTACACCCACTTATCATAGTCTTGTTGTATTGTGCAAGTCACTTTTTAAGAAGTTGGAGAGACATAATTTTAGAGAAGAAAACAAACTTGCAGATGCTTTTGCGAAGGCACGAACCAAACTATGCTCATATAACCAACTATCTATCTTAGTATTACCTCCTTCATGTGCATTAACCATTTTGCAAGAAGATAAGGACGGCATAGTATCTACTAAACTAATATCTACATCCATGTGTAATAGTTTAGTTAATGTTGGTAACCTCAATGTCCTAACTATCCCAGATAGTATGAATGTATCTATTGGAAATTTACTAAATGTGAAATTAAGTATATTCCATTAATTTATGATTCAAAAAATTGGGTCCGCAAGTCGGAAACGTCGTTTCCACACACGTAGTGTCAAGTATCGCAAATTTCATTAGTGAAAGAGATATTAGTACGTATGTAATACGTTTGAGACATAGAATTATGGACGGTTATTGGCCAAATGACATACAATTTTAAAAACGTATTTTTATTCTTTTGTTATTTTGTAATCATAGAAGAGAGGTATAATGAGGGGTGAAATAAATAAAAGAGAGGTAGAAAATAATAGAATAAGAGTTTTATAATGCTTCATGCGTGGAAGTTTGAAATCATGATAATTTGGTATAGTTTGTGAGTTATCCAACATAATGGCCGTACTGAATATAATATGAAGTTGTCCGATTTATCATGACTTCCGGTACAACATGGCGCTTCTTGGGCTTATCAAAGATATGATCTTAGATAGGAGATTATGGAGCACACGAATTAGAGTAGAATGTTAAGAGTTAATTGAGTATTGTATCCTAATTTATTGTCCGCTTATTTTTCAGTACTAACATAATAATATTATTCTCTTTTTTCTGATTTCTATTACTATAGACGTTTCTTGTACTACAGTTGTATCACTTTTGTTATTAGTGTTTCGTTTGCAAGATGCATGCTTGTCATGCTTTTCTTTCTATTTGTCATGCTTTCAGAATTATTATGATATGATTTATTTGAGCTAAAGGGCTACTAAAAACAGCCTTTCCACCTATTAAATTATTAAAGTAGAAGTAAAAATCATGTCTCCGGACATAGTTGGATGGCAAAGAAAAAAAACTTAAAATTCAGCTGAAGACTTGCAGCGTGAGTTCGAACCCTAATGGAAGTAATTGTGCTGTTAGATATTAGCCACGTGGAATGTCAACCCACTCATAATGACATGTTGACACGTGATGCTTTCTCGGAAGGAGAGCAGTCATAGAAGAAATGGCTGCTTTACATGCCTATTTAGTTCGTGCATGACACGCTCCTAAAATGTGATCCAATTGAAATGAAATGAATGCATGGTGAGTACTTTTTGCTCGTTGATTAGGGGTGAGCGGCTCTGGGTACCCTAATTTTTTTGAATTACTCATATCCTATCCAATAAAAGATCGATTCTTAAATTTATTATCCGGAACATACCCGTAGCAATTATTACCAGAACCTATCCGGACTTTGCGATTCCCGAGTACCCTATAAATTTTTGTGTTGCTTAAAGAGATATATCTGATTATCACTGGCAATAGCCTCATCCGAAATGTTCCTTAATCTGATACTGATTCATTCATTATATGAAAGAAAACATTCCAAAATAAAGTTCAAATAAATAAAAATAAACGTTCCAAGACAAAACTGATTTATTATATGAAAGAAAACACAAGATCAAAGATATCGGTTTCGGGTTCGGGTACCCTGTCTCTATTTGCCGGAATCGAAATCGGACCCGACATTGATCGGTTTCTAATTTTACTACCCGAAACCTACCCGTTATTATAATATATCTACCCGGAACCTACCCGTTAGTGTCGGTTCCGATCGGATATTTGGGTACCCCGTACCCGTGCTCACCCCTATCGTTGGTGACAAACATATGGATATTTTATAATATTTAGTGTTATATAATTATAAAATAATAAAAATCATATATTTAGTATAATTATATAACATAAAATATTATAAAATATATGAAAGTATATTTAATAATATATGTTAATAGTGGACATCATTTTATTTCTGGTTTTAACCAAAATGAAGGTTGTGAGTTAGAGAGCTAATAGTATACTGGAAAATTTTCACTTACATTTGATATTTATATTAAATTAACAATTAAAAAATATACTACTATATTTTTATGTATTTATCAGTTAATACAGTTAATAAATATGTATATTCATATTTATTTATTACTTAATTATAATTAATAAATAAATAAATAGAGTTTGATGTAAATAGAGAATGCAAATAAGTGGAGTAATTTTCTTGCATCAGTACTTTCAAGATTTGGGCATTCCAAATGAAGACTTTTACATTTTTTATTGAACTTTTAAAAAAAAAAGTAGCTCGACGTACTAAGCTCTCGCTATGCGTGGAATCTGAAAAAAAGGCCGAACTATAAAGTTGTGTTGTAATTGGATATGTTGCACTTTGTAGTCATATTTAAGTTTAACTTGACCAGAGCATTGTTTGATTGATGACTGATTCGACAAACCTTGTTAATATTGTATCATAGGGATAAATTGATTGGTATCTACGAATAAAGAACTTTTTATTTTCAAAAATTTCAACTGATGTTGCTATTTTCAATTCTTCACTTTAAGATTGACCTCGATAGCCCAAAGCACTATTGAACTATTCAATGGTAGTATCATTTTATTCATTTCAAAACACCAATTACCACGATTTTACTCCTTTCTACCTTGCTTCTGTAGTTTCTTTCTTACTTTTATGCCAACCCACTAGCTAATTCCCAAATCACTAGCTAATTCACTTTAAGAGCCACGAACGACATTTTTCAAGACTAGAGGTGGATGTGAGGGGGGAGGGGATAAATTTGTGTGACCATAACTACGAATTGAAATTGAATTGTCATTATTAATAATTATGCCACGATTTTTGCTCAAATTGAAATAAGACGAGAGATTACCTGGTGTGGATGTCATATAAAAAGTGGCACTGGTGTCCATGTACCAATTTGCGTCCAGGGAATTTAATCCAAGTGTATGCATCGTTGCCTCAATATTTGTAGGTGTCGTACCCAAAGTTGGGCCCGCAGCAGCGAAGGCCTGCTAAGGCCGAGGCCCAAGCAGGCCAGCCTACTGCCAGGGCCCAGTCCGATTCTGCTGGGCAGCTGGGTGTTGTTGGGCGTAATTGGGTCAGGCCTAATTTGATGGAAAATAATGAAAGGGTGGTGTGGGCCACTGGCCCAGCCCCACGACCACTATACATTGGCCCAAGGCTGCGGCCAGGGGTGCTAGGGACCAATAGGTCCACTGCCACCCCGTCTGCTACTGCCACCACGTCCGCTAATGCCACCATGACCACCGCCATTGTCACGGCCGCCGCCGTGGTTCTTGCCACCATTTTTTCGATTTTGACCTTTTTTGCCCCAACCGTTGTTACGATTTTGGCTAGAATTATCTGAAAACAAGTGAGGGTCATCGGGCATGGCCATCATCATGACAGAATTTGCTATGGTAGCCGCCTTTTTAGCCAAGTCAGCCTCTTCTTATGGGAGCATGGAACCAGTCTGGTAGAATGGTATGAGATGATTACTTTGACGAAGAAGCGTCCAACGCCATTATAAGCATCGGATAGGCCTGAAATCATCTGAAGAACAAGACAACCATTTGTGACGGACGCACCAACATTCTTGAATTGATCCGACAATTCCTTCAGCCTTTTACAATAGGTTGAGACATTCGGAGAATCCTCAATATTGACATGGGAAAATTCCTGCTCAAGAGTGACGGCACGGAAATTCTTGTTATCTTGGAATATATCACACACCCTATTCCAAGTTTCCATCGTCGTGGCGTCGGGTTCAATAATCATCTGCAAGAGGTCCTGTAGAGATAGTGGAATAAATCCACTGGAGAACGGTAGCATGAAGAGTCATCCATACCGCAGGGTCATCCTCTGGGGTAGGCACTTTCTCTTTGCCTGTTTCTGAAGGGATGATGTGATGAAGGACTTGATGCAAGTGTGCGTGAACTTTAAATAATTCTGCCCATGTCGCGTATTTGACGTTTTTCATCTCAAGAATGATAGGGATGTGGTTCTTGATATTGGAGACCGTAAGGGCAGGATGAAACGTGTTCTTTGAGGTAGACATGAAGAAAGAACAAGAGGATAATTTGGGATTTGGAATAAAATTTAGGGGAGATGAGGGTGTGCGGCCGTCGGCGGACAGTAATGCACCGAGTAGGGAGGCGGAAACGTAAAATTTGGAGAAGGAAGAATTTGCCCTAGACTTCTGATAAATGAAAGAAAATAATCCCCTCATTATTTTCATTAATGAAGAGGTATATATACATGGTATACAATATCAAAATATGAAAAATAAATCTACATTTTTCTAATACAAGACTAATATATTTTTCTACTACAAGACTAATACAATAATTACACTTGTACAAGAATTCTACAAATATAATAATTTAATATACAAATTCGGTTCAAGTGGTATACACGGTTTTGACGGTGTATCCCCTTTCTATCACATTCATCTCTACTTATTACTTAATTATAATAAATAAATAAATAAATAAATAGAGTTTGATGTAAATAGAAAATGCAAATAAGTGGACTAGCACCTCAGTACTTTCAAGATTTGGGCATTCCAAATGAAGACTTTTACATTATTATTTTTGGTGAACTCCTTTTTTTTTAAAGACAGCTCGGTGCACTAAGCTTTCGCTATGCGCGAAATCCGGAAAAAAGTCGGACCACAAAGATATGTTGTAATTAGATATGTTGCACTTTGTAGTCATATTTAAGTTTAACTTGACCATAGCATTGTTTGATTGATGACTGATTCGACAAACCTTGTTAATATTGTATCATAGGGATAAATTGATTGGTATCTACGAATAAAGAACTTTTTATTTTCAAAAATTTCAACTGATGTTGCTATTTTCAATTCTTCACTTTAAGATTGACCTCGATAGCCCAAAGCACTATTGAACTATTCAATGGTAGTATCATTTTATTCATTTCAAAACACCAATTACCACGATTTTACTCCTTTCTACATTGCTTCTGTAGTTTCTTTCTTACTTTTTTATGCCAACCCACTAGCTAATTCCCAAATCAAATAGCTTGACCGTAATTTTATCAAATATAATCAATATTTTGTTTGAATGCGGTTTGATCCCATAACTTTGGGGGTAGGTGATGAAGATGAAATGGAAGGACTTTATCTCACATTGGAGAAAGAAAATGAATTATTGGGTATAAATAGAAAAATTGCCTCTACTCTAGTTTAAAGAATTGGAAAAATGGCAAGCTCTCGTGATGTCGTCATCGGAAACTCGGTTTCAACTTTGATCAAATGATTTGATTTGAGATACAATTTTGTAGGGTGTTATGATCACGTTCTTAATTTTTCATATCAAGCTAAATACCTAGTTGCACCATACTTAACTATAGTACTTAAAAGATAAGACTTTGTGACTCGTGTTATGAAAGAGTTAAGGATGGAAGTATAAACTTTTCTGTAATCCTCTATATACTGTAATAAACAGATAAGTGTACGATATACTTGAAAGAAATGAAAAATCTCTATACTCTTCTTTTTACAAGCTTTATCTATATTTCTTGTCCCGTATTACTCTTATTTTATAACAATGTTATATAATATGTTCTGTTGTCGTCTTAAGTATAAGAATATATTCGTTTGAGTCACGCTCTCGAAACTCGTGGATGAAGGTAACTCCAAGCAAGCAACCACAGCTTGTTGGCGATACCCACCGATCGAAGAGTCTCAATATATACTATATATAGTTGTGTGACTATGTCGCATATGCATGGAAGGCAACTCGTATATATATCCCTTGTGAATGATAGCATTTTCAAATGGCTTAATATATTGGCAGCTCTTCAAATTTTCAGAAAATTTCATTTAGATATTAATGTAGCACATGAACACCTGATAAAATATTTGTATTAGACATTTTTAATTTAAATTTTGAAATTTTTTTTGTGCGTGATATAATATCTATTACACAGATAAGTTAACTATTCAAAATATGTCAACTCCTTTAATTATACGATTTAGTTCAATTAGTTGTGAAACCTCCGACATGTTCCAATTGAGGATAATTTATATGTTTAAAGGTGATGATATATTTTACGTCAGTTAACTTATCTATGCAATGAATATTTGAGATCACATATAATTTTTTTTTTCAAAATTTAAATCGAAAGATCATTTTAGCTTCAATTGGAACAAGTTATAGTTTGAATATATAAATATACGATATTGTTATAACAAATTTAAAGGATTATCAATCTATTATGTATTATGTATTATGTATTATGTATTATGTATTATGTATTATGTATTAATCATTTTCAAATTCAAAAGGAAGGGCTCATGACGTGGTGTCTTACCCATCATTCTCACGTATGCCCAAAGGCAAGAGCCGTACGTAAGCTTCATCCTATTTTTTTTAATTGTAAATTACAGTATGAAAATTAATATATATCAATTTAATCCGTTTGGCCATGAGAATTTTTTATTTTTTTAATTTTATTTAACTATCACATTTTAAATACAGCTTGAAATAGTATTTGGAATTTAAAAATACGTAAAATGGTGTTTTCACTTTCTTTTTTTCTTTTTCAATTTTTTCACTTTAAGAATATTCAAATCACAAACCACAATTTTTTTCACTTTTATTATGCAGATATATTAACGAAAGGTCTTCCTAGACATCTATTCCTAAACTTCAGGTCCAATCTTAGCGTCCGGCCTCCTTCAGCTCCGACTGAGAGGGTGTATTAATGTATATTATAAATATATTCTATATATTTTATAATATTTAATATTGTATAGTTATGATAGATCTAGAATCTCTATTATATTAAAATTTTAAATTATACACACTATATATATTTATATTAATGAGATAGACTCTTACGTGTAGTTAATACAATCTTATCAGATCAATGCAGAGTAAACTAGCTTGAAAATCACGTACGTACAGCAAGAATGGGCAGTGTTTCTATCTACTAGTAATAACATCTCGTAGATAATATTGTGGACGTGTCTGTTTAAATTTAATGTCTTGTTGCACTTTACCAAACGATTTGATGTCCCCTTCTCCACCATTGTTTTTAAGGAATCTTTTAATCTATTAAAAGGCCCTACAGTTTTCTCATAAGTCATTCTTCTTCACCTGCTTCTATTGGGTACATGCATGACAACACACCCTCTACTTTAAGGCCTTTAAACTTGTGGTTCCTAATAATTCACCTAAAAGAACTCCCATTTCATATTTATTATTTTAATTACTTGTCATTCTCACTTAGCGAAGCCGAAAAGTTGATGAATGCTCTATTCCCTATGCCTTTTAGTTATATAATCATTTTTACGAGAGATTAAGTAGGGTATGACCATGAAAATCATTTTTTCACTTTATTTGAAATTTTAAAGTTGAAGTTAAAAATAGAGGCGTGTTTGATTATAATTTTTACACAGAGAGTATTTGATAAAATGAAAATAATATTTTAAATATTTTTCAAATTCCAAATATAACCTCAAATTAAAATTTACATGGCTAAACGTTGATTGATTTGTGGCACGCGGGAAGGGCTCGTGCAACAGCAGAATTTAAAAAAAGAATTGATTCTCAAATAAAATATTTTTTTTGAAAAAAGTGAAAATTCTCATGACCAAACAGGTCCTAATCAATAATGGGATCCGAATAAATTTATTTTGTGCTATTCAAATTATAACTCGTTATTCCTCCCAAAAAGGAAATATAAAAGGTATTAGAGGTTGTATCATTTGTTAATGTAGTTCATAATTTATTTTTATTTCTCATTTGACGTTCATATTAAAGTCGGACTAAATTTAAATTCTCATCTCATATTGGGGCTTAAAGAGTCCCTAACGAAAGACATTCATCACCTGGACTCGACCCGAGAACTTTTGTTACTTATGAAGATGTAATGACATAATTTTACAAAAATAAGTAGAAGATTAGAAAGCTATAATGACATAATTAAGAATAAGAAAAAGACAAGCACAGTACGTACGAGAGAGGGGGGGGGGGAAGGAGACGTGTGGAGGTTATAAGGAGGGCTCAAGCAGGCGAATCAAGTACAGTCATGATAGAATTCCAGTTGCTCATTGTACTGAACCCACCTAAGTTTTCTCGAACAATAAACCATTTTCAAGAACCCATCAAATGGAGTTGCAGCAGAGCAGTAAAACCAGAAGAAGTGGAAGACCCACAACCCAGAATCACCATAACAACAAGAAAGATTCCACCTTTTCTTCTTCCTCTGCTGCTAGTAACATGAAGAAGGATGCCAGCAAGGTCACCATGGCTCAGTACAATGCTGATGCAAAGCTCATGGCTGAGTTTGAGCAGTCTGGTGTGTCTGGTAAGTCCTTTGACTATTCAAAATCAGTTCTTTACCCATCACAAGATGCTAATGAGGAAGAAATCACTTCTTACCTTTCAAGAATTCAGAGGGGTGGACTTGTTCAACCATTTGGTTGTATGGTTGCTATTCAAGAACCTACCTTCAAGATTATAGGTTACAGTGAGAATTGCTTTGATATGTTGGGTTTTAAGATTGTTGAACCTGCAAAGTTAAAAGGTCTGATTGGTGGTGATGCTAGAACCCTTTTTACCCCTTCTTCAGGGGCTTCATTAACTAAAGCTATGGCTTCTAGGGAAATTTCTTTGTTGAACCCTATATGGGTTCATTCTAGGAGTACCCATAAGCCTTTTTATGCTATACTTCATAGGATTGATGTGGGCATTGTGATTGATTTAGAACCTGCTAATTCTAGTGATCCTGCATTGCTGCTTGCTGGTGCAGTGCAGTCACAAAAACTCGCTGTCCGGTCGATATCTAGGTTGCAGTCACTTCCTGGTGGAGATATAGGGGTTCTGTGTGATACAGCGGTGGAAGATGTGCAGAAGCTGACTGGATATGATAGGGTAATGGTGTATAAGTTCCATGATGATAATCATGGTGAAGTTGTGTCTGAGATTAGGAGATCGGACTTGGAACCCTATTTGGGTTTGCATTATCCTGCAACGGATATCCCACAAGCTGCTCGATTCTTGTTTAAACAGAACAGAGTTAGGATGATATGTGATTGCAATGCAAAGCCTGTTAAGATTGTTCAGAGTGAAGAACTAAAGCAGCCTCTCTGCTTGGTGAATTCGACTCTTAGATCACCTCATGACTGCCATAACAAGTATATGGCCAACATGGGATCTATTTCGTCGTTGGTGATGGCAGTTCTTATCAATAGCGGTGATTCAATGAAACTTTGGGGTTTGATTGTTTGTCATCACACTTCTCCCCGCTGTGTCCCTTTCCCACTTCGATATGCATGTGAATTCTTCATGCAGGCATTTGGCCTGCAGCTTAATATGGAGCTCCAGTTGGCATCACAGTTGGCAGAGAAGAAAACTCTACAAATGCAGACCCTACTATGTGACATGCTTCTTCGAGATGTTCCATTTGGCATTGTAACACAATCCCCTAGTATTATGGATCTTGTCAAGTGTGATGGAGTTGCACTTTATTATGGTGGAAAATGTTGGTTGCTTGGGGTGACACCAACTGAAGCACAAGTTAAAGATATTGCAGAGTGGTTACTAGTTGCTCATAAGGATTCCACAGGTTTAAGTACGGACAGTCTTGCAGATGCTGGTTATCCTGGTGCCACTTTACTGGGAGATGCAGTTTGTGGAATGGCTACTGCGAGAATTACTTCCAAGGATTTTCTATTCTGGTTCAGGTCTCACACAGCAAAAGAAGTCAAGTGGGGAGGAGCTAAGCATCATCCAGATGACAAAGATGATGGTGGAAAAATGCACCCGCGATCTTCATTTAATGCCTTTCTTGAAGTGGTTAAAAGCAGAAGTTTTCCATGGGAAGTTCCAGAGATTAATGCCATTCACTCTCTACAAATCATAATGAGAGAATCAGTTCAAGAGATTGAGAACACTTCTCTAAAAACTATGACCTCTTCTCAACAGAATGATGCTGATGGGCCAAGCATGGATGAACTTAGTTCGGTGGCAATGGAAATGGTCAGGTTGATTGAGACAGCCACTGCTCCAATTTTTGGAGTTGATCCATCTGGCTTAATAAATGGATGGAATGAGAAGATCGCTGACTTAACAGGGTTGCATGCTAGTGAAGCTATTGGAAAGTCTCTCCTTAATGATATTGCTCATGAAGATTCACATGGAACTGTTGAAAAAGTTCTACATAGAGCTCTGTTAGGTATTTCTTTTTTATCCTTAATAGTTATCATTATAATTCAGAAACATGCTTAACAGTAGATGGCTATAATTCTATGTATGTGTTCATTGTGTTCTTTTATCTTCACTCTTTATGCATTGCAGTCCATACTTGATAGAGTACCTTCTTACTTAGATTTGAAAGTCATGCCTACTGGTAAGAGAATTGACTACCTACACTTATTGAATTGGCCTGTCATCTTGTGTGTTATAATATACGGATAGTTTGCCTGCATCATTTGGGGCAATATTATGCTTTCAGTATTGACTAGTCAGTCATATCAGCTTCCACTAACATTCCTCAGCTTGTCTCTCTCTCTCTCTCAGAATTGACTACCTACACTTATTGAATTGGCCTGTCATCTTGTGTGTTATAATATACAGATAGTTTGCCTGCATCATTTGGGGCAATATTATGCTTTCAGTATTGACTAGTCAGTCATATCAGCTTCCACTAACATTCCTCAGCTCTCTCTCTCTCTCTCTCTCTCTCTCTGTAACTTGTGATAACTTATGATTCAGGCGAGGAGGACAAAAATGTGGAAATAAAATTGCAAAGGTTTGGGAAAGATCCACCAGAATCAGTTATATACCTTGTGGCCAATACCTGCACAAGCAGGGACCACAAAAATGATGTTGTTGGTGTGTGCTTTGTGGCCCAAGATGTCACTCCTGAGAAAGCTGTCATGGATAAATTCATTCAGTTACGAGGAGATTATGAGGCTATTGTACAAAGTCTTAATCCATTGATTCCACCAATATTTGCTTCTGATGAAAATGCTTGTTGTTCGGAGTGGAATGCAGCAATGGAAAGGTTGACTGGTTGGACAAGATATGAGGTCATGGGGAAGACACTTCCTGGTGAAGTTTTTGGTGGTCTTTGTCGTATTAGGGGACAAGATGCACTTACCAAATTTATGATTCTTTTCTACCAAGCAATTAGTGGCCATGGCACCAAAAAGCTTCCATTTGGCTTTTTTAATAGGACTGGGGAGTTGGTGGAAGTGTTCCTAACAGCAAACAAGAGAACCGATGAGCATGGGAACATAATTGGGTGTTTCTGCTTCTTGCAGCCTACGGCGGTTGACCCAGAGGCATCAGATGAGAGACAAGACAACAAAGAATCTCTTTCGAAACTTCAAGAATATGCTTATATCCGACGGCAGATGAAAAATCCATTGAATGGGATCCAGTTTACCCATAAACTCCTTGAAGCAACCTGTGTTTCGGATAATCAGAAACAGCTTCTGGAGACAAGTGAAGCCTGTGAGAAACAGATACTGTCTGTTATTGACAACATGGATTTTGGAGGTATAGAGGACGGGTAATACTTCTTCTATATGAAGCCTGATTAATATTACTCTTATCTCTTTCTTATGTTTGTTTATGTTCCGCCTCAACTGATTGTCACTTTATGATAAGAGGAAATCTCATATATGATCTCTGAGAACCATTTCCCTTCTTCTAAGACCTTCTGAATGGATTGTTCATCCAGTGGTTACTACTTTACGTTCCTCTACAACAACTCTTCCCTTATCATGGCTTACATTAATTTGTGTATAATCAACTATAAAGTAATTTGCTTGAAGTTTACTCGGCTGCAGAATTTCTTTTTCCTACTTGCTTGGCCACCTACTGATAGTTCTTCTATTGATGGGCTATATTTGGACACTGCATTTCAACCTTGCGTAGCTGGTACTCGTTAACTGTTAATTTCATTAGATATCGCTTTCCAAAGGATTGCAATCAATTTACAGGAACACCAACAAGAAAAAGAGAAGAGAAGTACCCAAAAGACTGCAAACCCGTCAAAAGTTTATAGTTTTCTTCTAAAATCTACTGTAACGACTCTTTGTATTTGCTAGTGCAACAATAAGGCAACCATAATATATGTATGTTGATACTTTGCTGCTTTGTTTCTCTGTGTTATATTTCTATGGCTAAAAGGTCTGCTAAATGCTTATTACTTTCTCCTGATTCTAGCAGCGTCGTGGAGCTAAACATGGAGGAATTCGTTTTAGGAAATGTTGTGGATGCTATTGTGAGTCAAGTAATGATTTTGCTGAAGGAAAAAAACTTACAGTTGCTGCATGATATCCCTGACCAGATCAAAACTCTTCCTCTTTATGGTGATCAAATTAAGCTTCAGCGTGTTCTGTCGGATTTCTTGTTTAGTGTAGTGTATCATGCACCTTCTCCGGATGGTTGGGTGGAAATCAAGGTGTTACCTGGTTTGAAACTTATACAAGACGGAAATGAATTAATCCATCTCCAGTTCAGGTAACTTGAGAGCTATTTACATGAGCTTACTCATTTTATCTGGTGTCTGTCCTTTCATGTAACATATAACACTTGACCCGTAGAAGTGCTTCACCGTGTTTAATCTAATCAGTGGAAATATTACGGTGCTTTAGTCACTTATCTGAATTTGTTTTTTGTTATCAAATACTCACTTTGAATCTTTCGAGTGAAAAGAGTAGAAAATCAGGAAGAATATTGTCAGTTGTCTTCCTTAGCAACTGTAAATATCTCTGTCATAATCCGCGAAACCACCTTGCATAGCCTTAGAATATATGTATGTATTGTAATGACCTATTGATAAATCTTTATATAACACACTTTATTTTCTAGAATGGCTCACCCTGGCCATGGACTACCTGCTACTCTAATCGATAACATGTCTGGAGGAAGAAATAGATGGACAACACAAGAAGGAATCGCGTTAAATGTTTCCCAGAAACTTGTCAATATGATGAATGGACACGTCCACTATGTCAGAGAGGAAACCAAATGTTATTTCCTAATTGATGTGGAACTCAAAACATCGAAATCTACACAACATGGTCCTAATTTGGAAGAAGCTCAAGAAATGGAAATCTAGACAACATGGTCCAAATTTGGATGCTGGCTGAGTGTCCTAAGCATATCTCAAGGTACCTTATAAAACTCTCCTCTTCACTTCAGGTAAATCTTTTTGTTTTTGTAAGAAGAATACATCTGGTATTTCCAGAGCCCACAGAGCCTTGGAGTTGATTCTGATTCTCCTGCCTTGTACATGATCATTATTATTATCAGCAGCATAGGATATGTTTTCATGTGATTATTTATGTAAAAGCGGATGCTGTACATCGTTTGTATCAGAACTATAAAGCGCTCCAAAATTATGATGTTTTGCTGGTTATAAAAGTTCCATTCATTTCAAAGAATTGAATAAATAAATAAAATTAATTTCTTTAAACCTTTTTCATGGTTTTTTCTTTGTTTAAAAGCGTCAATAATTTATGTTATTTTCCAATAACTTATCCAGAGCTTGAAATGAAAAAAGATCCATAAAATTTTACTGATTCATATCAATGAAAACTTCGTGGCTATACGCCTTGTAGAGATTTAATAGCTCAGTTGGTTGGCTACCTGAACTTTCACTTTGTTAGCTCAGTTGGTTGGCTACCTGAACTTTCACTTTGTTAGTGATGGTTTGATCCCCACGTTGTAATCCCCTTCCAATTTTTCCTTCCGCTACCCCTATACAATAAAAAAAATTAAAAAAAAAAAGCTTATGCGCCCAAGGAAATCCAAATTCTAAGCGTTTTTGGTTGCTATTTTTGGTTTCCATATTAATACTTCTGTTTCCTTTCACTTGGCAAATATACTTCCTTTTACTAATTACTTTAGCAAATCGAGAAAAAAATTATTTTTAAAAATTTCACCCTTATCATTGAGTAATCAATTTTCAAACTAATGTAATTGGAGCAATAGTAATCAGATTTATATTTTAAATCACCATTAATAAGGATAAGTTAATAAAATTAATAATTAATTAATATTTTCTGAAGAGGTGTATAAAATGTAAACTAGACAAGTAAAAGAGAATCGATTTTGGTGGTAATTCATGTACTTTTATTCAGTCTGTGGTGTTGGGACGAGCTATATACGTATTGGAAATTGAATGACTAAGGTAGCATCTCCACTAGTTTATTGCATAATTTACATAATGCTCTTTCCACCCTCCGCAAAAGGGATAAAAAACGTAATTACAGGAAATCCTTGAAAACGTAGATGCAAAGAGAGTATGTGCTAAATTGTGGGTATTCCAACTTATTAAAAAAATATACATATGCTTCCCTTAAAGGTTTTGGCCTTCAATCACATTTTCCCTTTATGATTTAAAATATTACATAGCAGAGACCCTTATTGTCCGGTCCTTCCCCGACTCCGCGCATAGCGAGAGCTTAGTGCACCGGGCTATTTTTTTTTTTGATTTGAAATATTACACAATTTCTCTTTTAAGGTTTGTAAAGCAAAACTATATTTTAATCTACGAGTAGGTCAAGTTACATCTTAATCATTAGAATATAACTCGCACATCCTCCATTACATAAATTCACATAATTCTCCCACTACCAAAGAATAAAAAGATATTACTGAAAAAGACAAAATAAACAAACGCAAAGTCAAGTGAGAGTTGAGTGAAATGTGAAGATTAAAGCTTGTTTCTTGTGTAAAAAGTATAAATAAGCCAAGCAGTTTTGTTATACAATTGTTCTACAGTAGATTTCATTAGTCTCTACAGAAGTTTCACATAAATACCAAATGCTTGATACAAAATGACAGTCAACTTTTTCTTCCCACTGTACAAAATTACAAGCATCCCCCCTTTACTCCAACCTGACCAACCACCAAAAAATTGTTACAAAACTACAAACCTTGCATGCCATGTTGAGAAAGAATTTGATATCTCAACTTGCCAAAGGATTACAACATGAAGAACTACAGATGCTTCGATGTCACGTCAGAAAGAGCCTTCTTCCTCTTCGAGATTTCTAACCAAAAACACCTACTCACTATTATACAAAAACTTCGTACTTCTATTTTGTGCCTTGAATCGTGTTACTCTACACATGTATATCGTCACTTGTCCTAGCAGCAGCACACGCTTTAAGCCGCGAGCAAAAACTCATCAATGCCACTGCTAGCTATTCTCCAGCTTGTCAACTGGATCCTCCTCAGGTGGGCTACCTTGTGACTCCAGGAAGTCTGACTCGTTTGACTGACAAACTTGAATATGTAAGCATCCAGACGAAAGATGTTCTTGGACAACCTGCAGGAAAGTTATCGTCTTAGCTATAATTGTGTTTTGATGCAGAAGTTGCAGTTTCAATGTTAACATCTCAGCAAGAAAACCCAATCACATAGCCTGAAAACTAGGAATAAAAAGTCAGAGCTCGTTGACATGACTAAACACAAAATTAACTATAAGCAGGAAAGCAAACAGAGCATATCTTGGAAGCAAGCAGAATCATAACGCACAACATAACAGTAGTTATTTTGCATGCTTATTCTTAACAAGATAATCTATATTACCTGATCCCCTAATTCTGAGCTTTCTGAGTGGAAAAGGATTGGCCTACATCGCTTATCTTCATTCATCAAACTTGAATTTTGGAAGTGGGCTACAAGGGCTGTCTTTCCCTGAATCCGAGCATAAGCCAAAGCAGCCACTTTCTCACTATTGAATTTTTCCCACTTCTTGCCATTAAATGCCTGCATAAAGTGAATACTCAGCACAACTTGCATCAAAAGTTCAAGAGCACAACAACAATAGAAGGAAGAAACAATTAAGAAGGCATAGCAATCTTCATATATAATCGGGAAGGCAGGAACTATACCACAAGAGACGTAGCTCCAAAGCTCATAGCCCAATCACTTTAGGAAAGGAAAGTAATACAGTAAAGAATAGACAAAAACAAACCTCATAAAATGGGATAATGAGTGATGGAGACAACATGTTGATAAATGCATATCCCACGTTGCATTTGTTCTGCTAGCAAGCAAGAATTTCCATCAGACTTTGAGAAAGAAAAAAAAAAACCACATAATCCTAACTACTATAGGATTACCTTGAAGTCAATGGGCAGATACAGAAAATCAAAAGTGCCTTTATGTTGTTCGTCAATAGCAGCTAAAAGCATCTTGGAGGTGTACCTGGAGGAAGACGATGGCAAGTGTAATTCGTACTAAAATAAGCCATACATAACAAGGTATGAGCATGTAGAAGTTGCTATTACTTGTTAGGAATATTTTTAATCATCAAAGTTGTCCGAGTATCTTCACCAGATCTAATCTTATCCAAGTCAAGTTGAAACAGCTTCTTGTTGTCCATCTGGTTCCCATTATTATTGTCAACACGTCGAGTGCGACTACGTTCAGTCAGCCCCTCAAGGCTAGAAGCTGCATGTCCTGGGAAATGACCATTACCTAGAAATAAAGGACCAAGTCTTTGGGAAGACATCATGCCAAATCCAGGAGAACCATTGTCCGACATATTCCCTGGAACAGCAACGCCAGCATTCATAGTGGTACGAGCACCATAGTTAACCATCAAACTTCCGTCACGAGGAGCTATACCCATGCCTCTAAAACCTGGGCTCAGTATTGATGAGTCTGGGTAGAAACCAAAGTGCCTATCAAAGGGGAAACCAGATGGAGCAGATCCAACATGGTGAAGGTGGTGCTGATGGTGCTGAGATGAATTTAGGAAAGGTTTTTGATGATTTGACAAGGAAAACCTGTCGCCCTGACCACTAAATGTAAAAGCATTCGCCAAAGACTGGGTTTTCCAGGATGGAGAATTGCTCTGTTGAGGATGCAACTTTGGACTGCCCCAGAGAAACTGTGGTCCTGATAGTGTTTCAACAGCAGAACCATTTATATTTGAAGCTCCCAAAGAGGATACTGTTCCACCAAACTGGATCTTAGGCTCAGGGAAAGAATGAGACTGAGGGAAGGGAGCACCATGGTTTGAACCATTAGGGAAATCTGCATGACCGCTCATTGTGCGATCCTCACCAATAGGTGCTACCCTCAAGGTACTTGATGCACGAGGATGCAAAATTGAAGCTAAACCATGTAAATTATTGCCAATAGTGGGACTCAGGGATCTAAAGCCTGGTGAAGTTCCAGGACTTTGCGTGGAGCTAGGGCTGCCAAATTGTGGCCAATTACCTGCCAGAAATATAAGCAATGCCCATACCATCAGATACCATAGCTGCAATCAAAGAAGTTTGAACTATTTAAGTCCATCCCTTTCTACCAACCCAAATTAAAAAAATAAAATAGAGAACACAGGCACAAACAGAAGGAAAAGGAAGAACCTTAAATTGTCTCAGCATTACATAATAGTGAAAACTCTCAGTAAACTTACTGGGGGAGAAATTACCAATTGAGGAACCCAATGGATGCCGAAAAGTCAAAGAGTCATCTTGTTCAGGTTCTTGATTTGACTGCAATACAATACTACAAGTGCAACACAGAGAAAAAAAAGGATGCCTAGATCAGACATCAAGATTCAAGAAACTGAACTCAAAAAGACTCATTATTTTTTTTAACAGTCAAAAAGAGATTCATTATGAACATCAACAAGCTCTAGAATTTAGTTGATATCAAAATGATATACTCCCTCCGTCCCAATTTAAGTGTCTTAGTTTGACTTGGCACAGAGTTTAAGAAATAAAAGGAGATTTTTGAATCTTGTGGTCTTAAATTAAAGATGTGTGGGGTCTTTTAGATCTTGTGGTCTTAAACTTGCCTTGGAATTGGAAAACTAACTAAATATAGAAAGAGGCACTCTTTTTGGGACAGGCCAAAAAGGAAAATAAGACGCTTAAATTGGGACGGGGGTAGTATGATGGCATGTTCATAAAGAACTCAAACTCGAGGGTATAAAAATGTTCAGCAAAAAGCATCCAGGAGGAAGGAAAAGCAGCTGACGAGTAGCCCACTTAAAGAAGCACAAGAATCTCAGTAATAAAATAAACATGGTTCAAACCAAAGAAAAGAAAAAAGTGCAAAAGGATAGCATCACGCCGTTTAAGTCGTTCACGTGATTACACCTGCTTTTAGATGTCTATGCTACTACTATTTTCCTCATTTCTATCTGCAGGAGAGAATATATATACACACAGACCAAGTCCGAACTTGTCACAACAGAGTAGTGGATGCAATGGTACTAATCCCTCTATTGTCTATCCTTCATGGCTCCAATCTTTGGCCTTCGGCACTTTTGAGCTGATCTCATGTAAATCTCAAAACCCACATACAACTCTCTCATGCTCCAACGACATTATTTTATTTAAAGTGTGCCGCTGGAGCATCCACAGACCTATACCACCCAGCAACAGTATTAACTAAATCTCCTTTTCCTAGATAATCACAGGTGCTAGTCCATAAAGGAGTTATTTGACATAGCATCTCTTACAGTAGTATCCAGACCTCAAGCAGCTGAGAAAAGATTTATCAAAATCCCAGAGCTCTATATTATTCTGTTGTCTAACTACTTTTTCCAATTGTGGCCTTTCAAACATGAGGTAAGCCTCTCAAGTCGTTCCTGCTCAATAAAACTGCGGGATGCCTGGAAAAGGTGTATACACAGCAGAAGATTTGCATAGGGTGTGCCACCCAGATGCAGGTAATGCAGACGACTAATCCCTTGACAAAACCAATGCGCTAATGGCATACTTCTTAAGTGATACAGGAGAAATTTTACAATGTGTCTCATATGCCAAGTCATATTTGTATGAAACATGTCTTTGCTTGACAAATGGACTGATTTGGGTCCCACTTCTCAGTCATTAAAATTGAGAACGACTTTCTCTCTTATGCCAAACTCTCCTTTCGTTAATCAAGATTCTGATATTCCGAGAACCAAACTAAAACCAAGTTTCATAAAAATCCTAAAGCCAAAGCAAGTAAAAAATAATAAATAACCCAAATTCAAGCTCATACCAACTCATAAGCAAGCAGAAATAGTCATTGAAAACTTTCAACTAACAAGTCGGAATTTTTGCATTCAACCCCAACTGAATTAGGTACTAAGAAATATCAACTACTCAATAGAATACATAAAAAAAAATAAACACCCAGGAACTCATTTTATTTTTGGGGGGAATTCTTTCTTGTAATTTTGATTAATTTTATATTTTACCTGTCATACCAATATCACCCCATCAGCACAACATCTTTAATATGTTCTGTTCCTTTTCTTTCGATTCTCTTGCCCAAACATTGAATCGAACAAAGCAAAAAAATATTTCAAAAGTGATTTAAATGTATTAATGGCAGTCGGCAGTCAATGAAAGGGGAAGAAGATTAACGAAAGGAGAGTTTGGCAGCGGAGAAAGGAAGATTTTCTAATTTTAGTGCTTGAAAAATGGGACCCAAATCAGTCCATTTGTCAAGCAAAGACATGTCTCACACAAGTATGACTTGGCATGTGAGACACGTTGAAAAAATTCTCGTGATACAGTATCTTCGTTGCTTTCCTCATCGATTGAGGGCTTAAGTTATTTCCTTTTTCCCTTTTCCCATCGTGAGGGTGGGGGGAGATTGGGAGAGCTTACTGGTCTGATCATCATCCTGTGATCTAATTCAGCAAAACAGAAAGAAAGCAAAAAGAAGGAAAAAAATAAAAACATAGCCAGACACTTGCAACAATGGAGCAGGAGGGAAGGTGCAAATCAAATGTAACTATATTGTTCTAGATGCTGTAACAGCAAAATGTTAGCGAAGCTCATGAACCAGAAAGGACTACTATAAGCTTTGAAGGCACTAGTTTTTCTTTTTTTCCCTTTTTTATCAAGAAAAAAGTTAAAGTGGGTTACTCACTTTCGACGAGCTCCTCCAGGGCGGCTTGGTTCAAGCTTTATGCGCTTGCCAGCTATGTCACTTCTATTTAAGGACCTAAGGGCCGCTTCTGCAGCTCTAACATCGTAATATTCGATAAACTTATGGTGCCTCTTGTGTGGCGTTTCCCTTATCTGCAATGCGAGGAAATGGGATGTCACATATACTTAATATCAACTAGCTCCTTGAGGAAGCACACGAGGGAAAATGAATAGGTGGAATAAATGAGAAATAAAATGGTTTGACTATTGGAGTCTCTGACCTCTTTGATCTCACCATAAGCCCCAAATATTTGGCGGAGGTCATCATTTGATACTGATGGATCTAGATTAAAAACCACAAGAGTTCCTTGATTTACATCTTTGTCTGAGGGGTTGTCCTGATTTATATATACATTGAGGGGCGGAGAGAAGAAGAGTAATAGGACAAGGAGAGGAGGTTAGTAAGGAAAGGAAACAAATATATAGCGTACAATGTAATTGTGTAAACCACTAAAAGCAGCAGACAAGCAAGCACCTTGGGAATTGAGAAATGTATGTCTAGTTTTCTCCTTCGCAGTGGCTTATTTTGCAATGCTCGCATTGCAGTTCGAGCAGCACGAATATCGAAGTATGATATCATGACAAAGCCCCTATGCTTACACGCAGTATAGAGAGTCCGGATATCACCATATTGCTAGTTAGAAGGAAAAAAAGAAGAAAGAAACATGAAGGATATTAAAAACTGAAAAAGGATTATAAGGAGAAAAAACACCCTATAAATCAGCAACTTTACAAGATATTTCTTGTCTGTCAAGCAACCAGTAGATTACAATGCGAAAATGCAAACACACCTAGGCCAGTGCTTTCACATTTTCCATGCTAAGCTTAATTTGCAGCTCATACAATAATAAGATACAAGTTTGCACAACAAATTGAAGCATCTCATGAATACAGATACCCAGTGAATTTACTTGACTATGGAATACTATCACTACAAAAGAAACTCACAATAAGCAGAACATCACCGTTTTGCACCAACAGGAAAAAGTAGAACTTTAGGCAGTTCAAAAGACCAAGATTAAAGAAAGACAAAAGCTTTAGAATCGGGATGAAGAAATTGCAAAAGACACCCTCGAGTATTATTTACAGAAAAGAAACCTTTCTACAGAAATATTCGTCCAGCAATTTAAAAAAGAGGACGGAAGAGCAACATGGTTCTAGACCAATTACAAAACCGACAAGCAAAACCCATCCCTAACTAGACAAAGCAATATTACAAATGCAAGGAACTCATTAGGACAGAGCAATGACAAACCGGAAGAGAAGGTCACATGAAATTACAAAGAACATAGCTATACAATGTAAGATACGAATAACTAACCTCAAAGAGAGTTCTTAGCTCAGAATCCTCGACATTGCTATTTATGTTGCGAACAAATAATGTTCTTGAAGGGTGCTCTCCAAGTGGATGTTCTCCAGTAACCGCTCCCGCACCATTTGAAACTCCATAAATAGCAGCTCCATTGCTACCAAGTGGATCAGCCAGGCTTACTCTCGATATACCCAGGTTCAAGTGTTCCTGACCATCAGAGTCCAACTCTAAGCCTCCTCCACTTCCAAAAATATCATACTCTTCCAGGTCATCTGTGTGATTGGGAAACCGACTAGGGTCAAACCCATCCATTATCCCAGCTAAAAGTTCATCCTCGTCATCAGGAAGCAAGCTTCCAATTGCACGATTTTCACCATCATCCAGCAGCTCATCAACCTCTACATCAGGGTTTATTTTCTTCAAGCTGGGTGATGCATCATCAACGGATTGATGACCATGTTTGCCATCACTCAATGTCACTACATCCAAGAATTTCAAAGAGATTAAGGAGATGTGAGATTTTCTTAAAGAAAATGGGCAAATGCAATATGAACGAAAGACTCATCAATGTATTCATACGCTTCTCATGTAGAAGAACAGGCACTGAGCTTGAAAAAAGAGATGCATCACTAGAAACATGGATGGAATCAGCTCCTGGACGAATCTCCCATGGTGTTCTTCCCTTTTCTTTAGATACATTTATCATTGGCATCTTCAAAGGATCTGTAATGCAGCACAATTTGGGCCGATTAATAAATACAGTATCATTCATGGAGAATCTCTGTGGATCATTGTACATTTAAAAACACTTGGCCACTCAATGCTGCCTTTTACTTTTAAAACAAAAGCTAGAAAAAGCCAACTTAACAAATTGGTAAGCAATCCAGCTAAGATCAAATGCACACAAGCTACCTAACACCAACTAGTGTACATACACAAGTGATATTGTCAACATTACATGATTGCAAGGAACATCTGGGGTACCTTCACATTTGCTATGTAATTTTATACCCCATTATATATTTTCTTTCTGATGAACTGGAGGTTTCCATAGTTTACAGTTATATACATTAGCTAAAAAAAACAGAGATAACTGTATAATTAAAAATTTAAAACTCTCTTGCCACTGTTTCAGCTTTCAACTTCTTAAACTTATGAATAAAACTATACACTTGCAAACAGAAGAGAGTCATCTTCGGGTCCACAACTACACCAATCAGTCATTATTTCCACTTGGTTCCTCAAAATCCTAGACCCACAGGATGCCCCCAAAGACACCAACTCTAATTAAAGAACTGAACTTTTTCCAAAAGCAACTTTCAATTCTTAATAGAAATCTTCTGACTCCTTGTTTCCACCTAGATAATGATAAAGGAGGCCAAGATATTGACTAGGCTACTCAGCAAACATCTATTTTCGTAAGTACTAAATACTTTCAAGGTTACTGAGCCATAATAAAAAGGTCAGCCCGGTGCACTAAGCTGCCGCTATGCGCGGGGTCCGGGGAAGGGCCGGACCAATAAACAATCAAAGAGAAGAACATAGACCAACATCTAAACAAAAACACCAGCATCAGTTGATGGACAACTTCATTCATCACAAGACAAAACATACACAACTACCCACCAAAGCTCTAATTTTGGATACTAAAAGTAAACAAATACTTAAATAACTGTCAACACAACAAAGATGATAGAGGAAATTATTACTCAACGGGTACGTAAAACAACAAATTCCAATTCAGGATATGAGACTAAAGATCCTTTCTTTACTCCATTACAAAACCACCTAAATGAAGTCAAAGCTCCCAACTTTATCAAAACCCAATATAACAACAACAACATACCCAGTGTAATGGGGAGGATAGAGTGTACGCAGATCATAACTCTACCTCGGGAGTCAAAGTTCCTAACTTTATCAAAAACCAATATAATCACACACAAAATAAACATCAACAACAAAAAGGGGACAATCATCCAGAATTCGCAGGCTTTTAATTACTCATAACAAGAACAAATTCAAAGAAAAAAAAACTCATGCAATGAACAGTAAGCAAACTCAGACAAGTTAAAAACCTAGAATACTAAACTAAGCAAACAAAAAATTCACACCCACAAGAAAAAAAACTCATAACTTTCAAATTTCAAGACCAACCCAGATGAAAAGAAGCAAAATTTGGCCAAAAAGAAGGAAAATAAAAGAAAGTACCTCAACAACAGTTCAAACCCAGAGCAGAAAGGTTCCAAATCAAAGAAAATGCTAAAATTTTGGCTAAAAAAATATTAGAACCAAAACCCACAAAAAGTGGACCACGATCGAACAGAATACCAAAATGGCGAAAAGGAAAAATAAAATACAGATGAACACACACACACACACACAGAGAGACGTGCAGAAAGAGAAATGTCTTTCTTTTTCTTTTTTTTCCACACTTCAAAGTGCAGAGATTACATTACATATATATTATATATTATATATTATATATTATATATTATATAGTATATAAATGTATAAATAAATAAAGAATTTTGAAAGAGATGATTGGAGGAAAGAAAAGTGAAGAGGAAAGATAGAATGATTGAGGACAATCGTGGTGGGGGTGGGGTGGTGAAAGAGTTATTGCAGGTATAAAAATATTGGGAAAAAAGAGTTGGGGGAGTATTTAATTCCAACTTAAATTAATTGTATTTAAATTTGATCTGGTGTCCACAGTCAAAAGAAAGATGCTTTTTTATTTTTAACTTCTATTGTAAATTATTCTATTTTTGACCTTAGGTTTTACAAGTTGGATATAAGGAGTAAGTACATGAAAAAAAAAATCCTATATTAAGGGGAAGTTACTATTTTTTTGACCTGATGTTTTGATTAGATTTACAACTTGGATATCATTGGAATAAGGTTTAGACATAAGATATATATACCTTTTAAGTTGTGGTGAACAAAATTATGATAGCAAATACCATGTAAAATTAGTTCAAGTGTACAAAAACTAACCCAACATCATGATTATTAAACAAAAATATACCCAAAATAAGGTAGTCATATATTCCTGATGTATGAAGCTTTGATTAATTTATCTACCTTTAAATTTAAACTATTAAAAAAAATGTAAGTTTTACTACTCCATAATCCATACTACTCTATTTACTTTGTATTAAATAAATTAGGGGTATTTATTAATGTCTCTAAACATTTGTTTGACTAAAGTACTCGATTAATTAATATGATTTTAATAAAGATATTATTACTACAACAACAACATATTGGTAAAATCACACAAAGTAGGGTCTGGAAATGGTGGAGTGTATGCAGACCTTACCCCTGTCTTTTGAGGTAAAGATGTTGTTTCCGATAAATCTGTGGCACAAGGACAGACAATACAAAGTAATATGAAAAACATAAATAACGGCAACGACATACTATAAAATGCATGACAGAGCAATGTGAAAAAGAGGTTGTAACTACCGCAAATGAATATGATAATCGATAAATAAGAAACAGCATGTTGTAGCAGAGATCAAAGGATACGAAGCAATAAGAGTAATACTACTATTTGAATGAAAATGATAAATAGGACACCGCTCAACTACATATTAACTTTCTATCCTAATTCGTGTCTTTCATAACCTCATATCTATGGTCATGTTCTCGGTGAGCTAGGACTGCGTTGTGTCCTGTCTAATCACCTCTCACCAATACTTCTTCGGCCTACCTCTACCTCTACTGAAACCGTCCATAGCCAACCTCTCACACCTCCGCACGGGGGCATCCTGGCATCCCCTCTTCACATTTCTGAACCATCTCAGTCTCGCTTCTCGTATCTTGTCATCCACATAAACTACTCCCACATTGTCCCGGATATCTTCATTTCTAATCATATCTATCCTAGTATGCCTACACATCCAATGCATCATCCTCATTTCTGCAACCTTCATCTTCTGAACGTGAGAGTTCTTGACTCGTTATTTGTACTTCATTGCATATAACATAGTCGGTTTAAATACTATTCTGTTGAATTGTATTTAAATTTTGCTAGCACGTAAATATATTATTCTAACACTAAAATAGTCCCTAAATATATATACTTTTTTATAATAATTGATGACAACATTAATATTTGAATTGTAGAAAATAAAATGTATAATGTATAGTAGATGATGAGAAAACATGGTTTGAGTGACATAATTTAGAAAAATCTCGCTCAGTTCCCTAACATAAATCAATGAATATATAAATCTGTTCTTTATATAAAATTTATTAGATAACCATGGCTAACTGTTATATATTCTTGTCTAATATATCACTTGACAATGTAAATTTAATTCTTTTGGTGTATGAATAGAGTCCGGTCAAATGTTTTCCATTTCATATGTTGATTTTACCCAAATATCTTTTTTATTATGTTATCATTAAATTTTATTTCTTTTTAAAAAAGTTGTGCAAATATTATTCTTGAGAGATTATTCTTCCGTATAACGTTACACTCAGATATAGTATTAGCTTGTATATTATTCATTTTTTTAAAAAATATTATATTATCACCTAACATTTATAATAATTTACAGAATTTTAGAATATGATCAAATATTTTTTCATAAAATTTTTATCTTGCACAAAAATGATGTCTATAGAGTTATCTAAAAGTTCTTAAATTGCCATAGAAATGAAGAAATGAAGAAATGAAGAAATGAATCAGTTACTCCAAAAGGAATATCCAAATGAAATTTTTGCATTCCATAATTCTTGTGATGTTTATATTATACTACATGTTAACTATATGGATAATCACAAAATTGGGAAATAATTTCAATAGTCTTTTAGATTCTCAATCAACGTGATAAGATGACGGCGGATTGACGCGCATCAATAATGTTTTAACAATCCCGCGGAGAGGTGGGCAAAAATTCCGAAGAATCGAAAAAATCTGAATGGGCTGTTCGGTTCGTTTTTATTCGTTTTAAAAAAAAATATTTTTTTGAAAAATTGAACCGAATCAGTATTTAGTGATTCGATTCATTTTTAAATTTTGGATACGAACCGAATCAAAAAATCGAATTAAATATGTAATTAATTTTATTTTTTATTTTAGGCTACTACTATCTCTTGAATCATAGTCATTGAAGTCAATCTATGAAGCTTTTATGGAAGTCGAATGCGGCATGAACTTGATTAACATATCACAGAAATATTGACATAAAATGTAGGAGAGAAAGTAGTTGTAAATTGGTAAAACTTTAAATGGTCATAACTCTGCGCTCGGATGTCCGTTTTACCCCAAAAAAATTTATTTTGCGTATTTTTTTGAGATATGGCCGGGCAAACTACCGCAAGGCGGCTTGGCGCCTCCAATTTTTACTAAAACGTCCATTTTTCAATCAATTTGTGTTTTCCCCCAAATCGATTTCTAATTTTCCTTCTTCTTTAGTAAACATCTCACTATATACAATACATTCCAACGTAAAAAAATCATGGTAATGTAGGTGTGAATATCAATTTCAGTGTTGGAAATTCAATTTATTTTTTTTAAAAAAAATCCTGACCCCCCCCCCCGGCCCACTAGAAAAATCGATATAATCCGATACGTTCGGCGATATTATCCAAACATATAGGTTGTTTTTTTTTTAAAGTTGGATTCAATTTTTTTTTTTTAAATGATTTTTATTCGGTTCATATTTTTCGGATACAAAATCGATATGAACCGATATACGTCCACCCCTAATCCCGCCAAGCCACATACCCCAATTTCCTAGGTTAGACGTAAATTTATCAAATTTGTCTAAACACAATTGACACATGTGTTGTTGACCGATTTGAACGTAGTTAATTAATTAATTATTCATGTTCGGAGTTTGCATACAATACGGCACAAACACATGCATACCTTATTACCTTACATAACACTTTCCTCCTTCGTCATAAGATTAAGGGGTTGTTAATTAGCTAGTTCGAGTTATATATGCATGTATTAATAATATAGAGATTAATTATGAAGAAATTTATATATTGTTTTATAGAGAAATTAGTTATTAAATTATTCATTTATTAACTCCTGCATAAATAAGGAGTATCATATTTGATAACATTCTTTTAATATGTATAAAATTTAACACTTAATGATGTTTGCTTTGCAATTTGAAAACTCATGTAACTAATAGGACTACATGTATAAGTTATATGATGGAATTTATGTATATTATTTTATACAGAAATGACTATACAATAAAAATATTTTTTCATCCAACCAACTAAACACTTATCTTATGCCGTGTTTTATGTTGAGATTATTTACCCAAATACCATAACCAGCCCCCAAAAGACAAACTGAAATTGCTCACATCATGTCAGTGAAGTTAAAAGTAACTTTGGGTGTCCCATTCGTGTAAGTTGTACTAAACAAACGATTACAAGTAATAGTAGTACTTACATTTAATTAATGAAAGTAAAGATATTTCATGGAAATTTAATAAAAGAGCATAGGTAATGGAAAATCTTCCCCTTTTATTAAACGAAGAACCCAAGCTTGGACAACCTTAGTTTGTATTTTGTAATACGATCAATTATTTTAATCCAATTACGGTTGGATATAATTGTTGAAATCAAAGCAGTACGAAAAGTAAATAAATATTACAAGTGTTCCGAAGGATAAACAAACAGTCAAGATTATAATTGTTGCAAGTTTGTTGAGTCTTGAATCTTGATAACATGAAATCAAGAAACACTAAATCTGGATTGTTACAACTGTGGCTGAGTCGAGAGATAACTATCTGTCTTTAAGACAAGATTGCCCCGTATATATGCTTTTACGTTAGCGGGCAATAGTCTCCCAAGATAAAACAACAACTAATCAACACTACAAAGCAAATAGGTTGATTCTGACGAAGAAAACAAACATGAAACGACTTGTTGAAGAATGGAAAATTTAGAGGAAAAGGAAGAGTTTCTGTTCTGTTCTCTTTTTCTGTGTTCTTCTCTCCTGTTGTTTCTGTATTTTTTTTCTCTCTCTACTGTTTCTGCTTGCTCTCTTATCTTTCTGCTCCCCTCAAATAAAAGTAAGGTCTCAATATATAGTATTTGGGAGGATAACCTCTCAACTAGCCAACTAATGGCTTTCAATAGTCATGTAATGACACTTATTGAGGGGTTACAATCAACCAAATAAAGGCCGAATTCAAGTGCCTAGTAATGGAGATTCAATGCTCCAAAACCAACCCAAGAGGCAGAAACTTTCTGCCTTCCTCTTCCTAATTTTATCTTTTCTGAAACTCCAAGGACCAAACTATAAATACTAAGCAGTTTGGGGTCTAAAAGATAATATCAGAAGCATCCCAGAAGCACGCGACCCACGACCCGAGCCCGGACCGGACGGGCGAGCGGCAGTGCGCGTGTGGGGCTAGCCTTGAACCCAAGCATACCTAGGTCCTCCCTCCTTCAAACACATGGGTTACCCCTTGATGTCCCAAACCCTTATCCATTTTTTAGGTTTATAAAAAGAACAATTCTTCATTTTCCACCGATGTGTTAGATTTGTCCCACACCATATTTTCATGCCTCAAACACCTTGCTTAGTGGACCAATATCTCTTTCATTTCTTAACGAAATTTGACGATCATTGGCCATATGGTCATCTACTCACTTAGTAGATTATGCACGTGTGAAGAACCATAGACTCAAACATGTGAAACCCGCGTGTTTAAGTCATTAAAGATGGGTGGACGCAACCCTCATCAAAGGTAAATTTCCAACAATCCCCTCTTGAAAGAGAATTGGTGCACACAGGGTGCCAAACTTCAGCAATCTTTCAGCGGAAAGATATTGAATCAGGAGAGGTTGCTTCCGCTTTGAACCTTCCCTAGTTGAATATCACCGGACTTACTTACTGCGCGGTGAACATGATGTTTTGAACCGTCAATGTTTAGTGTAAGCCAAGACAATGATACCAACACAATAACTCCCCTTATTCGTTTTCATTCTTATTGTTCTGTCCGTTGTGGCCGTCGACACGCTTGGATTATTAAGTGCGTTCATTTGAGGCGGCATGTCCTCGCACTTAAATAGATGACCTCCTACAAGGTATCCTGCTATACCCCACTTCACAAATGTTATGAATCATTAAAAGTTTCCCCAACCTTTACCTCAACCGTTTGAGGATCGTTAAAGGTTTGGAAGCTTAACCTTTACCCACCATGTAGGTAGCACCTTAATGTCTATCACGGGAATAACTTTAGATTCATGTTTCCTTGCAGAAATCATCATCCGAAGTGCTCTTGCTTCCACCGAAGCGCTCAACTGAACCTTTTACAACTTAGTTTTTCCATTGAACCAAATTCTTGATATCTCCAGTCAGTATGGTTGGGTTACCACCGCAAAGGTTCGTATTGTTTGGGTTTTAAGCTCATCCCCATAGACAGACAAAATTCTTGATCTTCGAGTAGTCCCTTAGTTAAAGGGCCCATAACACCCGTGATGATCAACTGCCATACGGTCTTATGTCTCCGACATATATGTGCAGATGCCGTCATCCGTGACCTTTCTGAAGCCGACCGGCTAGCCACAGTGTATAACTGCTGAAGGCACGGGTTTCTCCCAATAAGGGACGTCCTCTAAGGAGTCGTGAAGTTACTCAACTTCTTCTCATGTTTTGTTTACAGTGATAAACTCTGATTCCATCATGAATCGGCTGATGCAAGTTTGCTTAGAGGATTTTCAAAGACACACCATACACATCCACTTATGGCTTTGGTGTTCTTTAAGTCCGATGTCCAGTTTGCATCATTGTGTTCTCGCAGAACTGCTTGACATCCAGAATACCATAATCCATAGATAAACGAATATTTCAGATATCGTCATATCCGATTTAACGCTTTCTATCGATTATTTTTAGAATCACGAGTGAACTTTAGTTCAACTGATCTACTTTGTAAGTTGATACCACGTCGGTTGTAGTTGTAAAATACATTGAACTACATATGACCTACGCATATCGCTCATGGTATATGGATGCACCATGATTACAATCAATTCTATGATTCATATCCATTGGTGGCTTCAACGAGACTGTCAACTATCTCACAAATGAGTTTGCAATTAGACCAGTCTGTTAGATGTCTTAGAAATTCCAATTCCTAAGATGTCATCTGTGATACCCATATCTTTCATATCGAGACTTTTGTTTCAACACGACTTCCACTTTCAGACTGTTGGTTTTCCAACTGTTAACTTTCTAAGAGTCAATGTTTCTGTTGTCAGATTCATTATTTCTGTTTCACCTGAAACTTCCAGGACCAAAATGTAACATTTCAGGGACAAAAAAGAAAGTTAATGAAGAAGCCCAATAGTCCAACAAACCAACACTGATCCTCCCCTTTCAATTCTCCAGTTAGGAAGGTTGTCTCAACATCCATGTCACGCAATAATGCAATGGTCCTGGATGTTAAGCTATTCCCAGGGGAGCACATGTCCAAGTAGCCGAGGCCTTATACTCGTCAGTAGATCCATTTACTTTGTACTCAATTTGAGTATCCACTTTTACAATCCAAAGGTTCTTTTCCCGGAGGAAGGTCAACCATTACACAAGTATGGTTCTATCTGATGGAATATATTTCTCTCTCTGCGGCTTCTTTCCAAAGGAGTGCTTCTGGAGATGATAATTCTTTGTTAATTGTTCATGGTTCATTCTCAACCATGCAAGCTAGAAGGCCCGGAACAAGTCTTTGTCCCATATTTGCTCCGTCTCGGTTCAACATCTAGAATCTACGAGTTCTGTAGATTTGAAACATTAAGTTACGGATAGTCAGCAACTTTCGAGTCCTGTAGATCTGGAACATCTAGTTCCGGACAATCAGGCACTCACGGGTTCTTGTTAACCTCGAGCAATTGCTTCTTTTTCCTTCTCAATGAAAGAATTCAACATTCTTTGCTCCAAGAGACGATAAACACTACTGTTATTTGCAGATCCGATGGATATGCAATCTACAATCTTAGGTCCAACTTAACCTGTTTCGGTATTCCATCCTCTACCAAGCCACCCCACATCACAACATTTGTAGGTGTGATCATTTCCATATTTCACATGGAGGGTTATCATTATCCTTATGTGGAGTTCTTCTGAGAATCGCACTAGCGGTAAGGATTGCCTTGCCCCATATATTTTGGGTGTACGACTTTGCGCTTGGATAACACTGTTATATTGAGGTGTGTAAGGAGCAGTCGTTTGATAAACGATGCTTCACATTCTCCCCCTCTATCACTACGAATTCCTTAATCCGTAGGCTTAGTTAATTTTCAACTTATGCTTTGTAGCACTTATCCGCTTCAACAGCTTTATCTTTGCTTTTTAACAAACAAAGAATGCAATACATTATACCATCATCAATGAAGGTCACAAAGTACTTGTCTCCCCCATATATTTTGTACAAATTTCAAATCACCCATGTAGGTGTGACTAAGTTCTAGAGGAGCGGTGCTTCTTTCGCTATTTCTTTGATGGAATGGAAAGGTGATTTTTCCTCTTCGCCTACCTCACATTTATTTTGAGGATTTATGTTGACAGAAGGCAACAATCTCAACTTCATTAGCTTTTGAATGACTTTCTATTTAACATGTCTTAATCCATGATGGCATAGATGCACGAATTACAAATATATCATTCATTTGGTTACATACATATTGTACCATTCTTAGTTATTACAGACATGTTGGAATAGTCTCAAACCAGCTTGACCAACAGCGTCCCTGAAACTAATTTTGGGACATGTATCACTTTCTTTTAGAATGATCTCATTCCCTAAAGTCCTTTTTAATGACAACATCTCCAACCCCTTCTACTTTAGAGGTGACGTTGCTTCACATGAACAACCTCTTACCCTTGGTTAGGGCATAACCGGATCATATGTGATCTGGATACTCTGGCACACTCCAATTGCTTTGGCAGACTGAGTGTCCAAATTCTTTTCTACCTTTCTTTTGGCCTTCAGATCATTTAAGACCTGAAAACTCTGGTCCACCTCACTAGGTGTCCATTACTTTTCTGCCTTTCTTTTGGCCTTCAGATCTTTTAAGACCTGGAAATTCTGGGCCACTTCACTAGGTGTCCATTACTTTTCTGCCTTTCTTTTGGCCTTCAGATCTTTTAAGACCTGGAAATTCTGGCCCACTCCAGTCGCCCGTAGGCTTTGTACGACTGAGTGTCCAATATCATCCTATCAAATGAAGGATCTTCTGTCAGATAGTGTGACAGGTTCAACATCTTAAGATAAGCCATTATCTTTTAGTCTTCTTCCATTGAGATTAGTGCCCAGACAATTCCTGGTGCTTGCTTAAGAGTGGTAACAGTTTTCGCACAGTCAGTGGATCTTTCTCCCTCGTATGTGCGAACATACTTTACACACGTTTAATAATTACACTCAAAAGAATGGATCTTCTAAGTTTTGTTTTCCAATATCCAATCTTTAATCGGGAAAGAAATGTGAGATAAAACTTTTGATTTTAAAGCGTAAGGAATATAATTTTTTCTGGAAAACATTTTCACATTCCTAATCTTACTTTAAGTCCTTTTAATCAGACACCATTTCGACAAGGAAGAAAAATAACTTATCCCAATTTCGGATTTTAGTCCACTTCAGTCACTTTGTCGGACTGAGTGTCAATTTCCTCATTATCATAATTCGGATCCTTTGTCTGGGACATATATAGGCCATCTGCTACATGATAGAACATCATCTTCAGTCTTCTCCTCTTGTCCCAGTTGACATCCTCGGCCTCTCGTGGGCGCTTGTTCCCACCACTCTCGGGAGTGGTGACACCATCAACACCTTGACCGTCAACAGCATAATTAGAACTGTCTTCTTCCAGAAAACCACAACCATAGCCAAATTTTGTCACACAACTGTTGACCGACATTTTTCGAACATTAATACAATCTTGTCTTAAAGTTATCGGATATAATTGTTGGAATCAAAGTAGTACTGAAAGTAAATAAATATTACAAGTGTTCGAAAGGATAAACAAACAGCCAAGATTATAATTGCCGCAAGCTTGTTGAGTCTTGAATCTTGATAACCTGAAATCAAGAAACACTAAATCTGGATTGTTACAATTGTGGTTGAGTTGAGAGATGACTCTCTGTCTTTAAGACAAAATTGCCCAGTATATATGCTTTTACGTTAGCGGGCAATAGTCTCCCAAGATAAAACAAAAACTAATCAACACTACAAAGCAAATAAGTTGATTCTGACGAAGAAAATAAACATAAAACGACTTGCTGAAGAATGGAAAATTTAGAGGAAAATGAAGAGTTTCTGTTATGTTCTCTTTTTCTGTCTCAATATATAGTGTTTAGGATGATGGTCTCTCAACTAGCCAACTAATGGCTTTCAATAGCCATGTAATGACACTTATTATTCAAGTGCTTAGTAATGGAGATTCAATGCTCCAAAACCAGCCCAAGAGGCAGAAACTTTTTGCCTTCCTCTTCCCAATTTTATCTTTCCTGAAACTCTAGGGACCAAACTGTAAATACTAAGCAGTTTGGGGTCCAAAAGATAATATCAGAAGCAGCCCGCGACCCGAGCGCGGACGAGCGGCAGCGCGCGTGTGGGGCTAGCCTTGAACCCAAGCACACCTAGGTCATCCCTCCTTCAAACACATGGGTTACTCCTTGGGGTCCCAAACCCTTATCCATTTTTTAGGCTTATAAAAAGAATAATTCTTCATTTTCCCACCGATGTGGTAGATTTGTCTCACACCATATTTTCATGCCTCAAACACCTTGCTTGGTGGACCAATATCTCTTTCATTTCTTAACGAAATTTGACGATCCTTGGCCCTACGGTCATCTACTTACTTAGTAGATTATGCACGTGTGAAGAACCATAGACTCCAACATGCGGAACTCAAGTGTTTAAGTCATTAAAGATGGGTGGACGCAACCCCATCAAAGCCAAATTTCCAACAATTACTCTATCGGTTAGTTTGTAATAATAGGATCAATTATTTTATTTCAATTACTCTATCGGTCATAAATTGTTTAATGTTTTTATTGATCAGAGTCAACCAACTCTCGAGTTTGAATTTCGGATTAGTTTTCTTCAATTAAAATTTGAAAATTTCAAGTTACAAAGGAAATTTCTATTTTATATAAGAAGAAGAAAAAAAGTTTCTAAGTACTTACTATTATATATAAAATGAAAGTGGATCATTTTGTGGATATTTATTTAATAGATGAATAAGAATATAGTTTAGGGTGATAAGTATATAAGCATATGCTTTTATGCTAAGTGGAATCTTGGAATGGCATCAAATCGGTGATGAGGTAATCTTTTACAAGAAAATTTGACTATGTGTTGAAGCTGAAAAAAATAATGTGTTGTAAATCAATAATTCAATTTTCCTGTCACAGTTTGAAAACTATTTTTTTTCTTAAAGAATACTAAGCAAATCCAGAGCTTTCTGTGAGATTGACCATAAAGTATAATCAATCATTTATTTTCCAAGTTTGGTGTCTTAAACTATTCCAGTGTCAAAGATTATAACATTAGTATCTCCTTTTGAGTGAAAAATAACATGGAGAATGCAGATTGAAGAGAAATGATTTGACATTGAGAAAAACTAAAGATCCCAAATTTGGCATATTATAGTTATTGTGTTTCAGTGATAAAACTTCTATATTTGTTGTTTAAAATTTTGGAAATGAGCTTTTGCAAAAAAAAAAAAAAAACTTTGCTATGCTTTTCACCGAAAGGCAAGAAAGAATATTTTTGTGTTTTCTATTTGGAAAAATCTTTTTCTTTCGTAGCATTTAATTGAAAACCAATTTCTACTCTTTTTTTTCTGTGTGTGTGCATGTTTAAATAGAAAGTACCTACTATACTAAATATTTTCCGGTGAAAATGATTCTGACAAAAAATACAATTAGAGATTTGTATTCAAGGGTTTAAAGACAAGTAGGTTTTATCCGATCCGGAGACCCTCTTAAACGAATCTAGAGTTGCTAGCTAAGTTACGGATATGTGAGTCAACGTATGAATAAAATGCGATAATAAGCAAGTAAAATAAATAAAATGAGTTAGACCTAAAAATGAGTTATGAATCAAACAAGATCTGAAGCTGAGAATGATGTATTAGCTTGAGAGAGATCTGAGTTACAAGTGTGAGCTTAGAGAGAATACATTGTGTCTTCCTTCTCTTATAAGTCTTGCATATATAAGACAAATTTAGACCATTATGCCCCTCCTAAATCTATGACGACGTGAGCATCCAGACGCATTGTGCCAGCGCGCGCCGCGACATTCTGATCTATAGAGAGATATGACAAGAGTTGTTGGGAGTATAAGATAGTTGTAGAGATCCTCTGGGGCCATTGGGGTTTACAGAACTACCAGACTTCTCATGTACGCCAGCGCTTCCGAAAGCATTTCTCCTCAATACAAATAGTCCTCCACTTTTCGAGACCCATGTTCTTATGAGACTGAGAAGTAGAAGAGTCTATCAACCGTCAATTTTTGTTCGTAACACGATGTCTCTCGGAGATTATGTACCGATCTAATCGTATATCTTTTTTCCACACGTTATCCCTTAGCATTAAATGCTCTGTTGCCTCTATACCATTCGCCTTCCACGTGTCGCGCATCCGTCGATAACTTTCCCCGAGAAGAGATGACATAATGATGGCTTGATTCTCCTTCTTTTAAGCCAAACCTTCTATATGCCATTATTCCACAAGGATTCCATTTCATACTCTTCAGTATTATGATGTTTCACTCATTCAAATCTTCAAACGAAATAGTCACCATCCCTTTTTTTCATCAACCAAATATTGTTATCATATCTTCAGATTCTTCTGTTGCCGGCGGTGCCACCACACAGGCTCGAAGCCTGGCCCCCGGTGATTCAGACTTCCCCATCCAGAAGGTTTCCATCGTGGATTCATTGCCATCAACTAGCATGACATCGAGAAAGAAGAAATCAAGGGCTTCTTCTTCCGCTCAATAGACAAATGCCTATATTCCTGGTAGCTGGTAAACTCTAAAGGATCTTATGAAGCGCCCGATCTCTATGGATTTAGAGTGATCCTTGCCAGAGAGTTCATACAAATCTATTGTTAGTGCCCGTTATCTGAGCCGGGTGCAGGTAAACTGTGGATGGAGCAATATAGAAGTGTTTCTCCCTAGGGGAGAATATTACTTCTTACCGGCAAGGGTACTCCTTAGTATACATGTACCTATTTTTCTTGCGGCTAAGCAAACTTATCAACCCTGTGATTTTGGAATTCTTCTTGAAATACAAAGTGTGTCTGGCCCAAGTTGGTCCGACCTTTTGGAGGACAGTTGCGTGTCTCTGATACCTTTCTTCACAGGTGGGGAAGGACTTCACCCTCGCTCACTTAATTCACATATATTCTCCCAAAACTTTCAGAGCGATGGTTGTTCAGTTATCCCGCCGTGGCCAAAATGTGTTGATTGCCAGTATTGATGACGACTCAGATCGCGGGTGGACAGAGAGGTATATCATTGTCACGACGGGAGATCTGGCCAAGCCTCCATAGGCGCCTATCCCAGAGCAATAGAATTTTAATCGTAAGTATTCCGCTTAGGCGTGCCTTTATTAGTTTCCTTCATTAATGACATATTTGACTATATTTCTTCTTCCTATGCTAGCCATATCATGGACATCGGAGCTTGTGTCGGTTTTGGCCCGATGGGTCCAAAAGATCCAGGACTATGCACCCCTTCCCTCCGGACGTGGTAGGAGATCACACTGAAATATAATTGGAAAGGGAAAAATCACGGTATTCTGAATGAGCATCAATCCAGACGTATGCGGAGGATCCGGGTGCGGCCCTCCAGCAAATTGAAAGAGTTGTTTCATAGTTGGGTCGGGGCCCAGAGGCTGCGAATTCTGCTAGATCCAAAGGTCATTATCTCATTCTTCTCCTCCCTCGGCCAAAAGGATCAGATCAGGTGTTGGGGAGCGAAACATCCAGGGCCCAACCCCATCTACTCAAGCTACTCTTCTGGCGGCCATCAATTTTGCGTCTGATTCCAGTGAAGGAGAGAATCATGCTCTGGAGCTTACCCGCCGAAAGGCTAGCAAGCTTGATACTACTGCTACCGATATTTTTAGGGAGATGGATCTATCTGATTAGATGAAATCATGTGCTATTTATTCCCTTGCTCCTGTCAGGTTGATGGTACCGCTCCATGCCTCGTTCCCATTCCTGGTGCCCCTTCATCATCACGGGTTCCCCCTGCTCCGATTTCTCAAATGCGAGTCCCTACTCCTCAAGATATCATGCCTAGGGGTCGGACCATGGGTCCCAATACTGGAGCGCGTAGTGAGGGTCTGCAGAGCTCTCGTGGGTCATGACTGGTAGATACTTTTCCTGCCCTAGTCCGCATCCCACAGCTCGCCGATAAGTCACTTTGATCGTTCCTCGGGTATGTAACATTCTTCTGAGGCCAGTAGGGGTGGCCAGTTACTTGCGGCCTTTGGCGAGTGAGAAGCATAAAGAGAAGATGGGGAGGGTCTTTAACGACTGTTTGCTTAACACTAGAGCTCATGCGGGCGCACATATATGTTTTTTTCTTTTTTTTTTGGCCTGCTTCTTATGTCTTCGCATCGTAGCACTTGGTTCTCTAATATTCTCATTTCCTTAAGCGAACCTTCTTACCATGGAGGGTCTTCAGCAGAAACTTGCCGAAAATAGGAAAAATATGTTGGAGTACCAGACGCTGCAAGAATGAGTCCCGATTCTGGAGAGCCAGTTGATCTCAACGGAGGATTTGGAAGCCAAGTTAGCTCAATCAGAGCAGGATAGGAACATTTACAGCGAGGAGGCTGCAAAATTTCATAATGAGCTTCAAAAGAAGTGGGCCGAGCATCATGAGCATTTTGCCAATATAGTCTAGAGGGAAACGGATATGGCTGAGCGAATTCAGATAATGGGGGTGGAGCTCGAGACTTGTTATAGAGACAATGCTTCTGCTGAAAGAGATCTCAGCGTACTGCAAGGAATATATGAGGGCATGTTGACTCATTATGATAGACAGGTTGAGTGCAATCAGAATCTGATCAAGAGTAATACTTCCCTCTGGGCGGCTATACAGAAATTCGATATGTTCGAAACGGATGCCAAAATTCAACAGTTAAAGCTAGATTTTATCCTTGAAAAAGACTCATATTGTGTACCAGGCTTATCGACAAGTTCTCCAGGAGGTTTAAGAGGGATCGATAAATGTTGAGGCAAACTTAGCAAACACTTTGAGGGTAGAATATAGGCCCATAAGGCTTTGCACATGCGTGCCCCATCTGTGTACCTTACTCTATCTTCTGATGATGAACGATGGTCTTACGATGGCAAAGAGGAGACCTCAACTGAGCATGAGGAGCATTCCCCTAAGGTTTCCATGGCAGGGAGCGGGGGCGGGGAAGACAAAGGGGAAAAGACCCATCCCGAAAGCCCATCTATAACTCCGGAGGTGGGAGGAGATGATGTAGAAGCAACCATTCTAAAGGATCCACTGACTGCCATGACCCCGTAGGCAAATGCCCATATTGGGAACTCTAAGCTCTGTTTACTAAAGCTTGATCAATGTACTCCATACGTGGAGTATTTAATGTTTTTATATATGATTGTTGGCCTTTTCTGGAAGACAATTTTATTTTTTACTATTGGTATTGCCCGTATTTTTGGGCTTTTTTATCGAATGCTTTCATATGATAATGTTTTCGCTTATATTTGAATTGTCGATTCTCTTTTTCAAATTTGCCTAAGTCCCGTGGAGGGGGCGTTTTGACCATTGCTTGTTACTCTAGTTATGTTGGTATGCTTGGTGGCCAGGTGTATAAATTACCCGGTCCTTTGAAGTAGAACATCTCAATCATATGGATTCTTCCACCCAAGGACCCCCTCATCGGGACTATGCTCTATGGCGAATTTGAAAGCTTGTGTTTAAGTTCTACGATTTGCATTTTTATTTCTTTGCAATGTGTGCGGGATTCTGAGCAATCGTTTCGCCCGATCGGGGAATGTTACTTTCAACCGCGTATTTTATAATTGGGAATTAAATCATCCATTTCATAATAAAATGAGGGGTCACCTTTGTTCGGTGTCGATGAGGAGGACGTCTCGACCTCATCTTAAATTAACATAAAGTTGTGTTCCCTTCACGCTTTGAGGCCAATAGGTTGTGTCGTGTGTTCGAGATGGATATTATCGGGTCTAGGAGGACACGTTCGTACCGACAACTTTAAAGTGTAGTAAGCTTTGAATCAAATCTATTTTTATATAGTGCGGTCAACATTTAGACTCGAGTACATGCATGTTTTGGATAAAACTAAAGAGTACAAAAAGAGACGAAGGCTTTTGTCCTCTGTATTTAGGAGTAGATCATTTTACTTTGTGTTTGCATCTCCTAAGTAACACATTTTTCAGTTTTACCTCATTAAAAAACTTGTCGTCTAAAACCAGTCCTCGTCTTAATGCTAGTTCTAGTCCTGCGGTCACAAAAGGTTATGGGAAAGATAAAAAAAAAGAACAAATTCTTACCTTGAGATTTTCAAGGTCGTATTGTGGGGGCGAAATCGACAACGACTTATGGCAGACTCGGCGTCCGTATTGCTGACTGGGGTTGATATGTCAGATCATATTCACTTATCTTAACCTACCATTTTGATAATCGACTCGTAAGATTCTCCCATGTAATAAGGCCTGCAGCAGAGCTTCGATCACTACAGTCATTAGATGGCATTGGAAGTATGGTTGCAGCTTCCGCATGGTCGTGATGAGGGTCAGGGCTAGCTTTTATTCATCTGGATATCGTGACTCGGCCCCGTTTAGCGTCTAACTAACATAGTAGATAAGGAGTTATTTTTCTCCTTCTTCTCGTATGAGAGCGATGCTAACCGATACAGCTGAGACAGTCACGTAGGTGAGCAATCTCTCTCTTTTTCGGGTTTGGCCATTACATGAGGGCTAGCTAAGTAAGACATAAGGTCTTATAAGCTTCGTTGCACTCTTGTGTCCATTAGAAATGGTGGTCTTTCTTCATGAGTTTGAAAAATTTATAACATCGATCTATTGATCGCGTTATGAATCTTCCCAAGGCCGCGACTTTCCCTGTCAATCTCCGCACTATTTTGATGTTATTTAGCTCATCTGGCATCTCATGAATAGCCTTAACTTTATCAGGTTTCATCTCGATGCCACGACTAGAGATAAGAAAATCTAAGAACTTCCCAAACCTGACCCCGAAGTCGCATTTTTGCGAATTTAACTTCATGCTATGGCAACGTAAAACGTCAAAGGTTTCGGCCAAGGAATCCAGGTGAGTCTCATATTCTCAAGATTTGACTAGCATGTTCGCACACCCCAACATGTTTTAAGTCGATTTTTCATCGATTCAGTTTTGTTAATATTTGGTCGGCTGTTTTTATAAATATGTGCATATATTGTCGAACACATATTCCAACATAACACTATCAAGCCAGTTATTCTTTAAAAAAAGTTGTCATGTACTAAGATATCTTGATGATAATTGAATTAACTAGTGATGAATAACTACGGGCTCAATTATTGCCTTAATATAAATTTTGAACAAGTTCAAAATAAAATTATAAATCAAACTAAAACATAAAGGTGAAATTCTTTAGTGTATTTTGTTTAGGTTATTTAGTTGTGTTAGCTACTAATCACTTTTGTTCGAATGCACTTTATATTGCTTTAATTCCTTATATGAGTCCGACATTTTCTCTTGCTTTACTCTTTACTCTTGCTTTATTTTGATTGCCTTGCTTGTGATTATGCTTTGTCTTGAGCCGAGGGTCTCCTGGAAACAGACGCTCTACCTACCAAGGTGGAGGTAAAGTCTGTGTATATTCTACCATTCCCAGACCCCACGGTATGAGATTTCACTGGGTATGTTGTTGTCGTAACTAGAAAAGAAGAGTGCAAATAAAAGTACTATATAAAAATTACATACATATGTGTAATTATATTTGTTAAATAAGTATTTATATAGTCAGTTTGATTCGATTTTTCTTTTATTGTTTATTTAAAACCAAAACTAAATCAATATTTGTCGATTTAAAAAAAATAAAAAGCAAAATAAAATATAATCGAAAAATATCAAAATTTTCTTTGATTTGATTTAATTTTTAGTTTGGTTCAATTTTTTGATCTCTGGTGAACACCCCTTGTCACTAGAACTAAGTTTGTTAGGACGAGAGGGATATTTCCAGCATCAATCACTTATCAACACCTTTGGACAATAATTTTAGAACATACAAATGATTTGCGAAAAGTTATTCTCTTCGGGTCTTAAAATAATGATAAGCATGGAGCAAGGAAAAATACATAACTAGATACTAATATTTTAAAGATAATTACACAATAGTAGTAGCATTAGTTAGTTATCATAACAGCTTCCAAATGACAACCGTTGATTTTAGCTGGATAAGAATTAACAACAAATGAAACTTTTTTTAAATTTTTATTGTCATTTTTGTAATCTTTCATAGCTGATACAATCATTCCATTCTTTTTTTGTCATGTCCTTTCCTTGTGTCTTTTTTTATTTACCTATTATATCGTATATATACAATTTCTATAATTTGACATAATATACATATAGACAATAATATATATTATATTGATGGAATATTTACATTATTATATAAATTGTCAGAGTATAATAATATTTGGAATATATTAAGAGTATATTTTGCAGAAAAATAAATTTGTCCAACATTTTATGTGTGTATATCTAAAACTATATATAGTAATAAAGATATACATCGTATCATAAAGATACTCCTAAAGATATACATGCTACAATATATATATATATATATATAATCAAATTGAAAAGAAAGATAACTAGTGATATATGATTTTCTTAATTAGCTGTGAAAATAATGATGAAAGAGAAAGTAATATGTATATATTTAATTAATTAGAATCATTAGCCATACCTACTTTCTTAGTTAGTGAAAAAAATTAAGATGAAAGAGAAAATGATATGTTTTTATTAGGATGTAATTTAATTTCTTAATTAATGATCTTCCATTAACAGTAAGTAATTTTAGAATATGCTAAAATGGTTAAAGAAGATTGTCATCTTTGGAATAAATAAAAAAGTTTAATTATTTATGAGAATACTCTTAGAAAAGTGGCTAGTCGAGAATAATAAATAAGTTGCCGAATTAGAACATACCAAGTGCTTATAGGATTTTTTTTTCACATACAATTAATTTCCTTTCTCCAAATCTAATTATCTTAATATTTTCTTGCACAACTTACTTAACTTCTAAACCATGTGTTAAACAATAGCAGTGGGCTGGGCCTCTCGGCCAGATTTGCTAGAAAATTGTTCCAATAAGATATTGTATATATGGTAGTATATTGTAATAAAAAGGATACCTTAATTAGTGTTATACACCTACCATAATTGTATAGTTAGAATTATGGTAGAATAAGGATTTAGAAGTAGAATAGGAAAAAGATTTTTCCTATTATGGAAATATGTAACTTGTATATATAGTCTTTCAATTAATGAAAATAATCAAGGGGATTATTTCTTTCACCATGTCAACTATAAAACCTAGTAACAATTAGTACCCTCCTCAAGATATGAATCATGAATTACTTTAAATTTCATCTCTCAACTATAGTCCTTCTACAAATTTTAAGTTGTTCATTAGCTACAGTTTGCACTGTACACATTACTAGTCGATTGGACGATCCATTATCTATTCAGTGCACAGCCCAAGGACACAATTTTAGCAAAGACAAAGAACCCCGTGGCCTTGTTCTTACTTTCGATATTGACACTAGCGTTCCTAATCCTACTGCTTCATGTCAAATGACTTCTGGAACTTTGCATGGAAATTATACGATATTTGATCCCTCAAAAGATCCTGCCAGATGTTCACATAATGCATGCAATTGGCTTTTAAACTTTGATGGAATTTATATTTATACTATTGACCATATAACTTTAGTGTATAAGTGGTCATAGATTGTTGAATATGTAAGAAAATATTGAGAAAGATTTTATGTCTTCCTAATTATTGATTGCATGTATTTCTGTTATTTGATGAACTTTTTTTGACTATTCGGTATTCTAAATTCACTGACTAATTTAATTTTGATAGAAAAAATCCATTAAATTTTAAATACTTTGAAAAACAAATTACAACTTATAATTCATAATAGGATGAGCTTATTAAGAGAACGATAAAAAGTTCAAGAAGGACAACATAAGAAATATTAAAGTCTTCAATGTTAACCATTAGCACGGTGACAAACATAAGTTTATTTTTAACTTTTACTTTAACGTGAATTTTCACTGTAAAATTTAAATATTTTATTATAATATCTGAAATTTCTTTTACATTGAAAAAACACACTCTCGCCATTACAATTTGTTTATCTTAGTTGGCCAGTCAAACGATATTTTTTTATTATAATTTTTTAAAATACTTTCTATATATTTGAATAGTTAATTATTGTGACTTGTAGTACTTTCTATGTAATTTCTAAATATGCAAATTTTATTTTAATAATTAAAGATTTTATATTCGAATTTCACACAAAACATTAGTTAGTTGACCCATGTACTCTGAATCAGCCAAACAAATTGAAATAAAGGGAGTACATGATTATCCATTTACATTTAGAAGATTTATATTTTATCTGAAAAAACATGTGACTTACATAGAACTCTAAATAATTGAATTATTAAAGGTGAAATACCTAAAGACCCCTTTAAATTTGGCGCATTTTAGTCAAATTTCACTAAATTATCAACGGTGTTAATTACTGTTAAATTTGGCGCATTCTACATATGGTTGCTGGCCTATCCGAGGCCTATAGTGGAGTTGGAACTCTCTTTCGTCAAAATAATCCTCTTCCGACGTTCTATCAGGCCCGCTTCATGCTGACCTTAGAAGAAGTCGACTTGGCTAAAAAGGCGGTTATGAGTGCTAGCTCCGTGGTCATGATGACATCTTCCCCTAATCCTCAAAATTTTGGTGACAATTCGAACCAAAATGGGTCTCATGGTGGCAGCAAAAATAGTAGGAAAAATAACAGCAAAAATCGCGTAGGCAAACGTGGCGGTTCCGAAAATGGTAACGGGGGCCAAAACGGTGGCGCAAGACAATATCCCAGATACAATGGGCCACCGACCCGCTGGTCCGAACCTTGTTCCACTGGGCTGTGGGCCTGGAACAGTGGGCAGTGGCCCAATAGCCCAAGTTCACCATCGATTCTAGCCTAGTTCCAGCAGCCTCCTTGGCCCAATACCAACTGGGCTAGTAGTTCTTCCCGAAGCAGCACTGGGCCAGGGCAGCACACATGGATACTTCGGCCCCAACCTCCGCAAGACAACCATGCAGCATGCCCCACTCAGACTGATAATGAGGTCGCGATGCACACACTTGGTTTGACTACACCGGACCCGAATTGGTATATGGACACCGGTGCCACTAAACACATGACATCCGATTCAGGTACTCTCTCGTGTTATTCCAATTTGAGCAACCCTCGTGGCATAATTGTTGGTAATGGTAATTCTATTCCAATTTGTGCCTATAGTCATAAAACTTTGTCTCTCCCCCTCTCCCATCCACCCCTTATCTTGAAAAATACCATACATGCCCCCAAATTGATAAAAAACTTAGTGTTTGTCCGTAAAGTCACCACTGACAATTCTGTGTCTATTGAATTTGATCTATTTGGTTTCTCTGTGAAGGATTTCAAGACGGGGAGTCCTCTCATGAGGTGTGATAATAGGGGAGATCTTTATCCTATCACGCCATGTTCCGATCTATCGAGTCCAGCCTTGCCGTCAGCGTTTGCAGCCCTTGTCCCTTCCTTGTGGCATGCTCGTCTTGGTCATCCGGGGTCATCTATTTTGTCTTCCTTAGATAAAAATAATTTTATTTCATGTAAGGGTGAGCATAGTACTCCGAATTGCCATTCTTGTTCTTTAGGAAAATTTGTTAGGTTGCCATTTGTAGACTCTAAATCTTATACTTTAATGCCATTTGATATTATTCACAGCGACTCATGGACATCTCATGTTCTTAGTTCTTTGGGTCATCGGTATTATGTTCTCTTTTTGGATGATTATTCCAAATTTTTATGACTTTTCCGATAGCGAAAAAATCTCAAGTTTTTTCCATATTCTTAAAACTTAGAGCTTTCATTAGAATTCAATTCGAACTAGAAATAAAAAATATTCAATGTGATAATGACAGAGAATATGACAACGGGGTGTTTCGGAAATTTTGTGCAACTAATGAGATCAATTTTAGTTATTCTTGCCCTCACACGTCTTCACAAAATGGGAAAGTCGAACACAAAATTCGTACCATTAATAACATTGTCCGAATTTTATTAATTCATGCTTCCATACCCCCTTCGTTTTGGCATCATGCTCTACAAATGGCTACATATCTCCTTAACATCCCTCCTTCCAAAGGTTTGACATATTCTCCCCCTTCAAAATTTATATAATAAGACTCATCCGTATTTAAATCTTAGGGTCTTTGGGTGCTTGTGTTATCCGTTATTTTCGTCCACCATAATTAACAAACTTCAGGCCCGGTCTACTCCGTGTGTGTTTTTGGGTTTCCGTCTAATCATCGTGGTTACAAATGTTTTGATTTATCCTCTAATAAAATCATCATTAGTCGCTATGTCTTTTTTGATGAATCTTAATTTCCATTTGCTAAGGTTAGTAACCACGTGCCTAGTTCGTATAATTTTTGGGTGATGGTATATCCCCGTATATTATTCACCATTTTCGGACATATCCCGCACTTAAATTCTCCAAATGGCCCATCGCCCATCGTCCGTCACATGCCATCGTCCCGCCTCGCCATCGGGCCGCCAAAGAATTGGGCTAGTCCAAATCTTTGAACTCGTCCAGCCTCGCATCCTCGACTGCTTCTGCTTATCGTGTTGGGCCAGCAGACCCCTGTGTCTGCGTTAAATGACCCGAATTGAAAAATTGCTATGACTGATGAATATAATACTCTTATTGATAATAAAACGTGGTAGTTGGTGCCCCGTCCATCTGTATTTTCTTATTATGAAAATATGTAAAGTGTGTATATTGTCTTTCAATTAATGAAAATAATAAGAGATTATTTCTTTCAATCACCTTCATGAACTTAGCTATTTGATAGCATTTACCACCGTGCATGATCTTATTCTAAGAGAACGAGATATAATAGACAGCCGCGTGAATGCTTTTGTTCACGTGACATTTTTAAAAATATTTAAAATATTTCTTTTTACTTTTTAAAATTTCTACTTTTGTTAGATTTTTTTTTTGGATCAAATTAGTAAAAAAAAACTTTGCAAGAACTTCACTTTTCAAGTAAAACCATTATGAAGTTTTGGCCAATTATTTTTATAGAGTTCGCCCGAAACGAAGAAATACACTATTAAAACAAATAGTCATTACATCTAAATAAGATATAATAAGAGTTATACATTTGGAGATTCAGTATTTTGTTAAAATTCTTTATTTCACTAAAAAACAGGAGCTTTAACCCAGTAATATTTTAATATAGATTTGGCTTGAAAAAGAAAAACACAACAGTTAAAAAAAATGGTCACGACATCTAAACAAGAAATAGAAAAGAAAGTACAAAGTTGCAGCTCCATAAGTTTGGTTAAATCTTTGGTTAATTTGACTAAAACAATGAAACTTTAAGTTTTATAATTGATTTTGGTCTGAAAAAAAAATACACAATTGAAATAAATAACCGTTAAATCTAAATACATAGTTGGTACTTTATTGACAAAATTAATTTTATTTAGCCAAAATATGGAGTTTGAGAGCCAATTTTTTTTCTTCCAAATTAGCACGAGAAGAAAAATAGGCGGTTGAAATAAATAGTTGGAACAAGTCGTCATTATACTTAAAGAATAAATTTAAAATATAAAGTTGAGGTCAAATTTGAATTATATATTAAACTGAAACAAGAAAAAATATTTAATTGAAATAAATAAATTATTATATATGATTATTGGCAATTAACGGATGAAAAATAACGTACTTGAGAGCTGGTTTTTCAATTTGTTTTATTATCAAATAGTCAAATTCAGGGGTAAATTGAGACTATTAATAATTTAGAGATTTGAGGAAGACACCTCAAATTTAAGATAATCTTTGAATATTCTAATAGGATTAAGAGCCCATTTGAATGAACATATAACTTATGACTTATAATCATAAGCCATACGTTAGGAAATCTTAGAATATCCTAATTTATGATTTTTTACTTAAAATTAAATATTTTAAATATTTTTTTATCTCAGCCAAATACTATGAAAATACTCAAAAACTATTTTAACTTTAAAACACCTAATATAAGTCGATCCAAACATGCTCTAAGTTTGTAGTTTGATAATCATGCATTAGACCATATTATCATTGATCAATCAGGACCGCACAGTTCCATCAAGGAACTTTACAGCCGTAGATTCTCTTTCTTGGGCTTGACTGCTGTAAAACCCTAGCAAATGCCGAACTGCTTCCTAGTTCCTATATAAACCCTACTATAATACTTCAGTCATCCATAATGCTCAGCGGATCTGAAGAAACCCTAGTTCACAGTGAGCCCCTTTTCCTTTTTATGTCTATTTCAAAATATATTTGTTAATGTTTGTTCTTTAACTGTGTGTGTTGGTAAAATCTAAGGTAAAGTAGAGTGACAATGGCGGTTCCTCTACTGAAAAAAAGGTAATCAAGAAAAGGGTGAAGCAATTCAAGAGACATCAGAGTGATAGGAGAATACTGTTAAGGTATTGTTTTTTTTAAACTCCAATTTTGTATTTAGCTAATTTTATGTTTATTTGTTCAGTAATCTATTTTTAGCTTTATCTGTATCTTATTGTTAAGTAACAGTGAAAAGATCTCATTTTTATGGTTGATATTAGAATAAAAAATTGTTTACCTTGTTTGTTGTGATTATCTTGTGTTGGAAAGAGGAAATGATGATTAGTTATTGTCGCCCCAGTCTTAATTTGCATCCAAATTCTTGGATTTGCAAGGTGGTGATTGACACATAATATCTGATTCTTTCAAAACAGTAATTTTAATTCTTTTAATATTTTTTGGTTTAGCTTTTTTTTTTTTTTTTTTGTGTTCAGCTTGTTTGTGGAAGATGTGCATATAAGGTGTGATGATGCTTATCCATCTATTTCTGTAGAGTTCAATGATGAACAAACATGCACTACCATCTGATCTTATAGCATTTCTTCTCATTATTTTAAGATCCCCCCCCCCCCTTCTTTTTTGTGTTTGTGATTTGGTTCAGCTATAAAAGTAATCCTGCAATATCATGATAAAAAATTGATTTTTTGAGTTGCAAAAGGGAAAATGATGACAGTTTATTGTCGCCCCAGTCTAAAGTTGCATCCAAAGTATTGGATTTGCAAGGTGTTGATTGACACATCATATCTGATTCTTCCTAAACAATAATGTTATTTTTTTGTATTTGTTTAGAAAGCCTTTTTTTAATGCTAAGCTTGTATGTGGAGATATGTGTATAAGGTGTGATGATGCTTATCCACCTATTCTGTAGTGTTAAAACAATAATGATGAATACAAATACATGCACTACCATCTGATCTTATATCATATCTCATCCTTTAAGCTTTTGGGTTTTCTTCATTTTCATCTTTATGCTGTTCTCTGATTTGGTTTAGAAGTCCTTAGAAGAGTGTATATGCACTGATGCTTTCAATGATGAATTATTCCCAAAATTGCTGATTGAATAGTGATTAATATAATAATATCACCATCTTTCGGCTGAGATTGCATCTAGAACAAATTCTTGCAGTATTTTTGTTTTCCCTTTACATTATTTGTTGCCTATGGTATCTAATGTCCAGACTTTACTCTGTTGCTGGATGTTTCGTTTTTACGGGCAGAAACTAAACTGTAGAGCAGGTCTTGCGACACAGTTGGCTTCTTTATCAATAAGCTCTCTGTTACTTTAACCCTGCTTTCATCTCTTTTATTAAAGAAGATTGTATTTCGAGGTGATGAAATTTTGTTGCAATGCCGTTATTCTGTTATTTATAATCAACTTTTTATCTTTAGCTTGTATTTAATTGTTCAATAATAGTGAAAAAACTCTTTTTTCTGACGTTTGTTTACCTTGTTGTTTTGCTTATTTTGTTGTTTTTTTTGCTCTGCAAAGGGATAATGATGACAGTTATTGTCGCCCCAGTCTTAAGTTGCATCCATATTATTGGATTTGCAAAGGTGGTGATTGACACATTATGTCTGATTCTTTTTTTATGCTAAGCTTGTTGGTTTTAGCCCCATGCACTACCATATGATCTTTAGTATATCTCGTCCTCCTTAAGTTTTTGGGGTTTCTCTGTTTTCATCTTATGGTGTCTTCTGATTTGGTTTGACAGTTCTGAGTATTCAGCCACTGATGCAGTCAATGATGAATTATTCCCATAATTGCTGATTGACTAGTGATTAATATAATAATATCACCATCTTTCGGCTGAGATTGCATCTAATACTTATTTTTGCAGTATTTTTCTTCATTTTCCCTTAAAATCGTTTTATTGCCTATGGTATCTAATGTCCAGACTCTACTTTGTTGCTGGGTGTTTTGTTTAACGGGCAGAAACTGAAATATAAAGCAGATCTTGCGACACAGTTGGCTTCTTTAGCAATAAGCTTTCTGTTACTTTAACGCTGCTTACATATTCTCTTTTATTACAAATATCTCTAATGGCCTCGATACTAATGGCCTTGAGAATATATTTAGGAAGTACGGGTTAGGTTTTTGTTATACCCAATATCTTCTGTAAAAATTTGCATTCACTCTTTATGTTTACAATACATAAATGGATTTAGTTTGAACAGTAAGAAATGTTTGATGGAAATTAGTGAACCGCCGTCATTGTAAAAATTATTGAATAGAATCATAATGATGTTGAAATCACCACAAATCATTATTATCCAGATATGTAAATAATTAAAATGTAAAAATGTCGCTAATAATTAAGATTTGAATGATTAAATTAAAACTAAAAATATACAAATTCAATTTTAAAATTAAGAAATATGCAAACAAATAGACTTTAATCTTCTAATCGACCCAGCGACATTGTCGTTTGCAATTTCTAAAGCCTATGGTTAATTTCCAACAAATACATTGGGAGGGCTTATTTAGCGAATATCTAGTTGAAAAAGCTAAAAAAACTGGGGAATTCTCAAGACCTCTTTTCCTAAAACACTAGAGGTTGTATCCAGATATTGTCAATTCTAGTTATACAGTGATTTTATCCCAACCAAATGTGGGATAAATTCATCTAAAATTTAATCCGAGATTAATTATCCCTTATTCCTTGTACCAAACGAGTCCCAAGTATTGGTGATTACCTGCATGTGAATTTAAATTGCCTTTGTGCTCTACTTGGCTGTAAGAACTTTTGAATGATCAGGTGCACCTCTCCAAATTCCCTACAGCTTTATTTTACCTTTTGTAATTAAACTCCTTATTAACTAAAAGCCTAAAACTCACTCTAAAACAATTCTGTTCCCCGTGGAAATAGTTTCTTGGTTTTGTTTGTGTTTTAATTGGTCAAGGCTTTATAATTCTCTAGAGGTAATGAAAGAGACGCCATCATGACAAGTTATGAATATCTTCAACACAACTACATTAGGGACATCAAACACAGTACATATTGCAGTTCTTTTTGGCACAATCATTGCCCTTTTCGATTCTACACAACTACACTAGGAACATTGAACATAGTACATATTGCAGTTTATGCTAAACACAACCAGGGGAAGCCGTTCATTGTTCCGAGGACTTCTTTTTTTTTTTGCGAAAAGTGAAAGTATTGTAAATGCAACATGAACTGTGCTAGAATATTTACAGAAAGACCCACTTTCACATCAAATCAGCATGAATTCTAGTATGTCTAACAGAAATTTTGCATCATTAATCAAATCCTTCACACCAAAATTAAAACAAAAGTATACCACTGCTCATAGGACTTTCAATTAGGAAAACTGGGGAAGTGTGCTAATGGATAAATACCTTAAGGTTGATGGGAATTTGGAAGCATTTCAAGCTTCAGCAGCAGCATTATGAACAGGCTCCAATATATTTTAAGGGAGAGTATCCATGTGTCTAGACCCCAGTTATGGGACTACACTGGGTATGTAGATTTGGAGAGTGAGTATTCACGTATCAGCAGCGATGCTCAAGTATCTCAAGGCCGAGGCAGGAAACAAACAGCTATCTTTTCCAAAACTTGTGATAAAATTCTCATGAGTGTACATTAGAGTATTCCTGTTTGCAATGACTGGAGCGTTATTAATGTTGTATATTTGACATCTAGTTATCTCCAAAAAAGAAAAAAACAAGATTCTCTGACTATAGCTCCAATGATAAAATGCACCTGATTGCTGTTGGAAGATCTGTTGACAGAATCCTCCTTTGTTGATTAATACGGAATAGCCCAAGGGTCTCAATTTGCTTATCCTAGCTAAATATCTCAGGGAAGCTTCATCAACTATGATGCAATTAAGTACCAGCTGCTGACAAATAATTCTACCTCAATGAACAGTAAAGCTACACGATTGGCATGATAGGTCACCAAGTACCTCGAGCTTTAGCCTTGACTTCAGGTATATTTGGTCAATCATAGGACAGTATCAGAAACATTTTTGACATGGCTTCGAGATTAGCTGCTAGACATTTGAAGCAGCGGATACCAATGTCTGATTCTTCATTGGTAACATTATCAAGAGGACCCTACTATATTGAGGCAAAGCATTTCACAGAATGTTGGTCCAATCCGTCTGGCAGTCCCGAAAATTTAAATGTGTTACTGCTTCTGGTGAACAAGTTACAAGGCTCCACTAACCATTCCCCACAATGATAATCAAAAGGATAATGTTACCAATAATCTGAACAAGAACAAAATCCGTCCCTGAAGTGATGAAAGCGGCTAGAATCTCTCACAATGATTTCATGTTCAACAATTTTTGCTATGAGCTTGATGGCAGATTGACAGTCCCCAGACACGCAGGTTCTTCATTACTGTTATAGCACTACCATGTGTCGTAATTAATGCAAAGCAAATAGCATGCCTCTAACTATGATATGACAGCAGAACTTCCTTCTGTTCATCCTCTAAGTCATGCAATGCATACCTTTGATCAGGGACATAACCATACTCCTTCAACTTTTCCGTCAACCATTCCAGCTTTTCATATATCCTATCATTTAGAGGATGTGAAGTATCACCAGAATTGAATGTATGCCGGATTCCCTGCTGATTAACCCAACTGTATCCTGGCTGTTTTATACTTCCTCTTCTTTTCATATTTCCTCTGATTCTTTCAACATCACTCCATCTACCAGAAAAGGCATAAATGTTAGATAATAAAACATAAGCAGCACTACAATTTGGGTCAAGATGAAAAAAGTTCTCTGCAGCTCTTTCGGTCAGTTCCAAGTTTAAATGCTTCTTACAACTAATCAAAGATGACCACATTGACAAATTTGGTCTAATGGGCATGTTTTTCACCAAATCCTCTGCCTCATTTAACTTCCCACTTCTGCAAAGGATATCTACCCATACAACTATAATGCTCAAGTGTAACTTCAATGGATGAGCTTTGGGAGATACATTGAAATAAACGTCTTCCTTTGTCTAGCATGCCAGAATGGCTACAAGCAGCAAGTAATCCAGTAAATGTAATATCATCCATATCAACCCTTGAACGTACCATTTGGACAAACAATGTGAGTGCCCGATTTCCACATCCATGTTGTGCACATCCAACGATGATTGAGTTCCACGATACAATATTTTTTTCAGGAATCTCCTTGAATACAATGAGTCCATCATTTATATGTCCACATTTTGAATACATTACAACTAGCGACCAACAAAGGCGTCAGTGTTCAGTCCGAGTTTGACTGCTACACCATGAATCTCTCTGCCAAGATCAATAGACTCCATTTCACAGGACGAATTTAGGGCACTAGTGAAGGAAGACTGATTGGGAAGTAGACCAATCCTAATCATGTCCCCAAACGCTTTCAATGCTTCTTCGTGCTTATAATTCAAGCCATAACCTGTCAAAAGAGACATCCATACAACTACGTTAATGTGCAACCTCTCGCTGAATACCTTAGAAGAATCATCCATGTGCATGCAATTGTCATATAAGGTGATTAGTGAAGCAGTAACATAAGTATCCTACAGATAACCAAGCTTCACAACACAGGCATGAATTTCACTACCTACACCTAAATCCCTTGCATTAGCACAAGCTGTAATAACAGAAGCAAAAGTACTAGAATTTGGCTCAACGAAGAAATCTAGCATCTTCTTAAAAATCAATAGAGCCTCATCTGATCAAGCCCACTAATAACCGACGTCCACGAGATCACGTTCCTATAAGGCATCACCTCAATCAACTTAACAGCCTCCTCTACTCTTCCATTTTCAAAATACCCATAAATCATAGCATTCCAAGCAGTCACATCCCTTTGTGGCATCTCCCAAAACAAACTCTCAGCCTCTTCAACCTTCCCAAACTTCAAAAATCTGTTTATCATCGTCGTATAAGAAATTACATTTCTTTGAGTCATTTCTTCAAATAGCTTCAAACCCATCTCCATATCCCCACAATCTACACATCCTTTGATCATCAAGTTCCTCATAACCGTATCTTTCACAGGCATTTTGTCAAACAGCTTCAGTGCCTCATTCAACCTTAGATTTTCAGCATACCCAGCTATCATTTTGGTGCATAAATATATATTTGGTGATGGGATTCTTTCGAAAAGCTCTTTAGCTTCATCGATTCGTCGGTTTTTTAGGTGGTCAGATAGAATAGAATAGCAAGTGGGGCTAGCTACTCTGAAGAATCTTGCTAAACCAATAAAAGATTTGGGTGCTTGAGATATAGCAACGAGGAACAACATGGTTAGGCATGAGCAGAACTGAAGAAGACTGGAAAAGTTCACTACATGGGGTTAACGGTATTTTGAATCCTTCAACGGTCGCCTCAAGGAAGAGGGAGGGAAAAAACTTAGGCGGATAAATTATATACTAAACACTCTTGTACTAAATCCTAAATTACACTAAACTTGGATGAAATAACCTAAACACTAAATTACACTGAACATCTCTATGAAAATGACAAAAAATGGCCTCTTATGTGTGAGGCTGTGTTCAAAGACTCTTAATTTGTCAAAAATCAGCATATTTTATATCCATTAAATATTTAACGAACCCTATGTTTCCCCCCCACAGTTTGCATCAAATCTAGCCTAAAGAATTTGTTAAATATATTACGGAGATTAAAAGTGTTCATTTTTGACAAACTTAAAAGTTCAAAATTACTCATAATATATTTAAGAGACCACTTTGAACCTACTCTCAAACATAAAAGACCACCTATTTAAGAGGATCTTAAAGATTGCATTAGAAAAAAATAATATAAACTAAGTCTATTTTCATTTAAATTATTTACGCGTTTGATAAATACAAAAGTGTTCATTCGTCAAAATCTGTGAAAAGCCAATTAGTTAGACTTCGCGCTCGTGACATACTTATGAATTTTTAGTTTATAAACACTTTTAGTTTGATAAAGATTTTTTTTTTTGTTATTGTCGAAATATCCTTAATTACAAATTAAAATGCTGATTTTCTCTTCATTTCATTTCGTTATTAGAACTACATTTATATCTTAAAATCTATGACCAATCAAATGACGTCATAAAAAAATGAGATCAACGGAGGAGTAATTACTAAGAATGTTTTTGGGTTTTGGGTGTAGGTGAGGCTCCGAATAAAGGAAAGATATGGTAAAAGTCCAACTTCAAGTAACAATATTTCTATCAATGAACTAAATTTGAAGGAAATATTTACCCAAAACAGAAAATAAAGATAACGTAGCACAAGGAACCTAGTAGATTAAGTAGATATGATACTAAAGAAAATTGTTATAGTGACATTGAAAGGTAAAATAATTTGTAACTTTGCAAATGGTGAAATTAATTTCGCACTAGTCCATTAATTGGGAATTGTATTACTCTAGTTTGGCAATGTTACAGGCACTTCCAATTAGTGTCTAAATCAAAACAAGAAATTATTCATAATAAAAAGGTACTGTCAATCTATACTTGTGAAACAAGCTGTATATATTGGGAAGGAATATCACTTTAGCTTCCTCCTAGAAAGAAGTAGATAACCAAATACAAAATCCTAAATCAAAGAATGTACCACCTCAAAAGTAATTCTAAAAATAACATTTTGCTGAGAAAGAATCTTGGTTTTTGCTTCCATTGCCTTGATTATGAAGTATTACCTTTACAACCCCACAAACCCCTTTAGTAGAACAAACAGCCTTACAAGAAAAGAACCAAAACCTTCTGTGTTTAAAGCATTTATAAAGACCCCAAAGAAGTTGCAGAGATCACATGCAAGTTTGTACAACATAATCTAACCCTCTACAAAACCGTTGTTCACTTTTCATAAACAAAAGATTTCAAGCCTTTATCATATAATTTTCAAGAATCAAGAATGGCTGATGGGCAGATGAAACCTGTTGCATCTTTGCTTTTGGTCCTTAATTTCTGCATGTATGCTGTTGTTTTAGGCATTGCTGGCTGGGCCATGAACTTTGCTATTGATCATGGTTTCCTCATTGGTAAGTATCTAAAAGAATTTTTACATTATCGGTTCACTTAAAAGAGTAGTAATTACAAGTCATAGAAATAGTCACTTGGAAAATAAAATAGATAACCTACTATAGCAGGTTAAATTACCTTCACTGATAGAATAAACATTCTTTTAGACTGTCAGCCGATAAGCTAAATCCTTTTAACTAAATATAGTTTCTCTGTTAAGACTGATTATGGTGTGTGATTTTTTACAGGTCCAGGATTTGATCTTCCAGCACATTTCTCTCCAATTTACTTCCCAATAGGAAATGCTGCCACTGGGTTCTTTGTTGTATTTTCTCTGATAGCAGGTGTGGTGGGAGTTGCATCTGTTCTCTCTGGACTTAACCACATTCGCCAATGGAACATCGATAGCTTACAAGCTGCTGCTTCTGCTGCTACTATTGCCTGGAGTCTTACACTCCTTGCCATGGGGTAAGGCCCCATCTATTTTCACTTGACGGACATCTGAGTCTGAATTTGTTTCTTAAGGTTTCGCGCAATTTGTTCTTTGTACCTACTGTACTACATATCAGTAATGAAATTGTCATCCATGCAGCTTTGCTTGGAAAGAAATTGAACTCAACTACAGGAATGCCAAATTGGTTAGTAACTATTAAGTTAACAGCACCTTCAACTGTATACAAAGCTAATCTCTGCACAATTTAACAAAAATGTTGACATTAACTCCTACATTTTTTTGTGGATAATCTTGCAGAGAACAATGGAGGCATTCTTGATAATTCTATCATTTACTCAACTGGTATACATAGCTGCCATTCACGGTGCTTCATCAAAGAGACAAATCAACTAGGAAAATGAATTGTATCGCGTGAAGTGTGTCGATTAAGTTTGCTGTTTCCTTTTGTTTTGCCAATTGTCATTGTTTTTATTTATTCTCGTGTATACAAAGTTGGCCAGATGGCTGTTTGTATATCAACTATCTTTAGAATTCAAATTGTAACAAGCAATTAAGTGATGCACAAATATTACCCTTCATTGGCTTTTACCAGAAGAAAATTGGACATTATCAAGAAAAACAAAATATGTACATTATTACATATCTCATGAATATTTATAGTTCGACATGGATTTACCTAATGCTGTCAGAGGAAGTAATAGAAAAGGGAAACAGCCAGCAGAACTCACTCATGCGCAAAGGTATTATAACTTCAAAACAGAAAGCCAAAACAAACCTTAATTCTGAACTAACAGATACAATTCGGAACATAGTTATTCTTTGGCACCTAAACTCCATGGAGTAATTCAGATCTAATCAAAAGATTGTGTAGCAGATGAGGACTGTCTGCGTCAACTAGCATAGATATTCACAATCCGAAGGACCACACCAAAACATAGTATTTGGCAGCAAGGTTAGGACCACTAGATTAGGAAGCAGAAAAATAACCATCAGCGATGTCAAACTTAGTGAAGAAAAGTAAAAAGTGTGACTATTAATAACAAAATTTCGAAGCCTATGTCCGAACTCCAAGGATAGAAATATATGCTGGTGAAATTATGATGAAATACAATTCCAAGTGTCCTGTGTAACCGAAAAAACATAAAAAGGCTCTTCCAACTCCCTGAGGAGCAGGTACGTCGCACCAATAGAACATACAAGAAAAGAAGCTAAGCACGGCAAAATACCAGGAAAGCCGCAAAGAGACTAGAGGTCCTGAGCTGCTTTTTCAAACTAAACTAGGATTACTGAACATATAAGTTTCTATAAGTCCCCTTGCATAAACACTGTTCGCGAGCATGAAGGGGTCATTAACTTTTATAACTCCAAATGTTGCTACTCCATTCAACCAGCTTCATGCTCTTCTTCTGCATCACAAAAAAGGCACTTAATCAGAATCATAAGAGGACCACTAATGTCAATGCTATATTAAGAGATACAGATCTGTAATTGCCAGATATAGTTAAGAGAGTAAACTCACTCGAACATTTATCAGGTGTTACAGTATGAGTGGAAAAAGACTGTCAGAAAAATAGAAACATCAAAACAGTAACTCCAAATATCCTTATTTGAGGAGTCTAGTCTATTGCAGAACTTTAAATGTCCAAGTTTCGCATAAAAATTCCTAAAGTAATCCAAACGCAGGTGCTCCAGTTAACTGCTAAATAATTGACAACAGCAAGACTGGTGAAAATCATGCAAGAATTCAACGAGAGTGGAGATGAAATCTCTTTTATCTAAATCAAATTCATCACTGTCTTGCTGATCTCTCCATTCATATGTTTGTAGCTTCCTCATTAAATTTAAACCCCATTGAATTTCATCAGGATTGCATGTTTGACATTTCGCACTATTGCTGGACTATTTAACCAGCCAACACCTGAAAGTGCTACTGGCATATCAGTATATGTGAAAAGTACAAAGGTCCTTGGTGCATTCTGCCTAATATCTTTCTACACCAGCTTATAGAAGGTAACCCATTTCAGAAACTTTATGACAACATAATTCACCATTGTACTCCTTCAAGCAATCTTTTTGATGAAACTTTATATCAAAAGTGAATTTCACACATTTGTACCCAACGCTCAAACACTTAAACTAAGCAAGATGTGCCACGTCTAGGATTTCACTGAGAGAAACTTTAGTGAACTGTTCTGCTGAAACATAGGGGATCTTTAACTACGCTTTCTTGCCTATTCACCGATCTAAAACAAGCCATAGACATTTGTGTGGGCATGGAGTTTAAGAAAAAAGGCTTTTAAAACTTGTGATCTAAAACAAGCCATATACATTTGTGTGGCTATAAATAATTCATTAAGATAAAATGGAAAGTTTAAAGTTAAATTGTTTCTAAATATAAAAAAGGTGTCATTCTTTTTGGGATAGACTAAAAAGGAAAGAGTGTCATATGAAATGGGACAGAGGGAGTAACAAAAATTAAATCCTACTAAGATCCACAACGATTTCATAATCCCTCATTCCCAAACTGGTTAATGATTCCTCACTATCCATTTGCTCCATTTGAAACCAATCAATTCCAATATTCAAAAACTTGGGTTTCAACAGTAGATGTTCTCTACAATTTCTACCAACATACACGTCTCGAAACAGACAAAAAGACTAGCAAACCCTACTAAAATATATCTAAAATGATGTCCCCTGCCTCTATAGAAAAAGAAAAGAAAATGATCAACATGTGAAGAGAACATGATGATCTCTCATGACATAGCTATTCCAGAACTTACACATTTAAAAGGATACATGACAAAAGTATTGTGTAGGAGATCCTAAAAACTTTATTAGTTGATTAATTGACCTAAACTAGTTACTAGATTCTGTATGAACAAGAAATGAAGCCATTTGAATCCTAATATATCATACGATAAAACAAATCAAACCCATGAGTTCATTTAATTCAAGTCTTACATATGTAATAGGTGCATAAATAAGAAAAAGATAAAAAAAACATTGATGAAAACTGCTATATAAGGACAAAAATCAACACTCTTGAAGTAAGAGACGTGTTTGCTACACCAGAGCCTGAAGAAAACAATCCTAAATGACAACATAGCAGATCATCCTTGGTTTTCTGTTTAGCACGAGAACGATCATCTGGAAACTATGCCCATAGAAAAAGTTTAATTTGATGGTCACTTAAACAATAAGATTGCGTAATAGGACACCATCAGTGAGGTGGAATTCAAGTTGAAATAATGTGTTTGGAGCAGTTACAACTGTTAAATAATTGAATTCAGTAAGAACAGAGGATTACACTTATTTCGAGAAAGTGATTGTGAAGCAAGTGTAGATAAACTTTTCTGGGCAGTCACTGGTCTGCATAATGTTTTCTGTATCATGCTTTCTTCTTGTAGTTAATCTTACAACAGTTAATCCAAGCCACCAAGGCAAAGAACCAATATTCAGACCAAAAAGCACTTAAAAACTATGCCAACAAGATTAAAGTCAAGCATAAAGGACATAAAGTAAAACAAAAAGAAAATACTGCAAGATACATCCAACTGATAAAAGCTATACATTTTTGTTCTTGCAAACGTAAGTCGGGTAAAAAGTAATGTGGTTGAAAGAAGAATCTAAAAGAAGGCTGATATCTAACCTCAATTTATCTATTTGATCCTGCAAACAACTCAAACAAGCCGCAGCAACTCTTCCATGAAGTTGTTTGCACTGGTCGTGAAGGCAAAACCGTTATCTGTAAAAAGCAGATAAAATAAATTTACAAGATTTACAACGTAAACATGAGCTTCCAGATGTGATTGAGACTTGAGAGCACTCTCGACTAAATGAATCATGCAACTAAGAGAAAGATAATTAACCTGATGGTCATGGCATTCAAGAGCTGGAGATTCTTTCACGTTATCTGCACGAACACCGGCATCAATTTTAGGAGCATTGTGTGGTGCCTCTATTTTTTCTTCATTTTCTAGTGTTGCAGAAGCCTTTGCATCAGTATTTTCTAAAGCGTTACCATTCGATACTGCAGTAGCTGCTTCATCTCTTTTCTCTGATCCTGTCTCTACCAGAACTTCTGATATAGTGGCTTTGTCAACTATAGCACCCAAATTTTCCTCCCAATTTTCCGCAACAGTATCTGAAGCTGTACCTTTCTCATTCACGACACAAAGGTTTTCTTCCCCTTTTTCCTTCACTGCCGGTTCAACAGTAGATGCAGTCACATTATCAGCATCTGAAGCACTTGTTGTCAGTTGAACTACGTCTTCTGATATAGCAGCCTTATCCAAATCAGATGTAGAGATTGTTCCCACAACGCTATCAGCAACTTGTGTATCAGGCAATGATTCATTATCTTTCACTAATTCAACAGATGGAGCATCATCAACCACAATACTGTTTTTATCAGGCAAAGATTCATTTTCTTTCACTAATTCAATCGGTGGAGTATCATCAACCACAATATTATTCTTATCAGCAACATCACGTTTTTCTACTGAGCTGCTGCTACTACTGCTGCTGCTGGAACTCCTTCGCAGCCCTCCAACATGCTCAACATTTATCTTCTGGCTCTCAGATTCACCATCAACCTTCAATTCCCTTTCAACCTGAACAAAACCTCCATCTTCATTTCCGACGATCTCCACTTCCTCACCTTCGTGTTTCACTCCATTCGATTCATTCTCATCAATTGACCGATCATGTGAAACATCCAATTGCTTATCCCCGTTTTCCACCTCCCCTTCAATGAACTGGTTTTGGTTATTCTGGTTATCTTGTGATGCAGGGGAACCACTCTCACTATCACTCTCTTTATCGTCGCGTTTCAAATCCTCCTCACCTGCCATAGATTCATCCATAGAGATTCAATTCAATACCAAATGAAGTAGAATGTCACAAATTACCAATCCCCATCAGCTTTTATGACCCACAAATCCAAATTAACAACTAAAAAAGTAAGCAATAATGGAAGTAACATGGGTTGGTGGGTCATGAATGCTCCCACCAAAAACACCTATAATAACAAACACACACGGATACACACTATACAATCATCTATATACACACAACAAGAAAAGACCCATAACTAACTAGCGTTCAACCAAGAAAAAATAAAACACAACAGGATAAAGTAAAGCAGACCCACAAAACCCAATTGGGTGACAGATCACAAACTGTAAAGCTCTTGAAGATTTGACAAAAAAACCCATACGGGTATGTCCAAGATTAATTAACATAGCATAAAAAAAACACCAAAAAATTAGCACAACCCAAAATACCATGAGAGCGGGCAAGAAAAGAATCGGTGCGGGAAGGGGGCTCTGTTGCTTGCAACTGCTTCTTTTTCTTAGCAGCTTTTCGCTTCTTGGCACCTGCTGGCATGTTGTATGAGGCTTAGATTACTGTAGTTGTTGCAAAAGAGGAAAATGCGATCTTTGTTTCTCCCTCAAAATCTCAATTGAGGAATCTTTTTTAAGCTCTGTTTTGTTTATCTTTGTATGTACTGTAGTAGCTTTTGTTTGTGTTTGTGGTGATTTTGAAATGGGTATATACCAGTACCAGTGGAGAAGAGTAGTAGTAGCAGATTGTGGGAGATGGGTATTGGGTCCCCTCTGTTTCTTTGGAAATCAAATGAAGCGTCACTTTGTGCGACTCTGTATTATATTTCTAATATTTTTCCTAGATAGGTCAGCTTTTTAATTTTTATGACAGAAATATTCTAGTTTGTTTTTCATCTTCTGAATTTGTTGTGTACTTTTTTTTTATATCCAATTTATCGACTTACGTCAGACTATTCATGGAGGCTCACCTATAAGATCCTACTCCAGAAGAGAGCAAATTGCTCAAACCAGAATTTGAACCCACGGTGCAGGCCTGGATTTTAAGTTCCTCTCATTTGTCATACAACTATGTCGGGATGACTGTTGTGTACTTTTCTCATCTCATACATTGGTGCTTTTAAAGAATTATTTTATTTTTGACGATTTGTCACTTCCTAAAGCGCAGTCCAATGCACGAAGCATCTCACGTTTATGCAGGATTCGGGATAGGGACACATCCCTTGGTTGTGATGTAGGTAGTCTACCTAATGCAAATATTAATGACTGTTTCAACTGCTCGAATTCTTAACTTGTAAATCTCACATAGGCAACTTTGTAATTGTTCCAAGGCTCCCATTTAAATTTGTCCATTCTTATGTCATGATTTTCTCTATATGGTGTGTTAATAAAAAATTCAAAGACTATCATTCAACCATTGGAGAAATTATAAATGTTTAGTTTTTAAAACAAGGTAAAATACAAAAAGAAAAACTTAAAAGTCACTACTCATTTTCAATTTTCAAATTTGGTGAGATATGTCACCATAATATAGAATTAATGTAGTGTAATAACTCTGCTAAATTTTATTTTCAGTATCACGATGTAATTGTGATGTGTTTAGTATCACGATGTAATTGTGATGTGTTTTATTAAATCTTTATGTTTTATGAAGATTAATTCAGTTTGACCGCGACGCGTTTAAATTCCCTCAATTTGAACCAGATTGTTTGCATTCGATTCTTTTCTTTCTTTCGTATTATTCTCAATTTGGTCTACCAACTTATTTTATCAATCACAACCTTATTTACATGTAAATACATGCAAAACAAGTTTTAAATCATCAATATAATTTTCTCTATGTTTGAGAAATTACACTCTCATTAAAATTACACTAAAGACGATTTTTAATCTAAATTAAATGTAGCCAATTCCTTATTGATTGTATTTCCAAGTTCTAACAATGCACATTTGGGATCAAAGATACTTTTTTCTATTTAGTATTATTTAAAATCGTACTTTTTTAAATGAGAGATGACAAATTTTGGATCCAGAAGTACTTGATAAAGCTATAGTTTCAAATCATACGCTTTTCAAAACGAACATGCTCGTCGTGTGATCTTAACTAAAGTTGTTGTTGAAGATTTACTAATGTGGAATTAAGTTTATCCCATTATTTGTGACTCGAACAATTGGTCCCCACACGTCGAAAATGTCGTTTTCACACACGTGCAATCTGTCGGATATGGTAAAGCAGTACGGGAAGTAAATAAATATTACAAGTGTTCGAAAGGATAAACAAACATGCCAATATTCAGAACTGCCGCAAGCTTGTTGAGTCTTGAATCTTGATAACCTGAAATCAAGAAACACTAAATCTGGATTGTTACAACTGTGTGCTGAGTCGAGAGATGGCTCTCTGTCCTTAAGACAAGATTGCCCCGTATATATGCTTTTACGTTAACGGGCAATAGTCTCCCAAGATAAAACAACAACTAATCAACACTACAAAGCAAATAGGTTGATTCTGACGAAGAAAACAAACACAAAACGACTTGCTGAAGAAATGGAAAAGGAGGGAAGAGTTTCTGTTTTGTCACTGTTTCTGCAGACATAATCTGTGTTGTTTCTCTTCTGTTTTTGTCTATGTGTGTATAATGTTTCTCATTTTTCTGTGTATATATCTGTATTTCTGTCTCATATTCTGTGTCACACAATTAAGCTGAAAGGCTCCAATATATAGCATAAGAGAGGGACTCCTCAACTGCCAAGACATGGCTGTTAATGGCCATTGAATGAGGGAATTAAACAACCAAGTAATGAATGTTTATGGCCATTGAAGGAGGGTGTAATTCAGCCAAGTAATGGTTGTTAATGGAGAGAGTTAATCAGCCAAGTAATGGTTGGTTAATGCACAATATCGCCCCCAAAAATGAATTCCAAGGGTAGGCAGAAACTGCCTTCCGTCGTTCCCAAATTCAACATTCCAGAAACTCCAGGGACCAAACTGTAAATATTAAATAATTTGAGGGACTATCAGAAGAATCCCAAGACCCAAGATCCACGACATGTGACCTGTGACTCGAGCCCGAGCCCGAGCCCGGACGGGACGGGACGGGCGGGCCGCGGCGCGCGTGTGGGCTTAGCCTTGAACCCAAGCACATCTAGGTCCTCCATCCTTTAAACACATGGGTTACCCCTTGGGGTCCCAAACCCTTAGCCAATTTTGAGACTTATAAAGAGAACAATTCTTTCTTTTCCCACCGATGTGGTAGATTAATTTTGAGACTTATAAAGAGAGCAATTCTTCATTTTCCCACCGATGTGGTAGATTTATCCCACACCATATTTCATGCCTCAAACACATTACTTCGTGGACCAATATCTCTTTCATTTCTCAGCGAAATTTGATGATTCGTGGCCCTACGATCATCTACTCACTTAATAGATTATGCACGTGTGAAGAGACAAAGCCTCCAACATGTGGAACACTAGTGTTTAATTCATTAAATATGGGTGGACGCACCTCCCCACCAAAGACAAATTTCCAACACAATCTTAGTGTCAAAGTATCGTAAATTTCGTTAATGAAAGAGATATTGGTACGTAAGTGAAATGTTTGAGACATAGAATGATGGACGGTTATTTGCTAAATAACAAGTGTTCCACGTTGGTAAACGAAGGAAGGATTGTGAGAAGTGTATTATTGTACGGGTCGGAAAAGAGCCGCGGAGCCGAGAAGGGCCGCGGCGCCCCCCAAGCTGAGTCGCGGCGTTAATTGCTTGTTTGGCATTCTGGAGCCGCGACGCTTCCCAGACAGTGTTTGCTCGACGGAATCCCAAATGTTTGACTGTTGAGGTGGTTTCAATTGCATTGAATCCACCCAATAATGGTCATTACTTGGACCATTATGTTGCTGCATTACTTGGGGGTTAAATGTCATCCATTTACATAGCAATTGAATGTCATTATGGGGCATTTGAAAGGTCATTTTGCACACCTATACTTGAGGCATTTGGCTCAATCTATAGAGGAACAAAAATGAACATATGAATATACTTACAAGTTAACAACACCACAAAGATATCAGTTTTTCTGATAAGCAATCCTTCTCTTAGCAATCTTTATTATTTGTGTTCTTCGCTGGGATCATTTGTGTAGGCTTTGCACATTTGATAGTTTGTTGTTTCATCTTGGGAGACTATTGTCCACACTTCCGTAAAGCCTATATACGAGGGCAATCTTGTCTTAAAGACAGAGAGTCATCTCTCGACTCAGCCGGTGGTGTTGTGATTATCTAATTGGTTACTAAGTGTTTCAGGTGTGAACTTGAATCTCAAAGGACTCTAACCGTTCGGATTCTCAGCGGTTCTACAAGTCACAAGTGTAGCAGTTCATGTTCTTGTATTTCTGAATACAAGATCCGGATTTGAAGTTCCAATTCAAGATCAAGAGATTGACAACTTGTTGTTGTAATCTTTGTTGTTTATTATTTCGATCACTGTAATAGTTATTTATTATTCTCGTACGTGCTTTACAGATCCAACAGTTGTTGCGTTTTGTTTTCTTTATTTAGTGAATTAATTAGTTCTCTAATTTCAAAAATTTCCCATCTTATAAACAAAAATGTGACACCATGTGAACTATTGTTGCAACTGTAGGGGTGGAAAAAAATTATGGTATCCGTGTTGAAAGAAGTTAATTTATCAACTTTCTTGTATAATAACATATCTGCCTCTACGCAGCTCCTCTTTATCTACTTTATAAATTCACCTTTTATAGACGATTTCGAATGAATCTAAATTTCTTTTAATTCATCAATGCGTGAAATATTCTTAACACAATATCAGAACTCTAAAAGACTACAATATATAAATGAAAATAGAAGGAAACAACAAGAAAGGGAGAAAAATGGAAAGCATTCTCCATCTCTCAAGAGATAATAGGGCCCCTTCAAAAATATTTTGATGAGACTTGGATAAAACAACAAAAGGAATACATGGTGACAATTAAGTGAAAATTAATTCCAAAAAGAACACAACAAGAATAGAGTGATAGAAATAAAATTAATGGCAAAAACAGGAGAATTGATGAGACATTTGTGTGGCCAAAAGAGATAATAGGTTGGGACAAATGAGTGGCCAATTTGATAACCATACATTTTGTGGGTTCTCGTTAGATTAAGTCTTTAACTCTCATAGTACACTTTCGTTTTCATTTAATATGCATCGTAGTTTAAACGGTATCTATTTTGTTTTTTGATACAATTAACAGTATATATCTGGATTCATCTAAGACCAATGTCACGTGTCATGGAATCCTTAAAGAGTTAAATTTGTGTTAATATTACTCAAAAAGTTTTAAAAGTATATTTTTAGATTCAAATTGCAATTTGTCATAAAAGATTATTTGTATTCTTGAAATGCTATAATATGTCGCAATGAAATCTTGCCTAGTGCAGGTTACTTTTCCTATGTTATTTGCGGAGCGGGTATTTTGTGCGCACCCAAAAAATAGCAATTGCGAATTCTCTTGTCATCAAAAATAATATGTAGATGTCGCAATGAAATGTCAAAAAGTTTACCTACCAAACTCTACTAGATTGACAACAAAAAAATTCACAAGATTTTTTAATTAAACCTGAGGAATAATATTTATGTGTACAACAGTAGAAGGCACTTCCTAGTACCGGATGTTTACTATATACTCCTTCGGTCCCAACTAGTAGTCACGCCTCTTCTCAACAATTAATTTAACTAATTTCTAAAGTTAAATTATATTTTAAAATTAAAATTTATATATTTTAAAATTATATAAAAAGTATAATAAATTATAATTTTTTTCATATTAATATGATGAAAAATATATATTTTAAAATATTAAAGAAAGTTACTATAGCTTGACACCCATAAATCCTTGTTTGTTGACGAAATACATTCACACCTCCTTCTTAAATTTATTAGTATATATTATTTATATATTTAAATTACGACTTGTTTTGATTGAGCACTTGAGCACGTGATAAATGTTCACATTACACTTCTAACTCAATTTTTTAGAATAAAACTTTTGTATGTGTTTTCAAGCACAAGTTACGTAGATAAGTTAACCACATAAAATATGTCACTTTCTTTAATTATATGAATCAACATCCACTGGAATAAGTGTGCGGTTTCACGACTTATTAAAGCTAATGTATAATTAAAGAGGTGACATATTTTAAGTAATTAACTTATTTATGTAAGGGATAATAGTTGAGAACATGACACAAAAAAATTAAAATTTGAGTTAAAAGTGTCTAATATGATACTTTATCACATTTTTAGATGCGCAGTTAAAGCAAATATTAATTAAAGTGTCTAAATAAAATATATTGACAAATTTAAGAAGCTTGCATTCCGCCTTTCTTATTTATAGGCTATAGCTAAATGTTGAAATGATTATAAAAGTGCATATTCAATTGCCAATTTAATTGAGACAATTTTGTCTTTGTTATGAAATACATATTCTTTGTATGAATGTCCATACACATTCACTACTCTTTTTGTATGTTACATGTACCTATTAATTTGGGCACTTAATATTTGTAACCTCCACTTAATATTTGTAACCTCTATTGGGTGGTTTCATCGTATGAATTGGATGTTATTCACCTTTGAAGGTAGACCAACATACACTTGAAATACGAAAAAAGTCTCATCTTCCTCTCTACTTATTTGTCTACATCTCGTCTTATATTGTTATTGCTATCATTTTATAACACATTATTAGCACGAGTCTCTAATTTTATTTTGGAGTTCATTTCAAATTAATACTAACATCTTCGGATGCCTAATGGTACTAGCCGTTGCTTACTGGAAATCAACGAGAATGCTTCACTGTATGTGATAGAGATGGCCAATACACAGGTTATGTAATTCAAGTCTTTTGCTTACTATTGATTTTATATTTTTATCAGTATTTGTTAAGTTGCTATACGTATAACGTATTAGTATGAAGTAGCCAACTATTTTCATAAAGAATTGTTTTGCTGGAAACTCCTAATATCTTATATAGATAATACTGTTTGGATGTTGCTTATAAATTATATTTGAAAATTTTATGCAACAACAATTTTATAAATTGGAAATCTCACATTAGAAGATATATTAAACTCCTGAAGAGTTTGAAAGCAATATATAGCCACTAATAGTGGCAATATCTCATAAGTTTCGTTATGGCTAAATTTATTTATGTCTATAATCACCAGAAGTGGTAATATTTCTGTAGATCTATTGTGATTACAATTAAAGATGTGTTAGAGAAAAATTCTCTACAGAAAGCTGGTTAGACTGCAATCTATGCCTATGGAAAGAAAAGTCATGAAAATCGATCCCAATGATCATAAAGAAAGGCTTGCCTATACGTCTTTCTAGCGTACGCGCGGTTCCTTTTGATTGGAGCCTGTCGCTGCCTGGATCAATCAGCCTATTCTAGTTCGCCTTGTGTCATCCTATTTGAGGGAATTCATTGGATCGTGAACTCTTTCAGACCCTGGCCTTTGATCTTTCGCTAGGAGCGAGGTTCATTAATATCTTGTAGATGTAGTCCATCGCTACATTCCCTTATTTCTTCACCCCTTTCCTCTTCTCCGAGAGAGAGCTAACAAAGCCTTTAAATGGGCTTCCCTCGTCCTTCTCAAATAGGTATCCACCACCCTCAGTAATCGTATTGTCTGATCTTTTCATTGATTGTACAGCTTTCTCTAAACAAGAAATTTCTAGGGAGTCCTCACAGTCGGCTAAAGGCGCAATGACTTTTGGTTTTGAATCCGGCTAAGGTGTGATCAATGGTATCTTCTTTGAGGTCTATCACCATAGCCCTTTCCTTTAGCTATTACGCTAGCGTTCTAATCGGCTAAGGTTGGATCACTCACGTCACGAGCAACAGATCCGCCGAGCTCAACTTCCACTGAAAAGAGAGGCTCGACCTCAACCTAGATTTGAAGCATGATGGTAGAGATTCCATTGATCTTCTTCTTGGTGGTACAGCTCCAAGGGCTAGGCCTTTCCTCTACAAGCCTATGTTGTTATACGAGCGCCATTCTTCAGACGATGTTCGATAGTTATTGTAGCCAGGATAAGCAGACACGAACTTCCGTATAGCGCCCTAGTTTTAGCTACTAGTGAATACTTTTCTTGTTCACCTTTCATGCATAGTTTAATCATGTAAGATAGTTAGCTGACGCCTCTCTGTTCTCCTTTCTTTACAGAAGCAGATTAGAAAGCGCAAACAAAGCTGCAAGAAGAAAGCGTAAACGCACAATCAAATGAAGGGTTGTAGCACAAAATGTACTTCTAAGTAATTGCCTCATCGTCCTATATCTATCTATCTGAAGAAGAAATCATGTAACGAAGGGGATTCTTATTTGTACAAATGGTACTTCAAACTTGGAATGAGCATGAAGAAATTCACGATACTTCTTTATCTTTTGAGTTGTTCTGCCGGATCGGTCGCTCAAGATATTTGGTCTTTACCCGGACCCCATCAAAAAAATGGGATCACTTCCTATGGACTCGTTGAAAATGATTCTGATCTAGTTCATGACCTATTAGAAGTAGAAGGCACTCTGGTGGGATTTTCACGGACAGAAAAAAATTGCAGTCAGTTTGATAATGATCGAGTGACATTGCTTCTTCGGCCTAGCTTATCGAAGATGAGTCCTTTCAAGGAATCAAACTTAAAACAGAGTGATCCTCTAAGGTTTACGTCCTAGCAACTAGGAAAAGGAGTAAGCATACATATTGGAAAGCAAATATGTCACCTCTCGTTATTGATTTACTTTGAGAGAACTCAGTCCTTGGCTTATGGTGGAAAAACCGGTAGTTAAAGAAGTGTTGGTATGCCCTTCATTAAGAACTCAAACTTCTGAACCCTTCTTTGTTCTTTGGTTGAGAATATTCTATAAAGACCTGCCTTTCTAATGAGATGTGATCCGTCTAGGGCTAGCTGAACTAAGCCTCATCAGGGGAGGAAAGATTTGCTGCTTTCATACTTCTTCTTCCTGCTACGCCCTTAATTTCCCTCTGCTCTGTGGGGGGGGGGGCTTTTCTTCTCACTTGAGAGATACGATTTGAAAGAAGAGAAGAGGTTCTATCAGTTAATCACCATCCCTTCCCCCAATGAGATTTTCTATGTTTATGTTTGGTCTTAGAATAAATGGAGTGCTTGGTGAGACAGATAACACTCTTAGAGTTTGATATTGTGTACGTCACCCAGAAGCCCTAAATGAGTAAGGCAAGGGGCAGGGATTGGAAATTACAATAAGAAGGTACGTCTTGCGCCTTCACCATCCATTTCGGAACCAAAACTACTATCAAGGACAAGTCCTGGAAAAGAGTGATCCCTTCTTTCATTTTCAGCCATCGATATTGTGCGAATTTCACGATCGGCCCACGCGTCTCAAAGCATGTGTGAGACCATAACCATTTGGTACGTAAGTACTCAATTTGTAGCGCTGTCACATCACTCGGATCCTCGGCTCACTTCGGTTGCAAAGACTTTCTCCTTAGGTGCATGTCTTAGCAACACAAAACGAAGGTTTCACTTGTTATAGGACTTGACCAAACATCTCACAACACGAGCTGACGACAGCCATGCTGCACATGTATGAAAGTAAGTACCATCCCGTTAAGGACATGTTTTCTTGTTCATATGTCAATGGCTGGTAAGGTTTTGCGCGTTGTATCGAATTAAGCCACATGCTCCACCGCTTGTGCAGGCCCCCATCTGTCACATGGTTCTAGATACTTTGATTTTACTTTTATAGAAAGTAGGAATCCCATTAGAATGACAAAACGAATGAAAACTGGGTTTACAAGACCTCTGTAACGAAGACACGCACTTGATGAGAGTGCATGTAGCTCAATGGTTCATGGTTGGAAGCTAGGGAGGAATGCCTGTGAAATATAGTTCAACTGCAACCCTTGTTAGACGAGCTGTTTTCTTTCGCCTAAAACTTCTCCTTATTCGATTGAGTTAGCATCTGCTTCTTCTGTCTCTTCCTCGCTAAAAGAGCAAAAATCTTTCTTTCTACTTGTACTTTCCCTCTTATTCTACAATATTATTATTTATTCTGTTAGGTCGAACTTCTTTATTTCCCTGCTAGTGCATTACTTCCTTTTCTCTATTTAATTTAGTGAGAAGGGCTTAGTCATGTGCTCGTGTGTTCTTGTTATCAAGGATTGTCATCACCAGGTTGAGTCTCTCTCTTTGTCCTCATAGTAGGATATTTCCGAATGTTTGTGTTGTGCCTTCCTACCAGAATGCCTTCTTGGTCAAAGAGCCCATTTTTTACTAGTAAGGACGCAGGAAGCAAAAAAACTTGCTCGAAGGACGTTTTCTTCTCTGGCCTCTCCTCTCCAAAGGCCAATGAAGAGTCTGCATCCCTTTCCTTCGGTAGCTCTTTTGGTTTCCCAAGGATAGCGGTAGCTGGGGAAAATCCCGCTTTCTTCGCTCCACGAATGAGAGAGAAAGTCAGAGGAAAAAACACGTTCTCTCTTTGCGAGATCCAAAAGTGAACGCATAGCATTCTATGGGTACATCTATCCAATCCATGTGGCAAATATGTTTGTGGTGGAAAAAAATCAACAATAAAGAAAAAATAAATAAATAGAATATAGAAAATTATTGAATTTGTTTGCTCCGATACAAGAGATCGGCCCCGAAGCAAGATATGGTGGGTGCCAGCAAGAAGTGAATTCTCATTCTTACGAAGCAAATATCATTTCCTATTGATTTGTCCCCTGGACTGGACCTATTCTGATTCTGAATTATCTGTCGCTACGCTGTTCCCAAGGACTAGCAAAATCGAAATAGCAAAATTCTTGGGTCATCTCAATGGGTTTAGAAACCACAAGTTTCTCTGGATCATCATAGCGTACTTCCACATATCCACTTAGAGGAAGGTCTTTTCATAATGGATGACCCTCGAAACCATAATATGTTGATATACGACGTAGATCCGGATGATTGATGGAAGAAACACCAAACATATCCCAAACTTCTCGCTCCCACCGACCGACTGATGGAAATAGACTGACTACCGGAGATATTTGTGTTACTTCATCTGCACTGCTTTGTACACGAATGCGCGAGTTATATGGAATACTCAGTAAATTATAGACCACTTCAAATCTTTATTTTCGAGAGGGATAATCAACTCCGCAAATATCGATCGAAACTTGAACCTTTGTATCATATGTATGCCTCGATTTGCTCCTAAAGTAGCAAGATCTTAAATAAGTTCTAAGTTATCATTATTTGATATGTTTAAGGCACGTTAATATATGTTCCATTCCTGAAGAATGAGAACTTTTGATAAATTCTATAAGTACAGATCCATTCTGTGAAGTGAATGTGACGATATGTAGTAAAGCTTATATATATGACCGTGCATTTGGTTGTGAAGTTATCACAACTCACCTCCATAAGAGGTATAATAATTGAGAAAAAAATATTCTAAGTATTTTATGCTTTACTCCTGAAGTAGTAAATTTAGAATTCTGCTCCCGAAGTAGCAAACTCAGAAATCTGCTCCCGAAGTAGTAAATTTTAAACTCTACTCCTTAAGTAATAAATCTTTGAACTCTAATCCGGAAGTAGTAGAACTTTGAAAGCAGTAAGTCTCTAAAATTTACTCCTGAAGTAGTAGAACTCTTAAATTTACTCTCGTATTAGTAGAATTTCGAATCTTACCCCTGAAGTAGTACAACATTGAATTTACTCCCAGAGTGGTAAACCTTTGAAATTTACTCTCCAAGTAGTAAGGTTTTGAATTTTACTTTCAAAAGGGTTCAACTTTGAAATTTACTTCTTTTACTCCCCAAAATTTGTTATGAGTTTATAATGCATGTAAATGATTTTCTTATTTTCTTGCAAGCTTTAGTTTTAGTTATATAAGGTGGCAATATAATGAAGGAAATATTTATATTTAATTTGCTGCAATTTTCTTAAAGTGTTGGGATGTACTACTAAGGAATGGTTTTATATGTATTTTGATGGTCTAGAAGTATTGGTATGATTTTTGACTAGCGAAAAAATATTTGAGAAATATATTGAAGCGATGTTTTCTTGTGGTTGAGTGAAATAATGAGCTATTAAAAAATATGTATAAAGCACATATAAATGACCAGGTTTCATTCCCCGAAATGAATGAAAAAATACCACAACACACTTTCTTCAGAGATTGAATAACAAAGGATATAAATGTTATTTTGTGGTATGAAGGTCATTATTCCATGTCATGTCCCACCTCAAATCATCTTGAAAACTTTTTTTATGTATCATTCTAAGGCAAAAGGATACAAATTATGTAGAATACTATCTACTATAACCACATCGATATATTATGATTACTGTCGCAGATTTGATGATACATATTCGGATGTGAATTGTATTTTTCCTGAAGAAGATGTCTAAAATACTAAAGTTTAGAACTTAATTTTCATAATTTATAAATTGTATTGTCTTTAAATGTCCATTTAATTACTATTTATTTCATAACACCAGTAGTGTCTAACTATAATTTCTTTTATGATACCAGCAATATTTGGTTGTACAAAATTAATGATCAAGTGCTCAAGAAGAGCTAACTATTTATCTAGAAGATCATGGCACTAATAGTGTTCAAATAATATGTGTGATTATGGAGAATAAATTAGAGGCTCTTGAAGAGATTATATACTATTATGTAATTCGTTCTAAATTGTAATATACGAAGTTGCTATGATCGAAACACAAGTTGTAGCAAACCCGAAGTTTACTCAAGTAAAAAGGATGTCATATTGAAGCTATAATTCATCGGATGATTAAATATCTTCAAAATCATAATAGGTAAGAAATATGTATGTGAATGATTACCCTCTTTATTCTCCAAGTTGTACTACACAAATATAAGCATGATGAAATCATATGTCATGGTAAATCAGAAGTTTATTGGTACACAAAAATAATTCATGTTATAGTAAACCAGAAGTTAACTAAAACAAATAATACATGACATGGTAAACCTGAAGTTTACTAGTACAAATAATTTTATCAATTGACGTGACAATTTTGGTTGTCCTGATTTAAATCTGATGTGCTAAGTTTGTATTCGGAATATATTGAAGAACTAGAAGATTCTTCAAGAATTAATTTGCTTGTTCTCATGATAAGTCGATTACACCAGCTAATGTTGGAATTGAATTCCCTAAATTCTGAAAAATATAAAAGGCGAATAAGGGCGTGTTCACCTGTTATGTGATGTCTTAAATAGATGCATCGATAAGAAGGTCACATGTGCGTTTATTGTCAACCCGTAGTTTGACATATGCAAAGTTACTTGCTCAAAATAATTGAGTTGAGAGCACAATTTTCAGATTATGTAATCAAGGTAATTCATCTTGTTAATGCTAGTTTATATTCAAGCTTGTTTAGCGTAGAATGCCTTCGATAAATAGCTAAACCATTGCGAATGAGAACAAAACTTCGTGTGTTGATCTGAAAGATGATATATTATATACAACATCACTTGTATGCTTTAGACCAATAAATTATGATAAATTCTCCCTCATAATAGGTTCAAGGTCAGGAACCAAATATTTCATCTAATAGTTTTTGTTGTGCGGTATAAGATTAATGAATTTACCACGATGCACACATATGGATTCCCCAAAGAAGGTGGAAATGTATGTTAGTTTTTCTAACATAAGGGGAGAGAGAATAAACAGCTAAGAAATATATTGTGAATTATCATCAGTATGATCCTCGTTCAAAAGATAATTCAAGTCAAATGCTAGAAGCATTTGTTGGCCCAACTATTTCATATTCCAGCTGCAAGATGCTCATAAATGTCCCTGAAGGACATGGTTTACAACATGCGTGAAGCATGGTAGACAAATCGATTTCAAACGCAATAATCCTTGAAAAATGAGAGGAGCAAATGATCATAATAAGGAGGCAATGTGCTCTTGAAGATCCTACGACATAACATTTCATAAAACCTCATACGAGGTTCAGGTACCTGAAAATAATGAAGTGATAAGATCTCAATAAGTTATGTCTAATTGCAAAGCGATACAAAATGATATCTCGTCGACGATATATTTGATACAATATAGTGCGCAATATTGTATAATATTATGAGGATCTGAATTCTACGTCTCTTAAAGCATGTTGATGTAGAAATAATTACCAAGTAGATGCATCTTAGTAAGGGTAAATTTACCGGACCTTCAATCCTGATATCAGAAGATGTCATGTAAATAAAGACTAAATGAAAATTGTCTCAACCTATATAACTTACATGACAAAATTAAATGAAATTTTTGAAGGATTAAAAATGCCTGAAGCATATACAAGTTGTTGAAAAACTTGTTTGTAATCCTTAAACGGATTAAATCAACTAATGTTGATGTACTGAAATCACCTTAATAAATATTTATTGATGAATGGTACAAAGATGACCCTGTTTACCCTTATCACTTTATGATATTCAAAATATTTCATAATGTTATGCAAGTTGTTGACTTGAATATTATTGGATCTTTAGAGTTTTCGAAAGACATTAGACTATCTGCTAGAGAAGTTGAAATGAGAAAATTAGATTGGTCCTGAAGTACAATATATTTGTTCAATTAATGCATTTATTTATCTTGCTATAACTATGAGCATGATATAATTTCTTCCTTACACGGAGATAATGAAATAATATCAATTGCATATTATCGATTTGATGAGATAATTTTCCAAAATTAGGGGGAGAGAATAATGAAATAAAAAGAGAAATTTTGTGGAATACTTCATCATTGTATCATCTTGACCCACATGCTTCTATTTGTGAGCAAGAGGTCCAAAAGATTATTCACTTGAAGAAAATAACAAATCAAATGCTAGACGCATTTACAGATATTTGAAAAGGATTATCAAATCACATATCACTGTAGAGAATGTCCCAATTCAGATTGATGTCCCTGTAGGACTATCTACTCGTGTCATAGCAAATGAGTCCAAAGCACGCCTGAAACATGATAGACCATTGGGTTCTAAGGATCGGAATCCTAAAAAAAGAAAAATAAATGGTCAAGATGACACTAAGAAAGAATCTCATAAAGAAAACAAGATTTGATCAATCCTGATATTCTTGAAGAAATCAATGAGCCGCAAACTCAAAAAATGAAGAAATACCAATAAATCCAATTGATGTTAGGACTAATCGCTTGGAAATAAATGTGACAAAATACCCACAACCTTATATGAAGATAATGCAGCATGCATTGCTCAATTGAAGGGAGGATTCAGAAAAGGAGATAGGACAAAAACACATTTCACCAAAGTTGTTTTTCACACACGAGCTAAAAAAGAATGGTGATATCAACATGTAATAGATTCATTCAAGTGATAATATGACTGATTTGTTCACTAAGTCTCTACCAACTGCAACTTTCGAGAAGATGGTGCACAAGTTTGGAATACGAAGACTCAAGCATTTGAACTGAAGTTCTCATCAGGAGGAGTTAATACATGTTGTACTCTTTTTTCCATATAAGGTTTTGTTCCATTGAGTTTTTCTTGTAAGGTTTTTAATGAGGCAATCAAAATATGCATTATTAGAAATGTGTACTCTTTTTCCTTCACTATAATTTTTTCCACTGGTTTTTTTTCTAGTAAGGTTTTAACGAGGCACATTATCTATGGACATCTAAGGGGGAGTGTTATGAAGTACATATCATTTGTATGGATGTCCATACACATTCATTAACCTTTTTTATGTTACATGTACCTATTAATTTGTAACCTCCACTTAATATTTGTAACCTCCGCTTAATATTTGTAACATCTATTGGGTGGTTTCATCCTATAAATTGAGATGTTATTCACCTTTGAAAGTAGACCTACACATGAAATAAAAAGAAAGTCTCCTACTTCTCTCCGCTTCTTTGTCTACATCTCTTGTCTTATATTGCCATTGCTATCATTTTATAACCGTCTTTATTTTCTCTCAATTATTAGTACTCCTACTTATTTATTCCTCAGCAATTTGTGGCGTTTGTTCAAAAAATCCAAAACGAAGTTCCATTTTTTTCAGCTTTTGTAAATTCTTTGTTTTGAGTTACCTTTGTAAATGAAAAACTTTATTAAAAAGGTTCAAAAACTCAAAATTTGCAAAATTTCAAAGAGACGTATGCACCAGTGTCTATTTTCAATTTCAAATAGTTCCACTTTTCCTCCTTCACATCCTTCAGTTTTTTTTTTTGTCTTGCCTTCTCTTTTAATCTTTTTCTGAACTAAGGCATATGTTGTAGGGGTGAGCACGGGTATAGGGTACCCAGATACCCGACCGGAACCGACACTAACGGGTAGGTTCCGGGTAGATATATTATAATAATGGGTAGGGTCCGGGTAGTAAAATTAGGAACCGATCAATGTCGGGTCAGTTCTGCTCCTAAGCAAATAGAGACAGGGTACCCGGACCCGGAACCGATACCCGGAACCTATAAAATATTAAATATTTTTACTTTTTTTTAGAAACATTTGGACCACTTTTAACTTTCTCCAAAATTGTTTGTTGCACGCCTGCACATTGATTTTCCCCACCCCAAGACGTAAATATTTTAGCTTTTTCACCCCTTTATTCTAGAATGCTCTTTGTGCCCTAAGAGAAAACATCCAAAACTCTCTCAATAACAATGGCGTTTTAGCTACACCACCGAGCTTCATCGTCGTCGTTGTTGAAGCTTTCTCTCAGGTACTTTCATCGTTGTCGTCATTGAAGCTTCACCTTTGCCTCTTTCTCTCCCTTGGTTGTGTTCACGTCATTCCTAAAATGCATATGGGTTCATATCTAACTCTTAAATTTCTTTTTAATATCATATGCTTCGTTTCTATTTCAAAGTATACTCATTTTCAATTTGTATTACTTTTTTATTTGAAATGTAAATCTATTTTTAAAATTTGTGTATATTTTTGTAGTTGTGAAGATGAAATTTAGGGATTTACTAGTATAATAAAGCTTTTCTTTTGTATCGAAGAGCTTATGAACACGAAAATAAGTTTAATTCAGATATTTTCAAATTTATTTTGAAATCAACACGTTCAATTAATTGAGTGTCAAATTTGGCTTACAATTTTAGGTTTTGGTTACAGAATTAGTTTTTCTACAATGAATAAGTTTTCTAAAACTTCTTATAAGGGTACTAAAAACTCCGATTGCAGGCTAAAAAGCTACTTGATGAAATTATTTTAGAACTCTTTTTTATTCTCATAGGCTTAAAAATTGTTGCTTAATTTGTGTTTTTTATTTACAGGTGCAGGGAACCTACAGGACCTGCGGTCAGGTAGGTTCCGGGTAATGATTGCTACGGGTAGGTTCCGGGTAGTAAATTTAGGAACCGATCTTTTACCGGGTAGGGTCCGGGTAGTTCAAAAATGTTAGGGTACCCGGACCCGCTCACCCCTAATATGTTGTTCTCCATAAAGAGCAGAATGACCAAAATACAAAATTCAATACAACAACCCAGTTAGTTTTTTTTTAAAGCATAATACTTTGGGATACCTTTAATTTAGTGGAGTGCATATTTAAATTATTTTTTATCCTAATTATTCCCCACACTCGTCTATTTGGTAGCTTTCACACCTGGACAACTTAAGCCCAAGCAAAAGCAGGTGTGGTGCATTTACTGCCACGTGGATATTTTTGTCCACTTGGCATTTTTAATAATAAAATATAGTTTTATACCTATTTAAATTCATTAGCTTTCCGGGTCATATTTTCTGGATAAATTTGTAAAAAATATGTTTCGAGCTTCATTATTTAGGCTATTTTTCTGATTTGGTTACACACAATGGAGTTTCGCCCAATTTTGTTTAAATATTTTGCCCGAAAAAAGAAGAATATACACTGAAACAAAATCGTTATTATATCTAAATATAAAATAAAAAGAAATACACAATTGAACATCCATTATTTTTGCTAAAAAGCTTTTTTTGTATAAAAATAACAGAGTTCTAGGACATTTTTTTTTCATTCATTTTTGTTCTTCAGAAAAGCATACAATTGAAATGAATGTTGTTGCATCAAAAGAAGAAATAAAAATATACGAAGTTGAGATAAAATATGTATGGTATATTATAGAAGTAAGAAGAAATTCAGAATTGGAAGAAATAAACTAATATATGACAATTAAAAGTTAAAAAAAAATCAATTGAAAGCTAATTTATCGATTTTTTATCAACCTCACACATCCAAGCTTGATCATGTTAGCGCCCAAAGGATCCTCTATAAAAGGATAATCAAGAACAAAGATAAATTAGATATACGTTGAATAAAACATGTACTAAAATTTAAGAAATCACAAAATATCTCCTTTAAGTGAATTAGACAAATGTGACTTTTCCATGAAGACCACAATGCAAGGATCATGGTAGGCAGGATTAGAATTACAAAGATTCAAAAAATGTTACAATGTCACAACGTTAGTCGAATACATGACTTAATTTTTTTCTAGACCCTTCTGTTATCATGCTAGAAGTTTTAAACAATTAATATGTATACATAAGAAATTTTACTCTAATTTTCAATAAAGACGATGATTCAATTGATCATATTTGGACCAACATGAATGTCACTGTGTCTGGGGGTTAGGTGGAGGGACAAAGTATAAATATGTTATGTTATGTGGCATATAAATGGAAATATGGGATCTTGATTGATAACAAATGGAGGAGTCCCTCTCAGAGTGCACAGGTAAATAAATCAAACAAAACTGCTAAAAATTGAACAAGGTGGCATTTATTGATAATTAATTATAAATTATGATACAGGTGGAAAAAAGACGTGGGCAGGAGAAGTTCCAATTAAATAAGGAAGTTGGTGGCACTGACTTTCTTTACTATATTTGACCATAAGACAAATCTAGTGAGCTTTGATTAATTTTAAATAAAAGATACGACACAATTAATAAAAAAATGATTTATATTGGCGATATCTATTAATTAAAAAATATATTTAAGTCATATTAGCATTTTTACTGTACGGAGTGATTTAGCCTGTTTAGAGATTTATACATCTTAGAAAATATATAACGATACATACAACCTATGACTTAAAAAAAAGATACTATCATATAAATTGGAATAATGAATATATATGTTGTTAGGGATATAAGTTATTTTTTTTATATTATAAGTGTAATAATTTTTTTATATTATTAATATAATTTAATATAATATATTAATATTTATTATATAAAAAATAGTTTGATGTACTAAGTTCACGCTACCTGTAATATTAATACTATTATTAAGTAGGTTACATCTAATTAACTTTCAAATGACTTAACACATTTTTTCAATGCTATACAATTAAGCTGCTTCAGCTAACAGCAGCAGCAGTAGTAAAACCTTTGTTCAAATCAAATCCCAAAATTGTAAAAGATTATGAGCCATGGATGCTTTGCGGAAACAAGCTAGCAAGCTAAGAGAACAAGTCGCCAAACAACAACAGGTCTATCATTCTGTTTCTTTTTCTTGATCCAATTATCTTTATTGGGTTGATACGAGTTATTTGTTCTGATTTTTTCCCACTGTTATTGTGTAATAGCAAAGTCAATTTGGATTCAATCATATTTTTCTGTTCATTTTCAAATTGGTTTATTTCTGAGCTTATAGTTGGGACTTTGGTGGTCCATATCAGGTTTAATATGTGAATGAATACTTGAATTCTGGAGAATCATTGTATAACAGTAATTCATTTCCGAGGAACTGATAAAGTAGTGAAGGAAGATTTTAAGCTTTATTAATTTCTATGCTTGTCAGGTTTTTCTTTTCATTTAATCTTGAATTGAGTGTGTTGTAAAAAAGTGCATTTTCAGATGTTATTCTCCATTTCCCTTTTATTTACTGAACTAACTGAATAAAATTTGTGCTTACTTTGGATTTGGAATTGGTATGGTAATACAAAATGGTGCAAAGAAGCAGAGTCGGATCCAGGATTTGAAGTTTATGGGTTCTGGATTCTAGCCCCTTTGATGTTACTTGGTTCTAAAGATATAAAATTTGTATATAGTAAATGAATGTTTTAAGACAACTACAGGGTTTGAGCCGAACCCGTATCATAAATGGTACATCCCCCTTTGCAAACCAATAACCTCATTTGTCTGAAATATAAAAGGAGGAAAAAATATCCTGTATCCTAAGATTGAAACATTACTATTAAAAAAGAAAAAGAAAAAGAAGAAACAAGCGACAATAATGAAAACCCCCACCTTACTCAAGAATTCGATTGAGTAATTGACCTTTGAGAGATGGCACAAATTGTTTCTTCTCACAGTAAGTGTTACTTTTATAGTGTCATATATTGATTCTTACTTGCTAGTTAAGTCGATTCTTAAACTTCAGGCAGTCATCAAGCAGTTCAGTGCAACTGGTTATGAAAGTTCAGATGTTATGGTCATTGATGAGGTAGAGATGCAATTACATCACCAACTGGACAAGTTGTATAAGTCTACCCGTGAAAAAAGGGTAAGGATTTTGTCAGACAATGTAAATAAAAGCCTGTTCGGTGTCTACAACTTTTTTTCAATATGGTATATTGGAACATTTGATGTTTAGTCATTTACTTTCTAACTGCTCATATATTCTTTTAACACGTAATAGCTACTTTAAAGATTTAGTCATTATCGAAGGCCTTCACTTTGCTCTTCCTGCTTCTTGCTAATAGTTGACAATGCAAAAATGTGATTGATTTATCCAATAAGAATTCTTTTAGTGGGAGGTAGAGCCTTATTTAGGCTTTAGTTAGGTCTGACTTACAAAAGGAAGATGCCAGAATTTGAAGCAAGATCACTATTTTGGTGCATTTGACTTGGTAATAGTTGTTGATATGTAACGATGCAATGGAAAGTGAGGAACAACTTGGTCGTTTCTTTATTTTCTAGTATTATTTAATAAGTAGTTGAGAGGAGGAAGTTTCCACATATTTTTGAGGGGGTGCAAATGGGATGTGAAGATTCTTGAGTCCGAATATAGATAGTTTTGGAGATGTTTTTTTTGTAGCTGCAAGTAATCACATGGTTTTGTTATGTTGAAATTTTTGAGAATATATTCAAATTCACGGCATGTCTGGATCTATTAAATTTAATTAGGACATGGAGAATATTTCATATTGTTGTGTAGTACACTGTATATATTTCGTATTTAATTGTTGAATTTACTAACAAATCATAGAAATAGAGAATAACTACTTACCAGGTTGTATGCGATCTAAGACCCCTATAACAAGAACTCTTCTTGTAAATTATTACCCAACCGATTCAATTAGAAATGCTATCTCTTTTCTCTTTTTTCACATGGTATCAAAGTCTATTTTTGTAGAGACTTAAATCGCTTCTGTCTACTGGTAGGCAGTCTTAAGTAGCCAACCCGATTCAAAGTTCTTTTTACTACTATTGGCTATTTTAGGAAGATGCACTGTTGTGTTTAATCTTGTTTTGTCCCGGACAAAACAAACATGAGAATGTTTGACATATTTAATAACTGCAGTGTTTATGAAGGCCAGCGCCTTACGCCTTTTGGCGTGAGGCGAGGCGTGGCGAGCCTTCATCGCCATTAACAGCCAAGGCATGGCGTTTTGTAAAAGGCAAGGTCGAGGCGAGCTGTGGCGAATAGCGAGCATGGCGAGACCTTTTAAATTAAAAAGAAAACGTGTCTAACTTAAACAAAACAGAATAAAGAGAGCAAAAGATTATTTTTACCTAGGGGTTTCACTTTCACTTTCAGCCGCTGCGTTTCCATCTTCCACTTTCAGGTAAGCCCTATTTCTTTCCTCCTCCTCCTTCTTCGTTGACTTTTCCGGCAGCCACTGCAGCAGATTAGCCTTTTTCAGGCAGACAGATCTGACTTTTCCAGCAGCTGGCCGGTGACCCAATTCCGGCAGATTTTTTTTCCATTTCAGTATTGTTATTTATTTAAGTTATATGAATTTTTGCCTTTTATTGTTACATAAACAGATTTCATATTTAATATTTTAATTTTTTGTGTGAATTCTCGCCTCGCTTCTAAAAGGCGGTCGCCACGCCACGCCTCGCCATGAGGCGTGAGGCAAGCCCTTGTCGCCACTCCTCGCCACTCCTCGCCTCGCCTCTCGCCATCCTAAACACTGGTAATAAGATTGTTTTTATATCATATAGTCTTTTGATGCAAAAGGAGAGTCTGCTGATGTATAGTTAGTTGCGGTTGAGCAACATTCCCGATATGTATATTTTTGACACCATCTTGGGTGGTTAATAAGGTGTTTTTGATTTTTCATAAAGATGAACTAAATTGGGCATCGACTAAATACATTACACAACCAAACATAAAAGTCTAAGACACTTAAGAAAAATAAGGAGGGTGTGGTTGGGATCCACGAGAGAAAGCTAGGTGCTAAGTCTTCTATTCAAGTACTTATTTGTTTGATATCTGCGTGTTGATCCATGGTCTGAATATTCTGAACTAAATGGTTGCCTCTGTTGTGATTCTTAGCTGGCTTACATTTTTGCCCGTTAAGGCTGAGATTTGGCCTAGCTGACCTGATCATAACGTTGTTCAGCTCGGCTCATTGATATGCATTCACTTTTTTCAATTAGCTTGACCTTGACCTTGACCTTGACCTTGACCTTGACCTATTTTAGGATATTCTTAGCAGACTTGGTTAGTCATTTTAGTCTTCTTCTTCTCCGACTACTATAATTTATTCTTGGCTTATTAAGATGCGTTTGATCTTCTTCTTAGGCGAGTTGAGCATAATGATGTTGAACTTGGCTTGTTGTGGCTTGTTGTAGCAGCTTGAGCTATTCAGCTTGGCTTGTCCACATGCATTCATTTTTCTAATTCCTCTTGGGCATGACCCATTTTAAGATACTTTTATACAATCTTGGCTTGCCTTTTGTGTCTTGCTTTTTTTTGTTATTGTTGGCGGACAATATGTTGTTTACCTTCCGAGGTGCTTTGCTAAATGCACAAGATAAATACATCTATAGGGCAACCCGGTGCACTAAGCATCCGCTATGCGCGGGGTCCGGGGAAGGCCGGACCACAAGGGTCTATTGTATGGAGCCTTACCCTGCATTCCTGGTCACATGGCAACAACTTTACCAGTTACTCCAAGGCTCCCTTTCAAATACATCTATGAACAAGATAAATGTCATGCTAGTGGAGATCATTTCATACCTATATCTTATCTTTTGTAGTTGTGATCTGGGACTTGGCAAATTCACTGCTTAATTCTGATCTGAACTCACTATGTGTTTCCTTTTCTGTCTGAAATTATGATATCTCTGTTTGTATCATTTTGCAGGATTTTCAGAAAGAGATTGTTAAGGCAGCTGAAACATTTACAGCTATAGGATACAAGCATATAGAAGCAGGTAAAACTTCTGAAGGCCTATTTCCTATATATAGATCTACCTGCAAATGGAACTTTGATGTAGTCATGCTTCACTGCCCGCGTTGGATAAACTAATGACTTTGTTTGCTGCTACTTCTAAAAGATTCTGGCACTCCTTTATGCCTTCTTGAGGATCAGACAAGATTATCCTTAACCTTGATGTTTATATTATTTTCTGGATACTGCTGGATAGGCTAGATACACTAAAGTTCTTAAGCATGTCCCTAGAATCTCATCCTTCTGTCTCCAATTTTTGTGGGATCGAGATTTTTTTTATTTTTTTTGTTTGTATTTCAGCTTATTTGGTGGAAATTTATGGTAGCCAGGAACTAAACTATCAGAAGATTGCTGCAAATATGGAGTCGAAAATCCCAATGATGAGGTGTTAGCTAAGGCTGCTTCTATTTACGGTGATGCTCGTAAGCATGCAGAGAAGGAGGTTGAAGATCTAAACAAACTGTTCTTTAGTCAGGTTGGTAAACTGTACATGTAATATGAAGTATGAAAACTTATCAGGAGTATGAAAGAAAACTAATTAGAAGTAAGATATAATGGCTTATTTGTTTCTTAGACTTGCATGAGCTAGATAAAAGTTTCTTCTAGACCTAAAAGTCAGTGGATTGCTGCCTGTAAATACAGTAGTTTACCCAGCCTAGCCTAAGACAATGACATCCTCACAATAGGCTTATAGCTGCTTTTTGTGGGAAAGACTGCTAATGAAACTGTGAAGACAAAGAAACCAATGATGACAGTCTTAGGTTCTGGTGCTGGTAGCGACAAATGTATAAAGAAATTGCTGAAACAGTTCCCTTGAAAAACTAAAAGATAATCGTTTTACTCTCCACTTTTCTCCTTTGACACACGTGGCAAGAAAGACGTCACTTCCATGTGACCTTCTTGTTCTTGGAGTTTTTCGCTTTACTGGTTTCTGGATGATTTCTGTTAACACATGCTTCAGTTGCAAAGAAAAAAGTAATCACCCTCTTCTCCAACTAGAAAGAAGGATAAATAACATATGTAAAGACTCATGGTACTGATCTTTTGGTCACATGAAACATAATTTTAGCAAATATTTCATTATCTTCTTTTTCATTTTTCTTTCTGTTTTATGATGAATTTTTCTTTTATAAGGCTTTAACTGCGGTTATGTTCTGAACCTACATTAGGTTACTGACTTATTTCTTTCTAAGTATCGTAAACCTGCAGTATTTCATTGTTCAACCTTACGGTAGCAGGCTAAAATGAGCTTTTGGATTTCCAGGTACTAGAACCATTGAGAGCTATGGTAGCTGGTTCTCCCTTAGAGGATGCTCGTCATCTTGCTCAGCGCTACAGTAAAATGAGGCAAGAGGCAGAGATACAGGTTACTGTAACGATTATTCCTGTTCCGAAAGTCTATTATGATGAATGTCTGTTGATACTTGTCTTTTGGTACTATTTTACGCTGTCATCACATTTTGAGAATTGAATACAAAGTAAGCAGGCAGCCGAAGTTTCTAGAAGACAAGTTCGGGTGAGGGAAGCTCCCATCCCAGAGAATGTGGCAAAGCTGCACGCAGCAGAAACTAAAATGCAGGAACTCAAAGCCAACATGGCAGTACTAGGTAAAGAAGCAGCTGCAGCATTAGCTGCTGTAGAATCACAGCAGGAGAGGCTAACATTTCAGAGGCTTGTTGCAATGGTATGTATGCTGGTGCATATTTGCTTCTGACGGAGTTGATACTTAATCTTTTGCATGGTCAACCATTTTCAAACTGTGGTGAAAGTGAGTATAATCATCTGCAGGTTGAAGCAGAAAAGCTTTATCACGAGAGAGTTGCTGTTATTCTGGGGAATATTGAAGCTGAGGTGAGTGTTTTTCCTTTCTTATTTCTCCGGAGGTATGCTTTACACCTAGGTAATTTTTTCTTACTTGACAAAATGCAATTTCTACAGATAGTTTCTGAAAAACAGCGAAAAGAGGCTGCTCCTCCTGTAGCCACACTTTCAGTAAACCCTCCAGCCCACATATCTGAGAAAACAAAATACTTTTTGGCCGAGGTAACCTCTACTTTAACAAAAGTCATCCAAGTTATAATCTTATTGCAGAATGATTTATTTATTATACAATTTGAATGAAACCTCTAATTGAGAATGAGGATGTATTGTCCGCTTGGGCAGCTCAATTGGTTTCAAGGGGGATATTTGGAATAAGAGACCAAGGATCGAATCCCGTCAGCGGCAGTGTGGGGGTTTCTTCTTGAAATAAAGGAGGGCCCCTTGTGCGCAGCGTGGTACTGGTCTAACCTTTGAAATCAATTGAGTCACCATGATTTACCTCCTTCACAGACCTGTCGGACCGGGGTGTGGGGGCTCCTGGGGTGGGAGATTCCACCTTTTGGAATAAGAGAATGAGGATGTATTGCTGATCTGAGCTTTTCTTAAACTGTGTGGCTCTGAAAACACTCTTATTAGTGTAGTTTTTACTGTTTTAATTAGTGAGTTGAAATATTTAATGAAGCATGGTCATAATTTTGTGTGTCTGTCACACAGGCTATTCATTCTTTTGAAGCTGAATCAGAAAAGGAGCTAAGCTTGTCTGTGGGTGATTACGTTGTTGTTCGCAAGGTTGTTCATTTCATTCTAAAATTCTGCCCCTTCTTTTTTTGGCCCTTTCCTCTTAAGATAATAACTTATTCATTGAAGTTGACATAAAACTCATATGTATATCTGCTAGAGCGTTATCCTTTTTCTAATCCTAAAAAACCTTTTGTAGTCATAAGCCTTCTCCATCTTTCTGGTAAAGATGACTGCTGTTAGTACTCACTAGTCTTCCTTCTAAAGTTTTATCTTTCAATTTATCGGAGAAATGAATTTGATTTATGCCCAACTTCCCACTGTAAACCTGCCCCCTCCTAACGCCCTTCCCACTTTAAGCCTGCCCCTCCTGCCGCCTTTCTCCCCACCAAAAAAGAGAAAAGAAAGAAAGTAAAAGATAGAAAGAATGAAAGCAAACAAAAATAAAGAATACTACATAAATGAAAAAGGAAAAGGGACACACCTGTAAACTCTCTTGTTCCATGTGCCATTTTTGTTCTACTTCTCAAAACTTGTAGTGGCAACAAAACTATGATCTATTCATAGATGTACACCACATGTTTAATGAAAGATTGTAGAGTCCAAAAGAAGAAACCACGGTTAATTCTTCTATCCCTTTACATCCATGTTGAATTGAAGAGTGCCTCTCTTTTCCAACTTCATGTCATGTTCAGGTGACTCAATCAGGGTGGTCAGAAGGAGAATGCCAAGACAGGGCAGGTTGGTTTCCATCTGAGTATGTGGAGAAACGACAAAGATTACCTACTTCTAATGGAGCAACTGAAGTTTACTGAGACTTGGTGTTTTTTGCTGCTGGTGATTCTTGACCTGTTCCCAGTTCATCCATTTTGTTCATGCAAGAGCATTGAGTTAAGTGTGTAACATATTCATTTCAGTTCCTTCAGGGTTATGCTGGATAGAAAAGGTTACAGACGATGCTTTGGGTATTTTCCCTTTCCCCCCCTTGTCCCCCGGGGATAGACGTGTCATACTGATTGGATGTTAGCCGAGAGATACATCGAGTTTAGTATCCTCCTCCTTCTCTACTCGGGAACGAAAAAGGGGTTGTGTAATTTTGTTTTTGAAGAAGATTGTTGTGAAATTGCTGTGGGAAATTGTGAATTATGAAAGAAACATTGTTTGTTTATTACTGAGGTCAACAAAACACCAACAAATGGTAAAGGTTACATGTATATATGTTATCAATCTGTATTCCAAAAAAAAAACCCAGTAAATAATAATAACTGAAAATAAACAGAATCAGTGTTGAAAAATAAGAATAATTTTTCAGAATATAATCGAGCCCACTTAGTTCAAAGTGTGTCCTTAAGGAAATTATTCCCCTCACAATACTCGAGGTTGATGGAATATCCCCTTTCAGGATAGAACGATTATCTTACCAGAATAGTAGTACTCCAAATTCAGGTAGCGGCGAACCACTCAACGGCAATATATCACACAAAATTTATTTGTGCAGAAGAAGAAGAAGTTTTTTGTTGTTCAGAAAATTCGTAAGTAAAATTCTGAGGAATCAAACGAATTTATAGCCATGGAAGTACTGTTTCTGAAGGTTTGCAACCCTTCTGAACAGCCACTAAAACTGGTGGGAAATTTAAATATGGGAAAGAAACCGGGTCGCGGGTCAGACACACAGATCCGGGTCACTAACGGGTAGGATAGGATAAATTAATTAATTTAATTAAATAATAATTAAAAATTAAAGAAAATTTGGTCCAAAAAGATTATCAATCAAATCATTTGATCAAATCCAAATCTGAAGCCGAAGCCGAGCGACGACGACGGCGCGAGGGGAGACCCTCTTCTTAACCCTTTAGCAACAAGAAGGAGTACTTCTACTTATAAGTAGAAGAACTTTTCTTTCCACTATCGATGTGGGACAAATGCTTATTTTATAAAGCAAGAGGGAACTCCCACTTTTCTTTCCACTACCGATGTGGGACAAATGCTTATTTCATGAAGCAAGAGGGAACTCCCTCCATTTCCCATTCAATCTATCATTTAAACCCAACAATCCCCCACATGAATGGGGAATGACTATAAGATAAAGGAATGCGCGGACAAGTGTGATTTACAAGCGAGAATTGACTGCATCTGGATAAGTAGGTTTCCCTTTGAACTTTTCGTAGTGAACTTATATCGGATATACTCGATCAATCAGTAGATTTGATATCTTTGAACCGTCGAACTTTGTTGTATACCTAGACAACATGAGTCACACAATCAACCCTCAACCGTTTATGGTTCTCACGGTTGTGTTCGTTTCAACCATGAACACCTCCTAGTTTCATGAGTGCGTAGAGAATGGGCCTTCACTGTCATTCCCCTTTAAAGCGGCTTACACTTAACACTCGCATATGTAATTTCTAAACATGTGGTCCTATAGCCACATTATCTGGTCATACACTGCCAGATTTAGATAATCATTAAAGAACCTTAATGCTTTATTAACTCATTAACAAGCCATAAGGTTTTATCCTTATTTCTGAACATTGTCTTCATCCGAGAATGGGTTGAGTTATTTGACAATGTTGAACCGTCAGTCACAACTTTGTTTGATCTCCTTGAACCTAGCTCTTGTGATCTCCAGTCTGCTAGATAGAGTTACCGCCATGATGACTTGTCCTCGGCCTTAACCCCATTCCCATTGATGATCTACTAACTCCCTCTCTAGATAAGCCTTTTGTAAGCGAATCCGTCACGTTATCTCTTGACTTTACATAGTCAATCGTGATAACGCCACTAGAGAGGAGTTGTCTAACGGTATTGTGTCTCCGTCGTATGTGACGAGATTTTCCGTTATACATTACACTCTCTGCCCTACATATTGCTGCTTGACTGTCACAATGTATACATATAGGAGCCAAAGGTTTGGGCCAGAATGGAATATCTTCTAAGAAATTTCGGAGCCATTCAGCTTCTTCACCGACCTTGTCTAAAGCTATAAATTCAGATTCCATTGTAGAGCGGGCGATGCATGTCTATTTTGATGATTTCCAAGACACTGCTCCTCCACCAACGGTGAAAATATATCCACTCGTGGATTTAACTTCAGATGATCCAGTGATCCAGTTTACATCATTATATCCCTCAATTACTGCGGGATATTTATTATAATGCAAAGCATAGGTTTGGGTGTGTTTTAAATACCCCAAGACTAGTTTCATTGTCATCCAATGAGTTTGATTGGGATTACTCGTGAATCGACTCAGCTTGCTTATAGCACATGCTATATCTAATCGTGTACAATTCATAATATACATCAAACTTCCTAAAACTCGTGCATAGTCTAATTGTGAGTCACTTTCACCTTCATTCTTTTGAAGTGCAAAACTTACATCAATTGGAGTCTTTACAACATTGAAATTTAAATACTTAAACTTGTCAAGTACTCTTTCAATATAATGAGACTGCGATAATACTAGACCTTGTGGAGTTTTATGAATTCTGATGCCTAAGATCAAATCAGCAACTCCTAAGTCTTTCATATCAAATTTGCTAGCCAGCATACGCTTCGTAGCATTTACATCGGTAATATCTCTACTCATTATCAACATGTCATCAACATATAAACAAACAATGACTTCATGATTTGGAGTATTTTTAATGTAAACACATTTGTCACACTCATTAATCTTAAATCCATTTGCCAACATTGTTTGGTCAAATTTCGCATGCTATTGTTTGGGTGCTTGTTTAAGTCCATAAAGTGACTTAACAAGTTTGCACACTTTCCTTTCTTTACCAGGAACCACAAAACCCTCAGGTTGTTCCATGTAAATTTCTTCCTCCAATTCTCCATTTAAGAAAGCTGTCTTGACATCCATTTGATGGATTTCAAGATCATATACGGCCGCCAGTGCCACTAATACCCGAATAGATGTTATTCTTGTTACCGACGAGTATGTGTCAAAGTAATCAAGGCCTTCTTTTTGTTTATAACCTTTGACCACAAGTCTTGCCTTATATTTGTCAATAGTGCCATCAGCTTTCATTTTCCTTTTAAAAATTCATTTTGATCCTAAAGGTTTATTTTCAGGAGGAAGATCAACCAATTCTCATGTATGGTTGTTCAAAATTGATTCAATCTCACTATTGACTGCCTCTTTCCAAAATATTGAATCAGAAGAAGACATCGCTGCTTTAAATGTTTGAGGCTCATTTTCAAGCAAGAATGTCACAAAATCTGGTCCAAAGGAAGTAGATGTCCTTTGACGTTTGCTACGCCTTGCATCCGCTTTACTTGGTGTATTTTTCTTTGACTCTTCCCGCGGTCGTTTAGATCTTTCACTTGATTCACATTCAGTTTTATACGGATAAATATTTTCAAAGAATTCAGCATTATCTGATTCAATTACCGTATTAACATAAATTTCGAGATTGTCCGATTTGTGAACCAAAAACCGACAAGCTTTGCTGTTTGTAGCATAGCCAATAAAAACACAATCCACAATTTTTGGTCCGATTTTTACCCTTTTGGGCAAAGGAACTTGGACCTTTGCTAAACACCCCCACACTTTGAAATATTTCAAGTTGGGTTTTCTTCCTTTCCATAGTTCATATGGAATAGTTTGTGTTTTGCTGTGGGGCACCCTGTTGAGTATTCGGTTAGCTGTAAGGATAGCTTCCCCCCATAAGCTTTGCGGTAAACCGGAACTTATTAGTAAGGCATTCATCATTTTTTTAATGTTCGGTTTTTCCTTTCCGCAATTCCATTTGATTGTGGTGTGTAAGGGGCAGTAGTTTGATGAATAATTCCATATTCTAAACATATCTCTGCAAAAGGAGATTCGTACTCTCCACCCCTATCACTTCTAATCATTTTTATCTTTTTATTCAATTGATTTTCCACTTCGTTTTTGTATTGCTTAAATGCATCAATTGCTTCATCTTTACTATTAAGCAAATACACATAACAATATCGAGTGCAATCGTCAATAAAAGTTATAAAATATTTTTTCCCACCGCGAGATGGTATTGACTTCATATCACATATATCTGTGTGAATTAAGTCTAAATGATTTGAATTCCTATCAATAGACTTATATGGATGTTTAACAAACTTAGATTCAACACCGATTTCACATTTAGATTTATTACACTCGAATTTAGGCAATACTTCTAAATTAATCAATTTTCGCAAGGTTTTGTAGTTGACATGTCCTAAACGAACATGCCATAAATTATTTGACTCCAATAAGTAAGACGAAGCTGAATTTTTATTAATACTGTCAACAACCATTACATTGAGTTTGAAAAGGCCCTCGGTGAGGTAGCCCTTTCCTATGAACAATTCATTCTTACTTATTACAATTTTCTCACTAACCAACACGCACTTAAACCCGTTTTTGACGAGTAGTCCGGCTGAAACTAAATTCTTCCGAATGGTTGGAACGTGCATAACATTGTTGAGAGTCAGGACCTTGCCGGAAGTCATCTTCAGAAGTATCTTCCCATATCATTCAACCTTGGCTGTTGCAGTATTTCCCATAAACAGTACCTCTTCGGGTCCAGAGGGAGCATAGGTTGCAAATGTTTCTTTTGTAGCGCAAACATGTCGAGTGGCACCAGAATCAAGCCACCACTCCTTTGGGTTTCCAATCAAATTGCACTCTGATAGCATTGCACACAGATCATCCATATCATCATTCTTTTCCACCATATTGGCTTATCCTTTTCCCTTGTTCTTTTTCGGGAGACGACAATCACTGGGCTTTGTGGCCTTTCCCACAATTAAAGCGGTTGCCCTTTAACTTTTTCTTGTTGGGATCCTTCTCATTTCCGTAAGGCCTCTTCCTTTTCTTGTTCTTTTTCAGAGCAAAGATCTTCAACGATGTTTGCCCCTTCAATTGGTGAAGTCTTACGGTACCTCTTCTCGCCAGCTTTGTTATCTTCTTCGATCTTGAGACGAATCACAAGATCTTCCAACTTCATTTCCTTTATTTTGTGCTTAAGATAATTCTTGAAATCTTTCCATGAGGCGGCAACTTCTCAATCATTGCAGCCACTTGGAATGCTTCATTTACTACCATACCTTCAAAGAATAAGGTCATGGAAGATAAGTTGAAGCTCTTGAACTTGGGTTCCAACGGTTTTTCCATCCACCATTTTGTAGTCTAGGAATTTGGCAACCACAAACTTCTTCAAGCAAGCATCTTCAGTTTTGTACTTCTTTTCAAGTGCAGTCCATAGTTCTTTGGAAGTCTCTCATGACCGTAGACGCGTTGTACAAGTCATCTTCTAAGGCACTTAAAATGTAGCCTTTGCACAAAAAATCAGCATGTTTCCAAGCCTCAGTAACCATGAACTGTTGGTTGTCAGGCATATCGGCGGCAGGCACGAGATGGTCCTCATTGGTGAACTTTTGCACACCAAGGGTGGTAAGCCAAAAGAACATTCTTTGCTGTCATCCTTTAAAGTTGGCACCGGTGAACTTCGCAGGTTTCTCAGCCGGTGGCACAGCGGTATGGGTTGTAGGAGTAACCGCTGGTGCAGTATTCGCAGAGGTAGTTCCAGTCTCAATTGCCATTATTCGTTTGTCACTGTCAAATTGACAAACTGTTTTAGTTAATAAAACCAGAATAGCAATTCAATCACAGACTTAAACGATGAAGATTTTATTTCTTCAAATCGCAATATATTATGAAACTTTAGTATTCCAATGAAGTTTTTATATCTTCGAGTCAGAATACTAATATTCATATGGAGTAGAAAACTACACAAGTTTTAATCTCCACATCAGAATACATCAACGATGAAGTTTTTATGTTCTTCAAATCGTTGTACAAGTATGAACTTTAATATTCCAATGAAATTTTTATGTCTTCAAGTCAGAATATGAAATTTCATACGGAGTAGAAAACCACACAGGTTTTAGTCTCCAAAACAGAATACAGATTAATCTAAAAATATAATTTCCTTAAGATTGGTATCAATCGTATTCCAAAAAACCCAAGTAAATAATAATAACCGAAAATAAACAGAATCGGTGTTGAAAAATAAGAATAATTTTTCGTAATATAATCGAGCCCACTTAGTTCAAAGTGTGTCCTTAAGGAAATTATTCCCCTCACAAAGACTCGAGGTTGATGGAATATCCCCTTTCAGGATAGAACGATTATCTTACCAGAATAGTAGTACTCCAAATTCAGGTAGCGGCGAACCACTCAACGGCAGTATATCACACAAAATTTATTTGTGCAGAAGAAGAAGAAGTTTTTTGTTGTTCAGAAAATTCTTAAGTAAAATTCTGAGGAATCAAACGAATTTATAGCCATGGAAGTACTGTTTCTGAAGGTTTGCAACCCTTCTGAACAGCCACTAAAACTGGTGGGAAATTTAAATATGGGAAAGAAACCGGGTCGCGGGTCAGACACGCAGATCCGGGTCACTAACGGGTAGGATAGGATAAATTAATTAATTTAATTAATTAATAATTAAAAATTAAAGAAAATATGGTCCAAAAAGATTATCAATCAAATCATTTGACCAAATCCGAAGCCGAGCGACGACGACGGCGCGAGGTGAGACCCTCTTCTTAACCCTTTAGCAATAAGAAGGAGTACTTCTACTTATAAGTAGAAGAACTTTTCTTTCCACTATCGATGTGGGACAAATGCTTATTTTATAAAGCAAGAGGGAACTCCCACTTTTCTTTCCACTACCGATGTGGGACAAATGCTTATTTCATAAAGCAAGTCATTTCCCATTCAATCTATCATTTAAACCCAACAATATATCGATTGCATTTCACAGAAGAAATGCAGAAAATGCTTTCAATGACAGACCGTGAAATAGGAGGTCCACAGACAGCATTGGACGGATCATAGGATTGTTTTTGCTTCTATTTTTATTTGTTCAGATGAACATAGCTGTCAATTCAGAGTCACATATTAGAAAGAAAATAATATTGAATTCAGTATCCAATTCTTTTTGTTAACTCAGTTGGATAAAGGGGCGATTATTTTTTTGGCAACAACAATAGGGTGAACAAATTGGTGGTTATTTCCTTTAAGAAAGATATTCGATATATACGACACGCTTTGATTCGAAACCGAAACCTGAAGGGTCATATCCTTTACAACCAAAATTTGTTCTATAACCCCTTATAAACTAATTCAATTCTGTAGAACATGTTAATATTTCCATAATACTTATCATTTTAGTGCAGACCATAATGTAATCATAGATAAACTATTCAACTATATGTAGAGCTTTTTTTGTGTGTGTTGGTTTAAAAATCAACAACTATTACTACTACTACTATAGAAGAGTGGAGGAAGCAGGTCATAGTTGATATTGTTGTTTAATTTCTTGTCATTTGATTATCATATATATGTACCGAAGGGGAGGGGACTTGCTGCTTCTGTCATTAAAATTCTATTTGAGAGCATTTAGACTTTTGACAGCACTATATATAGGAGTAATTTAGAAGAGAACATCTTTAATTTGTTATGAACGTGCAACTATATGAACATGTTGGCGGCAAAACTGGGAGGCAAGATGCTACTAATTAATATGTTATTTATTTATCCTAGTCAAATGTGGGTGTAAAACTTACTGATAGTGAATATATAGACTATAATTGTATATTCTATATATATATATGACATTAATAAGAGAACTCTATCAAGGAGATTTACACTATTCTATATGGTATCAAGAGCCAAAAATTCCTCCCTACCATAAACCCTATTTTCGGCCGCCATACCCTAAATTTCCTCCCCCTTCTGCCGCCGCAAAACCGACATATACCGCCGGTATACATCTGCTTCTCACTGATATACATCCAAAGCAGCCCTCTTCCTTACCTATATTAACCTATATACACCTGGTATAAAAGTAATATCTACTGATATATAGCCAAACTAGCCCTCCTCTTTAGATATCTCGACGTATACATCTGGTATACATGTGATATTTCGCCGTATACAACCACAATCAGACCTCTTCTTTACCTATTTTGCATGTATACATCCGGTATACATGTGATATTTAGTGATATACAGCCAAATCATACCTCTTTTCTTCCTATCTCGCACGTATACATCTGGTACACAGGAGATATACACAACACCCGAACCTCTTATCACCCCAAAAGACCTATATACTAATGATATACAGCTGTCCCAAATCCTATATCATTCTACCAATTTTTCGGCAGCACTCATGGCATTACCTGCGACCCACATAGCTTCACCCGTTTCCTCTTCCTCAACACCCGGCGTAAAAAATAATCAGCTGCAGGCCCAGTACCCGAAATAGTGGGCCAACCTACATCCTTGGCAATAGTTCGGACACTAGGCCCCGTCGACCAGCCTCTTTCACAGGCTAGGCCCAACAGGAATAGTAGGCACTGCTGAGGCCCACTATACAGCAGCCCAGCCACAATGGGCACTTTGACCAGCCCGTTTCCAAGCCAGGCCCAACAACAACAGTGGGCATTGTCGAGGCCCACTATACATCGGCCCAGCACCACCGATAATCTGTCCAGCTTCCCGGCCCACTACACAACAGCCCAACAACAGTCGTCCAACTTTAATCCAACGAATTTGGGCCGTGCTTTCAGTTCTTTAAAAATTCCACTGCCCGATGGTGCGTGATATATGGATACGGGCATCATGCCTCACCTCACCAACAATTATGGTAATCTTCCTCAACTGCGCAATTTAAATACTCCTCAATCTATTATGGTTGGAAATGGTAATTGCATTCCAATTAAAGGGGTTGGCCACACACTAACTCCACCGCCGCATCCCCACTTCTCCCTTAAAATGTCATATATGCCGCTAACATTATCAAGAACCTGATCTCTGTTAGAAAATGTGCCACTAATAATTTCGTATCCATTGATTTCGACCCGTTTGGTTTTTCTGTAAAAGACCTACGTACGTGGAAACTTCTTACGAAATGCAATAGTGTGGGGGACCTCTATCCTTTCCTATCCACGTCCACCGCCCATGTCACTCCACCTACCGCTTTAGCTACAATGTATCCATCAACGTGGCATAGTAGACTTGGTCATCCGAAAGCTCATGATTTGTATTCCCTTAGAAATCGCAATTTAATCCAATGTAATAAAGGGAAACTTTCCCATAGTTGCTCCTCTTGTCATCTAGGAAAACATGTTAGACTTTCATTTACGTCCTCTTTGAGTATTACTTTTTCTCCCTTTGATATTATTCATGCGACTTTATGGACATCTCCTATAACTAGCAACTTAGGTCATAAATATTATTTAGTATTTTTGGTTGACTTCTCTCACTTTCTTTGGGTATATCCGCTTAAACTTAAGTCTCAACTTTACTCCAAATTCCTTGAATTTCGTACATTGATTAAAACACAATTTGAAAAGGCATCAAAACATTTCAATGTGATAATTGTCGTGAGTTCAATAACTCCATGTTTCATAATTTTTGTGCGGCTAATGACATGGTTTTTCGTTTCTCCTGCCTCCATACTTCCCCTCAAAATGATAAAGACGAAAGAATTCTCCGCACCATTAACAATATGATTTGTACCCTTCTTTTTCATGCGTCTCTCCCCCTACCTTTTGGGTATATGCATTAAAAATGGTAGAACACATTCTTAACATCTTACCTACCCGTATGATCTAAAATAGGACACCCACCGAAATTCTCTTCCGTAAGATCCATTCCTATGATCACTTTCGAATTTTCGATTGTCTTTGTTACCCAAATTTGGCCTCCATGGTCCCTCACAAATTAGCGCCTCCCTCCACTCCGTGAGTCTTCCTAGGTTTTCCATCGAACCATAGGGGGTACTTGTACTATGAGTTATCCACAGACAAAACCTTAGCCTCAGACCATGTCACATTTGTTGAGTATATTTTCCCGTTTGACAACATCCAAAAATTTTGAGTCACTGATTACAGTTTTCTTGACGACTCAGAACCTCCCATCTACTTCAAAATGCACTATATAGGCCAAATACCAATCAGTCACCCACTGCCCCATCCACGGGACCCACTGCCACATCACCCATCAACACTGCCCAACCCAATTTACCCATTACCCAGCCACCTTACCACACTGCCCAGCCCAACGAAACCAATGCCCAACCCAATACCCCACGACCCAATCCCACTGACCAACCCAATAACCCACGGCCCACTCCATTCTCCCAAACCACTGACGCCACTACCCAGCCCACTACCTCATGGCTCAATCCCGCAAACTTCCAACCCAACCCACAGTCTCCACCTATTGCCCCACTACACCCGATTCAGCCACCAACCCACCGTATGGAAACTCGTGCACAACACAAAATTTTCAAACCAAAAGTCCACTTTAATTTATCCACTCAAACCATCTCCCCGCTACCTAAAAAACCAATCTTAGCCAAACTTGACCCGAATTGGAATGCGACCATGCGAGATGAGTTTAATACGCTTACTTCACAACACACTTGGGATCTTGTTCCGCGACTTGAGGGGGTTAATGTAATCCGTTGTATGTGGTTATTTCGTTATAAGTTCAGAGATAATGGTGCCCTTGAACGTCACAAGACCAGATTTTTGGCAAATGACACAGGGTAACAAAAGGGTGTTGATTGTGGTGATACTTTTAGTCTAGTGGTTAAGCCAGCTACCATCCACACGATGTTGAGCGTCACTATGGGGAAGAATTGGCCTATTCACCAGCTTTATGTAAAGAATACTTTCATACATGGGGATTTGAAAGAAACCGTCTACTCCTTCCCTTTTTTCGGAAGAAAGGTGGGATCCTGACAAAATCGATGAAACGGTATGCATCAACCGCTAGGTTTTGTGCATCCGGAGGCTCCTCATCATGCTGGTCATCTTCGTAAGTCGCTATATGGGCTGAAACAAGCCACATGGCTTGGTATGAGCGGTTTGTCACTTACATCATACATATCGGTTTCATGAGCATCAAGAATGATAATTCATTATTCATTTTTCATCGAGGTACTGACATAGCTTGCCTTATGTTATATGTGGATGATATTGTACTGACAACTTCTTCAAATGGCTTGAAGCACGAGATCATTGCTCTACTCAAGTACGAATTTGATATGACTGACTTGGGTAAGTTGAGTTATTTTTGGGGATATTAGTGACCAGATCCGCACATGTCATGTTCTTGTGTCAGCGTAAGTATGTAGAGGAGATCGTCTACAGGGCTAAAATGACAAATTGTAAGATCATGCCCACTCCCGTCGACTCCAAGTCCAAACTCTGTGCAGATGATGGGGATCCGGTCAGTGATCCCTCTCTTTATAGGAGTCTCGCAGGTGCTCTTCAGTATCTCACCTTCACTCTACCATATATTGCATATGCGGTTTAGCAAGTGTGCTTGTTCATGCACGCTCATAGGGAGCTTCACTTTACCTCTCTTAAGCGTATCATTCGATACGTTAATGGCACTCTTGACTATGGACTTCATTTATATCCCTCATCACCCACTAGATTGCTCTCATACACAGACGCAGAATATCGAGACGTTGCGAACGTTGTTGCCGAGCTATGTTGTCTCTGAAATCTCCTTCTTGAGCTTCATTGTCCTATGCGTAAGACATCTTTGATTTATTGTGATAATATATCTGATGTCTACTTGTCTCATAACCCAGTTCAACATCAGGGAACTAAGCATATTGAGATGGATATTCACTTTGTTGGTGAGAAGGTTGCAATGAGTCACGTTAGGATGTTGCATGTACCTTCTTCGTATCAGTACACATATATCTTCATAAAGGGGCTTCCCCGACAACTGTTCCTTGACTTCAGATTCCATATATATTCACAATATATTATGTAACTAATATTTAGTGTAATTAATATAAAATAGAGATCATAATTCTATTTAAACTATAATTATATACTTTATATATATGACATTAATAAGAGAAGATTTACACTATTCTACCCTTATAGTTAAATACATATGCACGTGTTATACCTTCACTACTAACGAAACTGAAGTAGAAATTAAAGTGCATCTCTTTTTGTTTAGCTAACATATATTACTATCACTTTGCTTGTCCTTTCTTTCGTTGTCTTTAAAGAACTCCTTTGAAGCCCACAATGTTAGTTCAGTCTATCTCTTTGGCAATTCAGTCTAATATCAGCACACTAAATCTATCGAGATAGATATTTACTTTGTTCGTGAAAAGGTAGCTCGTGGACAAATATGCATTTTACATGTGCCCTCCAGATACCAAATAGCTGACATCTTTACGAAGGGCCTTCCGTCGATTTTATTTGAAGATTTTAGAGACCATTTCAGCGTCCGACAACCGCACGCTATGACTTTGGGGGTGTGATAGAATACCGTGTATAGTGTAATTAGGGTATGAAATTAATAATTATCATAATTGTAGAATTCTTCTACAAGTAAAATTAAAATATTAGAACTATAGTAGGAATATGATTTTTCATATTTGGAGATAGTAACTTGTATATATATCTTATTTATTAATAAAAATAATTAAGAAATTATATCTTTTATTATTCATGAGCTAGTTTAAAATATTGATTTCTTCCTTGAAGTAATCATGAGTTTTTCCATCTTCGGATTTTGATATCAGTTTGATTCATATCTTGGTTCAATGCATGCAATCAAAGCTGCCACGATATTTTAACAAACAGAAGAGTTAAAAAGCACCAAAAGGTTTTTGTTTTTTCTCTATTGTCCTAAAGTTTGTGGGGGGGGGGGGGGTGATGAAGATATGAAATATGATTTTTCTAATTTCAATTCGGTATAAAAATTAAGTATCTAAGTAAATAACCCTTCATGTGTTTATGGAGAAATTATGATCAATATTTCATGGAGAGTCGAAGGACACATTACATAATAAGTATATATTAAATTGTTAACAATTTTTTAAAAACTAATACCACTAAGAAGAACGCATGTGTTGACTGGAGTAATAAATCACCTAAAATAATTAGTACGATAAGGAGGCTAGATCTTATCTTATTAGTCCTTGGATAACCATTCAATCAGCTTAACATTCTATAGAAAATCGATAACCATATTTAAGGTAAATTTCAAATTGCTTGTTTCCACGTAACACAATCATAACTTATTTGCTCATCTTAAGTAATTCAAGGTTTTTCTTTTTTTCATTTGCAAAATCCCACTACTATATTTACTTTAAGAAGACAACTCAAATTCCGAGAGAGCCACTTATCAATCTGATCTATTTTTGTCTTTTTATTATCATTTTCACGGTAAATATTTATGTACATTCGATATTAATAATATTAATTAAGATAATTTTATTTTGTTTCCAGGTTGCCATTTACTATGTCCACCTCCCTACTGGGTCAGGCATTGCTTCCTTTTTACGTAAGTGTACACTACTTGATTTTTAGTGTCATCAGTTAACTTTTTAGATATGCTAATTAATGCACAACTCCTCAAGTATGTATTTGTTAACACTAAAAAAAAAATATCTTTAAGTGTGTAGTCGAATCAAGTGGAAGCCGAGGGTGGAAACATCAAAATGAGCAGGCAATAGAATGCTAAGTCGATAATCGAACTGACTCGTAGCCGAATCTATTAGTCCTAGCCTTCGGCTCAAAAAGCTTCATCGGCTATTACAGTAGCCTAGCCGAGTCACAATTCCGAGGAACGATTAAGACCCACACATATTTGGACGCCTCGAAGACCAAGTCAAAGAGCACCCTAGACCCCAAAAAACGGTAACAACCAGCAGCAACTAGAAGGAAGTGCAATTAATCGTGCAAGAGGGAATCAGTGAGCAAAAATCAGCACCACCACCTCATAGTTGGCTAGTGGATTTAGTGGGTAATTTAGTGGCTAACATAGGGGATCACGTATTATTTCTTGTAGTATAAATATAGGATCATTTGTACAGAAAATGACACGTCCAATCAATAAAAAAAACTAATTTTTTCATATCTCCATTCTATCTTTATCGCCTTTATTGCACTCTAGCTGTATTTATGTTTCTTACCACTTAGTTTACTCAATCACCATCCTAACGTTTTCTGGAGTAGTTGGGGAACCCATTGCTTGAAGTTAGTGTTCCGCTTCCAGCCCAAATTGCTTAGTTAAGGAATCAATTTGTCATCCGATTTCGTCAGCCGATAAAACGACAAACATTTCGGACGGGAACAAATTTGGCAAGTCCAATGGGACCATAGGTGACCTCATAGCGAAGTTTGATTCTCCAGGTCAGGATCACACTTGGCGTATGCGCCTAAGGTCTGGTAAGAAGATGAACCTAGAGTCCAGTCCATATCCTAAAAAGAATCCTCCCAGAAGGAACAACGAACCACCACTTTCCTCGGGTATGCCTACATCGGTTGATACCCCTCCACTTCCTCCATCAACCCAAGCCGTGGGTGAACTTAGCCAACCTGAAGGTCCAACTGTCATGACTACGTCGTTCATCAGACAACAGATTGACTTAGGCATCCACGACATTATGTACCACGTTTCCAAACAGTTGGCTGACATCGTTAAGCCAATGGTGCATAATGAGGCTCAACAGGCGAACTGGAAGCCAACCGACTGCATCCAGGAAAATGTTAGGCTAGTTTTGCCATCCTTCTGACGAGTGACGTTGTGCAACATGCAACTGTGACTTCATGTGTTGTTCCTCAGCCAAATGTGTATTAGTCAGTACCTTTATCTCCTACTGGATCCTCTCCAGATCGGCTCACAGTCTGAATGTGGCTCTTCTCTTGCCGAATAGATCCCAAGTATTGCAAAGTAGCGACCGCTTCATTATGACTATCTTTGGCCGTTTTGTGTAAAGCAAATAAGTCATTTAGAGCCAAGGCCATGTCATTATAGACGGTTGCCAAAACTGGGGAACCCTTTGTTTCTTTTGACAATCGGAACAGAGAAGCCCTCAAAGCATGGAACTCTTCTTTGCTGGTCGAAATCCCTTGGCAAGAGACTTCGCAACTCGCTCCCGATGAATGCCAACATGCGAAGATGGTGCAGGTGCATTATCGACTGAGCCAAAATATTGCAAAAGCACGTCTACAGGGATAATCTCGATTGGCGATTCTGAGTCATCAATTGGGTTAGTTTCAGTTGGGGGATTATCTCCAGCCATCCCCTATACAGAAAAATGGTAGGTTCAGAATAGAAGCAAGGGTTTGGAAACAGTGAAGGGCCAAGCATAAGAGAAAGGATATACCTCTACGGCTGCATCAACAAAAAAACCTTCGGCTGCCTCAACATGAGAAATTTTAGCCTTGAGGACAGCCGATAAAGGATCCTCCGGATGCGTGGAAGCATGAGCCGAAGAGGATGATTCAATATGAAAAGGGGCATCAAACGTTGTATGCGACCATTTGCGTCTTATGAGTCGTGGTCCGTAAAAGGGCAAACAGAAAACATGAATATTGAAAGATAATCGATGCGAAGGTATTTAATCTAGACAAGGGATATACCTCAATTTCCTCCTCTTTCTCGGCAGAAACACGAACTCTGGTTCTATGGGGTTCTTCCTCACTACAATCTCGGATGACAACCCCTCCATTTCATCTGGGTTGCTTGGGAATAGATCTCTTGGGTGACGGGGATTCATTGTTGGAAGTGGTCTCCAAATCGACAAACACTAGGGGATTGAGTTGCTGAAAGACGCATAAAAGATGTTAGCCGAAAATTTACAAGAATAATCTGGCCAATACATATGTAGAAGACAATTTACATTTTCTCTTTGTCTGCAACAATCCGACGGAAGATCTTGAGGCAGCAGGTCTAGCCGATCTAAGGAGAGAAGCTTTTAGAGGGGCCTCTTTCATTCGCGGTTTAGGGGTTTCTTGGTTTTTTTTCTTCTTTGACAGGACCAACCCATCACAGTAGACATCTAGAGGAGAGTAGACGAATTTCTCCTTGGCCGTGTTCCACCACTCATCAAAAGCAACAGTGGTATTTGCACTCGGGGGAAACAGATGCCAGTCAAATAGGACGAGCCTATCAAGATTGCGATCGACTATTTTCCTTGCGTGTTTTGCATCAAGAATACAACGTTGGGTTGAACAAACAATACTGCGGTGAGGCCATGGTACGTGCTGAGTTAGACCGAATTGTCGTACTACAAAGTTTAGCCGATAGGGCTCCGTGGTCAATTTATTGTTCCTAGAGGTGGGCTTCAAGCCACCCAACAGATCCATTGCCGTCAGAATGCGCCCCCATATGAGGGCCATAATTTTCCACTGAGAGAATGTAAGGTTGTCAACGGCTACTTGATAGACCCAATCGGGGGTGGCCCATCTCTCGAGGATCGGTTTCCAATTTGTGAAATGGTCTCGAGACAGACCATGCATGGTGGAGACTGCAGTGAAGGCGTCCTGGGGAACGAAGGGTGTTTTCCGAAGAGTATCGGCTAACACAGGCGAGTTTAATGGAAAATGGCGGTCATCAAAATCATCAGGAATAAACTCCGAGAAATACAGGGTGATCCATAGCTGAATGAACCACATGAGACCGACTAAGGTATCCAGATTTCTGGAGTCCCTTAACCTTGCATGGGCATCGCCAAAAGCTATATAAAGATAAGACAGGAAGAAAGATGCCCAACTGACATCTTTCCCAGAAACGGCTAACACCGCATAAATTTCCAGTTCCTTCACGACTGCACAAGACCCTGTGCATACAAAATATCGGCTAAACCAAAAAAATAGGAAAACATGATGCTCGACATCATCGATTGGGAGAGGCGATACTCGACTGTTATTGGCTATAAAATGGCCATAGCAGGAAGAAGTCTTTGAGACCTTGATGCCCAAGTCAGCAACATCTATATCGCCTAAGACATGCGCTTCGACTCCCAGTATCGGAAGGCCAAGAAGCGCCGTTACGTCGAGCAGTGTGGGGGTCATCATCCCTCAAGGGAAAACAAAGGCACTGGCAGTAGTCGACCAATAACCAATGAAGGCGTATATGAGACCAATGTTACAGGGGAGGTCAAACTCTGACAGCGCAATGGCGTCATAGAGACCCATGCGTCTCCATTCGGCCTCTCTGGCCGACTTCACTCATTCCAACCAACCAGAATAGTTGGTAATCTTGGCCGGCCAGGTACGCAGGCTAGCCGGACAATGGTCACTAGTGAACCAATAACAAGTAATAAGAAGGTCATAGTTTGTCGGGCTAAGATACCGAGAAAGAAGGAGGTCGCCCTGTTCAGATGTACCATAAGTAGCAAGAACCAACTGTTCATCGATGAAGGCAAAGGTAGGGGTTAGGTCACCAGTAGCCAAATCGGCGTTATCTGAACCCTGAGATAGAGAGTAAGATGAAGACATGGTTCTCTGGTTAAGAAAATAGGGGTTTTTTTTGGAGAATTTGGGAACGATTGATGACTAAGTGAGAAATATTTGGGGGACGTCTCTCCTTAAATATCCCTTTTTTTTTGGAAGATGTGGCTGACACGCATTGGGACTCTTTTCTTTCAAATGTACGGTTGAAACTCAGTGGGAAGCCGAGACGTCTCGGTTAAAAGGATGAAACTTTTTAGAGAAAATCATTATTGCATACATTTAGAGCAAAAGTGATTGAAATGACACCCGCGGCTGCCACACGAAACGACGACTATTTTTTAATACATCAACTCAACAGCTGCACTCGAGTTAATGTAGGGGGGCAATTGTTAACACTAAAAAAAACACCTTTAAATGTGTAGCCGAATCAAGTGGCAGCCGAAGGTGGAAACATCAAAATGAGCAAGCGACAGAATGCTAAGTCTAACTCGTAGCCGAATCTACTAGTCCTAGCATTCGGCTCAAAAAGCTTCATCGGTTATTACAGTATCATAGTCGAGTCACAATTCCGAGGAACGATTAAGACTCACACATATTTGGACGCCTCGAAGACCAAGTCAAAGAGCATCCTAGACCCCAAGAAACGGTAACAACCAGTAGCAGCTAGAATGAAGTGCTATTAATCGTGCAAGAGGGAATCAATGAGCAAAAATCGGCACCACCTCCTCATAGTTGGCTAGTGGATTTAGTGGCTAACATAGGGGATCACGTTTTATTTCTTGTAGTATAAATATAGGATCATTTGTACAGAAAAGGACACATCCAATCAATAAAAAAAACTTATTTTTTCATATCTTCATTCTATCTTTATCGCCTTTATTACACTCTAGCTGTATTTATGTTTCTTACCACTTAGTTTACTCAATCACCATCCTAACGCTTTCTGGAGTAGTTGGGAAACCCATTGCTGGAAGTTAGAGTTCCGCTTCCAGCCCAAATCGCTTAGTTAAGGAATCAATTTGTCATCCGATTTCGTCAGCCGATAAAACGGCAAACATTTCGGACGTGAACAATATTTTTCTTTGTCGTAACTCATAAAAGGATACAAATGGGGAGAGATGAATTTATCTTAGTCGTAGACTCGTAGCTCCTAACATGGAAAATTGCGCACCTCTTAGGCGTTTGATCATAGATTTTAAATATTTTCCACTTTATTTAGAATATTTAGAGTTAGAGTTAAAAATGAAATTATATTTGATTACACTTTTTGTAAAGAATATTTAAAATAATATTTATGCTTGAATGTACTTTTCAAATTTAAAATATAATTTCAAAAGTGAAAAGTAGGTAATGACATTTCAAGTTGAATTTGAAATTTTCATAGCCAGACACTGATTTTCAAATAAAGTGATTTATTTCGTGAAAAATAAATATTTAAAGGTACTTTTCTTTTTCTTTTGGAAAACTAACCGATACCCCAAAAATAAAATAATTACCCGCCTCATGGCCCTTCTAAACTAACTGTCCGGTACCCCCTCACCAAAAACTATTTACCCGACATACCCCTCGCCCAAACTCCTTCTTCCGTGATACCATTACAATATATTTATATATCATGAAGGTATCACGGAGGACTAAGAGAAAGAACTGAAGCAGTCCTCCATGATACCATCTTAGTATATTTATATACCATGATGGTATAATGATCCTGAAGAGTGTCTCATTGAAGGACTGAAGCAGTCCTCCATGATATCATCACAATATATGTATATAAGATGATTGTATCATAGAGATTTTTTTTTTAGAAAAGTGTCTTTTTTTTTAATAAATGAACATAACCATCCATGATACCATCTTAATATATCTATATATCATGATGATATTATGAAGAATTAAGAGAAGTACCGAAACAATCTTTCATAATACCATCGCAATATATTTATATATCATAATGATATTATAATTGGGGGCATTTTGAGTAAATAATTTTAATTTTTTCTGGAAATGCAAAATTAATAGGGTATGATGGGTAATTATTTTGGTTTGAGGATACACACAAAACTTCCCCTTTTCTTTTTTTACTCCTACTCTCCGGCCCATCACAGTATCACACACCATCTTCCTCCTCTTTCCCGCCATTACTGTCCTAATTTTGTTTGCCGAAAAATTTAGATCGCCGACGAAAAAAAATTGAGATCGCCGGAAACTTTTTTAAGGACCTACATTTCCACCTTATGCCGCAACATACACTGCATTTCCGAGCAAAGTCTGAAGGTCTGGTGATACACGAATACAATCCATCGTCGCCAATGGTTGAGGGCACCGGAAAAAATGGAGTCGCCGGAAAGACTGAGATTTGTCGGAATTCTTCTTTTCCGGTCACCTCCTCCTATCTTTACTGACAACTGTTTTTCTTTTTTTAAATTAGTTTTATTTGTCTCGTCAACTTTGAGTAAATATAAATTAGTTAGAATTGTCAAATATGTGTTCAATAGGCGCATTTTCACTATGTGGAGCTAGGGTGGACAAAAAATCCGGAGAATCGAAAAAATCGAACTGAAATTCGGTTCGGTTTTTTTATTTTAAAAAAATTAGTTTTTTGAAAACTCGAACCGAATTAGGATTTAGTGATTCGATTCGTTTTTTTATTTTGGATACAAATCGAACCGAAAAATCGAAATAAATATATATAATTTTTTTAGGTATTACTATCTCTTGAATCACAGTCACTGAAGCTAATCTATGTTATGGAAGTCGCATGCGGCATGAACTTGATTAACATATCACAGAAACATTGACATAAAATGTAGGGAGAAAAAATAGTTGTAAATTGAAAAAACTTTAAATGGTCATAATTATGCGTTCGAATGTCCGTTTTATCCGATTTTTTTTTATTTTGCGTATTTTTTTGAGACGGGGCCGGTCAAACCGCCCAACCAATTTTTAAAAATACGTCTGTTTTCTCAATCAATTTGTGTTTTCCCCAAATCGATTTATAATTTTTCTTTTTCTTTAGTAAACATCTCACGATACACAATATATTTCAAAGTCAAAATTTCATGATAGTGTAGGTGTGAATGTCAATTTCAGTTTTGGAAATTTAATTTTTTAAAAAAAATCCCCGACCCGACCCACTAGAAAAACTGATATAAACCGATATATCATTTTTTTTAAAAGTTTTTTTTTTTAAAAAAATGATTTTTATTCGGTTCATATTTTTTGGATACAAAACCGAACCGAACCGATATACGCCCACCCCTATGTGGAGCCTTAAATTAGGTGTCTAAATGTAAAATTTCGGCAACTTCATGGCGGTCTGTGTATTCAACTCTTTAAGAATATCATGCTTGTTTTACCGGAGCCTTGACGTAACTGGTAAAATTGATATCATGTGACCCGGAGGTCACAAGTTCAAGTCGTGGAAACAACCCCTTGCAGCAATGCAGGGTAAGACTGCATATAATAGACCCTTGTGGTTCATCCATTTCTTGGACGCCGCGCATAGCGGGAGCTTAGTGCACTAGGCTTCCCTTAATGAAAAGTGGCATAAATGTGCATTTTTGATCATGGCGATAACATAAATGAGCTCAACTATTAACGAGTGAAATAGACAAGTCATTGCACGATGTGTCATTCAAATGGACTGGTGTTTAATTTTTGCCCTTTAAAATTGAACTTATGCCTATAGGGGTATAAGTTCTTTACATAATTTGTGGATGTTATGATGCTTAACTTATACCCCTATAGGCATAAACTCAATTTTGAAGGGCAAAAATTAAAGACCAACCCATCTCAAGGGAAAAAATTAAAACCAACACAAAATAAGGAAAAAAGTACAAATGACCCTGAAATAGATGAGTCATTTCGAGTAGTTCAATGACATGTTTGAGCTTTTTCTCAGAACTAAATTTTGATAAACTCAATTTTAAAGGACAAAAATTAAAGACCAGCTCATCTGAAGGACAAAATTAAAGACCAGCACAAAATAGGGTAAAAGTGCAAATGACCCGGGAATAGATGAGTCATTTCGAGTAGTTCAATGACATGTTTGAGCTTTTTCTCAGAACTAAATTTTCATAAACTCAATTTTGAAGGGCAAAAATTAAAGACCAATCCATCTGAAGGACAAAAATTAAAGATCAGCACAAAATAGGGATAAAAGTGCAAATGACCCTGAAATAGATGAGTCATTTCGAGTAGTTCAATGACATGTTTGAGCTTTTTCTCAGAACTAAATTACTCTCAAATATGAAGTAACAACATAAGCTTATCGTAACCCGTGGCAGAAGCAGATTTTCACTTTTTGAGGTTCAAACATCTACTATAAAAATATTACTCCTATATTTACAATGTGATTTTTCAATGAAAGAGGCTCGAATGAACTCCTTCTGCTCTTTTAGCTTTGTTCCTGATCATAAAACATTAGATTAAACAATAAAATAGTAAATTATTATTATTTATGAATATTTACTAGTAAAAGGATCAATAGTTTTATTACTATTTAATTCCTATTCATAAATAATTTTTTCTATGTTAAGCCCCGCGCGTATCCACCACACTCTCTCACTCCAAATAAAACTATGGTTAGTTGTTATGCGTACAATATATATCAGTTGTATGATTATAAAAAATTGGAAGCACAACAATGAAAAAATGGCACTTATAACAATCACTATTTAAACTCAATGCTCTTCTAACAGGCCATACGTTACATCTCTTATTGGACATCCGTTCTCAAACATTATGTCTTTTAGTATACTCAAATACTCAAAATAATGTGGAAAGGACTTATTAATTAATGAGAAAAGTAGGATTTTTCATAAATGTGCAGTTTTTAGGTAGAATAGAAAACCAAGAGACTCATGTCATTTTTGTGTAGACTTGACACATCACATTGTCTATGCCTAACTTATATTATATAGAGATATAGATAATTGCGCTTCTACAAAAAAATTACAATATAAATGCAAAAGAGTATAACTAACATGTACTCCATATGTACCAAAAAGATTGTCCTACTTTCTTTATTAGTTTGTCCAAAAAAGATTGATATATTTATATATTTAGAAATAATTTAACTTTATGAGATGATTTACAATCACACAAATATCTAAGGCTTATTTTGGACCACACATTTCAAAAGTCCTCATTTATTTTTTAAAATTTATGTCAAGTCAAACCAGACCAATTCTTTTGGGACGGAGGGAGTAATAATTATAAATTTACGTTATTTTAATAAATCTACCGAAAAGAAAGAAAGAAATATAGAGAAAAAGGAAAAGAAAAAGGTAATAAGAACATAAGACGTGTTTGTGAGCCTTAAGTCTCTCACTGAAGGTGTCGACTTGATACAAAATAAAGAAAATTAAATTTTTTGAAGAATTAAAACTCCGAAAGCACAAAATTAAGAAATTTAAGAAAAAAATTAAGAATTACATGACAATTAACAAAAAAAAAAAAATGAAGACGCACTAAAAAAATGTCCTATTCTCTCTAATAACTGAAGAGTGATTTTAAATCAATTTCCTTGATAAATTCTCATGATATTTAAATACACAAAGACACTTAATAGAATGTCAAGAATTGTCCATGAACCTAAAAAGGAACAAAATATATATTACGTGTTTGTTAGCCGTGAACTTTTCTCTAAAATCATGGACATGAAGTAATCAAAACCACAACCAGTTGATGCATTTTCCTTTTAACTTGCTGTAACTGAACAAATTCATAGCAACAATGATACTAAATAATTTAAGGAAAACACAATTATTCTGAGAAAACTAAAGACTTGATGATAAGATAAGACAAATTGAATACCGATTGATGATGTAGTAACACAAACTCTCATTGAAACAATTCTCTGAAATTTGTATCAAACAAAGTACAACTTAAATTACAAAATAACTGCAAACCCGAAAAAATGATTAAGAAGACAACAAATTTTGATATCATGCCTTTAACTCACAAGAGAGATCATGAAAGATAGAAAAAAGGAACCGTGTCCTAGAAATTGTTGTTCTCGCCATTTATATATCCTTACCGCAATGTTTTTCATTTGTTATAAGAGTTTAAGATCAGAAGGTATTGGCTGTCTCCCACATTGCACCAACGAGGAAGACGAAAACGTGCAATAAAGAGAATTAAGAGGTGTATTTAATAGAATTAGAGAGAGTGATTCTGGCTTTTTAATATATAACACATTAATTTTGAAATGAGAAAAAAATTCAAAAAAAGATAAATAGGAATGGTGGCCATGGAGATGTGACACATCACCTTGTCTATGCCTAGCTTTATATTATATATAGATATAGATTTTTTCTATAGTTGACATATGACAAAAATAAATTGAAGAATTAAAGAGATGAGAGTCATGAGATATGGAAAATCTTCAATCACCATAACATTATATTTCCTTTCAAACCACGTAAGAAATCTTAGTATATTTTAGAACTTCAAAATCAATTAGAATATTACCTTATATAAACTATTTCATTAATTGAGTTATGTGTTTTCATTTATTAGAATAAGTGCAACAAAAAAAAAGACAATTCATTTAGAATATATTTTATTTTCTACTGTTTTATCCTTGTTATTTTAAATTTGCATTTCATCAAGTTGACCTATAACATTATACTATGATCGATTTTGCTTTATTTCGAATTTCTTTCACCACTAATATTTTTCTTATTTAACAGATTATATACTTAAAGAGTTTTATCACTTTGAAAAATAAATATACTAACATGAGGAATTTGAAAAAGAATAAGAGTGGATGTTTGTGCTAATTAGTTAATTCAAAATTTTAATTATTTTCTTGCAACATCAAAGGAAAAAATAATTTTCATTAATTCAAATTCTTGATATTAGTTCATCACAATTTTTAAATACTTAACTGTAATTATGATTTTATTCCGCAAGATCTCTTACTCCCCCCTCCCCCCCCTACATATCCCCATTTTGTTTTGGCGATTCGTCACTGATTGGTGAGTGTTATCAAACTATGTGATTGAATTATATATATAAAGCATATTTTTTCTAAAGAAAAGCATAAGCTCTTGAAAAATGATGAATATTGATCCTATCTAATCAACTTAATAAAGGAAAAAACTATGTTACATAAAAGCATTCAAATGCCATATCATAATTTCGAAATTTGTGCATCTGCGTTAGTAGCTCAGATAGGGTAGAATAATATGTTGAGTAATTGTACTCACATATCATGCAACAATATGCTGATGCCTAAAAACTTTGGAAGTCTTAGTCTTTTAAGATATTAAGACTTCCTTTATATATCAAATAAGAAGGATGTAAAATTTGTAATTTTTTGGGATTGAAAATCTCAAATCGTTATAACTATCTTATTTATATCTCAGGGATGTGAAAAAGCAAATTGAAATAGTTCATCAGAAATATAAGTTTATTCTAATTTTCATAACTCTGTGAAGATGTGCAGTTTACAATCACAGTCATATCTAAAGAAACCTTATATAATAATCATGGACGTAAAACAATGTAATAAACACAAACACTGCAATCCCAAACAAGATCAAAATAAAAGGGTGAAGTAGCTTTGTCACGTGCACACAATGGTGTATTTTCCGAGAAAAAACAAAAATCTAACTGGAAAAAAATAATAATACAAAATTAAAATGTAACAGATAGAATTCTTCCATGAAAATAAGACATTCAAAATATTTCTGGGTATCAACAATATTATATTCCATGAATAAGATATTCAAATTATTTCTGGGTATCAACAGTAATATATATATAAAGCCAAACTATTAAGTTAGTGAATGTTTTACCTATAAGAGTAACATAAAGGATTGAGAGTGAAATTTGTGGTGAGGGAGACCTAAAAAGCGTTTACTGAGCATCATAGAGGTATTGTTTATTTAGAACAATATTTGTGGTCTCCCGGATTTACTGAATTACCAGCGGAAATAGACAACAGGAATATTTTTTTCCTACTTCGACTATAGTTATATCAAATAAACATAAATTATTTAAAATTTTTGCTATCTACGAGTAATCTAGCAACAGATTAACAATGAAATTTATAGTTAGATCTAATTTTTTTATAGTGTTTGTTATCAAATGAAGTACGCGATTTGATCACGCGCAAAACACGTACGCTAAAACTAGTTCTGACAAAAGCACACAAATGAATTTTTGAAAACACGATGCACACATGATATTTTGGAAATAAAGTTTTGCTGTTTGCAAAACCATTAGTGACGTAATTAATGACTATTATTTGATTATAAAGGGCACTTTTGGAAAATTAAAGTAGAATTGTTATAAATATAATTAATATTTTGTAGATGGACAACCACACTGATAACATTCTCCTTATTTAAGTCCTGACTTTCTCATCATCACATTCTTTTCGTTTTCTTTTGTCCCCTTTTTCCTTTACAATAAACCGTTTTTTTTCCTTCTTGTTAATTGATTTTTAACACACAATTTCCGATCTTTTCCTTCTTTTTTTTTTTTTGTATATATTGATGTTATCGTGTGAAACTTATAGTCAATTTTTTCGCTGCCTATTTAAGGACACAACTACTTGAATATATCTTCACCAAGTACTTGTAAATTGTAATATTACGTAGGTCCTCTATTTTGGTGAATTGATAACAGAAACTAAAATTTCATACATACTAGCAAATAACGGAAAATAACAAGATATTACTACTGACTACGTTCTTTTGTAAGTGATTTTTAAATTTTATTAATTTGATCTAACATAAGTAATTTTCTAACAAACCAAGAAGAAATTGATCTGTTTTTGTTATAAAATTACCTTATCTAATAAATGATTGAACAAATTTATAAGAAATCTTATAATTTCCCATGAATAAATTTGATAGAGATAAAGGTTAATATAAGTAATACCGTTTTTAATTGATGTTCCAAAGTAACTTTCTTAATAGGGGTTCAAAAGGTAAGAAAAATCAAATAAAAAGGAACCAAGGGAGTATTAAATATGCATATATAGAGCTTTCCTTCGAATTAAAACAGTACTTTTTCATAGTTAGAACATTATGTTTATTCAATGGAGTAGATGATACTGATGCTAAATTATGGAAAATGTTTGTATAAAGAGAAAAAATAGAAGCTCATACATAATTCGTTGTACAAATTTTAAAAAAGAATACTATATGAAAAAAGATCAAATAAAACCAATATTTTCTCCAGAAACGTTGCATGTTAGCACCCTAATTGTTTGTAATTTTCGTAAATTAAGCTAAGTGGAGTATTATACATCTCCTGCAAGGTAATACTCGAATTCTACTAGTAATAAGCTACCCCTCAGTTTTTGTGGCAATAGTTGTCCTATTGACTATATAATACGGTTAATGTTTCTAGAAGAGATATATAATTCCATCCTTAAACATAATCAGGAGCCAACCAGAAAAAGGAAAAGAAAAAAGATAGCTGTCTCCTATTTGTTATCTTTGAAAATAAATAAATAGATAAAAAGAAGAAATTTACAGCTATAAATACGCTAAATCGAAACCTAAGATCAAAAGTATCCAATTGTTTATGCCTAACAAAACTACTACTCCTATTTTCTTGAATCTTGATTTATTTTTTTTACCACTTTCTTCTTCTTCTTGCCTTTGAAGATTGAAATTCTTCAAACTTTATTTCTTATCCCTCCATTAAAGCCCTATATATATATATATATAATAGAAGTGCACAAAAATTTCATATATTGAACAAGGGATATATAGTAAAAAGGAAAGGATTAATTATTAATCCTTTTCTATATCACCTTCAAGATTCAAGAAGATGACGGATAATAGTGGAGAAAAATTAGAGAAAAAAGGAGATGAAGATCAGAAAGTGCCATTCTACAAATTATTTTCGTTTGCAGATAGGCTTGATGTTGCCTTAATGATAATTGGAACAATTGGAGCCATTGGCAATGGATTTACTCAACCTTTAATGACACTTATTTTTGGCCAGCTTGTTAATTCTTTTGGTTCTTCTAATTCGGATGAGGTCGTTCATAAAATCTCAAAGGTAGCCACATTTTTTCCTTCGACTTTCATGAATATATTTTTGTTTGTTATTCTTGAGATATTCATGAGTTTGATTAATTTCTTGGTTTCATGCATTCGAAGTTGCGACGGTCTAACTACAAGTTAAACCTAAAACTTGCCTTCTAAGGTCTCATTATACAACAACAAGAAAGATCACAAAACAGCTTTTATTTTCTTCTTTTGCGGGGTGGTTGGTGTGAGAGCATAAATATTGGATCGGCGGCGTAAACACTTTTTAAACATTTCATCTGTTCTCTTAAACAATTAATCAACATTTTTAGTGAGAACGGGTAAACTACGTTGAACAAATTAGTTTCAATACTATAATCATGTTGAAAAGAGTTTCAAAAATGTCCAATCAATTTAACGTCAAACATAACCATATTTAACAATGCTAATTCTATTAACTATATTGTAATCAGCACATCTTAAATTGTATTTTGAACTTTATAGTTCCTATGCTGTAATCGCTAATTTATATAAATTGCGAGTGTTAATTCTTTTAATTTTTTTCCACATGTGTTGACAAAATAAAAATATTCTTTACACTATTATGTCACCTTTATACGAATAATAGGAAGCATCCTTAGTGGTGCCATTCTTGATTCTACTACGTTTGCCTTCTAGTAATAGGACATGTCAATTTTGTAGTTAACAGGAAATTGCCTTTGTGGCAGACATAATTATGATTTTCTCATGTAGATTTCAATTTGGTTTTTACTGTGTAATGCAATCATAGCTTATTTGCTTAGCTTAATTCATTTTTTTTCTTTTCTCTTGTGCAAAATCCCACTAGAAAAAGTAGGAAAGAACAAAAGCATATACAGATGTACTCTAATTTCTTGTCTCACAGTCCAATCAATATTGTGAATTACTATTCCTAGTGGTCTAATAACTAAAATGTGTTACTTTTTCTCCTTTAATTAACTACATTTTTTTGTTCAAAAAATTTCCAGGTTTCCATTTACTATATCTACCTAGCTATTGGAGCTGGCATTGCATCCCTTTTACGTAAGTGTTCACTAACTTTGCTTTTAGTGTTAGTATACTAATACACCACAACTAGTAGTATGTATACAGTTATAACATGAACATAATTGGTGAATCAAGGAGATGTAAAAATAAATAAATATATTTCTAAAAAGAGGCTAAACGTTAAACTAATTAAAACATCAATATACCAAAAGTTACTTTCTGAATAAATATTTTTATACCTAGAAATTCATCTAAAATAATTCAAATAAATCTGATAGTCATATATAGGTGCCCCACCCATTTGTGGGTACCCTCTCACGTTTATTAAATGGATCTCTTTAAGAATATCGATGCCTTGGAATAACTGATAAAATTGATGTCATTTTATATGAAGGTCACGGGTTGCAGAAATACAAGGTAAGATTGCAGAAGGAACTTAGTGCACCGTGATGCTAATTTTTTAAAAAGAATATCGGTGCCTTTGCGTGCTTGTTTTTATAAAGGCAAAACAGCAGTAAAAGGACAATTTTCGATCAGTTACTACCCCACAATGTTTAGGAAAATTTGGATCGGTAAGTAAAATTCCAAAGAAATTGTAGTTCCCAATATTGTACAATCAAAGTAAGGATTTTTTCTCTTTTATGGATTTCTCACCTGGAGTCCAATATTTGCTTTTGCGGCTGGACTAATTCAGTTTTGAGTAGGGTCCTACTTTTGGGATAAAGTACTCCCTACCAATATACCAATAGTAACAGATTTAGAATTTAAATTCTATAGTTTCCAACTTTTTACATTCTTAGAATTGAACCCATTGTATTATTAAAAGTATTGGTATTAAATTTTAATGGCATTTTACACATAATTTAAGCGCCGCATTAAAAGCACTGGATTCAAATGAACTCGGTGACGCAACGCTGCATCCACTTCTGCCTGGCGACTCCATTCCTAGGCTTGAACCTGACTCCAATTTAAGGATCAAGAATGTGTAAAATGAACCAGAGAAGAAAACAACTAAATTTGAATTCTTGAACTATAGGAACTGTGGAAAGAATCTGTGCAGTTAATATTGAAATCTTGCCCCTGTAACATTACAGAAATGTCATGTTGGATGGTTACTGGAGAGAGACAAGCAACTCGAATTCGGGGACTGTACTTGAAGACGATATTGAGGCAAGACATTGCCTTCTTTGACACAGAAACAACAACTGGAGAGGTCATTGGAAGAATGTCTGGAGATACTATTCTCATTCAAGATGCCTTAGGTGAAAAGGTACAGTTCCTTAATTAATAACACATGCTATTGCAAGCTGACTAATGTTTTAGTTTTCATAATTTTCTTGAAAAGAATAAGAATTCAACAAGAAAATAGTCATAACTAACATATGTTGAATGATTCCAGGTGGGGAAGTTCATACAATTTCTCTCAACATTTGTCGGAGGCTTCATAATCGCCTTTATAAAGGGATGGCTTCTGGCGATAGTCTTGGTTTCTTGCATACCTGCTCTTGTAATTGCCGGAGGAGCCATGGCATTGATCATGTCCAAAATGTCAAGTCGCGGACAAGTTGCCTATGCACAAGCTGGAAATGTAGTAGAGCAAACTATAGGAGCAATCAGAACAGTAAAGCCTCAGAATTCAATCCTTTCTTTCTACATGTTTTTGTTCTAGACTTGGAAATTTAACTTATAAAGCTTGTTAACTTTAGGTTGCAGCATTCACAGGAGAGAAGCTGGCGATAAAAAAGTATGACAGCAAGCTAAAAATTGCCTGTGCTTCTACTGTGCAACAAGGGCTCGTTTCAGGCATTGGACTTGGCACGGTCTTACTCATTGTCTTCTCTACTTATGGACTTGCCGTTTGGTATGGTTCCAAATTGATAATAGAGAAAGGTTATAACGGTGGAGATGTCATCAATGTTATCATGGCTATTATGACTGGTGGAATGTACGCATATAATTTTCTGTCTAAAGTAATATTAGATTTGTTGCATCGATAATTTGTGTAGGCCAACGAGTGCAACTATTTTGCTTGTTCTCTTATCAATTTGCAGGTCACTAGGCCAAACAGCGCCATCTTTGAATGCGTTTGCAGCAGGACAGGCTGCAGCGTACAAAATGTTTGAGACAATCAACCGGAAACCTCTGATTGATACATCTGACACGAGCGGGATTGTGTTGGAAGACGTCAAGGGTGAAATTGAGCTTAAAGATGTGTACTTTAGGTATCCAGCCAGGCCTGATGTTCAAATCTTTAGCGGATTCTCACTTGTCGTTCCTAGTGGAAAAACTGCAGCTTTGGTTGGGCAAAGTGGAAGCGGGAAGTCCACGGTTATCAGTTTACTGGAGAGATTCTATGATCCTGAAGCCGGAGAAGTATTAATAGATTGTTTCAATTTGAAGAAATTTCAACTCAAATGGCTAAGGCAACAGATGGGATTGGTTAGTCAGGAACCTATCCTGTTTGCAACAACCATAAAAGAGAATATCAGTTATGGTAAAGAAAATGCTACTGAGGATGAGATTAAGACAGCTATTGAACTTGCTAATGCTGCTAAGTTCCTTTACAAACTCCCGCAGGTAATATATTTTCCCTTTATTCCATGTTCACACTTAACTGCTAAACTATTAAGGACTTTCAAATTATAATTGGAGATTCATCATTTTCATTGCCGGTTCTGTAGGGGCTTGACACTATGGTAGGTGAGCACGGAACACAACTATCCGGTGGACAAAAGCAAAGACTAGCAATAGCAAGGGCTATTTTAAAGAACCCAAGAATACTCCTCCTCGATGAAGCTACAAGTGCACTTGATGCTGAATCAGAACGAATCGTGCAAGAGGCACTCGAGAAAGTCATGACGAACAGGACAACTGTGGTTGTTGCTCATCGTCTAACAACCATTAGAAATGCCGATCTTATTGCAGTGGTGAATGCTGGAAAACTACTAGAACAAGGTATTAATTTAAAGAATGTTTATCAGGATATTTCTTTTTGGTAATTAAGAAATTTTATGACCAACTGGGAATTATTTACAACTAAGAAATCTGGTAGCCCCAAGAGTCAGTAGACAAAACAGAAACAACTCAGCCTTACAATTATGTTTATCAGGATTTACTTCTGTGCATAACTAAACCAAGTTTTTATTTCTTTCGTCATGAAAATAGGAAAACATGCTGAGTTGATAAAAGATCCAAATGGAGCATATTCCCAGCTTGTGCGAATGCAGGGAGGGAATAAGGAAGACGAGGAAATGAAAAATATGGACCTTGATAAGGCGGATTTAACCACAGATTTGGATAATAACCTGAGCAGGTCATCAAGCCAGCGATTGTCAGCAGTGAAGCGATCAACAAGCCATGGATCTTCTTTCACACTCAGCTATCCTGTTCCTGGGCTAATTGATATTCATGAAGCGGAAATAAGAGATGAAGACGAGAAAAAGGAAGACAAGGGAAGCTTAGAGAAACGAAAGAAAGTTTCCATTAGGCGGCTTGCTGAACTAAACAAACCTGAGCTTCCATATTTGCTACTTGGATCGTTGGCTGCGGTCATACATGGTCTTATTTTCCCCATATTCGGACTCTTACTCTCAACAGCTATTAAAATATTCTTTTACCCACCACATAAGCTGCGAAAAGAATCAAGATTCTGGTCACTGATGTATGTTGGCCTGGGTGTGATAACTTTGCTAGTTGTACCTTTCCAGAACTACTTATTTGGAGTTGCAGGAGGGAAATTAATCGAGAGAATTCGTTCTTTGACATTTAAAAAAGTGGTCCACCAAGAAATCAGCTGGTTCGATGACCCTGAAAATTCAAGGTTTATTAACAAATTAATAAGCATTGAATTCTGCCCCTCCTTGTCTAACTTACCAGAGTGTCATAGGCTAAAAAAGTGACATTTTCTTGAATGCAGTGGTGCAGTTGGCGCAAGGTTATCTACTGATGCTTCTACAGTCAGGACTCTTATGGGTGACGCGCTGGCACTTATTGTACAGAACATAGCAACTGTAGTAGCCGGCCTTGTGATAGCCTTCACTGCTAATTGGATTTTAGCAATTATAATCCTTCTTGTGTTGCCTTTAATTGGTGTGCAAGGATTCCTCCAGACAAAGTTGTACAAAGGCTTTAGTGCTGATGCCAAGGTTTTCCCTTTTTTCTTATCTTTAAAAATAAGTTTCATTATTAAAGGCGCTTGAATTAATTTCATTGTTGTTGTTGTATTCTCATTTTTCCAGGTGATGTACGAAGAAGCTAGTCAAATAGCAAATGATGCTGTGGGCAGTATCAGAACAGTGGCATCATTCTGTGCAGAGGAGAAAGTGATGGACATGTACCAAAAGAAATGTGAAGGTCCAATGAAGCAAGGAGTGAAGATAGGAATTGTTAGTGGAGCTAGCTTAGGTTTTGGTTCTTTTATACTTTATTGTACAAATGCCTTCTGTTTCTTCATAGGATCTGTCCTTATTCATCATGGATTAGCAACATTCGGCCAAGTTTTTAAGGTAAAAACTCTTGGTTTTCTCTTTCGTTTCAGCTCTTGCGTATCATATTTATTTTCTGAAAGAAATAATATTGCAGGTTTTTTTTGCATTGACACTATCAGCTGTTGGAGTGACTCAAAGCACTGGAATGGCTCCAGATGCTAACAAAGCCAAGGATTCTATAGCCTCTATATTTGACATTCTTGATAGAAAACCCAAGATTGACTCGAATTCTGATGTTGGCACTACTCTAGCTGCTGTTCGTGGAGATATCGAATTCAAACATGTGAGTTACAGGTATGCAACTCGCCCGGATGTCCAAATCTTCAAGGATTTATGCTTAACCATCCCTTCTGGAAAGGTATTTTCGATTACTCCCTCTACATTATAATGTACTTCATCTTTTATTTTCGATTGAATTAAAAAAGAAAATTCACTTCTCTTTGTAGACTGTTGCTCTAGTGGGAGAGAGTGGAAGCGGGAAATCAACTGTCATTAGCCTAATAGAGAGGTTCTATAATCCTGAATCAGGAGAGATATATTTGGATGGTGTGGAAATCAGACAATTCAAGCTAAGTTGGCTAAGGCAACAAATGGGGTTGGTGAGTCAAGAACCTATACTGTTTAATGAAACTATTCGTGACAACATTGCCTACAGCAGACATGGGAATGCAACAGAAGAGGAGATCATTCAAGCAGCAAAATCAGCAAATGCACACAACTTTATATCCTCATTGCCTCAAGGATATGATACTTCGGTTGGGGAAAGAGGGATACAATTATCAGGCGGACAAAAGCAAAGAATAGCTATTGCAAGAGCAATACTGAAGGATCCAAAGATCCTTTTGCTAGACGAGGCAACCAGTGCGTTAGATGCAGAATCAGAACGCATAGTACAAGAGGCGTTGGATCGAGTAATGGTAAACAGGACAACCGTGGTAGTAGCTCATCGCCTAACCACAATCAAAGGGGCTGATGTCATTGCTGTTGTGAAGAATGGAGTTATTGCTGAGAAAGGAAGACATGATGTGCTTATGAACATAAAAGACGGAGTTTACGCATCCTTAGTAGCACTGCACATGACTTCAGCCTGATTACTGAAATCAAGATTGTTTGATATTATTTGTATTAGAAAATATTGTGAATGAACAATCTTACTTTTCTCGATAAAATTATTTTCTGATATAATTTTGTACAGAAGTGGCACACTTGCAAGGTGAATTTTGTCTTTCAATGTGCTGATCATGACCTATTTGGCAGATTATTACATCACACAAAAAATCGAAATCAAAGAAGATGGATATATGTACTTGGAGATTTGGAAGATATTTAACGCCTGAAATCAAGAGTTCTTGAAAATTTTAATACTGTTACCATATAGTGTTTCATAACTTCCCACCAAAATGACCCCAATTGCATCAGGAAAACATCTTTGACAGATAATGGTTTGACTGGTAGGTCTAACTTAGTTGAAAGGTAGTAACTGAATTTTGATGAAACTCAACTTCTTAAGAAGATTAACACAATTACTACAAGAAAATAATCCACAAGTATTTATTCATATAGGATAGTTACTCTAAGATAACTCATAAGTAGCTAGGGCCAATACAGTCGAGTTTCAACTAGCTAGATTCCCAGAATTTTCAATGCTCATAACATCTAAGTAAGATTTCTTATCAAGTTTACGAGCAAATAAACCTCTGAAATAATCTGGAGCTCCAATGTTTTTGAACTTTGCCGGATTTTTAGCCTAAATAATACTCGGAGCAGGACCTATTTGTCCATCAAGTTTTTCAATTGAGAGTGTTTCCTTTTCATTGTTAACCACTGCTCTGTGCTCAATGCTTCGGTAGGCTCCATTAGTCACTATCTGCAAATTAATACATACATATTGATAGATCAAACTTAAAATTCTTATGAATTTAAAGGCAATCGTAGCAGCGTAATTAATTACCCCCAAGATATCACTAATGTTCGAATCCACATGCCATCTTTCTTGATTTGAAGTCCTTCCATTTGGTTGAGTTGAAGGAGAATGGTGAGGCCAGCAGCATCTGAATGAGGAGTGAGTCCTATCACTTTCTCTGGCTCGGGACATGGTGGATAGTAGTTCATCCTGATTGCATCCCTTCTCCAAACAGCTCCCTAATGTATTCTTCATCCATATTCAATGCCTTTCCTAAAAAACCAATGATCTTTAAAGCCAATATTCTCAGTTCAGCTGCATATAGTGTTGGAAATTTGCCTTTGGCGGGAGTTGCGACCGACCAACTTTAATGGCTTAAACACTAGTGTTACGTATGTTGGAGAATTCGGTTCTTCACACATGCATGATCTACTAAGTACGTAGCTAACCGTAGGGCCAAGATTCGTCAAATTTCATTGAGAAATGAAAGAGATATTGGTCCACGAAGTGAGGTGTTTGAAGCATGGAAAGTGTGGTGTTGTGTTCAATTCTCCCTCATCGGTAGAGGAAGAAAGAATTGTTGTGTATATAAGACTCGAAATTGGTTTGGGGTTTGGGACCCCAAGGGGTATCCCATGTGTTTAAAGGAGGGAGGACCTAGATGTGCTTCGGTTCGAGAAAAGACCACACGCGCGCCGCCGCCGCGCGCCCGTCAGGTTCATGGGCTGTGGGATATTATCTTTTTGGGCCAAAGAACTTTTCCAGAAGTACAGTTTGATCCCAGAAGCTTCAGATGTACAGTTTGGACCAGAATTCTTTCAGATGTACAGTTTGGTCCCTGAAGTTTCCAGAAATTCAGAATTTCGGCAGACACGAACAGAAACGTCCAGCACTCAATTCAGCCATTTATTTTGGCTGAATTACACCTCCTATAATGGCATCCGTTGGTATTTCTCTCCTTTAATTTGGTGGCTTTACTACCTCCATAATAGTCATTATTTGGCCAATAATGACTGTTATGGAGGCAGTCAAACAGTCCCTTCCTCACCTATATAAACACCCCTTACACCATTGTTGAGACACACTTGATATACACGAAAATATACAACCAGAAAATCAGTTCTTCCTATAACTTCCTAGCATCATTTCATTATTCAATATTCTTCATGGTAGCTCTTGAGTTTCCTTTGCTCAATTGTTCCATTGCTGTTTTATCTTGGGAGACGAATTGTCCGGGACGTATAAAGGATACATACGGGGCAATATTGTCTTAAGGACAGAGTGCCACACTCGACTCAGCAAAAATCAAAGCAGTTTCCGGTCTTCTTGTTCAACAAATATTGTAATTTCAGTTTTGTTGTTATATTGTAATTTTCAGTTTTCTAGTTGAATTGTAATTTCAATTTTTACATAAGCAGTTACTTGTAATTTCCGTTTCTTTCAAATCCTTGTAACCCAACATATAGTTCCACTGTTCCTCTGCTTCAACACAACAACTAGTTAACCAATTTACTAGACTTTAGTTTGCATCATTGCATGAGACAACGGCATCTCAAATTAACTTGGATTTAACTCATGTACACTAACAACAGTATACATTTCTTAACACTATCAACATATTTTAAAGTGTTTTTATCAAGTATCAATGTACTTTAACGTGTTGTAGCAAATAACTTGCCTTAATTATCAGGTTACTAATTCCTTTTCTTTTATGGATGCTTACTTGTAGGGACGGAGAGCGAGAGGAGGACACTAAGTGTTGTAGTGTGATAGCTGAGATCCTTTTTAGTTTGAGGTTTTAGATTCGAGCTTTAAAAATAGTAAAATCTTTGATAATTCCCCTTAAAAATAAATCTTACGAGATATATTTGAATTAATTAGGCTAATAAATTTCGAATATCAGATTGATAAAATGAGGGGATACCTGAATGGTTGAGGGAGGGTGGTCAAGAAAAACATATCATCCCAGTCAAGTTTTTGGTTCTCAGAAACAAAAAAAGCTTGTCCATAACCATCCACTTGCTTCCAGTGTGAGATTGAAGAAATATTGAGTATCCTTCTTCACTTTCTCAACTAATGTACCACTCACTCCATCATTTATCAGCTGTAAATATCATTTCCACCACATACATAATCAAAGGAAAATGCAATTAAATAACAAATTTACAACTCCAGTGTCGTCTTAAGTCAGATTTGTACGCGTAAATATCCTATCCACTGTGAATTGTAAAGTGTAAACCCGTCTAACGTTTGGTTTGCAGACAAAATTATACTAGGATTAAAATGCATGAATTGTAATACTAGAATTAATGATCCTTAAATTATTTAGAACTAACGTTTTTTTGATTTGTTGAATTAAAAATGAGTAATATAAATATTTAAACACGTGTTTACTTTTAAATGTGGATACTTTCATATTTAATTTAAAATTTGGCATTTTAAAGGATTTTGGCCAAAAACTTTAGGAGGAGGACATATTTATCATTTTCTTTTATTTACGCCATTCACCATGCTTTAATCTCCTGTTGGTGGGGGTTTAGCTTGGACCCTATCTTATATATTTATCCCAAACAAATTTACAAAGAGGAGGAGGACATAAAATCTTAAATACAAAAGGAGAGATGCGGATACTCCTCCAAAATAAAATGATATTATTATCCCACATTAAAAAAAAAAAAAAGGGCAGGTGATAAAAATAATACTTAAATGTTTGTATGAAATAAATTCAGAATTGATTTAGTCCCATACTTTTTGTTTCCAAAATATTGTCTTGATACTGTGTGAAAGAAACATTAACCAATTTTTTAGTTTACGTATGATTAGGGAGATTTCATTTCACTGTCCAACTAAAAATATAGTACTTGTTTAAATTCTGTTAGATGATATTAATCTCCCTGGAGAGTATTTCATTAATATCAAGGTATATATAGAGTATAATATTCATCCCTTATATAATAGGAATCCTAAGTCTATACAAAAGAGGAATCCTAGTCTTACCATAATTATATTTACACAATATATGGAAATATTCTAATTATGGGTAGGGAATATATTGTTTCCTATATTTACACATTTACACACCCCCTCAGTCGGAGCGGGAGGAGGCCGGACGCTGAGACTGGATCTGAAGTCAAGAAATAAGCATGCAGGAAGTCCTTTGGTAAATATGTATGCATCTTGATAGGATGATGGAACATGTAACACTCGACATGGCCTAACGCAACTTTCTCACGAGCGAAGTGTAGGTCTATCTCAATATGCTTGGTTCATTGATGTTGAACCTGATTATGAGAAAGATAGATGGCGAGATATGTTATCACAATACACAATAGATGCCTGACGCAAAGGACACCAAGTTCTAACAAGAAATTTACGAGCCAACAAATCTCGGCCACTACATTTGCAACGCCTCTGTACTTTGGACCTTTGGAGCGAGATAGGGTAGCATGTCGCTTGGCGTACCAAGAAATCAGTTATCCCCTAAGAAAGCACAAAAGGCTGGAGGTGGAGCGTCGCGTGTCCGGACACCGCCAATCAAGATCCGTATATGAAAGCAACATGTGCAGTGCGAGAGGGTATAGGTGCAAACCATAATCAAGAGTGCCCTTAATGTATTGAATGATACGCTTAAGAGCAGTGAAATGAGACTCTCTGGGGGCATGCATGAATAAGCACACCTGCTGAACAACATAAGCTATGTCTGGCCTGGTGAATGTGAGATACTGAAGTGCACCTGCAAGGCTCCTATACAGAGTACAATCAGAGACTGGAGCACCATCCATAGCACTGAGCTTAGATTTGGAATCAACTGGAGTAGGCACCTCTTTGCAGTTCGTCATCTTAGCCCTGTACACAATCTCTTCTGCATACTTACGCTGACACAAGAACATATGATTGGCAGACCTGGTCACTGATATCCCCAAAAAGTAACTCAGCTTTTCCAAATCAGTCATTGCAAATTCGGACTTGAGCAAGACAATAATCTCATTTTTCAATCCGTCGAAGGAGGCAGTAAGAACAATATCATCAACGTAAAGTAATAAGTAAGCAGTGCTACTACCTCGATGAAAAATGAAAAGTGATGTATCACTCTTGCTGCATACAAACCCAATCTGCAAGATATACCTGGCAAAGCGATCATACCACGCACGGGGGGCCTGCTTCAGGCCATATATTGACTTACGGAGACGGCACACATAGTAAGGAACTGCTGGATGGGTGAACCCTGGTGGCTGATGCATGTAGACTGTCTCTCTCAGATCCCCATGTAAGAATGCATTCTTCACATCAAACTGATGGATCGGCCAGTGTTTGCCCATGACAATGCTCAAAACTGTGGGGATGGTAGCCAGTTTGACAACCGGGCTGAAGGTCTCACCGCAATCAATGCCCTCATGCTGATTTGTGCCATTAGGCACAAGACGGGCCTTATACCTCTCAAGATCCCCATTGTCTATGAACTTGTGACGAAATAGCCACATACAACGAATGACATTCACCCCCTCAGGTCTAGGTACTAGATCCCACGTGTGCTGTTTAGTTAAAGCATTGAATTCCTCATACATAGCCGCATTCCAATTAGGGTCTTGTTTGGCCAATTTTGGGTTCTTTGGAAGTGGAGAGATGGTTTGGGCAGACAAGTTGAAATGTACTTTGGGTTTGAAGATTCCATGCTTTGAATGAGTTTCCATTAGATGGGTAGGGATAGTGGATGGCGGAGTGGTGTCTGAGACGGGGGGTAAAGTCGGATAAGGAGAAGGTAGGGGCGAAGCCGTCGGAGGCGCCGCGGCTCCTGGATCGAGAGTCGCGGCGCTAGAAGGTTGACAGGCTTCTCTGAAGTTTGGGCGCCGCGGCTCTGACGAAGGAACAGAGGATGTGAGTTGTTCGATTATGAGAGGAGAGATGTCAGACTCGTCAAGAAATGAGTAGTCCTGTTTTTGGAATTTTGGAAGATTCGAAAACGGGAATGTGGTCTCGTCGAATGTGACGTGACGAGTTATGTGGATCTGACGAGTCGACAAGTCATAGCATAGATAGCCCCCTATGGTTCGGCGGGAATCCTAGAAAGACACATGGAGTGGACCTAGGAGCGAGCTTGTGAGGGGCGGTGGAGCTAAGGTTGGGATAGCACAGACAACCAAAAATCTGTAGATGATCATAAGAGGGGATTCTATGGTAGATGATTTCGATAGGGGTCATATTGTGAAGAGTGCTAGTAGGGAGAATATTTAGAGTGTATTCTGACATTTTAGAAGCATAGACCTAGAATGGTGGAGGGAGGGAGGCATGAATCAATAGGGTGCGAATCATATTGTTAATGGTGCGGATGATTCTTTCAGCTTTACCGTTTTGTGGTGAGGTGTGAGGGCAGGAGAAGCGAAAGAACATGCCATTAGTGGTACAAAAGCGGTGAAACATAGAGTTGTTGAATTCACGACCATTATCGCACTGATATAATTTTATGCCTTTTCCAAATTGTGTTTGAATGAACTTGCGAAACTCAAGAAATTTGACAAACACTTCCGATTTAAATTTAAGAGGGTATAACCAAACGTAGTGTAAAAATTCATCAAGCAACACAAGATAGTAATTATGACCGAGAGAACTAGAGATAGGAGATGTCCATAAATCGGCATGTATGATATCAAAAGGAGCAAATGTAACACTAGTAGATGATTTAAACGGAAGACGAATATGTTTGCCTAAAGAGCAAGAAACACAATTTTGGGCAAGTTTCCCATTACAAGCAATGAAATTGTTGCCTCTAAGAAAATTAAAAACTGGGACTCCTGGATGACCAAGTTGAAGAAGAAACAACCGTTAGAGTGACGGGAGAGCAAGATCTGGCAGCGGAGGTGGAAGTGAATGGATAGAGATCCCCCGTGCTATTGCATCTCGTAAGAGGTGTCCCCGTATGAAGGTCCTTCACAGTAAAACCAAAGGGGTCAAAATCCACACAGACAGAATTATTACGAGTAAATTGGCGGACATATATGAGGTTCTTAATCATGTGTGGGGCATATAGGGTGTTTTTTTTAGGGAGAAGGGTGGATGAGGAGGTTGTGTGTATGAGGTACCATAACCCTTAACTGGAATGCGTTGTCCACTACCAATTGTAACATATTGAGGATGCTTTAAACTAAACAGTTTAGGAATAGTACCTGCAGACTGGGTGATATGAGATGTGGCGCATGAATCCATGTACCAAGTATTGTCAGGCTGTTGCATAGAGAGGGTGCTGAACGCCTGACCCAACTCAGTGGGTGTCATGCCGGAGGAGGATCATGGACTGACCTTGCATGAAGTGGGCTCTTTGTGGGGTGAGCGGGGCATAACAAACCGGGGTAAGAATACGAATTGTATGGCTGCTGGTACTAGAATGGACTTGGTCGTGACTCTGTCTTTGAGGCCTTGGCTAGCAAACAGCTATTTGAGAGCCACGGCCCGATTGTTTCGCGATCTCTGTTCTTTGTTCTTTCTTGTTGGTTACATTGACCGCGACCCTTGCCACGACCACATCATCCTCTACCGCCGTGACCTTTTCCACCCTTGCCGCCGCGGCCCTGCCGCTGTTGGGAGTTGTCTGGCGGCGTCTGATCTTGGGGTTGCGTGTCGACAGCTAACACCTGTTGGGCGTGCTCATCCTGCTTAGCACGACGGGTTTCTTTGAGCAACAATTGTGAACGAGCTTTGTTAAAACTCGGTAGTGGATCTGTTGGTTGAATTATGGTGGCCAAAGTATCATATTCGCCCTTAGTAAGGCCAGAAATCATTTGTAGCACCATTTTATCGTCAGTGACAGGCGTGCCGATGTTGGAGAGTTGATCCGCTAGAAGTTTAAGCTGCTTGCAGTACTCAGAGACATTGAAGAAGTTTTCAAGACGTGTTTTGTTGAACTGTTCTTCCAAATACACGACACGAGTGTGCTTGTTGTCCTGAAAAATTTCCTCCAAACGATTCCACAAGTCAAGGGTTGTGGAGTCAGATTTCATGATAGTAAGGAGCAAATCCTGAGAGATACTATCATATATCCATTGTTTGACGCCGGCGTCGAGACGATGCCAGATAGAATCATCAACCTCCGTAGGGCGCGGAATAGTGTCATCAATATGGTCAAGCACGTTATAGAGACATGCATGATTGCGAAAAAGTTCAACCTAGAGAGAATACTGATTGTTTTCTTGATCAAGAATAATGGAAATATGGTTCTTGATGTTGGAAACAGTAAGGGTGGGGTGAAACGGGGGTGATGACTTTGTGGTGGGATTTGTGGAGGTAGAGGCGTCAGAAAGTGTGGAAGAATCAGGGATAGCCATTTAGAGAAGAGAAGAAAGGAAGAACAAAACCCGAAAACAAGAAGAAAATTCGGGAGGGCCGCGACGTGGGAGAGGCAGCCGGCGGCCGTGGAAGAGAAAGGTTTTTAGGGTTTTGTTTATTTGGCTCTTGATACCATGTTAGATGATATTAATCTCCCTTGGGGAGTCTTTCATTAATATCAAGGTATATATAGAGTACAATATTCATCCCTTATACAATATGAATCCTACGCCTATATAAAAGAGGAATCCTAGTCTTACCATAATTATATTTACACAATATATGAAAATATTCTAATTATGGGTAGGGAATATATTGTTTCCTATATTTACACGTTTACAAATTCACGTGTCTTATTAATTACTTTCTTTGTCTCAAAAAGAATTACTCACTTTCCTTTTTAGTTCATTAAAAAAATTACATATTTTCTTATTTGACAACAATTTAACTTTAAACTTTACCTTTTACGCAAAACGAAATGATCTATAACCATATACATATCTTTGGCTTATTTTAGATCATAAGATTCAAAAGTCTTCTTTTATTTCTTAAAGTGCATGTCAAATGAAAGTACATCACATAAATTAGGACGGAGAGAGTAATTATCTTTTTGGTTTGTTGAAAAAAGTATATCACTTTTTAATGTAGAAACACTTTAATTCTATCAAGCCACAAAATGCAAGGGCATTTCAGTACACATTTATACATATTTTAGTTTGTGCTCAGCCAGATTAAGATAAATAAATTGGACTAGAGGGAGTATTTTATTTATATGCAAATAAAACATACAAAACATTAATATGTTGATTCAATTTATTTGTGTTTAAAATAAGACATGGACGATGTCCAACACGAATAAATTTGTTACCCATCACTTATCTAAAATTTACTAATGTGAACAGCCATTTGTGTGTGTATGTGAAAACTATAATGGTGACAGATGATTTTTGTAGGTTAGTATTGTAGAAAACGACACGAATATTATCTTATCTCCTTAAGTTAAATTTTGAGAAAGCACAAAAATGAACAAAGTAAAGCTCATCGAAATCCATCTAGAAGCGAACAAGGTTGCCTCTGAAGGCATAAATGATTTGTATATTACAGTTAGGAAAATATAAGATTTTAATTAATCGACCCATTATGGTGTCTACTGAACTTAACGGTATTTAGACCCATCTAAAACAAAACACATTTTACTAAGATTATTTTGTCTTTGTTCCTCTTAATAATTGTCTTTGAGCAGCACTGTGTGTTTCCATTCATTTTCCTTTGACAGGAAGAGATTAAGCTCAAAGGGCTCAGTCCACAGTTTTTGCCTCTTCCAAAGAATGTCTCTCAAATTATGACTGCTATTCGTCAATAATGCGAAGGTCACTGGCCCCGGCCTCTCGTTTAGTGTCGGCCCTTTCATGTTTTCCGGCGGATTGAAGGGAAGAAGTAGAAGAAGAAACATATGCGGATTGAGTTGTCATGATTGTCCAGATCTCATATCAATTGTCATGAATTTAGGAATTAATTAGAGTATAAAAATATTATTAAGGAAAAGGGAAAATCATAAAATTGATAAAATGAAATGAAGAAGAATAAAAAAATTAAAATTTAGATAGACTTTACGTGATTCTGCCGTGGCTTTGACATGGGGCTGACATGTCAATGACGTGGCGCGCATGTACTACACCTCATATTGTGAGACTGGTTTTATATTTTCAGGTGTTATTTATTTCATTTCAAATAAGTATAGGGGGTAAATAAATGTCTGTAAAATTAAATTGCTAAAGTGAGTTTTCAGAATAAGTTTAGGAATGAAAAGATGTATTTTCTCAAATTTTGTCCAAGTAATTGAAAAATGAAAAGCGGTCAAAAATATTCTTAACTTATTAGAAATGGCTAAAAATATTCTTCCACATAATTGATTAAATTTGTCTTCTCCTTCCACTTATTGGATAAAAAATACCCTTAAATAATTTAAGTCTAAAATTGCCTCTCGTTTTAACAGAAGCTGGTGTAGCTTATATGCATTTTAAAATTAAATATGTGATATTATTTTTATTGATTCACATGTAATTAGATTCAAATCCATTCACAATTCAACTCATTAATCCAAACCCACTTTTAAAAGACTCAACACTTCTGCGTTTTTATCCAACATAGGAACTTAACTGTGGGAAATTAGGTAAGTAAAATGAATAACGGATAGTTAAAGTTTGAAACTCATAAAATGTGATAGTTGTGTGATTTTTTACCATTATCTCTAAAAGATTTTACTGCTCCGCATTTTCACATCAATCAAACCAAGGAAGGAAAATAGTTGTGATCAAATTTCTGTTGGTTATTTTTGCTCTATGGTACTTTATAAAGCAGTACGGGAAGTATATAACTATTACAAGTATTCGAAAGGATAAACAAATATTCAATAGTTCAACTAGTAATTTGAAATTACAATTGCTACACAAGTAAAAACTGGAAATTCCAGTTTTGTAGAAGACGGAAAAATGTAAATCGTTTTTGCTGAGTCGAGTGTGGCACTCTGTCCTTAAGACAATATTGCCCCGTATGTATCCTTTATACGTCCTGGACAATTTGTCTCCCAAGATAAAACAAAGAATGGAACACTTGAGCAAAGGAAACTCAAGAGCTACCGTGAAGAATATTGAGTAACTAAATGATGCCTTGGAAGGTGTAGGAAGAAACTGCTTTTGTTGTGTATTTTTAATCGCTTTGTTTTCTTTGCATCTCTTCTTGTTTTTCGTGCATATGTCTTAGTGCTCAACAATGGTGTAATGGGGTGTTTATATAGGAGAGGGAGGGGCTGTTTATCGCTGAATCGCCTCCATAATAGCCAAATAATGGCCATTATGGAGGTAGTAAAGTCACCAACATAAATGGGAGAAAGACCAACTGTTTGGCCATTATTGGAGGTGTAATTCAGCCAAAATAAATGGCTGAATTGAGAGCTTGACGTTCTGCTCGACCGCCGAAATTCCAACTCTCAAAACTTCAGGGACCAAACTGTACATCTTGAAACTTCAGGGACCAAACTGTACATATTGAAACTTCAGGGATCAAACTGCACAACTGAAAGAATTCTGGTCCAAACTGCACATCTGAAACTTCTGGGATCAAACTGTACTTCTGGAAAAGTTTTCTGGCCCAAAAAGATAATATCGTATGCCCACAAACACACCACAACACCACACCACAAATTTACGCCACACTACGACCCACGACCCACGACCCACGACCCACGACCCACGGACCCGTGAACCCGTGAACCCGTGAACCCGAGAACCCGGAACTCGGAACCGGACCGGACGGGCAAGCGCACAAGTGTGGTCTTTCTCAACCGAAGCACATCTAGGTCCTCCTCCTTTAAACACATGGGATACCCTTGGGGTCCCAAACCCCAAACACATTTCGAGTCTTATATACACAACAATTCTTTCTTGCTCTACCGATGAGGGAGAATTGAACACACCACCACACTTTCCATGCTTCAAACACCTTACTTCGTGGACCAATATCTCTTTCATTTCTCAATGAAATTTGACGATTCTTGGCCCTACGGTTATCTACGTGCTTAGTAGATCATGCATGTGTGAAGAACCGGATTCTCCAACATACGTTACACTAGTGTTTAAGCCGTTAAAGTTGGTCGGTCGCAACTCCCGCCAAAGGCAAATTTCCAACAATCCTCTTGAAAGAGATTTTGGCGCACTCACATGGTGTCTTTTTCATTTCCAAAGAATATTTCAGTGGACCGATGTTGCATAAGGAGAGGTAGCCTCGACTTTGAACCTTCCATAGTTGAATACCATCGGACTTACTTTCATCGCGCGGTGAACGTGATGTCTTGAACCGTCGGTGTTTAGTGTAAGCCAAGACAATGATACCAACACAACAAATTCCCTTACTCTCTTCTTCGTAATGTTTTGTCCGCTTTGGCCATCGACCACGTTTTGGATTCTTAAGTGCGTTCATTTTGAGGCGGCCCGTCCTCGCACTTAAATAGGTGGTCTCCTACAAGGTATCCTGCTATACCCCACTTCACAAGTGTTAGGAACCATTAAAAGTTTCCCAAAAACCTAACCTCAACTGTTGAGGAGCATTACAGTTTTGAAAACTTACCCTTTACCCACACCGCAGATAGCACTTAAAGTCTATCGCGAACGGCTTTGGATTTGGTGTTTCTTTTCGTAAATCACTATCCGAAGTGCTCATGCTTCCACCGGGCGATCAATGAACCTTTACAACTTAGTTTTCCCATTGAACCAAATTACCGGGATCTCCAGCCGTAAGGTTGGGTTTCCACCGTATTGGTCCGTATATTTTGGGTTTTAAGCCAATTCCCTAGACAGCGTAACACTTGATCTCCGGGTAGTCCCTTAGTTAGTACACAAGGATGTGACACTCGTGATGATCAACTGCCATACGGTCTTATGTCTCTTGACAGATCCTGACAGATATGTCTAGACGCCGTCATCCGTGTCCTTCCTAAAGCCGACCGGCTAGCCACAATGTATAACTGCTGAAGGCACGAGTTGCTCCCAATAAGGGACGTCCTCTAAAGAGCCGTGAAGTTACTCAACTTCTTTCATGCTTTGTATAAAGCGATAAACTCCGATTCCATCATGAATCGACCGATGCAAGTTTGCTTAGAGGATTTTCCAAGACCCACCATACACATTTACTTGTGGCTTTGGTGTTCTTCAGATCTGACATCCAGGTTGCATCACTGTGTTCTCCCAGAACCGCTGGACATCCAGAATACTATAATCCGTAGATGAACGAATAATTCAGATATCGTCATATCCGACTTAACGCCTTCTATTGATCATGTATTAAAATCATCAGTGAACCTTAGTTCAATCGATGCATTTGTAGGACGATACCAGTCGGTTGTAGTGTGTACAATACATTGAACTACACGTGACCTGAGCATATCGCTCCTTGTCTATGGGTGCACCATGATTCCAATCAGTTCTATGATTCATATCCATTGGTGGCTTCCAACGAGACCACAACTATAGGCCATCCGTTAGATGTCTTAGAAATCCAATTCCTAAGATGTCATCTGTGATACACATATCTTTCATATCGAGACTTTGTTTCAATATGAGTTTCACTCTCTCGCATCGCTGGTTTTCCAACCGCTGGCTTTCTAACTTCAGAGTTAATGTTTACGTGGTCGATTCATTGTTTCGCTTTATCTGAGACTTTCAGACCAAAATGTTAACATTTCAGGGACCAAAATGAAAGTTCAGAAAGAAGCCCAACAGCTCAAAGAAACCAATTCGATCCTCTTCTTCCAACTCTCCTATTGGGAAGGTTAGTTCAAAGATCCATGCCACGTAAGACTACAATGGCCCTGGATGTTAGGCTACTCACAGGGAGCACATTTTACAACCCAAAGGTTCTTTTTCCCTGAGGAAGATTAACCATTACACATGTATGGTTCTATATATGGAATTTATTTCTCTCTTTAGCTTCTTTCCAAAGCGGCGCTTTTGGAGATAACAATTATTTGTTAATTTGTCCATGGTTCGTTCTTAACCATACAAGTTAGAAGGACTGGAACAAGTCCTTGTCCCCTCTTTGCTTCGTCTTGGTTCAACATCTAGAATCCCCGAGTTTGCAGATCCGAATATTAAGTTTCGGATAGCCAAGAACTTTCGAGTCTCAGAGATACTAACATCTAGTTCCTGACAGCCAAAGCCCTCGCGGGTTCTTGTTAACCTTGAGCAATTACTCCTTTTTCCTTTTCAAGGAAAGTTATCTTATAAGAATTCAACATTCTTTGACGCCAAGAGGCGATAAGTACTATCAATATTTACATGTATCCAAAGGATATGTAATCTACGCCTTAGGTCGAACTTGACCTGTTTGGTAGTCCAACTTCTACCAGGCCACCCCACATCACAACTTTTGTATGTGAGATCCTTTTCATGTCTCACGCGAGAGTTATCCTTATCCTTATGCGGAGTTCGCTGAGAATCGCATTAGCGGTAAGGATCGCCTTGCCCCACATAATTTAGGCGTGCGGGTTTTGCGCTATGGCTAACACCGTTAGGCGAGGTGAGTAATGAACAATCGGTTAATGAACGCCGCTTCACATTCTCCTCTATCGTTATGAATTTCGCAATCCATAGGCTTAGTTGATTTTCAACTTACGCTTTGTAGCGCTTATCCGCTTCAACAACTTCATCTTTGCTTTTTAACAAACAAAGGATTCCATACGTTGTACCATCATCAATGAAGATCACAACGCACTTGTCTCCCCCCTCTATTTTGTATAAACTTCAAATCACCCAAGTAGGTGTGACTAAGTTCTAGAGGAGCGGTGCTTCTTTCGCTATTTCCTTGACGGAATTTGGAAAGGTGATTTTGCCTCTTCGCCTACCTCACATTCATTTTGAGGGTTTATGTCGAAAGGATGCAACAATCTTAACATCGTTAGCTTTTGAATGACTTGCTATTTAACGTGTCTTAATCTATGATGGCATAGATGCACGGATTACAAATATATCATTCATTCGCTACAGATGTATCAGACTAACAAATATTCCCTTAAACCAAGTTAGGAACATGTAACACTTCTTTTTAGAGTGATCTCATTCCTTGAAGTCCTATTGAGGACAACCTCTCCACCCCTTTGATTTTAGAGGTGGCGTTGCTTCACATGAACAACCTCTTGCCCGTGGTTAGGCGCAACCGGATCATATGTGATCTCGATACTCTGGCCCACTCTAGTTGCTTTAGCAGACTGAGTGTCCAATTTCTTTATCGCCTTTCTTTAGGCCTTCGATCATTAAGACTGAAACTCGCCCACCTTGCTAGGTGTCCATTACTTTTTCTATGAAATGAATTCGCCCCACTCCACCACCCTGAGGCTTTATATGACCGAGTGTCCAATATCATCATATGAAAAGAATTTTGGCCCACTCCAGCCGCCGGAGGCTTTATATGACCTGAGTGTCCAATATCATCCTATGAAAGATCTTACGCCAAATGGTGTGACAGCTCAACGTCTTTAACTTTTAGACTTCTTCCGTTAAGATTGGTGCCCAGATAATTCTTGGCGCTTACTTAAGAGTGGTAATACTGCACAGTTAGTGGATCTTTCTCCATCGTATGTGCGAACATACTTTACACACTTTTAATAATTACTCTCAAAAGAACGGATCTTTTTAAGTTGCTTTACAATCCAATCTTTAAACGGAAAAGAAGATGATATTAAACTTCTGATTTTTTTTAAAGCGTAAGAAATATAAATTATTTTCATATTCCTCCTTACTTTAATCCATTTTTAATCAGACATCATTTAATCTTTATTCTTGACAAGTAAGAAAAATACTCATCATCTAATCTTTATTCTTGACAAGTAAGAAAAATACTTATCCCAATTTCGGATTCTGACTCACTTCAGTCACTTCATCAGACTGAGTGTCCAGTTCCTTCTTACCATTATTCGGATATTTTGTCTGGGATAGATACAGACCTTCTGCTGCTAGATAGAAGTACATCTTCAGTCTTCTCCTCTTGTCCCAGTTGACATCCTCAGGCTCTCGAGAGCGCTTGTTCCCACCAGTCTTGGTAGCGGTGACAGTATGAATACGTTCATCATCATCACTCTCTTCTACCAGAAATCCATTGCCATATTCAGATTTGGTCACACAACTTTTGACCGACATCTTTCGAACACTAATAGTAATACTATACAAATATTGTCTTAAGTTTGTTGGTTATTTTTGCTCTATGGTACTTTATAAAGCAGTACGGGAAGTATATAACTATTACAAGTATTCGAAAGGATAAACAAATATTCAATAGTTCAACTAGTAATTTGAAATTACAATTGCTACACAAGTAAAAACCGAAATTCCGCTTTGTAGAAGACGGAAAAATGTAAATCGTTTTTCTTTGAGTCGAGTGTGGCACTCATTCTTAAGACAATATTGCCCCGTATGTATCCTTTATACGTCCTGGACAATTTGTCTCCCAAGATAAAACAGCAATGGAACACTTGAGCAAAGGAAACTCAAGAGCTACCGTGAAGAATATTGAGTAACGAAATGATGCCTTGGAAGGTGGAGGAAGAAACTGTTTTTGTTGTGTATTTTTAGTACCTTTGTTTTCTTTGCATCTCTTACTGTTTTTCGTGCATATGTCTTAGTGCTCAACAATGGTGTAATGGGGTGTTTATATAGGAGAGGGAGGGGCTGTTTACTGCCTCCATAATAGCCAAATAATGGCCATTATGGAGGTAGTAAAGTCACCAACATAAATGGGAGAAAGACCAACTGTTTGACCATTATTGGAGGTGTAATTCAGCCAAAATAAATGGCTGAATTGAGAGCTTGGACGTTAGCCCGTGGGCCCGTGGGCCCGTGGGCCCGTGGGCCCGTGGACCCGTGGACCCGGAACCCGGAACTCGGAACCGGACCGGACGGGCGGGCGGCGGCGGCGCGCGTGTGGTCTTTCCTTGAACCGAAGCACATCTAGGTCCTCCCTCCTTTAAACACATGGGATACCCCTTGGGGTCCCAAACCCCAAACACATTTCGAGTCTTATATACACAACAATTCTTTCTTCCTCTACCGATGAGGGAGAATTGAACACAACACCACACTTTCCATGCTTCAAACACCTTACTTCGTGGACCAATATCTCTTTCATTTCTCAATGAAATTTGACGATTCTTGGCCCTACGGTTATCTACGTACTTAGTAGATCATGCATGTGTGAAGAACCGGATTCTCCAACATACGTTACACTAGTGTTTAAGCCGTTAAAGTTGGTCGGTCGCAACTCCCGCCAAAGGCAAATTTCCAACAATTTCTCCTCCATTTCGCTTTCCTTGACCAATAAACAAAGTAAAACTCAATGGGAAGTCCATCCAGTAGCGAAGAAGGCAGAAATGATTTGTATATTAGACTTAGAAATGAGTTCATAACAAAAAGCCCGACGTTAATCATTATTATTGTAATTTTTATTAAAAAACCAGCTCAGTTTTACCTCCCTTTCTTTAAATGTTCTAAAATGCAAATTACTGATGAATTAGCCAAAGACATAAAAGAGAAGTCGGAATCAAGCTCATCAACAGCCAACACCCGCGCATAAATTGCTTTGTAATTTGTACCCCTAACTTATGCAAGTTCCATTATAATGCATATCATTATTTCAATATCCTGTTGGAATATTTGGTTGACTCTTGTTTATATCATAGGGCACAAAGAGGATGAAAAATAAAGATAAACATTAAACTCATGAATTATATCATCTTAAGAACTCCACTTTTACATAATAGCATGACAAGGGGGCTTATATAAGTGCTAATAGAGCATTATTCTATAATAACACCTATTAAATACTTTCACATACACGCTTAATTAAATATAACAGCCACAATTATACCATAGTTGTCACATAGATAATACAAAGATTATGGACATAGAATAACTAAAAGACATATTAAATTGTATACTTAAACATTTAAGTTTACTATTTTTTACGTATCCAACACATACGATGGGGGTATTTATTTTGTTTTAATCCTTTCATAATCAAAGAATTTACGTACCCATAATACTAGTACTAATTCTTTAGATCATCTTCACTGGTGATTCTCATGACGTCCACATACGATTTCCCTACAAGTTCACGGTTAAAAAGTCCTCTATAATATTCAGCCACACCGATTTTTTTGAATTTTGGTGGATTATCAGCACTAATAAGGCTATCAGCTGGACCAAATTCACCATCCAATCTTGGACTATGAAATGTTGCTACTGAAATTCTTTCGTTTTCTGAGCTCACCACTGATCTATTCTCTATGCTTCTGTAAATTCCATTTGAGAAAATCTGGCAAATAAAATAAAATAAAAAAAGATAAGAGCTTTAGATATAGCTTACCAAGAGTACTTAGTTAATTAAAACAAATGAAAATATAAGCTGACCATGCATAGGTTTAGAAGCTTAAAGGTTTAGTATATATTAACCTCTTTTATGTGACAATTTAACTATTGATATTCTTTTCTTTTTAATTATTTCTAATAAAATGACAACTTTCTCCTTTTGGAGACAATTTGATCTTAGAGTTCCCATTTTGCATATGATTTTATAACCACAGATGTCAGGACATATTGTTTAAGATTGCAAGGTTAAAAAGACTCCGTTTTGGGGAAACGACCCATCATCCAGATGTCAGGACATTTGCCTGCGATTTCTCCGGTAGTGCATCATCCAGAAGCTATTGTGGAGGAGCAGATCGAAGGGGGTGTTAATCTCCCATGGATCAATCTATTCACCAAGAACAGACCTGCTTCTAATAGTATGAGACTGAACTATGATCCTCCTCAGATAATTGATGGTAAACAGTGGTACAAATCAAGAAGAAAGCTCTAGATAAAGAGGTTGAAAATGGAGTAATGCAATCAAGAAGAAAGCTTACGATAAAGAGCTTACTCCTGGTTATAACATGATGAAAAAGTATATGAACAAAACTGGCCCAATGCTGCAGAACCTGATGTTGGAAATTTACTAATGTGGAATTAAGTATATCCCATTATTTATGACTCAAACAATTGGGGCCCCGCACGTCGGAAACGTCATTTCCACACACGTGCACACGTAAGTATCGCAAATTTCATTAGTGAAAGAGATATTGGTACGTATGTAATACGTTTGAGACATAGAATGATGGACGGTTATTGGTCAAATGACAAAGTATTCCACGTTGGTAAACGAAGGAATAAGTGTAAGATGAAACGAGTCGGAAGTCGCCACGGCACAGCCCCGTCGGAGCCGAGGCACCGGAGCGCTAATTGGGTCTTCAGCCACTGGAGCCGCGGCGCTTCGGAGGCAGAATGCTGCAACGGGAAGTTGGAAAGTTCGGACTTTTGGGTTGATTTTGGAGCATTGAATCTCCATTACTTGACACATGAGTTGGCTAGTTGAAGGGTCATCTCATTACACTATAAATTGAGGCCTTTGGCTCAATTGTTGAACACAACACAACACTTAGAAAAATACTACAGAATTTTTTAACATCTTCTTCTTCCTCTATAGCAAGTTCACTACACTCAAAGTTCTTCAAGAGTAACACTTGAGTTTCCTTTGCTTAATTGTTAAGTTACTGTTGTATCTTGGGAGAGACAGAGTGTCATCACTCGACTCAGCAAATCACACAAGGAGTTTGTTTCATTCTTGATTTCCAGTTTTGTTGTAATCTTTAGTTTATCCTTTCTAGCAATTGTAATATTTACTTCCTTCCCGTTCCCTGCAATTGTTGTATCCCACACCTGAACTCTTTTTACATGATGAGGGTTATTATAAAAAATATTAAAAAAAAAGGGCGCACTAAGCTCCCGCTATGCGCGGGGTTCGGAGAAGGGCCGGACCACGAGGGTCTATAATAAGGGTTATTATGTGATAAAATTTTAATCTATACATGATATGAATGAGAGGTTTTATTCGGGGCCCTATTCTATCAATAATAGACCTATCATCCTTAAGCCACGGACTAGTGATTTTGATTTCTCTAAAGAATATCCTACTGAGATCCCTTTGTGGGTCACATTCCCTAAACTGCTTATGACATGCTGGGATATTGACTCATTGAGTAGGATTAGGGATGGCAACGGATCGGATCTGGACCGGATCCTACTAGATCCAAATCCAGATCCGTTTTTCATACCTGGATCCAGATCCGTCGGGTCCATAAAAATCATATCCAAATCCGGATCCATCGGATCCACAGGGTCCACGGATCGGATCTGGATCCACATGTAAATTTTTTTGTCTTGCTAAGAATGTAACCTTGCTAAGAATTTTTTTTAACTGACAAATGATTTTTACTTAGCTAACAGTTTACTGTGTTTCAATTTTGAAATGTTCATATGAGATATTTTGTTCGTTGTCTCGTTTTGATATATTTTGTTCATTGTCTCGTTTTGATTGTGAACTATTAATTGAAAATGTTGGACAATGACAATAGTTGTGGAAAATGCTGACTAATATTTTCACAATACAGAACTTGCACGTGCTTGGAATCTTCACAAATGAAGTGAATATAATTTTAACTACTTGTCTATGGAGATGTTAGTCATTCACTAATATAACATTGATTTTATTATCGAAGTTACCTCTTTATTTTTTTGTTTTTGAGTTAACGCGGGGATAAATTAAACTTGTTTTGAGAATTAAACTTGCAAGGATGTGCTTAGCAATTTTAAGAAAATACTTATAAAATTACATTCTAGGTTATGAATATATTTAATAAAAAATGGATCCACGGGTCGGATCTGGACCGGATACGGATCTCAAATACAAGATCCATATCCAGATCCGATCTATCAGAAACAGATCTGGGTTCGATCCGGATCCGTCGGGTCCAAATTTTGAAGATCCATATCCTATAAAACGGATCTGGATCCACCGGGTCCACTGCCATCTCTAAGTAGGATTGCTAGTGCTATTGGAATGCTAGTCTATGCTGATGAATGTACCACAAAGCAAATCAGAATCTCCTATACTAGGATGCTCATAGAAATCAATATCACCCAACCCTTGAGAGAAGAGATTATGGTGCAGGATCCACAGGGTAAGCAATTTCTTCAAAGTGTGGATTATGATTGGAGACCTAAGGATTGTGATAAATGCCAACAAGTGGGACATAAGTGTCATGTCCCAGTTGTTCCACCTGTTAGAAGGGCAAGAGAACCTCCTAAAAAACAAGTTCAAGAGTGGCAATCTAGGGGTGTGGCTTAAGTTGTTACAACTATGGGAGGAAAAGCAACTGCTATTAATGATATAGCTGGTACTTCTGGAGATAAGCAAGCAAGTCCACATGTTTTAGTGCCTCAAGCTCCTCAGAATGATCATACACAGAAGAGTGGGATGACAGCAGCTATGATATCAAGAGTTGAACAATCTGGTTCTAAACCAGTACAGCAGAGTCCAGTATTGGATGCAAAGAATTTTTCTGCTTTGTCAGTGGTATCTGAGAAGAATAGAAAGGGTGTTGCTCAGAAGAGACAAGGGTGATAAGAATGTGGTGTCTGTGCCCCTCGACAAACGGGGGGGGGGGGGGGGGGTACAAAAGTATAATGCATTGGTTGTTCTAGAATATTAGGGGTGTAAATAAGAGGTATAAACAAAAGAACTTAGAAATTATATAATTACAAATAAAATAAAACTGGCTGGTATCATAGATACTAGAGTTAAAGCTCATAATTGCAAGAAGATTCATGCTAATATTACTGCTAAATGGGTGCTGCCCACAAACTACCAGGAAGCTTCAAATGGTAGAATTTGGATTACTTGGGATGCTACAGTTCTGAGGCTCAGGCTATACATTGTTCTGTTACTAGTATAAAGGGGACATTTGCATGTTTGTTGACTGTTATCTATGGTTATAATAATCTGAAGCAAAGAAAAGCATTATGGGCATCACTTCACACACTAACTCAAGGTATCACTACACCTTGATTATTGTGTGGTGATTTCAATGATGTACTTCACCCTCATGATAGACTATTTGATAATCCAGTCTTCTATAATGAAATTAAAGATTTTGCTGAATGTGTTAGTGATCTCCATCTCTCAGAATTGAAGTGGAAAGGGGAGTATTATACATGGACCAATAGACAGTATAGTGTGGATAGGGTATGCAGTAGAATTGATAGGGCTTTGGGGAATCATGAATGAATGTTGGTTTAGGGGAGCATTTGTACTGAATATGCTCTCTCACACATCTCTGATCATTCTCTCATGATTTTAAATGTAGAAGGGGTGCAATGGCGTCCCAAGTTACCTTTTAGATTTTTTAACATCTGGGCTGAACATCCACAGTTTTTGGAGTTGGTTTCAAGAAGCTGGAAAAGAAATCACAAGGGTAATAGTACGAAGATTATCTGGGAGCAATTGCATCAACTTACGCCTACTCTTAAGGAGCTCAATTTAGTGGAATTTAAAGGGATTTTCCAGAGAATTGTGGGTGCTAGACATGAGTTATAGATCATTCAGGAACAGATGAGGGTACAGTACACTCTTGCTTTCCAAGAACTGGAAAACTACTATAATTAAGCTGGAGAAGTGGTCACTACTGGAAGAAAGTGCTTTGAAGCAGAAATCGAAAGCACAATGGGTTAAGTTAGGTGACACCAACTCCAAATATTTTTCAGCTGTGATCAAAGAGAGGATACATAGGAACAGATATTGGAATTGCAAACAAGGGCATGCATCACTATAACGGATCCAGAAGATATTAAAGAGGAAATTTTAGATTTTTACAGAGGTCTGATGGGTACTTCAAAGTCAGCTCTATTTGCTGTTGATATAACTATTATGAGACATGGCCCAGTTCTTAATCAACAACAAAGTTGGATTTGTGTACAGAGGTTACTGAGGAGGAAATCTATAGAGGCTTATGTGATATTGGTGAAGACAAAGCTCCAGGAGTAGATGGTTATAATGCTTGCTTCTATAAGAAGGCTTGGGGGGTGATCAAGGCAGATATTATCCAAGCAGTTCAACATTTCTTTAACACTGGTAAACTGCTTAAATCCTTTAATTGTACTACTGTAACTTTAATCCCAAAGATTGCCCAATCCAACTAGTGTCAAGGAGTATAGAACTATTGCTTGTTGTACTGTGGTCTATAAATTAGTAGCAAAAGTGTTAGTTGCAAGGTGTTATGGCATCTGTAATAAGTCAAGCTCAGTCTGGTTTTATACCAGGCAAGAAAATTGCAGATAATATATTCCTTGCCCAAGAGTTAGTTAAAGGATACACTAGAAAAATATCTCACCCAGATGCATGCTTAAAATAGACATCCAAAAAGCTTATGATTCAGTGGAGTGGTCTTATTTGAAGCAAGTGATGATATGTCTTGGTTTTCCTCAGAAATTTATTGCTTGGATTATGGAATGTGTCCACACTGTTCATTATTCAATTCTTATAAATGGAGAACTCACGTCACCTTTTGATGCAAAAAAAAAAAGATTTAGACAAGGAGACCCCATCTCTCACTATCTATTTTCCATTAGCATGGAGTATTTAAGTAGACTGTTGGGAGAACTTAGGAGCAATAAGGTGTTTAAATATCATTCCAAGTGTGGTAAACTAGGTATAATTCATATGTGTTTTGCTGATGAGTTGCTACTTTTTGCAAGAGGTGATCAACCTTCTATTACTGCACTCTATCAATACTTTATGGTGTTCTCTGATGCTTCTGGTTTGCAAGCAAATATGGGTAAAAGTTGTGTGTATTTTGGTGGAGTTACACCTGGGGAAAGGAGTCTTAATCTACAGCAGCTGGGATTGATTTACTGAAGGGGAGTTGCCTTTTAAGTATTTAGGAATTCCCTTAACTACTAGGAAGTTATCACTAGTGCAATGGATTCCATTAATTAAAAATATTGTAGCCAGAATCACATCTTGAACTGCAAAAAAATTGTCTCATGCTGGAAGGGTCCAACTAGTGCAATCAGTTTTGTTTGGAGTACAGGCGTATTGGGCTCAGTTGTTTGTTATTCCATCAAAGGTACTCAAGGCTATTGATGCTTATTGTAGATCATATATATGATCTGGTGCTAATACTATCACTAAAAAAGCCTTGGTTGCTTGGGACAGAGTTTGCCTTCCTAAAACAGCAAGTGGGTTGAATCTAATCAACTTCTATTTGTGGAACAAAGCAGCTCTAGTTAAGACTTGCTGGGACTTGGCAAACAAGCAAGATAAATTGTGGATACATGCTTTTTATATCAAAGAATCAAAATTTTCTCAATGCTCCAATACCTAAGCAGGCTTTATGGATGGTGAGGGAACTGTTGGAAATGTTAGAGCCCCAGTGGGTATTAGAACATATGTGTCTCAGCTTCTATTTGAAAATGTAACTAGATCCAGCTAGCTTTGTTTTGTAGTGTTTATTTAACTTTAGAAAATAGTCAATTGTGATGATTGGGCTATAGTTTTGTAATGTTCACTTACAGTCACACAAATATCTACACTTATTTTAAATCACAAATTTCAAGAATATTTTATCTTTTTCAAATTTTTTGTCCAATCAAATATCGTCGTATAAATTGGAATGAAAGAAGTATAAGAGAAACAAATAAAGAGAAGAGAATGAGGAAGGTACCTCCAAAACATCTCCAACATTGACAATGAAGGCATTGGGAAGGGGTACAATGGGAGTCCAAACTCCATCTTTTCTAATTTGAAGACCTTCAGTTTCATTGACTTGAAGAAGAATTGTTAAGCCACAGGCATCAGAGTGAGGGCAAATTCCCATCACAAGCTCTGGTTGGGGACATGGTGGATAGTAATTCATCCTCATTGATTGCATCCCTTCTTCAAATAAACTCTTCACTTCTTCTTCTTTAATCCCCACAGCTTTACCCAACAGTTCCAAAACTTTCATGGTTAGCTCCTTTATTTCTTCTGAGTACTCTTCAATTTTCTCTCTACATGTAGTCCAAAAATAAGGGATTAAGGGTGTGTTTAAAAAATATTCTCCTAAAAAACAAGTGATCTTCTTACTTATGTTCTAATAAAGCTTGTTTTCCTGAATTTAAGGGGAAATTATTTTCCTAATCTTTAAGTAACTTAGTTTTTGTAGAAAAAAAGGCTTTGAGGAATATTTTGACCAACAAAAAATGAGAAAATGGAAAAATGTTTTTTGGTAAATATATCAACTAGGGGTGTGCATTATTTGGATTAAATCAAAAAACAAAATTGAATCAAACCGAATTTTAAATTGGATTGATTTTTAGGGTTTTTGGTTTGCTTTCGGATTGAGAAACTACTTTGGTTTTTTGGTTCAGTTTCGAATTTAGAAAAATAAAAACTGAAAAGATCCATATATATATATATATACTACCATTTAATGGTGTTTGAGTTTGAGTATTTTGTCAATTTCAAACTATCTTACTTAGTGATCTATTTGTATTAGAGTATAAAATCACTCATTCTCAATAGTTAGGTTATGGACATTTATTTATATACTTTTAGATATTGTGTTTCAAAGCGTTACCATGACTTATATTAGAAATATATTTAAGAGATTTGACATTATTATTTTTCATTCCCTATAATATTTGTTCTTTTTTGTCATTCAAATATATCTATTCGATTATGTTAATTATCTTATATTATGGAACCGAATAACGAAACTGGAAAAAAATCAAACCGAAAAGAGAAAAAATCTGAACCAAACCAAATTTATTTTTGTTCAGATTGGAATGTATTTTTTAGAAACCGAACACTAAAAAATTAAAACTGAATAATGTAAAATCGAATCGAAAAACCGAATGCACACCCCTAATATCAACGCACCCAAAAATTAATTCTTAATGAATAAAAAACTACAGGCAAACTCAAAAGCTAGAGTCAATAAGTTCATAATTATGAATATGATCTTATAATATAACATATGTATTTTTTGGTGTAAATGATCAATCGGTTTTGTAGTCCTTCACTAAAAAAAACGTACCGAAATGAAAGCTTGGAAAAAACAGGCATCCGTAAATATGGAGGTGAAGTCTTCAAGTAAACGAGGTCAGCCCAGTCAAGCTTTTGTTCATCAGAGACAACGAAGAGCTGTCCATATCCATCTGTATCCCCTGCCAATCTTTCAAACTTCTTCTTCTCTTCTAATGGCAGATTGAAGAATTCTTGAATCTCATGTTTCATCTTCTCCACCAATGAACAACTAACTCCATGATTAATCAACTGCAAACGCAATTAAGCTTGTTAACTGTTTTCTCTTAATTATCACACACCCAATATTAATCTACAGCCCCCCCCCCCCCTTCTTCTTTCTGGTTGCTCTCTAATTTTGGCGATTTTAATTTGAAGTAGCGGCGGAGTTACTTGTCCGCCAACGAGTTCGGCAGAATCATAATTCATAGCTTTGCCTCAAATTTTTATTTATGCTTCAAATTCACACTTAATATACCAGTAAGCCCCTTTTCTAAAATCTAGAATTCAGACTCAAATTCTAACTTTAACCGAGTTTTGAAGTCATGAATACTGAATTAACTATCCGAAATTATTTAATACAACAACAATAACAATATATCCAGTGAAATCCCACAACGCGGAGTCCGGGAGTATAGATTTTATGCCGACCTTACCTCTACCTATCAAGGTAGAGTTGTTGTTTATGAGAGACCTCGGCTCTCGGCTCAAGACAAAGCACAAGCAAAACAAGAGACATGGTCAGATCCAGACAAGAAATTTAAAGCAGTATGAAAATACTGGTATCAAAAGCCAATAAGCTATGATAGCGCAATTTGTGGGTTACAATTATTGCAGGAAACGAGAAGTAAGTAAATATTACAAATTGCTAGAAAGGATAAACTAAAGATTACAACAAACTGGAATCAAGAACGATATAAATTCCTTGTGATTTGTTGAGTCGAGTGATGACACTCTGTCTTTAATACAAGATTGTCCCGTATATATCCTTTTACATTGTCGGGCAATAGTCTCCCAAGATACAACAACAACTTAACAAATGAGCAAAGGAAACTCAAGTGTTACTCTTGAAGAACTTTGAATATAGAAAACTTGCTAGAGAGGAAGAAGAAGATTTCAGAAAATTTCTAAGTGTCTTGAACAATTGAGCCAAAGGCCTCAATTTATAGTGTAAGGAGATGACCCCTCAACTAGCCAACTAACGACCTTCAATAGTCATGTAATGACACTTATTGAGGGGTTACATTCTGCCTCCGAAGCGCTGCGGCTATGTGAATTAGCGCTGTGGCGCCTCGACTCTAGTAGCCCAACCACCAATTAGCGCTGCGTCTCCGACGGTGTTGCGTCGCGGCCCTTCACGGCTCCACGGCGATTTCCGACTCATTTCATCTTACACTTCTTCCTTCGTTTACCAACATGGAATACTTATCATTTGACCAATAACCGTCCATCATTCTATGTCTCAAACGTATTACTTACGTATCAATATCTCTTTCACTAATGAAATTTGCGATACTTGGCACTACGTGCGCACGTGTGTGGAAACGACGTTTTCGATGTGCGGGGCTCCAATTATTCGGGTCATAAATAATGGGATAAACTTAATTCCACATTAGTAAATTTCCAACACAATTATATTTAATAAAGTTATATTTCTTTTTTTTTTTGTACAGAAAAGTCACCTAATTATCAATCGGCTAAATACATATTTTATTCTCTAAATTATGACCCTTTATCATTTTTTACTTATTTATTGAATAATATTTTTTTCTCTTTTTAATCTAATTATGAACTTAGCTATAGTACAAGTAAATCTTATTTATAAAGTAAGAAAGTGAAAATAATTTTCAAGCATATTGCTTGAATGATAAAATAATTGAGCATAATAACAGGAATTAAAATAATTTGTTCATGTCAGTAATTTTAATAATAATAACAAAAACTTTAGAGTTTATTTAAACAATTGAGACTGAAAAGAATATAAAAACTTCTAAAATATATATCCTATGCATGTAAAACAATTGTTTTATTTATAATAGAGGTATATTCTATAATATGCATTATATATGCTTGAAAACGGTGCTCAATTATTTTTATTATTACACCAACATATATGCTTGAAAACTATTTTTTGCTTTTTTACTTTATAAATAAATTTTCTCGATAATTAATTCATAATATAGATTTAAAAAATCATAATATGATAAAAGTAAAAAATGGTAAAAGACGATAATTCAAAGGGTAAAATATGTTTTTGACCCTTTTTTTGTAAGCTTGGAACATACCTTCTAAGCGTCGTAGACGTAGTTAAGTGACGTTTATGTTACAAACTAAAGAAACATAATTTTACTAGATAATTCGAATAGTTGAGTGACCATTTGGATAATGAGTCTGACTCTGAGTAAAGAAACATAACTATCAGGTAGGAAAAGTAAACAATGATAGTTTAGGTGTATTCTGCTAACTAGTTAGTTAGTGATCTAGTTTAGGTAGGAAACTGTCACACATGATAGTTTAGGTTGAAACTAAAAAAAAAAGTGATACTCGAGGTGTGTTTTTTATCCTTAATTCTTACTTATATTTATTAGTATTACTGTATTTTTAAAGGACCTAGATGTGATTCGGTTCAAGGAAAGGCCACACGAGCGCCGCCGCCGCCCGCCCGTCCGATTTCGGGTTCTCGGGTCGTGGGTTGTGCTTCTTTTTGGACCAGAGAACTTTTTCATATGTACAATTTGATCCCTGAAGTCTCATATGTACAGTTTGAACCAGAATTCTTTCATATGTACAGTTTGGTCCCTGAAGTTTCCAGAAAGTCAGAAATGTGCAGAGAGATCAGAAACGCCACAGCACTCAATTCAGCCATTTATTTTGGCTGAATTACTCCTCCTAAATGGCCAATCCGTTGCACATATTCACCATTTATTTTGGTGGTATTACTACCTCCATAATGGTCATTACTTGGCTAGTAATGGCACTTATGGAGGCAGTTCAACAACCCTCCTTCACTTATATAAAGAACCCCTTGCACCATTGTTGAGCCACTCACAAAAACAGAAAAGCAGACGAAAAACAGAAACAGATTTCAGTCTTCCTACATCTTCCAAACATCATTTCATTACTCAAAATTCTTCACGATAGCATTTGAATTTCCTTTGCTCAAGTGTTCGACAATTGTCCAAGACGTAGAAAGGATACATACGGGGCAATATTATCTTAAAGACAGAGTGCAAACACTCGACTCAGTATACACCAAAACAGTTCCAGTTTTCTTGTTTAAGTATTGTAATTTCAGTTTGTTGTTGAATTGTAATTTCAGTTCTTCTATTACTTAACAGTTACTTGTAATTTTCGTTTTCTGCATATTTTGTGACAAACAAATTAATACTTCAAAACACGTAAATAAAATTGTAACTCCGTCAAAATAAAATATGAGTTTGTACCTGAAAGAAACCCCATTCTTTGGCTGCAAAGTGCAACTTCTCAAGCTCGAGATTCATGGAGTCACTAGAGTTCAATCGTTGCATGTCGATTACTGGAACTTCCTTATGATTTGATGCGACTGAGCGGTCCTGATCGTTACGTACATATCGCGACGGAATCGTCACATGTTTCTGCTTTGCCAGTTCCTGGACAGAAGGAACTTTCATGTAATTAACTTCTACCTCTCCCATGTTGTACGTGTGCTTCTATGGCGGCCAATATTGATAATCTGCGTACGATCGAATCTTTCCTTTCTGTTCTGTCCTCTCAACTATTTTATGATCCCAATTTGATTATTAATTCGACAAGGATAAGGAAGACCTAATTAGATTATTACGTGTGAGGTCAATAAAACTTTCACAATACTAATGGTACCGTACTTCTGCCTATACACGTTTTCCTTGTCGTGATTGGTGATCATATGGAAGAATAGGACAATGACAAAGACCAAAGCAAAACAGACATTTAGCTGAAATCTTGAGGATATGTTCTAGGTATCATAAATGTGGCACGGCGGCAAACGCAAAATAGATTATATACACGTACCTTTAGTTAGGACTTAGGATTTTAATTGCGTCCGTCTTAATATATGTAATGATGTTTTTGTTTAGTCTGTCTAAAAAGTGATATATTTTATATTCTAAACTAGTTTAATTTTAAATTTTTTATTTTGTTCTTTATGAAATAATTTATAATTATACAAATATTTATAATTTATTTAGATCACAAATTTCAAATATCTCTATTTTTTGAACTTCATATTCAATCAAAAAATGATCCCCTCCGGTACGATTCTGTCTGTTATTCCTCAATGGTGTAGTAGATATAGGCCACGGATACAAAATGAATATTAGAGGTTAGGATCATGTTTCTTGATACTTCTTCAATGAATAATATTGTTACACTAAATAATATTCTTCAAACCCAAAGTATATTAATACTTCTTCAATTTTATTTATTATTTGGTATACATATTTAAAGTAATTTAAGAAGTAAAACATAAAAAAAGATTGTGGAATTTATTTTTGAAATTTGTTTCATTGTTCACTTACGAGCACAAGAATTAAATACATGTTTATGAAAAAAAGTAACATTATATAGTGTTGAAACCAATAAATGAATAAGAACTTGAAGGATTATTTTTTAAAAAAAAAAGATCCTTTACGGTTATAAAAAAATTTACCTTAGGTTTCAATAATATTATTAGTGTGGGAATAGATAAATAAATAAAATAACCTTTGAAGAAGTACCAAGAAAAATAATACTAGCCTCTAATATTCACTTTGTACACGTGGCCTACATTCAGCGGCAGTGTGGGGGTTTCTTCTTGAAATAAAGGAGAGCCTCTTATGCGCAGCGTGGTACTGGTCTAATCTTTGAAATCAATTGAATCACCATGATTTACCTTCTTCACAGACCTGTCGGACCGGAGTGTGGGAGCTCCTGGGACGGGAGATTCCACCTTTTGGAATAAGTAATGGACAAAATAGTACTTGAGGGGATCTTTCCCCTAAATCGAGGAGGATCGCATAGTAAATTGAGGAGGAACGCATAGACTGTGTCACTGTGACCTAAAATAGTAATAGTAGCGTAAAATCACCTTATTTTAATTGGGTAGGGGTGGCAAACAAGTGATTTCTATTAAATTTGGGTGGTCAAAATATGTTGAATTGATTTTTCAGTCTATCGAACTTTGCCCAAAATTTATTTAAACTAAGATGTGTTAAACAACTAATTATAACCCATCAGTCTAACTTAACCCAACTTTTGTTGTTTCTTTTCATCATCTCCATTTCTAATTCTTATAGTATCAACATATGCGTTTCCAACGAGCTCTCGAAAGAAATATCACTTGAAGTAATCAGCCACTCCAATCCTCCTAGATTTTGCAGGGCATTGAGGAGTGAGGAGGCTAGGTGCTGAACCTAAATCGCCATCCAATTTGAGGCTAAAAAATGTAGCAATGGAGATCCTCTCTTTGCTCGATGTTCAGTGCTTTTATAAATTCCGTTTGTCACAATCTGCGAAAAAACATTGAGAGAGAAAGAAGACCATAAATTTTCTAGTTTGTTTTGTATGATGGAAGTCATTTCCATGGAACACACTTTCATGGAAAATATGCTTTTTCTGAAAAATGTTTTCTGATATTTGGTTGATGAATGTGAAATATATTAAAGATTAATGATAATATTAGCAAACTAGCTAGTGTTTTGATGAAATAGTTTAGTATTTAAAGTTAATAATAATGTCTGTGTTAGTTGAAACATATATGTAATATGAAGTTGAAAGTTTATGATAGTTGTAAGGAAAATAATTCTGCCCATAAGTGAGGGCAGTCATTTTCCTCCTTTTAATAAAAAATTTCTGATAACATAACACCAGAACATAACTTTTCACCAATAATATCTTTCATTACACCAAACATATATACTTATTTCTCACCTCTAAAATATCTTCAATGTTGACGACAAAGGCATCAGGAAGATATGTAACAGGAACCCAAACTGAAGACCTTCAGTTTCATTAACTTGAAGGAGTATGGCAAGACCAATAGCATCAGTGTGAGGGTATAAGCCCATGACATTCTCTGGCTGAGGACAAGAAGGGTAATAATTTATTCTCATCATTTGTAACCCAGCTTCTTCAAAAAGTACATTCATATCCTCAGCTTGCATTCCTAATGCTCTTGCCATTTTGTACATAATTTTCATGGCAAGTTCCCCTTCATTTCTGCTGAGTATTGTTCCAGCGCATCCCTTGATGGTCCAATCATTTAAATAAGTGGATTAAACAATTGTAACGAAAAAGTCATTCAACTTTACAATATATTGAGGTTTGAGATAAGAATTTCTTTTGTACAACTATATATTATACTAGTACTAATTGTCTACGTCCATAACTTAGAATTATGCTTCATTGAATTACCTACAGACAGATTCTGGTGATATATTACCCGTTTGGACATGAATTTCTTTTTCCTTTTTTTACAAAAAAAATACCAAAACTATGTTTGGTTATACATTGGACTTTTTTTTTCAAAGAGCAAAATTGATTGACATTTGTATAGTGATGCACTTACATGCAATTTTAAACTTCAGAATATCACTACTATACACAGAGATTTTTCTACCGACAATCAGTAGAAAATTTTGTTATAAAATATAATTTTTTCATCTCATTCTCGTCGAACAACTCATTGGAAAAATGCATGGTGAAAAATATTTTTTTATTGAAACGCTGAAAAACTTTCTAATAGTGATTTTTTAGTAGTGTATTGCCTTTCGCAAAAGTCACCTAACTTATTAAAGCGTGGTTGATTTTTTAAAAAAAATCAAAAGAAAATGGTCATTGCACAGGGAAAATGTGTTGAAGTCCCACATCAGTTGGGGACAGAAACATGATTCATTTGTTATCATGATATCAGAGTTCAATTTTTTTATTTATCCCCATATTATATTGTCTAATACTTTAAATTAATATCCACTCATGAACGAGCTAAGGATGTTGAAATCCCAGATGGATTAAAGTATATTGTACATGTTTTTGCCATGTTTCTTTTTCCTAGAGAGAGAGAGACAGAAAGATACCTAAGTGAAAGAGGGAGCTTTGGAAACAAGTGAGGTTTTCTCAAATTAGAAGGGAGAGTGATCATGTAAAGTATATCAGCCCAATCTAACTTTTGTTCGTCAGATACAACAAAGGCTTGTCCATATCCTTCGAAATCTCCTTCTTGTTGCTCAAACTTCTTCTTCTCTTCCATTGGTAGATCGAAAAATGCTCCGATTTCTGATTTCACTTTCTCCACCAATGATGAATTCACTCCATGATTCACCAACTGCACTTGTAAACGGTTTAAATAATTGATATATAGTTTATTCTTTAGTTTCTATTTTCTTTGTATTTATCCACTTGTATTGAGGGTTGGTAACAAAACTGTATTTAATTAAGAATCACGGGACACGAAGATATCTCGTATCATCAAGTTTTATTTTTCAAAGAAATGGATACTATGGGATGGGACTAGAGATGGCAGCGGATCCTGGACCCGGTCCGGATCCGGTGGATCCAGATCCGTTTTATAGGATATGGATCTTCAAAATTTAGACCCGACGGATCCGGATCGGACCCGGATCCGTTTCTGACGGATCGGATCTGGATATGGATCTTGTATTTAAGATCCGTATCCGGTCAGAATCCGACCGATGATCCGTATTTTAATTAAATAAATTAGACATTTATACATCTATCCACGCATGGTGGGCTTGATCCTTTATGGACTTGGGCCTGGCCGAGAAGATTAAAGTCTTTAATCTTCTCGGCCAGGCCCAAGTCCATAAAGGACCGAAGCCCAGCCCATGCCTGGATAGATGTTAAGCCAACAAAAGGCAAATGCTGAAAATTGAAGCCGCATTCTCTTCATTGTTCATGCCAAAGTCTAACCTAAAGGAAAAGAAGCCGCATTCTCTTCATTGTTCATGCCAAAGTCTCCTCAGTTCACTCCATCGCGAATTCTCGATCATTCTCTTCATTGTTCATTCCATACGAAAGGGGCAAAGAGCCAAAGACCAAAACCCTAGTCCCTAACCATCTTCTCTACTTGCCATCCCTACTCATACGACGTCAGTCCATGTCCTTCCGATTCCAAGGTGAGTTCGATTTTTTTTTTGCCCTTTTAACCTCTGTTAGTTCTTCTTTTTTTTAGTTCTTCTTTTTGTTAGTTCTGTTTTTTCATTTATATAATATTTGATGTTTTGGAAATTTTTTTGTGTGTGTGTACAGTGTATTATTATTCTTTAGGTGGCAATGGCACTGGTTTAGTGTGTCAGTGTGTGTGTGTGTGTATTATTGTTCTTTAGGTGGTAGTGGCACTGGTTTTTTGGAGAGCTGATTTTTTACAGTGGCTCAGTTATGAATTATGATACTTCTCTGTTAATTGTTATGCATTGGTTTTTTTACAGTATTGGGATTTTAATGGTGGCAGTGGCACTGGTTTTTTGGAGAGCTGGTTTTTTCCAGTGGCTCTGTTATGATACTTCTCTGGCATGATACATTGATACTTCTCTGTTATATACAATGCACTGGTCAAGAGTATATATACAATGCACTATTTTTTTTTTTACAGTATTGAGATTTAAATATGTTAATTGGACTAAAATGTGCATGATACATTGATACTTCTCTGTTATATACAATGCACTGGTCAAGAGTATATATACAATGCACATGTTTTTTTACAGTACTGGGATTTAAAAATGTTAATTGGACTAAAATGTGCATGATGCTTCTCTGTTATGTGATTAAGTAATGTATTCAAATATTTTCTTGTAGGAAATGGATAGTGAACAATCTAACAATAATGCAAATGCTACTAATAAAAGTCATGCTGCTTCTTTTAGCCCACCTCCAGTGCCTCTGCTTTGTGGAGTTGATGATTTAGAAATGGATTCAGAAGGTCTTATTGAGGTTGGAGTAAAAGAAAAAAGTCAATCAAGTAAACTAACAAGCAAGAAACTCACTTCTGAGGCATGTGAATCTTTTGATAGGGTCGTAGTGAAAGGTATTACAAGAGCAAAGTGTAAATATTGTACATCTTTACTCTCTTATAATGGTGCGAATGGAACCTCACATCTTCTTAAACATTCTAAGAAGACATGTCCGGGAAAGCATTTGCGGATTGGAGTTAGTGGTCAAACACAATTGAAGGTTAAAACGGAAGCCGATGGGTCTACTACTTTAGAACTTAAAGAAAAGGGAAAGGAAAAGGAATTTGATCAAGACTTTTCAATGAGAGAATTGGTTGGTATGGTGGTGATTCATGAGTATCCTTTATCCATTGTAGATCATATAGGTTTTAAAAGGTTCGTAAGGAGTCTAAATACTCATTTCAAGATGATTTCGAGGAACACTTTGAAGAGTTACATTTTGAAAAAGTTCAATGAAGATAAGGGTTCTCTTAAAGCTCTATTGGAGCATAATGAGGGTAGAATTGCAATAACTACCGACATGTGGACGGCTTCCAACCAAAAAAGGGGCTACATGACCGTGACATCTCACTTCATTGATCAACAATGGTTTTTACGCAATCGAACCTTGATGTAATGAGCTTATTCTTATTTATAAATACTTATTTTTTAGGTTTATTGTATGTGTTTAATGTATGTTTTTATTTAGGTTTTGTTTTGTGCCATGTCCACATACAAATGGGGTTATTGCAAAGATTTTGATGGATTGTTTGTCTCAATATTCTTTGGAAAACAAAATTTCATCGATTGTAGTTGATAATTGTACCACTAATGATGAATGTTTTATTGGAGAAATTGGAAAGTAGGTATCTAATGTTAGGTGGGGAGTTTTTGCATATGAAGTGTAGTGCTCATATTCTAAACTTGATTGTGAAAGATGGTTTAGAAGTAATTGATCCGGCAATTGAAAAAGTTCGAGATTGCATTTTATTTTGGATGTCTACTCCTAAAAGGGTTGAAAAAATTGAGGAGGCTTGTCAGCTTTTGAATATTTCTAAACCTAAAAGAGTGGTTCTTGATGTCAAAACTAGGTGGAATTCTACTTACTTGATGCTTAATACCGCTTTGCCTTTTCAAGATGTATTTGCTAAGTTAAAGCGTATGAATAAGAAGCTCAAGTTAGTTATTCCTAGTGAGAATGATTGGATGATGGCAAAACTTGTTTGTGAGAAGTTGGAAATTTTCTACAAGGCCACTAGAGTGTTTTCCGGTAGAAATTATCCTACTTCTAATTTATTTTTTCGAAAAGTGTGTGAGATAAGACTTGCTTTGAGGCGTTGGGTGGAGAGTGATGTTGAGACCATTAGAATGATGGCTAAAAATATGATTGACAAGTTTGACAAATATTGGCATAATATTAATGAGATGTTGGCGGTTGCTTCAATTTTAGATCCAAGAAATAAAATGGATTGTGTGGAGTACTATTTTAAGAGATTGTACAAAGATGATACTGATAATGAAGTGGCAAAGGTTAGAAAAATCTTGATAAATTTGTGGTTGAATATCAAATGAGAAGTGAGGGAAATAAAAGTCAAGAACCTTTTCCAAGTGGGAGAGGAGGAATTTCAGAGTCTTGTGATAATGATGAGGATGAATATGCTCAAGCTAAAAGAACAAAGAAAAGAAAGATGAATGTGAGGGGTGAGGTGGAGCATTACTTGGAGGATGATCCTATACCCGAAAATGATGATTTTGATGTACTTAATTGGTGGAAAAGGGATCAAATGTATCCTACTTTACAGAAAATTGCCAAGGACATCCTTGCAATTCCTGTCTCTTCTGTGGCTTCGGAAAGTGCCTTTAGCATGGGTGGAAGGGTGATTAGTTCTCATCGTTCTAGGCTTCACTCTAAAACTGTGGAGGCATTAATGTGCTTGCAAAATTGGATGATCGAAGACATTAAAGGTATCTATTATTTATGTATTGATTATTCTCATATACGTTAATATCAATTTTTTCCCCTAACATGAACCTTCTATTTATTTTTCAATTTCTTTCAAATAAAGGTACTTTGGAGGGCACACATGCTTGTTCGATAGTTACTGAAGATTCTGAAGAAGAAGGGGAAGTAGTTGACTATACTGATATGGTAAATGATATATTTAATCATAAATATTTATTGAGATGATTTTTTTTAGTAATCTCTTTTTAATATGATTGTTTCTTTGTTATTTTAGGATGTTGATGACGTTGAAACTAGTGATTTTGAAGACTAGTTTATGAAGTTTGGCAAGCTGGAAATGCCAAACTGAAAATCTCAAACTGGAAATGCCAACTCACTGGACAAGATCTTTTACCCTTGTTTCTTGGGAGGTTGTAAACTAAAAAATCTTAAGCTTTTGACTTATGAAATCATGTAATAGTAATAGTAGAAGAAAATGATTCTGGGAGGTCAAGGGAAGCAGAACTGCAGAACTGCAGAAGCTGCAGAATATAAGTAGAAGAAAATGATTCTTGGAGGTCAAGGGAAGCAGAAGCTGCAGATTATAAGTAGAAGAAAATGATTCTGGGAGGTCAAGGGAAGCAGAAGCTGCAGAATATAATGTTCTGCTTTTGGTTATTTGGTGTTCTTTTGGTTTATAAAATTTCATTTGACAATATTATTGAAGTTTTCATGTGTTAGAGGAAACACTAGGTTGTTTGTAACGGTGGCTTTGGACAAACTGTTGATGTTTTTACTTTGTTTGTGTGCTGAAGTAAACTGCAGCCTTCCTATTTGTCTCCGCAATTTGAGTTTTTGAACATGAAGTAAACTGCAGCCTTCAAAAAATTTTACATGTGGATCCAGATCCGATCCGTGGATCCGGTGGATCCGATGGATCTGGATTTGGATATGATTTTTATGGACCCGATGGATCTGGATCCGGATCTGGATACAGGTATGAGAAATGGATCTGGATCTGGATCCAGTAGGATCCGGTCCAGATCCTATCCGTTGCCATCCCTAGATGGGACGCGAAAAGGCTATCTAAAAGATTGGTAAATTTTGTTTCTTTATATCTTTCAATTTATGTATCTTATTTTATTTTTTAGTCTGTTTCGAAAACAATACTACTTTTTATACTTAGTAAATGCTCGATTTCAACATACTACGTGATAATCCAACCTTTTTTAATAGTGATAAAAAAAGAAATCATACTTTCTTAAACTCCGTATACCATCATTTTTAAAAACCTAAAATGAAGGCAACAGGTGGAGCATTATATAATTTATATTTACATTTCTTTTGGGTGCAGGTGGTTGTTGATGGCTGATAAGTCAACACCAACCACTTGCACCAATAACATTTCTATAACATAAAACCTAAAATGAACAGCGTTTGATATATCATTGAAATATAACTTACCTGGAAAAATCCCCATTCTTGACAAGCAAAATGAAGCATCTGAAGCTCTGAATCATCATCTCCAATATCCAGAAGTCTTTCCATGTCAATAACTGGAACTTGAGGCAATAACATGGAAGAGGGTAATAACACAGGGTTTTCAATATCATCACGAATATATCGCGGCGGAACAGCTCCTAGTTGTTGCTTTGCCAGCTCCTGAACGTTAGGAACTTTCAAAGAGCCACCTAGCTTTCTCGACATTGCTTCTTCCATCGATGAATTCTTTTTTTCCACCTTCTTCTTAAGTGAACTTGTTTTAGAGAGGAGACTTACTGAGATGTGAAATATAACGTGTTATACCATATAGTAACAATAACAAATGGGTGCTTTTACTTGTTGTTTGACTAGAATATCGAATATGAGGAAAAACGTGATCCATCTGGTCATCTTGCCTAATTGTCACCTAAACAAATATGAGGAAACACTTGATCATATATATGTGTTTTTTTTCTATCACAAATCAATATCTTACCTAATTAATTAACTTGTCACGTCCCAAAATCGTGATCACACCTGACGAGCTGACATCTTCTAACGGAACTCTTTACCCTATCATAGTGTAATGAATTATTTAAAAACATGTCATTGACTATCTGTAGGGTTTTGTTGGGTTCAAAAACATCAAAATAAAGCACAGTGAAAGTTTAAAATTTTGTTTACTTACCCCAACAATTTCCTTCTGGTATGATTATATGACAATCAAACCTGTAAAGTAAACTTGAACATAATACTTACATGTTATAAAAATCTGGAGTCTTTTACTAAAGGGTGGACACGCGATTACCCCTTCGATTGCAAGCACCTTGCTACGGTGTATTCAACTATCAAGAAAGTCAGGAAATCTTGGCAGATGTTTGAGAGAGTTTTTTCGTAGACTCTAAGTCTAGAATTGTTTTATAGAATAATTGTATATATAATCAATGTGGTAGTGCTGTATATATAGTAAAATTTAGGTCAAAATCATATTAGGGTTGGGCTATAAGTCTTGCCCAAAATTCGAGGTGCAGTGGGCCAGTTTGACTGGGCCCACTGTCGGGTCGGCGCCGCGACTCAACCTAGCAGGAGTCGCGGCGCCTTACGTCCAACAACGCTCCCGTTTTTGTTAATATATTCAGCACATTTAATTAAATCCAAAATTCAATTTTGACTTAATTAAATAATTTCCATCTAAAAGAGATTATCCCATTATTATCAATTTAAATATCTTGATTCCTAATCGAATATTTAATACTTTCTCAATACACCCTTAGATCGAAGAAACAATCGACATATCGTGACCCTATAGGCCTTCATATATTGACACTAATCCAATTAAGGTCCATATGGAACTCTAGATCAAGGCTGCATTTACCTAACTCAATATATGAAGTACGTTTACATGAATCTAGCAAACATAACCTTTATGTGAGATGATAAATTCATTTCATCCGCGACACACTCGATCAAGCTTAGGATTTGCCATGTGTCTATCCAAATGGCTTGATCACTTTATCTAATCTATATTAGTCGACAACTATACCATATTCTAAATATGCCTCTTGCATTGGCCAATGACTTGGTCAACCTAATATCACTGAGAAGTTGAGTGTTCTCTCGAATATCCAATCGAGGAATGAATCATATTCTTGGCCCAACTACCACCTTAGTTTACATCATAATGCACCCAACACAAGCCGTATCTTATCCTCTAAGGAGTTTAAGCTTAGGACAGGGTCAAAGTACATTACTCTGTAAACAAGGTGTGTATTGACCTCAAGTCAAAGGACCTTTATCTTCAACATGCTGATAACACTCTAAACATGTATAACAAATAGTTTATCAGCAGGGCATACCAATACTTTCCAAAAATATTCATGTGTCCATCACTAGTAACCATTATTAGTAGCAGGTGAGACATAATACATTCTCCAAGAATGTGATGTAGACCACATGTTGACTTATAACATATTATCGATATTTCATTCTCGATGATCATTAGTCGAGACTATTTTGAGAGTTACGCTCTATCATCAATATCTCACTCTCTTAATGGCAACGTAAACTCAAGTGATGCACATTAATGAATAATTACAAACAATCAAATAATAATTAAATAATTACAAATGTCATAAATATTAATCTTATTAATAATACGAATGTGTTCAAGTACGTTTTGTCTCTAATAATGATTGTCTCTAGGACATACATATTTTCACTATCAGGTGCGGCGGTGCCATCACATAGCATGTAAATAGGGCACCAAGCAACTACCTACCATCACACAACAGTTATTATAAAATAATTTCATGGAAATTTCCGAGACTCGAGAGCATCCTTAAAACAAAATAGACACCCCCCCCCCTTCCCCAACATGAGGCAACGTACGATGTGCAACCCAAAAATATAATGTCTAATCCATATATTAATATTTCCTTCATACCGATATATATAACACAACAAATCAACATTTTATACTCCGTAACAAGTGAAAAACTGTCACATATGATGAAATGAAGAGTGCTCTCTTTTTCTTCTTTATAGAATCAGACAGGGGAACTCCAAATTACAACAGCAAGAGTAACTTATATATCAAATGCTACCTAGGATTCTCCATCGCTCGTTCTACCTTCATGGAATCAAGGTACGATTTCCTGTCAAGTTTTCGTGCAAAAAAATCCTGCAAATATTTTTGCACGGGAACTCTTCTGAAAATGGCAGGATTATGTGGTCCAATGAGGCTGTGTGCAGGTCCTAATTCGGAGTCAAGGTTGATGTTATGGAATGTTGCAACAGAGAACCTCTCTTCGTTTGAGTTTGCAATTGCTCTGTGCTCAATGCTCCTATAGACACCATTGCTCACTATCTGCCAAGTCAAATATAACACATTTACGTACACAGAATTTTAAATGACATTTTCAATAATATCCTAGTAGAAAATGAGTTCCTTCTTTACACAAAATTAGATATTTCTAAACAAGCAAGTTTTAATTAACCGAATTAGCCATATCAACAACAACAACAACATACCCAGTGTATCCCCACAAGTGGAGTCTAGGGAGGGTAGGATGTACGCAAACCTTACCTCTACTTCTGTGGGGTAGAGAGGTTGTTTCCGATTAACATATCATCTAACAAATTAAATTAATGAAAATATTGTGACTGCCCTGCTTCGACCTCCCTCCAAGCATCTTCCTTTTTGCATAGAAGGGTGAATACATTGAATCATGTGTGATTCTATTGCACGTAAAGTTTGAATTAAGTCCTTTCAAGAAAACCAAACTTGTGAATAGAACAATGTCCTTTCATGATGACATTGTGAATAAAACCAAACTTAACCAATAACTTGCACTACGTCATCACCACCCTTTGAGAGGGGCTTTATAGGCAACAAGATATCGTCTTTTCGGACTTGGAGACCTTCCGTTTCATTCAGCTGGAAAAGGATGGTGAGGGGATCAGCATCAGAATGAGGACTTAAGCCGATTGCCCTGTCTGGCTCAGGGCAAGGAGGATAATAATTCATCCTCACTGACTGCATACTATCACTGAATAGATCTCTCATTTCCTTTTCATCCATCCTTAAAGCCTTTGCCAATTGACATACGATGATCATTGCTAGGCTCTTGATTTCTTTGAAATATGCTTCCATGATGTCCCTGCATTTTAAATGCTTCCTCAAGAATATTATGGCGCAAGGTTCATAATTATTCCTCCTCATTTTGTGTGTATAAATTTTCAACCATACGATATTAAGTATTTTGCTTGTAACCTACAAGTCCTCCGAGGGAAGGGATCCTTGGAGCAATGGTAAAGTTGTTTATGTTTGACGTATAGGTCACGGGTTCGAGACATGTTAGCAGCTACTAATGTTTGTATTAGGATAGTTTGTCTACTCACAACACTTTGGTGCGGCCCTTCTCCGGACCCTGCAAATGTGGGATGCTTTGTGCACCGAACTGCCCTTTTGTTGTTACAAGTCCTCTGGAAGAATAAAGTAAAGGAACCTTACTCTTGGTTAATGGTCCAAGGAATAAATTTGAACTTTTTCCCTGTATTTTCTAAGAACTCAACACCCTTGGATAGAAGAGTTCGTCGCTAAATGGTCAATAAACTAGTAGAAATAGGTAAATAAAGTCATTTTTCTTCACTTCTCTGATACAGAAGAAAGAAAAGTGATTTGGTTCACCTATTTCCAATAATTCAGTGATCGTTTAAGCAATGAAATCTTGAATAGAGCAATGTGATATTAGGCACCTGAGCTTTGAAGGCAACTTCTGAAACAAGTCCGCTTTGCGGATATGAGGAGGATGAGTAATTATGGCAAACATGTCACTCCAATCAAGCTTCTTGTCACGCCCCAAACCGGAGGGCCGCGACGAGCACCCGGACTTTACCCGTCGGATACCACTAACCATACAGTTAACACCTATTCATGATTACATACAAACTAAGCCGAAAAAAAAATTATGAAAAATCTTAACCAGAAAACAACTTATATATATATATACATCCCAAAGGACGACAAGGCCGTACATGACTACTACACAGAGGACATCTGTCTACAAGCCTCTAAAGAGTGTACGACATCAAAAGGTTGGGACAGGGCCCCGCCATACCCATATACACATGCAAAAATATACCGTATCAAAATAAGACTGACACTCCGAAACAAGGGGAGTGCTCCAGCAACCTACTAACGTGAATCGTCGTCCTGTCTACGTAAACCTGCGGGCCCTCGACAAAAGGGACGTCAGTACGACTGATGTACTGAGTATGTGCATGAACAATAGTATAACAGGGATATAACAACAACTGAAACAGAAACAGCTGACCAGCAGTAAATGCCTCTAAGGGCCCTAGTACATATGCCTAATGTCATGCACAATGCAAATGCGGTATACATATAAATATTAGCCACACAAGGGCATCTTCTTTTCCATAACAGCCTCTGTGGACATCATTTCATTATCATATTGGCCACACAAGGGCATCAATATTGGTCTCTTCGGGTTCTTTCGTGATAGTCTGTACCAGCTGCAGGTGGTGTACGTATATAATGTCTTTCCCTTTTCCCATTCCCCATACATATATATAATGCATACATATAGTATAGTATATAACTCCTTTGAGGTCAAGGTATGTACATGAATATGATGCATGAATGACAATATAACATTTTCTGAATTTATCGACATAATATACTTGCCTCTTCGGCTAACACTGTGAATATCAACATCTTTTCTGTATGCCTCAGTAAGGACTTAGGAACATATTTAGACATGCTTTTAACATAGGAATCAATAACATAAATATTCTTAACCACTAGGAGTATAATTATGAAACAATATCACGATTATATTTCGTTACATGGAACATGCCAAAAGAAGAAATAATTTTCCTTAACATACCTCGATTCCACTTAAAAAGTTAATCACGTTGCTGCCTATATTTTCCGTGAACAGCCACCGATTTTCTGCTCACGTTTTGCTATCAATATCACCTAATGAACTTACTGGTCCCGTTATATTTTAGTCTCTCTTCTCTATTCACAATGAAATGCTTCTAACTGAAATATTAAGGAATTGTTACTGCTATATACGAATGAGTATGTGGTCTGTAAAGCATTCCCAAAGCTAATATATAACCATCCACATTGAAAACAACATGGACCCTCGTCATGAATCTCATGACGTCTCCACTAGCTAATCTTTGGCGGTGGAGTCATCCCAATTGATGACACCTACACACCAATCGTGCCACCTCACTCCACTAATTAAGTGACTTGCCTCCGTATAATTTATCAATCACACACATAATTAATTTTGTGATCCCAATTCACTTAAATCTTGATAACTTATAAAACTTTCATATACTCAATATCATAATTTTGTGATATGACGCTAGTCCATAACCTCTTTATGCACGCACCAAATTTATTTTCGATCCCCGTTATCACACTTGTTACGTCCAAAATTATTTCGGGACCGCATCCTTTTATATACTAATCTCTTTATTAGCATACGTAAATATAGCATAAATTCCCCGAGGCTCGAATCTACTTGCATACGTTCAGGTGGTCAAATCATCGCCCCAAATTACGGGATGTTACACTTCTGCTCCTCCGATACAACGAATGCCTGCCCGAAACCTTCAAAGCTGTCTTCGTGTTGCCCTAGTTTCTTCTTTTCTTCCATTGGAAGACTGAACAATTCTATATTCTCTCTCTTGAAGTCCTCCAGTAACGAAGGTGTCACTCCATGGTTTATAACCTATCACTATTCAACAATATGCTAGCAAATTCTACAACCTTTTCACAATTACAAAGCTAGCTCTACCAGAAACAAACAGTAATTTGTTTAGAACTAATACTCATACGACCAATAAATGAAAAAGGGAAAGTTGAAAATGTTACGGTCCAAGTTTATCATGTCTTAGATGTTTAATTTGAACTAATAGATAGACGAAAATTACGTTAAGAATTAGTGTCTGTTTAGCCAAATTTCTAAAAGTTGTTTATTTTGATGAACACTTCTATCGAAATAGCTTCTTAAGAATACCACTTTCCAAGCCGAAACTTTTCGATCGTACCGAACACCCCCGAATAATTAAACAAATTATGAAGAAGGGTAAACCTGGAGGAAACCCCATTGTTGGCAAGCAGAGTGAAGCTTTTGCAGCTCAGAATCCAAGGAATCCCCGGATTTCAACTTTTGAATATCGATAACTGGGACTGTAGGAACCGCTGCTCCGGCGGATATTGCCGGAGATTCTTGTTCTGGGCGGACATATCTCTCCGGAATATTTGTTAGGTGCTCTTTGGCAAGCTCTTGAACACTTGGAACTAACAGAAATTTTCCAAAGTTCAATTTTCCTGGTGTTGATTCCATTCGCTCTTGTTGTAAACTTGAAATTTATTAATGTTTTGATGAAAATGAACAGCTAAACCAGACCCATAGAATCCTTTTATAGCTATAGATTCCATTTAGCTTTGAAATTTATCAAGTTAATTTTTAATTTTTATATATATGATGATAAATACTTTTTGTCTTTGTATTAGGGGTGAGCGGGTCCGGGTACCCTAACATTTTTTAACTACCCGGACCCTACCCGATAAAAGATCGGTTCCTAAATTTACTACCCGGAACCTACCCGTAGCAATCATTACCCGGAACCTACCTGACCTCATGGTCCTGAGGTTCCCTGCACTCAGAAATAAAAAACACAAATTAAACAATAATTTTTAAGCCTATGAGAATAAAAAAGAGTTCTAAAATAATTTCATCAAGTAGTTTTTTAGCCTGCAATCGGAGTTTTTAGTACCTTTATAAGAAGTTTTAGAAAACTTATTCATTGTAGAAAAGCTAATTTTGTTACCAAAACCTAAAATTGCAAGCCAAATTTGACACTCAATAATTGAACGTGTTGATTTCAAAATAAATTTGAAAATATCTGAATTAAACTTATTTTCGTGTTCATAAGCTCTTCGATACAAAAGAAAAGCTTTATTATACTAGTAAATCCCTAAATTTCATCTTCACAACTACAAAAATATACACAAATTTAAAAAATAGATTTACATTTCAAATAAAAAAGTAATACAAAATGAAGATGAGTCATACCTGAAATAGAACAGAAGAATATGATATTAAAAAGAAATTGAAGAGTTAGATATGAACCCATATGCATTTTAGGAATGACGTGAACATAACCAAAGGAGAGAAAGAGGCAAAGCGAAGCTTCAATGACGACAACGATGAAAGTACACGAGAGAAAGCTTCAACAACGGCAGCGATGAAGCTCGGTGGTGTAGCTAAAACGCCATTGTTATTGAGAGAGTTTTGGGTGTTTTCTCTTAGGGCACAAAGAGCATTCTAGAATAAAGGGGTGAAAAAGCTAAAATATTTACGTCTTGGGGTGGGGAAAATCAATGTGCAGGCGTGCAACAAACAATTTTGGAGAAAGTTAAAAGTGGTCCAAATGTTTCTAAAATAAGTAAAAATATTTAATATTTTATAGGTTCCGGGTATCGGTTCCGGGTCCGGGTACCCTGTCTCTATTTGCCGGAACCGGAACCGGACCCGACTTTGATCGGTTCCTAATTTTACTACCCGGACCCTACCCGTTATTATAATATATCTACCCGGAACCTACCCGTTAGTGTCGGTTCCGGTCGGGTATCTGGGTACCCTGTACCCGTGCTCACCCCTACTTTGTATCATCGACAGCTACCAGATTTACATCGCAGACGGAGCAGTACCACGTAAGACTGAATTGACCGGCGCTATTATCCAAAACTAGGAACGCAATTTCGTCATTCATAGAGTCGCTCATTCAAATAACTATTCTAAAAATAAAGTTAGAAGACTATTCCAAATCTAATTAAGTGATCTGTCTCTTTCAATCTATTTGTTAATATAATTAGAGAGATAATCCTTTTATCTCCATCATATCACATCATATCAATCATATAATTAGAATGATTAGATCAATTATTAGTATATTCTTAGGATAGCCTAGATTGATTGTGTATAATTGTATATATATTATATACTTGGCATGAAATAAACTCATGGGATTAATTTACTTCATGGTATCAAGAGCCACAAAATAACTCTCCATTTTTTTGCCCTCTTCTCGTCGGCCGCCCCTCTCTTAACCTACCCGAAAATCACTTTAGTGTGTCAAAACCCTAAGCCGAAACCACCTTCTTTTCGGCCTCCTTCTAACCCTAACCCTAGAACAAACCCTAGCAAAAAATTACCCTCCCACCAATTAGTAATTTCGGTCCTCTACAAACAAACCCTAATTAGGTATCTTCATCTCCCTTATACACACCAAAATAATTCTCTTATACACATTTTTCTTGTATTTTCTTGGGCAACAATGGCTGACAAACAAAAAATCCATCTCGCTCTTGCCGTAAACAACGTCAAAAATTTTATTCCTATTACCCTTGAGATGGAAAAAGGGCAATACTCTTCTTGGGTGGAGTTGTTTAAAATCCATTGTCGAGCATAAGAGGTTATAGACCATATTATTCCTTGTAAGTCTTCATTGGAGACCACCGTTGTTGATCCAAATTTATGATCTCGTTTAGATGCTATAGTCTTTCAATGGATTTACGACACAATCTCCAATGACCTTTTGCGCACCATTTTGAAACCGAACTCTACGGCTCAACAGGCTTGGGAACGTTTACAAAATATTTTTCAAGATAATAAAATTTCTCGGCCGGTATATCTTGAAAACCAATTTACCAATGTAAAATTGGATGATTTTTCAAACGTCTCCACGTATTGCCAAGAGTTGAAAATGTCTGTCGGTCAATTTTCAAATGTTGGTGCGCCGGCCAACCTTTGATATATCACGGGTTCGAACCGTGGAAGCATTCACTAATGTTTGCACTAATGTAGGATATCTACATCACACCCTTTGGGGTGTGCCCTTCTCCAAACCCTGCTAACACTAGATGTTTTGTGCACCTGGCTGCCCTCTTATTTTATTTTTTAACAAGTCCTCCGGGAGGATAAAGTAAACGGACCTTACTCCTGGTTAATGGTCCTAGGAACAAATTTGAACCTTTTCCCTATATTTTTCATAAGAACTCAACATCATTGAATAAGTTCATTGCTAAATGGACAATGAACTACTAGAAATAGGTAAATAAAGTCACTTTTCTTGAGTTTTCTGATACAGAAGAAAGAAAAATGATTTTGTTCACTATTTCCGATAATTCAGTGATCGTTTAAGCAATGAACTCTTGAATAGAGCAATGAGATATTAGGCACCTGAGCTTTGAAGGCAACTTCTGAAACAAGTCCACTTTGCGGATATGAGGAGGAAGAGTAAATATGCCAAACATGTCACTCCAATCAAGCTTCTTCTCCTCCGATACAACGAATGCCTGCCCGATACCTTCAAGGCACTCTTCCTGTTGCCATAATTTCTTCTTTTCTTCGACCGGAAGTCTGAACAATTCTATAACCTCTCTCTTGAAGTCCTCCAGTAACGAAGGTATCACTCCATGGTTTATAACCTAACATTCAACAATATATATGCTAGTAAATTCTACAACCTTTCACAATTACAAAGCTAGCTCTACCAGAAAACGAGGAGTACTTTTTTTAAACTAATACTCATACGACCAATAACTGAGAAGTATTATGCATTTTAGACTCCATTATTGTGATATAACGCTTCATCCTTAAGAAGTTAAATATAAGTCCCTTTTTGGGGGAAAGTTGAAAATAAGTATCATTGTCCAAGTTTTAAGAAGTCTTAGACGTTTAATTTGAAGTTTTGAACTACTAAAATAAATGAAAATTAATTTAAGAATCTTAGGTTTGCCAAATTTCTAAAAACAATTTATTTTGATAAGCACTTTTGTCAAATAACTTTTTAAGAATGTACTTTTGAAGAGAAGCAGTTTGTACTTTCCGAAAAATCATTTTACATGCAAGAAACTTTCACCCGAATAATTAAACAAATTGGGAAGAAACACAAATCTGGAATGAAAGAAATAATTTCTTGATTATTTTCATTGATAATAAGAGGTATATATACAAATATACAATTCCTAAATATAGACAATATAGGAAAATAATTCTACCTTTTCGTTTCTAATTCTAATACATTTTCCTAGTACAAGACTAATATCATAATTACAATTATACATGAATTACAATTTGTTGAGTCCAAATCGGACCATGATACACACGGTCCTTTACACCCCCGTAGTCATAGCGCGCGGTTGACATACGCTGAGACTGTCCCTAAAATCTTCAAATAGAACCAATGGAAGACCCTTAGTAAATATGTCTGCAATCTGATATCGCGAAAGGACATGTAGGACGCGTACTTGTCCACGAGCTACCTTTTCTCGAACAAAGTGTATGTCCATCTCGATATGTTTAGTGCCTTGATGTTGGATCGGATTTCCAGAAAGATAGACTGCACTCACATTATCACAGTAGACCAAGGTAGCTTTCTTAATAGGATAATGTAGCTCTAGTAGAAGATTACGTAGCCAACATGACTTAGACACTACATTGGCTACCCCTCGATAGTCGGCCTCCGCACTAGATCGTGATAAAGTAGCATGGCATTTAGCCGACCACGAGACCAAGTTATCCCCAAGGAACATACAATAATCAAATGTCGAACGTCTGGTATCCGGACAGTCACCCCAATCAGCATCGGTATATGATACAAGAGTATAGACGGAGGACGGATACAAATGCAATCCAAAATCAAGTGTACCATGTATGTATCGTATAATGCGTTTGAGCGCATGCATGTGCTCAATCCGCGGATTATGCATAAATAAACACACGTGTTGTACTGCATAAGTAATATCTGGTCTCGTAAAAGTCAGATACTGAAGAGCCCCTACAAGACTACGATAATGGGTGGGGTCCTCATATGGTGTGCTAGACGTAGCACTCAGCTTCGTTTTTGTATCAACCGGAGTAGAAATAGACTTATAAGATGACATGTCAGCTCTCTCAATAATCTTTGCCGCATACTTCTTCTGTGATAAAAATAGACCACCTGCATGACGAGTGACTGTGATGCCCGAAAAATAGCTCAAGGGTCCCAAGTCTTTCATAGCAAATTCAAAACTGAGAAGGGTCATGATAGACGTGCGTAGAAGATCCGATTAGGAAGTTAAGATAATATCATCAACATATAATAAAATGTATGCCATAGAAGTACCACGTTGATAGATGAACAGAGAATGATCAGACCTGCTGTGAGAAAATCCAATAGTAGACACATAATCTGCAAACCTTTTATACCAAGCCTGTGGGGCCTGCTTAAGCCCATACAATGACTTCTTCAGCAAACAAACATGATGAAGATAATTGGGGTCCCTAAAACCCAAGAGTTGATGCATGTATACTATCTCCTTAAGATCACTATGTAAGAAAGCATTTTTCACATCCAACTGGTGAATGGACCATGCTTTCGAGAGAGCTAGACTATGCACATTGTGAATGGTAGCCGGTTTGACCAGCAGACTAAATGTCTCTCCACAATCCACGTCAACCTGTTGTGTTTTACCATCACCTACAAGACGGGCCTTATGTCTCTCAAAATACCCGTCATAATTTTCTTTATGAGTAAAATTCCACTCAACCCAATAATATTAACACCAGGTGGACGGGGCACCAACTCCCACATCTTATTTTCAATAAGAGCATTATATTCGGCATTTATGGCCAATTTCCAATTCGGGTCATGAAGAGCAGACATTTGGTTACGTGGTAGGGGAGATTTAGTGACATTAGAATTAAGATTAAAATGCCTTTTGGTTTAAAAATACTCTGTTGGCTACGAGTAACTGGCCCTTGACTCGATGTGGAATTGGACGGGATTGGGAGATTTACCGGGGTGGCAGTGGAATGGCCAGCAAGCAGTGGGCCTACTGGCCCAATAACTGATCGAGAAACTGAAGATGGAACAGTTCTCGAAGTGAGCCGTGATCCTTGATCATCACCGAAAAAGGACTGGGCTGAGATCTGGGACCAAGGTCGAGACGAGTTGGACCAGTAGGCAGTGGACCTGCTAGTCGAGTTGACGCTGGAATGGGATTTTGTGGGCCAGTAGGCAGTGGGCCTGCTGGCGGATTTGGGTCACGGGACATCTCGGATAAATTATGGAGAATATACGGTGAGATCTCATCATCCAAAAAATTATATGAACTAGACATCGAACTACGCAGTTTAGCAAACAGAAATTGGGTTTCATCAAAAATAACATGGCGACTAATTATGATTTTATTAGAGGATAAATCAAAATATTTGTAACCACGATGATTAGATGGATAACCCAAAAATACACAAGCGGTTGAATGAGCTTGAAGTTTGTTAATTAGAGTAGACGGAAAAAGTGGATAGCATAAACACTCAAACACCCTAAGATGAGAATACAATGATCTTTATTGTAAAGAATTTTTAAGTGGGATTGATATGCTAAGCCTTGGCTAGGGAGGATGTTAAGTAGATATGTAGTCATTTGTAAATCATAATGCGAAAAAGAATGAGGCAATGAAGCATGAGCTAGCAAGGTTCAGACAATATTATTAATGGTACGAATTTTTCATTTCAGACATCCCATTTTGAGAGGACGTATGTGGACAAAAAAATCGAAAAGATATGCCATGAGTAGCACAAAAATTCTGAAACGGCCCATTAACATATTTCCTGTCATTATCACATTGAATGTTTTTAATTTCCCATTTGAATTGAGTACGGATGAATGCTCTAAAGTTTAAGAACGTGAAAAAAACTTGAGACTTTTTGGATAAAAGAAAGGTCCACAAAAAGTTAGAATAATCATCCAAGAATAAGACATAATAGTGAAGACCCAAAGAACTTAAAACGGGAGATGTCACAAATCACTATGAATAATGTCAAACGGCATAAATGTACGAGAAGTAGAGGCTACAAACGGTAATCGAACATGTTTTCCTAATGGACAAGTAGGACAAAGTGGAGTACTACGCGTACCCTTACAATTAATAAAATTATTTTTATGCAGAGAAGAAATAATAGATAACCCCGGATGACCCAAACGTTCATGCCACAAGAAAGGAGCAAGAGTGGTAAACGTGGAAGGTGTGGCTTGACGTGTGGAAATTGTTGTGGTGGTGAGTGGATAAAGTTCTCCCTATTATTGCATCTCATATAGGTATCCCTGTTTTGAAATCCTTCACGGAGAATTCAAATGGGTCAAAATTAACAGACACCCAATTATCAATTGTGAATTTTCGAGCAGACACCAAATTTTTAATTAAGGAGGGGCATGAAGAACATTTTTTTAAAACAAGAGGTGGATGTGGGGGAGAAAATTTGTGTGACCATAACCACGGATTGGAATTGAATGATTATTACCAACAGTTATACCACGATTGTTGCTCAAATTGAAATAAGACGAAAGAGTACCTGGTGTGGATGTCATGTGAGAAGTGGCACCGGCGTCCATATACCAATTTGCGTCCGGGAGAAATAATCCGAGTGTATGCATTGCGGGCTCAATATCCGTAGGTGTTGGGACCGAAGCTGGGCCCGCTGTAGTGAAGGCCTGCAGAGTCCGAAGCCGTAGCAGGCCAGCCTACTGCCATGGCCCAGCAGGCCGAGAACTGGAACTGGAATGCTGGATCGGGAAACTGGGCCTGGAAGCATTTTGGAATTGGGCCCAGTTCTCGGGAATTGGTGATGGTGGGCAAGAGTAGTTGGGCCACTGGCCCAGCCCCATGGCCAGTAGGCCCATGACTGCTGCCAGTTGATCTGTGGCCCACTGTTCCGACCACCATTATAGTTGTCGCCATTGCTTCGATTTCTGGTATCGCCGCGACTGCCGCCGCGGTTCTTGCCATTATTTTTATGATTTTGACCCTTTTTGCCGCCACCGTTATTATAATTTTGGCCAGAATAGTCGGAGAATAAGTGAGGATTGTCTGACGTGGCCATCATCATGACGGAATGTGCACCAGTAGCCGCCTTTTTTGCCAAGCCAACTTCTTCTAAAGTGAGCATGGAACGAGCTTGGTAAAAAGGTGGAAGAGGATTACTTTGACGAAGCAGCGTCCCAACGCCATTGTAGGCCTCAGATAGGCCTGCAACCATCTGAAGAACAAGACGATCATTGGTGACGGGCGCACCAACGTTTCTTAGTTAATCCGCCAATTCCTTCAGTCTTTTACAATAGGCTGAGACGTTAGGAAAATCCTCCATGTTGACATGGGAAAATTCATGTTCAAGAGTGACAGCCTGGGAATTTTTGTTATCTTGGAAAAATATCACGCACCCTATTTCAAGTTTCCATCGCCGTGGCGTCGGGTTCAATAATCGTCTGTAAGGGTTGTCCATAACGTAGGATTATACTCGGGGGTAGGCACCTTCTCCGCGCCAGGTACCGAGGGGATTATGTGATGGAGGACTTGATGCGAGCGTGCGTGAACTTTGAATAATTCCGCTCACGTCGTGTATTGGACGTTTTCCAGTTTAAGAACACTAGGGAAGTGGTTCTTGATATTGAAAACTGTAAGGGTAGCATGAAACATGTTCTTTGACGTAGACATAACGAAAGAACAATAGGTGAATGGGGGATTTGGAAGAAAATTTGGGAATAGAGGAGGAGAAAAAATAGGCACGGAATTCGAGATGAGGCACGGAAATTGAGAAAAGAAAGGGGCAGCGGAAATGTTGGAGAGAATGAATTTTAGCCCTAGATTTCTGATACCATGAAAGAAATAATCTCTTGATTATTTTCATTGATAATGAGATGTATATATACAAATATACAATTTCTAAATATGGACAATATAGAAAAATAATTCTACCTTTTCTATTTTAATTCTAATACATTTTTCTAGTATAAGACTAATATAGATCAAATCAGATTTATGATACACACGGTTCTTTAGGGAGGAAACCCCCACTGTTGGCAAGCAGAGTGAAGCTTTTGCAGCTCAGAATCCATGGAATCCCCTGATGTCAACTTTTGAAGATCGATAACTGAGACTGTAGGAACCATTGCTCCAGCGGATATTGCCGGAGATTCTTGTTCTGGGCGGACATACCTGGCAGGAATATTGGTTAGGTGCTCTTTGGCAAGCTCTTGAACACTTGGAACTAACAGAGATTTTCCAAAGTTCATTTTTGCCGGCGTTGACTCCATTATTCTCTCACTCAACATTGTTGAGAATATATAAATTCCTCGATCAAAACGAACAGCCAAAACCAGACCTATAAGATTCTTTTAGCTATAGATTCCATTTATTTTGGGTTTATCAGTTTCTTCCCATATAGAGGGTGTTTTAATTATCATTTAATTTTTATAATAAATATACATACTTTTTGTCTTTGTATCATTGTCAGCTACCAGATTTACATAGCCGCCGGAGCAGTACCGTAACTCCATTCCAAAGTACTAACAAACAAAAATACGATGCAAGACTGAATGCTAGTAAGAAAATTGAATTTATTTAGAGGAGCGGTCAGAATTTGAAGCTTATGAGTTCAAAATTTTAATAATTTATATAAATTCAATGATTTCTTAATACAAGTATAGTATTTAAATCAAAGTTACAGAGTCCGACCGAATTCATAATCTAATTGCTAGCCCCTGAATTTATCCATTAGAGAATTTGTTAGTGCTTCATAGATTTCATTTACTCCTACAAAGTACTCTTTTTAAATGTTTAAAAATTAGTTTGTGGTGTGACAACTGGACTGACTTAGTGCCTTGCTCGTGTAATCCTTTCACCTTTTATCAAGAAAAGCATAGAGGCAAGGGTAAATGGAGAGTTGACATTTGAAGAATATCAATAATTACCTAAATATATATCTGATTGAGCTTATAGCATTAGAATTAATAATCATTAGGTTGCATACTCTGTTATTTTGATGTACCATCTAATCTACGAATTTCTTTTCAACCTCTTCTACTTGGCACCAAATGAGCAGACAGATGCAGCTCTTTATGATGAAAAAAATCTGGCATAAGTTTATTGTATTCCTTTCAAATTAAATAACAAAAACTAGAGAATGGCTATCATAGATAATCAAATAAAATGTTCACCGAGACAGAATAAGGATTTATGAGAAAGACCGGCTATGTGTAGATGTATATTCGGATTCAAACTTCTTAATCTTAATAAAAATAAAGAGAGTTTAGTAACGTAAGACTGATGTACTATAGTAGTGTGAGAAAATATGATTGAAAATATTATTATTGAATTGTTGTATCTACATAATTACACTGAGATTTATTTATAGATACTTCATTACAATCATTTTTCTATTAGAATACTATATATCAAATTCTACATTACAATCATTTTCCTAGTAGGATACTATATATGAAATCCTCTATTCTAACACTCCCCCTCAAGCGGGTGCATACAAGTCATATGTACCGAGCTTGTTACAGATGTAATTAATATGAGGACCAGTGAGGGACTTGGTGAAAATATGTGCAAGCTAATCATTCGACTTCACAAATTTTGTAATAATATCATCGGAGAGTATACCTGAACTGGATTGAGCAACCTCAATACCTAGAAAATACTTCAATCTGCTAAGACCTTTAGTATAAGTCATGCCAAACTCCTAAATTATTGTGCTGAATTTCCCAAACCAGGCTCTGGGAGACTATTTCACACCATAAAGTGACCGACGCAATCGGGTTAGACTCCCCCTGAGCAAGAAAACCAGGTGGTTGCTCCATATAAACTTCCTCCTCAAGGTTATCACGGAGAGTAGCATACTTCACGAATGTGTCCAAGCCTATTACAATAACTACACTTAGGTCGAGATCTTCGAAGACGACCTCATCCTTATCGCTTCTTCATGGACTGTGATGTGCGATTTTCTGATCTCCTCCTTAATGGTTTTGAAGTAAGCATAGGATTTGAACTTTCAATTCCCGTATTTTTAGAGTTTAACATATCAAAATCGTGAGACGTAGCGAAATCTGACTTGAAAGATGGATGGTTTCTGGTGAACATAACTCAAGAAGAAAATCATCGAGATCTGGCTGGAAAAAGGTGTATGTGCGGCGCGTGGATTTGGTCGGAAAAAGATGCATGCGCGGCGCGTGGATCTGGACGGAAAAAAATGCATGTGCGGCGCGTGGATCTGACGCGCTAGCCGGAGCTGGCACCCCAAGACAACGTGGATTCGCCGGAACCCTAGTTCCGACGATTGAAATCTGGCACTATTCACGCCGAAATTACTATTCACGTTGGGAAAAAATTGTTCACGTGACACTGTTCACGTGGCACTGTTCACGCCTACTTTTTTTAGAGAATATTTAATTTATAAATATCTGAAAATTCTCTACAATCTTCACTCTACCATTATTTTTTGCCAGACGGGGCAACACACATTGGTTAGTGTCGCCCTCCGGCAGTGAAATCTCTTTGATTCTTTATCAAGATCGTAGAAACTCTGATACCATGTGAGAAAAATATGGGAGAAAATATTATTATTGAATTATTGTATCAACATGATTACACTGAGCTCTATTTATAGACAATCCATTACAATTTTTTTTCTACTAGAATATTATATATGAAATCATATTCTTATTCTACATTACAATCATTTTTCTAATAGAATACTATATGAAATCCTCTATTCTAACAAGAACATGCAAGCAGAAAAAACAAACATCCAAAATGAACATTCAATTGCTCCCATAATCTCCATTTCCAATCCTCATTGTATCTATATATGATTTTCGGACGAGCTTCGAGAGAAAACCCCTTTGAAGAAATCTGCCACTCCGATCCTCCTAAATTTTGCAGGGTTTTGAGGAGTGAGTAGGCTAGGTGCTGGACCGATCACCTATTTCACCATCCAATTTGAGGCTAAAAAATGTAGCAATGGAGATCCTCTCCTTGTCTTCATTAATGATGGCTCGATGTTCGATGCTTTTATAAATTCCATATGTCACAATCTGCAAAGCGACATTGAGAGAAACAAAATAGACCATAAGTCTTTTTGTGTTGCAGTCCCCAGTCTAACTTTTGCTCCTCAGAAAAAACAAAGGCTTGTCTGAATCCTTCAACGTCCCCTCTTATTGCTCAAACTACTTCTCTTCCATTGGTAGATCGAAAAACGCTCGGATTTCTGACTTCATTTTCTCCACCAACGATAAACTCACCCCGTGATTCACCACCTACAAGAAACACAAGCTAAACATGTATGGAAGCACAGGAGAACGTTTGCTTGCTGATATTATTACCAGCATTCGATAATGTGTCATTCCTAGCGTTACTATATAAACCTATTTAGACAATTTCTCCACAACTTAAAACCTAACCAAATATACCTGGAAAAATCCCCATTCTTTGCAAGCAAGATGAAGCCTGTCAAGCTCTGAATCATCATCTCCAATTGCCAGCAGTTTTTCCATGTCAATCACTGGAACTTGAGGCAATAATATGGAAGAGGGTGTCTTTTCAATATCATCGCGGATATATCGCGGCGGAACAGCTGCTATTTCTTGTTTTGCCAGCTCTCGAGCGCTCGGAACTTTCAAAGTGCTACCTAGCGTTCTCGAGCTTGCTTCTTCCATCAATAAATGAGGTTTTTCTGGCTTCCTCTAAGAGAACTTGTTTTAGATAGCAAACGTATGTATAGAGATGTGTGAAAGGATAACGTAAGATAGAGTAGTACTTTTATTTGCTCTGTCCGAGTAAGGTAAGTCTAGATTATAAATTATATAAATGTTTCAATCTAAACAAAACGGCCAGAACCAAACTTACAGAATCCTTTGAGTTAGAGCTGTCGATGCCATTTAGCTTCTTTATCAATTTCCTAGTATCTAAGCCATTTGTTTATTTATTGTCTTAGTTTATCTCATCGTCAGCTTCCAGCTTTACATTGCGGCTGCCTCACCGCAACTCTAAAACAATGACAAATTGAGGTCATGTACGTGATCCAAATCAAGAAAACAATTTTTGTAGTTTTCAAAAATTCCCAAGGAATTATCCACTGCATACCTCGTCGCCATCTTCACAACTAAGGGATTTGACAACAACAATAACAATATACCCAGTAAAATCCCATAAAGTGGAGTCTGGGGAGGGTCAAGTAAACGCAGATCTTAGGTAGATTGTTTCCGGTTGATCCTTGGCACAATTACTGGCAACTCAAATCAGTGCAAACTAGGGCATTTAAATATTTCACAATTCACATGTATCTGCCACCTTTTAAAATCCATTTGCAGCATAATATCACTGAATAGACTGACATGTATTCAAAACAAGGAAGCAACGTCAGTCATTTAAATAAATTGTCTAAAAGAAGAAAACAAAAGATTATTCCAAATAGGATTGTTCACGGTTTGGTTAGAAACCGATTCAAATCGCAAACCGATCAAATAAACCGATAGTTATTTAGATTTGGTTTTAGATTCTTAAAAACCGATAACACTTTATTTGTATTTAGTTTTATTAAAAACAAACCGAATATAAAACCGAACCAAACCGAACCGACAAATCATATACATAATTTTTATAATTATATATATATATATATATATATATATATATATATATTAATTTTTGTAAGTAATTTTACATATTCTGTTTACTTTTTTATCAAAAAAAAATTATTTCTAATAGGCTAATGAACTTTAAACCTTAAACTCATTTTTAACTAAAAGATATCCATGAAATCCAATCTCATTGATTCAAAGAAATATTTATGAGATTTGCCTAAAAAAGATTGTGTTTTCTTATAAACTTTCTTCACTTGATTAAAGCTTATAGATGTTAAGATATTTTTTTCATAATCTAAAAAAATTATAGCTCCCACAATAAAAATGTAATAATAACATATTATAAGTTGAAAAAGAATGAAAAAGTATTTCTTAATCGTAGGGGGGGAATGAAAGAGTTTCTTAAAAATCAAAAAACCGAACCAAATCGACAATAATCAAACCGATGGATATGTATTATATTTGTTTTGGTTTGACTTTAATAATTCAAAAATCTAAGTACTTTCGTCTGTTTTAATTTATATAACATTATTTCCAAATTTATATAATATTCAAAATTTAACATTAATGCAACTTTTACTATCAAAGTAACTCAAGTTATCAGATTTATACAATATTTAAAATTTAACATTAAAGCAACTTTTTCAACCAAACTAACTTTTCGACTATTACTTTTATATTTTACTTGCACTGCACATATATAATACAACCATTGAAGTAACATTTTTTAAATCCTATATTAAGTCAAACACCATCATATACAATAGAACAGAGAGTCATCGAACAATGGAACTCCAAATTACAACGGCTAGAGTAATATGTATTTATTTAATCAACTCATCGTGAGCTAATTCTAATTCTTATAACCTCCGGTTTTTTATAAACAAGCAAGTTTCAACCTAAATTCATAAAAACTAACAAATCAAATTAATTTCAATATCATGACTGCCCTACTTCCTCCAAGCAATTTCCATTTAGCAGATAAAGGATGAATATTTTGAATCATGCGTAATTTTATTAACTCACAAAGTCCAAATTAAATCCTTTCAAGAAAATTTAGAAGTGTTACTATCTGAAGTAAGCTGACACGGAAAATAAAGCAAGACTTAACCTAATAACCTATAACTTCTGACACCAAATTAAAACTGCATTTTGAGAAATCAGTTACTCAACAAGGAAATTCTTATATATTTACCTCCATCATATCACCAACGTTCACAATGAAAGCATTTGGGAGGGGTTTTACAATTTACAGGCACCAGATACCATCTTTTCGAACTTGGAGGCCTTCAGTGTCATTCAGCTGGAGAATGATGGTGAGGGCATCAGCATCAGAATGAGGACTTATGCCAATAGTTTTCTGTGGCTCAGGGCAGGGAGGATAATAATTCATCCTTATTAACTGCATACCATCACTGAATAGATCTCCCATTTCATTTTCATCCATCCTTGAAGCCTTTGCCAATTGACACAGGGTGCTTATTGCTAGGCTCTTGAATTCTTTGCAGTGTCCTTCCATGATGTTCCTGCATTATATTTCCAAAGTATCCAGTCATATCATACAATTTAGCATTAAAAGAGGAAGAGATCTAGTGAAGATCAAGGCACAAATTAGAATAAAATTCTATCAAAAGGTATAATAATAAGTCTGGTTAATCTCAACTCCGCTTGTGCAATGATCATTTAATTCTTTTGGAAAATAAAATTTGTGGGTTACAACAATTGCAGGAAACGGGAAGTAAGTAACTGCTAATTATTACAACAAACTGAAATTACAATAAACTGAAATTACAACCACTTTGATATTTTGTTGGGTCGATTAATGGCACTTTGTCTTTAAGACAAGATTGTCCCGTATATATCCTTTTACGTTATAGACAATAGTATCCCAAGATAAAACAACAACTTAACAAATGAGCAAAGGAAACTCAAGTGTTACTTTTGAAGAACATAGAGTAACGAAATGATGCTGGAGAAGAAGAAGAAGATTTCTGATTTTTCTGTCTCTTGCTAGAACAATTGAGCCAAAGGCTTCAATTTATAGTGTAAGTAGGGTGACTTCTCAACTAGCCAACTAATGTCTTTTAATAGCCATGTAATGTCACTTAGTGAGGAGTTATATTCAGTCAAGTAAATGACTGAGTTTATGTGCAAAGTAATGGAGATTCAATGCTCCAAAACCAACTTCTGTCGCTGGACCCTCTTCCCAATTTGATCTTTCCTGAAACTCCAGGGATCAAACTGTAAATATGGGTGGACGCAACTCCCACAAAGGCAAATTTCCAACAAAATTTTCTATACAAACTAGTCATCATATAGTAAGAAAGAAGTAATTTCTGACTTCAAACCAGAAATTACCTTGCTTCCTCGTAACTAGTGGCAGAGCCAGGATTTTCACTAAGGAGTTCAAATATATAAAGAAGTAAACGAATGAAGAAACCAAGGGGATTCAGCATCTACTATATATACATAAAATTATTTTAAACCTGTATATACAATACAATTTTTCGCCGAATGAACCCCCTTACCCCCACCTAGCTCCGCCCCTGCTCGTAACTTCAGTAAGAGATGTCCAGGATAGTCTGTTATAAGCCTTAGGCATAAAACTTAATGACAAGATTACCTGTCCCATTATCATTCTTTATCCCATGAACTACTATTACCTATGCCAAAATCACCTTTTCTGTGATAAGTCTACCTTTAACAAAGCCAGCCTGATACACAGAAATAAGCTAGGGTAGTGTGGAAGCCAGTCTCATAGTCAGAATCTTGGATATGACATTGTTTGTGACATTGCAAAGACTAATTGGCGTTAACTGAGAGAACTCCATAGGGGATGTCACTTTAGGAATTAGAGTCAGACAGGAGTGTGCGGTAGCAGTTCAAAAGAACTAGCATCCACGGATAGAGTAGGGCCCCCAGAACCCTGTCTTTATATATAACTCTATTTGTGCTCAACTAAATATGTACGTAACCTAAGCCATAACATTCTTGTACTTTCAAGTGGAGTTGAGATTACAACAAAAAAAAATACACAAGATATACATACTATGTGCTAGTCTTATTTACTTGTGCAATACAACAACAACAACAACAAACTCGTGGGATTACACTGGGTTTGTTGTTGTGTTATTGTTGTATTGCACAAGCAAATACGACTAACAAATAGTATATATATCTTGTGTATTTTTTTTCATGTTTCCTTTTTTCTTTTCATTTCATATTTTCTTGTAACTCTTTTTTGTGTTGTAACTCTTTTAATAAGATTACCAGTCTCTCATGGGCTAAAATTGAGCTCCCAGCGCAAAATTTGACACACACACACACACACAGAGAGGGGTCATGTAAAACAAGTCACCCCAGTCTAAATTTTGCTCTTCCGGAAAAAACAAAGGCTTGCCTGAATACTTCAACATCCCCTTCTTGTTGCTCAAACTTCTTCTCTTCCATTGATAGATCGAAAAATGCTTGGATTTCTGACTTCAGGTAAATCCACTGCCACCCCGGTAAATCCCCCAATCCTAAAATGAGTACGGCATTTGATCGTTCAAATATATACCTGGAAAAATCCCCATTCCTTGCAAGCAAAATGAAGCCTCTCAAGCTCTGAATTATCATGTCCAATTTCCAGCAATTTTTCCATGTCAATGACTGGAACTTGAGGCATTAATATGGAAGTGGATGTCTTTTCTATATCATCACGAATATATCGAGGCGGAACAGCTGCTAGTTCTTGCTTTACCAGCTCTTGTACGCTAGGAACTTTCAAAGTGTCACCTAGTGTTCTCGAGCTTGCTTCTTCCATCGATAAGTGAGATTTTTCTTGGCTTTCTCTAAGAGAATTTGTTGTAGATGTCAACCGTATAGAGATCTGAAATTATAACGTGCAAAATATAGTACTCCGTCTGTTTCAAAACGTTTGTCTTACTTTCCTTTTTAATCTGTTTCAAAAAAGAATGCTTCTTTCCTTTTTGGCAACTTTTTAACTTCAACTTTTCACGTGGCATGTTTAAGACCACAAGATTAAAGGACATTTTGATATATTCTACACATCTTTAATTTAATACCACAAGATTTAAAAGTCTTTCTACTATCTTAAATTTTGTGTCAAGTCAAAACCAGACAAACATTTGAAACGGGGGAGTACTTTTATTTGTTTTATTTGTTTAAGGTAGTCTAGATTATAAATATGTAAATGTTTCAAGCAAAACAAACAGCCAAAACCAGACTTATTGAATTCTTTAAGCTGTAGATTCCATTTAGCTTTCTTTATCAATTTCCTAGTACCTGCGCCATTTGTTTATTCAATTTTTTAGTTTGAAATTTTGTTTGTCTTAGGTATCTCATCGTCAGCTTCCAGTTTTACATTGCAGCCTCCGGACCGCAACTCTAAAACAATGACAAATTGAAGTGATGATGTGCGTGATCCGAAGTAAGAAAATATTTTTTGTACTTTCTCAAAAATCTCCGAGGAATTTGTCCACTGCATACCTCGTTGATATCTTCACAACTAGGCATTTGAATATTTCACATTTACCTGCCAACTTCCAAAATCCATGTGCAGCAAATAAATCCTCTGCCTACATTTTTTTATCCAGCAAATAATCTACAGAGCAAGACTGAAATGTATTGTTCAAAACAAGGAAGTAATGTCAGTCATTTAAATAACTTGTCTAAAAGAGAAAAGAAATATTATTCCAAATCTAAGTACTCTTATCTGTATTGGAGTAGTTTATATGGCATATTTTCCATTTTGCGACATTGCAAAATGTTTGACATTGTAACCCTAGTAATTTTTATATACAGTATTTACAATTTACAAGTATTCAAATTTATGTAATTTTCAAAATTTAACATTACTGCAATTTCTCTATCAAACTAACTTCTAGATTATTCATTATTGTTTTAACATCTCCCGCTGCACCAATATGATCAACAATTGAAGTACCATTTAAAAATATCTTATATCAAGTCAAACACCATCATATATAATAGAACAGAACAGAGAACGGAGTCGCCTATTTTTCTTCTTTATTACAGTCATCAAAAAGAGGAACTCCAAATTACAACTGCAAGAATAACTCGAAAAATATTTCACGGGGATGTAGATAAGCTAATAACCAAGTAAAGTATTAAATGCTACCTACGATTCGCCATCCCTTGCCTCTTCCTTCATGAAATCAATGTGCGATTTTCCAGCAAGTTTTCATGCAAAAAAATCCTTTAAATATTAGTTTACGGAAAATTGGAGGATTATTTGGTCCAGTGAGGCTGTGCGCAGGTCCCAATTCGGAGTCAAGGTTGGAGCTATAGAATGTTGCAACAGAAAACCTCTCTTTGTCTGAGTTTACAATTGCTCTGTGCTCAGTGCTCCTATAAACACCATTGCTCACAACCTGCCAATTCAAATAACGCATGTATACATAATTACATATAATATTTTCATTAATATCCTCTCTTTTTCCAAAAAAAAAAGGCTCTTTAATTTCTTTCCAAAATTAAGATTATATAAGGTCGTACTTCTAAGTAAACGGATAAGTAATAAGAAAGAGCAGTCATGTGCATTAAGCTTCCACTATGTGTGGGATCGGGTTAAGGGCCGGACCACATTGTCTTCAGCTAATTCTAATTTCTACGACCTCCAATTTGTTCTAAACGATCAAGTTTTAACCTAATTAAAACAAATGAAAATGCTAAGACATTCTTACCTCCACCTCTCGCGAAGCTTTCTTTTTCTTTTACATTTTTTAACAGAGAAAGGGTTAAAACTTTGAAGCATGTGTAATTTTCGTAACTCACAAAACCAAAAGTATGAATTAATTTCTTTCAAGAAAGTAAAAGAGCTAATATATGAAGCAGATAACAGGGTGAATAAACCAGAACTTAACCTACAACCTGTAGACCAAAATTGCAATTCTCAATACGTTACCACCCTTTGAGAAATCAGTTACCCAACAAGAATGTTCTTATTTACCTCCATAATATCGCCGATATTCACGATCAAAGCATTCGGGAGAAGTTTTATAGGCACCCAGATGTCATCTTTTCGGACTTGGAGGCCTTCAGTTTCATTTAGCTGGAAAAGAATGGTGAGGGCATCAGCATCAGAATGAGGGCTGAAGCCAATGGTTTTGTGTGGCTCAGGGCAAGGAGGATAATAATTTATCCTTATTGACTGCACACCATCGCTGAATGGCTCTCTCATTTCCTTTTCATCCATCCTTAAAGACTTTGCCAATTGACATAGAATGATCATTGCTACGTTTTTTATTTCTTTACCGTATGCTTCCATGATTTCCCTGCATGCCTTGTGACTATACCACCTTAGAATCAAATTTAACATCTAAGAAGTAGCACCACAATGTTTACACATACCACGTGCCAGAAAAATGAGTATGAAGATTATCAGCAGATTGTTTTAGAATCATCTCTTATATCCAACTGTTTTTAGTCACTGGACTGCCCTTTTTTTTATTAGTATATTAACAGCATCTGCATAAAATTAACTAAGTATTGAATAGGATACGGCATAACCATTAATGAGCAAAAATAACCTGCAAGTAAGGAAAGCTTCTAATTTGAATGCACCTTAGATGGTGTGTTTTCTGAAATTGTTGAGATACAGGACTTTTTATATATTTTTCCTATACAGATGTGTGTCTCTTTGCATCTTACCTTCAAAGATGTAACTCCAATAAACATTAGTTTTGTCAGGTATAAGAATGATCTCTGTTTAGGACCTTCGCGACATTGGAAAGAACAATGTGATAGACTCCAGGGAGGGGGGACCACGGTGTGAGAGATATTGGGGAGAGAGGTACCTGAGCTTTGAAGGCAATTTTTGAAACAAGTCCATTTGAAGGATATGAGGGGGAAGAGTAGTAATGTAAAACATATCATTTCAATCAAGTTTCTGCTCCTCTGATACAGCAAATAGCTGCCCAAAACCTTCATGGTTGTCTTCCTGTTGCCATAGCTTCTTTTCTTCCATTGGGAGTCTGAAAAATTCAATAACCTCTCTTGACGTTCTCCAGTATTGAAGGTGTCACTCCGTGGTTTATAATCTAACTAGTCAAGAGAATGTCAGGAGACAATGTATAACGAAGGATAACTTCAAACCATAGTCAAAAGTAGTGGGTAATTTTGAGCCTTTTTGAAAGTATTATGACACAAGGAATCCATCAATCCGCACTGGAGCTCCACTAAAGTGAAGGTTAAATATGAGAACAATTTGCCAACGGTAAGGGTGTGAATGGCTCCCAAATATAACAAATGGTAAAATTAAGATATTTGGTACAGTAGATTGGTAAACTTTACATTTTTCCAAAAGATTAGGTTAATACAATAGATATTGTAAGCTTTCAGAATAAGAAAAGGCACATTGGCACCTTATTAGCACGATAGACAAACAAAAAGCATTCAACAAAACTTTAAAAATTCTTCCTACTAAAACTTAAACTATAATTTGCCAAGTGAATTAGAACTTTCTAAACTATTAGAATTGCGTATCATTAAGTGCCAAAAATATTAAAATGCTTTAAAATAAAGAAAATACCACATAAATTGAGACAAAAAAAAAAGTAGTATCAAGGAAAGCCAAGAATAAAGTGACTAATTAACATATTATGAAGGGCAGACCTGGAGGAACCCCATTGTTGGCAAGCAGAGTGAAGCTTTTGCAGCTCAGAATCCATGGAATCCCCGGATTTCAACTTTTGAAGATCAATAACCGGGACTGTAGGAACCGCTGCTCCGGCAGATATGGCCGGAGATTCTTGTTCTGGGCGGACATACCTCGCCGGAATATTGGTTAGGTGCTCTAAACAGAGATTTTCCAAAGTTCACAACTACCGGCAGTAGTCAATGGATCTCCTCCTCTAGCTGTTGGAAACTTTAATATATTAATTGTTCAATGAACACGAACAAACAAACCAAACTAATAGATTCCGCTTTAGCTTTTTTCTCTCTTTTAATAGTTTTGGTTGTTCAATTCCTTGAGCTGCTCAATGATTTGAATTAGATATGTATATATACTAGTTTTTTTTTTCCCCAAGCGGAACCACCGACCCTCCACCGGCAATCTCTAGGTAAATAGTTTTATTGGTTGGAAAGAATAATTAAAGAGGGGTTCATTACATTGCAAAACAAACTATGCTCTGAGCAACGATCATAATATAAGAAACACAATATTGACTACCAAAATTGTACTAAAGCAAATTAATACGAAGCTCTTAAAATACTATTTTGTTGAATATTTGGATTATTGTACTATTAAGATTGACATACAAAATCGATCAATGAACGCCCCTACTATTTGGTATATCACAAACTGGAGTGTTTCAGATATATGCAGTTAGATATAACGATAAATTAAGGCACTACAAACCTAGATAAAGAGTGGGTTGAAAACTGATGCATTTACACAAGGAGTGGCCTACTATAAACAAGAAACGATTCACAAAAATGCGGGAGGCGGCTCTGCCTCTTATTACAAAATCTCCCCATCTTCCCAATCTCCATTCAATATTGCATCATCATCATCATCATCATCATCATCATCACTTGAGTAATCCTCTTTGATGCATAAGCCAAGCCTTTCCAGAGGGTTGTCCCCCAATATGATAGTGAATCCATCTCCATTGCCAGTGAAATTCTCAGCTTCTGAGCAGCATTTACACAGTTTCTCTAGATCTCTTAGTATCTTCAGATTGTCTTCAAATTCAACGGTCCTTTCCATCTGTTCAGGCAGGAAAAAGGATTTCAGTCAGGGATAACGGAAAGGAATTCAGTTATGCTAATCGGGCATATGTTCCTTAATTGGTTATTTCTCTTCTCCGCTGCTTCCTTCGTTTTTCTGATAGGAATGTGGTGGTCGGGCAGGGAGGTGTGTAAGAGAGGGTTGAGCAAGGAGAGGAGGTTCAACAATAACCACTAACCTTTTGTAGATCAATCCTAGCAGCTTCCCGTTGTCTCTCCCGCTGCATCTTTAAATCAGCCTCCGCCTTCCTTCGAGAGGCAACTTCCGCAGCTTTAAGTTCTGCCTCAATGAGGACTTTCTCTGCACACACCCAAGGTTCAGTAAGAGAAACAGCACACATCCACTAAAGGAAATCATGTGCAGTTAACACGAAATGCAACCACTTAATTACAGTATGTACTGCTCGTTATCTCTCGAAATATGAGATTCATCTACACAGAAGACGACACCAAAAGAATGTGATAACGAAAAGAGGCTGTCAACTACTTCAGCCTCAAAACACGTAGATACATTCCAAGGTAGTGTATGCACTACTCCCCACGAAAACTTTGATTCTTTAGTTTGGTTTCAGATGGAGAATTTAAAATCTTCAACTGTATGGTTCGACTCTGGATTTTTCCATTAAAACACTAAAAAAATGCTTATAATAAATATTTCTCTATTTTTGTTCAACGTTTAAATATCTTATGTTCTTAGAAAGTTACGGTTCTGCAACTTCACTTAAGCCTCACATAGCTTCTTTAAGAGTCCCAGTCTTTCTCGGTCTTTCTACTTCCTCACTTTTGCAACTTAAGCATACTAAGCATGTGACTCAGGCAAAAGATAAACTTAATGTAATATCAGATAATACTACTTTATCTATTTGCTATTATATCGAGCATCGAGATTTTTCAGTTGTTTATTATGTTTGTAATTTTTGCGAGTGAAAATAAGCACTCTGCTGCTATTGTTTCCTACTAGTCAAAGTGAGTTTTTGAACTAACAATAATTTAAGACTACTTTTGATTTATGACTTTGCATGATAAATACTTTGTCTAAGTTTCTCTTTCATCAGAGAGTTTATGTGTGGAAAAAAAACTACATTTTCTTGTTTGTTATATTGTCTCTTTCCGTAGAAAAAGCATGCTTGAACCCAAGTCCATGATCTAGATTAGTTGGTAGTTAGCAATGTGCACTCACTAAATCTCAGAGCTAATTAAAAAGAAAAGACAAAATGACACTAAAACGGAAAACCAAACCAAAAAGGAAAATTGAACCAAACAAAACTTACTTTGGTTTGAATTGGATTTTATTGTTTTTCAAACCGAAAACTGAAAAATCAAATCCAAACAATACAAGACCAAACTGAAAAAACTGAACGCACACCTCCAAGGACTTGTTATTGGCTCAGATAGTTTGGATCTTTTTGTAAATTCAGAGCTTTATCGCATCTTTTTTATCCAGGGCACTCCAGAGATTATTAACACCACATTAAGAGCTTTCTAGAATCCATGGCAGGACCAAAAAGGTGATGGTGCATAAAACAAAAGTTTTCCTTCTGTCTTTTATATACAATAACATACCCAGTGAAAGGAAATTTTGCGGGTGCGCGAAACATACCTCGCGTGTTGTGTACGCAGACGTTACCTCTACCTTGGTAGGTAGGTAGAGAGGTAGAGAGGCTGTCTTTTATATAATTTTATATTTTGTTTTACTGGTATCCTTGCATTCATTTTGGTGTACTTACGAGGTCTCTATTTGCATAGAGGATCCCTATTTGTATAGAGGATTGCATCTCTTTTATTGAGAACCATATTTTGGTGTAGGCTCTCTTCTTTTGATAAACGGCTTGTATATGTGGTTTCCCTCAATGGTCAATAAAATTATTTACCTTATAAAAAGACATTGATAACTAGCCAGGTAGAGATATTCCACATATGTAAAGTATGTTTAATTACTTGAGCTTATTATCCACATTCCATTTGAGCTACTACCGTAAGAAGAAAATCAATCAATCACAAAATAAACCATCAAACCTTCAAGCTGCCGCTTTTCCCGTTGCGCTCTTTCCTGCTGCATTCTATGTGAATCAGCCTTATCACCCTGATTCAGCAAACAAAACAGTTGTGACAAACCAAACCAAATTTAAATAATGTATGCCATAACTGCTCTAAGAGGAAAAGGAAGGCATTACATCAACTGGAAGCGATTTCTGTTTCGCTTTGATGATGGTGTCAGCAAATCGGCTCTTCAGCATTGCAGCACGTAGCGCTTTGGTCGGGGAAAGATCAATGTTCATAAGAGGATTCCAACCTATTTCCAGAAAACAGTCATCGTCGATTATAATTAAGTTCATTGGTCTTCTCGGGTACAAAATCCATCGTGCAAGGAGTGCAAAGCACATTCTCACCCTCACCATATGTAACAGTGGAAGCACATGTTGATCTATTTGGACTGGAACATGAATTCTCTTCATGAAGGATATCTCGACCACCTTCATATTGTCAGAAGTAGCTTGTCAATAAAGAACATTAAAGATTCTTTTATGCATGGTATTGAACAAATATAAAAAAGTTATGCAATCACCATGAGAGTTCAGATCAGTTCTACAAGAAACTGATGCCAAGGAGTTTGTCACCTTTCTATCCTGAAAATGCATACAAGGTGTCAGTTGAGAGGAAAGGAATGAGGAACGCCTTAAATCTATTCAAAGACATTTTAAACATCAAGACACCCACCCTTCTAGCAACACCCAAATGATCTTGCTCTAGCTTTCTTTCTGTTGGAAATTCTGAATCGCGAACAGAAGTACAACTTGTTTATTAGCAATTGAAGATTTGGAGCTCCAACAAAACTGAAGAAAGAAGAGGGGCAGAGCAAACTTACTCCTAGGATGAGCATGGGTATTAACACCCTGAAGGACGCAAGCAACAATGTCTGCTTGTTGCTTTGTATTGATAGAGGAAATAGAACTTGTGCTACTATCTGTGCCCAAAAAGACACATCCCCAATCAGCCCATGGAAAAGATCCATAAAAGCAGAAATTTTATACCCGCCCTTTGCGTACCTTTAGGGACAGTCTCCATGGATGACAGATGCCCACCACTTTGTTTCACGCTAGCGGGCTCTGCCTGTACAAAAGAGCATCAATTAGATAACATTTTAAAAGTTCCAGAAAAAAAGGATAACATTGTACATTTCCTTCGCAATAAACAGCTATCGAACCAGTTGAAATCCAATATATGACTAATTACCTTTTCTGTAGCTAAATTCGAATAAACTCTAACCACCCTCTTTAACTCCAATAGTGTGTCATCGTCATACTTATCTAGGTCCAGGTTAACCTTCTCTTCTTTAAGACCCACCAACCCGAACTTTTGAAGAGCATTCTGCATTTTCTTAATAACATTTCCCCGAAGTAAATCAACAAGTTCTTTCTTCAGCTTTTGCTTCTCTTCCAAAGGCATTGACCTCTTGCTCGGACCATTAGCACGTGGTGCAGATTTATTAAGGAAAGTATCCCTTGTATTCATAGTATCATTTTCTTTACCACTTGAAACACAATCCTGACTGAATTTTTTGCTCTCAGATTTCCATTTTCCTTCCAGCAACTTCCACCTCTGATTAAACATACTATCTAATCTCTTAGCCATGAGGTGAAAATCATTATTAGGAGGATTATACTTCATTGCATTTGCGAACGTCAACCTCACATCAGCAGCAAATTCATCAACATCGAAGTACACATTGCCATCCAATTTAGCTTTGACTGTTCCCAAATCCATTGGTTTTCTGATTATAGTGAAGTAGTCAGGAATGTTATATTGGATTGGATCCACTGGTACAAGGAAGGGCCACCCACTAGGATGAGCCATCAAGGTTTTCAGAATGTTGCTGCATTGCTGCTTTACACTCCGATCCATTTTTCGCCTTTTCTCTCTTTCATTGTCCATCACCAACTGAGGTGCACGTTTCTTAGAGTCAGACGGCAAAGGTAGTTTCACCTTTATATTCATCTCAGAGCCTCCCGCAGATTCAGCCTGAACCCCTTTGGAAGAAATTTTTATTTTCAGCTTCTTTGTCACTGTATTATCACCAATATTCATGGTGGACAACTCCAGGAGCTCCAGAGAACTGTTCACCTTCGGAGATTGAGCATTAACCATTTGAACATACAGACCCTGGAAAATATAGAATAACAAAAAGGAGTTACAAGGGAAACCAGAGAGCAACTTTGATGCAAATAGAAAGCAAACTTAAAAGATGCAACATTTACCAAGGCCACAGATACAGTTGAAAAACAATAATCTCTAGCCAGGATGCTAAGTCAGATATCAAGACTAAATTTACCTCTTCCAAGTCACCAAAATCCCATCCCTCTCATATCCCAGGAGAGTAGAGAGAGACAATAAAGCAAAGTAATGTTACACTACTAGAAACTGGGACTTGAAACTTTTTTGATAACAGAACAAAGACTTGAAACTTAGCATATGAGCTTAGTTAATGTACTATACTTCCTTGTTTCATTGTTAGTGTTCTTCAACATGGATTTGATTAAAAAGGAGCAAATTCAGATGATTCCAATCAGATGAGATGAATTTCAACCAACAGATTAGGCACCAAGTTCCATTAATTCAAGCACCAACAAGAGCTCCATCAAAAACACACACACACACCCCCTCCCCCCACACCCATGCCAGAATCATAGGGTAGACAAAAAGTTGCCAAAAACAAACAATTCGAAGAAAAAAGAAGCAAAATTTTTATCAGAAAATTATAACCACCACAACTTATTCTCCCTTACAACGCACATAGAGAAGCCAAAAAGTTACAAAAACATGAACTTCGAAAAGAGGATGCTTTATGTTTCCCCATGTATTACATACAGATTTTGAAAGAACTCAATCAAAAGCTATAAACTCCAAAAACCAATTAATAGTTTTCCCTAAACTACACATGCATAAGCAAGTTCACCCAAACAACGAATTCCTAAAAGCTTCATGCTTGATTTTTTTCCCCTAAACCAAAGAGAGCGACCCATAATTTCTTTTCCCCCAAATCACATAGAGAGAACCAAAAGCTTTGAATCAAAACAATCAATTCCCAAGAACTACCAAAGAGACAACCCAATAATTTAATTTTCCCTGAACCACACACAAAAAATTCAACCTAAACAATAAGTTCCCCAAAACACAAAGACCAAGATCAAACTTTCTTCCTACAACACACAGAGAGAAGCAAAGAACGATGATTTTCAACAAAAACAGAAAAATAAAACATACCCACAATTTATTAACCCATAATTCGCAGAAAGACCAAAATTACCTGAAATTCAACTCAAAGACACCTCAACCCGAGTTACTCCTCTTCAGCAGGAACATAACTTAAAGAAGAGAAAAAAGGGTTCTGAGAGCCCTATGTTTGATGAGTATTGAGTAGACGAGCGAAGTGATTCTCACAAAGGTTTTAGGGTTTGTATTGATATTTTTCCTCGTCTCATTGCTCTCTCCTTTGATAAAGTATAAAGACCCTTTAACCCTAGGAAGAAATTTGGAAATATCACCTCCTTTATTTTTATGTTTTGCTTGAGCCCCAAGTCTCGGTTTAATATACAAATAAAATTGTATATGTTTAATCAAGATCGTTTTGTTTTATTACCAATAAGCTTAATCGATATTAACAGTATCAGCCGTATAGTGTACAAACAAAATCCCATAAAATCCTCACTCCATAATTAAAATATCTCCTATATATTTTATAAATACTTAATCATGTATAATATCGCACCCATTTTTTAACGCGATTCGCAATGTAATGGGTCGATTCTCTTTGATTGATTATGCTGTTGAAAAGTTGACACCTAATTATTCTACGGTGAATTAGAACACCTAAATATTAACTAAATATTGAGAAGCAAACTTCAATTTATGATCAGCGAAATTATGAAATTCTAGGTAAAAATTCTTTATTATCCTAAAAAAATAATGTTAGACATCTTTAAGATCCACTAAGTTACGATTATCCGATCAAACTCAAATTAAATATTACGCCAAGAAAAAATGCATATTTAAAGTATGAAGTTTTACTTGAAAATATGTTCAGAGATATAAATCCCAACATAAAATCCAAGAAAGTATGCATGGCATTATTTATAAAAAATATATGTAAAATTATTTTTTTTGGAAAAGGACATGCCTTTGTATGGCATTATTTATAAAATGCATATTTTTGACAATTGTTAGTAAGGAGAAAAGCAAATTGTCTATAATGCAAGGAGGTGATTTTTGTGAAAGTCATTTTTAAATTGCAAGTCGAATAGGAAACAAAATCTTACTTTGTATGGTTAGTACTTAGTAGTGCGAATAAAGGATGACCAAATTATTTTAAAAGTTTTAAAGCATGCATAACGAACCTAAAATGAATAAGCTAGCAGCGGTTTTTCAATTTTAAACTACTCGAGCCTAAAATAAAATAAAATAAACTAGCGAAGGGTTTCCAATTTTAAACTACCCTATTAATCCAATGATTCGGGGCCTAATTATTCTAAGTATTCCGATGTTCACGCAAAATTAAATAATTAAATTACAACCCAAAAAATAAAATAGACGGTATTTAAAGAATTAAAGTTGCGACTAGGGCGGATGACGATGTCATCCCGCCCTATTTGTTTAGAAATTCCGAGGCCGGAGAATGCAATGAATGTGGATTCAAGTCTTCATTTGGCAATGGTCATGATGAGTCTCATAACGAGACTCTTCGTTGCTCCCGGTGCATTTCAGGTAAATAAAAGAAAGGAAAAGGTTTAGTAGATTGAACATGAAAATATATATAAGAAAATGTAAACAAAAAATTTGTGAAGAATAATAAGTTGTTGGGCCTGACCATATTCACATCATGAAGGCATAGAGGGAAACAAGCGGGGAAAAAAAAGTTTGTCGGCCAAGCCCAACTGATACAGAAATGCAATGTAGACAAACAGGGAAGCAAAAATGGGCCAGGTCCACTAGACATTTACTGACCAAGCAAAGAGTGATATACACAAGGATATACATTTTTTTGTATACTTTCATATACACAAATAGGCTCAATATACAGCTTGCATACCAAAGCATGTATCGATGTATATCTCACAAAAAGCAATATAACACTAAGGGATAGGGGCTGAGATATGACATACATCATTGCACATTAGGGCTATAACAACCTAGAATATTCCTTAATATGTGCATTTCTATTTCAAACTAAGCAGCACAGTTAAGCAGGGGCATTGTCAACATGTTTAATCAAGAATATATGGGGGTATGCTGATGGAACTGCTCAACATTTGAAACCAGCATAGGCAAAGTACTTGGTCTAAATGGAGCCTAGGCAAAGCAAAGAGGCATGAAAGCATACAAAGATATTTAGGCTGGCAGGTTTCAAGCTAAGGACTTTTAAACCAATAGTCATGAACGGTATACAACTTAAGGATGTTTCATGTACACCTACTTGGGTTAACATGTTAACGGAGTATGTAAAGGAGTTCAAATACTTATGGATAAATAAGTGACATGGCATTTGGGACACCTAGCTAGCATACATACACACATGTATGGAAAGTCATGTTCTAAACTTTCCCTAGCTTTAAATACATAGACTATCCAAAAGCAAACATTCTCATATATTCACATTATTAAGAGAGGGCATACGAAAAACATGATATGGCAGCCATGGGAAGATAACTTAGCATGCTCAGTTTCCAGATTCAACAAATATAGTGTATTGATTCATACAAGCATGTACCACAGTAAGCATAAAAGTGATCCTAACAGATACACTTGAATTGGGCAAGAAACAAAGATGCTTTATTTATGCATGAGTGCCACAAGGGTTCATAAACAGGCTAAAGACTATTACCTTAACTAAATATGCATAGGTGATCTAATACAACATATTGGTCCTGGGACATCTCAGAATAGGGCATAGTTACCAGGTACATCTATAAGCTTAGATTACATGAGTGAAATCTTGGACATGTAAGACTTACTCAAGATAAAAAAAAAAAAGCACAGTCACCAGGCTGTGTGTAAGACATGCTATCTACTAGGAATACAAAGTAATATGCAGTTGACTCAATATATGTATGAAACATGTAGGGATGTCCTATTGGCCAAACAGAGGCAACACTTTAGACATATAGGGCCATTCTAGGCTAAGACATATACACAGAACTTAGGCATGCCATTATTTGAATCAAACAACATTGAAACAAATAACTTGGAATCAACACAAAAAATAGAATTTGATGAATGCATAGAAACAAATTGATATCAAACAGGCAGGTATAGGTGTTTGTGCAGGTGAAGGAAGAGCATGCTTATATCAGAGAGAGGGAGTGGCCTGGAAATGATGTTCTGAACACTCCCTACACCAGTAAGACCAAAACAAATATGCACAAGCACAATTCTAGCCTATTGGTCACTCTAGTCCTCAAAAAGAAACAAATATAGGCTTATACAAGTCTGACTCTTGATGTGGTTTAGTATATGTCCTACAAACTAATTAGAGCAAGCATGTAATTAAGCATAGCACCTAAGGTTGACATGACTACCTAAGATGGTTACCAAGTATGTCACAAATTAAAACACCTGTCACATAGCAATTAAGAGCAAACTGGGATAGGAGAAAATGTAGACACACATCTAGACTTATGAGAAAGGCAACCAGAATTCCTCTATCACTTAGAATCACCTCTCATAAATAACTAGATTAAGCATGATAACACCTCCAGACTCTGACTAACACAAAATCATAGTCACACATTATGCTCGATATCCCCAGTACTAAGAACAAGTACCAGAAAACAGTATAGACACTTCTAATGCATGAACATGGACTTGGCATAGCATGTTTAAGTATTAAAAGTCAGTTAGGTAGACAGATGAGCAAATAAAACAGTACCAAACATCGGAAGATCTCAATTTGAATCACATTCTACTAACTTAGGCTGATTTTATATCACATGAGACTAGATGGAGCTTCAAACGACATACTTAGGCATAACAATCAATTTAAGCTAGTAAATATGATACCCAACTAATAAATCTCAAAATCTCATTTCGTATAAAGTGAGACTTAACATATATGCTTCAGTCCAGAATCTAATCACCCTAGCATATTTAAACAAGCTAAGAAAATTAACAACAATTAAAATTAGCAGTACATACACCGAGCACATAAAAAAAATGAAATACGAGAGGAATTTGAGTTTACCTTCCTCGGGCAGTGAACCGAGGCGTCGTCTCGAATAGTCGAGTCCGCTCAGAGAGGTTGTGCTTATGCGATTAAAGGAAGAACAAAAGCTTAGTGTTTTGTGTCTTTGTCAAGCAGGAAACAAGAGTAAAAGAGGATTTTTCAAAATCAAAAAGCTTGTTCAAAGGGAATTTTCCGTTTCTCCATAACTTTGTGAGAAATGCAAAAAAGATGGATTCTCGGTCGCCAATTTTTTTTTAAAAAAGAGAGCTTTTGTGTTGTCCGAAAAATCCTCCATTTTTCAACAACCCAAAATCCTCTATTTATAGTCGAGAGTTGAGAGTCGACAGACTGGAAGCCTTTAATTTGAATTTCGAATACAAAAAGAAAGGGTTGGTGATTTATGAGATTGATCAGAAAGGGGAAATCGATGGAAGGTGTGAGCTCTCACCTTTTAGTGACTGATTTGAGAGAAATGTAACCGTTTGGAGCTGTTGGAACTCAGAATCGTAGGCAACTGCCATTGTTTTGGGGTCCGATGGACACAAGCGTTTTTACCCACCGAGTCCTTGAAGGTTCGTCCTAGAGACCCAACGCATCATGCTTTGCGATTTGCAGGTCGATTTAACTTGGACGAGCTATTCAAAGCTTTGTGATTTGAAGAAAAATGGACTATGGTGATGTGAGAGGTCGATGGTGGAGGGGATGTGGTGGCAGGGGTGCCGGTGAGGCGATTATCCGGTTGTTTGAAGGGTGTTTCTGGTGGGTAATGGGTGTACCAACAGTTTTTTTTTTTGGGAGGCAATGACGATGGGGATTTAGGGTTTCTGGTTAGGTTTTAGGGGTGAAGTGGATATGGGCGAAAATAAATGGATGGAATGGGTTGGGTTGGTTAAGGTAGTTGGGCCGATTGGGCTGGTGCGAATTGGGATATTGGGCTGGTGAGAATTGGGGTCCGAAATGGGCCTGGTTGGGTTCAAAAAAAATGGGGGAGTGGGGAGTTGGACTGAAATTTTTGTGGGTTGGGTATAATATTTTGGGTTAAGGAAAAATGGGTTGTGGGTAAGAATATAAAAAGGGGTTTAAAATGCTTTGAAAAAAAACATGTAAATTATTTAAAATAGAATGTAACTATGTGATAATAATAAAAATATGACATTTGCGAAATGCTCAATGCTTGATTAAAAAATAGAAATGCGATGACATTTTGCGAAAATAAAATAACATAGAATATTAGGGTATAAAACAATGATGCGAATAATAATAATAATAATATATATTAAAATTATTTTTGAGGTGTCAAAATATTTAAAATTGCAAATAAATATCGAAAAAGAGGGGACAAAATTGGGTTTCAACATATAATTATGGTAAGGCTAGGGTTTTTATTGTATTAGGGTTTTACATATTGTACACTATATATATTTTGTATAATGAAAAGGCTCCCCAAAGGGAATTGATACAAACTTACATGGTATCAGAGCCATGCACATTTCAATTCTTTGTCCACCGATTTGGACCCCTAAATTCTATTATTCACGCTCCAGTTAACAAGGTCTGGCATGTAGGGGAGTGTTAAGAGTCTCACATCGGATATGAAGTGGAAACATGGACTCTTTATATAGACTTGGACAATCCTCACCCTACAAGCTAGCTTTTGGGATTGAGTTAGGCCCAAGATCCATTGTCGTCGCTACCCCATCCCCCTCTATTTTCTGGCAGCCTCCCTCCTCTCTAATTCGGTTTTCATGGATTCCTTTTCCCCCACCTCTTCCGTTTCATCCCCAATGTTCACTCAAACACCACCCACAACACTTCCCTCACCATCGTTTCAACCGGCTCTCGCAGTTACCAACATCAAGAATTTTATTCATTTAATTCTTTATCAGGAAGATGGTCAATATTGGTCATGGGTGGAACTGTTTCGAATTCATACATGTGTATATCACGTGCTTGATCATATTGACAACTTCATTCCTCGCCCCCCCCCCTAAAGTTGATGACACTATGTGGCATCGTCTCGATGCCGTTGTTAAACAATGGATCTATGGCACAATTTCTAAGGACTTACTGCACACTATTATGAAAACTGGCGCATCAGCCCGTGAACTATGGGCACACTTGGAAGAAATCTTTCAAGACAACAAACACACTCGTGTTGTCTACTTGGAAGAACAATTCAACAACACTCGCCTGAATTTTTTTTCAAACATGTCTGAATATTGCAAGCAGTTGAAACTAGTGGTTGACCAATTATCCAACGTTGGAATGCCTATCTCTAAAACGAAGAAGGTCTTACAAATGATTGTCGGCCTACCAAAGGGTGAGTATGACACCATCGCTACTATGATATAACAAGTTGACCCCTTACCCAGTTTTAACAAAGCTTGTTCGCAACTTTTGTTAGAAGAAACCCAATGTGCGAAGCAAGATGAACACACCCAAAAAGCACTCGCAGTCGAAACGGGCGTCCAAAATAACATCACTGCCACCCAACCACCTCCGTCGAAAAATTCTCAGCCCCGGAACAACCACGGCGGAGGAGGTGGTCGGGGCCGCGGTGGTGGCTGTGGTGGCAAAGGACGGGGGAAAGGCCACCGCAGGCAGCCTCAACAGTTCCAGCAGCAGATGGCCCAGCCTACAAACATTTCTAATTGGCCAGGCCCACCAGCTAATTTTCAGCAAACCAACTAGGCTCATTTTCAAGCTACAGTTTCGGCCCAGTCCCTCTATCCTCAACAGGGGGTGCTGGGACTTGCACCTGGCTACAGACCGACCTACCAGCAGCCATATCAGGCCCACCTCCTGCAAACCCCTTATCCGCAGCAGTCCAATGGCCTGGCCCCCACTGATTTGGGTCAGGCTTTCAGCAGCCTCAACTTGTAGCAGCTCAATAAAGTTGGTACATGGATTCGGGGGCCACTTCTCACCTCACTCGGTCCACATGTAATCTTTCTTAACTATTTCGTTTAAAGTCTCCTCAATTTATTACAGTTGGCAATGGTCACCGAATTCCAATTCATGGCCACGGTAACACCCACACTAAACCACCACACCCACCCTTCTCCCTAAATAATGTCCTATATGCCCCGAACATCATCAAAAACCTAATCTCTATTAGAAAATTTACTCGTCATAATTTTGTGTCTGTTGATTTTGATCTATTTGGTTTTACTATGAATGATTTGCGTACAGGGATACCTCTTATGAGATGCATAGCACAGGGGACCTATATCCATTCACTCCGTCCTTCGCTATCAGTTTCAGTCCCACACACATCTCTTGCTGCTCTCTCTTCGTCAACTTGGCACAGTAGGGTCGGATATCCAGGGGTTCCCGTTTTTAATTTTTTAGAAGTAATAATTTTATCAGTTGTAATGGAAAACTTGCTCCACATTGTGTTTCTTGTCAATTAGGCAAACATGTTTGTCTTCTGTTTCATTCATCTACTATTGTTACGTTTGCTCCTTTTAATATTGTTCATGCTGGTTTATGAACATCTCCTATCACTAGTTCTTTGGCTCATAAATACTATATGGTTTTACTAGATTATTGTTCTCACTATATCTGGATTTATCCACTAAAATTCAAATCAGAAGTTTTTGACAAATTTCTTGAATTTTGCACCTTCATCAAAACACAATTTGAAAAACCCATAAAATCTTTTCAATATGATAACGACCATGAATTTAATAATTCCGCATTTCAAAGAAATAGTTTATATGCATCAATCACATGGTTTTGTCCATCCAGCAGCCCCACATTATGTATGACGTCTCTGTAAGTCACTTTATGGTATGAAACAGGCCCCCCATGCTTGGTATGGTCGTTTTGCCCATTATATTATGCAGATTGGGTTCGTTTGTAGCAAGTGTGATACCTTTTTATTTATCTTTTCATCGTGGTAGTAGCACTGCATATTTATTGGTGTATGCAGATAACATTGTGCTTACTGCCTCCTCTGACGTATTGAAAAATGAGATTATCACATTGCTCAAATCTGAATTTGCTATGTCTAATTTGGGGAAGCTGAGCTATTTTTTGGGTATATCAGTGACTCAGTCTGCGGATACAATGTTTCTGTGTCAGGGTAAGTATGTAGAGGAGATAGTATACAAGGCTAAAATGGCTAACTGCAATATCATGTCCACTCCGGTTGACTCCAAATTGAAGCTTAGTGTTGTTGATGGTGATCCAGTATCTGATCCCACCCTTTACAAGAGCCTTGCAAGTGTACTACAATACCTTACCTTCAGCAGACCTGATATTGCATATGTCGTTCAGTAGGTGTGCTTGTTCATGCATGCCCCTATAGAGCCTCATTTTACAGCCCTCAAGTGTATCATTCGATATGTTAAGGGCACACTCGATTATGGTCTGCACTTATATCCTTCTGTACCGAACAAATTATTGTCCTATACTGATGCAGACTGGCTGGTTGTCCTGACACACATCGCTCTACATCAGGCTACTGTGTGTTTTTGGATGATAATCTCATCTCATGGTCTGCCAAAAGGCAAGCCACATTATCCCGTTCGAGTGCAGAAGCAAAATACATGGGTGTTGCTAATGTGGTTGCTGAGATATGCTGGCTCCGAAACCTTTTTTTTGAGCTACAATGTCTGTTGCGTAAGGCATCTCTAGTGTACTGTGATAACATATATGTTAACTACATGTCTCACAATCCGGTTCAGTATCAACGAATCAAACATATCGAGATGGACATACACTTTGTCCGTGAGAAGGTGGCTATTGGCTATGTTAGGGTTTTACATGTGCCGTTAACATATTAGTACGCAAATATTTTTACGAAAGGCCTATCGCGACAGCTATTTGTTGACTTCAGATTCAGTCTCAGCGTCCGTCCTCCTCCCGCTCAGATTGAGGGGGTGTATCAGCCTATAACGTACACACAAAATCCCATAAAATCCTCACTCCATAATTAGAATATCTCCTATATATTTTATAAATATATAGTCATGTATAATTATGGTAAGGCTATTATTCTTATTGTATTAGGAATTTACATATTGTACACTATATATATTTTGTATAATGAAAAGGCTCCCCAAGGTGAATTGATACAAACTTACAAACAGGATAAAATTTGTGTTATTTTTTGGTAGAAATTTGTGTTATTTATAAAGATACCAAAATAACTCTATAGATTAATGAAGTCCCTGTTATAAATATTTTTATATTTTGAAAAATGATTTTCTTTAGTCAAAGATTTATCGAAATAGTCTCACTATCCTATGAGGGTAGGGATTAAATTTGCATGCAATCTCACTCTCCTCAGACCGCACTTTGTGAAACTATACTATGTATATTTATTAAATTACTTTTATTGTTATAAATATTTTTGTTAGAATTAGACTTAGTTGAACTGTATTTTTCACTATCATGATCTTTCACGTGTAATAAATGATTTATCAAATAAAAAATCTCACTTTTAGATGAAAAAATGTATAAAGTATCCAGAAACTTATTTCGAAAAAACATGTTCACATCTCTTACCCCTCTTCTAAGTGTTTGTTTTAATAACCGATTCACACTCGATATTTATATCAAATTAATATATTTTATTATAGTTAAGCAAAAAAAATAGGTGATCATACATACGTTAAATGATATATGACCTTACGAGTGTGCAAAAGACACATGCTTTTATTATTAATTTGGTGTAAAAACACGATTTAAGTAGTTTTTATCGTGTTTGGTTAACCAACAAATTTTGTATTAGTCTTAGCTCATAATTACAGGCTGCTATAGTTATAATTGGTAATTTAAATTACCCCTACGCGATGAATACATTGATCCAATGAATATACATATCTTAATTTAAATTTATATTATTAAATCATGTTAATTAATATATATTTTAATTTTAAATTTTTATGATCATAATAAAGTGATATTATTTGGCGTAAATATCAAGTAAATAAATTTGGGTTGATGCCCTCACCAAAGTTGATCATTTTTTCTCCTGGAAGAATTTTCTATAACATTGAACTATTGAAGGGAAAATCAAACGAGGAAAAGAAGGAACAGTGAGAATCAGACTCACTTATCCTACCACTACCGTTGGATTTTAGGCATTGATAATTGTATAGGTCAAAAATTCGTAAACGTAGCATTAAGTGAACGTATTAAAAGATGACACTTAGCAATAGTGTCAGGTCAGATTTGAGTCATCAAGCGAGGGGTTCCGAAAAAACATACAACGCTCCGGATAAGTAATTAAATAACTGCTACCAGAGATATAAACTATAAAAGGATCGAAAAAAACATGACAACTCACCGATCAAACATCATTCAATGTACAACTGTTACAGAAGACCTCAAGATTCCTCCAACCTTTATTAGGCTTTATTACCCTTTATTATCTTCTATCACCTCTTAATTATCTTTTATTGTAGCATTAATATTGATAATTGAAAGAAATAATCCCTTGATTATTTTCATTAATTGAAAGACTATATATACAAGTTACATATTTCCATAATAGGAGAATCATATTCCTATTCTACTCCTAAAACCTTATTCTACTTGGATCCTAACTATACAATTATGGTAAGTGTATAATACTAATTATACCACAACACCTTACCTAATCTATTTTGTACACGGTAATATACACTCTATATACGGTAATATATATACACAGAAACCGAGACAATAAACACATGTATATTGTGTATATTTAACACACACCCGCAGTCGTAGCGGGCGATCTTCGAACGCTGAGATTGTCCCTAAAATCTTCAAAAATAACCGAGGGAAGACCCTTTTGTAAAGATATCGGCAATTTGATATCTCGACGGGACTTGGCATACGCGAACTTGACCACGAGCAACCTTTTCACGGACAAAGTGAATGTCCATTTCGATATGCTTAGTGCGTTAGTGCTGAACCGGATTACCAGAAAGGTAGATGTCACTAATATTATCGCAATAAACCAAGGTTGCCTTCTGAATGGGACAATGAAGCTTGACAAACAAATTACGTAACCAACATGATTCCGAGACCACATTAGCTACCCCTCGATATTCAGTCTCAACACTTGAGCGGGATAGAGTTGACTGACGCTTTGCAGACCAGGAGACCAAGTTGTTGCCAAGAAACATACAATAGTCTAACGTCGACCGTCTGGTGTCGGGACAGCCACCCCAATCAGCATCTGTATACGAGACAAGTGTGGATGTGGAGGAAGGATATAAATGCAAACCATAGTCAAGTGTACCTTTAATATACCGAATGATGCGTTTGACTGCATTCATGTGCTCAATTCTGAGATCATGCATGAACAAACACACCTGCTGGACAACATATGTAATATCTGGTCTCGTAAAGGTAAGATACTGAAGGGCCCCTGCAAGACTGCGATAGCGGGTCGGATCCTCGTAGGGTACGCCGGCCGCAGCACTTAGCTTGGGCTTAGTATCAACTGGAGTGGAAGTGGACTTACAGGATGACATCCCCGCCCTCTCGATGATCTCAGCTGCATACTTCCATTGAGATAAGAATAACCCATCGGAATGTCGAGTGACATCAATCTCCAAAAAGTAGCTCAAGGGCCCCAAGTCTTTCATAGCTAACTCAGAGCTGAGCAGTGTCATGATAGACTGACGCAAGGCATCGGAAGAGGCTGTCAAAATAATATCATCCACATATAACAGGATATAGGCCACGGATGAACCACGACGGTAGATGAACAATGAATTATCCGATCGGATGTGAGTGAACCCAATAGTCAAAACATAGTCTGCAAACCACGTATACCAGGGCCGTGGAGACTGCTTAAGGCCATATAAGGACTTCTTTAACAAACAGACATGATGAGGATGGTTGGGATCCCTGAATCCCAAAGGCTGATGCATATAGACTGTTTCCTTGAGATCATCATGTAGGAAAGCATTTTTGACATCCAACTGATGAATAGGCCATGCCTTTGAAAGAGCCAAGCTAAGCACAGTGTGAATGGTAGCCGGCTTAGCCACCGGACTAAATATCTCACCACAATCAACACCCACCTACTGAGTCTTACCATCACCCACAAGTCGCGCCTTATGTCAGGTAAATGAACCATCTGAATTTTCCTTATGAGCAAAAATCCACATAGACAGAATAATATTAATACCAGATGGACGGGATACCAACACCCACGTCTTATTATCAATAAAAGCATTAAATTCATCGGTCATAGCAATTTTTCAACTCGGGTCATTTAATGCAGACACAGGATTTCGGGGTAAGGGTGATTTAAGAACATTAGAATGTAAATTAAAATATTTTTTTGGTGTAAAAATTCCCCGTTGACTACGGGTGACTGGTCCATGACTCAGGCCAAGGGTGGGTGGATTTTGGGAATTTTCGGGACTCGGGACGGACTAGCCAGCAGGCAGTGGGCCTGCTGGCCCAAATCGGTAATCTGGAGTCGGAACTGGATCAGTTCCAGAATTGGGCTGGACTGACACAAACGCATAAACTGGCCCAGTGGCTGGACTGGGACCGGCAGTGGGTGACGGACTAGTGGGGCCAGCGGGTAGTGGGCTCGCTGGAGAATTTTGGGTGCGGGAGATGTCAGGAAAATGCTGAATAATATACGGGGATATATTATCATTCAAAAAAATTATACGAACTAGGCACGGGAGTATTAACATTAGCAAATGGAAATTGGGATTCATCAAAAATGACATGGCGATTAATGATGATTTTATTAAAGGATAAATCAAAGCATTTGTAGCCACGATGATTAGATGGAAACCCCAAAAACACACACGAAGTAGACCGGGCCTAAAGTTTGTTAATTGTGGTGGACGAAAATAATGGAAAACACAAACACCCAAAAACTCGAAGATGTGAATATGAAGAAATTTTATTATATAAAATTTGAAGGGGGGAAGAGTATGTCAAACCTTTGAAAGGAGTTATGTTGAGGAGATAGTTAGCCATTTGGAGAGCATGATGCCAAAATGACGGGGGTACGAAAGCATGAATCAATAATGTTCGGACAATGTTATTTATGGAACGAATTTTGCGTTCGGCTTTCCCATTTTGTGAAGATGTATGAGGACAAGAAAAATGAAAATTGATCCCATTATTAGCACAGAATTCTCGAAACACCCCATTGTCATATTCTTTGCCATTATCACACTGAATATTTTTTATTTCTCGATCGAATTGGGTTCTGATGAATGCTCTAAATTTTAGGAAGATGGAAAAAACTTGATTTTTTTTCGCTATCGAAAACGTTCATAAAAACTTAGAATAATCATCCAAAAAATGAACATAATACTGATGACCCACAGAACTAAGAACATGAGACGTTCATAAGTCGCTATGAATAATATCAAATGACATTAAAGTATGAGAATTTGAGTCTACAAATGACAACTTAACAATTTTTCCTAAAGAACACGATTGACAGTTTGGAGTACTACTCGTACCCTTACATGAAATGAAACAATTTTTATCTAAAGACGACAAAATAGAGGACCTTGGATGACCAAGACGAGCATGCCACAAGGAAGAAGAAATGGCCGCAAAGGCTGATGGCAGGGCTTGACTCGATAGACCGGAACTGGGTGTGATAGGATAAAGGTCTCCCCTACTATCACACCTCATGAGATGACTCCCCGCCTTGAAATCCTTCACAGAGAAACCAAATGGATCAAACTCAATAGAAACAGAATTGCCAGTAGTGAATTTACGGACATAGACTAAGTTTTTAATCAATTTGGGGGTGTGTAGGGTGATTTTCAAGATAAGAGGTGGATGAGGGGGAGATAACGTTTTATGACCATAACCACGAATTATAATAGAATTATTATTACCTACAATTATACCGCGAGGGTTGCTCAAATTGAAATAAGACGAGAGCGTACCTAAATCGGATGTCATGTGGGTAGTGGCACCGGTGTCCATATACCAATTTGGGTCCGAAAGATTTAAACCAAGCGTTTGCATTGCAGCTTCGATGTCGGTAGGCGTGGGTGCCGCTGCGTGATGGGCTTGTTGGGGCCGAAGCCTAAGCACCCCTGATTGCGGCCACGGCCTAGACTGCTAGTTGTATGTGGACCAGGCCGAATTGGGCCTACATTCTTCTTGGCCAGCCCGATTGAAATTTGTAAGTGGTGGCTGAAGCGCATTGGGAAACATTGGCTGGGCCCAAACTGCTATTGTGGGGCCCATTGCCACTATATAGGGACCCACTGTGGGCCCAAGAACTGTTGTTGCTGCTGACCACCGTGAGGACCCCCACCGCCGCCACCATTCTGCCGGCTGGCGCCGTTGTTGTCGCCGCGGTTCTTGCCATTATTTTTCTTATTTCCACCCTTTTTGCCGCCACCGTTGTTATGATTTTTGGCCCGAGTTGTTGGAACCGGTAGGATACACCGTGGACTCGGTCATCATGACTACGGGACTAGCACCAGTAGCCGCCCTTTTTGCCATGCCTGCTTCTTCGAGTGTAAGCATAGAACGGGCTTGATAAAATTGCGGAAACGGATTGCTTTGCCGAAGAAGCGTTCCAACACTACTATAGGCCTCGGAGAGGCCGGAAACCATTTGGAAGACCAAACGATCGTTCGAAACTGGCGCGCCAACATTGCGAAGTTGGTTCGCCAATTTCTTTAATCTTTTGCAATAAACCGAAACATTAGGAAAATATTTCATATTGACGTGGGAGAAATTCTGTTCAAGGGTAACGGCTTTAGAATTTTGATTATCTTGAAATATATCACGCGTTCTATCCCAAGTCGCTTGTGCCGTAGCGTCATGCTCAATAATTATTTGCAAAATGTCGGTATAAATTGTGGAGTATATCCACTGAAGGACGGTAGCATCAAGAGTCGCCCACAACTTAGGATCATCCTCGCGTTTTGGCACCTCCGTATCCTCAGGAGCTGCGAAAATTATGTGATGGATGACTTGATGTGACCGTGCGTGAATTTTGAACAGTTCGGCCCATGTCGCATATTGGACATTTTCTATTTCAAGAACAAGTGGGATGTTATTCTTGATGTTAGAAATTGTAAGGGCAGGATGAAACATGTTCCGGGATGTAGACATATTGATAGAACAATATGTGATTGAGGGATTAGGGAGAAAAATTTGGGAAGAAGGGGGTTCTCATCGGTACGAAAAACCGAGAACATGGTCTCGGAATTTCCTAAGGAAGTCGACGGAATTTGGGAGAATTTGGGAGAGAAAATAAACCTAGACTCTTGATACCATGAAAGAAATAATCCTTTGATTATTTTTATTAATTGAAAGGATATATATACAAGTTACATATTTCCATAATAGGAGAATCCTATTCCTATTCTACCTCTAAAACCTTATTCTACTTGGATCTTAACTATACAATTATGGTAAGTGTATAATACTAATTACACCACAACACCTTACCTAATCTATCTTGTACATACACGGTAATATACACTCTATATACGGTAATATATACACACGAAAATCGAGACAATACACAATATACACATGTGTATTGTGTATATTTAACAATAATAAAGAGGGCACGATTCATAAAACTTGTATATCATAACTCAAGTATAAATAGAGCTTCTCATTTCATTACAAGAGTTATCTGAAACTCAATAGAAATTAAGTAATCTTAAGCAATGTCTTTGTATTCTTGTTCTTGAGAAAGCTTTAGCGAATAGCTTGCCCGAACACTTTAGCTCACTACTTCGTCAAAGCTCAGGCTATTTAATTATTACTTGCTTTCATTCTAATAATATTACTTGTTATCGCTTATTATGTCATTATTTTGATCATAATGATCTACATGTCTTTGACCAACGTGTTTTTGATCACGTCTATAAATTTAACTGTACCAATTTCATGGGTAAACAATAATAGTTTCGATTGATCCTTTGATTATTTAAAAAGATTAATTTTATTTTTTCTAATTTTAAATCTAATTCTTTTGGTGAATTCTTTAAGATATCGAGTTTGTTGTCTCCGTTCTCTCTCTCTTTTTGAAATGCTTGCTTGAACACTTGTACACATGCCGACAGTGAAACTAACACTTGCTGAGAGTTATCTCAGCATTGAACCTTTCATTAAACAATAGATGCTCAATGTAAACTTGAGCACATAACAAATGATAAATAACAAATGACATACTAGTATACTACCCTTCACCACTTTTAACACATCTACCAAATTCTTCCCTCAAAAGAAAAAAAAAGTTCTCACTTTCCCAAATTATCGCACAAGAAAAAAGAATCAGTGAATAAAGTTCTCACTTTCCCATATTATCGCACAAGAAAAAAGAATCAGTGAAAAGAAAATAAAAAAAAGATAAAAGTTTTGTGCCACTTCTTATGAATCTTCCAGCCATAGTCTTGTGCTTCATACATAAGACTCCAAGAGAGGTTGTCTTGGCTCATCTCCTGAACTGCAATATCTAAAGTACAGGACCAGTTGTATGACACCAAGAACTCCTCCTATCCCGTTTGGTACCTGATCACATTCAGATGAACACATTTATTCAGCAAGCAAAACATAACAACATCAGCTACAATGACCCTCACTACGAAACCCAAACACAATGGTGGGATTGGTGCAATCCTTCAAGGGATATTTCTTGCTTTCTCGTGTTCCTTGTTTTCAGGAGGGTGGGTGAAGAGGTGTCCGCTCTGACTCGAGCCCTGGCACCCTTCCCCCAAGCCTCTGAATGTGAAAAAGTAGAATAAAACAGCAAATATCTAAGTACCAGTACCAGCACCAGCACAACGGCCAATGTAGTAGGAAGTAAAAGCAGTGAATCAGAGAGCCAAGAGACATTGGGTATAGAACATCAATTCAACCAATTTTCAGCTATCGTGGTTTTTTTAATTAAAAATAGTTACTAAATAGATTTTCATCTTTCATAAATAGGCGGTTCAGGAAAAACTTTGAAGTTCATACTTTCCCTGATTTAGCTCCAGAAACAACGTGAATAATTTTGAACATAACAAATTTTTAACAACTAATTGGTTGACCTAAATAGGACTGGAAAAGGAAGTAAAAGAGAAGGAATCAGCCAGAAGAATGGAAAATTTACTTACAGAGATGAATGGATCATTCTTGAACATTCCGTAGGCAAAGAAAGAAAGGCTCATGAGAAAAGTTGCAAGGGAAAGATAAAATGGCATGTACTCCACACTCTTTGTTTTGATCACCAAATTCTGCCCAACAAAATTGTTTCTTAAACCAATTAGTCTGAGGATTGGAGTCTTTATCATCTTAGGTGATAGTACTTTGTTCGTGAAAACTTACAATAATGAATAGTGGAGAAGCAAACATGGAAATGAGAGAAAAGACGGATAAGTATCCAACGAAAGTTTGCCGACTAGGAGGCTCGAATAGAATTAGGCTGATGGAAACTATAGCAGCAAATACAGCAAAAACGCCAAGCACCAACCCCAACATTTTCAACTGCATTGAACATGTAACGATATAAGCAAAAGATCAGTTTGCATCGAAAGCTTTAGCAAAATTTGGTATGAAAGAACCAAGAATTACCTTCTTGGACCCCTCTGCATGAATTATGAAGATGGCGATATATACAAGCTGGAACACTGCTCCAATTGAATTGACAGTGAAAACCAATATAATGCCGGGAGATACGGTAGGTGTCGCATACCAGAGGCATATTAAGCAATTCAAGAGGGCATATATATAAGGTAATCCAGAAAACTGTTCTGTAGACTTGCTTCTAATGATTCTTCTGAATGTTGGTCTGCAAAAGGAGGGGAAATCATCAATTTCAATGCAAAATATATGAGTCGCTTACAATTCATTGTCATTGTTCGAAGATTTAGGATACTTACATTGGTGACACGAATAAGACGAACGCAAAGAGGTTCCCTGCATTACACATAAGCCAAAAATTTGGTCAGAAAGTAAAAAAAAAAAAAATCCAACTTAGCTCATGTTTATGGAATTTCTAGTGTTATGGTTGTTAGATTGAATAACACCTTCATTCTTGGAAGGATTTAATTGGTCGGATAGGAAGGAAAGGAATGAGAAGGACAAGAGAGGAAATGATTAGTAAGAACATGGAAGGAGAAGTATAACACTATACACCACCCTGATTGGATAGGAATCAAATAGTTGTGCATTTTGAAAGCAAGAACAAAGTAAACTTATATATTCTTCTTTCCTTTCCTTTCCTTTCCGATCCGTTCTCGATGCAATTACAAGATCACTAATTCTCCTCTTTTTTCTTACCTTACATTCCAGCATGAGGAGGACTTCAAAAGGTAAAATTCAGAAGATTTAACATTTTGGTACCTTCTATGTCCCAACTTTGGAAACTTTTGATCAAATCATACTTCTTCAAACTAAAGCCTTGAGGAGAAATCAGTCTAACTTTTAGAGACTAACTGGATCTTCATGAACATGATGCCACTCCAATTTAGTAACTCCATTTCCCTAAATGTTATCCTTAAATGACATAACAAATGGACTTAAATGATATTTTTTATTCTAATCATTAAGGTGAAATAAACCCACCCTAGCTCAATAATTTTTGGGGTTTTCGACGGCAGGTCTGAATAATACTCTTAATTCTTTATCTTTAAAGTCCATATCAAAGGGTCAAGAACTATCATATCCAGAGAAAAATTGACAGCAGATTTTATTTTTTTTAAAAAAAAGAGGAGGCTAAAACAATCTATCAACCTGATAATACAACTCCCTATCCCCTCAAAGAAACAACCAAAAAAGGAAGGAAATAAAGAAAAAGGAACCAACTTTATAAACAAACAATCCTAATTAAGCACAAAAAACAAATGGGGTTTTAACAGATATTCTCCAATTATGTGCCAAAACTTGTCAAGTTAGAAGAAAAAAATGGAACTTTTACAAGTGAATAATGCAGAGGATAAAGAAATCGACCAAAAAAAAGCAAGAAGAAGGAAGTTCAAGATTCTGTAGAGCTTTACTAGTAAGATCCAATTATTGCTGACCAACCAAATTTTCTCCTTAAGAAAATGAAAAAAATAAATGAGAAGACCACCATAACAGCAAATCAAGAAAAGTAAATAGTTAAGTGTACCTGCAACCCCAGCTGCAAAACTGCTGATTGAGTACAATTCACCTAATACTGACATTCTCTCTTTGTTCAACTAACCTCAAAAAAAACAAATTACCTATAACAGAAGAAAATCTCAATTCTTGTTTCTCTTGCCAGTTGAGAAATAAATATTTGAAGCTTAGAGGGATGAAATGTACTATATGCTAGTTCTGGGAAAGCATTTATTTAAGGTGGAAATTGTTATGAATGTAATGACAAATTCCATATATACATCAAGATATTATTTTCCAATAGTGGGGCCAGCTGGAGAACACTTTCCATGTATGACAACACTTATATAAATTGAATTAACCCGTAATATGCATATGCCTAAATTGATTACGGGTCAACCTTACCTTAGTGACGTTGGTAGTTATTTTCTCCCCGCCAACAAAAGAAAAAAAATAGGAAAATATGTAACTACTCTTGACAAATCAAAGACAATGTAATAACGAATTCAGAGTTTAAATAGTTAGGTTTTATTTTAAGTTGAGGATGTCAATTTTAAGATATTTATTCTGATATTATCTATATTTTATTTTTACATATAGACAATTTTGAATTTTGATCAAGAAACATTTAGTTTTTGTCATAATCATGACTTTTATATTGAATTCATTGAACCTTGTTTCCTTACTTTTTGAGGCTAAACTTATTTATACTTTATTAAGAGAAAAATTAAATTAATTCACAAGTTTCATTTTCTAAATAAGATTCAACTTGTGAAATGTTATTATTCACATAATTGGGAGTAATTTTTTCCTTTCAATTAAGAGGTCTTAAATCATGTTGGGATTCCACTTACCCCTTATTTATTGTAAAATATAATTATAAAATACGTATATATGTATAAAGTATAAAAAGGTAAGCTTTGGCGGACAATTACTCATCTTCAATCAAATGAAGAGCAACTTTTGACATCTAAATTTTAAGTCGTGTTAATATTTATTATTTCTTTAGTAAAACTCTGTTCAGCCGAATGGTGTGTAAATGTTTAAAACTCGTTGCATTTTCAATATTTTGTATAAGTAACTTGGGAAGACCTTATAAATAAATCCTTAGACGAATTATACAATGTTTCTTTATCGAACTTCTTAATAATTTGGAAAAAGACCACCTTAAAAGAGTGTTAAAGGTAATGTGCTAAAAGTTAACAAAAAGTTGATGATTTTCACTAACGAAAATACCACATGTGGCCATGCACCAATCATAATTCTCTAAAGACTAAGATATATACAACATATATCTAATTTAACAGAGAAAAATCAGGAGTTCACGAATATCATAAATTTCACTATAAATTCCGCCCTTGCTACATGTCTCTGTCTACAACTTCAATTTGACACATGAGAAAAACAAGAAACATGGATGGGTCCCTTTTAACTATAGAACACATATTTAGATCATTGCTATCTTTCTAGTCCAATATGAACAGCTCCCTACACAGAGAAAGAGTTTGAACTTTGAGCACTGATTAAACAATATTTTCCGTACTATTAACCAAAATTATTAACTCTTCATGGTAAATATAGTATAGTAAATTAAAAAATAGAGAGATAATTTGCTATAATCAGTTAAATTACACAAATAGTGTTAACGTTATTTACACCTTCATGAAAATTATTGATTCGATTATTAGTATGATTTCTTCATATTTTTTCAAATTCTAAAACAATTTAAAAGTTCAATCGAGGAATATAAAATAAATGTTGTGGTGCCTGTGAATTATGAAGCGATAAATACTAAAAACTAGTGTACTTCGGTATAAAAAGAATACTGTTAATAAAAAAAAAGTTATCTAACTATTCAAAGGTTCAACCTTAATTTAAAAGATTTTGTGTTGAAATCTTATTGAGATTTGTTAATTAAAAGAAATAAAGCCTAAAAACTGTAAGTAAGGGAAACATAAGACTGTAACAAAAATGTAAAAGAACATTCCATGCATGTGGTCAAAGCTAAAGTACTAATAATTAGTTATTCCAAAAACTTTAGATCACAAAGTCTCGAATTATAGTTTATACATTTGTGCTTAGGGTTTGTTTGGAAAGCCACCTGTTAATTGGAATTGGTGTAATCAGCCTGGTAATTATGAGGACTTGTTTGTTTGTCATAATGTAATTACGGTATAATTACAAGCATAATATTTATTGCACATGTATAATTATAAGTTAGATTAGTTAAAAAGTAAAAATTAATACTTGACAAATATGCGCCTCTATAAATAATATATTAATTAGATATTTAAAATACATATTATTTCTTAAAAATTTATTAATTAATATTCACATACTTGTAAATAATATTGTAAAAGTAATAGTAGTATATTTCTAAATTAATAATATTTTAATTTAATTAATTATAAAAATTAAAAGCACACATTTGTAAGAACATCATTGTCTTTATATATATATTTGACAAAATGATTAACATTAATACATATAATGTCATAGCACTATTCAAATGTTTGACAAAAAAAAAATCTATCAATTGTAAGTAGAAAATGAATACTAAAGCAAATAAAATGAAAATCGCAAGGGCAACCCGGTGCACTAAACTCCCGCTATGCGCGGGGTCCGGGATCCGGGAAAGAGTCGGACCATAAGGGTCTATTGTATGCCGTCTTACCTCACATTTCTGCAAGAGGTTGTTTCCACGGCTTGAACTCATGACCTCCTGGTCACATGACAACAATTTTACCATTTAAACTGAAATCGCAAATATAACCTAAATTCAAAATTAAAATAATAATTTAACATGATACTTTTATGTCAAATTCCAACATAACATAAATAAGTTCCAACATTACTTAAGTAAATATAATTCAAAAGAAAGTGAAAATAAAAGTAAACTTATAATTACACCAATTCTCAACCCCCTTGAAAATTGGAGAGTGTAATTACTCTCTTTCAATTACACTCAATTATATAATGATCATGTGATTACTTGATCTCTCAAATATATCAAACGTGCAATTACATTCAATTCCAATTACATGAATGATTTTCCAAACATATCCTTAGAATATTCCATATACTATTTGGAGCAGAAACTCTAATCTAGATTGTGTATTTTCCACATGATGATAAGTTGACCACGTGGTAACCACAATTACTCAATTTAATTAATATGGAAGATGTGCTTTGTTGGCCTTCCCAATCCCAATATGATTACACATCAAGCTTTTAAAGTTTTTTTATGGATTAATCTTATGGAAAGTTTTTCTATAGATCAACATTCATACAAGCCACCTAAGTGCGATTGCTGTCAAATCTACTGCTTACTATATTTATGAATAAAATCCTTATTCTGGGGTGGAGTGGTTTTATGGGAAAAGAAAAAAAACAGTATAAATATTTATGAGGGAAAATATGCATGGTTGAAGGAAATCCTAAATTTTATTTTATTTTTTTGGTTCAAAAAATAATATGTTAGTACTAATCTAAATGACTTACTATTACATAATTTAAAATTCCTTTAGTAACAATATTGTTGATGATAGAGTATTTATTAAGTAAATCCAAGGTGTTTATTTTGTTAGTTGATAGGGGAAAAATATCATTCAACAAAACATTAATTTCTTTTGAACGTTAAAATCGGGGCAAAATTAATTCTTTTGGGAAAAAGAAATTGTCTGATTGAAGTTTTTCTCGTAAAAGCTTTTGAATGAAGTGCCTTGGGACACTTTTTGAGCAAAAATATCTTCTTATACTCGTAAAACAATCACAAAGAAAGAGTTTATAGAAACTCTAAGTATTAAAAAAGGTTCTTTAACAAAAAGAGCTTTTCCTGAATTGTCCATATTCCAAAATGTCCAAAATTTTTCTTTGTTTCTTTTAGTTTCCGGCCAAAAGTAGCTCTGGAAAAGAAAAATTCAAAGAAAAAGAGATTCTAAGCTTATTAATTAAGAGCACAGCAATTTTTCTGATTCAAAGCTATTCAGATTGGAGCAAAATGGGAAAATGCATTCACTTTTTTTTTTTTTTTCCATACTGGCATTTTGCCTAATTTCAAATTTATGTAATATCTCGAGTGTCTTATTGATTATGATGGTGTTAATACTCAAAAATAATTTAAGTGTTTAGCTGAATTCAGTGACAGTCGAACTGCCTTAGAGTCGAATTTACTTCTAGCCCTCGACTACAAGAACTTCATCGGCTACTAAGGCATCTTAGCCGAGTTGTTAGTTAGAGGTACGGCTGGGATCCTCTCAGATGCAGACGCCTCAACGACCAAGTCAAAAGGGTTTCTGGACCCCTAAAAGCGATAACGACCAACTACATCTAAAAGAAATGGTCATTATCCGAGCAAGGGTAGAGGGCGAGAAAATTGGCACCACCTCCCCCATAGTCGGCTATTGAACTTAGTGGGTTACTTAATGGCTAACATGGGGGGATCACGTCGTACATTTTTTTTCATTTTTTGTACTATAAATAGGATCATTCTTTGTATATATCGACACAACCAATCAATCAAACAACTCAATTTTTATCTATCTTTATCCTTTTACTTCATTTTATTTTTTACTTTACTATACTCAACTGCATTCATGTTTCTTACCTCTTAGTTTACTCATACCACCGTCTTAACGTTTTCTGGAGTAGTTGGGAACCCATTGCTGGAAATTAGAGTTCTGTTTCCAGCCCAAATCGCTTAAGTTAAGGAATCAATTTGTCTCCTTATTTCGTCAGCCAATAAAACAGCAGAGAACAGAATTCGGGACGAGAACATATTTGGCACGCCCGGTGGGACCATAGGTGAATTAATAGCAGAGTTTGATTCTCCAAGTCAGGATCATTCTTGGCGTATGCACCTAAGGTCCGGTAAGAAAATGAACCCCGAGTCCAATCCACATCCTAAACAAAATCCTCCCAAAAGGAACAACAAACCAGCATCCTCCTCGGGTATGCGTACATCGGTTGATACCCCTCCACTTCCTCCATCAACCCAAGATGTGGAAGAATCTAGTCAATCTGAATGTCTAATCATAATGACCACGTCTTTTATTAGACAACATATCGACTTGGGCATCCACGATATTATGTACCAAGTTTCTAAACAGTTGGCTGACATTGTGAAGCCGATGGTACATAATGAGGTTCAGCAAGCGAAGGATATGGAAACTAACCGAATGCACCCACGAGAATGTTCGGCTAGTTGTGTCATCCCTCTAACGAGCGGTGTTGTTCAACATGAGACCATGACTCCCGGTGTTGTTCCCCAGTCGCATGTGCATCAGCCAGTGCCTACTCAGGTGCAGCCGATAGCGCACCTAGGAACACAAGCCCAATCGCCTGGCAACCAGCACACTGCGTGGTCTCCGCCGAACCTTTGGGGGCAAAATGTGCCACTTGACCAAGCCAATCTGCAGTATGGGCAGATCAACATGGCTCGGAGACCAGTTCAGGCTCTAGGACACTTTGGATTGTCGTCTGTTATGTTGTACATTTCTACGAACGGCTCTACGATGCAGGCGAACAATGTTGGCCAGCCGAATTGGCAGCTGATGGCCCCTGGCTATGACTTAGCTCGGCTATCTGGTGACGCTATTTACAGTGGAATCTCATTCCAGCAGTCATTGCCAGTACCCAATCCATACCTTCCAGGAAGCATAAATTTTCTAAGAACGACCGACATCCGAAGAGAGCAGCCATGGAATACTATTCCACCTTATCCTCAAGCTCCGTTAGCCGTTCCAGGAGCTCAGGTTGCAGGCTTTGGTGGCCATACCCAACACAACAATGGGGCATTACCCCACCTATTGGTAATGGCCAGCAGACCACCTACAACCTTCAAAACCTTGTCCAACAAAGTGCAGAATGGAGGCCGCCAGTGCAGAACGCCTACCAGTCGAATCCAGTCAAGAATCGGCAGGGGACGTCACAACTGATAAACCCAAAAACTATTGCTAATACTATGCGGAGGTATTTCGGCATCCAACTGAAACATTTGGACAGGCCTGTTAATAAGAAGCCTTACCCCGACTGGGTAGATCGAATAACACATTTGCCGAGGGGCTTTAAAACACCAAAGTTTGCCACTTTCTCTGGCGACGACGGCAAATCCACTATCGAGCATATCAGTAGATTTACTGCCCAATGTGGCGAGGCTAGCCCGAATTAGTATCACAAGTTGCAGTTATTCCCTCTCTCTCTAACGGGAACAGCCTTAGCATGGTACTCATCTTTGGCTCCTGATTCCGTATATAGCTGGGCTGACATAGAGGGTTGCTTCCATGATAGGTTCTATTGGCCCCAACCTCAGGTTACCGTGACTGATCTAACGAATCTCAAGCAGCAGATTGATGAATCGGCTGCCGATTTTATCGAGAGATTCAAAAAGAAGGTTGGGAAATGCACCGTACACTTCCCCGAGTCTGAATGTGCCCACATGATAATCAACAACATGCACCCTCAGTTAAAGGAGAAGTTGGTTGGACAATCTTTCTCTGACCTGAGCCAGTTAGCCGAAAAGGCTAGCCAAATAGAGCAGTATGTCCAGGAGAAGGAGCGGAGAAGAGCCAGCCAAAATCGAGGCTCCCACTTGGTATCCATCATTGAAGCGGATGAGTCCGATTCAGAGTCAACCGATTGCACGGCAGACACAATGGTGGTCGAGATTATTAGGGGTAAGGTTTACTCTTGCCCAGCCTTGAAAGCCGTAAAAGATAAAAAGATGAGTTCATCCGATGACAGGGTCAGTTACTCATTTGACATCACGAAGGCATATCAGGTCTTTGATCATCTGCTCAAAGAAAAGCAGATTTGGCTGCTTGATGGTCATATGATTCCGCCTGCCGAAGAACTCAAAGATAAGAAGTACTGAAAGTGGCATAATCCATACAATCACTCTACTTCCAATTGTGTGGTCTTCAGAAAGGTGATCCAAAAGGGCATCAAAGAGGGGAGGTTCAAGCTAGCCGACAAGAGTATGGCTAAAATGTCCATTGATACCGACCCATTTCCCGCGGTACCAATATCTATGGTATCTTTTGCTAAGCCCAATGAGTCAAGTATCAAAGGGAGACATACGATGAAAAGGGTATGGGTCCCAAAGAAACCTACCGAATGGGAGAAGGCCACAAGGACCTATGTGTTCAACCGGTTAGGCAGCCTACATGACATTCGTGATGACAAACAGCCAGCTAGGAGCAATTTTCATGGCCACCCTAAATACTCGAGGGATGTTGAACGATAACTTCAGGAACAAACCATGAGGTTTAGAAGGGTCATCGACGCCAGGTATATGCATAGTGGGCAAGTATGGATATCATCTAACCGGCAGCCGAGCATGCCTCAAATAGATGAAGAACTACTCCTTAAAACCAAATAGAGAGTGGTCGAGTTTAACATAAATGAGGAAGTTTCGTCCTTACGTATCACGGTGAGAAATGAGGACTAGACGAGACCCCGGAGAATGATTAAACCAGCCGCCAACACATAAGATGGGAAGTGGTCTGTCAATCAGGCTCCCGGAAAGAAAGAGACACCACCGAGAGTCGCATCCAGGACTCAGAAAAGAAGGATGCAACGTGATAAGGCCTTGCATAAGATGCAACAGACATTGCATCTAATTTCCAACACCAAAGCAGCCGAAAATTAGGAGATTCCTAAGTCTTCCGTAGCCGAGGCTATCGAGCGGACATTCGGCTAAGTTGCTTCAGGTGCAATGTCGCCTGAAGGAGAGACGTCGGGTCAATCAGAGCTGAATGAACAGCCAACCGACAACCCGACGAAGGAACTCCGGCATAGGAACGTGACCCCAGATGGACCTCTAATCGAGGTAATCTCACAGATCGTGCAGAGGATTCAGTCAAAGGTTCCCCAACCGATCCCCATTTATCTCCAGGAAATGGAAGATATGAGTTCCTGGTTAGCCTAATTGGATGAAGCAGGGGACTCCATCCTCGATTTATTTAGCCGTGACCTGGTTAATGAAATGTGGGTAAACATTGAAATGATCATCCTAATCCCATGCGAGTTCTGAGCCAGCCGCTCCGCGCTGGATAACCTAGAAGGTGATGTTTGCGTAGAAGCACAGAATGGGCAACAATAGTCGATACCCCGGCTAGGGACACTTTGAGCACCGTATTTGGTGCACCTACATAAGATATGATTAAACACCTCAAACCCCTGTACGTCAAGGCTTACATTAACGGCAAAAATTATTAGTCGGGTGTTTGTCGATAATGGGGTTGTGCTGAATGTGACGCCGCTGCTTACCTTGAAGGATCTTAAAAAAATAAAGGAGGATCTCATCCCAACTAACATGAAAATGTCTAGCTTTATGGGAGAAGCCTCTGAAGCATTGGGGATTCTAGTAGCAGAAATCATGGTAGGTCCTAAGACGGTCAGGTCTGCCTTCTTTGTAATAGATGGCAAGCCGTCCTACACCATTCTGCTGGGCAGGGACTGGATTCACACCAGCCGATGCATTTCTTCTACCATGCATCAAAAGCTCATCTTTTGGGAAGGAGAAAAGATAGAAATCGTCTCATCGGATGATAACCCGTTCCGACCAGGGGTTCAGAACGTAGAGGTTGTCCTCTATTCACCCTATGTGGCATCCATAGCCGTCACATAGCAGTATGAAGAATGATGTTGGGAATCCTGTAATCTTACCTCGCGAGGGTTTGAAATAAAATAATTAACTGAACCTCGGCTTACCTTGGAGGATTTAAATGGTTGAGGAAACCCAAATCATACGTGACATGTGGCATCGGCTGACCGCCCTAAGCTCTGAGGCAAGGATAGCCGAGGCGTCGCAGATGGGGAACCATAACAGAAAACTAGATCTGGTGGCCAACAACACTTGAGATGCCGATAGGAGTTTTACGCCTAGCTTTGTTTGTCTTTGTTCTACGCTTGTACAAAATTCGAGTGTTATTTAATACCCCGTATTGTGTATGTTTTGTGCAAAGTTTGAATAAACTCGTTTTACAAAGACATGTCTTAAATGAAATGGGCAATCAGAAACTCCAAATCTATAGTTACGGGGATGATATACTATCGGCTAAATATATAACCAAGATGTAGGGTTGTCCTCAGAAGTTAATATCATTACGGATGGCCAAACCAAATTTTCTAAGTTTGGAAGAATATCAGCAGGCCATGCTAATGTAGTTGGGTCAGTTGGATGAAAATCGACTGATAATCATAGAGAAAATCGAAGCTGGTAAACGTAAAATGGCTAAAGCATACAACAAACATATTAAGCCTAAGAGGTTTGCCAAAGGAAACTTAGTTTGGAAAACCATTTTGCCGATTGGGATGAAAGATCGTAAATTCGGCAAATGGTCACCAAATTGGGAGGGACCTTTCGTAGTAAGCCAATTGATCGTCGGCAACGCATATCGACTAATAAACATGCATGACGAAGAAATTGACATGAATGTAAATGGTAAGTATCTAAAAAAGTACTATCCTTCTATTTGGGGCATGCATGAATAAACAACAACCACAGACTGGCTTCCTGGTCGCACAAAATAAACTAATTCCCTCCAACGAGAGATGTATGGCTAAATGACAACCACAGACCGGCTGCCCGGTCACAAAATACAGAGAAAGCCATTTCTTTCACACGTTTTTGTCGTAAGGTTGGTCGCACTGCTCAAGCGAAGAAATGACATACCAAGTGGTCGAATGATAATGGCCCATCAAATCTGCGGGATTTATTCTAAATTTACTCAAGAATGCTGAGAGCAATGTTGAAGTTAAAGGATGGGTTATGGATTCCCATATCCAAGTAAACCAAGCACAAAAATAGAGGCGTCGCACATACCCAAGTCCGGCGTTACAGCGGAAATCAAATTCCGATAGTGTGGCGGCATCAAAAGACACATGCACCTCAATTCGGTTTGTGTGATCAACTTCACTCGGTCCAACCAACCCGAATAATAAGTGACCTTAGTCGGCCAAGTACGAAGGTTATCCGAACAACGGCCGTCGGTGAACCAGTCACAAGTAGAAAGAAAATCATAGTTTATCGGGATGAGGTACTGAAACAAGAGAGAATCACCTTGTTCTGGTCCACCGTACGGAATCAGAACCAGTTGTTCATCAACGAAGGCCAAGGCAGGGGTCAGGTCACTATCGGCTAGAATAATTTTTCCTATTCTTCGAGATAAAAAAGATGGAGCCATGGTTTTCGACTAAGAAAAGGGTCAAAGGTTAGGTGAGAAACCTATGGGGGGATACCTTTCTTTAATAACCTTTAGAGGCGGGGCTGAGATTAATTTATTCTTTTCAAAAAGCACGGCCGAAAATCATCAGAGCCAATTCGTGGTAATGGAGACGCCTTGGTTAAAGGGGAAACACGTTCTAAGAAGTGATCATCATTGCATGCACTGGAGACGACACGATTGAAGTGACATACGCAGCTGTCAAACTGAAACGACGGCTACTTTCGAATACATTAACTCAACAGTCACACTTGAGTTAATGTAGGGGGCAATTGTTAACACTCAAAAATAATTTTAAGTGTTTAATCGAATTCAGTGACAGCCGAACTGCTCCAGAGAAAGAACTTCATCGGCTACTACGGCATCTTAGCCGAGTTGTTAGTTAGAGGTACGATTGGGACCCACTCAGATGCAGACGCTTCAACGACCAAGTCAAAAGAGTTTTCGGACCCCTAAAAGCGATACCGACCAACAACAGCTAAAAGAATGGGCCATTATCCGAGCAAGAGGAGTAGAGGGCGAGAAAATCGGCACCACCTCCCCCATAGTCGGCCATTGAACTTAATGGGTTACTTGATGGCTGACATGGGGGGGATCACGTTGTACAGTTTTTTTCCTTTTTTATACTATAAATAGGATCATTCTTTGTATAGATGGACACAACCAATCAATCAAACAACTCAATTTTTATCTATCTTTATCATTTTACTTCATTTTATCCTTTACTTTACTGTACTCAGTTGCATTCATGTTTCTTACCTCTTAGTTTACTCATACCACCGTCTTAACGCTTTCTGGAGTAGTTGGGGAACCGTTTCCAGCCCAAATCGCTTAAGTTAAGAAATTAATTTGTCTCTCGATTTCGTCAGCCGATAAAACGGCAGAGAACATAATTCGGGGCGAGAACAGATGGTTAGGAGGGGGGACGGAGGGACTAAATCCAATAACTTTCTATTTGTGATTCTTCATATTAAACCTAATAGACCACCTGAAAAATAGAATGAGACCATACTATAATTAGTTTTTTTTTCCATTGCGCTCAACGCTTGCCCTCGGTCACGCGTCGTCCATAGAGTCCTCAAACTCGTATGGATACCTTGGACACTCCTTAGAGGTGCCTAGGCAGGCGCATGAGGTTGCCCCTCAAGGCAGCACACGTGGGGCGCTTCACTGTCAACACGCCCCGGGAGGGCTGGTAGGCTGTCACCATGTATACCCCTTACTATAGTTGAATTTCACCGATGATGTTAATTTTCTTTATGTTGTAATGCATAAAACATAAATTTATTAACAATGCCAGAATACTTTTTCCCATCTTCCTTTTTTCTTTTCAAGTATCCAACCTCTCTCCTAGATAAGTTGGTAAATCGCCAATTTATTTGCGCCTTTTCTTTTTTGTGTTTTACGCTTTCTTAAGCGTAATTTAATAAAATAATTATTTTGATGAATCTTCAATTTAAGATAAAGAAGCATACAAAGATGATCTTTGATGACATAAATGGAATGTATTAGAGAAGATAGACTTGGAATTGGGAGCTCGAGATTGAGGAAAATAAGCAAGAAATTTTGCGAAAGTTCAGCTCCATGACCCCTTCTAACCCAATAAATATGTTTTTGTTTAATCATCTGATATTCTAACTAGACTAGATTAATCCTACTTCAATATCACGTAGAGCCATATAAGGAAGAAACATTTCCTAACTGAAATTTTCTACAACATACTCAGTGTAATCCCACAAGTGAGGTCTGGGGAGGGTAGGATGTACGCAGACCTTACCTACCTTAAGGGGTAGAGATGTTGTTTCTAATAGACCCTCGGCTCAAAGAAACGTAGTCAATGCACGAATTCAAGGAAATAAGACAGCAAAATATCACGATACAAAACAAATGAAGCAACACATACTAATACACACATAAGAGTATGAATCTATGCGAAACCTAAATAACACTACAACGAAAAGGAGAAGAGGGGGTGAAGGGGCTAACCCCCTACCTCTCTCGCACACAGCGCGATAAAATTCCACTACTTACAAACCTTCTATCTTAATCCTCAATCTTCAAATCTTCCTATCTAAGGCCATGTCCTCAGTCAGCTCAATTTGTGACATGTCATGACGAATCACCTCCACCAATTCTTCTTCGGCCTACCTCTACCTCTCATAACTTCTGCTATCGTCAATCTCTCACACCTCCTAACTGGTGCATCCTCACTTCTCCTCATCACATGTCCGAACCATCTCAATCTTGCTTCTCTCATCTTGTCCGCCACGGAGGCCACTCCGACCTTGTCTCGTATAACTTCGTTTCTAATCATTTCTCTCCTAGTATGATAACACATCCATCTAAGCATCCTCATCTCCGCTACCTTCATCTTCTGAATGTGAGCGTTCTTGACTGGCCAACATTCTACCTCGTACAACAGTGTTGGTCTAACAACCACTCTATAGAATTTACCTTTCAGCCTAGGCGACACCTTCTTATCACAAAACACCCTGAAGGTGAGCCTTTATTTCATCCACCCTGCTCCAATATGGTGTGCAACATCATCGTCAATCTCCTCGTCTCCTTGTATTATGGACCCAAAATACTTGAAGCTTCCTCTTTTGGGTATAGCTTGTGCTTCAATCATCACTTCTACATCTGTCTCATGTGTCAAGTCACTGAACTTACACTCCATATACTCCGTCTTAGTCCTGCTTAACCTGAAACCTTTAGATTCTAAGGTCGATCTCCAAACTTCCAACCTATTGTTAACCCCACTACGCGTCTCATCAATAGAAAATGTGTCGTCTACAAATAACATACACCATGGCACTTCCTCTTGAATATGTCGTGTCAAATCATTCATCACTAAGGCAAATAGGAACATGCTAAGGGTTGATCCCTAATGCAACCCCATCACGACCGGAAAGTGTTCAGAATCACCTCCCACTGTCCTAACTCAGGTCTTGGCTCCTTCGTACATGTCCTTAATCGCCCTGATGTAGGCCACAGGCACACCTTTAGACTCCAAACATCTCCAAAGACCTCGCGAGGGACTTTATCATATGTCTTCTCTTGATCAATGAACACCATGTGAAGGTCTCTCTTTTCTATAAATACATGTGGAGTGGTTTAGGAAACTTTAGGAGATAAAAAGGTCTACAAAAAGAAAAAAAATATAGTTATATTATAGTTCTAAAAAAATTGTCAATTTTGTAAGTGCGGGTTTTTCTTTCTAGAAAAATGACCTGAAATACTTCTTCAGAAAAGAGCAAAATTTGAATTTATTTGCAAAGATTTCTTAAGAAAATACTTAAAATTACAAAGGCTGGAGTTTCTTCGACTAGTGTTCTAATAACATTCTAACTTCTCATGTTACTAATAATTAGTTTAATTATCTTTTAGAGTGCAATAGAAAGTCAATTATAAGACACAAGTTCGTTCACCGTATCCTCCAATTGCCGGTGTACAAAACAAACATTTCATGCTAGCATTTATTTAGATAAATAAGAAAACTGACTCAAATAGTAATTGTAGATATCTGTTGTTATCACCTATAATCAGTTACTAGAAATGCAGAATATTTGCTATACATTGATCAGCTGCTGAAAGTGGTTCCTGGAATAATTTATTATTCACGTCTCTTAATCACGTAGTTAGAAACATTGCAGAGTATAACACTATCCAGCCTAATTTTTACCAGCAATGGAACACCTAACGATTTGAGTTTCTGGAAGAAAAAATTCAATCAAACCAATTCCAGAAAAACTTCAGTCTTGTAAGAACTGAAAAATACCTCTGTTAGTATTCAGATAAGAATACCATTCCAAATATACAGATAAAATGGTTGGGTGAAATGAGCTGTGTATAGGCCTTAAACCTCTGAGAAAATTGAATGGGGAACCTAAATGCACCTCAAATATGGGAATTGAGAAGACCAAATATACAAGGTGGAGAAGAATCATAAAAAATTATAAAAACAGAAAACCAAGTTGAAGTTTATGACCCTTCAAAAAATTTAGTTTACAATGAAATGGATGAGAACCTTCAAACTTTAGGTAGCCAAGGAAACAAAAGAATGGCTTCTCCACAAGATTTCCCAATCAGAACTGATCCTGAATCAAAGAAACTGAGACAATTTTAGTTAACGTAGAAAAAAGGAAAAGAAAAGAGAAACTGTTAATTTAGCCAAGAAATGCCCTCTCACCTGTAAAATGGAAATTTACTTATCAAGCTGAAAACTGCTGAATTCACTATAGACAAGTGCAGGTCAGTGTAGTTTTGCAAGTTTTAGACCTTACGACGTGCTGATAATTGATTTTGCTTTGCTGGCTTGTACACAAACTTGCTTAGATCCATGTTACTAGTGGACCTTCAGTCAAAAGGAAAATTCAGAGATGTCAGCAAAAAGCAGAAATTCTTAAGCTAAACATAAATACAGATGTTTAAAATAGTGTTTACCTATTAATGCTGGTATTCTTAATATCTTTTAGAGGGGCTCGGAGCCCACTGGCTCGAGAACCATTAGAGGTGTATCTAAATGATGATATGACTGAAACAAAATTTTCCATTGACTTCTCTGATATTTGAGAATACTGTCCTAAATGAGAGATGTTGGAACCAAATTTCCCTTCTCCGTCCTTCGTCTCCTTAATTGAACCATCTAGGTCTGAGTTGAAGTCGCCTGAAATAGAAAGATGTTCTAATGTCTCTCCTGTAAAGAGATTCTAGTAAAGATAAACAATGCCTTTTCTTTGTAAGAAATGGTACAGAAAAAAAAGATAAGAAACTATCAAGTGTTCAAATTATCGCACAGAACAGAACTAGAGTCGCTTGAGAAGCTAAGAAAATTATCCGATCTTCCAAATGACTTGAAGAGTCAAATCGTGGAATATGGCAGCAAGTCTCAAGAAATATCTCAATATAGCATATCCAATTATGCTGTCCTAGATGCAAGCACAAATCAGAATGTTTACCAGCGAAAAAGTTCATCGGGGATAACAACAAAAGGAACTTTAATTACAATCAAGATCCAAAAAATTCCAATATCCAAATTATTGTCAAAAGACATACATGTGCCTTCATAGGTAATCTCAGGCAACAAGTCATTAGGATATAATTCTGTAACATCTTCTACATTGTAGTATGTCATTAGGGTTAAGTCCAACATGTACCACTAGGCTCTTACCACATTCCTCGCTTGTATTAGCCCAAAACCTCCTCACCCCGGACCTTTCCTTCTTTTTTAGATGGATATCCTGATGGTCCTTTTTTTCGACTTAGCCTCTTCCTTTAACTGTCTATCAGTTAGCAAAACATTTTTTCTTGTACTTTGATTCATAGAACTCTGACTGTCAACTTTTGTCAACAACATAAACTAAATTATTACTTTTTCCCTCTTTTCAGCCACGAGCAAGCTGGAATACGGCTTTATAATCGTTAAAAGAGGACCAAACCTTTGATATATCTAATAGGGGAACTGCACCAGTTCCACATGTATAACATACGTCGGTAATCATCACAAAACTACACGTGTGACTGATGCCAATAGACATGTATGTTCTGCTTTTGAGTATTCCAAAAGTTCCAACTCCTTTACAATAATGCTCAATGTATGATAACTAACCATAAAACTGGTCCAAACTCCAACATCAACCACAACTTTTATTTCTACAAAGCGACATAGAAGAAAATAATCCATCACAAAATGTACACTTTGCAGTTTTTGGGTTTCCTCTCATTCAATGGTGGAGCCACCGCCAATGAAGGGGTTTCAATCGAATCCCCTTCATTGGCAAATTGGACAGTGTAAATAGGAAAAAAACATAATATATATATATATATATATTAAAAAATCTTTTTGAATCCCCTTGATGTAATGGAAGTTTTCATTGTAGTGGCAAAGGTAGTTCAAATTTTGCTTTAGGTCGCAGGTTTGAATTTTTTGAATCCCTTGTTAAAATTCCTGACTACGCAAGTGCCTTAATTCATGTGCTCGCTCACTTGTTAGTTGATCTTTTAGTTCCCGATTTACAATAATATACTGTATTATTTTGGTTAGCATACCCAGATGCATTTGCTGCTACGGAAAAGAAAGTGCACAGCTCCAGCAATTTCAGCACAAATTAGGAGTATCAAATGTGGATAGAGACAATGATCAGAGTAAAATAATTTTCACATAATGAGTGCGAAATATTGCTTTTGGCCTTGTACATACCTTGATTGCCAGATGTGTCAGCCTCTAAACAATCAGCACTTGCATTTTCCTATTAAAGAAGAGACAAATTAGATGTAACAATCTGCAAATTTGAATAAATTTATTGCGTCAATTTAAAGTGAGATGAAAGTAAGATGCATTATTGGAAAAGCAACTTACAGTTTGAACAGTGTCAATGAAGGTGACTTTCCTTTTCTTTAATCTCCTTTCAGAGTAATCATTCCCTGAAGAAGCCTTGGGATTGGTATATTCCAGCTCAGCAGCAACATCCGAGTTGCCCTGAGAATTTTCCTTTCCCAAGTTCTTCCGAAAATAAGAACTCTTTACTATTACTCTTTTTTTCTCTTTCTCTTTCTGTTCAATATCACCTGCAGGAACTAAAACGAGTTTCTAGTCAGAGGAAGCATCACCCTTGATAAAAAGCTTAGAACTATTTATGTACCGACCATTTCCTGCTGATGGATTATGCTGAAAATAAGAACTTCGTGGAATGGCATTTTTTACTGCTGCTATGACTGCTCCGTTCCTTGCATCTGACATAGAATCGCAATCATTCTCCGGAACGCTGCTACGAGATTTTTCATTGGTAGCCTCATTTATCTCACTCTTATCGTCCTGAATATCTTCCTTTTTGTTATTCTTCAGAAAATAGCTGCTCCTCACTATCACTTTTTTGTTTGCTGCTCGTGTCTTGCTCTCACTTAAATCCGGAGCATGTTCCTTACTTAATGTGATGCAGGGTTTACATATTGGATGCTGTAGTGGAACAGGTTGTAGTCCTAAGCCATTTGCAATTTCTTCCTCTTCCAGTGATCCTGCTAGGAGAACACAAGGAAAGAATGTTTAACTGCACTTATGGATGCTCTATAAAATTCTGTATCTTTACCTGGACTTGTTGGCTCCAAACATGTGGAAGCTTTCAAGAGAATATCACCATCCACCTAAAGAGAGGAAATTACTATTCAGAGAGATGCACAGAATTCCAATGTTATTCTCAGAGTATTAACTGCAAAACCATCTTTCCTCACCAGAACAGAAGATACACCCAGAGGATCAGTCAAGGACATTGACAAGCTCCCGAATTCATAAGAATCAGCTCCTTTTTTACTGTCTGCCCAAGGGCTTGAAACTCCACACTTTGAATTTGGAGGAATAGGGCTAGTTCTTGGTGCCCTAAATTTCTGCTTTGCTTCAAGAGAAGCAGTGCCTATCAATGTTAAGGAACACACAGACCTACCAAATAAAGTATCAGAGAATCATTTACTTTTGTGCTTCCTTGGAGTAACTTGTAAAGTTGCTGCCATGTGACCTGGAGGTCACGGGTTCAAGCCGTGGAAACAGCCTCTTGCAGAAATGCAAGGTAAGACTGCGTAAAATAGACCCTTGTGGTCCGGCCTTCCCCGGACCCCGCACATAGCGGGAGCTTAGTGCACAGGGCTGCCCTTTTTTTATGTATACAAAAATAATTGAACTTCACATATCTTTCAACAATTACGCCTCAATCCCAAACTAGTCTGACATCGGATATATGAATCCCCTACATCCATTCCACTCTATTTGACCTAACATCTAGCACCACATTTGAACGTCGATGGGGTGGGACCATTCCACTCTATTTGACCTAACATCTAGCACCACATTTGAACGCCGATGGGGGACTAACTCTCATGGGAAAAAATATTTACATAACTCTCATAGGAAAAAGATTTTACGCATAACTCTCAAATGTCTCTGGATGTAAGTTCTCTGCAATAGCTGGGAAAATCAACTAAAATTACTATACTCAATCCTAAACTAGTTGGATATGACTATATGAACCCTCTATATCCATTCAGCCCTATTTGGGCCAATTCAATTCTAATGTTGGTATATAATTGTCCAAAATCAGAGGTTCTCCAAGCTTCATACTTATCGTTACACGGACATTCGCGTCTTTAACCAGCCAAGAAGACTCTTGGCAACCGTCAGACCTAAAATAATGTTCATAACCCTATTCGGAGAAAACAAAAAACAGAGATATTTGCAAAATACAGATCTACGGCATAAACAAGAGGAAGATAATCTATGTTCAGATACCGTTAGGCTTCTCCTCCTAAATATAAAAGAAAATCAGTGTTAATGATGCTTTGAGCTCCCAATAACAGTAAAAAGTATAAAGCTAAGTACTTGTACAATAGGATACAGAAGTAGTCGGTCAGGAGATTTTTCTGTGCAGGCAAATCAAGCTTCCTCCTTTCACCTTCCACTTTGAAGTCATTCAGTTCATAAGTGCTACTATGCACCAGTTCAGCAGATTTGCATTCTTTCTGGTGAATTGTAATTCTATAACTTAGAAAAATATAGACTTGATATGAAGTATATCTAAGGTTAATAAAAGGAAAGAAACATTTGTCAAAAGTTACAGAGCGGCACACTATCTTCATATTTTGCATAAAGTTGCAAAGAATATCTCCATTTGCATTGAAATGGAAGAAGATCTAGATAATCATAAAAGAGGAAGACACACAACAAAAAGCACGGCATGGGGGAGGTGTTATGCATGAAGAAAACCACTACGATTTCATGCCATCATGCATATCTTCACAAGAAATAGAGATAAAGTCCATATATCCCTCAGAATGTGGCCCTATATTGAATTATTCCCTCTGTACCATTTTAATTGACCTGCATCGACTTTTGCAGAGTTCAACAGTAACTTTTAAGGGAATCAGGAATCTTATATTGAGTTTGGTAGTTCTGGCTTTAAAAGTACACTTGAAATTATAAAAAGGTAGAGATTGAGATAGAAAGTTGTCGCATCAACTTTAAATTGATACATAGATTCTTTCTTCTCTCTCTCTCTTTTTTTTTGGGGTGGGGGGGGGGGGGGGGGGTTAACAATAGCATTCATAGTTAAGATTAGCGGGATAAGCAATTGTCGGTTCAGAAAGTGTTTGGGAGGAACAAAAAAATGAAAGTGGGATAGAAGGAGTGTTTTACCAAGATGGTTTGAAGGGGAATGTAGGGAATAGCACTCAAAAAGTTTTTGGTCTTTTAACTCAAAACAACAGAAAGCAAGAAACTTCAGTAAAGAAAAGAGGACATAAATTAAATACCTGAAATGGCATCATAGTGAAAGGATCAATATCACCTTTTGCTATTCCTTGAGCTACTTCTGTGGGTATCAGCGTTCTCCTGGTTAAGGAATGGCTCATAGAAAAACCTCCAACTAAAATAAAGGTAGATTGATTCTTACAGGCATCAAAGTTGCATCATGAATAAATTTGTAAGGATATGGGCCTAGGAAATCTAGATCTTGATTACCACAGTCAGAGAGCTCAGACAAATGAACTAGATCTTCAGTCATGAGATCATAAACTCTTTGATGTTGGAAGGTCATAATTGCTTTTTTGAAAGATTCTTCATACAGAGGAGAAACTGCAGCAGTGTTGTACCTCAAGTGCTTAATGACCTGTAAACAAACAAATTAGTTTTTATTTTCATGCTCATGTAAGTGCTCAGTACCAAATGCAGGTCAATACATAAGATAAGAAAATTGAGGAAGAAAACTTCGGCAAAATACATACAAATCTTTCTAAGGAACTCACTTTTCTAATGCTCCAATAATAATACTCACTTTGTCATAACTCTTGAACTTTTTTACAAGTGCATGAGCTTTTTTGAGGCCCATTCCAGGCAAGGACTGCAAATAATCACAACCGCTCAAGATGCACATCTCAAGAAGCATCTGCTTTGTGAAACCCGTTAAATTCAGGTCCTTATTTTGGTCCAGCTTGGAATAACGAAACTCAAGACCTTGTCCAAACTTATCCATTTTGTAAATGATCTGGATTCAACAAACAATTACCAGGACTTCCATAACAAAGTACAAAAATATTGTAACAGCATAAAAGAAAAACTTTTTTTAAACAAAATTTGCCAAAAAAACAGCCAAAAGTTTACCCTAGGACAACCAAATGCTATTAAATCTGAGTCCTCGGTGATAACTGCATCAACCTGTTTGCTGATGGCCAAAAAGGTCATTTGGGCATCCGCTTCATAAGGAGCCACTACGTAACATACATTTTCCCGCTTTAGGACCTTCAAATGCAAATATTAGATTATGAGAAACAAAAGGCTGATTTGTGGTAGAAGTGAAATCATGATGGATTTCAGCACCTGTATTAGATCGTGAGCCATTGAAGGTGATATATCAACAGCCTTCTGATAGCACTCATAAGCAGCAGTCATGTTTCCATTAGTTTCATGCTCTATTGCACGAGAAAGGTTTTCCTTCCTAGACCTGCAGAAAGATGTATGAATGGCTTCACCAGTTTCATCTTGAATGGCACGCTTGAAAAAAGATCTTCCTTCTTTTTGCTCAAAATTAAGTAAAACATGTTTTATTCTGAGACTACATGACAATCATAGATGATAGATCAATTTCTCAATGAGCTTCTTTCAACAGAGGAAGTATGAAGTATTGTGACTACTAAAATTGCATTGAACAACTTCTCTAAAATTATCATTACTATCTTAGACTCAAATTTCGTGATATATACTCCTTATAGAAGGAGAATTAAAGGAAAACCCCGAGAAAGAGTATGATTGTAATGAAGGGCAGCACAAGACAACGGAGGAGACCATAAGAGGATTTGCAAGTTGAAAAGGCACGAGAAGTTGGAGATGTAACGAGAATCTATCTATATATTCAGCCCTGCAATTATTACTTATTGAAGATGGAACCAAATCAGAAAAGAGACAAAGCGAGATCATTAATTCATCAATTTATCTTTATAAACATGATTTTATTTGCTAGAAGAAAACAAAAGTGTACAGAAACACATTGCAAACATTAAATCATCTATATAAATTGATTTGTTTTCTAATTATAATCCATAGAGGTTGTTCAACAGAAAACCAAACCCAATATATTGTAGAAGTTGAAAAGTACATCACTCCCGTTCCTGCACAACACAAACAAATCATTTTCTTGAGTAGATATGTCATATGATGGAGTTACCATGTCCTTTTTTGGCACCTATGTATTTTATCATCTAAAGATTTAGTTTGACTAATGGAATTTCAGAGAAATTCGATATTATAAAAAGGATCCTTTCAGCAATCAAACTTTTTTATAAGTCAAAATTTTCATTACTAAATACCAAGTCGATCTCAGTATGTACAAGTTGTCTCTGTAACTCAACATGAGTCATGGACAAGCATCTCTCAAGTTTGCCTACTATCTGGTTGTGAGAGATGCTCCATCTTCTCTCTGAAAACCCAATACAAACTCAAAACTCCAGCAATCAGCTTTCCCCTTAGCCCCTTAGGTAACAACACTTTTTTCTTCAACATCCTTAAGCAAGGAAATACGGCAATCAGAAATTAATCGATTCCACTTGAAGATAAGAGATGTGGAGAGAAAAAAAATATATTTCCTTGCAGGAAAGAAACCTTTTAAGCTACTCGACATCAGTGATAGTCTGAGCTGGTTTAAGTGGAAAGAAGAAAGAACTTCATTGGCAGGATGATGGTAGATGGATGTCATTTTGGGGTTGAACGCACCTAAAGAAGGATTGCATCTCTCTTTTATTGGAAAATAATGAGGGAAGTGGTGAATTATGTTAAGAAATGTGATGCGTGTCAACAGAACAAACATGATTCAGCCGCCTATCCAGGTCCCTGGATTATTTCAACCTCTGCACTTCCCTTCAGCTACCTGGAATAGCACCAGTATGGACTTCATAAGTATTGCCAAGGTCGGGGAAAAACTGTCATTTGGGTGGAAGTGGACAGATTGACTAAGTATGCCCATTTTAGAGCCATTTCACATACTTATTCTGTTGAATGTTGCCAAGCTATTCATGAAGCACATATTTAAACTTCATGCTATGCCAGAGTATATTGTAAGTGACAGGGATCCAGTCTTAACAAGTGACTTGTGGCAGGTGTTGTTTGTTATACAAGGAGTGACTCTGAATCCCTCTACTGCTTAACAACCTTAGCCTGATGGTCAAAACTAAGGTTATTAATAAGTGTTTGGAGAATTATTTGAGGTGTTATTGCTCTGACGCTCCTTCAGATTGGGCACACTACTAGTTCTTTGCAAAATGGTGGTATAATACCACTTTCCATACTTCAACTCAGACCACTCTTTATGAAACTTTATATGGGCAACTACCACCATTGCACCTGCCTTATGTTCCGGGTGATTCTGAAGTAGTTTAGATAGACAGGATATTGATAACTAGGGAGTCAAGCTGCAGTTATTGAAATTCCATTTAACCAGATCACAGCAAAGGATGGTGGAACAAGCTTTGAGGTGAAAGATTAGGTGTATCTCAAAATTCAACCATAAAGTAAAATGACTATGTCCAGTGAGCACTTCACTAAGCTTTCTTCCAAGTGTTATGGACCTTATCAACTTGTTCAGAAGGTAGGATCTGTAGCTATGATTGTATAGCTGCATATAGCAATCTATCACAAGTTGCATATTGGGACCATATGGAGAAGAGGAACATAAGATGCAAAGGAGGAAGTTTAATCACTTGTCTCGACCATAATTGCTAAGTCTGTAAACCTGCTTTATCGGAGAAATCTTTGTGATGTAAATCAGTTTTTAGACTTTGTTGGTTACTTGAGTTTTACAAAGGAACCAATTGCAAATGTTTTTTTTTTGTAATTTTCATGCATCCTTTAGATGCAATATGTCAATAGAACTCCTACTAGTTCATTAAAGAAATTAAAGAACTCATAACTAAGACTAATCAAAAGAAATGAAACTCACAACTAAGACCAATTAAAAGAAAAGGAACTCACAACTAAGAAGTTGAAGTTAGGAGTTTATACGTACCTTCCCCGCTTGTTCTCCTGTTCATTCTTCATTGGTAAGGGACCTCCATCAAACACAAGAATAGGTTTAACACCATAATGGCGCAATAAATTTACTCTGTGCATGCAATAATCAATATGCCTAAAAGAACATAGAATGAAATACATTGTCAGGGCTTGCATTAAGCTCATTTTCATCTTTTCAGCCATCAATAAGACTTCCATTTTCAAGGAAAGATATTTCAAAGACGTTCAATATATTGTGTACTTCTCTAAAGGTAGTTCACACTTCCTAATCTCAACTAAATTCAATCTTAATGTGAAATCTACAATATATTGGGAGTAGAATATTTTCCTAATGTGATCCAAACAATTAATCTTTCCTAAAGTAGACAACACAATGTATTTTCCTTCTAACAGTATGTAAAACTTGTTTGATTCATATGAACACTAGTTAGCAGAATCAACCCAATGCAATGATAAATACATAAAACAACACTCCTTGCAAAAATGTCTTGCACAAGAAATATGTATAAACACATGGGACTCAGATTTATCGTCCAAAAATTCAATTACTTCACCCGTATTTAACATAAATTGCAAAAGAACAACAACAACAACATACCCAGTGAAATCACACAACGTGCGGTCTGGGGAGGATAGAGTGTACGCAGAACTTATCACTACCTTGGTAGGTAGAGATGTTGTTTCTGAAAGACCTCGACTCAAAGGAAAGCATAAGCATAAGAAACGGTCAGATACAGATACAGACAAGAAAATCAAAGCAGTATGAATCAAGAGAAAACAAAAACATACGAAGGATCCTATCATGAACATCAAGTCATACAACAGTAGAAAAATAAAACAAAACAATAATAATGTGCCACAAAGGAACTGGAAAAGAAAGCAGCAACCCCATTATCCCTCCCCCATTAAATATTTAATATCAATAAAAAAAAAAGATTCTTGTACACATTGAATTATCAATTTATGCTCAATTTTTCTTAACCCCGTCAAATATCTTAGACACACTATGAAAAAAGAAAGGAACTTGTAGAATCAGTGAAAAATGAAATTAATGGGAGAAATAAAGGTGATTACTTGGTAGTGGGAATGCCTTTACAAAGATCTTTGCTGCAAGAAAGGGCACCCTTGTGCAGCCAAGAATAGGTATCGACAGCAACACTGCATCCCTTCAAATCTTTGATGTTTATGGGTAACATTATCGATTTCAAGAGGGGCAAAAGGCCTTGGATACCCATTTCCTGTAGAGTATTCAATTGGGTTTTCAAGAATATTTGCAATTTCAGCAATTTTGAGAAATGGGTTTGAGCTAAAATTGATGTTAAATCCCTAATTTCTGAGCTTTTTTAGCATTTGGGAATATATCCATTTTTCATAGAGAGGAATGGCGGGAAGTGTGTTTTGAGAGTTCAATAGTGCGGGGGCGTCTATGGAAATTTTGACCTCTTTTTCTTTTTCTTTTTCTTTTTCTCGAAAATACTCTGTTTATGATATCAAAAGAAAATTATCCAAGATTGCAATTTATATGGCAACACACTTTCTAAAATTTTATTTAAAACTAATTTAAATTATAAAAAAAATATTTCTTATACTCTATACCAATAAAATAGTACCGTAAATTGAGATACAAGGAGTAAGAAAGAGCACATTTCTCTCTTTCTATTTTTTCTTTCACTCTCTCTCCCTCCTTCTTTTTTCATCTGGCCAGTGGGTAGGGCTCAGGACCGGCGGATCGGGTTTAGCGGGATCGGGGCGGGGCGGATCAGACGGGATTTGCCGAAGTCCCGCCATGATCCCGTCGGAATCGGGTCGGCCGGGATTGGGTCGGGTCGGCATCTCGGGCGGTTTTTTTTTTACACTTAATTTAAAAAATAACATATATATATATATATAAAATCAATAATTAAACAAGATAGTGTAATAAAAATATCCCGAAAATGTTTTTGTGCCTCTTACATTATTTAATAGACATACGATTTTTTTGTAATACAAATACAATTGTCAAAATTGCAACTTTGTGGTGTTGTTCAAAAGTTGCAAATTACATAGTAAAATTGCAATTAAAAAAAATACATTCTGAAAAAAACTTGTTCTAGTTTCTTGATAATTTCATGTGGTTCTTCAGTTGGAATTGGTATTTGTTTGTCAAATTGCTCCACGTCGCTTCCACCACCTTCGGATAAGATTTTCATTGTAGTTTTCGTCTTCTTCTTCGTTGATCTCCGGTTGACCGCACCTTCTCTGTTCCGCTCGTATCCAATCTCTCAATAATATTACAATCTCCAAGCTGTCTCCGGCTAATGAGTTTATGTGCTCTCCTATTTGATATCTGCCGACAGAAAAAGCGCTTTCAGACGCAGTTGATGACGCTTGAATGTTCAAAACATCTCGGGCCATCATTGAAAGTGTCGGAAAGGTCTTCTCATTCCCCCTCCAGTATTTCAGCAAGTCTTCACGTCCTTTTTCATTGAGAACTGCTTGGTACGGTACAGAACCCTGCAAAATAAAAATATCAAACTCGCTAATTTGGTTAGTAGTGGTACGGCGGCACATTCTATTTCTGAGGCTTTCAATACTAGCCGCAAAAACAGCATGTCTTTTGTGAGGTTGTGTTGAAGATGAAGAAAATGGTATGGAAGCCGGTAGGTTACTAGCACTTTCTTGTTGGTAAAACCTATATATTTTTTTGCATTGGTCTTCTACGCTATACAATACTTCTTTTTTAGTTTGTTCAATAGTTGGTGGGTGATTTGGATTTTTGGGACATGGAGGTGGTAGTATTTCTATACAATCGTAAATAGTTTTAATAAGTGATTTAGTACCGTCTATTTTAATAGTCGGATTTAATACAACATCAATAATATAAATAGTGGGAATATAAATAAAATATTTTAAAATTTTGATAAACATTTTTTAATAGCTGCCATATAAGCTGTTTTTTCATATATTCACTAAGTAATAAAAATATTAGAGCTATATAAAACAACATAGTTGAAATAGTAGGATAATATATACTGGAAAAATTCTTTTGTTGCTTGAAAAAATTTCTCTAAAAATACAATAAGTTCGAAAAATTTTACCCAATCACTATCTACAACCACATCAGCTGGATTTTGATTATGAGAGTTAAAAAATAAAGTTGTAGATTTTCTATAGTCATAAGCAACAAGTAGTTCCTCGTATAAAGAATTCCACCTAGTGGGTACTTCTTATTGGATTTTTCTACAAGGTAATTGGCAATCGTGACAAGTTTTTTTATATTCTTTTCTTCGTTGTATTCTATTATTTTTAAAAATAAAGTTTATAGCAAATTGTATTTTACTAAGAATGTCTTCAAAAAGTGATAGATCATTCTTTACAATTAAGTTATATATATGGCACGCACATTTTATATGAAAATGATCTTGAAAAGATGGAGTTAAACTATTTTTAAAAATTGTAATAGCGTAATTGTTAGAAGAAGCGTTATCTAATGTAATAGTCATAATTTTATCAGTTATTCCATAATAATCGCACACTTGATAAATATTTTCTGCAATAAAAGTATCAGTGTGTCTATCATCTATATATTTATACGCTAAGATACGTTTTTGCATAAACCATTTATAATTTATCCAATGACAAGTTACCGTTAAATAATCATGGTTGTTAGTACTACGGCCTATATCAGAAGTGATAGCCACTTTGCCATTAAAATGATATAATGAATAACGTAAATAATGTTGATATTCATGTGCGAATTTAAATACATCTCTCTTAACATTTGATCTAGAAAAACCGTTAAAAGCAGGATTATACATATCTCTAATGTAATGAATAAAATCGGGAGATGAAGAAAATGAAAAAGGCAAACCCTCCACAACAACTAATTTTGTTATTGCTTCCCTATCTCTATGTTTATTGTATTTAGGGCCTACAATTCCCCCATCATAGGGTTAATTTGACCATGTACTTGATCCGGGACAGTATCAGTATGTGAACCTTGTCCCGATGGAGCGGACGTTGTCTCATTAACCCCCCCCCCCCATCCCACTGTGACCTTTTTCAGTTTTAAATTTTAAAACATCTTTACAAATTTTACATCTAGCTAAATGATTCTCTACGTCCCTATAAAAAATGTACATGCATCTGATTTTAATGGTCGTTTTGTTGGACCTCGTCTCATACTAGAGGGAATATGAGGCATTTTAGTTGAAGGTGCACTAGTGGGTGTGTTGTCATCTACATAAGTGGGTGTATCATCTAGATCATTGTCTAAATTAAAGTCTTCTTGAGTTTCAGACAATAACTCCTGGTCTAAATCTAATGGTATTGTAGAAAAATGTTCAGTATCAATAAAATCATCATGTGTAGGAATAGGATTATGTATAGAAATAGGACCCATTGCCCTTGTTGCCCATACTAGAAGAAGCATGACCCCTACCCGTAAGCATACGTTTAAATCATTCCATTATAAATTTATAATTATACTAATAAATAATTAAAGTAAATGAAATTAAGTGCGCTAAATAAAATAAACATACAATAATAATTTAATGAAGGAACGAATGTACCAAACGTCGATATAACGTCGACGTGTAATCGAGATGTTGAAAATTTTAGTTTTGTACTATGACAATTTGAGTGACATAAATATTTTCAAAAATCCAGTTCAACACTCACGTACAAAATATATTGATATTAGAAATCACTTTTTAAGAGATTTGGTTGAAAACAGCTAGTTCATATTGAAAATATTGACACTCTTCATCAACTAGTTGATATTTTTACAAAAGCTTTGGACCATGAGAGATTTTCTAGTTTGAAGAAATCTCTTGGTCTTTGTAATCTCTAAAAAGGCATTTTTGATGAATGTCAGCTGAAATGTCTCTAACATTTCGGGTGACATTTACCTATGTAATATCAAAATCTGATTATTGTTACTGTATAGTGCATTATTTTTTGTCACACAAGCATGATCCTTCAATAAGAACATGACATCAAAGTGATACCGTTCTCTGCGATGATATTAGATATCTTAAAAAGGGAGTATCAAAATAAGGCAAAGCCTTTACAAATATTTGGCAATTGTGAAAATGGGCAAAACCCTTGAAATGATACCGTTCCTATTCTATATGAGTATCAAGTGCTTCAAAAGGATTTTGAGAATATTAAATATATATTCTTAATTTTTGACACGAAAATCTTTTATATGTGTTTTATAATTAGATCAAGGACACGATGGAAAAATATTATATTGGTCCAGTGGTTAAACTCATTAAAATACATATAAAATGTGTCTTGATTTATTGCCAAAATGAAAAGTTTTTGTGGGATTATAAGGCAGGTGTTGTTCAAAATGTTGTCAACATTGTTGTTGACATTTTAAAATAAAGATATTTGTTGGGATGTTGATCGTAACTGACTCCAGAAAATCGCTTTTTCTTCCCTATTTTTATGCCATGTTTTTTAATTGGAATTTAAACTTTAAAAGGATAATATTAGATTCCAAATAAGATGTCTATCTTTTTATCCCAAAATCTTAGGTGCAAGTTATTGAATAAATATCAAACACCTAAAATTAAGGAATTTTTGTATTTTAAAAAGCTTACCAAGAGTATAAATATCTATTTCATTTGTTCTTCTTTTTAACATCCTATTTTTTTCGAATTAAAAAAGAAAAGGAAAAAAAGGAAAAGATCACATCACCTCGGTTTAATCCCTTCCAAACCGATGGATTCCTCACTTTATTCTTCATCCAAAAAATCCCAAAACCCTAAACCATTTCCTCTAAAATCTCCAATGGAGACCTCACCGATGTCAACCCCAATCCAGCAGACACCAACAACAACACACCAATGAGTACAAGTCCACCACAATGCACAATCATTGTTCTTAGTGAAGATCAAGAACCTCTTGAAATCAGCTACTCAGGGGATGATAGTAACCCTATTGATGTTGATGCCACTTCACATTACTCCACACTCGACAAGAGGACCAGTTCTTCCTCCTTTCCTACTCGAAGGTCAAGTAGGGTGTTCGAGAAAACTGTCCAACAAGAACTTGTCACTAAGAAATCTAGGTTTGAGATACTAGTTCTTGCTTGCTCAAGCAGTGACACAGGCGATATGAACTTTGAACTTTCATCGGAGGACATTGAACAAAAACCTTCAGTTTCGGAACCTCAAGATGAACCACCAGTTTCTGATCCTCAACCTGAGCCCTCTGTCTCTGTTCCACATTATGAATCTGAAGACGGGGAGATTCCCGACGACACCCCTTTAAAGAAGTTTTGCCCAGAGGAATCCTCCGTCATGCAAGAACATATGTTGCTCAGAATGTTGCTAAGAATGTCACAACATCTCAAGCAACATTCCAACAAGCCTCAAATGGGACATCATCTCTATCCTCTTTGAGCAATACAGAATCAGAAACTGAAGTTGAGGTAAATGCTTATTCTGACAAATTCTATTCCAAAGCAAAATTTGATAAATGGAATTGGTATAGGAATATGATTATCAGGGCAGAAAAGGTATTAGATTTAGCCTCATGTTCTGAATATGGGTTGATTGAGTTCCTTGAAGATCGTAAGCTTCTAAAATCTGTAACTGACAAAGAACCTTACATTGATGAAGTGATTAGGTTGTTCTATGCAAACTTAAATTCTGTGATAGACAATGCCTCATCAAAAACTTTTGGGAGAGTATTCCACTACAACAAAATCTATAAGTTTACTCCTTTAATTATCAATCAATGTTTGGGAACTGAGTATGAAATTGGAAGCAATACTACTGAAAGGGAAACAGAAAATAGGGACGAGATAATAGAATACTTCACTAGAGGTATAGTGAAGAAATGGACTTCTCGATGCCCTGACTCAAAACTCACCGCCCTATTTTCCACCTTACATAAGATTGCTATTCACAATTGGCTCCCTTCACTTAATGAGTCGGTTGTTACTATCGATCAAGCCTCTCTGTTATACAAAATAGGAAAAAGGTTGAGAATTGACTTAGGAAGAATGATTCTCTACCAAATAGCCAATTTGGCTGAAAAAGAGTCAACGTTGATCCTTCCCTATACCTTTTTGATCTATCAAATTCTACTTACCCAAGGCTTTGAGACTAGAAATGAGGATATTTTAGGGAAAGCACCATAGGTATATTCAGTGAATAAAGCAATCTTGAAAAGCAAAGACATAGTTATTGACCTTCCCTGGCAAAAGGAAGCTAACTTTGAGAATGTTGCCCGACATGTTCCAAACATTCTAGGCAACACTGGTACAAGACAGTCACCCCTGTCTACAGACTGACTGGTTAAACAAATTACAAAGCTCAACCAACAAATTTCAGAGGTTGATGTTGCAAGGGATGCCTTAGTACAGGCCAGAGACCAGTTCTTATTGTTGCTTTCTTCCCAAAAAGGGGCATATAATTCTACTATGCAGGGGGAGGAAAAAGCTGAGAGTTTTGTCATTATCGATATTGCTATCACCGAAGCGGTCGATGCTACCAGGCAGAGGAAAGAGCAAGCTCAGATTATGCAGAGGTAAAAAATGGCTGGAAGCTACTATTGATGCATAATATACAAGGAAGGAACAACTAGTGTTAATTGATGATTGATTAATTTGGATTGTGTTTGTTTTTGTTTTATTGGATATTTAGTGATGTAATTGACGATAATCTGACAATGTTTTTGTTTTGGGATGTTGTGTTTGAATGATTTAGTTTTCTTATCTTTACTAATCCTATAAATTTTGTGTATATCTATGTTTGTGCTAATATTGTATCTTATATAATGGTATACACTGGTATACATCTAGTTTATTTGTATGCCATCATAGGTTAAGGGGGAGAATTATTATACTCATAGATGTTGGGACAACACTTAGGACACTGCCGTAAGTCACTTGAACAGATTAGAATAGGTTTTGTGAAGAAAGACAAAAATGGGGAGAATATTAATGTTGGATTTGATGTTGTGACATTTTGATCAATATATCATTTTCAATACTAAGTTAAAATTCAGAAATGTTGAAACAAATGTCACGACATTCGGACCAACATTTTGTTAAACAGTTTTGCCTTACTTTACGGACTGAAGTGATTCTCGTAGATTTTTACCACGATGGTAAAGTGACTTGGCAAAGTGTTAAGGAGCTAATGAAACACGTGGGAATAACAAGTCAAAGTTGTTGCTAAGCTCGGAGAGCAAGTCCAAGAACTTGAGGATTTTTCTCCATGATCTTCTCCAACAAATCATATCGGCTGCCCATCTTTCTCTCAACCTCCACAACCAATCGATGAACTTTTCAAGGAAGACTCTCTGCTATAAATAGAGAGGGAAGAAGAGTGAATCGATATCCAGAAAAAGATTGCAAAAATATCAAGAGAGCTCTCAAGAATTTATTTCAGAAAACTGGATCGCTAGTGTTGCTTTAGCGTGTCGACGACATTCTGTCCAACATTATAATTACTGCTTAAATTCTACATTTGTTCTTCATTGAAGCAATTATAATGAGATGTTTTCTATGTTTATTTAGATAGCTTTTTCAGGCAGAAGTCATCTGCGACTTCAACTTTTTAATTCATTTTGTATTATCTTGTAATATTGTAAAAGAAGGAATTTATTTAATTGTATATAAATATATACAATACTTTCGGTCACTGACCGTCATAGGTTATATAATCAATATAACCTATGTAAATATTAAACCTTTGTATCTTTATTATTTCCGCTGCATTTTACTCTTCAAAGGTTTTTTTTGGTTTTATCGAAGTGTTGTCACTTGTGACAGACAACCTTATTGCCGGCATTTACAAACTGTATTGGCATTCGATTTGTTTTTACTTCCAGTTTGTTTTCATTGTTCCATAGCATAACCCCGGGACCCAACACACTTCTTGACAAATTTTACATCTAGCTAGTTCATTATCAATGTCCCTGTCAAAAAAATCTCATGCAAGTTATTTTAATTTTCGTTGTCTTGGGCCTCGACTTATATTGGGGGGATTATGAGACATTTCAGTTTGAGTTTCAGGCTAAGACTCAATCTTAGCCTGAGGTGTAGGTGCACCAGTGGGTGTGTTATCTACATTATCGTCTAATTCATTTTTAAAATTAAAGTCTGGTTCAGATGCAGAATATACCTCATGATCTAATGGTATATTAATATAATTAAAAAAATTAGTTTCATCTATATGAGTAAAATTATCGGGACTAGAAATAAGATTACTAGAAGATGAATCCTTACCCATGTTAACTAAGTTACTAGAATATGTAATCTTTGGACGTGTCTTTATTTTTTCATGTTGAGTTGGCTCTGTTGGAAATTTGCCTTTGATGGGGGTTGCGTCCACCTATCTTTAATGACTTAAACACTCGGGTTCCGCATGTTGGAGTCTTTGGTTCTTCACACGTGCATAATCTACTAAGTGAGTAGATGACAGTAGAGCCAAGGATCGTCAAATTTCCTTAAGAAATGAAAGAGATATTGGTCCACTAAGTAAGGTGTTTGAGGCATGAAAATATGGTGTGGGACAAATCTACCACATCGGTGAAAAAATGAAGAACTGTTCTTTTTATAAGCCTAAAAAATGGATAAGGGTTTGGGACCCCAAGGGGTAACCCATGTGTTTGAATGAGGGAGGACCTAGATGTGCTTGGGTTCGAGGCTAGCCTCACACGCGCGCCGCCGCTGGCCGCCCGTCTCGTCTGATCCGGGCCGGGCTGCGGGCTTCTGGGCTACTTCTAATATTATCTTTTGGACCACAAACTATTTAGTATTTACAGATTGATCCCTGTAGTTTCAGGAATGCTGCCAGCAGCTAGAAAGCCAACAGTGGCATTAACTATCTGAATTTGCACTTACTACAAAACGTTGATGGCCACGACTACACCTCTTAAACAACCTCTTAACACCTCTCCTCCTCCTAAACACTATATATTGAGATCTGAAACAGTTTTGAGGGTAGGAGGAAAAAAAAAGAAAAAAAAAGGCAGCAAGAAAGATAAGAGAGCATACATGAAAAGAGAGGTAACACAAGTCTTGAACAATAGCAGAAACTCTTCATTTTCCTCTAAAATTTACATTCTTCATCAAGTCGTTTCATGTTTGTTTTCTTCGTCAGAATCAACATATTTGCTTTGTAGTGTTGATTAGTTGTTGTTTTATCTTTGGAGACTATTGCTCGCTAATGTAAAAGCATATATACGGGACAATCTTGTCTTAAAGATAGAGAGCCATCTCTCGACTCAGCCGATGATGTTGTGATTATCTAATTGATTGCTAAGTGTTTCAGGTATGAACTTGAAACTCAAAGGACTCTAACCGTTCGGATTCTCAGCGGTTCTACAAGCCACAAGTGTAGCAGTTCATGTTCTTGTATTTCTGAATACAAGATTCAGATTTGAAGTTCTAGTATCAGATTAAAAGATTGACAACTTCTTATTATAATCTTTATTGTTTATCTTTTCGAAGCACTTGTAATAGTTATTGACTATCTGCTTTATTTCCAGCAGGCTCATCGTACTACTTTATTTCCAACCGGCTCATCATTGTACCCGTGGCACAATAAGTTCCCTGTCGATTTCTGTTTTTACTGCCGGTTCTATTATTGGCTTTCGATGAATCATCACTCAGAAATATTTTTTCTTTGTTTTCCTTGTAAAAAAGTATTACACGATAATAGTACACTGATCTATTGTCTTTAGGAGATCACATATTATTGATTATTAAGGAATTATAATTCGAACAGTTACGTAAGGAATTTGTGTTTAACAGTTCCCTAGTTCATCCAATCTGGTTTTCTTCGTCAAACTCCCCACCTCCACCCCCTACCCCTTAATATTTATTTTTAACCCATAAGTTATTATATTTACACTTTAACTCAATTTTTCAACTATAAATAACTCATTTTCTCTTCATCTTTCTCACAAATCTTCCTACAATCTCTCTAATCTCTCAATATATCTCTCTACAAGTCTACACTGTTTACTAAATATTCAAATTTATTTATTCATTTGGGAATTGAGAGTGAAGTTGGCAACTAGCTTGAGGATCTTCCATCGAGCAAAGTTTCAATTTTCAACCTCTCGATTACACGTCGACGTTACGTCGGCGTTTGGTACATTCGTTCCTTCATTAAATTATTATTGTCTGTTTATTTTATTTAGCGCACTTAATTTTATTATCTTTAATTATTTATTATCATAATTAAAATGGAAGGATTAAGAGGTATGCTTAAGGATAATGGTAATGGTGCTTCTTCTAGTAGGGGCAACCAGGGTAAGGGTGCTTCTTCTAGTCATCATATTCCTACATAGGATGATTTTGTTGATACTGAACATTTTCCTACAATACCATTAGATTTAGACGAGGAGCTATTTATGCAACTCAAGAAGACTTTAATTTAGACTATGATCTAGATGATACACTCACTAATGTTGATGACAACACACCTACTAGTGCACCTTCAACTGAAATATCTCATATTCCCCCTAGTATGAGACGAGGTCTAGCAAAACGATCATTAAAATCAGATGCATGGATATTTTTTGATAGGGACGAAGAGAATCAAGTAGCTAGATGTAAAATTTGTAAAAATATTTTAAAATTTAAAACTGAAAAAGGTCACGGTGGGACGGGGGGTTTAATTAGACACGTAGTGAGTGCTCATCCAGGTATGCCCAATACCAGGCTTCAAAACCGGGTGCGCAAACGTCCGCTCCATCGAAACAAGGTTCACATATTGTCCCGGACCAAGTACAATGTCAAATTAACCCCACGACGGGGGGAATTGTAGGCCCTAAATACAATAAACATAGAGATAGGGAAGCAATATCAAAATTAGTTGATGTGGAGGGTTTGTCCTTTTCATTTCCTTCATCTCCCGGTTTTATTCATTATATTAGAAATATATATAGTCATTCTTTTAACGGTTTTCCTAGATCAACTGTTAAGAGAGATGTATTTAAATTCGCACATGAATATCAATAATATTTACGTTATTCATTATATCATTTTAATGGCAAAGTATCTATCACGTCTAATATAGGTCATAGTACTAACGGCCATTATTATTTAACGGTAACTTGTTATTTGATAGATTATAAATGGTCTATTCAAAAACGTATCTTAGCGTATAGATATATAGATAGGCACACTGGTATTTTTATTGTAGAAAATATTTATAGAGTGTGCCATTATTATGGAATAACCGATAAAATTATGACTATTACATTAGATAACGCTTCTTCTAACAATTACGCTATTACAATTTTAAAAAATAGTTTAAGTCCATCTTTTCCAGATCATTTTCATATAAAATGCGTGTGACATATATATAACTTAATTGTAAAGGATGGTTTGAAGACATTCTTAGTAAAATACAATTTGCTATAAACTTTATTTTTAAAAGTAATAGAGTACAACAAATAAAATAATATAGAAAAAACTTGTCACGATTGTGGACTACCTTATAGAAAAATTCCAGAAGAAGTATCCACTAGGTGGAATTCTTTATACGAGCAACTACTTGTTGCTTATGACTATAGAAAACCTATAACTTTATTTTTTAACTCTCATAATCAAAATTCAGTTGATATGGTTGTAGATAGTGATTGGGTAAAAATTTTCGAACTTATTGTATTTTTAGATAAATTTTTTCAAGCAACAAAAAAAATTTCCGGTATATATTATCCTACTATTTCAACTATGTTGTTTTATATAACTCTAATATTTTTATTACTTAGTGAGTATATGGAAAAACCAGCTTATATGACAGCTATAAAAAATATTTTATTCTTATTCCCACTATTTATATTATTGGTGATGTATTAAATCCGACTATTAAAATAGACGGTACTAAATCACTTATTGAAACTATTTACGATTGTATAGAAGTACTACCACCTCCAAGTCCAAAAAATTTAAATCACCCACCACATATTGAACAAACTAAATAAGAAGTGTTGTCTAGCGTAGAAGACCAATGCAAAAAAAAATATAGGTTTTACCAACAAGAAAGTGCTAGTAACCTACCGGCTTCCATACCATCTTCTTCATCTTCAACACAACCTCACAAAAGACGTTGTTTATGCGGCTAGTATTGAAAGCCTCAGAAATAGAATATGCGGTCGTACCTCTACTAACCAAATTAGCGAGTTTGATATTTTTGTTTTGCAGGGTTCTGTACCGTACCAAGAAGTTATCAATGAAGATGGACATGAAGACTTGCTGAAATACTGGAAGAGGAATGAGAAGACCTTTCCGACACTTTCAATGATGGCCCGAGATGTTTTGAACATCCAAGGGTCATCAACTGCGTCTGAAAGCGCTTTTTCTGTCGGCAGATATCAAATAGGAGAGCACATACACTCATTAGCCGGAGACAGCTTGGAAATTGCAGTATTATTCAGAGATTGGATACGAGCGGAGCATAAAAGGTGCGGTCAACCGGAGATCAACGAAGAAGAAGACGAAAACTACAACGAAATCTTATCCGAAGGTGGTGGAAGCGACGTGGATCAATTTGACCAACAAATACCAATCCCAACCGAATAACCACATGAAATTATCAAGCAATTAGAACATATTTTTTTGAGAATGTAATTTTTTTAATTGCAATTTTATTATGTAATTTGCAACTTTTGGACAACACCACAAAGTTGCAATTTAGACAATTGTATTTGTATTACAAAAAAATCATATGTCTATTAAATAATATAAGAGGCACAACACCACAAAGTTGACCAGAAAAAAAACTGTTAAGAGTCTCACATCGGATATGGAATGAGAACATGAACTCCTTATATGGACTTGAACAATCCTCATCCTAAAAGCTAGCTTTTGAGGTTGAGTTAGGCCCAAGATCTATTTTTTACATGGTATCAGAGCCAGTCCCATTCAAATTCTTCGTTCACCGATGTTGCGCCCCCAAATTATATTATCCACGCTCCAGTTAACAAAAGTTTGGACGTGCGGGGAATGTTAAGAGTCGTACATCGAATATATAATGGGAACATGAATTTCTTATATGGACTTGGACAATCCTCACCCTACAAGCTAGTTTTTGGGGTTGAGTTAGGCCCAATATCCATTCTTTACAAAAAAAAAAAGAAAAAAAAACCTAATTTCTAACGTAGAGAATAGATTTTATTTTGAACAATTTTTCGTAAAAACCTTCAACTGGAATCTTTTTAGCTTTAAAAGTATATGATGATTATGCCAATAACATCCACACAGAAAGTAGAGTTGCAAATCGTAACAGAGCAACAGGATATCAGATTCACGTTTATGTGCTGAATGTTAGGATTGACACCTAATACAGCTAAAGAATAATTATTAATGATAGAACAATCCCAAAATTCAGCATCTTCCAAACATGACCAATCAGATTTAGAGATCCAAATCATAATATTTTTTAATTTATTTTATAAGTTAATTAATACTCCGTATACAATAATTTTGATTGTGTGATAACTAAGGTTGTCCAGTGGGCCGGGACGGCCCGATCTCGCCCCGCAACTCACAAAAAAATTCGGGATAGTATATGTCGGTGGCGGGGTTCGAACTCGGGACGGGACTAGGGCTCGTCCCGATCCCGCCCCCCGTCCTGTCCCGTCCCATCCCACCTTTGCAGAAATAACCGTTGCACAACAACCAAATTTTGATTTTAATCGTTGGCAACGACTAATAACGGCCATTTTGGCCCCCCACACCCCATAAACCCCCATACCCCCTTAATATTTATTTTAACCTCTAAGTTAGCATATTTACACTTTAACCCTATTTCTCAACTATAAATACCTCATTTTCTCACAAATCCTCCTACCATCTCTCTAGTCTCTCTCTCTCTCTATGTACAAGTCTAAATTGCACACTAAATATTATATTTTATTTGATAATTTCTATCAAAGTTCAAAAATTGGGAGTGACGTTGACAACTAGCTTGAGGATCATCGAGCAAAGTTTCAATTTTCAACCTCGATTACACGTCGACATACGTCGGCATTTCGTACCTTCGTTCTTTCTTAAAATTATTATTGTTACTTAATTTTAATTATCGTACTTAATTTCATTAACTTTAATTATTTATTTACATAATTATAATGGAATGAAGTGGACGTTTTTCTGGTAGATGTACTAGGGGTAACATGGGTAAGGTGCATCTTCTAGTAATCATAATTACGATGATTTCACTCATGTAGATTAAACTGATTTTTTTAATGTTAATATTAATATACCATTAGATCGTGAGGTATATTCTGCATCTGAACCAGTCTTTAATTTAGAAAATAAATTAGAAGATAATTTAGATAACACACCCACTAGTGCACTTCCACCTCGGGCTGAAACTGAAACTGGAATGCCTCTTATTCCTCCTAGTATGAGTCGAGGACAAAAACAACGAAACTTAAAATCACATGCATGAGATTTTTTTGATAGGGACATTCTTAATCAACTAGCTATTTGTAAAATTTGTCGCGAAGTTTATATATTTAAAACTGAAAAAGGTCAAGGTGGGACGGGAGGTGTAATGAGACATGTAGAAAACTCTCACAAAACAAGGTATAACCAATACTTGGCTGAATAATCGGGTGTGCAAATGCCTTCTTAGTCGGGACAAGATTCACATAGTGTTCCCGACCAAGTACAATGCCGAATTAACCCGATGACGGGGGGAATTATAGGCCCTAAATATGATAAACACAAAGATCAGAAAAAATTAGCAAAATTAGTTGCTCTAAAGTGTTTGCCTTTTCATTTCCTTCCTCTCCTGGTTTTATTCATTGCATTCGAGAAACATATAATCTTGCTTTTAACGGTTTTTCCTATATCAACTGTTAAAAGAGATGTTTTTAAATTTGCGCATGAATATCAACAATATTTACGTTATGCATTGTATCATTTTAATGGCAAAATGGCTATCACTTCTGACATATGCCGTAGTACTAATAATAATGATTATTTAACTGTTACATGTCATTTGATATATCATAATTGGTCTATGCAAAAATATATATTAGCATATAGATATATTGATTATAGGCACACTGGAGCTTTTATTTCAAAAAATATCCATGAAATTAGTGAATATTATAGAATTACTGATAAAATTATGACTATTACATTAGATAATGCTTCTTCTAATGATTCTGCTGTAAATATTTTAAAAACTCGATTGACTCCATCTTTTTCCGATATTTTTCATGTTAGATGTGCATGTCATATTTATAACTTAGTTGTAAAGGATGACCTAAAACTTTTTAGCTCTATTTTTGATAAAGTACAATTTGATATCAACTTTATTTTTAAAGGTAATAAAATACAAAAACGCAAATAATATAAAAAATATGTCATGATTGTGGATTAGCTTATAGGAAAAATCCAGAAGAAGTTGCGACTAGGTGGAATTCGTTGTATGAACAATTAGTTGTTGCTCACGAGTATAGAAGACCTATATTTTTATTATTTAACGCCCATAATCAAAATCCAAGGGATATGCTTGTAGATGATGATTGAGAAAATATTTTGGAACTTAATGTATTCTTAGAGAATTTTTTTCTAGCTAATATGGAATTTTCTGGTATTTATTATCCTAATATTTCATCTATGTTATTTTATATAGCTCTAATATTTTTGTTACTTAATGATATATGCAAAAATTAACTTACGCTCCATCTATTAAAAATGTTTTTAAAATTAAAAAAATATTTTTTCCTATTCTCACTAGTATTTAATTGGTGTTGTATTAAATCCTACTATTAAAGTACACGGTTGTAAATCACTTGTTGAAACAATTTATGAAAGCTTAGAAGTACTTCCAACTCCAACTCCAACAGACCCAACTAAAGAACCAACTAACGAAGAAGTTATGTCTAGCATACACACTGAATGCATATATATATATATATGTGTGTGTGTGTGTGTGTGTGTGTGTGTGTGTGTGTATTACGAACAGCAAAGTGCAAATAATCAACCGGTTTCTGTACCATCTTCTTCTGCTTCACTGCAACCTTATAAAAAATATGTTGTTTTTGCTTCAAGTATTCAAAGCCTTAGAAATAGAATGTATAGTGGTTCAAGTTCTTCACAAATTAGCGAGTTTGATGTTTATGTTTTGCAGGGTGTTGTACCGTACGAATCAATTGTCAATGAAGATGGACGTGAAGACTTGCTGAAATACTGAAGGGAGAATGAGAAGACATTTCCAACACTATCAAATATGGTTTGAGATGTGTTGAATATTCAAGCGTTATCAACAGCTTCTGAAAGCACTTTTTCTGCTGGAAGGTTTCAAATAGGAGAGCACAAACACTCATTAGCGGGAGACAGCTTGGAGATTGCAGTTTTATTCAGAGATTGGATTAGAGTGAAGCGTAGAAGGTGTGGTCAACCAGAGATCAACGAAGAAGACGACTACAACTACAACGAAATCTTATCCGAGAGAGCAGAAAGCGATGTCGAACAATTTGACCAACAACTTTCAATTCCAACAGAAGATCCTCAAGAGATTGTGAGAAAATTAGAAAAAGTATGGTTGAATATGTAATTTTTTAAATGGCAATTTATTATGTGATTTGCAATTTTGAAATTGTATTACAAAAAAAAATTATATTTATATTAAATAATATAAGAGGCACAAAATAGCATTGTAATGTTTTTATTCACTATCTTGTTCAATTATTTAAGTGTTTAAATATATATATATTACGGGTCTAAAAAAAATTAAAATCCCCTACCCGACCCGACCCGTCCCGTCCCACCAATCCCGTCCCCTCTTCCAGTGGGATGTGGGACGAGACCTCTTCCCGTCCCCCCTATCCCGGCCCTCCAGGCCCGCCAAGTCCCAATCCCGACCACCCACCCCGTCCCCTCAAATCCCGTGAGACTGGCCACCCCTAGTGTTAACTTGTCTTGTTTAGCAAGAAACTGAACTAATTAATGATTGTTATATTATATACTTCATGCCTTAAATTTAGAATCTTAATATAATTAATCAGTAACTTATTAATAGTGGCGCAAAGATCTATCTGGCAAAACACTTGCATTCCTTTTCTTTACCCCTAACCTGGCTCTTTGTATAATAAATGTATTATTTTATTATTTGAGTTATTTTATGTCCGGCGTCACATGTATAAATTAAGGGAAATATTCTCCCTATGAACCTAATCTACTACTGTTGCTTAACACTCGGATAAACTTTTATGACTTCTATTATTCATGAAAACATGTCGGCCTACGCTTCTACCGTCCTGACATATATGGATTAAGTCAATTATTTAAAGGCAAAATACCTTTAAAATTAAGAAGTAATTGAAAACAAAGATAAATGACATGTCGAATAGGATTTTCCTTGTGGAAAACAACTTGGATAAAGAATTACAGGCACCAATCTAGAAATGTGAATGTATTTACTTCTGATCAGCTAAGTAAATTTGTAAAAAGTAAAATATTAAAGACGAGTTTATACACTTACGTTATAATTCTTTTACACTATTTATAAGTCATTTAAAAGTTAATATAGATAACTTGTCATTACCAGCATGGATGAATAACTTACAGAATACGGTAAATGATCATCTAATGCAAGGGAAAGGTTCAAATTTGCCTTTGTACTTTTGCTGAAAGGTATAATTTTGCTATCCGTTAAAAAATTGACTCGTTCATGTCCTCGAAGACATTATAAGTTTTGCTCGAAATTGCCCTTTATTAGAATGGTAAATAATAGATCTTGGACCTAACTCAACCCAAAAAGCTAACTTTTTGGGTGAGGATTGTCCAAGTTCATATAAGGAGTCCATGTTCCCATTTCATATCCGATGTAGGACTCTTAACACTCCTCCGCACGCCCAGACCTTGTTAACTGGAGCGTGAATAATATAATTTGGGGGGCCCAACATCGGTGAACAAAAAATTGGAATGAGCATGACTCTGATACCATGTAAAGAATGAATCTTGGTCTAACTCAACCCCAAAAGCTAACTTGTAGGGTGAGGATTGTCCAAATTCATATAAAGAGTTCATGTTTCCATTCCATATCCGATGTGAGACTCTTAACAAGAATTTTGACTGAAAGTTGCTCTTGTTCATACTTAATAAACTAAAGAAGTCAAAATTCTGCGAAGATGTGAATGAACCAAACTCCTAATGGAGAGCAAAATTAGACCTTTTGAAAGTACATACAAAGCTTTAATCTATTATGAATTGCAAATAATGGATATTGGTCTAACTCAACCCCAAAAGCTAACTGGTAGGGTGAGGATTGTTCAAGTTCATATAAGGAGTCCATATTTCAATTCCATTTCACGGGACTCTTAACACTTCCCGCACGCCTAGACCTCGTTAACTGGAGCGTGAACAATATAATTTGTGGGCCCAACATCGGTGAACAAAGAATTGAAATGAACTTGACTCTGATACCATGTTAAGAATGAATTTTGGATCTAACTCAACCCCAAAAGCTAGCTTATATGGTGAGAATTGTCCAAGTCCATATATTCAGTTCATGTTCCCATTCCATTTCCGATGTGAGACTATGAACAACTTAATTACAGTGATAATGTAAAATCATATTACAATGTCAATGTCACTAATGTAGTAGTAAATTTTTTCAAGTTTTTGTGTTAAAGTTCTTTTTTTTCCTTCATAACGGAGGCTACACAAGCTTTTTAGTTGGACTTTAAAAAAAGAAGAGATATTTAAAGCAAGACTTAATCTTGTTCGGTTATTTTTCTCTATATCTTCAAACTCCTCATATGTGTACTAATGAGAATCTAATCATATATTTCTTGCTGCTGTACAATTCATAATTTATTAAAATTTTATAAAAGAAACAAAAATTCTGTCACCACTTAATAACAGCTGTTTATGTTAGGCTCTGTCTGAGTATCAGACAAAAGAAGTAAAAAACTCATGAAAAGGAAACATAAACAGTGTGTTTAATATTAATGTCCAACCACAATATCTTAACAGAAACCTAATCACACATAACAACCTGGATTTCCACACCAAACACAATTTTCCAGAATCAAATAAAATTCAATTATCAAAATTTGAACTTTCATTTCCTTTTTTTTTTTTTTTTGAGAAAATGAATTCTTCTCGAAATTCATATATTTTCATTTGTCTGTTACAATGATGGAGAAATGGAATTGGAATTCCATAAATTAGAAATACAAAAGAAAAAAAGAAGGAAAAAATAAATCTTTTTCTCTTTTTTATTTTTTTGTTGACTTTTCCTCTGCTTCTAATGTGAAAAAAGAAAGAAAACTGAACTCTGCAGTCACGTTTCCAGAAAACCAGTCATCTTGAGAATTGAATTCCTAACTTGACTCAAATCTCTCCCCTTAAGTGTCCTTCCATATCCAGTACAAACGGAAAATGCCATCATTTTTCCGGCGATTCTCCGACCAGTTATCACGTGAGGCGGCACAATTTCATCATCCTCGTCTTCAAAAAAATTTGACTTTTTTTCCACGTACTTGAACCATGAAGTTTTGTCAGGAATATTCACCGGGACGGAATTGAAATTCCGCTTCAGCTTCTTTAATCTAGATACCTTGTTGTTACGACGAATTTGGAAGTCATACTCTTCATCATCACCTGATTTTTGTAACTCTTCATGCCCTGCATTTTCCTGAAAAATCACTTCATATTCTTGAAATTCTTCAGCCATTGGAAAAAAATTAAAAGTTATAAAATTTGAGTTTTTTTTTTTTTTTTTTTAGTGATGGAAATGAGTTGGGTTTTTGGGTATTGGTGAGAGGAAATGAATTTATTTTTTGATTGGAGAGGAGAGGGATTTATAGGGAATTGAATGATTGATGTGAAAACGTAGTGAGTACACTTTTGATTGGGTTTTCGTCATATGGCGTCATTCATTGAGTGTGGTCTCTTTTTCTCTCTAGAAGCTAAAACACTTTCTCTCTCTATACATCTATCAGTTACTTGCAGCTCACGGCTTTGTTTGTGTATGTGTATGGATTTAATAGATCTGGATTCTAAATTACACCTTGAGCTTTTAATGAATTTTGTCAGCATTGGATTTTCATATTTATATCGTTTTTAATACTGATCGAAAGCTCGATCCAGCAATATCGCGTGAGTGAAGAAGGGCAATGCCGCTTGTAAAACTCTTTCGTCTAGTGCGCGATCATGACAGGACTCGAGGAAGAAGCCCCGGCTAACTAGAGATGTTCCCAGAGGTGTCCTTTTTTCCAATGGTAAACATTTTTCTTGTTTAGTTTATAAGAGTAAATGGAAGCAAGACAAACTATATTGATAACGTTTTGGCATTTTTTTTTTGATATTCAACTTCCCGGCTTATGCCAGACTATTTCTGGAGATAGTAGTTCTGGTCTATCAGCACTACTACCAGTAAATCGCGGAATGTGCTTGAATGACTAGGGTTTTGAGAACAGAGCTAATGATATCACCTACAAGGTCTTACCTCATAAGAGAGCAAATTGTTCCCACTAGGGTTCAAATTCATGCTGCAGGCCTCTAGCTGAATTTTAAGTTCCTCATTTGCCATCCAGCTATGCCCCATGTGTTAAGTTTTAGCATTGTTACACTACAAATAACTTGAATGAGTCCTCATGGTATCCTTTAGATTTTGTACAATTAGGGGTCATTAGGATCGTGAAAAACATGAGACATATCAAAATTAAATTTGAGATTAAATTTGTATTTTGTTTGGTTAAAAATATAATTAATTTAAAATAAATTTATACCTCAAACTTCGTGTTATTTTATCTTACCTGGGAGGTGGGATAATTTAGTCCCATGATTATGATCCTACGATTATAATCCCAGATTAATTTTGTCAGCGAATCAAATAATCACATATATGCCTTCTTCAATAGAGGTAGATTTATGTTGTAAAGCGTAAACAATGAATTTACGGGAGCTTAATAATTTTTGCACAACTTTGAGTATGTATCAAAAAATTTAGTGGTACGTGAATTTAATTACTTATAATTGCGTGCAGGGACGAAGCCTCACATGTCCCACTAGAGGCTATAGACCTCAACAATTTTTTTTTACTATTACTATATTAACAATTATCAAAAAGCCTCCACCGACAAAAAACATTAGCCCCCAACCTTTTGAAAAGTATGTATCTCCTCAGCGGTCCAAGCGGAGAACTGAAGAAAAGACTAACGATACATAATTTCGCATCGAGTGCTTTTATGGTGTTTTGGACAAACAATTTATGGAGTTAAATAACCGATTTTCTGTGACAAATGCTGAATTGCTTCTTTTTGTTGGGTGCCTTAATACTAGCAATTCATTCTTTGCTTTCAACAAGGAAAGTCTCGTCAAGTTTGCTCGATTGTATCCTCGGGAGTTTTCTTCACATGATCTAGAGTTATTTGATAATCAACTTGAGACTTATATTATTGATATGCGTAGCAGCATTGAATTTTCATAAATTATTGGCATTGGAGATCTTGCAAATAAGATGGTGGAAACAAAAAGACACGAAATCTATCATTTGGTTTACACGCTTCTTACCTTAGCATTAAATTTGTCAGTTGCTACTGCAAGTGTAGAGAGAGCCTTTTATGCTATGAGCATCATCAAAGATCGACTGCAAAATCGAATATCGGACGATTGACTTAATGATTTATTAGTACCTTATATTGAGAACGAAATTTTGTATGAGATCAGTAACGAAGTCGTTATGCAATGGTTTCAGACTATGAAATCTCGTAGAGAAAAATTGTGATTATATTTTCGTTATTCTTGAACGATTTGTATTTATGTTATTTAGAATTTAAATTATTATCTACTTTTTAAAATTTGTAATAATATATTATTATCCCCTCGGAAAAAATTGACTGGCTTCGTTCCTGATTGCGTGTTTAGATTGCTATGCGAATTCATAAACTTAAAATTTTAAATCACCCCTGCATTGTTCAAGTTTCAGATTTTAAAAAAAATTATGGAGATCTACTCCGTTCTAAGTTGAGGAAATTACCAAATATTCCTCAGTCGGTTCCAATTACTTTTTCAAAATAGTCACTATAGCAAATTAGATTTGTTGCAAAATTAGTCACCGTAGCAAATTAGATTTGTTGCGAGATTACTTCTTTTTCTTCAAAGCTTTCCTTAGTGTCCTGATTAGTAGTGTGTTGATCAATTAAGGTGTTTTAAATATGTAATTTAATATTTTCATGAGTAATATTATTAAATATTTGTCTTTAGCAGTGGACATATTTTTTAAAAGATGCTCCTTGAGGTCCTTTTTATCTACCGTTTAAGGTTTCGTTACACTTATAAAGAAAAAAATCATTTTGATGACATTAATCATAAGGCACATTTAACTAAATTACTCATCTATTTCTTAGGCATGACTATATATGGATTCAAGGGGGGAAAAATAGAAATTAAAAAGTACTAAATGTGTTGAGTTATATATTATAAGGACAAAAATTAAAATTTATTAATAAATGAGGTACCTAAAATGTTATTATCCCTTGAATCAATTTTAATTTCTTGGTTGAAGTGACAAACAAAATACTATTTTGGAAGAATAGTACTTTCTCACAACTTTATTCGCTTTTGCTGTATGATAATATAGAATATTTTGTTGTCCACATTGTCTAATATGAAAATATATGTTGAATTGCTAAGTAACAACATATGAGTATAGTGGTTAAGGTTGAGACGCTAAGACCAAATACATCCTATCGAACTCTGGGTTTGTTTACACTAATGCTTTTTTGTTTTAATTTATTGTTCTCCTTTGCTATAAGGTGCAGGTTCGACTTACTTAGCAACAAATGATTTCGGCATTTAATAGCTCAAATTTATGTAGAAATAACATTTTCTTATTCTTTTTTGTGCATTTTTTTTTGGGTATATCATACATACTACATGTATGTAGTAGACTGTGAAGGTGGGTCAGATAAGTGTGAGGAAGTATTTATAATTGATTAGAGAATTTAATAGGTAGAAGTTAGATGAAAATTACATGTTTATTGTACTTTTTTCCTTGTTCTTTCTCCATCCTATTTTCTTTTATTGTTGTAAGTTATCACTGCACTTTGCTTAGAGGTCTTAATATTTGTAAGGTAAGTTAGAAAAATTAGAGCTCAAATCCAATTTAATTTGATTCATTGAATGCCCTTTTTCAATTATATGGTATGTTCTTACATTACATAAAATTTGCTTGACCTACCTCGAAAAGAAAAGTGTTCGAAGTCAGAATTTATTAAAATTTATGTTTGAAAGTTAAAGTTTAATTTATATCCAAAATGTACTTAAGAAAGTCAAATTTTTTGAATATTAAAATTGGTTTATGTAAAATACGTCCCGATCATTATATTTCAAATATGTAAATTTTATTTTCTCCGTCCATTTGTACTTGTTCATATTTGACTTGATACACTTCTTAAAGAAGTACTTAATAAAATGATAAGTTTACTTTATCACCTTTGAATATATTAAATTTAATGTATTGGAAATGACTATAGTTAATAAAGGATAAATTAGAAATTAAGGGATAAATTTCGTCTGATTTTTTAAATTGAATAAATAAAAATGAATATATATTTTTAATGTAGTGCATAAGTAAAAATGGAGGAGGGAGTAAATCAGTAGTTAAAATATTTAATAAAAAATTGAATACACTATTATTTGATATTCAAACGGAACTAATATACCGTCGACAAGTTAAAATCATCCAAACACGACAAGCCATTACTATGTGAACACGTGTTAGACAGTGCATTAGCACGTCACAATCTCCCGAATTGTTCTCTGCTTTAATGCCACGTTGGTAATTCTAACTATGGTTGCTTTAGTGTTGTAAATTACAAACCTCATCACTCTATCGTCAGTGTGCATTTTGTATTGGATAAATATTTGCGACCAAGTATCTACTAGGCAACGAGCTGAGCCACCCGTACTGCCTCACGCTCAAAGGAACAGAAAAAAATGAACACACGCACAACACAAACAAAGCTAACTTAAGGGTGTGTTTGGTACGAAGAAAAATGTTTTAATAAGTAAATATTTTTTTATCTTAAAAATATTAATATGTAATCTATCAAAATACTATGAGGTGGGATGGGATAGGGATTGAGAGTTCGGGGGGTGGCGGGGGATGAGATGGTCAAGGGGTGGTGGTGGAGGTTGGGGCTTTGGGTGTGCCGTCAGACGATAATGAACTTGGGATATCACGTATGAAGTTTGTTTTTTCTACTTTCATTGGCGAAGTCATTTTAAGAAATTTATTTGACCAATTAAACATAAAATAACCGTAAAATAATTTTTTATTTTCCTCCATACCAAACACACCCTAAAATAGCTATTTAACGTATTATTTTACGTTCAAAAGAAAACGACCTGAGTTTTGAGACTCAAAAGAGTTATTTTCTTAAAACAATTTTTGTATACCACTTTGCATGCTGTGGTTCATATATTTGTGTTGTGCTACTTTTTGTCATGCTTATCCGTTATTTCAGTCAAAAAATTATTTTACAATATTTATCCTTTTAAAAGATCAAGAAGGTAATTGGTTTTAAAAACCGTCCAACCGTTGTTATACAAAGAAGATGTGTAATCGTTAATTACACATTTAGGAAAGAAGAACACTTAATCAAACATTTCGTGCGATTAATGCTTGAGGGAATAGTATTCAGTCTACGATGATGAATATTGACTTCGATCTCATCTTATTCTGAAAATTTGAGGACATGATTAATAGCTTTTTCGTGCCCATTTGTCAAAGCTTTTAAGACTCGGCGAATAGACCCCTAACGTTTAGTTAATTACTACTCTCTCCGTCTCAAATTATCTCGTTTCTCTTTTACACGCCCATTAAGAAAAATATTCATTAGAAAATTTTTAATATTATTTTATCATTATTTATGTCTTACGATTTATTTATGTGTCATTTCGTAATAATTGAATTGTTTATAGTCTTCAAAAACAACTACACTACTTAGGGTAAAATAGAAAAATATTAAGTAATTTATCTTAAATTTCTAAAATGATAACTAATTTGAGATATTTCTTTTTAGAAATCACAAATAATTTGAAATGGAGGGAGTACTTTGTTTTTTTTATTCCTTCCTTTTACTTTCAACCCCACGAGTGGGTGTCTAAATCAATATCAAGTTGAGGTATTCTACATTTTCAAGTCAGAAAAGTTTAGGTAATCTGCATCAAGACTTTATTTATACGCTACATAATCGGTATTTTTCTCTTTTATAAATTTTAATGATCCATTGAGGAATAGCTACGAGCTCTATGTAAGCTAATTAATTTACATATCATGTAGGAAATTCGGATCAGCACAAGTAGTATTTTCCTACTACGTACACCCAAAGTGAGAAAAACCTATTTAAAACTTATTGCAAAGACTATTTAAAACTATAGTTTTCTATTTTTGTTTTTGTTCTAGTTTTTCCTTTAAGAAAACGAGAATTAATCGGCTAGCTTTAACTTATTTCCACGATTGCTATGTAAAGGAAGTCTAAAATATCATGCTACATAATTAGAAGTTTATCACTCAAGTACCTAGTGTAGCTTACAAGATAAAAAGAGATGGGGATTTGAACTATATATATGTCCCTTAAGAATGTACCACTACAATATGATTAGACTATTGATATAACTTATAAGCGGATTCAAAATTTATGCTCTAATAAATTTTTATTTATAAATGCAGAGTGCAGATGAACTCTGTGCCGTAACGATACATCCCCACTGGTCTATAGGCTACATATTCAGAGAGTAGGGTAATGAAGAAATGAACTGGCCAATGACCAAATTTGTAGTTGGAGAAGATAAAGAGTTTTGAACTTATCGAAGTTTGACTAACATTTATCAATTTACAAATAATTAAAAGACTATTCTTTACATAAAAACCTATAGAACTAGATTTGTTGATAACAACTGCATACGATGGTGACTCCTCCGTCATCTTCAATTCTTGACCATGGCAAATTAAACGGCAATAAGAGTATTCTAACTTTTGGTACAACAGACCCTGTGTCCGATCTTTCTTTAAAATCTGCGCATAGCAAAAGCTTAGTACACCGATCTACCATTTGTAGGAATATTCAATTTTTTATCTTTTTCTTATGATAATTTTGTATAAGCGACTAATACATTATATTTAAATAAAAAAGATATAGATTTAGGCGTAAATCAATTAAATAAGCGTCAGTTCAAAATTATTCGACATAAACTTATTTTTGGTGCAAAAACAATACAAACAAATTTTATAATAATTTCACCACTTAAACTCTTACTTTAGATCTCTAATACTTTATTTTTCTGTAGCATTGGTACAAAGTTATCGATTTGTAGTTTATTTTGTTGGTTTAACATTCGGTATCTCAAATCTATTATTAGGCCCACTAAGGGTTTAAACGTTCCCTATCAAGAAATTATCTATTCCCAAAGCTCAAACTCATCCCTAAGGTTCACTGGAAAAACCTTGTCCTTCATCACAATATTCATCCTAGACACAAGTTCATTTTATGGCTTGCTGTCATGAAAAGACTTGCAACTGTTGACAGATTTCTGAAGTTTAGCATATAAGTCCCTCCCACCTGTGTGTTCTGTACTTCTGTAATACAACTGATGAGACCCTAGACCATTTATTCTTTACTTGCTTGTTTGGTTGGGGTTTCAGAGATCTATAGGGACTTGGCATGCAGAAGTTATGTGGGCTAGCAGATGGCCAAGCAGGAAAAGGAGCAATTCTTAGTTCTGTCTTTGCTATGTCAGTGGCTGTCATATGGAGGGAGATGAATATGATGAGATTCCAACAGGGGAGATATTCTACAGAAGTGTGCAAAAAAATTGCTATTTTTGTGCACATCAGAGGGGAAAATTTGAAGAAATGGAAGGGGCTACTCCAACAACTCAACTCTGTGCCATAAAGTGATCTCCAACAACTGCAAGACAGAAGACCGTTCATGTAGTTAGTTTTGGCTGTGGTCCTTAGTTTGCTTTGATAATTGAAACGTAATAGTAGCTAATTTCAGTCTTGTAATGCATAGTGACCTATCATAGGTGTAGTCAGTCCAAGGTTGAGAAACAGATGGTCAGCTCTGTTTAGTTTTGTAAATATCACTTTTGGTTGAATAAAATTGTTTATTTCCCAAAAAAAACTCAGGGATGGAGTTAAAATTTTCACCAAAGTGTGTCAAAATATAAAAAGTAACACACGAGACTCTTTGCATAGGTTGCAGTCATGATTATAAAGGGCAAAAAGAAGATGAAGGAAAAGACAAGAATGTGTTTGCACGCAATTTCTAAGTGGAAGGTGGGCTTTTCAAAGTATAAACCTGTTCGAGCCCAAGATTATTGTAGCCGAAATTTAGTAAACTGGCTATAGGCATGGAAGTAAGGCTAGCCCAACGTTAGATACCAAAAGAAAAGGGAAGAACAAGGGAAGGAAGTAATTGCACGGTTTTCCTTCAAATGGGCTGGTCTTTAACTTTTGTCCGTCAAAATCAACTTATGCCCCTCCAAACATAAGTTCTTTAAGCGAGCTGATATAACTTGTAGATGTTAAAATGCATAACTTATGCTCCTACATGCATAAGTTCGATTTTAAAGGACAAAAATTAAAGACCAACCCATTTGAAGGATAAAAATTAATGACCAACACAAAATAGGAACAAAAGGGCAAATGACCCCCGAGAAGTAGCCACTTTTCGTATTGCTTAATATTTAATCACTTTTTCAAAACTATTCAATATTTAGTTGCATTTTAATGTGAAAATAAAATCCGGAGAAAAATACCTCAAGCTAATACATGGAAGTGTACTAGAGTTCAAAACTTTTATAAGTGAAACATTGAACACATACACTGATCCGAATCCGATAGCACCTTCTACTTTTTGAGAATTAGTCATCCTCCTTGATATTTTATGTATTAGATGTATTATTCTTAATGGAGTTGAAAAAAAGACTCTGATAGGAGACATTACATCTATAATACATTACCAAACAACTGTAGTTTGGCATTTCATCTATTATAACGCTCTAGGATTAATAACACTTCAAATATTTTTGCTACTTGTTCACAATATTGGAAGTTATGCTGATGATGATACTGCAATGGGACTTCGAACCACATGGACTTCATCATTCCATGTGTACCAACCAAATGCAAACTCATTTCTCCTTTCAACATTACTTTGTGCTCTATCTGTTATGTTGAATTTACGTTTCTCTCCCAACTTGCTGAAGCGTAAGTTTTTTCGGAACTATTGCAATTGATGGATAGTTAAGGTTACTCGCCGTAGGTTCTTTCTCACGATAAAATGACGAATCTAGGCTTATGTTGTGACTACAGAGACATAGAAGATAATCGTTGAATGTATCATCGTAAATGAGTCCAGGATCTACTGCTCTTGATGGCCTGAAATGACCTGCTCCATATTCGAAGGGGTTTGCATCATCACTAGTGGCATTTGTAATTGGTTTACCGACCACATTATTGATTGTTTCTGCAGTTGGAGGAAATTAAACAAATATCTGTGAGAAATTAGTACAATTACTTAGGACAAACTGTTGGGTATTTTTGCTCTATGGTACTTTATAAAGCAGTACGGGAAGTATATAACTATTACAAGTATTCGAAAGGATAAACAATAGTTCAACTAGTAATCTGAAAATTACAAGATAAGCACAAAACTGAAATTACAATTTTGTTGAAAACGAAAAAAAAATGGAAACTGGTTTTGCTGAGTCGAGTGTGGCACTCTGTCCTTAAGACAATATTGCCCCGTATGTATCCTTTATACGTCCTGGACAATTTGTCTCCCAAGATAAAACAGCAATGGAACACTTGAGCAAAGGAAACTCAAGAGCTACCGTGAAGAATATTGAGTAACTAAATGATGCCTTGGAAGGTGTAGGAAGAAACTGTTTTTGTTGTGTATATTTCTGTATTTTCGTGTATCATATATGTATGTTCTTGATCATTCTTTTGTTTGTGCTCAACAATGGTGTAAGGGGGTGTTTAAATAGGTGAGGGAGGGGGTCGATTCGCCTCCATATGACTAAATAATGGCCATTATGGAGGTAGTAAAGCCACCAACATTAATGGGAGGAAGACCAACGGATTTGGCCATTATAGGAGGAGTAATTCAGCCAAAGTAAATGGTGAATTGAGAGCTTGGACGTTTACATTACGACCGCCGAAATTCCAACTTTCGAAAACTTCAGGACCAAACTGTACATCTGAAAGAATTACGGTCCAAAGCGTATACGAAACTTCGGGATCAAAGCGTACAGGATACCCTTGGGGTCCCAAACCCCAAACCAATTTCGAGTCTTATATACACAACAATTCTTTCTTCCTCTACCGATGAGGGAGAATTGAACACAATACCACACTTTCCATGCTTCAAACACCTTACTTCGTGGACCAATATCTCTTTCATTTCTCAATGAAATTTGACGATTCTTGGCCCTATGGTTATCTACGTACTTAGTAGATCATGCATGTGTGAAGAACCGGATTCTCCAACATACGTAACACTAGTGTTTAAGCCGTTAAAGTTGGTCGGTCGCAACTCCCGCCAAAGGCAAATTTCCAACACAAACAGAGGAAAGCAGAATTACATGTGGTCATTAGAGCTGATCTGATTGCAGCACTACTCTAATCTGTATGAATGGATTTTAGGAGTGCAATTACAGCAGAAACATGTGGGCAAGACATGGATGTTCCTGACTGCATGTTGTACTTAACAACTCGACGATCCTCTGGCAATTTCAGTGGAGATGATGCCTCGCTCCACGCGGCTAGTATGTTAAATCCAGGAGCAGTTATATCCAGCTGCAATTTGATGTAAAAGTAATCTTTAGATAAGTTTACCTTCTATACACCGACAATATACTTGTTAAAAGCTCACTTTATTGCATTAATTTACGTTACCTCGAAAATGTTAGGATCGACAATATTTGGTCCTTTGGAACTTAAAGGAGCCATGACCGGTGCTGGCTTAGTACCAATCAATGTGTTCCCTGGGAGAAGTGTTTGTTGATTACAATGGTGCAGAAAACAGAAATAAGTAACTGCTAAGTATTACAAGAAAATGAAATTACAACAAACTGAAATTTCAATAAACTGGAACAAGAAACTGAGATTACAAGCACTTTGATTTGCTGGGTCGAGTGATGACACTCTGTCTTTAAGACAAGATAGCCCCGAATATATCCTTTCTACGTTCTGGACAATAGTCTTCCAAGATAAAACAACAACTCAACAAATGAGCAAAGGAAACTCAAGTGTTACTTTGAAGAACTTAGTGTAATGAAATGATGCTTGAAAATAGTAGGAAGAATCTGATTTTTCGTTTGTGTGTTATGTAGTCTCAACAATTGAGCAAAAGATTTATTAGATAGTGCAAGAAGGGGACTTATCAACTGCTCACATAATTGTTGTTACTGGCCAAGTAATGACAATTAGTGAGGAGTAATTCAGCCAAATAAAGACGAATTGATGTGCAACAGATTAGAGCTTTTAGGGAGAGTTATTCAGCCAAGTAATGACTGAATTGATGTGCATATTAATGGAGGTTAACGTTCCAAAACCAACAGCAGAAACACAAGTTCTCTGCTCAATTTAACTTACCTGAAACTTCATGGACCAAACTGTAAATATGAAATAATTTGGGTCCAAAAAGATAATATCAAAAGTCCATAGCCCACAACCCGAGCCCGGACGGCGGCGGCAGCCTCGAACCAAAGCACATCTAGGTCTTCCCTCTTTCAAACACATGGGTTACCCCTTGGGGGCCCAAACTCCAAGCCAATTTTGAGACTTATAAACTAAACAAATCTTCCTTCTCCACCGATGAGGGAGGATTGGTCTATACCACATTTTCATGCTTCAAACACTTCACTTCGTGGACCAATATCTCTTTCATTTCTCAACGAAATTTGACGATCCTTGGCCCTACGGTAATCTACTTACTTAGTAGATTATGCACGTGTGAAGAATCAAAGTCTCCAGCATGCGGAACCCTAGTGTTTAAGTCATTAAAGATAGTTGGATGCAACTCCCCCAAAGACAAATTTCCAACAGTGTTGCCATTGGATTATTTTCAGTATGTATATATTTTCGGATTGTATTTAGGCCATCTAAAAAAGCAACTGTTGCGGGATCCAAAAAAGAGCGAACTTGTATCTCATTAAATGTAGTTCATAAAATAGCTGCAACACCTCTAGCTCTTTTCACTTCCATTGATGCCTGCATACCACTATTCCTTCAGAGGACAACTTTTCCTAACAAATTTTATTGATAGTGTACCCGGAAGACATAGTCTGGATATGTAAAAAACGACGGTGAAATATTAATTTCAGTATCTATTACTTGCTCTAGTTCAATTTAGGTGTTTTACTTTATTTTTAGTTTGTTTTAAAAACAGTCACATCCTATATTTAGTAACTTTTTGAATTTTTGCAACACAAAATATGACATATTTAATATCACAAGATTTAAAGAATATTTTGGTATGTTATACACATCTTTAGTTTAAGATCACAAGATTCAAAAATCTTTCTTATTTTCTTAAAATTCATGCCTCATCTAACTGAGACACATAAAATGAAATGTGTGTGTAATGGGAACATTGACTCTTTATATGGACATGAACAATCTTCACCCTACAAGCTAGCTTTTGGAGTTGAGTTAGGCCCAAGATTCATTCTTTACATGGTATCAGAGTCAGGCTCATTACAATTCTTTGTTCACCAATGTTGGGACCCCAAATTATATTATCCACGCTCCAGTTAACAGGGCCTGCGCGTGCGGGGGAGTGTTAAGAGTTCCACATCAGATATGAAATGGGAACATGGACTCTTTATATGGACTTGGACAATCCTCATCCTACAAGCTAGCTTTTGAAGTTGAGTTAGACCCAAGATTCATTCTTTACAAAATGCACTAATTGAGAAATTAAGAATTAAAATAAATAGAAGTTACCCTATTGTATTACTTGCCGTAGTTCCGTTAATTTCTACATCTCCTGCATAAACCAAAGGATGCAACCTCCCCTGCCTTGTTGGAGTTACTGTTTCTCCCTAAATACTTATAAAGTTAAAAAAAAAAATCGAAAAGAGTTAGCAACATAAAAACCAAAAAAGGACATTTTTTTGACTTGTAACTAGTTTATGGTACATGATATTTATACTAATATGTACTAATCTGCCAGTTACTTGATGTTATCTTTTACACTATCAATGCACATAATTAAATTTAACTAAGATAATTTACAAGTGAATCTGAGTCGATCCTTACCTCAACGATCATGCCATTTCCGAGCATGATCGGAGATGAAAACTCGATCTATACTACTTGCATCAACTGTGATAATCCAGGGAGCTACATTCCCAACAGTAGAGGCTGTTGGGCCATCATTCCCAGGACTACAAGCTACTACAATATTGTTGGAAATTTGCCTTTGTCGGGGAGGTGCGTCCACCCATATTTAATGAATTAAACACTAGTGCTCCGTATGTCGGAGGCTTTGTCTCTTCTCACATGCATAACTACTAAGTGATTAGATGACCGTAGGGCCAAGAATCGTCAAATTTCGTTGAGAAATGAAAGAGATATTGGTCCACAAAGTAAGGTGTTTGAGGCATGTAAATATGGTGTGGGACAAATCTACCACATCGGTGGGAAAATGAAGAATTGCTCTCTTTATAAGTCTCTAAAGTGGTAAAGGGTTTGGGACCCCAAGGGGTATCCCATGTGTTTAAAGGAGGGATGACCTAGATGTGCTTGGGTTCAAGGCTAAGCCCACACGCGCGCCGCCCGTCCGGTCTCGGGCTGTGGGGACTTTCTGATATTATCTTTTTGGACCCCAAATTGCTTAATATTTACAGTTTGGTCCCTAAAGTTTTTGAAAAGTTGATGCCTACCGTTTGGACTATTTTTTGGAGCATTAACCAACCATTACTTGGCTGTTAACTCCTCCATAAACAACCCTCCTTCATTACCATAAATCAGCCTCTCTAAATGGCCATTAACAACATCTCTAATGCCATTAACAGCCCTCCTAATGACTATTTATAGCCATATTTGTGGCAGTTGAGAAGTCCCTCCTCCATGCTATATATTGATGCCTCTTGGGCTCAATAACGTGACTGAAAATCATCATATACATCACAAAAAATAGTACACATACGTGACAGAAAAATAGCACAAAACGCAGCACAAAACAGTGAGCAAAACCACTACAAAACAGTCACGAAAATATACACCAAACAGTGACGAAAAACAGTGAGCATATACACAAGATATACACAACAGAGACACACTATATACACAGAGACAAAACATAAGAGAAATCAGAAACTCTTCCTTCCTTTTCCATATCTTCAACAAGTCGATTCATATTTGTTTTCTTCGTCAGACTCAACCTATTGGCTTTGTAGTGTTGAGATTAAAGTGTTGTTTTATTTTGGGAGACTATTGCCCGCTAACGTAAAAGCATATATACGGGGCAATCTTGTCTTAAGGACAGAGTGCAATCACTCGACTCAACACACAACGTTGTAACCATCCAGATTTTGTTGTTTCTTGATTTCAGGTTATCAAGATTCAAGACACAACAAGCTTGCGGCAGTTTTGAAGATTGACCATTTATTTATCCTTTCGAACACTTGTAATAGTTATTTACTTCCCGTACTGCTTTATAAAGTACAATAGAGTACCAACAAATATTCCTCTTCACATCATGCAAAGATCCAATTGCAATAGCATTTAGTGTGTAATATGTAATTCTAAGTTTAGACCCTAGGGAAATACCAAGTACATGAACCCCACCAGTTATGGCATCATCAAAAGCAGCAATAATGTCTTATGTAGGGCATGTATTTCCCTCAGCTAAACTCTGATCTGGAACTGGCGAACATACTTTATAGATGGCGAGACGAACATTCAGAACACTTCCGGTGGTTGTGCCCTTTGCAAATTGTTAAGAGTATCGGAAATGGAATGGGAACATGGACTCCCTATATGGACTTGGATAATTCTCACCCTACAAGCTAGTTTTTGGGGTTGAGTTAGGCCCAAGATCCATTCTTTACATGGTATCAGAGTCAAACTCTTTCCAATTCTTTGTTCACCGATGTTGAGGCCCCAAATTATATTGTCCACGCTCTAGTTAACGAGGTCTGGGCGTGCGGGGAGTGTTAAGAGTACCACATCGGAAATGGAATGGGAACATGGACTCCATATATGGACTTGGACAATCCTCACCCTACAAGCTAGATTTTGGGGTTGAGTTAGACCAAGATCCATTCTTTCACAAATCCACCAATTGCTGATGCATTTGCGACTCTTCGACCACCCAATGTGGCTGCTGTGTGAGTATCATGACCGTCTACGTCTCTTGGTGAATGGAAGTCTGTTGTCTCATTAAGAGGACCAAAGCTTGCCTCATAACTTTCTAAATGGTATCGCGCTCCAATTAATTTCCTTGAGAAACGAAAAAGCAAAAAGAGTCTGTTTATACACTCAGTGTATAGAAATTAAATACAAGGTGCAAATAATGGCTGAAATTAACTCATCATTGACTAAGTAATAGGGTTAACATTTTGACTAATTGGAAAGACTAAAGTACTCAACCTGTTGCAATGGGAGGCATTGAAGGAAACACTAGAGGTGTCAAATGAACGGGTTGAATTGAATTTGGACGGGTCAAAATGGGTTGAGTTAATAAATGAGTAGGTTATTTGCCCAAATGTTACTTGGGCTTCCATGGGTTGGGTTGAAATGAGCTAAAAGACGAGTCAAAACTTAACCCACCCAATTCTTACTAAGTTTTAATTGCCTTATTTTTCTTTTATAATAGAAGTAGAAGTCCGATCCTTTTTAATAAATTGGGAATAATCACTGAGTGAAAAATCGAACCCTTTGTAGTTTAGGGCAGATGCAATCTTAGAGTACCATTGTCTAGAGGCTTGTTTAAGTCCATAGAGAGATTTGTTAAGTTTGCAAACATGATTTGGACCGGGGGGTGACATACCAGGGGCAAATCTCATGTAAACATCCTCTTCTAAATCTCCATGTAAAAATACATTATTCACATCCAATTGTGAAATAATTCAACCTTTCTTAATAGCAATAGATAGAATACACTTGATGGTTGTCATTTTCACCATTTATGAAAAAGTGTCATTAAAATCAATACCTTCTCTTTGTACATCACGTCTTACTACTAAATCTTGCATGTAGTCTTTCTAGGCTCCCATCAAATTTCTGTTTCACCTTATACACCCACTTCCAAGACAAAACCCTTATTCCCTGGGGTAGCAAAACTACTTCCCATGTCTTGTTAGCCTGTAGGGCTTCAAACTCAGATGTCATAGCCTGCTGCTATCCAGGATGCACAACAACTTGTGCAAAGGTAGAAAATTCAGTGATGGTAGAAATAGAGTTGCTTATCTGTTGGTTAGTATATGATAAAGCAGAAAAAGGAAAAATTATAGGTGAAACAGATGAATTAAAGCATGAAGTAGTGAGATTACTTAGAAAAATTGCATTACACACATAATCTGATAGATATGCAGGCTTTTTATGCTCTCTACTAGAGTTCCTTGAATGGGATCATTAGACAAATTAGGATCAAAGGCCGTAGGAATGTGTTCAGACTGAGTGTTAGATAGAATAGGAGAAGAATGAGATATACGAGAGTTCTGAGGGTTACCTGGTGAAGTAAGTTCTTCATGGATTGTATCAGTTGTGACTTCTTCTAAAGTCTCAGAATCAGAGGGAGAATGAGGTGAAATAACATGAGATATAGCATCACTAGAATCAAAGCAAGTAGGATAAACAGGTGAATTATTCTTAGACTTAGCAGCTAGGACAAAAGGAAAAATAGATTCATGAAACTTGACATTCCTTGAGATAAAAATCTTTTTGTTGATCAAATTGAAAAGTTTGAAACCCTTTTACCCATAGGGATATCCTATGAAAACACATGGATATGATCTAGGTTCCAGTTTTGATCTATGAGTTGATGAGCTAGAAGCATATCAAAGGCACCCAAAACTTTTGAGAGTGTGATAATCAGGTGATTTTCCAAAAAACAAGATGATAAGGAGTCTTACCTTTCAAAACTCTAGAAGGATATCTATTAATAAGAAAAGTAGCAGTCAATAGACATTCTCCCTAAAAGAAAATGGGCAACCCTGATTGAAATAAGAGAGCTCTTGAAGTTTCCAAAAGGTGTCTATGATTTCTTTCAACTACCTCATTTTGTTGTGGGGTATTAGGACAAGAAGTTTGATGTATAATTTCTTTGAAGTTTAAAAAATAGTAGCAACAATACTTCTTGCTAACTCAAAAGCATTGTCAGACCTTATTTTTTTAACCTGCTTATTAAACTGTCTCTATATCATGGCTATGAAATACTGAAGCATTGTGAAAGCATTACTCTTAGTTTTCAAAAGATAAGTCCAAGTAGCTCTGCTAAAATCATCTACTATGATTAAAAAGTATTTAAAATCATTGTGTGGAAGACTTATAAGGGCCACGTGTATCTATATGAATAAAATTCAAAAAATTCTGTGAATTTGATATCACTAGTTGAGAAATGAAGTCTTGATTGTCTAGTCATATGACATACCTCACAAGAGAAGTCAAGTAAAGATTGAAAATTGAAAGTTCTAATGTTTTTCATTGATGAAATGAGCAAATGCCCTAGTCTATTGTGTCAAAGCTTTACATCAGATTGATTTTTGACAACTATTAAACTGGAAACTGAACTACAAACTGCACTCCTAATTGAACTAGATAGAGCACTAGTCTTAAGAATTTTCTTGGAATGGAAATCTGCAAAATTAAACTGGTACAATTCATCCTTCACTTCACCAAGCACCAGATGGTTCTTCATTGAAAGGCCCTGAAATATACAAGCACTGGCAGAGGAAATAATGAGACAACGAAATTGCTTGCACACTTTGTGAATAGATAATAGATTTATTCTAAATGAAGGTACATAAAGAACATTGTGAATAATGATGTTTGGAAGCAGATGTACACTTCATTTATGAGTAGCTTGTATCTTAGCAGAATTAGGTAAGTTTACCTTTATAGGTGCAGGTAAAGGTGACAATGTGATAAACAAACTAGAATCAAAGGAAAGATGTTGAGTTGCTCCTGAATCTAAGATCCAGTGAGTGAAAGTGACATTTAGTAAGCAAGAAAGGTATGTACTGAACCTTTACCAGCACAATTGGCTACCACATATGTGAGTGAATCTTCTGACTGGCTAGTTTTGACTTGGTTAAGTAGATGAACTATCTGGGTAATTTGGTCTTGACTGAGTTGACGAATAGTTCCATTGTTGTCCAAGTTAGCTTGTCCAGTCCCTCAATTCTCAGATGTAAAGCTTGCATTGATTTTCACATTTTCTTGCATCTTCTTGGTCCTTATGAACTTAAAATCAGGTGGAAAACCAATCACCCTGTAGCACTTGTCAACTGTGTGATCAGTTTCCCCGCAATGTGAACAAACCAACCCATTCTTCTTTTCTTTGCAATCATTTTGAACAGTATTATTGTAGTTTGCAGCCATATATGATGTAGAACTTTTTAAGTCAGTTTGTGAGGGATAGTTGCTAGCCATGAAAGAAGCAGAGTTTCCTGGAAACTCAGAGCTCAGTCACTTTCCTTTGTTTTTCATCTTGCATAATGAGAGAATAAGCAAAACTGAGAGTGGGAAGGGGATTAATCATCAATATATTGCTTCTAGCAGGGGAATACGTGTTATTTAAACCCACGAGGAACTAGATTAGCCTTTCATCTTGAACATACTTAGCAGATTTAGCTTTTTCATTACAAGTGCACGTGCAAAAGCAGCAGTTTTTAACATTTAGAATATCAAGTTCATCCGATAAACTCTTGAGTTTAGTATAGTATGCACCAATATCATTAGGTTCTTGTATCACTTAGTTCCTTTTGCAGGTGGTATAATTTAGCTCTATTGAGCTGACCAAACCTGTCCTCAAGGTCTTTTCAAAGATCCTCAGTAGTTTTAGAATATATGTATGATTCTATAATATCTTTAGAAAGTGATTTTAGCAACCAAGATGTAACCATATCATTACATCTATGCGAAAGTTTATAATCTGGCGATTCAGAATATGGGGTTTTTGAAAAATCAATTAAACTTGTTTTGTTTTTGGCTGACAGGGCAATCAAGATGGATCTTCTCCATCCTGCATACCCTCTTCCTTCAAAGATACAATTCACCAGTGACATGTATGGAGAATCTGAAGGGTGAAGAGAAAGAGGGTTAGTTGATTCAGCAGTCATACTAGTTCACTATGAACACCATTTTCAAATCCAGGAGCAGTTATATCCGGTTGCAATTTGATGTAACAATAATCTTCAAAAAGAGTTTATCTATCATACAGTGACTGACTGATTTTATATATGCAGGTTTTACAATTCCAGAAGGGTGGAAGTACTAATGTTTATGCAAAAAGTGGTGAAATCTTGCTATTTTATATAAACCATGAAATAATTGCAATAGTACTGTATGGAAATAAGTTACTCCATTTTGATTTTTCTTTTGATGATGAGAAGTGCATGAATATACGTATGCACACAAATACATATCCATTAGAGACTGCTTCAAATAATTTCTACTACTCTGCTAATTAAACTAAACATAATTCTCCTTCATCATTGACTTAAATCAATAAATGTATATGTATACAACAACAAGATAGTAACTTCTATAATTAGCGAGTAAATATTTCAAAATGTCACTCAACTATGAAGAATTATGTCGCAAAGTCATTGAACTTTGTTTTGTATCAATAAAATCACTCAACTTAATGCTTTTCTTCTATAAAATCACTCAATCAAATTTATCATAAAAAAAATTCACTTTACCCCCTTAACATTTTAAGTTTGGAAAATAATATCCAAAAAATATTTTGAATGGAATAATAAACTCTGTTGATCTTAAATCAATTGCTAGAAATAAATTGAATTATTGCATAAATTTTTAAAATGTTTTGATTGCTACTATTAATATAAAATAGTATGATTTAACTAATTTATCTTTTATGATAGATTTTTTATTTAATTAATTTTGACAATCTGGGCAATTACAAAAAATGAGTTTATGTAATTCTTGAAGCAAAACTTCTCCATATTATCGTGGTCATTCCTTTTTAACACAACCAGACAAACTCATGTGACGGATAACTAATTTAAACATTTCATAAATTTGATTTGACATAAAAAGGCACAAGAAGTCGTCTAACCAATTTAAACATTTTATAAATTTAGTTTGAAATACATATAGGCACCACAATTCCTCTCATGCTCGCATATAAACCATAAAATGGGTAATGTAGTAACTACCTACACAATTTATTCCATATGAAATCAATATATTTTTTTTTTCCATAATATATCTCTATGTTCTGTTTAGTGAAGACGAGGAGCTAGAGAGTGTGCTATTAATGAAGGGTGAGAACATGGTCAATGTACTGCCAAGCTAATAGCTTGACACGAATGGTCAAAGCAATCACATAAATCCTTTGTAATTGTCCGAATTGTCAAAATTAATTAAATTAAAAAATATATCACAAAAGACAAATAAAATGGATTAATATAATTTGAAGCTTTGCAAAAAGAAATCATGCAGAAAAATGAGACTTTAAATATAAAAAAAAAAATTAAAAGAAAAGGAAGGGTATGGATTTAATTTTTATACAATGCTATTGCTTAATTTTTTTAATTGTTCAAAAGAATACATGTTATAATTCATATTAACCTAAAGATTATTTTTGATCTTGTAAATATATATGCAACAATCCAACTCATTTAAGATCAAAAGAGTTTAGTATCCCATTCAAAATGTGAGGGGATATTATTTTTCAAACCTAAAATGTTAAGGGGGTAAAGTAACCTTTTTTAATGATAAATTTAGTTAAGTGATTTTATAAGAGAAAAATCTTAAACTGACTGACTTTATTGATACAAAATAAAGTTCAATAACTTTATTACATAATTCCATAATTGAGTAACATTTTAAGATATTTAGCATAGTACAAATCATTCGCATGATCATGCTCTAGTTATTAGTTAATAACACTTAAAAAAGAAATTGGGCACTTTGTCACAATTGGATGATTTACGCCGATGATACTGCAATGGGACTTCGAACCGCATGGACTCCATCAGTCCATGTGTACCAACCAAAGGCAAACTCATTTCTCCTTTCAACACTACTTTCTGCTCTAACTGTTATGTTGAATTTACGTTTCTCTCCCAACTTGCTGAAGCGTAAGGTTTTCGGAACAATATCAACGACATATCCAGGAGGTGACCTCACAGCTAAAACATAAGTCGAATATCCTTTTCCAACATTTGTTACAACTCTTCTGACTGTCCTGCTGGATCCTAAATTGATGTTAGCTATTGCAAGTGATGGATAGTTAAGGTTACTTGCTTCGGGCACTTTCTCAGGGCAATTGAACGACGAATCAAGACTTATGTTTTGGCTACATAGATATAGAAGATAATCTGTGTACGTAGCATCATAAATGAGCCCTGGATCTACTGCTCTTGATGGCATGAAATGACCTGCTCCGTATTCGAAGGGGTTTGCATCATCACCAGTGGCATTTGTAATTGGTTTACCGACCACATTATTGATTGTTGCTGCAGTAAGGGTAAAGTAAACAAATGTCTGTCAGAAATTATGTAAAAAATTAACTAGGAGTACAATTTCTTGACGAGTAACAGAGGAAAACAGAATTACATGTGGTCATTAGAGCTGATCTGATTGCAGCACTACTCCAATCTGGATGTATGGATTTTAGGAGTGCAATTACAGCAGAAACATGTGGGCAAGACATGGATGTTCCAGACTGCATGTTATACTTAACAACTCGACGATCCTCTGGCAATTTCAGGGGAGACGATGCCTCGCTCCAAGCTGCTAGTATGTTAAATCCAGGAGCAGTTATATCCGGCTGCAATTTAAACATAAAAGTAATTTTCAGAAAGAGTTTATCTTCTATTCACTGACACTAAATGAGACATGTTACTAAAAACTCATTTTGTAGTGTTGATATACGTTACCTTTAGAATGTTAGGATCAACAATATTTGGCCCTTTGGAACTGAAAGGAGCCATGACAGGTGCTGGCTTGGTGCCAATCAATGTATTCCCTGGGAGAAGTGTTGCCATTGGAATTTTTTCATTCTGTATATATGTTTGGATTGTATTTAGACCATATGAAAAAGCAACTGTTGTGGAGTCCAAAAAAGAGCTAACTTGTATCTCATTAAATGAAGTTCCTAAAATAGTTGCAACACCTCCAGCTCTTTTCACTTCCATTGGTGCCTTCACACCATGACTCCTGCAGAGGACAACTTTTCCTCTAACAAGATTTCTTGATAGTGTACCAGGAAGACATAGTCTGGATATTTAAAAGAGCAGTGAAATATTTGTGTTAATATTAGTAATTAAGAAATAAAAGAACTAAAATAAAATGGAAGTTACCCTGTTGTATCACTTGCAGTAGTTCCTCTGATTTCTACATCCCCTGCATAAACCAAAGGATGCAACCTCCTCCTCCTTATTGGAGTTACTGTTTGTCCCTGTATATTTATAAATAAAAAAGCACAAAAAGTTAACAAACTTATAAAGTAAAAGACAAATTAATTTACTTGTAAAATTGGATTTAACTACTTGATGGTAACCTTGATAAGGGTCGAGTTATGTACACCCGCTATGCTGTAATTATCTTTTAAACTATCAGTGCTGTTTTAGTTGTCTTGGCACGCTAGTTGTCATATTTATCAGGTTACTATTGAATGATTATAAGTGATATCTATCTGGATAAACATTTTCTATATTGTCAGTGCACAACTTAAACTATTGTGATGATGATGATTCAGAAATGAATCTGAATCAATCCTTACCTCGACGATCATTCCATTTCCGAGCATAATTGGAGATGAAAAAACTCGATCTATGCTACTTGCACCAACTGTGATAATCCATGGCGCTACATTTCCAACAGTAGAGGCTGTTGGGCCATCATTTCCAGCACTACAAGCTACTATAATACTCCTCTTCACAGCGTGCAAGGATCCAATTGCAATAGCATTTTGTGTGTAATATGTAGTTCTAGGTTTAGATCCTAGGGAAACACTAAGTACATGAACCCCATCAGCTATGGCATCATCAAAAGCAGCAAGAACGTCATCTGTAAGGCATGTATTTCCCTCAGCTAAACTCTGATCTGGAACTGGCCAACATACTTTGTAGATGGCGATTCGAACATTTGGGGCACCTCCAGTAGCTGTACCCTTTGCAAATCCACCAATTGCTGATGCATTTGCAACTCTTCGACCACCCACTGTGGCTGCTGTGTGAGTACCATGACCGTCTACATCTCTTGGTGAACGGAAGTCTCTTGTCTCGTTAAGAGGACCAAAATTTGCCTCGTAACTTTTTAAATAGTATCGTGCTCCAATTAATTTCCTTGAGAAACGAAAAAGCAAAAGAGTTTGTTTATACTGTCAGTGTATGTAAGTTGAATTCAGACCGAAAATAATGGCTGAAATTAACTCATCATTGACTAAGTAATAGAGTTCATTAATGATCTTATAACATTTTGACTAATTGGAAAGACTAGTTCAACCTGTTGCAATGGGAGGCGTTGAAGGCAACACCTTCTTGGCAAATTCCTTTCCATGACTTTGGAACTGGTTCCATTCCTTCATCATTGAAACTTGGAGATTCTGGCCACACCCCTTGAACAAAAATGTAGAGTAAAATAAGATTACTTTTAGGAATATATAAGTAGTGGTCAAAATTGTTCAGAAGGCCATTATGCCTAAAACATGTGCTTAAATTAGCCCGACCTTTAGAATGCCAATCTTAACTACTTGACCTAGACCCCGTATGGGCTTATGATTTTTGACTTATAAGCCAAAAATCATAAGTTAGGAATTCTAACTTATGACTTTTGACTTATTTTGTTAATTTTGACTAAAAACATTTAAAATAAGCCAATTCAAACAGACTCTAATTAGAAAAGAAAAGGTTTGGGAATAAACAAAACTATAAAATAGACAATGGGGAAGTGCAGGCCTTGATTTGACAGTGATACATTAACACACACAAGAAGAAAATAAAGGGGTTAGACCACAGTAATATTATTGATCCAATATCCCTACCATAATTATAGACTAAGTCAAAATAAGAGTAATATTAAAATTTGGGATCCCAAAATTATTATCATCAAATTATAAAAAAATATAAAGAAAAGAAATAAAGAGACACTCTTACCACTGTCCATAACCCCAACAATGATATCCTTCCCACCACTTGCATTTTGCAGCACTTCTTTTCTAGAATTTATCAGTGAAGTTCCTTCTAGCAAGCTCACAAAGTCCCAAGATCTAGTAGTATGAGGCTTTATTTCATGAGGATCACTGTGAAATACTGATATTACCCCTTCCATCCCTGTAAAAAAAAAGAAACTTCTTGAGACATGCATATTACTCCATATATATATATATATATATATATATACTGTATATAATGAGTTTATTTTTCATATATAAAGAATATTCCACTAAAGTTTGCTCTCACTAATAGTTTAAGTTTTTGGATCAGGTGGTCTAACAGTTTAAGATGACATTAAAGCAAGCAAGAGGTCCTAAGTTCAATTCTCTTAGTTAACCCAAAAAACAACAAAATTATTTTACTTGTTTGACCCTTAAAAAAAGTCAGACTCACACGTGATCACATGTTAAGACATAATATAATTAATTTACATTAGTGTATCGTCTCTAACAACTTAAGCTATAAGTTTCATATGTACATTTATGAAGTACCTGATATCATATTGGCTTCTTGTGGCGTTAACAGGGCCGAGAAGCCATTGATAACGTTCTTGTAGCTGTGAACTAGTGATGCTCTAGCATCTTCTTTGGAAGTAGTACTACCCTTGACAGAATGAAGAAAAGAGCAGTGGTGATCTTCTATTTCTTTCAAAGTCTTCTCTCCACTATGCTCTCCAAGGTACACTACATATACCTTTGTTTCTTCACTACATGAAACAAAGCCATGAAGGCTCATTAAGAGGAGGGAAAAGAGAAACACAATATGTTGATTCTTCATTTTGGATGGCTTGTTTGGATTTGCTTTGTCGGGTATAATTAGATTTCCTAAGGGTTTTTATAGTGATATGATAGTAATATAATAAATCCTACATGGGATTAATGAATTATTGTTGATATTACAAGTCAACATATATATACGTCCATCGCTAGATAGGAAAGAATTTATAGCCCATATAGGAGAAAATATGAGAAATGGACAATGACCATTTCTTGTCAATTTACATATACGTCGACTAGATAGGAAATAGTCTATAGCCAATTAGGACAATAAGAAAATGGACAAGGACCATTTCTTGTCAAAGCTTAAACTTGGCGGTCTTAGAAAAAAAAAAGGTCACCAAGTTGTAAATAAAAAAGGAACTTTAGACTAATTATCCGCGTCTAGTAAAGTTAGATATGAATTAGTAATAATTGTTCGCCAATTTAAGCATGTGGAGACAAATAATTTCAACTTTGGAACAGGAATGAGAAAAATTGAGGTCAACTTAGGCCTCATTTGTTTGTAGGGTCTGAATCTGAATCATCTTTTTTAAAATTCTACCATTGATCTGTAAATGTATCTTAAAACTATTCAGACCTAAACTCGGTGTTAAACACTTGAAAAAGAGGGACGCTTTCTTCCCCAAACCTGTAACCTTTAAACATTGGTTTCTTCTACAAACCTTATGCAATTACAGCTAATTTCTTCCACAACTCGTCACACTATAATCTGTTCTCTTTGGGGGAATAACACCTATTCTTTAGTGATTTTTAATTTTGATGCTTTCTTCCCCAAGCCATGGATTTTTATGCTTGCGTTGGATTTAGTGATTTTGAATTTTCCCACAAATTGTGATGTAATATTTACTTCTTTCAGTTGGTCGTCGAGTGGATATTACCGTCATGCGAGATTAAAAACTTAGTCAAGCCACGTTACATATATCCTAGTGGTAACCAAAAGAAACGTTTCATTTTTATGTTTAATTAGCATAAAAATGAAATTTGTTTAGGTCCTTCGTTAAAAAAATCTTATACAATATATATATCACTGAAAATACAAAAACCTTTTTAATGAAGGACCTAATCAATATATATATATATATATATATATATATATGACTTGGTCAATTATCATATATAGGTTACAAATGTTTGATTGTCATTTAATGAGAAATAACTAACGAAATGCAAATATTTCACCCCACCTCATAAATGCAAATGTCATATATAGGTTATAAGTGTTTGATTTGCATTTCGTTATCAAATTAGAATAGTCATCTTTCAACATTTTTTTCTAGCTAAGTTGTTGATTATCATCAGCGACCTCACACTGAAGGTCCTACATCGAGTAATGCTCCGCAAGAAAAATTCTACATGTGATGTTTAAAGAATATAATTATGTATCTAGGATTCATTGAATCAAAAGTACTACATGGTAGGACATGAATTTGAATGAGAGAGTGAATATGATCATGAACAAATTATATCATGGTATTAGAATATGTATGTCTTGTAAAATAATTGAAAGAATTGAAGGATGGTAAAAGATACTCCTACGGAAAATAAAAGAAACTATTTTTTAAAGGAAATCAAATTGTTTCAATCCCAAAAAAAATCTAACGTAAATAAAATATAAAATTAAATTTCGAATAAGGAATAAAATTGTTTTTCAATTAAAACATACTTATATTTAAATAAAAATGATAAAAACCTTTTCAAACGAAAAAAGAATGCATGAAATTTCAAGAAAAAAAGACCAAGAAATAAGAACCAGTGGGCGCCTTTTTGGTTTGGGTCATTTGCACTTTAGGCTCTATAATGTGCAAGGGTTGGGCCATATGGTACATGGACATCCAGTTTATAAGCCCAATTCGTTGGAACAATGGCAACCCATTTTCAAATTCGGATCTCAAACTCCGACCCGCCAATTTGAAAGGACGATAGAGCTTCTCTCCGGTCTAATCTAATCTATCGAACCACCACAACTCTACGCTGGCTGGCACCCAGTTTCTTTCTCCGGCGAACTCACTCCGACCAGTTTCTACAGAGAAATTAAACTGTATGTTCCGCATTACTCTCTAATCCCTTTTACTAATGAAACTAATCACTTAATGATGCTGGAAAGCAAATTAATTTTTTAACAAAAAGAGACCCTAAATTTTATTTTTCCACTTCCTTGATTTATGTAGCACAGAATTCTGTTCCCTTCAGTGTTTTTCTTTACTGAATCAAGTGTGTGGGCTTAATGGCTGTCTACTATAATTATCAGCTTCTTTGTCATTAAGATGAGGTAATTATATTTATCTAACCTCTTACTCAATTTATTATAATCACAGATGTCAACCAAATTATGAAATTAAAAATAGCAGTAAGAAAAGGAGGGTAGAGTAGAGATAGGGAAGCTATTTCTGATAGACCTCGGCATAAAGACAAGCACTTCACAACAATCTTTTTAAATAACAAAAGTGAATAAACCATGATAAAGCAGTTCGAAAAGTAGTAGCAATAACCATCACAAATAAATAAGATAATCGAAGTACAGGAGACTAGAAACAAGAAACAACATATGATACTTTCCTGCATGTTCAGTTTCTTTTTTTTTCCTTTTAATGACCAAGATATCCACTGATTCAAAACATGGGATAATAGGTCCGTCCCTCTACCCTTGTCCACTTAAATACCAAATTTGGTGCAACAGCAAAGTAGATTCAGTTCTCAATTTATCCATCACTGTTGCAGAAACAGGTAATACATTAGTATTATTTTTGTTTGTACGGATATGTTAGGTAATGCATATAGTTTTGAGTTACCAATTTTCTAGTTTGCCTCTTATTAATCATTCTTGCTTATGAGGGTCCCTGATGAGGATAATTTGGAAGATTTGATTTTTAGAACTGATGTGTTAGAATGGGAGCTTCTCTACAATTTGAGTTCTTCAATTGCAACCTTTTGCTAAAGGGAATACTCAACCCCGTTATCGGAAAAGGTTGGAGTTAAATGCTCTTTTCTAGACTCTTTTTTATACAGATTATTGTTCAGTGTCTAAGGTTCTACTATGATATGTAGTTAAAACTTAAATGTAACATCTACTATTAGCCATTCCCTGAAGCAGGGTGAACTTTCTCTTACTATCTCTGATGCTGCTGATCAGAAGTAAGTAATACTCATTTTGTGGCGCTACAACATATTACCTAAGAATGTTAAGATCGATTTTGGTCCTTTGGAATTGAAAAGAGCCATGACAGGTGCTGCTTTATACCAATCAATGTCTTCCCTAGGAGAAGTGTTGCCTCTGGATTTTTTTTCCTTCTGTATATTTTTTGGGATTGCGTTTAGGCCATATGAAAAAGCAACTGTTGTTGAATCCCAAAAAGGAATCCTGCTATTTTATGTAAACCATGAAATAATTGTAATATTAATGTATGGAAATAAGTTTAATTTCCTACATTGCTGCATTTTAAAATTTCTTTTGATGGTGAAAGGTGCATGAATATATGTATGCACACAAATGCATATCCATTGGAGACTGCTTCGCATAATTTCTACTAGTATGCTAATTAAACTAAACTTAGTTATCCTTAATCATTAACTTCAATCAATAAATGTAGACGTATAGAAAGGTGTGGAGCAACAAGATAGTAACTTCTATATTTAGCATAGTACTAATCATTCGTATGATCATGCTCTAGTTAATAACACTTGAAAAAAGTTGGGCACTTTGTCACAATTGGATGATTTACGCCGATGATACTGCAATGGGACTTCGAACCGCATGGACTCCATCAGTCCATGTGTACCAACCAAAGGCAAACTCATTTCTCCTTTCAACACTACTTTCTGCTCTAACTGTTATGTTGAATTTACGTTTCTCTCCCAACTTGCTGAAGCGTAAGGTTTTCGGAACAATATCAATGACATATCCGGGAGGTAACCTCACAGCTAAAACATAAGTCGAATTGCCTTTTCCAACATTTGTTAAAACTCTTCTGACTGTCCTGCTGGATCCTAAATTGATGTTAGCTATTGCAAGTGATGGATAGTTAAGGTTACTTGCTTCGGGCACTTTCTCAGGGCAATTGAACGACGAATCAAGACTTATGTTTTGGCTACATAGATATAGAAGATAATATGTGTACGTAGCATCATAAATGAGCCCTGGATCTACTGCTCTTGATGGCCTGAAATGACCTGCTCCGTATTCGAAGGGGTTTGCATCATCACCAGTGGCATTTGTAATTGGTTTACCGACCACATTATTGATTGTTGCTGCAGTTAGAGGAAATTAAACAAATATCTGTGAGAAATTCTATAATTTTTTTAACAAGGAGTACAATTCTTGAAGGGAAACAGAGGAAAGCAGAATTACATGTGGTCATTAGAGCTGATCTGATTGCAACACTACTCCAATCTGGATGAATGGATTTTAAAAGTGCAATTACAGCAGAAACATGTGGGCAAGACATGGATGTTCCTGACTGCATGTTGTACTTAACAACTCGACGATCCTCTGGCAATTTCAGTGGAGATGATGCGTCGCTCCAGGTTGCTAGTATGTTAAGTCCAGGAGCAGTTATATCCGGCTGCAATTAAATGGAAAAGTTTACGTTCTATACACTGACAGTAAATAAGACATGTTACTTGCTAAAATACTCATTTATATATTACCTTGAGAATGTTAGGATCGACATTATTTGGTCCTTTGGAACTGAAAGGAGACATGACAGGTGCTGGCTTGGTACCAATCAATGTGTTCCCCGGGAGAAGTGTTGCCACTGGATTATTTTCAGTCTGTATATATTTTCAGATTGGAGTGGCTGATTGAGTTGTTTAACGTCATTTTTAAGACGGCGAGAATGCCCGAAGAGTGGAGGTGGAGTACAATGATTCCTTTGTACAAGAACAAAGGTGATATCCAGAGTTGCAACAACTATAGGGGTATCAAGCTGCTAAGCCACACTATGAAAGTTTGGGAAAGGGTCGTGGAGATGAGGATGAGAAGGGGCGTGTCTATCTTCGAGAACCAATTTGAATTCATGTCGGGGCGTTCGACTACAGAAGCCATTCATCTTATTAGGAGGGTGGTGGAGCAGTATAGGGAGAGGAAGAGAGACTTACATATGATTTTCATCGAAAAGGCATACGACAAAGTCCCTAGGGGATTCTATGGAGATGTTTGGAGGTTGGAGGTTAGAGGTACACTAGGGCGATCAAGGATATGTATGATGGAACCAAGACCAGGGTACAGACAGTAGGAGGGGACTCAGCACTTCACAGTGACGATGGGGCTGCACGAGGGATCAGCTTTTAGTCCTTTCTTATTTGCCTTGGTGATGGATGGACTGACGCGACAAATCCAATGGGAGGTGCCATGGTGTATGTTATTCGCAGACGACATAGTCCTGATTGATGAGACTCGCAGCGGAGTGAACACTAAGCTGGAGGTTTGGAGACAGACTCCGGAGTCTAAAGGGTTCAGGCCGAGTGGGACCCAAACAGAATACTTGGAGTGCAAGTTCAGTAACGGGAGCGACCTTGAGACAGACGTGGAGGTGAGGCTTGGTACTCAGGTCATTCCGAAGAAAGGAGGCTTCAAGTACATCGGGTCTATTATCCAAGGGAATGGAGAGATTGATGACGATGTCACACATCGTATTGGGGCAGGGTGGATGAAATGGAGGCTCTCATCTGGAGTCTTGTGCGACAAAAATGTGCCACCAAAATTTAAAGGCAAGTTCTATAGGGTGGTGGTTAGATCGACTATGTTGTATGGGACGGGGTGTTGGCTAGTCAAGACTTCACACATCCAAAAGATGAAAGTTGCGGAGATGAGGATGCTGATGAATGTGTGGGCATACACAAGGAGGGATATGATTAGAAATGATGATATCCGGGACAGAGTAGGAGTGGCCTCGGTGGAGGATAAGATGCAGGAAGCGAGGTTGAGATGGTTCGGGCATGTGCAGAGGAGAGACATGAATTCCCAGTGCGGAGGTTGGCTGTGGACTAGTTTAGGAAGGGTAGAGGTAGGTCAAAGAAGTATTGTGGAGAGGTGATTAGACTGGATATGACGCAGGTGCAACTTACTGAGGACATGACCTTAGATAGGGGGTTGTGGAGGACACGGATTAGGGTAGAAGGGTAGTAGGTAGTCGAGCATAGTCCTACTCATGCTTACAAACTGATAGTTGTAGTGTTATTATTGTAGGCCTCTTAGCCTATCATACTAGTAGGCACAGTATGACTTTATAGTGGTGTTTGATTTCTGCTGCTATGTGTTCGTTAGTGTACTTTGTTTATCTTATGTACTTGTGTTAGTTACTACTACTTTTTTCAGAATGCACTAGCATGAATTATTCGCTTTTGATACCAGCATTTTCATACTGCTTTAAATTTCTTGTCCGGGCATGACCGTTTCTCTTGCTTTGTTTGTGCTTATGCTTTGTCTTGAGCTGAGGGTCTCTCGAAAACAACCGCTCTACCTACCAAGGTAGAGGTAAGGTTTGCGTACACTCTACCCTCCCCAGACCCCACGTTGTGAGATTTCACTGGGTATGTTGTTGTATATATTTTCGGATTGTATTAAGGCCATCTGAGAAAGCAACTGTTATGGGATCCAAAAAAGGGGTGACTTGTATCTCATTAAATCGAGTTGCTAAAATAGCTGCAACACCTCCGGCTCTTTTCACTTCCATTGATGTCTGCATACCACTATTCCTGCAGAGGACAACTTTTCCTCTAACAAGATTCTTCGATAGTGTACCAGGAAGACATATTCTGTATATTCAATAAGAGAAACTTAATAGTTTGTTTCTTCATCTACTAATAAATAACTAGAAGAATTAAAGTGAAATTGAAAGTTACCCTGTTGTATTACTTGCCGTAGTTCCTTTAATTTCTACATCTCCTGCATAAATCAAAGGATGCAACCTCCTCCTCCTTATTGGAGTTAGGGGTGGGCAAAAAACCCGGAGAACCGAAAAAAACGAACCGTCTGTATACACTCTACCCTCCACAGACCTCACCTTGTGAGATTACGCTGGGTATGTAGTTGTTGTTTTGTTTTAATTTTTAGCTTATATGAAAAATAGGAGCTGAAGTTTGAAGACCCAACATATGATACTTTCCTGCTGCATATATTCATGTACCAAAATATCCGGTGATGCAGCTTTGAAACTTGGGATAATAGGCCCGTCCCTCTACCCTTGTTTGCTTAAATACCAAATTTTGTGCAACAGCCACGTAGATTCAGTTCTCAGTTTATCCATCGCTGTTGCAGAAACAGGTAATACATTAGTATTATTTTTGTTTGTACGGATATGTTAGGTAATGCATATAGTTTTGAGTTACCAATTTTCTAATTTGCCTCTTAAGAACCATTCTTGCTTATGAGAGTCCCTGATGTGGGTAATTTGGAAGATTTGATTTTTAGAACTTGTGTGTTAGAATGGGAGCTTCTCTACAATTTGAGTTCTTCAATTGCAACTTTTTGCTGAAGGGAATAAACTCAACCCGGTTATCCGAAAAGGTTGGAGTGAAATTTTCCTTTCTTGACTCTTTTTTACACAGATCATTATTCAGTGTCTAAGGCTCTACTACGATATGCAGTTAAATGTAACCTCTGCTCTTAAACATTCCCAGAAGCAAGGTGAACTTTCTCTTACTATCTCTGATGCTGCTGATCAGAAGTAAGTAATACTACTCCATTAACACATTTGTTTGAAAACCGAGCCATATTTTATTTTTCATCTGGTCTGTATAGGTTGGTCAATTTGATAATAGATAATTCATTTTCTTGAAGTAATTGAGTATATAATACGGAATACTATCTCAAGCTGAATTTCATGTTAAATGATTTTCTATCTTCTCTAAATTTTGGATTCTTTAATTATTCTGGTTGTGGATGCAGGAAAGTTAAGAAGGCTGGAAAAGTAGAACATCACCTATGGAAGAAAAGAGAATCTGCTGGATCTGGGCAAAAGGCGCTGAATCTTGTTCGAATTGTAAGTTTTGTCAAATTACTCTGGCTAATCACTATAGTTGCACCCTGAAAGGTATATGTTCTCTTATACGTGAAGTGGACGTATTTTGACGTAGCCTTCTGTTTCTTTGTGATCTGGAAATGGACAGATTTCTGGACTTCCAAATGAAAAAGAGTCTGTTTATGGTGCATTAGATGAATGGATTGCATGGGAGACAGAGTTTCCATTGATTGCAGCTGCTAAGGCGCTAAGAATCTTAAGGCAACAGCGGCTGTGGAAACGAGTAATTCAAGTACGATACTTGTGAACTTTATTTATTATTTTTAGCATGGGAAGTGAACTATATTTGATAGCATATTGCGTCGATAAATTCTGAAGCTTTGTAGTGATAAATATCATTTTTTCAACAAGCTACAACATTTGAAGCCTCATCTTAGCTTTCATAAGTATCACATTCAACTACTTATTGAATTGACTAAGTACAAGATGGCCCCGCTTCAGTTTATTTCCTTTTACCATTTCCTCTTGAATTTGCAAAACGAAGAACTCTGATGCGGTTGCATTATTAATCCTCTCAATTGTGTGGAAATGTTACTTATCTCTTGTCATTACTTAATGAACATCTGCCGTCCACCTTGATGTAGTTGTGGTTCTATAATCAATTCTACAAGTATCATTCGAATGTATTGACAACCAGCTACATGTGAGTAGAAACTGAACTTGATGATGCCTCGATTTAATTTAACTCCGCCAGATTAACAGGGCATATTTAAATCCGCTTGGCAGTAATGAGAAGTTTGTGTAGTTGCCTAGTTGGTATATGTGAATCTTAATTGTTAGATAGATCATGCTGACTAGTTTGACTGGGTACTGAAGTCTTTCAGAATAGCCATTTGTCCCTAAATAATGCTTGTCCTCTTAACACTTTATGCTTAGGTTGCTAAGTGGATGTTAAGCAAAGGTCAAGGAGCTACAATGGCAACCTATGATACACTTCTACTCGCATTTGATATGGACAATAGGGCAGATGAAGCAGAAACGTTATGGAATATGATTTTGCATACAAGCACACGGTCCGTCTCAAAACGGCTCTTCTCCAGGATGATTTCATTGTATGATCATCATTTTGTGCCAGACAAGATAGTTGAGGTAAATGAACTTGCTTGCATGTTTCCTAATTGGCAGGCACAAGTATAATTGGTTGTTCAGTTCCCTACATGCAGAGCAGCCTGATGCTGTGGATTATTCTCTCTTCTATCTTTTGTGATGGATTTCCTCTACAGTTCGAAAGTTTGGTTATGTTTCTTGAAGCATGCTTCTTGAAAATTCAGGTGTTTGCGGACATGGAAGAGTTAGGGGTAAAACCCGATGAAGATACAGTCAGAAGAGTTGCCAGAGCCTTCCAAATGTTGGGCCAAGAAGATAAGCAAAAATTGGTTCTTAAAAAGTATCAAAGCAGATGGAAATATATCCATTTCAATGGTGAAAGAGCAAGAGTGAGAAGAGACACGGAATGAATAAAGCTATTCAGAGAACACTTAATGAAGTGGTATAGGTTAAAGTCTTGATCAGATGCATTGTCTTTCTCTGTTGCGTTTGTTTTGTTTATATGCCTTGCATGGGTGGGGAAGACTAGTGTGTAGTTGGTTGATATTGTACATACTGGAAAATATTCATATCGGAGAAAATACAAGTTGCTGTACTTGTGTTGATATATCACTGGTGAGATTGTGTCTTGAATACGAAGACTCTCCTTGGTTGATGATAGGACACATAATTAGAAGTCAACAACATTGATGAAAGTGTAACCTCATCGTAGTTGAGTTCTTTTCCAAAAGCAAGACTAGCAAACCATACTACCACCTTATAGTGGACAGGATTTTCCCGTTATACTGATTTCGTTGGGCTTTGAAGTAAGGATGGCCAACGGGGCGGGTCCCGCCCCGCCGGAAAAGGGGTAGGGCGGGACTAGTACTCGGCGGGACGGGGGTAGGGCGGGATTGGTGTGTTCCGCCGATGTCTCGTCCCGTCGGAAAAGGGGACCGTTAAATATCGGGGCGGGACGGGGTCAGGTCAGGATTGGGGTTTTCAGTTTTTTTTTTGCACTTAATTTAAAAAGATAACATATATATAAACAACCCAATAATTGAACAAGATAGTGTAATAAAAACATCACAAGACTGTTTTTGTGCCTCTTATATTATTTAATAAAAATATGATTTTTTTTGTAATACAATTTCAAAATTGCAACTTTGTGGTGTTGAAAGTTGCAAATAACATAGTAAAATTACAATAACAAATTACATATGTAAAAACACCTTTTGTAGTTTATTTATAATTTCTTGTGGTTCTTCGGTTGGAATTGGTATTTGTTGGTCAAATTGCTCGACGTCACTTCCACCTCCGTCGGATAAGATTTCGTTGTAGTTTTCGTCTTCTTCTTCGTTGATCTCCGGTTGACCGCACCTTCTCCGCTCCATCGGTATCCAATCTCTGAAATATACCAGATAATATATACCGGAAAATTCTTTTGTTGTTTGAAAAAATTTCTCTAAAAATACAATAAGTTATGATTTTTTTTTCAATCGTTATCTACAACCATATCAGTTGGATTTCGATTATGGGCGTTAAAAAATAAAGTTATAGGTCTTCTATAATCATAAGCAACAAGTAGTTGCTCGTATAAAGAATTTCACCTAGTGGCTACTTCTTCGAGAATTTTTCTATAAGGTAATCCGCAATCGTGACAAGTTTTTTTATATATTTTTTTCGGTGTATTCTACTTCTAAAAATAAAGTTTATAGCAAATTATATTTTATTAAGAATGTCTTCAAAAAGTGATAGATCATCTTTTACAACTAAGTTATAAATATGACACACATTTTATATGAAAATGATTTGAAAAAGATGGAGTTAAAAGATCTTTTAAAATTCTAATAGCATAATTAGTAGAAGACGCATTATCTAATGTAATAATCATAATTTTATCAGTTATGCCATAATAATCGCAAACTAAATAAATATTTTCTGAAATAAAAGTATCAGTGTGCCTATCATCTATATATCTATACGCTAAAATACGTTTTTGCATAGTCCATTTATAATCAATCCAATGACATGTTACTGTTAGATAATCATGGTCGTTAGTACTACGACCTATATCAGACGTGATAGATACTATACCAGGAAAATGATATTAGGAATAACGTAAATATTGTTGATATTCATGTGCAAATTTAAATACATCTCTCCTAACAGTTGATTTAAGAAAATCGTTAAATGCAGGATTATACATATCTCTAATGTAATGAATAAAACAAGGAGAGGAAGGAAATGAAAAAGGCAAACTCTCCACAACAACTAATTTTGATATTGTTTCCCTATCTCTATGTTTATCGTATTTAGGGCCTACAATTCCCCCCGTCATAGGGTTAATTTGACCTTGTACTTGGTCTGGGACAGTATGTGAACCTTGTCCTGACTGAGAGGGCATTGGCGCATCCGATTTTTCAATCAGGTATTGGGCCCACCTAGCTTGGTGAAAGTTTTGTACGTGTCTCAATAAACCTCTCGTCCCACCCTGACCTTTTCCCATTTTAAATTTATAAACATTTTTACAAATTTGACATCTAACTACTTGATTCTCTTCATCCCTATAAAAAAAATTCATGCATCTGATTTTAATTTTCATTTTGTTGGGCCTCATCTCATACTAGGGGGAATAGGAGGCCTTCCAGTTGGAGGTTCACTAGTGGGTGTGTCATCTAGATTAGTCGGTGTGTCATCTAAATTATCTTCTAAATTAAAGTCTTGTTGAGTTCCAGAAAATATCTCCTCGTCTAAATCTAATGGTATTTCAGGAAAAAAATTCAATATCAACCAAATCATCCTGTCTAGGAATAGGACGACTAGAAGAAGTATTCATGCCCTTGTTACCCCTACTAGAAGAAGTCTGACCCTTACCCTTAAACATAGATCTAAATCCTTCCATTTTAATTATGCTAATAAATAATTAAAGATAAAGAAATTAAGTGTGCTAATTAAAATAAAGAAACAATAATAATTTAACGAAGGAACGAATGTACCAAACGCCGACGTAACGTCGACGTGTAATTGAGAGGTTGAAAATTAAAACTTTGCTCGATGGATGATACTCAAGCTAGTTGCCAACTTCACTCCCAAATGAATAAATAAAATTGAATATTTAGTAGACAGTGTAGACTTGTAGAGAGAAAGATTGAGAGATTAGAGAGATTGTAGGAAGATTTGTGGGAAAAATGAAAAGAAAATGAGGTATTTATAGTTGGAAAATTGGGTTAAAGTGTAAATATAATAACTTAAGAGTTAAAAATAAATATTAAGGGGTAGGGGGGTTGGGGGAGGGGAAGGCAAAAAATGACCGTTGCACAACGGCCAAAATATAAAATGGTCGTTGTACAACGATTATTTTGTGCAAAGGGGAGGTTTCGGGCCGGACAGGGGGCGGGACCGGGGAGGGACGGGTCTATACGGGCTGGGGCAGGACCAGCCCAGGTCCCGTCCAGGTTCGAATCCCGTTACCGGTATTTTTTAAGTAGAAAGCTTCGTTATGGAGGTGGTGTCTCGTAGCTTTTTTAACATATTGTATCTAAATTTCATGTAGAGACCATTTCAACTATTTATGATTTTGAAGTATTCATGTATTGATCAAATCTTGAATTCAATTTCTTGTCAGCTGTGATATCTATCTTCCATGTACATTCTCAAAATACTACTGCAGGTATGAGTATAAGACTTCACGAAGATAGAAATGGTAAATGCATTTTATTCTTTAGGGAGATATCTTTTCTTCAGAAGTAACTAAAGGAAAGTTATGTGCACCAAGTGAGAGAAAACAGAAACAGAGCGCTATATACCCCTATACTGCTATGGGTTTGAGGATTTATGCCAATTTTACTGCAATTGGACTCCTAACATTATGGATTCCATCATTCCAGGTATACCATCCAAACACATACTGATCCTTTGGTATACTGTCCATCATGTCACTGCGAGCTTTCACTGTAATAGTGAACGTCCTCTTGGTGTCAACGTGCTTAAAAGACAAGACGGGTGGTGAAATCTCAACAGAGAATCCCAACGGAGGTTTGGCACTGGCAAAGTAAACACTCTTTGGTGCACCAACATTTGTCAATCTTCTGCTCACAGTCACAGTGCCATTGAGATTTGGAATAGCTAGGGACGGGTAATTTAGGCCTCTAGGTGAATGTGATTTCTTGGGACACTTGAATGATTTGTCAAGATCCTTAACACCAGAGGCACAAAGGAAGAGAAGATAGTCTTGGTAGGAGGCATCGTAGACTAGTCCAGGATCTGCTGCCTTTGATGGCCTGAAATGTCCTCCTCCAAACTGGAATGGATCTGCTGGCTTCCCAGATGCATCAGTTATTTGCTTACCAACATTATTTGTTAATCCAGCTGAAAATATACACGACTAAATCAGTGAAGAGTACAAAATTATAGACGCAAAAGGAATCAACGTATATAAGTTAAATTCAAAAGAAGTAAAGAGGTACCTGAGGTTATTAGAGCAGATCTTATTGCAGCACTGCTCCAAGTGGGATGTATAGCCTTCAAAAGTGCGGCGGCGCCACCAACATGAGGACAAGACATGGAAGTACCTGAGATTATGTTATACTCAACCACACGATCATCGATATCTAGCTTCGTAGGGGATGATCCTCCACTCCATGCTGCCAATATATTCAGCCCTGGTGCCGTGATATCCGGCTGTGGAAAGAGCACAAAATCAGAATTTAATTTAGATGAGGCTGCCCAAAATCATAAATCAGGTAAATTTCTTTAAGTTTCTCATGTAAATTCTGACCTTGAGGATATCAGGTGCAACAGCACTTGGACCTCTGCTAGTGAATGAAGCCATGAAAGGTGCTGGTTTAGTATGCAAAGCTGTTTTACCTGGGACAATATATGTCACAGGGGATTTTGTAGAATTGATGTAGTTGAGAATCTGCATTGCACTTTTATAGTCCACTGCTGTGGCTGGAAGAAGATGAGCATCAGCTGCTAATTCCGCACCATTTGCTTTACTATTTCCTAGTATGTAACCAATTCCTCCTGCCCTTTTCACCTCTCCACCTTTTCCTACTCTTGTCCCATTCCCTCTCAAGCAAATTACTATTTTCCCCTTGGCCTTTTTTGGCGAAAGGGAACCTGGTAAACATTGCCTGAATAATCTTGCATAAGTTCAGATAGTGTTTGATATAATCACCCAAAAAATATTGAAACTTGGAGAAGGAGAATACCCTGCTAAATCTTTGGTTACGTTACTGTTGATCACTTGTCCTGCATAAACTAGAGGGTGCATCTTCTTCTTCAGCTTGTAAGGTGTAACAGTTTGTCCCTGATATTAATAAGCAAAACATACAAAATGAAGAATGGATTCAATTCCATTCGAATAAAATGATCGAATCCTAGTGTTTCATCATTTTAGATGAAAGAGTAGTCGAACATTGAACAGATTATCGTGTTTCTTCTCATGTTTTATGGTGTTATGTCTGTAATAATTTTGGCTTACCATAAATTTCATGCCATTTCCTAGGACAACAGGTGACAAGAATGTTCTGTCAACACTGCTAGCACCAACAGTTATGATCCAGGGAGCTGTATTAGACAGTGTAGAAGGTGCAGGTCCTGAATTTCCAGCACTGCAAGCTACAACAATGTTCTTCTTCATGGCATGAAGTGCTCCAATTGCAATGCTATCTTGATCAAAAGGCTGAGGTTCTTTTGTTCCAATGGAAATACTAATAACATCAACACCATCTGCAATAGCATCATCCAGGGCTGCTAACATGTCTTCATCAAAGCAAGTGTTTCCATCTTCTTTCCCCTCCTTTGGAGTAGCCCAACAGACTTTGTACATTGCAAGTCGGGCGAGTGGTGCGCCACCCGAAGCAGTGCCAGATGCAAAACCACCAATGGCAGAGGCGTTTGGAACCATTTTGCCTCCTGCTGTTGATGATGTGTGACTTCCATGTCCATCCTTGTCTCGTGGAGATCGATAATCTAAGGTTCGGTTTAGAGGGCCATAATAATGCTCGTAACCTTTAATGTAGTATCTAGCTCCAATTATTTTCCTGTAAAAGAAGCCACAAAGTAGCATAAAAGAATAAATATTAGAGTTCTAATTGTTCAAATGTTACATAATTAGGAGGGACGAATTAAGAATCTAGAGAATGAGTGTAACCTATATATATATATATATATATATATATATATATATATATATAGTGTTTCTTAGTAAATTGTATGCATAGTGTGAATCCAAAGCAATCGGTTAAATTGAACCCACATTAGCTAAACTTAAATTTGCCTCAAATTATTAGACAAGATACAGAAAGATGTGATCCCACATCCCCACCCTCGATCTCCCACCCCCTATCTCCAATCGGATGTACCAGAAAATACAACATTTTTGTTACTTGACCAGCCATCAGGAGAATCAAATACAACGGATACGCTAATCAATAAGATTAATGAAGTAACAATTAATGCAAAAACAGCCAATTGGAAAGCAAAAGTCATGCTTTTAATCCTCCAAGCTACCAACAAATGAACTATATGCCATGTGATCCCTCTATCAAGCCAAAAAATATTAATTGTGAGAAAATATATCATCGAGGGATTTTACTTTATCATGAATTCATTGATTCTATATGACTTAGTAACAATCACTATGAATAAAATGAATAATAGACTACTATCTACTATTAAGAATATACGTGCAATACTGGAAGTAAGGGCCTCCCTAAATTTCATTGTGGACTTCACCATAGATGATCAACAAACACATGCAATTATGCAAAAAATACAAAGTACTGCACAATAGGGCATTGGAAGTATACAAGGTTCACAAGATGGAAAAGCAAGAATCCAAAAAACAATTAGCAACTTGTCAGCGTAACTTCTCTTGATTTGATTGAAATGGACAATATTGGATTATTATTATTTCTTTTTTTTTTTGAAGGTAATAGCACCGGTCCTTCAACACTATTACCAGGTAAATCGCGGGATGTGCTCCGGTGACCAGTTTTCTGGGAGCGTACAACTGATCAATGAGACAAGGTCAAATTTCCCAACATGCAGAGTTTCTTCGTGCTTGCGGGGAATCGAACCCACGCTATCTCATGCCAGAGCGCCTTATAGCGCCCAGGCTTTGCCACTGGACTATGCCCCGGAGGACGACAATATTGGATTATTACACTGATATCAGAAGGTCACCAAAGGACAATGCATGGAGACCCAATGGGTCCTGTCCTTTTATTTAAATTTTAAACAGAAAGCCATCCCTTCAACGCTTTAGAGAGGTACAAGATTTTATAATTAACACGTACTAATCTGTTTTTTCCCTTTTTAGTTGCTTTTAAACTACATTATTAGAATGGTTTAGGTCAATTTGGATAGGAGATAAAGGACAAATTCCAGAACCTTGAGATTGACCAACCTTTCTTTTACGAGATGTATAATTTATTCACGTTTAAACACAATAATCATACGAAGTTCGGTCAATGTATAAGAGACTAGAGATAAATGCCAAACATTTCATTTTCAAGAAAAGCCAAAATTGAATAATCAGGCATCATATGATAAGGTTAGCTCAAATTATGCTTACTTGGTAAAACTTGACGATAGGTTCCTAAGCCTGTTTATAAAATTTAATAAATCATTAACTAGAAATAAGAAAAAGAGGGGAATAAGTAGTAGAGAAGGGTAGAGGGGGGACCTTATCATCCTGAGTTTTGAATCATTCGCCATTTACCCACGGGAATTCAAGAAACACGTAAACAAGTTGCTATATTCAGAGAAAATAAAAATGTGTCATGTATATATAGTAAATCAGTTCATTTTAACTGAAATTCCCCCCAACACACAAAAAAAGTATGGTCTAGGGTTTATTGAGCACCTGACCATTGACTAAAATCCCAGATTAATCATTACAAAACAAGGTATACATCACATCATCCAGATAAAGGAAAAGAAAAGAGAGGAATATTTACACTCACTTATTACAGTTTGAAAAGTTGAAAGCATCTCCAGATTGGCAAATTCCTTTCCATGACTTTGGAATTGGTCCCATCCCTTCATCACTAAAGCTCTTATATTCCGGCCAAAGACCTATATTGTGGATCATCCAAGAACATTCATCACATTTAATCATAGTACTTTATTTTTTAAGAATCAGGCTAGTCAATTGCTAGTTACAGTTCATAATCTCATAATTACCGTAGAAACAGTCACATATTAAAGTTATATTTGAACTTGACACCCTTTAGTAAGAGGACCAAAAAAAATTTCATTGTATATACAACAACATATCCCGTGTAATTTAGGGTCTGGAGAGGGTACCTAACCCAAGGCAGGGTAGAGAGGTTGTTTTCGAAAGACACTCGGCTCAAGAGAAAATTATTCCTAATATGTATCTATAAATATTTTTTGAAGTAATTATTATAAGTACAATAGGCTGACTCCTCTTGAAACTAATACAAAGTAAATATTAATATGGATAGCAACCCTCACTAATAAAAAACAAAGGATAATTTCTATAGCTAAACAGTTAAAAAAAACTATTTAGGCACAGATTAGCAACAAAGTTTCCAGGTAATTCCAGTTTTTTTGGTACACTTAAAAAAATTGAATTATGACAATAGATTGACATTCACTACACAAAATAGTGTGTTATCCCTTTCTGTTATACAAGGTCTTTCTAATAAGATTGTCTAAATCACTAATTAGAAAAACTATAATCACACGTTAGATTACGTTGTCCTATATTGGAAATACATTTAAAATTTAATCAAAGGGAATTTTTTTGCAATCTTGGAAATAATTGAAGCAAATAAGTATAGTAAATAATTTACCGCTGTCAAGAACGCCAATAATGACATCTTTGCCATATCTGGCTTTCATTAGCAAGTCATCCTTGTTCAAGGAATTTGGTGCCACTGATTCTTCAACTCCAGAAAATTCCCATGACCTTGTTGTATGCAAACTGTATTTCCTTGGCTCACTTTTATACACTGATACCACCTCTTCCAACTCTGTACATGTTCAAATTAAACATAAGATAAAACTCTTAATTATATGCCTTTTACTTCTCTTATATTCACTAGTATAAAAATTATTTACACTATCAGATTAAGTTACCTAGTAAGACCCTGATTAGATAAGTAAAAAGAATTCAATGTATTATACTATATGTTAGAATTTCCTTTACTCACTCATATGCCTATTTCCTTATATATTTTGATTCTTCTTAGTGAAAATTTGGCTTCGCCACTGCCTACATCAACACGTCACTCTTCTTATAACGTGCTATAACCGAAAATTATCCGTTTATATAACTTTAACTCCTTTGGAGGGGTGGATTTTTGTCATGTTAAAGCATACCAGATAATTTGGAGGCTTCATGAGGGGTGAGAAGGGCAGCAAATCCATTGATACTGTGTTTGTAACTGTAAATAAGAGAAGATCTGGCTTCTTCTTCATTTTCCTTCACCGACAATAGATACGAGTGATGGTTCTCTTCAATCTCATGCAATGCTTTCTCCCCATTATGCCCTCCAAAATACACTATATAAACCTTCAACAACAACAAAAAATACCATAACTAAAAATTTTAAAGAAAGAATAAATGTGAAAGGAGAATAATTAAATATAGTGGTACCTGTTTTTCATGACATGAAGCCAAGATGGGAAGCAGAAGGAGAAGAAGCAAAGTGAATGTAGAAAAAGAATTCATATTTAACGAAAATACAATGATTAGTAGATTAATGTATATGAAAAGTGAAGTGTGATATATGCAAAATAAATGGAATTTATTGCAAAAGGTTGTAGAATATTGGTTGGAATTGAATGAATATTTCTATCCATTGAAATTGTCTTTTTTAGACCTCTTGTGGACCTAGAGAATCTCTATCTATAAGGGTAATATGGTCATTAACATGACGTTAAGATACATCCCATAATTTTGTGAAGGGGAAGTCCCGAAGGCGAAACCCCCAATTGCACGTATGCATTTCGCCGGGGATGTAAATCGAGGAATATCTTGCTGAATGGCGCCCCACCTATACCAAACCCCTTGGCCAGGTGGGATGTAAATCGATGGATATGCGCGAGTGGCAGCGCTGCAAGGGAGAGGACCAACGGGACACGAACCCAGTAACATCCCTTGCAATATTTCAGCAAAGACCGTCACCAAACGGATTCGAATCCGCGACACGAACCCAGCAACAGCCCTTGCAATATTTTAGCAAAGACTGTCACCACACGGATTCGAATCCGCGACGTCGAAGTGGTTGTACCCCAATCACCTTGCCACTTACCAACTCGCCTGTGCCCTGGGGCAAGATACATCCGATAATTGATACGTATATCAAGGTTAATAATTTATAACTACTCTGGCTTGAGTTATAGAATTTCGGATTTGATTTATATAGGTGAATAAGATACTATCTAAAAAAAAAGCGGAAGAGAGAGAGAATCCAAGTCAAGAGAGCTCTATTTGAATTAGAATTCTACAGTTTGATGTTTTTTAATCAAAATAAACACTGAAAATTAAATGGTATTATATGTATACATGTAAAAAAAAATATCTGGCACAAAGTTAAATTTAAATGAACCAAGTGTAACTTCTTTTTTCTTTTCCTTTTTAATAACAAAGTTAAAGAGTGATAGGGAAAGGCACGACTAAGGTTAGCGACATTTGAACTCGTGACATTGTACTATAGTTGAAAGTTCATTTTTTTCATAATTTTAGTGTTGAAAACTTGTGAAAAGTAGTATATTATTACTTGTTTTAACCATGTTATGTATTATTAATTTATTACTGACTCCGTCTAAATTGAGTATTTATTTTGTATATTTTCCCATCAGAATCAATGTCTTTTTAAACCAAAACTTACCTTCTATAAAATTTACATAAACCCATATTTTTACTACTTAATGCATTTTATTTGTGTTTTATTTTAAAACAAAAAGAACAAGAGAAATATATGAAATCAATGCTCAATCTGTTCCCTTGATTAATCATCAGACCATTCACATAGTTGAGATCACTTTAATTCTTGTACAAGATCAAATCTAAACATTTAGACTAAAATCTTATAACGACCAAGATAGAGTGTGTAACTTAAAGTCAAATATGTTATGGTGAAAGTAAAATACTGAACTTAATCTATTCACCCAAATTATATTTTCAATTCCTAAAACTTTAAAATTAGTCAAATTTGACTCAAATTGGAATGCGGTCATGCGTGAGAAATTTAATGTTTTAACGAAACAACACACTTGGGATCTGGTTCCGAGGCCGGATGGGGCTAATGTGATTAGATGTATGTGGCTATTCCGTCACAAATTCAGATACAGTGATTATCTTGAGCGCCATAAGGCGAGACTTGTGGTTAATGGTACTGGGTAGCAGGAGGGTATTGATTGTGGTGAGACATTTAGTCTGGTGGTTAAACCGGCTACCATTCACACGGTTCTGAGTATAGATATGGGTAAGCATTGACCGATTCATCAACTTGATGTGAAGAATGCATTCTTACATAGGGACTTAAAAGAAATTGTTTACATGCACCAACCAACAGGCTTTGTCCATCTGGAGGCTCCTCATTATGTCTGCCGTCTTGTTAAGTCACTATATGGTTTGAAACATAAAGTTTATTAGTGAATTGATCTAATCTTCAACTTGACATCAAATAGACATATATAAATTTCCCATAATCTCCCAGAAATTCACTGAATACAATCTGAAAGAAAGATATAGCATTTTATATTTTAGTTTTAATTGTATTAAACGTCTTCTAATTTAGTCTCACAAGTAATAAACATTCTTCCAATAATGCCCTTACTCTTATTTGAAGTTATTTTATTTATTATCATTTTAAGCGCTTACAATATGAAGCAAATTAATTACTAAATAGAAAAGGATGAAGCCTATGGTGTATATCTTATAATTGAATTGCACTATCTTCTAAAGGTAATTTTAGTGAGTACTACTAGAATTTATTTTGTGTGGGAAATTTTTCAATGAATAGCTACTCTACAATTTCGAAAAATTGAGTTCAGATTAATTTTGTTATTATGAAAGTTAAAACTTAAATGTCAATCCCCACTGAATACATATTATGCCAATATGTCAGGATCACTTTTTAATTCTTAAATAATATGAAAGAAAATGAGTTAACTGTCAAGTTTTTATCTGTAATAAACGACTTTTTTATACAAGGAAAACACAAAAAATCGATTAAACTAGCACAAGGAAGAAATGAGAAAAGGCCAATTAGGTAAAAACGATTCAAAAGTGAACACTTCACCTTAAATGGCATTAAGGGATATATAGTTTACAAATTACAATACATTTTCATTGACTAAAATTAAAAGAGAGAAGCATATATAATATTTATAGAAAAACAAATAATACTACCTTAACAGGAAAGTAAATCTGGTACAAGAAATTTTCTTTCAAAGTATCATTCTTTATGATGAAACTATTAAAAGAGAGACTAGCTTCCTATTGATGATTTTATCATGAAAGATGATTTTCATGGGCCATCCATGTGTAATTGTTGTTCTAAAAAAGGATGCTAAATCTATTCAGCATTTATTTAATATTAATAATGTATTTCAATGGTGGTTAATGGAGACAGAAATTGTACTGCTACTTATACAATGTTTGCAATTTGTGATTTGCTAGGAATTAGGGAAAGCCATTGAGCTACTATATCATCAATCACGCCAGTCAACTTACACTTGACGGTTGTTAACGATTGTATTGTATTGTTAGTTTAAATATAATATTTGTTTTCATTGTTATTTAAATGTTATTGTATCGTATCGTTAAATTTATTGTTACGTAATTATAATAAGTCTCATTTTATGTAATGACCGATTTGATGTTATGACATAGTTATCTTATTGTTTCTTCTTATTTTGTCTTTGTTTATTATCTAATAATCTTATTTATCTTTTGCCCTATTTTTTTTTTATAATAAATAGCTCTACCCGTACCTACTTTTTTTGTAGGTTTGTTCTTCAAATTGTTTATATGTGCCATTAAATAACGACGGGAAACAATACTATATATTCAAATATTGTATTCATCAAAATAATACAGTATAAAACTATACAACACAATACAATATAATACGATACATTATGAAATGATATTTAACCACCATCCAAACAAAGTGATAATAACATTAATCATCACCGCTACATATCATATTGTCAATAACAACAGATCTTGATGGTCTATTCCCAAAAAAAAAATGAAGTCAGAAATTTTTAGGCAATTAGTACATGTATACTATTAACAATTAATGAACAAAATTTTACTTCGTGTTAGTATATATAATTTTTAGTAAGTCATTTAATGTTAAAATATCTCTAAATAGCTATTAATATAGATACTTTATATTATAGAAGGACAAAAAGCTAATAATTAGTGACAAGCATATACGAAAGATTTTTGACCTTTTTGTTTAAGAAGCATCTTTATCTTGAAGATATTCCCAAGTAAATTAAGAAACCCATTAAGATTTTTTTCCTAGGGAACTGTAGAGGGGAAATAGAAGGTAAAAGGTCAAATATACTCTTTTAAATTATTTTATTAGTTAAATTTATTCTATATTAATCATTAAAAATATCTCTCCTTTTTTCAAACTTCACATTTATATCCTTGTTTGAATGAAAATTCTCAAATCATTTTATCCAATTTCAAAAAAATTAGAGTTCCATATTAACCCGCCCCGACCCACCTATCATCATCACCAAGCTTCTATTTCTTTTCGGAAGAAAAAAAGAAGCAAAACACACACACAAACCCACCTAAGTAAACCTCTCCGGTTTTTTCCTCGCCAATTTTTCGGCCAGCCTGGCAGCTAAACTCTTCTCCTCAATAATCTCTATTTCTATGTGATCATTTATGCTTCAGTCACACTTTGCCTAGTATTCAATTTCTCATCCTCCAGCACAACGCAAACCGTCAACCTCGGCTTTCTTCGAGACCGCAAAATTGTGCCAAAATTGCGAGTTAACGGAGAGAAAAATAAAACGGCGGGGCAGTTGAGGCGGGTTTTGGACCTAAAAACAGGTTGAAATTCCGGCAGCCATGGACGGTGAAGGAATCCAAATTAAAGGGTCTCTCTCAAACTTGGTGATTAATTATGCTTACAGAGAAAGCGAGAGTGGGGGACCGTGGAGCTAGAGTGGACAAATTAAGGTGACAAGTTGTAGTAGTGTTGTAGCACCGAGGTTAAGTGCATGAAGACCATAGATTTTCAGCTTGTCGAAAGTGTAAATACAGTGCAAATCTTGAAGGTGAAATCTTAGGTGGGTTTAGGTGTGTTTTTGTCCGTGAAAGAAAGAGAAGCTTGATGATAATGATGATGAAGTCTGAAAGTATATATATGTCCTAGAGACAATCTGTATTATTACAAATATATTTTATACACATTCGTATTATTATTAATGGAGATTAATATTTTGGCATTTGCATTTATTGAATTATTAGTTGATTGTTTATAATATTTTATAATATGCATCCCTAGATGTTACGTTGTTATTAATAGTGTGAGCTATTAATATTGTAACGTAACTCTTAAAATAGCCCCGACTAATGATCATCAAGAATGGAATATCGATGATATGTGATAAGTCGATATGTGATCTACATCATATCCTTAGAGGATGTAGTATGTCTCACCTGCTACGAGTAATGACTACTCGTGATGGACACATGAATACTTTGAAAATATTGGTATACCCTGCTGATATACTGTTTGTTATACATGTCTAAAGTATGATCAGCGTGTGGAAGATAGAAGTCCTTAGACTTGAGGTCAGTACACACCTTGTCTACATAGTAATATACTTTGATCATGTCTTAAGCTCAAATGCCTTATAGGTTGAGGTACGACTTGTATTGGGTACAATACAATGTGGATTAAAGATGGTAGTTGAGCCAAGATTAGGATTCATTCCTCGAATGTATATTCGAGAGAACACTCAGTTTCTCATTGATATTGGGTTGACAAAGTCGTTGGCCAACGCAATAGACATATCTAGAATATGGTCTTATTATCAACCAATATAGATGAGATATAATGATCAAGCCATTTGGATAGACACTTGGCAAATCCTAAGCTTGATCGAGTGTATCGTGAATGAAAGGATTTTATCTTACCACATAGAGGTTAAGTTTACTGGATTCATATAAACGTACTTCACATAGTGAGTTCGTCTTCCGGTGCCTTCTAGGAGTTCCGCGTAGACCTTAATTTGATTAGTGTCGTTATGAGAAGGCATGCATGGTCATACTGTGTCGATTGTCCTTTCGATCTAAGGATATATTGAGAGAGTATTAAAAGTAATTTGCGACATATACTTGAACGTAATTACCCCCACCGTACACAACAAGAGTTGCGAGTTTCATTGGTGGTATCACATGTCTATAGAGTAAAATTTCATGGCTTAAATTATCCTTCCTTTGCAAAATTGGAAGTTCGATAAATCCAACTGAAAAGGATAAGATATATGATATACATAAAATTCTAATCCCATAGTTTTCAGAGTGAATTTTTCTGTGCGCTCCTATATAACTTTCGACTAAAATAAGAAAAGGTCGCCCCACCTTTCTGTACAAAACAAAGTAAGCGTCAAAACTCAACAGAAACAATTTCTAAAATCAACCTTTGAAGACGTGACTGTATAAACAACTCTGTGTCATTCGCGTGCGCACCCACAATTGATAAAGATTCCAGATATTGTAAATATATAAGTACCATTCAAGTCTTACGTTTACAGTTTAAAATTATCCTATAGTCAAACAATTCTACATTTGTTGGGTTTGAAACAAGTTTTTAATATCCACTGCGTACAACAACCCAACAAAATTCCAACAAGGTCAATATGGGAGTGGGTAATTTCTTTTGAAATCGGGTCATTTAAAATGATAAACAAATTTTTATCCAAATAGGGGTGTAAATGTAAAGTTTGAAGATGATAGGATATTTTTGTTCACAATAGTTAATGGAGAATAAACTTATCTAATAAAGGATATAAATATAAAGTTTGAAGACGATAGAATATTTTTATTCACAATGATTAATGAAAGGTAAACTTATATAATAAAATAAAATAAAAGGATATATTTGACCCTTTTCCCGCAGAGAAACATCATGAACTTCATCGAAAAGGCTGTGTTACTCTACACAAGGGGTAGTAAGTTTCAACTATTGCAAGACATTTCTATATATTAAGTATTACTTTTGATGTAAGCCATGATGGATTAAACTACAGATTGAAAGATCTTTGTTGGTCCACCTTTTCTTGTTCAACTCCAATGTCATAGGCTAGATTTCATCCAATTTCTGGAACTAGCTATAGGATCAAACTCAAACGAAAATTCCTCACATGTTAAGAGTATAATAGTATCTTTTTTTTTAAAGAGAATATATTACCACCAGCAGGCATCGTGTCCTAGTAACTTATTTCATTAATAATAAAAATCTCAAAAAAAAAAAACCAATACAACTAATTAAGACTTAAAGAGGGGGCAAAATCTTACCTTACTAATCCTATCGAGGGATCTTGACATCTCAATTTCGTCTTTTTTTGGGGGGGAATGGGGCGGGGAGTTAAAAGCTTGCTAATTACGTAAAAGTGAAATTACAATTTACCAGGTCACTTTAGATAACAAGAAAATATATATGTGGGCCAGTGGCATAGCGATCAACGAAGTGAAAAAAAATACTAAATGGATTTCTTTCAATCTATTTAAATTTTGATGGACAAAATTACTCGGTATATGTAGTCGGTGGTGGTGGAGTAATCAAAGCGTGGGTAAGTTGATCTAGAAATCAAGTTATAATAAAAAAAATTAAAGAAAGAAGATGGAATTTTTTGTAGATTCCCCCACCCTATAAAGAAACAAAGCTACAAAATTGGGTATGGGTAAGTGATATATGATGAAACTAGCTTTTGTTAAGTCATCCTATAATATGTGTAATTTACAAAAGTGGAAGTAGCTTTAGAATAGGACCACTAAACCAAGGCGTGCACAACTGAACTTCAAGCTCACGTCTTCATTGTGTCTTCTTCTGCTTCGATAAGTCTATGTAATGCCCATATATATATTTACTTTTTGACAATTGAATTTCAACGCCCTAAAGAGAATGTCACAACAATTTTTTCTGAAAGTGTAGATATCTAACTCTTGGACAAAAATGGTTCTTGAATTTCTACAAGTCTATAACATCCAATATCACTGCTTTGCTCTTCATTATTTTGGAGTTTTTAAAGAAGCAGAAAGTCCTTCTTCACTTTCTTTTTTTCTTTTTAAGATTTTGCAACTTTGACTTCAGACCTAAAGTTGGATCTCCAAAAAAAAGAATTTTTTTTAGGATTTGAGTAAGATATTTGAAAGTGATATAATGTCTGTTTGCATATATGGATTTCAGAGAAGTCGATACAGAGACGGATCCTGAATTTAAGCTCTATGAACTTTTTCTTAAAGCTCTATGGATTCAACCATTAAAGTTTTAGGTGTTGTACCTTGTGTTTTTTCAAATTATGAGTTCTGCCCTACAATTTATTGTAAATTTATTAAACTTACTCATAAATTTATGTTCTGCATCTAAAGTATTAGGTTCAGATAACCTTGCTACCACAACATTGTATCTGCTTCTAATGTAGTGTAAACTTTTTATTTTACAAATGTAGAAACATTAATCTTTTTTTATTTATGAAAAGAATTTGACATAATTACATCACATAAACACACACGTATATATACATCATATAAACACACGTATTATTATGTTCTAGTTAAAAAGTTGAGAAACGGTTCAAGTGAATTTTGTCAGATGTAATCCTCATCTTGCAAACCAAGATCTAACATAAATGCTAACATGATATTAGGAATTCAATGTTTCAATATCTCAAGACAAGACACAAGGTGTTACATTGTAATTGACCAGTACAAGAACCTAGCTAGTCCAGTAATTCTTCAAAAATCACTTAAATGTTAAACACATTTCACTATTACCAGTTTACCAACTTGTATAGAAGTATGGCATAAAAATTAAAATGTAAAAGAACTCCCAGTATGGTAATGCATTTTATGCTTCCAGCCTCCCAGAGTTTATCAAAAGATCCAGCATCTTATAATTCAGTCAAAGGAATTGTCTTTACAAAATATGAAAATAAGTCAGATCTTGGTAATTCTTGTGAATCAAATTTATATAACCTATATTTATCAATTAGAAGTGTAAATTTAAATAAGAAAGCTGCATTGTGCAAAAAAAAACAACTCTAGAAATAGCAATTGCCCTTGAAGAAAACACTATCTAAATGAAATTAAAAGACGATGCATATGGTTTCATTTAACAACTAAAAGGAAAGAGTTTACAAGCAAATCCCACGAATCCTGGGACATTTATTCCACTAAATTTCCTACAAGAACATTTGTTTATTCAGATGCTTAACTCTTTGTAGGGGTTGGCTACATGAATCCTCTATTCCCTCCCCGAGTGTCTGTTTGCATGTCAATATGAAGCAACATCAGCAGTCACCCTAGCCACGGCTTGACAGCCTATAGAGTTTTAGCATATCAGATGAGCTGAGATTAAAATACCAGATACATAGATAGTGTCAACCATGTCTAATACTTTATAAACATACTGACAAAACATAAGCTAAACTCAGTAAGAACAGTCCAAAAACATCATGGTGCAGTATTGATTTGGCTGTATCAGCATATCAGATGTAAATCTACTTGTTCCCTGTCAAATACTCAAGTTTAACACTCAACTGTATCCCAATTACAACATACTGGAGATTTTTCTTTATTCAGACAACAAAATTAGTCAACCTAATTTAGCTAGAATGCAGGTTTTTTGAAAGTAGTTTCATATATCAATACGATAAATAAATAGTTAAACTAACTTGAAATGTCAAAATGTGGAATCACTCAATCAACTGTGCCTTAATCCCATCTAAGTTAGGGGTTGGCTACATGAATCCTCTAAGCCATCCTGCTCTTTCTGATCCATTTCATTACTATGATATTGAATAATTTGTCTTTTCTGGAAGATTTTTGGATGAGATTTTTGACTTATAACTACATCATTTGACTGGGAGACATATATCTTCACAAATTAAAAACATTTTGCAGAGACAATGAAAAATTATGGTGATTTAGATAATGAGACTTGTGTAAAGACAGTTAAACTCAGTGGCGGAGCCAGGATTTTCATTAAGGGGGTCAAAATATGAAAAAGTAAACACACGGAGAAGCCAAAGGGGTTCAACGTCTACTATATTTTAAACATGTATAACCAGTGTAATTATAGCCGAAGGGGGTTCCCTTCCTCCCTCCCCTGGTTAAACTAGCTATGAAATTTTCATACATGTGTGTTAAATATACACGTAATATACACTTACCATAAACGGTGTATATCACGTGTATATTCCATATTTGGTAAGCTTCAGCCCGTGATATACACGGTGATATATCACGGTTTTATGGTAGATTTTAGGTAAATATTGTAGTGTAAATATTGTATTAATTAGTATTGTACACTTACCATAATTATGGATTCTTGTACTACTAGAATACGGTTTTGGGAGTAGAATAGGAATAGGATTTTCCTATTATGAAAAATTGTAAATTGTATATATACTCTTTCTTGAATGAAAATAATCAAGGGATTATTTCTTTCAATATGTATGGCCAAGCCTGAGGCTCTCGTCAAAAGAAACAATAATAAAGACTCATATAACTACAAAGAAAAATTGGCATTACGACCTTCTTTTTTATATCAAGTATATTCTGCTAATTAATCTCAAAAGAAATTACGAAGACAATCAAATAACTTCGGTACTAATGGAAAAAGATATCTTCCTTTATTGAGCTAGCTGAATAGGATCTACCTTCATCATTTTCATAACTTCAACATAGTGTTTAATAATATTCATGTAATTTTTTTAAAATTGTATACTCATTGATATGGGCTACACCGCAAAGCGCGTGCCCAAAGACTAGTATACTATACAAGCCCAAGATATTTAGGACACAGCGTACACATTACCTGAAATGAGTAAAATATGAATGTACCTCAATTAATAGACTTCTACTTGTACGAAGCAGCAGCTCTGCAAGATGAATTGTTGGCCAGCTCTTTCAATAGGGACACAACATCAGCTGATGAACCAAGAAGGTATCTGGCCTTAGAGCACTTTCTACCAACTGCACAAGAGAAGTAGTTATCAGCTTTGAGGTCAAGAACTGATGACCCTTCATGAACTGTCATTCTATCACGCATCATGGACCACCAATTTCCATTTTCATTACTGCCAGCTTTCTTGTCTAAGGTTGAAGCCTGCTGGGGAACTCTGTTACTAACTGCCCGATGCCCACTTTTACCAGCTGAATGATTTGAAGTATTTCTATTGAGATGGTTAGCTATCTTGTTTCTCGTAGTTGCTGCTTGTCCTTGAGGAAGCTCTGGCTCAAAAAATGAATAAATATCTTCATCCTGAAAGACAACAGTTTATTGCAAGCTAAGGGTTCATAAAGAAAGAACTACACAAGAAAGAAGACAAGAAGCATGAGTTATAACTAAATGAATGAGTGGTATATAACAATTTTTCATTAGCAACATCCAAAGATGGAGGCAAAATGAAGCTAATAGCGGTGATGTTCAGTGAGGCCCTTGACAAAGCTTCTGGTGAAGCGGATGGGAATAAAAGGTCTTGCAAGGTTATCGCCAGCGAGCAGTCGACAAAAAGTTAACCTGCAAGTTGCCTAGAGTACCAGGGAGAGGAAGGTCCGGGACTACAAGAGCGGTGTTATTTAAAAACCATCACTTCGTCACTTAAATCGATGAGGCAATTTGAAGCGGAGGATTATCGCTTCATGGGTGAAGCCATCGGCTTCTTAGAAGTTTGCGCTTCCAACAATTTGCGCCTCAAACAATGAGGCCCAAATGATCCCAACAGGCGGTTGGTTCTTTGAATCTCAAATCCAGGAGTTGGATTATATCGACATATTGTATATTAGATATTGAATTAATTCCAATTCGACCTTTTTTATTACCGAGAAATCTGTCTGAAGCCAACCATTTGGGCCAACATCTTTCGAAACTCGAGGATGATGAGTCCACCCCTCTACTCTTCTCCACTTAAATACTAGATTTATTTCGCTTGGCGCAAAGCTCAAATTTGTGACATAAGATACAAGTCCCTCAACCTTTGCCAATTGAGCTACCCTGGGGCAATTTCATCAGTATAGTACTAAGCAAGTAACTGTTTGTTTGGTACTTTTTTACTGTCATGAATTGTGAGCTTACTTCAAAGAAGCATGGACTTCACTTCTCGCTTTTCGCTTCAAGCTCCATGGACCTTTTATTCTTTTTGCGATTTCTGCTTTCAAAATGTTGTATTAGAGAGGTTTGGAACCATTGTGTGATGGACAAACCCGTGAGGTCAATTTAGCCAAAGCAAACAATACTCTGCATGTACGGATTGGGCTGTTAAAAAGGCTATTAGAGTTAGTCCGCATCAGTATGATGGTGGGACGCTTAAGCCTTGAGGGGATTGAACGTGAAGCCCTTGACAAAGCTGTTGGCGAGGAAGGCATGAACAAAAGGGTTATCAAGCTTCTTCCCAGCGAGTTGCCAAGAAAGGCTAGCTGCCAGTCTTTTAAAGTAAACCATCAGAAAGGAAAGTCCTGGACTATAACGTAAGGTTGAAACCAACATGTAAAAAGAACACCTTTGGGCTCAACGATGAGTACAATGAAAAAATCCATGAGGTCCATCGAACCGGACAATAATGTGGCATGTGAAGCTTTATTACAGGTTCATGCTTCAACAACTAATGAGGATAATATCAGGTAATGAAAAGGAATCGACTGAGGGAGTCAGAAACAGCAAATTACTGCAGCAGATAGACAAACAGGCTGATGATGTAACTGAAGGCACACTCGCAACCCCCCCCCACCCCCCCCAAGGTTACAACAGGCTTGGACAAAATTTGCACACATTATAGGCAGTGGCGGATCCAGGATTTCCACTGAGGGTGTTTAAAAAGTAAAAATGTAGTCACAGGGACTTGAACTTGAACCTCAAGATGAATTTTGAATTCCCTAAACCACTGAACCAACCTTTCTCGTGTTCAAGTTTTCAAAAATCTATATATGTACAAAAAACAAATTAAAAAAATACCTTATATATACGGTATAAATCCGCCCCTGATTATAGGGGTCCAGAGAGAAGTCCACCGCGATACCATATGGAATTATGTTCGAGCGTAATATCCCACTGATGCCGTTTCTCTCCATATGGAAAAGACCTGAACAAGTGACCACCTTCCCTCTGAAATAGAGGTATGACTTATCTAGTATTAACTGGGCTACTGATGAAGCAATGCTTGGGACCTTAAAGAGAACCAGTAGTAATGAGGTGTGATTTTGATTTTAAATAATTTCTCCTGATAAGCCAGTAGTAGTGGCTGTTTGTCTTTATAACTGCCTTCTGAGACACAGTCTAGAGTGAACTCCACAACTTTGAATATCAGATGACTTGGGTAGTGAAAAGTGAAAACAGAAATGACACAGATTCCCTCTAAGATAGACTGTTTACACAGCCACAGTGATAGTTGAAGAAAGCCTCCAACACTATGGCGCCCTTCAGGAGGGTGAAGGACCAGTGGCTGACCAGTGCCACTGGCATTATCGAGGCCTTTTGTGGAAAGTCACCAAGGGGGAGTTGCATTAAATCCATGGCTCCTAGACGTGATGCAAGGTTCAAATCTTTAAGAGAGATGAATGGAGCCATATAAGGCCAACCACTGTTGGAGGAAGACCTCTTCATAAGAAAGCTAAGGCTGGCAACATTCCAAGAGGGACCCCAGTTTCCAGACCATGTTCAGAAGAATCATAAGACAGTCTTTTATTCCTCTGTTTAGTCTTAGCATTCTATTATAGCATTAGAAAACCTGCCCCCGAGCAACGAAGTCTCTGCGTTTCTAAGGGTGACTAGGATTTGGATCTTGGAACCAGCATCTCTAATGAGAAGCTAAGGCTGTCTTCATTCTCTTTCCCCGGCCGGAACCCACCTAATCAGAAGCCTTCTGGAACTGAGATTCGCCTGCTATTCTGTTGAAGCATAAACTTTAATGTTAAGTGGTGGGCAACAGGGCAAGCAGCTGTTATCAAATTTACCAGAGGGGTGATGAAGCCATTTCTCTTTAAGGATTTGTAGTGGATATGGAAGCCAAGCAATGTGACTATGATGTCAATATTCTGTTACCTTAATATGACAGTAAATATACCCAGACAACATGAGGCAAGGCAGTGGAGAAAGTCAAGAGGCATAGTATGAACTAGAGATCAGTAGGGACTCAACAATCTTTGTTAATTGCTAGAAGGTTGAATTATAGGTGCTTGATCAGTGTATTAAAGAGAACAAAAGAAAAAGTTGTGTAAGGATTCCCGAACTTTAAAGGCTCTGCAGGGTGGTTCTGTTGATTCCGCTAAAAAGTTTCTGGAATCCAACTCACCTAGGATGGAGGTTTAGCCCTTCTGTTGTTTCTCCCAAGGTGACAAAGTGAAAGAAAAGTATCATGTCAGTTGACAGATGTCATAAAGATATCTTCAGCGGCCTATTTGAAGTCAAAGTACACTAGGCCATTGAGTGGACATAATTGAATTTATGGAATCTGAACAAAGAGAAGATAGATGAAGACCATAGACGCTTGAGATTAAGAAAATTGTTTTTTTTTTCTTCAAATGGAAGTACCAGGTGGCTCTGATGCAGAATTTCCCTTGACAGAGCTAATGAACACAAAGCCAGATCTCGAGGAGCTAAGGGAAGAGGGAAGAACATTTTGCCTAATTTGATTGGAGATATCTCCATCTTTGAAACCTCAGAGTTGAGAATCTATCATTGGCCTTTGCCATCCCGACCAATTTCTCTTTTTCCTTTAACTTCTCTTTCTGTTGCATCAACCAGTAACAGTATTTCCATATTGGAGCATCGCTTCGGCTTTAAGCTTTAGTTTAGCTATGCCTCCTTTTCTATTCCTTAATTATTCAAAAAATCCATCAAGGAAGCTACTTAAGAGAAGATTGATTTCATAATAGTTGCTGAGATTTCCACTAACATCCGGAAATTGTGATGGTTGAAAATGTGAAATTTGCAAGGATAAATTTCCCCAGTTAGTGGTACCAGTATTTGAGATGGGCTTCAGAATCTCTTGCAGGCTTGGATGAAGCCGGGGACCTCATGAAACTTTTGGGAAGAGCCCTTTGACCAAAACCAGGCTTCGTTAAGCAGGAGTGAGTTTACTCTACCAAACAACTTGAATAACCAAACTAGTACTCACTCCGTCACATTTTCTACAACCTGCCTTGACTTTTAAGGATATATATGTCAAATACTAACTGGAAGATATGAGAAGATATCAAGATATTGCATCAAATACAAAGTAACATTGAATTTGAAGTAGAATTATAGAAAGAATACACAGTATGACTATGGTGGATGCCACCCATTAAGAGGTTGTATATTTGTTGGATTAGCTAAACTAAAACAGAAAGTAAGTAAAACAAAATAGGATAAAGCAAAAATTAAACTGAATAACTACCACAAGGTCCAGGTAGCTGTATGAAACTTAGCTGTATAGAACTGAATAAAACACATAAGCATGTTCATATTATTTTCCCGTTCTCAGATAGCAAAACTCTGACCAAGCCATAAAAAGCAAGCACATTTATGTAAGAATATCTTCTTAAGAGGAATCAGCCACAAAATCCAACCATAAGAACCATGCCAAGTTATATGATGCGCAAAGTTTTTAGGTCAAAATGGATTTCCTTTACTGCAATATAACAGCTTAAGTATTGAGACAGCTCAAGCATATATGCAGTTAGTCATAAATTTCATCCGCATAGATCATCTAACAGTTAATTCAGCATTTGTCAAACAGAACATAAGAAAACACACCTTTGGCAGAAAGTGCCCTATGCATAAAACATAATCAATTGGTGTCTTTACGTCATTGTTGTGCACAATTTCTCCCAAAATACGATCAATTGCTGCCCCCTGTACAAAAGCAAGCCGCATAAGAAAATAATCAACTTAACACAAAATGACATTCTAGGAACACCAGAACAGACCTTAGTAACACCAACTGCTCGAACCTCAACAGATCGACTACCCTGGACTACATCTACAGAAGCATTTGAAATTGGTCCTGTCCAAAGATGTTGCAAAAGGTCCTTTGATTGAAGTTTTCCGAACTCAATATCTGCATGCTCAGAACCCACTAACAGAATTAGGAGTCCGAAACCATAAATAAGCATAAGGGTATTTATTTGATTAAAGATGGGAAATTGGGCACGAATTAATGACCTGTATATTTATAGTTCCAAACAAGTGAAGTCTCACGAAGCTCAAAATGAGAACGGGGGGTCCTCTCAGTGAAATACTCAAATACATGCTGAAACAAGGAGCAGACTTTTAGTTTCCAAAACTTCACAAACTTGAGACAATTCAAGTTCAATATACAGTGCTTCACCTTCACACTGTCAACCCAATCCATACTTAAATTTTCAGGCATCGTAGTCATCCAATTCCCCTCTGTCCGTCGCAAAAACATTCCATGTTCAGCAGCCAACCACATCCTATAATCTCCGAAATTCTGTAGAAGAAGTCAGTCAACGAACATAGATGCTGATAGAAAGACGTTAGCTTATGAAAGTAGGACACCTCATCAAGAACGTTTCGGTCACTTCCACTGAGGACAACTACTGTCGTCTTTGGGTCATTACAAAGCTTTCTTAGAGGTTCTTTTAAATCTGGATGCAACTTAAGCTCCATTTCTTTTAGTTGATCAATCCTTCTTCCCTGGGCATCCACTGGCTCTGTTAATGTGGCATTGAAACCCTAAAGTACAGAAAATAACTGTCAAAACCAAGTATTTTATATTAGGAGATCGCAAAGTAGCCTATCACCTGTCTGCGTCATCTATATATTCAGAGTTTTTGGAATTATAACGAGAAGGAGCAATCAAAACACACAGTAAATGAGACAAATAGCTTAAAGCAAAGAAAATACACAGTAAATTGGACATTTAGCTTGACTACTGCTCTGAGCTCTCTGATACAGTCCCTCCCCACTTCCAACGGGACCAATAGATTATCTATATATCAACAAATGAATATTTGGCATCACCCTAAAGTAGTACATTTTTTCCTCTTTTAAATCAAAGGAATAGTAGAGATTAAGAGGATGTACGGAAGGAAAATAACTATTTTACTAATAAATATAATGACAAAGCTGATAGAACTTCTCGTTCTCGTGTGGACAAGGGCTGAGGAAGCATTTTCGAAAGTAAAAATGTGAATTTAAGAAAACAGCACCATCAGAACTACCTCGTACCCAGTTAATTGCATAGGTAGGTCATAGGTGAGACATGGCAACAGAGAAATAAAGTATAAGTATCCTAGACAAAAACTCTTCAAATGCATAATGTTATGCATTAGCATTGTGTGTACCCTACAGCGACAGTTTCTTAAGGCTGCATCATCCTTTTGATATACAAACATTTGATGGACATATAACAGCATAATTAAATCATGAGATATATTTTGACAAAAGCCAGTTCAGCACCTTATATTCAAACATGTCTTGGGAAATAACAAGTAACAACAGACTCCATTCCCAGTATTGGTTAGGATGCCATAGAGTAGTAAGGAGAGGTAAGATGAACATGTGCAGCAGTAATGAATAAATTACAGGATATAGAGACATTAGTTTCTTGTCAAAGTAGCTATATGTCTAGTTGTTCCATATCCTCCTTTGAAATTTATGAACTGAAAGCCAGACTAATGGTTTAAGAAGGCAAAGGAAATAACATTCAAGCAAAGCAAGCCCTAGAAATCGGCACAGGAGCAGCTACAATAGCTTCAGCATGAGCTTGTTGCCCTTAAGTTGAAATACATAATGGCGAAATGCATGGTTTTCAAACATTTTCTGCTTTTACGAATTTTCTAATAATATAAATTTCATCTATCCATAGAATGTAGAATTTAGTAGCAGTGTCGTACTGCAGCAATTTCCTGGTTGTTGATCCTTGAGATGACACCAAGTACTAAGATTATTAAAAATCAAATCAATGGGTAAAATTACAATTTTAAGAAAAGAAAAGTGCATATATACATTTTTTTATTTTGGTGAAGGGAAAACAGATACCAGTATAAGCAATCGATTTTTTGATCCCATGTAGCGCTCAATAGCCACTTCACTCGGAAGTTGAGGTGGAATTTGTCTAGTCCTCAGTTGAGATTCAACAACTGTATCATTGAGTTCACTACATAGAGAAAAACTAGTATCATCAGATTGCACTAAAACTGACATTGGGGAAAAGTAGTTAACAGAGCGGCTCAGGGAATGGTTTGTCTTGTGACCGCTTCTTGGTATACATAATGTGGAACCTAAATGGGGAGTCCTTATTATCAAGAATACAAATGTAAGGAGTCTAAATCATAAGAAGGGCTACTCCGACACATTAAGGACATACCTTACAAATGTTTCAGCCCATTCCTGGGAAGTGTGAGTAGTTACATGCAAGAAGTTATGGTGATGTCGTTTTTCTCTTCCATGGGCACACATTGTTAGAGCATAACCTATTGAAGATGCAAGTTCAGTAATGTTCCATGGGTTTACCAGAATAGCCCCTGCACCAAGAGACTGTGCAGCACCTGCAAACTGTAAGTAAGAAAATATTATGCAAGAATCTGTTAAAATCACCACCGCCTCTCTCATTAATAGAACATTCCAGATTACGTTATATAATTATCTAGAAATGTGGTAAAGATTCAAGAAATACATAGGAAAATAATTGCTAGAAAATTCTAGAGTCAATGTCCTAGTTGTTTACTATGTTGGGCCAAGCCCATTATGATGTTATAGCTAGAATCTTCTAGCAATGTAAAGTTGGTTGATGAACCGACATTGATCATGTATATATAGGGACCTTGGGTCCTTAAGGAAGTAAGTTCCAAGTGTGCATCCAAAAAGTGTGCAAGTGAGTCTAAAGTGTGTGTAAATACTTAAGTAAGCTTAAGTGTGGGTGTCAAGTGTTGATAAAAATAAAAGAGTAAGAACTTGGTGTATATTGTGGTCAAGTCTTGGTGTAATTACTTTTACAATAATAAAATAATTACGTTTTTCACATGTTGTGTTGTCTAACAAGTGGCATCAGAGTCAGGTCGGTTCATACCAAAGAGTCGTTTGTTGAGTTTCTTAGAGTGTTCGTGTATGGTTTAGTATTACAGAGCTTGTTGTCGAAATCAAGCTTTCTTGGTAAAAATAGAATTTTAGCCAAGACACGGTGGGTGACCTTCAAGTGGTCGATGGAATCAAGAAACTTAACAATCAAAATTACAGCACGTGGTCGATGCATATGGAGGCATATCTCCAAAGCCAAGACTTGTGGGAGATCGTTGGTGGCAATGAGGTCACACAACCAGAAGATGCTCTGAAGAAATGGAAGATTAGAGTTGGCAAAGCCATCGGACCACAGTTGAAGATGAAGTGTTGGAACACATCAGGCCGGTTAAGACACCAAAGGAAGCGTGTGATACTTTCGCAACATTGTTCACCAAGAAGAATGATACGAGACTGCAGCTTCTGGAGAACGAGCTTCTCTCTATCAGACAACGCGACATGACGATCAACCAATACTTTACCAAGGTAAAATCTCTTTGTCGTGAAATTTCTGCATTAGACTCTGCTGCTGGCATGTCAGATGCTAGAATTAGAATTATTATTCATGGATTAAGGCCAGAATATAGAAATTTTATTGCTGCATTACAAGTTGAATTAGAAAACTTGCTAGCTGACCAAGAAGCGTTGGCTAAGCAAATATCTGGAGTCTCATTAAAGAGTGACGAAGAAGCACTCTATAGCGGTGATAAGAAAGGTCGATCCCGACCAAATGCTAGTAGAAATTCTAGAAAACATGATGACAAGGATAATCATCATGGAAGCTCCCAATCAGGGGGAGCTCAAAAGAAAGACAATCGGGGTGGTAGTTTGATGGAAAATGTTATAACTGTGGAAAAAAGGGCCACATGGCTAAAAGTTGTTGGTTCTAGAAGAACACGGTAGAAAGCAATGCAGCCACGTCAAATGCAGGAAAGACAAGCGATGAAGAGTGGGATGCTGAAGCATCTTTCCCCGTGGAGGAAGAAGAATTAGCACTGACAGTTACCGTTCCTGGAACTATCAACTACAATAATGATTGGATAGTCGACTTTGGCTGCTCAAATCATATGACAAGAGATAAAGAGGAGCTACAGAACATGACTGAGTAAAAAGGTGGTCGTGTGGTAGTGACAGCCAACAACTCAAAACTATCAATCGCTCACGTCGGAAAAACAACAATCATGCCGAGATTCAGTTCGAAAGAGGTTTCACTCCAGGATGTCTACCATGTACCTGGGATGAAGAAAAACTTACTATCAGTAGTGCAACTAACGGCATCATGCCACCATGTCGTATTCGGACCTCAAGATGTCAAGATCTATTAAGATCTTGAAATCTCTGGAACACCGATGATGAAAGGACGACGCTTAGAGTCTGTCTATGTAATGTCAGCAGAGTCAGCTTATGTAAACAAGACTTGAACGAACGAAACAACTGATTTGTGATATGCAAGACTTGGACATGTAAGCTATCACAAACTCAAGGTGATGATGAAGAAATCTATGTTGAAAGGTCTTCCTCAACTCGAGGTCAGAACAGAGACCGTTTGTGCAGGTTGCCAATATGGTAAGGCGCATCAGTTACTGTATGAAGACTCAAAGTTCAAAGCCAAAGCACCATTGGAGCTGGTCCATTCTGATGTATTCGGGAGAGTCAAGCAATCATCAATCAGTGGCATGCAATACATGGTTACATTCATTGATGACTTCTCACGGTACGTATGGTTTTTCTTTCTAAAAGAAAAATCCGAAACTTTTTCAAAATTTAAAGAATTCAAGGAAATAACGGAAGGAGAACTCGGCAAGAAAATCCAATGCCTCCGAACAGACAACGATGGTGAATATACATCAGATGAGTTCTCTCAGTACCTACAAGAATGATGTATATGCCATCAATTCATATGTGCAAATACGCTACAACAGAATGGAGTAGCTGAGAGGAAGAATCGACATCTTGCAGAGATATGTCGAAGCATGCTACATTCGAAAAATGTTCCATGAAGATTTTGGGCAGAAGGTATGAAAACAGCAGCTCATGTCATCAATAGACTTCCTCAAGCGAAGTTAGGATTCGTTTCACCCTTTGAAAAATTGTGGGGTAGTAAACCTGCAGTAAGTCACTTTCGAGTATTTGACTGTGTGCTACGTGTTTGTGCCAAGTCATCTACGTAGCAAATTTGATAAAAAGGCGATACGGTGTATCTTTGTGGGATACGACAGCCAAAGGAAAGGGTGGAAATGCTGCGACCCAACAACTGGAAAGTGTTATACATCAAGAAATGTGGTATTCGATGAGGCAGCATCATGGTGGTCACTTCAAAAGGAAGAGTTACCAGATTCCAAGGAAATAGAAGACAATTTGCAAAAGAAGATGGGGGAGCAAATTGTTGAAGTACATCGAAGTCCAGAAAAGGAACATGAAGATCAAAGTGAGGAAGAAAATACCGAGGACGAGGCAACACAGAATCCGTGGCAAACAGGCATGCATCAAAGTGTAGAAGACCGTCAACTAGAAAGAGTAAGCCCACAGCCTCGGAGATCGACAAAAGTTCGAAAGCCAAATCCCAAGTACGCCAATGCTGTTGTAGCTGAAGAAGAAAAGTTTAGAGAACCAGAGACATATGAAGAGGCGTCACAGAACATCAAGTGGTTTGAAGCTATGAAAGAGGAGATAAGTGCTCTAGAGAAGAATCAAACATAGGAGCTAGTACCAAAGCCAAAGGAAGTAAAACCCATTTCCTGCAAATGGGTTTACAAGGTAAAAACTCGTCCTGATGTATCAATTGAAAGATCAAGGCTCGATTAATAGCTCGAGGATTCTCTCAACAGTATGGGCTAGATTATGATGAAACGTTTAGCCCAGTTGCTAAGATTACAACAGTAAGAGTCCTGCTAGCACTTGCAGCAAGTAAAGATTGGAGACTGTGGCAAATGGATGTGAAAACGCCTTTCTACATGGAAAGTTGGATCGAGAAATATACATGATCCAACCAAGAGGATTTGAGGATAAAGAGCATCATGATTATGTTTGCGAACTGAAGAAGGCGCTCTATGGATTGAAGCAGGTTCCGAGAGCATGGTATGGCAAGATTGTTGAGTTCTTAGTAGAGAGCGGGTATGACATGGCACATGCAGATTCAAGCTTATTCATCAAAGTGAAGGAAGCAAAGATCCCAGTTGTTCTAGTATATGTCGACGACCTCATTATCACTGGCGATGATGAAGCAGAAATATGTCAAACAATGGAGAATCTGTCAGTTCACTTTCAAATGAAGGCGCTTGGAGAATTAAAACACTTCCTTGGATTAGAAGTTGATCGAACTAAGGAAGGTCTATTTCTCTGCCAACAAAAGTATGCGAAAGACTTGCTACAAAAGTTTGGAATGCTAGAACGCAAGCCCATCTCAACACTTGTGGAAGCTAATGCCAAGTTATGCACTCATAAAGGGAAGGACTTGCAAGACGAAGCAATGTATCGACAACTGGTAGGTAGTCTAATCTACCTTACATTGACTCGACCAGTTATCTCACATGCAGTAAGGGTAGTAAGCCGATATATGCAACAACCAAAGAAGCCTCATTTGGAAGCAGTGCGACGAATGTTGAGGTACGTCAAAGATACCATTAACTAAGGTCTCTTTTATAAGAAAGACGATGTGGTAAAGATAGTTGGATATTGTGATGTTGATTATGCTGGAGATCACGATACTCGTCGATAAACAACTGGATATGTATTCATGCTTGGATCTGGAGTAGTATCTTGGTGTAGTAAAGTGCAACCAACAGTGTCCTTGTCAACCACAGAAGCAGAGTATAAAACAACGGGAATGGCAGCTCAAGAGAGTACGTGGTTAATGCAATTGATGAAGGACCTGCACCAACTTACAGATTATGCGGTGCCACTCTATTATGATAACCAGTCTGCTATTCGATTAGCAGAAAATCCAGTGTTTCATGCTCGAACAAAGCATGTGGAGGTGCATTACCATTTTCTTAGAGAGAAAGTACTACAAGAAGAGTTAGAGATGCACCAAGTGAAGATCAGATAGCAGACTTGTTCACAAAAGCACTTAACACTTCAAGATTTCAGAAACTTGGAGAACAACTCAGTATGAAGAGTCGGTGTTGAGGGGGAGTTTTAAAATTACCACCGCCTCTCTCATTAGTAGAACATTCTAGATTAAGTTATATAATTATCTAGAAATGTGGTAAAGATTCAAGAAATACATAGGAAAATAATTGCTAGAAAATTATAGAGTCAATGTCCTAGTTGTTTACCATGTTGGGCCAAGCCCATTATGATGTTATAGCTAGAATCTTCTAGCAATGTAAAGTTGGTTGATGAACCGACATTGATATGTATATATAGGGACCTTGGGTCCTTAAGGAAGTAAGTTCCAAATGTGCATCCAAAAAGTGTCCAAGTGAGTCTAAAGTGTGTGTAAATACTTAAGTAAGCTTAAGTGTGAGTGTCAAGTGTTGATAAAAATAAAAGAGTAAGAACTTGGTGTATATTGTGGTCAAGTTATAGTGTTCAAGTCTTGGTGTAATTACTTTTACAATAATAAAGTAATTACGTTTTTCACGTGTCGTGTTGTTTAACAGAATCTACCGCTCAGATCATTCGTATTGCACGTCTACATTTCCAGTAACAATCTGATAATTGGAAAACAATACTTAAGGGAGGAAGAGTTTATATAAGGAATATGACACTTCTCATCCTGAATCAAATTCCAACAGACTTCTGAATTCTAGCATTTAATTTAAACTTGCATAAATAAGTTGAAGTAGAGAAAAACCAACAAATAGACACAATCATATTTCCCTCTAGCATGCTGAGGTATATTCATTATCAACACCGGACAAACCTTTTGCAATACTACCTTTGTATCTTCTTAGGCATAATTAAGATTTCCATTGATGCTACTTTGCTATTAAGTCCACAGTTAGGAAGATGGAGATGGTGTCTAACTCAATCCTAAAAATAAGCACAATCATTTAAAGAGCCTACCGTCATACATATAACATGTGTGACCGAACATTAGGTAAACCAAAATCAAGGATGGGTCTTGGCTGTGATGCCATGTTGGAAAAATAAACCTAAGACCTAACTCAACTCAAAAAAACCAGCTCAAGTGGTGAGAATAGGCCACATGCTTAACTGACGTAGGATTCTGAAAATATCATTAGTGAAATCATATTCCAAAGAAAAGAGAGAATTGTATACCTCACTTAGGATTAGGACTCCTTTCTTGGATGCTTGGCAGGCCACAAACTCATAGCTAACAAGATTCATCCCATCTCTCAAGGATGTAACTAGAGCAACATCTAAAAAATTCCAAGAAACAAAGAAAAAGGTGAGAAAATGCTACAAAAGCAATTATTATGTGCTGCAAACAAGAAAATACCAACTTGTCCTTTCTAGTTTGTAAAGAGTAAGTTTTCTTGGTCACCCATCTAGTTTCTCTTTTGTCCTCAACATATGTGCCAGTGCAAGTAGTAGCATACATGGACATAGTTTGTTCAGATGTTGAGCAGGCAACCCCTTGAGGATGTATTAATGTTTTCCTTTTTTCCCTTCCGTATATCTCGTCCTACTCTATCAGAAGAACTCAACTACGTTTTCCACCTTCTAACCACATTAAATTTATTTCCAGTAATGTAAAGATAAGAGACAATTTACTTGTAAGGGAACAAGAATGTGTACCAGTGACAGCATAAAGTGCGCATAGTGCATGAAAATCAAGAGAACGATCCTGTAAATATAAAGAAAAGAGGATTAGAATCTTCAAAAGGTTACGGCAATCCCTCATAAAGCACAAGAAGAATGATGAGAATAAGTAGCGGAATAAGCTGAAATTAGAACAAGAAACATCAAACAGCACCAGCTGGGATGGAGAAAGAGGAATAGGAGAACCTTGAAGGAATCACAAACTCATTCTTAAACTTGAAAGTTCACCCTTCAGTTTATTTTAGCGTAAAGAGGAAGATCCTTGTTTTTATAGATATTTGGCTTGATTCTTGAGGCCATAACATCGCACTTCTATAGCCTAAGATTTAAGATTCAGAAGGAACCTTCAAGACAGGGAGATGGAAGAGTTTCACAATTTGATTGAGTTTTTGTACGGGCTAGACACACCTAACAACTTGTCAGATGTATGGAGCTGGAAGGAGAGTGGAGATGGGTTATTCAAGGTTAGCTCTTTATATAAGAAGCTATTGGTGAGAGAGGAATGTGCTTTCCCATGACGCCATATGGATTCCTAGAGCACCGAGAAAGGTGTGTTTCTTTGCATGGTTGGCGGCTAGGGGTGCGATCTCAACCGGGGGAAAACCTGAGGAAGATCAATTATGTCAGTTGGTGCTTTATGTGTAAAAGTACAGATGAAAAAGTTGATCACTTTCTTTTGCATTATAAGGTGGCTAATCGGTTATGGAGGGTGACTCTCAATTTATTCCGGATGCAATGGGTGATGTCGGGCACAGTGAGGAGGCTTTGCAAAGTTGGGCATATAGGATGGGAAAGAGAAGCCCAAGGGCATGGAGTATTGCCCCCTTAGCAATCACGTGGGTCACGTGGGTCATTTGGAAAGAGAGAAATAGGAGGACATTTGAGGGGGTGGAACAAGATTTTGTAAAATTACATAGGAGCTTTTTGTCTCTAGTTACTTTTTGGTGTACTTACGAGGTCCCTATTTGTATAGAGGATTGGATCTCTTTTGTTGAGAACCATATTTGTTGTAGGTTCTCGTCTTTTGGTATACGGCTTGTATACGGGGTTTCCTCAATTGTTAATAAAAAATCTCTAACATACAAAACATTGTGTGTATTAATTTTTAGTTTATTCCACCAAAGATTGCACGCAGAAGAGTTCACCAAGAGTTAAGTCTTGAAGGTAAGCAAATTCTTAGTTTTGTCCTTTACTTTAAATATGCACATTAACTACAATTTAGAAGACGACAAATGCGTGCACTCGTAGCTACTCCTATATGCTAATAAATCTTTATACAAGATTTATTTGAAAATACTTGAATGACTTCTCAAGAGCTAAACAATATCCTTTTGCATCTCTCGCAATATTTATTTCATATTTAGTATAATAAATTTCTATTTTTCCAAGTGGATGTCCATCTTCCCTCATGCTCAAGGTTCAATTGCACTTGGGAACCGGCTAACTTGGATGTCGTACCCGGGGGGTGGGAGGGAGGGTAAGTAAAGCACTCCATTCCCATTACTCGACCCGAGACCTCCGGTTAAGAATAACTGGTAGGGAGTAGGGCTTTTCTAACCAACCCAACATTGGGTCATTTCTTCTAAATTATGCAGGTTATGAGTTATGAATGATGAAGATCTTCATTATGGCTTTTATATTTCGGTAATTATAGTTTCCACATAAGTAAAATTGCCATGGTGTTTTCCGCCTTAAGATTCAACATTTGCATCTCTCATGTCCAACTCTACATTTTTTATAACAGTGGTATCCACGCCAGTTTGTGAACACCTTGACTATACCACCGGCTATCGGCTACTTCCACTAGCACAAGCACTCGTTTGTGCACACTGCGACTGTACCACTGGCTATCGGCTACTTCCACCAGCACAAGCACCGGTTAACTCTATCCACCAAGGCTTAAATAGATGCGAAGAAATCATCTAGTGTCTTTGTCTGGTCTCCCACGGTTTTGACCTACATCATTGATTGTTGCACCGCACCCTTTGTGGTGCACAACTCAACATTTTATCCTTGGAAGATATAAATATCCATGCTAACTAGGTGAATATTGATGCCAATAATATCCAGAAAAAATCTTATAAGTTTCCGGAATCGTAAGGATATGGAGCAGAAGTTACTGGCCGAGATGAAGAAAATATAAGTTGAAATGTGAATTTAGAGACTCATGAAAAATAGGAGTAAAGGGAAAAAGATAGTCACCAAATGTTGAGTTTAATGCGCTCATAGTGTGCATTTTGCACTTCAGGCCTTGTTCTTACCTTTTTATGATTGGTCCGTAACTTCCTACAATTTAATATAAACACATGCAAATTTTTGGCTCAAAATTAAATTGAGTCATGTATCAATCCCGTAAGGGGAAAAGCAAATTATTACCATATTTAAGCATGGATAAAGGAAAGGGGTAGGTGGGATGGATTGACGAATGGAAATGAAGGGAAAATCAAAGAATTAGGGGTATGGCGGTCCAAATTCAGCGTGAGTAACCTGGTGCTGAGGGGAAGTGTCAAGGGATGAAGGGAAAGAGATATGCTTCAAGGAAACCAATCTCCCACTTTATCCTTATTAAATAAATACTCTACATTTTGGGCAAGAGATTAGTTTCTTAATTGTATTGTTTCAGGATCAAATTGCAAAATTATTAAGATTTGCTGCAAAGTGCTAAATGTTGAATGCTTCACCCAGTAAAACTCTTCTAACTCTACAATGCTCCTTGAAATACATAGGTGTTAGTGTCAGCATTGCATCAGAGGATCCAAAAGAGATTCCCCCAAGACACTTATTATTAGATCTTTCTTTCTGTTTTCTTTTCTTTTTTTCTTCGAGCCTTTATCATTATGATTTAGTGTTAAGATGGGAACAAGAGACTCCGAATGTTTCTTGTAAAGAAGAAAAGATAAAAACAACTTTGGGAATAACCAATAACCTGTTATGTCTTAAGACCCATGTAACTGTGAAGACTCACAAGAAACTGCACGAATTCCAGAAATTACAACGTGTCCAAAATTAAAATTTCTATAAGAAAAAAGAAAATAAAAATTCTCAAAATGCAGAAGAATCGTATGAAAATAACAAATTAAAACAAGCTACATCTACTTAGGACTTTACGGGAAGTATCAACAGAACCAATATGTAAGCCATTAGAGCCTAGCATGAAGAAAACAGTTATACATATCCATTAATACCAACAATTATGTTCATATTACTAAGTAACAAGAGACAGACCAAATGATGGATTGGGACAGCTGTTAGAGTTCCAAATCTTCCATTGATGCGTCCCACAATTTCGTGTACTTGGCACGTAAGCTTTTGATCTGCCCAACAGGTTATAAGAGGAAATCACTAACAATCAGATAGATTAATTCAATGATAGATGCCAAAATGTTTAACCAATTACAAGGCTTCAAGGGAAATAATATCACTTAATACCCATACAGTGGTTTACAAAGTTAAGTTCAATATCAGAAGTCTTGAATAAATTTTTTTCAATGATAATTTGACTATATTTTAAACATAATGCATAATAACTTTAGAAACTATCACTAACAACTAATGATTCAATACAAAAAAAATCTTAGACATGTTAATTTTGCGACTTAGAATAAAATCTTTTTTTTTTAGAAATCCACTATCTAACTCTACCTGTGTGAGCTTACTCACGTCGCCAGTCCTAATCCTAGATAAAGGAGGAGAGTTGCGGCAGGCTAACAGCCAGCATAAAACTAGCAAGTTTCATGATGAATCCTCGCAATACAGACATTGTTAGGGCATGCTCAGACTGAGATGAGTTTAAAAGGAGTAACGTGGTCACTGAGGATTCATATAGCGGATCCAAACTTGTTTGGGACTGATGCATAGTTGTTGTTGTAGAAATCCACTATTTCAAACTTTGAAACTCAGCAAATAATAGGTTAACCCCTATACTTCTCTTAAGTACTAGACTTGGTTCATTTGGTTCACCACCAAGATTCAAACTCATGATGTACCTTGCCATCAACATTACTCCTGTAAAAACAAGTCTTCATTCAATCAACTCAAATCTGTCATGTGAGTCTTCGAATATACAAAGGATTCCTCACAGGCGTAAAACATCAGATTTTTGTACTTCATCACTGTTAAACTAGGTTAATTTATTATAATCTGTATCTTTTTCCTCTAGACAAAAGATGTCAGCTCAGAAGATCTCTTCACATGAGATAGAGGTGAGTGAGCTAAGAAGATGTTGTTAGAAGCGGAAGAGGGTTCGCGATCTGGATCGAGGAGAAATGGGAGAATGGAGAAGATAAGAGAAAGAGGTACAATCTTAGAGAAGATTAGAAAGATACAACGCCGCTAATAGGACTGTCGGAATTCTAGAGAGGAGGAGCTTCTGCGTCTAGAAGTTTGTAAGGACCTTTTGTTATAGTTGGTAAAGTTCGAATACATTAAATTGGCCTCAGTCTCAGGATTATGTGCTCGCATATCACAATCCAAAAACATCAACCTTTTTCTTTTCTTTCCCTTTCCAGATGTTCTTGACAACTAGCGGTATTTTCCTTCACAAAATCTACAAGTCACTAAAATCAGGAACTTGAACCAACAGCTCAAATTGATCTGTAAAATCCATATGTTTCTTTTCCTGGTTAGTGATACTTAATACATGACCCAGTAGTAGACATAGATTCTGTGCTGAAATTAAAAAACAGAAATAAGTATGATGACAAGGAACATACACTCGGGGACATCTGTCCTGGTTGGTACTGCAATTTGTAGCAAAACTACCTTGTCACGCCAGTCTGGGTTCTCTTCAAGGAACTTCTCAAATGCCAATATTTTTTGGGGAATTCCCTTAATCATATCCAAACGGTCTACACCCAACATGACCTGTCAATTAACGAATAGTTGGTCAAAAATCAGTAAAGACAGTTAATTTAGGTTGCCATTTTTGCTTCTCTTCAATTTTCTTCCTTTATTCTCTGTCTCTCCATCTATTGTATAGATGGCCATCTCACTTTACTTTTTCTACTTCATACCAGTACATGGCTTTAAACCAAGAAGTTAGAAGAAAAAATTACAATATTAGTTGCACAAAGATCAGTAAGTACAATAAAAGACAACCTTCAGGTGCATAATCAAGGTAAGGCAGTTCTGTTTGTTATAATGATCAATCTAAGACACAATGGGGAAAATGTATCTGTTTTGACCTTTTTTCCATATTTCCTGTTAAGTTTCTCTTCTTCTTTTTTTGGAGTTTATACAAGGAAGCATACATCAAAAGTGTTGCACTGAGGGTGACAGAAAATTTCAGAGGTCAAAGAGCTATACTGATTGAATGTTGTAGATTATTCTGCACCATGGTTATCTAGGATTCTATACTGGAACAAACCTTTCTTCCAGCAAATCTTTCTTGCAGCTCTTTGATATGGTACTTGACTGGAGGAAGCTCAAGAGCTCTAATGAACCGATCAGAGTCTATCCCGATAGGAAACTGTTCATCCAAAGGATCCAGTCAATGTACCATCCATAACCTTTTGTAAAATAGCAAACTTAACTTAAGTTGCAATTTGAAAAAACAAAAATTATAGAATATTTAAGCTAGTAATAGATGATTCATATACCGCAGCTACACGAGTTAGCTTTCCTTGGTCCTCCACTCCTTCAGGTGTGCCCTCAAGTCCAAGAATGCGAGTGCAAGCACTAACAAAATGCCTTGCATAATCGTAAGTGTGGAAGCTGTAGACAAAAACAAAAAAAAATACAAAACCTGAGTCAGCTGAAAACTCTTAACACAAGGAAGAACACTACATATCCTCTTAAAGCAAGATTATGAAGTACAGAAAATCTCCATGGTATATGAAAACACAAGCCCTTTGTTTCTATGTGGAATGCGTCTCAGACCCCCATTTATGCATCACCATCACAACGATAAGAATTTTCCATCCTAACCCTCTTGAGGCAAAAAAAAAAACATGGATAGTTTGCTTTCTTTAAAAATGCCCTTCATTCTCATTACTCTGTTGCTTGTTTAATTTACCAGTGTTTGCTCACAATATGTTGAATGGACCTCCCTATAATAGGCATCGACTAAAAGGCTGCTTACGCTATTCTAGACTGTCCACTGACAAACTTGTTATGCTCTGCATCCTTTTCGCTCATAATATTTTACTTGAGATTCATTTAAGGTCTAATATTTAACAGCACTGAGAACATTACTTGGTACAATAGGTAAGTGTGTCTTGTGCTTTTTCTAGGTTGCCTTGTCCACTTCATTACACCCATCGTCTCTTCCTTACCATAATTCAAAAGTGATAATTGTTTGCAATACCTAATCAATTTGTAGCATATTAGAAGTATTGGGAATTGAGATAAGTGACTGACCCAACTAAATCAGCAGCAAGAACTGCTCTTAGCAGCTCTGATCGAGATGGCAGTGTCCTATGAATTTCGGATGAAGGAAAAGGTGTGTGAAGAAACCAACCAACTTTCATTTTACTATTATACTCTTTAAGACATTTTGGCAGAAACATCAAGTGGTAATCATGGCACCAGACGACATCACCCTCTTGATAATGCGCATTGACGACATCAGCAAACATCTGATTTGCCTTCTTGTATGCAGCAAACTGAGACTGGAAGCTGCGGGTGGTTGCAAGACGGTCTTCTTGCGGAAGTGGGAGATAATGGAAAAGAGGCCATAGAATGTTATTGCAATAACCATTGTAATATTGATGAACAGTTTCCTGATCAAGAAAAACTGGAATGCACCTCTGCAGTCATGTAAACAATAAAGCACATCAAAAGATCAACCTTTTTTATTACACTCGTTATATAGATCTTAAATTTGATAGCACGCATCAAGGTATGATCTTTTAGATGAAGTTAAATATTTTATTACTCCTGTTGTGGCAACCCCATATAAGGAGGTATACAGAAGTAGAGGCTCTAGACATATCACTTTGTTGACAAGTGCTATATCAAGAATTTAAAATGGGATCTATTGTACAAACCTTTTCAGCTAGAGCTTCCGTAAGTGATCTCTGACCAATTTCATCAGTTACATTCACCCCAGACCATCCGATCCAACTTGCTTCAAACTCATTGACACCTTTAACAAAATAAGAAGTCATCAATTAGCACAACATACCAAACGATAAGAACACCACTGAAGCTCAAATGTAGTAGACAAGTTAAGAAGATAAAGAAATGAACAATGCCTACAGAGACAAAGAACAATATCAGGAGCAAAATTTGCTAGTCATTTTTTTGTGAATTTAGAGCATTATGTTTTTTGGCTTACCCAACAAAGCACTAACTAGACCTCCGACACTAACTTCTAGAGCCCATGAATCCTCGCCTTTCCTAACAGCCGAAACAGGCAACCGATTCGCCACAACCAATAATCTTTGTTTTTGTGATCGTCCATCTTGCCTCTCAAAGCCATTTGAAAGAGATGCTGCTGCAAGTCCTTCAATAAGCTCTTCCTCTCGAGTCCTCTTATCGCCATCTGAAAGACAGAGTTCAATTCCATTTCCTAAAACATCTGAGTCTCTGTAGCCATCTCTTATGCCTTCATTTGCATTTTGAGACCTGCTGGATTTTCTTAGTTCCCTTTCTCTTAAAAGCCTTTCCAATCTTGATGGAACAGCAGAATCATAATTATACTTGATTCCAGACAATTGTAGCATCTGTATTTGAATTGAATTAGTATAAATCATGAATCATATGATGCATTTATTTATTCACAAAGTAGATCATATTTACAAAAATTTAAAAACCACAACACCTCTATCAAATGATGCACTTATGAAAAAACTTAACCTTCTTCTGTCACTTAAAAGAATGGACAAATTCCATATTCACCAAACAGGATAATGTGACAAGTTATAGCATATAGATCTCTTCATTTAACGGTGACAGTGTGAAACACATTCAACTATAAGGAAACTAACTTAAAGTTGTGAGCTATAATGAACTTAGTCAACTTACCATTGCCTTGATAGCAATATAAGGCTGAACTGGGTAAGGAGACAAATGCATCCAAAAGTAGAGAAATCGAAAAGGAACTTTCACACAAGAACCGATTTTAAAAAAAGTTGAAGTTAAAAATAAAGGATAACAATTTTTTTTTTTAAAAAGAGAGAAAAAAGGAAAGAATATACAAATCAATCAACCAGAAAGACAGGGATATGGATGTAAAGCAGAAACTTTTGACTACATTTCATTAGAGGAAATTTTTGCCTAGAATAACTTTTCCAAGAAAAAAAATAGAACTACTCTATATTCTTTTTGTTTTTGGTTTCCCATCCGGTGTCCGGTAACTTCATTGGGGGCCGACTAAATCCGGATTCGTGTCGAGGAGTCCCACATTGGGGGGCAACACACTCCCTACCAAAGGTGACTCCGTACCCAAGGGACTCAAACCCGAGAATTATTGGTTAAGGATGGAGTAGTACAAGCCACTACACCCCAACCTTTGTTGGTAGAACTACTCTATAGTCTATACCATAATTTATTGCCTTTAGTAGTGAAATAGTGAGTCATACATGTTCCCACAATATTAGTAACTTATAACATGGCCTTAGATAATGAACAACATCTCTATCACAATTTCCTAAAAGTGAACTTTTCTGTAGTATACAAAAAAAATCAAAACCCATAAAAGGAAACAACAAAATCAATATACATTTTAAACAGCAAAAAACATTATACAGTTCTTGAAAACCCTCAGAAATTCTAAAAAATTCAAAAACACCCGTAAAACACACAATGCACAACCACAAGAATCAGCAAGTAAAAATGAAAAAAATAAAATAGAGAGGATTTAAAACTGGAAAGTTCAAAAAATTAAATAAAAAATCAAGATTAGAAGTACCAAATTGTTCTGAGAAGTGCGGGTGTCTTCAATGGACTCCATCTTGAGCACCGTCAATTCCAACAACAACAAGAAGAAGAGAAAGCCAGTCCATATAGAGACACCAGAAGCAAGTTGTCAACAATTTGTAGGTAAATAGAGAGAGCCTTCGACACGGGTTTCCTCGCCATGCAGATAGCTTCAAGGTTTCCCTAATGAATAAATTACTGTCCAACTCTCAACTAACCTTTTTTGCCCCCAAAAGTTCCAAATTTCATCATTAATGACTCAACACCTGTAAAGAAAGTTTTCTTTTTTCGTTCTGGACTTTTTGAGGGAGTACTATTTAATACTCTATTTATCTGTGATTATCTAACAAGAACTAATATAATTGTGTAACAACAATAATAAGATAGCCTCACCTGAGGAGTATGGGAGGGTTAGATATACCCCGACTTTAACTCTATAGAAAGAATGTTCCCGATAAATCCTTGGTTGAAAAAATATTTTTTTTAAAGTAGAATTGCAAGAAAAAACATGACAATAAATATTTACTTATAATTATATAAATATTTTTAATATTATTAACGTATGGAACTTTAACTCTTTTATATCACTTGGCGCACCAAAATCAAAGAGTAGCACTCACTATCTCAATACAAACTACACATTTGCACAAAAGTTTTTCCAGCTATGTCACTGTTGGATTATTTGGTGTTAATTGTTTTAAGCCTTTGTGTTGAAATTGAGGAAAGACATACGAAAAAATTACAGATGAAAATACAAAATAGCTTTTACTTGACTTGTGTAGTTTCTGGAGAGAACAATAAAAAGTGAAGAAAACTACGTCTAGGAATTTTGTTGTACTGCACTTAAAAAAAAAAACAGACCAAACAAGGGAGAGGAACATTCGCTTATTCTTACTTTCTTTTCTCAAAAAACAGTTAAGAGTTTGTGGCATAGTGGATTTTTACTTGGCCATCCTTGTTTCTTGTTATGCAATAGGATAAGTATCCAGAGATTATATTATTTTGAATGAGTCCCTGTTCATTTTTCATATATTTTTTCCTTAAATATCTAATATTTGGACTATTTCAAGAGTAATAGGAAAGTTATTGTACTTCGATTCGTTGTTTTCTAAACTATGTAAGATAATGGTGTCCACAAATTCATAAGCTAAATGTACATACACATTTGAAGTGATACATTTATTAAGTATCCTTGATTATGACAACCTTGTAAATATAATAAATAAATTCTTGATAGTTGATACTAAATACCATATCCTAATGCAATTAAAAGATTATTGTATTCTGCCAATAACACATAATTATATGTAGCCATTCTTGTAAGATTATCATCAAAAAACAGTTATCCGCTACAACAAAGATATTGGAACGATTATATTTTGATATGAGATTATTTTATGCAAATGAATTAAATTCATAACTAACTAGTTATGTAAATGCGTGATATTTGTTTGATTCACAATTTTTCATAGAGTTCGATTCTCATACAAAAACTCTATCCTTTTTAATTTGAATGTCTTAATTTAACTAGACATTAAATTTAGTTAAGAAAATAAAAAAATCTTGTGATCTTAAATAAAAATTGTGTATAAAAAAGGGCAAACTGGTGCACTGAGCTTCCGCTATGCACGGGGTCCGGAGAAGGGCCGGACCACAATGATCTGTTGTATTAAAATATATTTTGAATCTTGTATTCTTAAACAAACTAGGTAGCATGTGGGAATTTGAAAGGTATTAATATATAATAAATTGTCTTTTAAAGAGACAAAAAAAAATAAGATACTTAAAATAAAAATTGAAATAAAAGGAGTAATTATGTCCATGTGGAGAAACAATTGTGGTTTGATCAATAAAATAAACTATAATCGTCATTTCTTCAAACCATCTAGAACTAATAACAATTCAAGAAGCAATTAAAAAATATGTTAAGATAGATCAGTAATTTAACGCATTCCCAAATAATGTCTTTTCTTTTGAAAAGAGAGATAATAATAATATCATATTCTTTAAATGTTGCTTACATTACATAACTCAATTGAAATGATAATATCTTTAAGACTTATAGTAGTATATTTTATCAAAATTATATCTTATCGAGTAATCTTTAAAATATTATGATTGTTTAATAAGTTTGTTGAAGTGATAATTTCGCATATTTATTCACTAAGGATGAGGATGGTGTTCAAGATTAAAATGCTTAGTTTTTGAAATATAAAGTGATATTTTCATCATTGAAGAGGGACGGAATAAAATTTGTGTTGCACTATTTTTTTTTTAATCAAGATCTTGTCTCATTCAGAAAAAAATCATATGGATTTAAATGGGCCTAACAAGAATGCTTAAATTATTAATGTGTACTAGTTCCATTCAAAATATTTTTTTAATAAGATTTAACAAAACATTGTATCAATTGCTAGATATCCATTTGAGAATGTCATAAATAAAGTATTAACTAGCAAATGTTCATATTTCCTACCTTTTTATTATATCAATAGTAACATTCGCAGTTGTGCACTTTTATAACCACAAAATGTTCTTATTTATATTCATGACATCTTTTGGTATCATACTATGGGCGTTTGGTGGAGTGTATAAGAATAATAATAAATAGAGTATATTAGTAATGCTGATATTAATAATGCTGACAACAAATTATTTCATTACACTATTTTTAAAATAGAAACTTAAATACCCAATTATAAAAAATACGGTCAACAAATCATAAGAGCGCTAAGAAAACTCAAAATTCTCTAGCTCATTTCCTTTTTTGTTTTCCTTTCCCCAAACCAATCATATAGTTCCTCATTCTCAATTTATATGACATTATTTGACTTGACACAAAATTTAAGAAAGACGTGAAGATTTTTAAAATGTGTGATTCAAAATAAAGCTTATATAAATGTACGGTTATAAATCTATCTCATAAAATTATGTTGTTTCTAAATATATAAAACTAACATTCTTTTTGGGATAGACCAAAAAGGAAATTGTGCCACATAAATGGGTAGAGATGGAGTAAATACCAAAATGTTAGTAAGAAATTAGGAAAGTACTCTGACACCACCACACCCCTGACACCGCCGAACCCTACCCCCATCACTTCACACCTACCCTATCCCCTAAAATCCGTTCTAAAATCATCCATTTACCCCTTTATTTTGAATTTCAAACTTGAATCGAAAAGGGTATGGGGTAAACGATTTGGGGGGGGGGGGGTCCATCTATAAAAACCCTCATTTGTTCTTCATTTTGGGGGAAGGAAAATCGAAAAAAAAACAAGAGATTAAGAGGTTTTTGTTTGGGGTCCGAAAATACAAACGAAAAGGTTGGAAAATCCGAAAAGAAAAGCAAAGGAAGAGTAAAAAAAACAAAGTTAAACAAGTCCGAAAAGAAATTTAAAAAAATGGTTTGTTGATTTTTAATTTTGCTTAGAAATACTCCTTTCGTTTTCATAATTTTTCTAATCCGAAATACCTCGTTTGTTCTCATAAACTTAAATCCGAAAACCCCCTTGTTCTTCACAAATTTGGGTCGGGTCAAAAATAAAAAATACTCCTTTTCGTTCCCTAAATTTCAATCTAAAAAATCTGCTTTTTTTACGTTTCTGTTTTCGGGTCAAACCTCGGGTCGGGTCAAAATCTGGGTCCAAAAACAGAAAATCAGCATTCTAAAAAATCTGATTTTCAGAAAATCAGAATTCTGGTCGAGTCATTGTTTCCGAGTCGGTCGGGTCGGATCCGAATCCAAAATCCAAAAATCATAATTTTTGAAATAAAAAATAAGAATTCTAAAATAACTTCTCCGAGCAGATACGACGATTCGAAACACGCCTCGATTTGCTGCACGAAGAAGGTCTGTAAACTACATCATCTCTCTGTTTTTTTCTGCATATTGTATTTATTTTGTTGTGTTAATCACGTGGTAGTTTGTTCATTTGTTGTGTTTTCTAATGAATAGGTTATATTAAGTTTGGTAACCTGTTTAGTTAATTTTTTAGTAGAAATGTACAGGAAATGATGTTTAATACTTGTTTAAGGAAATTGTAATGTTGATTAGCCAAATACTATGTGATGTTGTTGGTTTAGTTGATTATTTATACCTCAAATAGGCTGTGTTGGGTTTAAAGCGAAGCTTGTGATACGAATAGCCAGTTTTCATATTTAGTTTACTTTGGAAATCATCATGTTTATGTAGTCCTAAAATATGCGCTTATGTATTCTGCCTAAGTTGTCTTTCATAATTCATGAGAATTTTATGTTAAATGTTGATAAGAGCCCATCTTCGGAATATGTTGGACTTATTTTCATGCAATCTAAAATGATGTGAAATATATTAATTGTGAATGCTCACTAGTTTACTTATGTCTATAGAAAAAAATGAATAGTGTTTCTATTTGGATGCTCTTGGTTAATTATGTGTTCATCCCCTCTTAAAACCCGATTCTTAGTCCTTGATTGACATTGTTAAGACTTAACTAAGTTGTGATAATTCCAAATGAATGAGAAGTCCTTTAGGTCATATGGTGTACGACATTTCATGAAATTATTTATTTACATCTTTTTATATATATATTTTCATATTCCGTCACTAATTCTTTTCTTTTCTTTCATTTACATGAAATGCATCATGAGCAACGAAGAGTCTTGTTATGAGACTCATCATGACTATTGTCAAACGAAGACTCGCATCCACATCCATTGCATATGTCTTGCCTCGGAACCTCTAAACAAATAGGGCGGGATGATATCGTCATCCGCCCTAGCCGCTGCTTTTAATTCTTTTAATATCATTTTTTTTAATTTTCCTGGTTGTAATAATTATTTAATTCTTGGGCGATTATTAGAATATTTAGAATAATTAGGCTATGAATGGATAATTAATAGGATAGTTAAAAATTGAAAACCCGTAGCTAGTTTATTTATTTTAGGCTCAGTTAGTTTAAAAATTGAAAACCCGCCGCTAGCTTATTTATTTTAGGCTCAGTTAGTTTAAAAATTGAAAACCCGCCGCTAGCTTATTTATTATTAAGCCCGTCATGCATGTTTTAGAACTTTCAAAACAACTTGGTCATTTTTTATTCGCATTATTTGTCATACAAATAAGTTTTGTTTTTCATCCGATTTGCAATTCAAAATAACTTCTATATAAATCACTTCTTTTGCATTATAAATAAGTTGTTTTTTTTCTTACTATCAATTACCAAAATATGTATTTTATAAATCATACCATGCAAAATGCATGCTTTTATCCAAAATCAACTTTACATGTATTTTATAAATGATGTCATACCAATGCATACTTTTCTCCAAAAAAAAATAATTTTTACATGTATTTGTATAAAATGCCATGCATACTCTTTTCAGATTTTATGTCAGAAATTTATTTCTCAAAAACGCAATTACCTTTACGAGATTCTTCAAAAGAATAAGTGGTGAAAATCTTTACATTGTCAAAATGCATCTCTTAATAAATTACTTGCACCATCCTTTTAATTTTATACTCTTAAACATACATTATTTTTCTTAGCATAATGATTAACCTAAGTTTGATCAGACAACCTCAAGTTAGCGGATGTTAAAAGATGACTAATCACTTTCTTTATGATGGATGTTAAAAGATGACTAATCACTTTCTTTAGGATAATAGAGAACCTTACCTAGAATCTCATAATTTTGCAGATCAGTAATCGAAGTTCATTTTATAGCATTTATGTTAACATTTGGGTGTCCTAATTCACTATAGAATAATTAGGCGTAAGCATTTTATCAACTCCAGAAAAATATACGTGGGTCACGACAGTTGATAAAAAAAATGGGTGCGACACCTATTATCCATAGGGATGGCAATTGGGCGAGGTGGGTGCGGGTACCCCCTCCCCCGCACCCGTACCCGCCAGAAAATTTTATACCCCCACCCGTGGCGGGTACAATTTTCAACATCCATACCCGCCTAGGTGGGTATATTCCTAAATCCACACTCGCTCCACCACCCAAGTGGATATCCGTCACCCGCCAATACCCGCCTGCCATATTTTGTAATCAATTCATTTTTTATCAATTAGAGATCAACATGATCCCAAAAATTCAAATTCCAAAAATTATTCCAAAATTTTGAGTCAAGAATCAATATTGTCACAGTCTCATTTTCTCTGGGAGAGAGGGAGGAGAATTTCAAATTTTTTCACCATCAGAATTCCCCATTTTTTTCACCTCTTCCCCCTTGCACAACAAATAATCAAGAAAACAAAATTTTCAAGAAAATCCAAAAATTATCCACCCAAATAACTATATATTACAAATGTAAACAAAACTCAGATATTATTTCAGCTATATAAGCTAAAGTTTTTCAACTTTTTCGATTGAACTCCACAAACCCAATAGGTAAAACTTAACAAGTGCACAAAAATTGACCTCACCAAGACAACCCCAAAGCACAAAGCAAAGACAATAATATTTTTCGATCAACATCTCCTTTAAAAAAAAGGCAAAGACGTCGAGGTGGTTCGTGAAAAAAGTTTGTGATTTTTCCTTTAAAGAAAAAGGCAGAGACATCGAGAATGAGAGAGTGAGGAGAGACAGTGTGAAGGGGAACGAGAGAGAGGGAGGCGTGCAGGCGTGAAGGATTGAAGAGGCGTAGGGTTTTGAGTTTTGTTGGAAAATGAGAGACTTGTCGTGACTTATGGGCTGAAGGCACAACTTATGGGCGGCTAATATTTTGGGCTTCGGGCGGCTATAAGGCGGGCAGGTAAGCGGTTATGACTGCAAATTCACCACCAACCTGCCTACCCATGACGGATACATTTTTAATACTCATACCCGCTCAACTAGAACGAGTGCGATGCGAAATCCGCAAAATTATACCCACCATCCGTCCCTAATTATCCGGAAGGTAACTCCTTTTGATCCGGAGGGACTAATATTAGTAAAACCCTCCTAAAATCTCTACAATTTCCTCCACCGTCCGGCAAATCCGCGACCGTCACTCCCGGTGGTTTCAATGCGCAGAACCGGCGTGATTCTCTTCCTCTTCTTCTTTCTTCTCTCAAACCCATTACCTTGTTCCTCCTTTTATTTCCCCTTTTCCAACTACCATGCAATCTTCTCTCTCTCCCATTCGCTCTTCTCCCGCGTAGCCAATCTCCGGGAAGCTCGCGGAGACTACGATAGCGCTGAACGGGCTCGATCTATTGCCAGAAAACTGGAGAATGGTTTAGGTATTGGTTTCTGGAAAGTCATGTGGAACGTGGGTTGGGATTATGCTCGGAATTATTCTTGGAGAGATGCTACGACATCGTTTGAAATGTTCGATGCTTTGTCTGAGTTTAATGAAATGTTGCGTGGTCTTAGCGAGTTTACGAGTGCCAGTTCGGATAGGGAAAGGGTTACCTGGATCAATCGGAATTATGAAAATCTTTTGAAAATTTCAAGATCCCTTTTTGGTAGATTTCGGAACGTGTTTCGCCAATCCGTAAGTTTCTACCTTTATGTTTTTGGGTTAATTAGTACAATTATATTTGCATATTTTTCAGGGCATTGCATCCTTCAAGCAGCTTTGTATCTAGGTTTCAAATACTACCACGTTCTTGACTTGCTAAATATAAGGTGAAAGCTTCTACATGTGTTTGATCAATGGTGGGTAGAATTTATGTGTAACTATGCGTTTGGCAAATTTGATGGTCTGTAACTCAGTTAAATGGTACTCCCTCCGTCCCAATTTATGTGATTTTCTTTCATTTGACACACATAGGGGAGCCTTGGAGTATCTCGTAAAGTTGCTGTCATGTGACCTGGAGGTCACGGGTTCAAGCCGTAGGTCACGGGTTCAAGCCGTGGAAACAGTCTCTTGCATAAATGCAAGTTAACGCTGCGTACATGGACACTTGTGGTCCGGCCCTTCACCGGACCCGCGCATAGCGGGAGCTTAGTGCACCGGGCTGCCCTTTACTTTCATTTGGCACACACTTTAAGAAATAAAGAAATACTTTTGACTCTTATGGTCTAAAATAAGCTAAAGATATTTGTGTGGTTATAGATATCTCATTTTGCGCAAAAGGTAAAGTTTAAAGTTAAATTGTTGCCAAATAAGAAAATATACCATTTTTGTTGGGACGGACTAAAAAGGAAAGCGAGTCATTCTTTTTGAGACAGAGGGAGTAGTATATTACTACTAGATATTGAATTCCCATGCAATTGATTAAAGGTAGCATTAGAAAGGAAAATAATTTAGAATTCTATTTATGCCCCTTCTTCGTTCAGTTATTCGTCGAGAAGTTTTGAGGTTGTTGATTATTAGTAGACTGGAGTTTGTTGCAATATATCTCTTTATTTTGATTGAGATCTCTGAGACATGATCTGCCAATTCTTAGGCCTCCAAATTGGACGTTTGGAAAAGTTACTATAATGCAATAATAGTTGGTCAAATTTTCCATACATCTCCAACCTGAATGCACTTGAGGAACATCCATCTTAAGCTATGTTGTATGCTTGAATTGATGCTCGGATTGAGTCCACAGTAAAATGGAAATAGTATGGGACATTAATGTCTTGTCTTGAGTTATTGAGCACACAGGAAACTGGAACTAGTATGGGACATTAATGTCTTGTCTTGAGCTGTTGAGCACACAGGAAACTGGAACTAGAACGGGATACTGATGAGTTTGTCATGTAATGATTTTGCGCTTATCTTTCCCTCCAAGCCACCAAAAAAGAGAATCATGAATATCTTTATTAAAGGCAAAAAAAGGAAGTATCATGGACCTATAATTCTTGTTTCCTGTTAAATCTGTTAAAATGAACTTCGAATAGTTTCTGGAGTGGGGGCGGGTAGTTAGTGATTAGGAACTGTACCAAAACACAAGGATGAAGACTGAATGTATGTCAAGTCTGTTGTTTTGTTTGGTCTAATTTTTTCCCCCTCTTTTTGAAGCAGGGTCCGCTGAAGGAAGTCATAGACACACTTCAGAAGGAAGTATTAGAAGGTGGTTTGCTTAAGGACTGCCTTGAATTGGGCACTACTGATTTGAAGGGCCTGCTCATGGTTTTCAAGGATATTTCTTCAAAATATACCTCTACTTCCTCTACACGGGCAGAACTGTGACTGAGTGAAGTTGAAACCAAGGTATTATGGTTAACTCGGTAACTAGTTTTGTGGTTTTCCAGTGCATTACCAACATAATTTTAAAAGATCAATGTAGAAGAAGCTGAACTTTTTGTTCCCAGGCTTGTATTTTACGTGACTTGTTAAGAACCAAAACTATAATCTGAATACTTTTGCTAGTATAAAAGTAGCTGATTTTGTTCAATGAAAAAAAGGCTTCTGAAAGGAACTCAAAGAAATCTGCTTTAGTGTGGTGGGACTCCTCTAGTAGAAGCTTCCTGACATGGGCTGTAGCTTTAGCAAATACTGTATTTGGGATGTAGCTATAGCATTCAGTTTGGTCCCTTGTGCAGTCCTCTCTGATCTTAATGTAAATTAGCTAGTAAATATTAAAGTCATGTATTAGTAAAAGAATGCTATTTCCTTTGCAATTGTCCAAATTGTATCAATTTTCTTTCCAGGCAGGACAATCTGATGTGCTTGTCCACACGTTTATGGTGACCTACTTTCAAAAGGCTTTTATATTGTGAAAGAAAATGCAAATTATGGTTGATTTTTCGTTAATGTTATTCTATCAAGTGTTATTCTGCTCTACTAGCGTTTGCTGCATGCCTCACCATAGAGCAAGATAAAGTGGCATGGAATTCATAATTGATGATCATCATCACTCCGGACAAGGGAAAGCAAAATGGTAATGATGTCTTTAGCTTGGTTTGGTGTGGGGAACTGTTTTGCTGTCTAGTCTAGCAAGCATTAGGCAAGAATACATAAATAGCTTGATTTAAGTACTGAGTTGTTCAAGCATCTCCTCCTCTGTCGATGGTCAGCCAGATTGATGTGTTTAACTTCAGTCTTGTTATCATGATTGGAGAACTAAAAACACTCATATAGTGGAGAAAGGAGTATGAACTACTAAGCATTGAGAACTAATGGTCCTGTATATGTAATGCCAAGTTTTCTTTTTGAATAGCCCTGAAATGTGTGAACTTATATAATAGGAAATGATTTATGCAGCACACACAGATTCATGTCACGTGCAACTGAAAGTTCAAACTGAGATCATGATATGATGTTGGATAATGAATGCTACCGTTATGCAGAAATTGGCGTTAACAATTTGGTTGAACAAATTTCCAAATACTAGTGTCAGACTCAACCTTGAAACTTCACCTCGAAGAACTTAATTTGATATAAATAAACTTTTGGTTATGCAGTAGTCTGCTGCATAGGTATGCTATGTACTTCTAGGATTGTTGGCATACTGCTATTCCTTTTTTTTTTTGTTGATTCCTTGGAAAGAAGTAGCAGGTACTATCATTCATTAGTACAACAACATACCCTGTGTATTCCCACAAGTAGGACTCTCTTCCTTTCCCGCCTCCCTTGGCCCCATCCAGAAAAACTCGCACACATCAGAAGCTTTATGCGATCCATTTAATTTCCCTTTGCTTCTACTAATATGTGTACCATCCTTAGTTGTGTCTTTTGCTGTGGATTAGTGTCTTGCTTCCATATTCTCTGCTTTCGAGGTACATATATATACCAGAAATTCATATTTTGGTTTGAATTTTCATGACTGAAGCTAGCAGCTACTTCGTTTCAACTAGAAATCCCATATGATATCTTTCGGATATACAAAGTTCAGAGTGTTGAAGTAGTATTAAGTGAAAAATCTTTGCCATCCTTGTCTGTTTGGCAAAGGAAAACTCCACGTCCCCTCATTTTCACGGTATGCAGAAGAAAATGAAAAGCTCCTCAACTTTGAGATTAGTACTAACTGCTAACCTTTGAGAAAGAGACTAGTGCTATCAGCTTTTATCGTCCCTTTGTAAATGGACGGAATGGAGGAACAAAAAACCGTGACTTGAGTATTACATAATGGCTAAGTATTATTTTTCACATAATCTCAATTTTTTTGTCAAATTAATTATGTGTCCAGACACAATTGTGTGAGCATCTATTAAAAGCTCGAAGGTCAACGTGAAGAACTCAGGGCTATTTGATTATTCGCAGGAGGTCTGAAGTTTGAAGATTTAAATTTGATGAATCCAGATATTGATGATGTCTGAAAAATAAAAAAGAAGTCTGATGGTGGATAGAAGAATTAAAACGAGAAGTGGTGAAATTAAGTCCATTAAGTTTATGGGCTGAAGAAGCATCCGATAAAGCTGCAGACCTAAGAAGTAAGAACTAATGCCAAGGTATCTAATTAGGGGAAATAACTCATATATACCGTTCGTACATCTAGTTTGCACCCTATGTAGTTCATTGTATCATCGGTGTATAGATACAACAACAATATACCCAGTGAAATTTCACAACGTGGGGTCTGAAAAGGGCAGAGTATACGCAGGCCTTACCTCTACATTGATAGGTAGAGCGGTTATTTTCGAGAGACCCTCGGCTCAAGACAAAGCATAAACACAAGCAAAGTAAACATCGGTGTATAGATAATGTATAACTATCAATCTTTTATAAAAATATTGTGTTCTTACGCAAATGTACAATTCAAACAAATAGTTTACACCTTGCATATCCCTATAATTATTTACACTTGGACTAGTTAACATATGTGTACATTGAATTTCAAGAAGTTAAATCTCTTTTTTTTTTTTTACCTTCTTCCCCCAGGCCACCAGAACCCTCTTCCACTTCTTCATTATCCATTTCTTAAATCTATATAATATGATGTATACAGTGTATACACACGTTTATACATTATTACTCAATACCGATACACCCTTATACATTATATATACAGTGTATCAATGATGTGTATGTTCTGTATAACCCATATATAGATAATGTATAGATAATGTATAAACAATGTATACGCATTGAAATACACAAAATCAAAGGTGAACTGGGTGTCTTCGTCAATTTTTCAGCTGCTCGAATCAGTTATAATCACCAAACGCAACTCAATTCAGTTCCAATCTAACTCACACTTCAAAAATAATTTCCTTAAGCTATTTCCAACGAAATGAGACAATACCCATTCGAGATTTCTCAACAAAATTTTAGATCTGGAGAACCCAAATTCTTCTAAAGATGCAAAAAATAATTTGCTAACCGGAGATCAGAAAATGGTTAAACTAAATTGCTCAGTAGCATAATCGCGAATCTTGATAATTCAAAGACCACACATGATGTGTGCTAATTCAGAATTAGGTGTTATCACAACACCATCCGCCTATTACACTTTCCCTAATTAATGAAATGTAAAATTGCTACTTGGATTGAAAATTGGCGATTTTTAGTATTAAATAAATGTGACCAACTTGGAAAAGTAACTGAGTATATATATAGAGAGGCGAACAGAAGAAAAAGGATTGAAGAGTTAATGAGTTGTTATAGGGGTGATAACTAAAGAATTGGGTCAAATTTCGTAAACTAGATGATTAAGCTGTAATTATCTCATCTAATTAAAGAGAACTAAAGAAAAGGCCCAAAAGATATGTCCACTTATTTATGGGCTAAGCTGCTCAGAAGCATAAGAGTTGAAGCTCACTGAAGAATTTTGAAATTCGAGATCTTAAAATTAGCAATTTGAATTTTGCTAAAGTTTGTGACAATAGAAACTCGACTACATTCTTGTGGACAAGGGATTTGATAGTTCATCCTTTTAATGCTCTTTATTAAGAGTTAATTAAGATCCAATATGGACTAATAGTAGAGATCTTACGGGGACTTCACTTTTAAAGTAGTTATAAATAAATTTGATAATCTATTTACGTAAGGAAATGGAAAACATACTTATTTCCTGTATTCTATCTCGGGTTAACGTCACTGAATTCTAGTTTTAGGATCTTGAATTTTCTCCTTCATATTTGCTATTTCAAACGACTCAGACATGATTCAGTCAAATAGAGGATCAAAGTGAAATTATTTTCAAGTAGAAAGATGTCTCTAACTACTCATATATGTCACGACGAGCTTATAACAGCTAGCTAATTAAGTAGGTGTTTACTTTTTTATATATGCAAAATGTTTATTCTTGTCATCGACAGTCTAATAATGGACATTGGACGACAAGACTATTATTAGTTTTACTTTGGAAGGTTGTACAGATGTTACCATGTGCTTTACCATTAATGATAGTTTTGATGTTGAATTTTGGGCATCCTGTAATTTTGACATCTTTCATGGCAGAGAAATTAGTTTATCATAAAAAAGGTGTTGGATCCCGGGGTATGTTATGGAACAATAAAAACAAACTGGAAGTAAAAACAAATCGAATGTCAATGCAGTTTGTAAATGTCGGCAATAATGTTGTCTGTCACAAGTGACAACACTTCGATAAAACTGAAAAACCTTTGAAGAGTAAAATGCAGCGAAAATAATAAAAACACAAATGTTTAATATTTACATCAGCTCCTAATCACATTGCCAAGTCACTTTTCCAACGTGGTGACATTCCCACGAGAATTGCTTCAGTCCGTGAAGTAAGACAAAATTGTTTGACAGAATGTTGGTCCGAATGTCGTGACATTTGTTCCAACATTTCTGAATTTTAACTTAGTACAAAAAATGATATGTTGGGCAAAATGTCACAACACCAAATCCAACATTAACATTCTCCCCCTTTTTGCATTTCTTCACAAAACCTAATCTAATCAGTGCAAGTGACTTACGGCAATGTCATAGATGTTGTCCCAACATCTATGATTACAACAATGCTTCCCCTTAACCCGTGATGGCATACAAACACAACATATGTATACCAGTGTATACCATTATATAAGATACAATATTAGCACAAGATATACACAAAACTTATAGGATTAAAAGAAAAATATTAACATATAAACACATCATCCAAAAGATAGAAACACTGTCAGATCATTGTTAAGATAACCAAATACATCACCAAAACATATCAATCCATTAACAAAATCCAAGTTCATCAACCAATAATCACTCATCATCAGCAGTTCCTCTCTTGCATATTATGCATCAGTAGTAGCTTTCAGCCGCTTTCTACTTCTCCATAATTTCAGTTTGCTCTCTCCTCAGCCTGGCAAAGATCGCCTTACGCTTCAAAGAAGAGCAACATCGGCTCTGCTTCAGCAGAGCAACATCGAGAACATCATCGTAACTCTCGACTCTTTCCTCTCCTGTCATGCGAGAATTATCTCCTCCTTTTTGGGAAGAAAGCAACAATAAGAACTGGTCTCTAGCCTGGACTAAGGCATCCCTTGTAGCATCAACCCCTGAGATTTGTTGGTTGAGCTTTGTAATTTGTTTAACCAGTCAGTCTGTAGACAGAGGTGACTGTCTTGTACCAGTGTTGCCTAGAATGTTTGAAACATTTCGGGCAAGATTCTCAATGTTTGCTTCCTTTTGCCAGGGAAGGTCAATAATTGTCTTTGCTTTTCAAGATTGCTTTATTCACTGAATATACCTCTGGTGCTTTCCCTAAAATATCCTCATTTCTAGGCTCAAAGCCTTGGGTAAGTAGAATTTGATAGATCAAAGAGGGACATGAGAGGATTAATGTTGACTCTTTTTAAGCCAAATTGGCCATTTGGTAGAAAATCATTCTTCCTAAGTCAATTCTCAACCTTTTTCCTACTTTGTATAACAAAGAGGCTTGATCGGTAGTAACTATCGACTCATTAAGTGAAGGGAGCCAATTGTGAATATCAATCTTATGTAGGGTGGAAAATAGGGTAGTGAGCTTTGAGGCAGGGCATCGAGAATTCCATTTCTTCACTATACCTCCTGTGAGGTATTCTATTATCTTGTCCCTATTTTTTGTTGCCCTTTCAGTAGTACTGCTTCTAATTTCATGCTCAGTTTTCAAACATTGATTGATAATTAGGAGAGTAAACTTATAGATTTTGTTATAGAGGTATACCTTCCCAAATATCTTTGAATGTAAGGTTCTTTATTAGTTACAGATTTTAGAAGCTTACGATCTTTGAGGAGCTCAACCAACCCATATTCAGAACATGAGGCTAAATCTAGCACATTTTCTGCCCTAATAATCATATTCCTATACCAATTCCATTTTATCAAACTTCGCTTTGGAATATAACTTATCAGAAAAAACATTTACCTCAACTTCAGTTTGAAACAGTATGGTTTTAAGTGTCCAGGGGAGTTACAGTGATGACATAAAAACTTTATATTCTTTGACATATATGAGAACCTATCTTTTATTCCTTTTTCTTTTACAAAACATATTTTCTCATTTTTGTAAAATACAGTAGAGCCTATAGTTTCAAAAGAGTTTTGGTACCCAATACCTGTAAGTGACAGTTTACTAAAGCTGAGTATTTCATCCAATTTAGAAGTCCCTGAGTTGAGCTTACGGAAGGTTTCTTCGGCTACATCCAGTTTTGCACGAATCTTACCAAATTTTATATCCTTTTTGGTAAGTGCAACCTCTAATCGGGTTATTGTGCCTTTTAGATCTACATTCTCACGAGTTAAAGATTTAACCTTTGACTCAAGTTGCTTGGATTCAACGATTAAGACTTTACAAATACTTTGTAATTCCTTAATCATCTCATCATTGCATTCAAATTGATCCAAACACTCAGCCTCGCCACTAGAAATAAAACCACTAAAGCAATTAACATCAGGATAGTTAAAGAATATGTACCTTTCAGATGTTGCTGGAGATGCAGATGTTGCAGATGTTGCCTGAAATGTTGTGACATATGAGGCAACATTACAAACGACATCTTCATTATCTGACAGTGACTGTTCGTAAACAGTGGCCAGCATTGCTTGTGATTCGACTTCTTGATCTTTTTCGTCTTCTCCTTCATCGTCACTAAGCGAGACCCACAGATTCTTACCAAATTTCCTAAGAGTGTTTGCACATTCATTAGCATAATGACCCCAACCCGAGCATGCATGACATTGCACAGACTCAAGTTATTTGGGATCAAATTTGGTACGATCTGAGTTGGTTCTTCTTAGTTGACTTCCATTTTTAGTACTTGGAAGGAGCTTGGTAGGCTTTTGATTGAAGCCTTGATTTTGATGTTGTTTACATTTGGATTGATTCCTTTCATTGTTGAACTTCCTCACCATCAAATTGTATTTTCGAGTGAGTAAGGTAACATTAGCACCTTCACCAATTTCTTCAAGATTCTCATCCTCTTCTTCGATTTGATTCTCTGAGGATTGAATTTGAAGTGCCACATTCTTGCTCTTATATAGTTCCTTTTGATTCTCAATGTTCATCTCATAGGTTTTGAGAATGCTCATTAAGGTATGAAGGTCCATAGTAGCAAGATTGTGAGCTTCTTCAATGACACAAATCTTTAAGTTGAACTTTTTAGGAAGAGAACGGAGAGACTTTTCAACAAGTTGAGTGTTGGTTAATGGTTCACCAAGCACTTGACATTCATTAGAGATGTCAATCAACTTTGCAAAATAAGATTTAGTATCATCCGCTTCTTCCATCCTTAAACGTTCATATTTGCTCATGAGCATGAGTAGCTTTGTTCGACGAACACTTGAGCTACCTTCACAATGAATTTGTAAAGTATCTCATGCATCCTTAGCCGTTGGGCAGTTTTGAATGAGTTTGAACATGTAAAGATCAACCCATCCAAAAATTGCATGTAAGGCCTTTTCGTTAAAGCTAACATTATTGATTTCTTCCGCCGTCCATTCGGATTCAGGTTTAACAAGAATGCCACCTTCCTTATCTAGCGGCAACATTGGAACAACATACCCATTGGTTATAGATATCCATGCCCTAATATCAATTGATTTGATGTGAGAACGTAGACGAATCTTCCAATAGGCATAGTTTGTACCATCTAAAATGGGAAGTCTACCAATAGTTGGATTAGCCGGATCCATAGCTTCAAATGATAGGATCAAGCACTTATTGTGTTAAGTGTCTGTTCTGATACCACTTGTTGGGTCCCGGGGGTATGCTATGGAACAATAAAAACAAACTGAAAGTAAAAACAAATCGAATGTCAATGCAGTTTGTAAATGTCGGCAATAATGTTGTCTGTCACAAGTGACAGCACTTCGATAAAACTGAAAAACCTTTGAAGAGTAAAATACAACGAAAATAATAAAGACACAAAGGTTTAATATTTACATAAGTTATATTGATTATATAACCTATGACGGTCAGTGACCGAAAGTATTGTATATATTTATATACAATTAGATAAATTCCTTCTTTTACAATATTACAAGATAATACAAAAGGAATTAAAAAGTTGAAGTCGCATATGACTTCTGTCTGAAAAATCTATCTAAATAGACATAGACAACATCTCATTATAATTGCTTCAATGAAGAACAAATCTAGAATCTAAGCAGCAATTATAATGTTGGATAGAATGTTGTCGACACGCTCAGGCAACACTTGTGATCCAGTTTTATGAGATGAATTCTCGAGAGCTCTCTTGATATTTTTGCAATCTGATTCTGGATATCGATTCACTCTTCTTGCCTCTCTATTTATAGTAGAGAGTCTTCCTTGAAAATCTCATCGATTGGTTGTGGAGGTTGAGGGAAAGGTGGGCAGCCGATAGGATTTGTTGGAGAAGATCATGAAGCAAAATCCTCTAACTTCTTGGACTTGTTCCCCAAGCTTAGCAACAACTTTGACTTGTTCTTCCCACGTGATTCATCAACTCCTAATCACCTTGCCAAGTCACTTTTCTAACGTGGTGAAATTCCCACGAGAATTGCTTCAATTCGTGAAGTAAGGCAAAACTGTTTGACAGAATGTTGGTCCGAATGTCGTGACATTTGTTCCAACATTTCTGAATTTTAACTTAGTACAAAAAATAATATGTTGGGCAAAATGTCACTAACACCAAATCCAACATTAACAAAAGGTATGCACTTATTAAGTTATTAACGCCATTAGTGATATGTCAAGGTCACACAGGACGTTTTATTACGTACAGAGACTCCAAACCCATTAGGATAAGCATTGTGTGATGATTCGGGATAATCACTCGAGGGAGCTAAGTACTTGAGCTCGATTGACTGTGAATTTTTAAATAAACTAAAAAGAATCCAATAATATGTTAAAAATATGGATGATGAACTCATCTAGTGAAAACATCCTTTTAAATTAAAATACATGGAAATTACTTACTATACTAGAGAAAGTCAATAACGACATACCTAATGTAATCTCGCACATGGATCGGAAATTAAAATGCATGAAACTGATCAGAGCCATATTTGATTGAGTTAACAGTTAGTTCCAAAAAGATCAGTAACATTTCATTGACCTTCCTTTCATAGATTTTGAGATGGTAAGGCTTTTCAGAATTAGTCAACCAATAAGGTTAAAATACTCCTACTGAATAATGAAACAAGAATTAAAGTGCCGCTTCCCTTGAATGGTCCATTTCCCTCCCTTAATCAAGTTCAACTACAATTTCAATTCCAGTTAAAAAAGAAAGAACAAATTAAAAGGAAGATATGCAAAGAATATGAAGAAATTACGAAATGCACTTAAGCATTAATATAATTATCTAATCTGACAAGTGATAGTTCAGTCATAAAACTTACATTTAGATCAATCCTAAAACTATGTGTAAGCCGACTTCCATTTCCCAATCTACGGTTGTAGTGCTGAAGAACAAAAACGATAGTAATCGAGAAAGCAAAACATCACTGCCTAACCCATTTCGATCAATAATTCAATCCACAGATTGCTAGGATAACAAGAATTATAACATTCCAATTTCCACCCTGATTAATACTTATCTTCATCCCTCCGCTATTTATATCAAATCAAATTATTTAATCTTATAAATAATTAACAATTAAATAAAATACATAACACTTACGTACTATAGTTAAGTGATAAATGTGCACACATATGTAACTTAATGTATTATTTGATTTGATATACACATCGAGAGTGAGTAAATTTTTACCCTTGATCAACCTAGTCCAACGACACTAAAACAAGAAAAAAAAAGAAGGGAAAACAAAAAGGCATCTAGATCAAGATATATACTCCATCCGTTTTAAAATAAGTATCACCAACCTGATCGAAATAATTAATAGTACTCATCAACTTTCTCACAGGTTATGTTACTTGTTAGTCTTGTTATAGCTCGTTCCTGTGTGTGACTGATTGATTAATGGGGTGGTGGATCTAGACTAGACGAAGTGGGTAATACGTTGAACTCGTTATGTCTAACTCGGACTATATAAGTATATATGTGTGTGGGGAGGGGGAGGATAACACATATATAATTAGCCAATTTTGGATTCGCTACTAATTGATTGTCCGTAGTGATCATTGTTTTTAGACATGGTCGTTTCAAGTAATTATGCAAATGCAGGATATTATCACAACTAGCTAGATAATAATTCATGGATACATATGATAGGAAAAAGACTTGCCTTGATTTTTGAAAGTAACATTCAAACTCAAGATATATATGTTGCGTTATACTTTATTCCTTTTTACTTGTCCAGTATACTAATAAAATAAAATTTTCCTTTTACATGTTCACTTTAGCAAATGATCAAGAAAGAATTACTTAAGTATTTTTTTTAATATTACCCTTATCATTAAGTAACCATTTCCCAAACTAATTGGAGTGTAGTAGTCAAATTTAGATTCTAAAGTGCCATTAACAAGGATAATTTAATAAAATAAATACTTAATTAATGTTTTCTTAATAGGTACAAAATGCAAACTTACAAGTAAATAGAAAGGAAGAAATTAACTTATAATGATCACGTAAAGAGACAAATTATATCATATAAATTGAAACGACCGAAGGAGAATGAAAGAGCGTTGGCCTGACAACAGTGCAATAAAGGAGCTGATGAATTAATTATGACACACCATTACCCATATTTTACAATGATTGAGAATATGATTTCTGTAGCAGCTATGATCTAACTACTACCATGGAATTCACCGTACATTTCTACCAAGATAAAAAAGTGATTCTCGCTTCTTGGTTCATGCACATGCACATCAGTTTCAGTGACATTGGAAATCTGTGAAACTAAAAGCTATTGGTACTGTTAGTCACTATGGAATCTCACTGCTCACACTTTCTCTGCCGCGTGAAATAAATGCATCTGTCTAGACTTAATTACTGAAATTTCATGAATTAAAAGCTTAACATTACTCTTTTAGTCTTTTTTGTCTCTTCACTCATTGAGCTCAACACTACTACTAGTACTATATAACTAGACACTTCTTTGAAGCTTTTCTCCCCAGCTAGTCCCCAAGACTCATTTATTTTCTTAGTATTCGCTTTTCTCTTTTTGTTTCTTGAATTGATAATGGGTGCTGGGGAAGTAAGGAGATTGATAATGGTGCTTTTAGGATTGAATTTGGTGGAATATTATGGGGCTAAAGGGGATCCCCAAGTGCCTTGTTATTTTATATTTGGTGATTCATTAGTAGATAATGGGAACAATAACAATATTAACTCTTTGGCTAGGGCTAATTACTTGCCTTATGGTATTGATTATTCTGGTGGTCCAACTGGGAGGTTCTCCAATGGAAGTATCTCTGTGTTGTTCTCCCCTGTAATATATTAACATTTTTTAGGCTGCCTGGTAAGATTTTTGTAAATCGAAGTAACGTAACTTACTTCAACTTAATGTTTTCAATTAGCTAATGTATTTAGGGTACAGAACGACTCCGCAAGCTGTAGCTTATTCCAACTTATGACTAAAGTACTAAGATAAACTATATATATCTTACTCTGCATGTATCTAAAGCACCACTTGCACCTTCCGATTATAGAAAGATTCCTATGTTACCTCTTTAATTTTTAGACAAACATTATGTACCTTTCACATTCTACATTAATTTATCCCACAACAGAGATAATATGTGTTCCTGTTAATTAAATTATTGTACTAAAAAAATCTGTCTACAGCCATATGGGGATGTTAATTATGACACTATCGCAATCTTAAATCTAGAAAAGTAAGTCCTACCTAACATCTAAAGAGAAAGCCTCAGCTCCCCCCCCCCCCTCCCTCGCCCCAACACAATTTGTTCAAAATAAATTCAAATACTTCAACCATCCCACAATTTATGTGAGACTCTTTCATTTTTAATCAATTCAGAACGGACATCTTTCTATATTTAATACTTCCTCTGTTCCAATTTATGTGATACCATTTTTTTTTTTGTATGTTCCCAAAAGAATGTCACCTTTCTATAATTAGAAACAATTTAACTTTAAAATTTCACTTTTAACCTTAATGAAATTATTTATAGACACACAATTATCTTAGGTTTGTTTTAGACCACACATTTCCAAGGTTAATATTTTTTCTTAAACTTTGTGTCAAGTCAAATGGTATCTCATAAATTGGGACGGAGAAAGTAACAATCTAACTTCAAGCTTTCCATTTTACCTTTAATAAAAGATTTATAGCCACATAAATTTTTATGGCTTAATCGTGTTTAAATTTACAGCTGAGCTTTTGGGTTTGGACGATTATATTCCACCCTATGCATCTGCAAGGGGTGAAGACATACTCAGAGGGATCAATTATGCATCTGCAGCTGCTGGAATTAGAGATGAAACTGGCCAGCAATTGGTAATTCACTTTTTTCTGCATTTCCTTTGATTTTCTTGGGCTTTGTGCGTTGATCTTTTGTTATTTTCAAATTACTGAATTTCTTTTTACAAAATCTTTATAGGGAGCGAGGATTAGCTTCGGTGGGCAGGTAAATAATTACAGGAACACAGTGCAACAAGTGGTGCAAATACTAGGAGATGAAGATTCAGCTGCTAATTATTTGAGCAAGTGCATATACTCAGTTGGATTGGGTAGCAATGATTATCTCAATAATTATTTCATGCCTATGTATTACCCCACTAGCAGACAATACAATCCTGAGCAATATGCTGATGTTATTATTCAACAATACACTCAACAATTGGAGGTGAGTTGATCTCTCCTACATTTCCAGATTTTTTTTGCCGATTTCCTTTCTAGAATAACTGTTTAGTAAACGACTCTTTTTTTTTATTTTATAATTTATGAATATTTTAGACCAAAGATCTCTTTTGAGCAAATTGAAACTTTTATGATAAAATAAATTGTAAGTTATTACAAAATGTTAGACGACAGTTTAATGTTGGTTGAGCAAATATTAGACACGAGTTTAACATTATTTAGGAGATTTTATTTGCAAAACTTTTTAAAAGGGAGACAAAATCTAAATGGTGGATTAAAAAGGAACATTTGCGCAAATTCTGCCCCTAATTTCTTTCGACAAATTAATTGACCCACATCATCAGACGTGTCAACAGTAATTGGGCTTTCACATATTTTATGTATTGCATCAGACTTTGTACGACTATGGAGCAAGAAAGTTTGTCTTAATTGGAGTGGGCCAAATTGGTTGTAGCCCAAATGCTCTGGCCCAAAACAGTGCTGATGGGAAGACCTGTGCAGAAAATATAAATGTTGCAAACCAACTATTCAACAGTAGGCTAAAGGATCTTGTGGATGAGTTCAACAGCACTACACCAGATGCCAAATTCATCTACATTAATGCTTATGACATCTTCCAAGATTTAATTGACAACCCCTCAGCATTTGGTAATATTTCTTCTCTCTATGTGTATGACGAATGTTTGAAATGGACTAAAAAAGAAAGAATATTGTATAAATTGGAACGGAAGAAATATTTGGCTAACATTTTTTTTAAAAAAAAAAATTCAGGATTTAGAGTGACAAATGCGGGATGTTGTGGAGTAGGAAGGAATAATGGACAAATAACATGTCTTCCACTGCAAACTCCATGCCCAAATAGGAATGAATATCTATTTTGGGATGCATTTCAACCTTATCTTTTCATATATGGAGGCATTGATGTTCTTGTCTTGTTCTTTACTATGTAATATGTATGTCAATGTACTTGCATCCTACAATTTTAAGTATTGCTTGACTAATAATACACGAATCCTCCTTGTTTGACAACAACTAGTTTTCTTAACTTTTTCCTTTTATTAAATTCATCCATTTGAGCACGAGTGTGCTTTATATTTTATAATATCATGTAGCAAAAGAGGGTGGTTGGGCCTGACCTCGATTACAAAAAAGAAGAAGAGAATATGAAATAAATAACCGTCCATCATAATAATAGCCAACAAATATAAATTTTTCGTATATTAGTAGATATTATACATAAAATATAGATTTTGATACATAATAATAGTGTATAACTCTTATATATTTAACTAGCGAATGTAATTATTTTTTTACTAAACGATCAAATGTGCAACTTGCCCTACAAAAAAAGGATGAGAAAATCATCCTTACAAAAGAGGAAAGGACCTAAATTAAAGCCAATCCTTTATATGTATGAAATTAACTAACAAAAAAGGTTAGCCTTACCATACCTAATTCTAAAATTAAGCAATTAGCTCTTGTCCAAATGATAAGGGCCCTTTGCGTCTCTAGGAATATTCTGAAACCCAAAATACGTTGAAGTTTCTCCCTTAACAGAATGAGTTTTTGGCCAAAATATCAGCTATTTGATTGATTCCTCTAAAGTAATGAATAGCTTTAGCACTTGTTTAATTAAGTATTTGTGATGTGTCATGAATCATGTGTTTCACCCTTAATCTCCTAACTTGCGATAGTAAAATAAATTGCCAAACTAAGTATTCCGTATAAGATTCTACCACTTTGATCTTGTTCTTTTTAGTGCTACCCAAAGCCATTAGTCGATCTTTATCAACTTAATATCCAACTGCGTATAAGGAGTTTGTGGATAATTGACATCAGTCACGGTGACCACAACTTCTTCTAAGGACACGCGGGACTATAACATATCGTGAAAGAAGCTTCGAGTGTGTCTTGAGTAACAATGTTTTTTTGTTTTATGTTTAGGACGACTATGTTGGACAACATAAAAAACTTTTGCAAATTTCACGATGTATTCTTATGTTATGATGTTAGTTGTGATCACATGATGATTTATATAGAGATATGTGCCATGACTTGATGCTCAAAGTTCATTTTGTTTTCTTAAGATAATTCTTAGTATAAATAGTAAATCACATCGAAAAAAGCAGAACAGATCTAGTACCAAATAATATACTAATAGAAGTGGACAAAATCGACAAATTATAATGGTTTGAGTTAAATAGTTATAACGTTACGTTATAACACCTTAATCTAACTTAATAATGTAATTTTTTTAAACCACTGGGGATATTAAAGGAGCTCAAGTTATTAGAACTAGACTGATTGGCACTTAATTTGACTATCAAGGACCGGATCTTTCTACTAAAGGTGCAATTGAATTAGGATGCATTTCCTGTTTGGGTGGGCTTTGTACTATTTTAAAGGATGCCATTGAATGATATCAGAGTCAGACCAATTTCAATTTTACTAAATAAGCTCAATGAATTTCCTATTTGGGAATTGTAGTCGTAGGAGATAACAAGAAATCTGTAAAATTAGTCGAAGTGCATAGACAGGTTGGTTGGATACCACAATTATATATATATATATATATATATATATATATTTGAATTTATACATATGGTAACGAGCTCTCTAGTACTCTACATCTTATATGTGTAAGGTTTTTGTTAAGAGTCTCACATCGGATATACATGCTCCAACCAGAAGGTTTTGCTGAAACATGCAAGGAGAACTTGGTTTGCATGTTGAACAAATCTCTGTACGGTCTCAAACAGGCGCCGAGGTGTTGGTACAAGAGATTTGATTCCTTCATTATGAGCCTCGGATACAACAGACTTGGTTCAAACCATTGTGTGTACTACAAGAGGCTTGGTGGTAATAATTTTATTAACTTAGTGTTGTATGTGAATGACATGTTGGTAGCAGGCCCCAACAAAGATCGAATCCAGGAATTGAAGGCACAGTTTGGTAGGGAGTTTGACATGAAGGACTTGGGACCATCAAACAAGATTCTAGGGATGAAAATTCACCGAGACAGAGATAGCAGGAAGGTTTGGCTTTCCCAGAAGAACTACTTTAACAAGATCTTGCGACGTTTCAACATGCAAGATTGTAAGCCAATTTCTACCCCACTTCCTACTAATTTCAAATTATCCTCAAGTATGTGTCCTAGCAATGAAGCAGAAAGGATGGAGATGTCTCGAGTACCTTATGCATCGGCAGTGGGAAGTTTAATGTTTGCCATGATATGCATAAGACCAGACATTGCACAAGCAGTAAGAGCGGTTTAGTCGATTTATGGCGAATCCTGGTGGAGAGCATTGGAGTACTGTGAAGAGGATTCTAAGATACATCAAAGGAACCTCAAATGCTGCATTATGTTACGGAAGATCAGAATTTACTGTCAGAGGCTACGTAGATTCAAATTTCGCAGGCAATCTCAATAAAAGTAAATCCACTACGGGTTATGTGTTTACTCTTGCAGGAGGAGCTTGCCGTCGAAGTTACAGACTGTTGTGGATCTATCAACAACTGGCTGCTACACAAGCTTGCAAGGAAGTTGTTTGGATTCAAAGGTTACTAGAGGAGCTCAGGCACAAACAAGAGAAGATGGTTCTATTTTGTGACAGTCAGAGTGCCTTGCACATTGCAAGGAATCCGACCTTTCATTCAAGGACAAAACACATACGGGTCCAGTACCACTTCGTTCGAGAAGTAGTGGAGGAAGAGAGTGTGGACATGCAAAAGATCCACTCCGATGAGAACGTAGCAGACGTTATGACGAAGCCAATTAATGCTAACAAGTTTGAATGGTGTCGATACTCCTGTGGCCTAGATGAGATGTAGGCAAGCATGTCATCGGCGAGTGAGGAAGGATAGAGGGATTACCAAAGGTGACTTCAAGTGGGAGAATGTGAAGGGTGAAGTCCCTTATGTAGGAAATATGGAAAATGTGCAAAGTATGAGCCAACCCTTCTAGACTTTGAATTCAACAAAGGAGGGTATGAAGCCAAACAAGGTGTTCTATCAAACTTGGTGTGCTACCAAAATTAGGTAACCTAACTTGTGTTATTTTGAAGGCTATAAATAGGCCTTAGGTTTGCACTTCCAATTCATTCAATTCCAATTCATTCAAAAACCTCCCTAGAATCTCCTAGTATTCTCAAGAGAGAAAAACATAGGTTTCTCCTTAGATATTGGTTTAGAGAGATTGAGTATTCTCCTAATTACAAGAGAGATAGATAATTGTTGTTATCTCCTTGTACATTAGAGAGAAGTATTGTAATCCCGTTTTTCATTGTGAAATCCTCCTACACTTTTGCCCAGTGGTTTTCCCCCTAATTTGTTTGGGATTTTTCACGTAAATCTTGTGTCTAAAGTTTATTTCCGCATTTTCTTAACTTTCACTTTAGTAGTGAGGTTGCTTCGACCCGGTAATTTTGCCTAACATTATCATATTCGTGTGATTGTAACTTGAGAAATGAATTTTCTTGTTTGGAGATCATCTCTTCTACTCTTCTCTCTCAAGGAAGGCCTCCTATTTTCTTTTTCCAGTTTGTCGGGCTAGCTAATTTTAACTGGTACTTTACTCTTTTCTTTTTCCAGTTACATCTTTAAACTGAGAATCATTCTTCTATTTCTTCTATCTCCTTTTGTTACAACCTAATTTTTATCGACCTGTTCCTTTCAGTCAGGGATGCAACAATCTGAATATTGAAAGTTAATCATGTGGCAGCTTATTCTTTGAATGGCAGTGCCTCGACACAATCAATTAAGGAATCACAGCAGCCGAGATGTTAATGATCAAATAGCAAAACTACAAAAAACACTAATGAGGAAAAACAGTTAAAGATTATAATGTAAATGCTAAAAAGTGCTCTTAGTAAAACACTTGAAGATTATGATGAATAGCTAAAACTGGTCAAAATCTTTGAGTAGCCTCTAGTTGTCTTAGCATAGTGTTACGGAAATAGAAGAGAAGGACTCATGAGTAAGTCCTGTACAAGCATGGACTAGATATTGTTTTTTATACACAAGAGCACATGTTTTCCTTTTATATGCTAGTAATACTATGGCTATTTCATAATCACTTTTCTAGCCCAGCTTCTGGCTTTCTTTTCTGGAAGTCATTTTGGATATCGACAATTCAAGGTATCGTTACACTGGGTATGTTGTTGTTGTTGTTACTTTCTTTTATCACTAAAGTATCGGTTCTGCAAATGGAGATGATCTCAAGGCTTCAAGAAAAGTTTATCACACTAAAGTGTAACCTTTTGGAAAGAAATTACTACTGCCAAATGATTCTTCTTCTGATGCATTTGCCGCTAAATGTTGTCCAGCGGAAAATGATTTTACCTATCTAGTTTTCTTACATAGCATGAGTATTTTCCTTGATCCATGGGCTAACGTAATGTAGGATTCAACATAGAATAATACCACTACCATGATTTCCAATCTTTCTATAGTCATTGAAGGACTTCATATTCTAATCTTTTCATTGCAAAAGAAGACTTCTTCACTTTCAACTGCAAATCGAACTGCCAACAACTCATTGCTTCATCTGAAAGGTTTGGGTAAATCTCATGTCGGAATTTGTGTGTTTGGAAGTTCCAGTTACTTTTCTCAATGGGGTAATGCAAGTCATAATCTTGGAGGATGAGATTTGGAGTATATATAGGCGCAAAAAAATGCATACGCCTATTCATGATAGATACTTCACTGTTATTCTATGTTTTGCACTTGTAGCACACTTTTCTAACAAGTTGCTGTCATCTGATGCTTTCTTCAGTTTTAAGCATAATGTTAAGGAGCTCGGTTAGCCTTGTTCTCCTTATGAATAGTATCTTCTAATATTTTGGAACTTGGTAATTGATATCAAGAAAAATAGAATCTCTAACAAAAGTAGGATTCCCTTTGTATTGCCAAAGCATTAGTTGCTTGCTATTTCTAACATGTTACTAATCATCTGATGCTTGCTTCATTTTAAGCGTAATGTGTAAGAATTGGGCGTGAATACAATATATAGTCAAGTAGAATCTCTTTTGTATTGCCCAAGCACTTGTAGCACCCCTTTTCTAAGAGGTTGCTGTCATCTGAAGCTTGCTTCAGTTTTGAGTATAATCAAAGAATTCAGGTGGCCGTTGGTTTCCTTGTGATAGAGTCTTCCATCATTTTGGCACTTGATATTGCGAAAAATAAGTTGGTAATTTCCCTAGAGCTGATCTTGCATCAACCACTTGCAGAGGTCTTTATCCATCATTCTTTTTTTCCCCCACATTTTATGAAGTAATATCTACAAAATAAATAGGACTATGGTTAACTCATGCATCTCCAACACTTTCTGATGCTGGAACTCCAAGGCCTCAAGTAGGTTAACTGTTCTTATCCTGTGTTTTCGTTTCTTGATTCCGTTCAACCAAGCCGATATGTTGACAAAGGGGGTCCAAAAAGAAAGGGCAGGGGTTAAGGTCTTCTTTTTATTTTCGCTTACCATGTATGCTTCATATACATGTTCTTTGCTGTCTATCTTGAGACATGCTGCTAGAATTGAATTTCTGGGTTCAAGGAAGAACCACGGAAAGGTTTGGTTAATGTATGTATATATGTCTGTCTGTGGTATATATAATGGGACTGAAACTCTGATCTGCTAGTGCATTAGTTTCTGCTCTCCTTTCACATTCAAGGCTTGTCTATACTCAGCAGTTTGACAAGACATCACTACAACAACAACATATCTAGTGAAATCTCACAATATGGGGTCTGGGGAGGGTAGAGTGTACACAGACCTTACCTCTACCTTGGTAGGTAGAGCGGTTGTTTCCGAGAGACCCTTGGCTCAAGACAAAGCACAAGCCCAAGCAAAGTAAGACACACAAAGTGCGTAAGTCATGACAGTGCATTCTGAAAAAGAAAGAAGCAATATCTAATGCAAGTAAATAAGACAAATAAAATACACATAGCAGTATAAATCAAACGACAAGGGACTATAAGACAATATGATAGGCTAAGCGAGCCTACAATAATAATACTATAACTACCAGTTTGTAAGCATAGGTAGGACTACGCTGGACTAACTACTATCCTTCTACCCTAGTACGTGTCCTCCATAACCCCCTATCTAAGGTCATATCATCAGTGAGTTGCACCTGCGCCATATCCCGTGTAATCACCTCTCCCCAATACTTCCTCGGCCTACCTCTATCCCTCCTGTACCCTCCATAGCCAACCTTTCACACCTCCGCACTGGGGCATTTATGTCTCTCCTTTGCACGTGTCCGAACCATCTCAACCTAGCTTCTCGCATCTTATCCTCCACCGAGGCCACTCCCACTCCTTGACAAGACATCACTAAAATTTCCTTATATGCTGGAAGAGCATGCGGCCAGAGATCTTTTCTGTGCTCTTGAGGTGCCTGATCTTTGTTTTATTCCAAATATACTTGGAAGCATTGCTAGGTCCTACATGTAGTATCGCCTTTGTATATTTCAGGAGGTCACAAGTGAATCACAACCATCTACGCTTGTTCGGAGCAGGGGAAGTTGATACTTTAATTTCGAAAAACTCGCAGAGATTTGATTAATTCTGACTATCAACTCCTCTGACTCGTTCATTGACACTGTCTTTGGTTATCTATGTCTCTATTACTGATCTTGATTTTGTTCTGTTTTCCATGTGAGACAGGTTACTACATTGCTCAATGAAATTTACTATCCTATTGAAGCTGGAAAAAATGTCTAAATTAGAGCAAGGCCAACAAAGGCCCATATGAAACACAGGCAGGAAATCCTGTATACAAGGTATATATCCGTTTAATCCCAGATTTAACTGATGAGTATTCCGTGATGACTCATTTAGTCATCCAGTGCCTATGGATGGTCCTCCAGGGCCTGGAAAATAGTTGCAGAACTATCAAGTGTTCTCGTCAAAACAAAAATCAATCTTGTACTAGTTCAGTTTTGAAAATGCGATCCAAGTCCTAGGAGAATTTAAAAATGTTGAGATCCAAAATAGTACAGGATACTATCCCACCACAACAAATGAATGTTGAACTTTATTTTTGATTCTAGATCGTCAAAAGCTTTTGCGTTGAATTTCCACTAGTGACAATATTTAGTGTTCAGTATATTCTTTGTGTACTCCTTCACCAGTTGTTTAACTTCATAGCTAATGTGTTTCTCACTTCTTCTCCATTTTACCTAATGAACTTGTTAACAATCTGATCACGGAGTGGTGGAGTAATCATAGAACAGATGGATATTTAGGTGTTAGTTCAACAGATCCAAACAAAAATAGCATTGCTGTTTGTACAAGTTGAATTAAGTTGCTAAATTATAGCATTTGTGTTGGTCTTTTCTTGTGCAAATTGATCCATTATGTTCTGATTGGAACTCGTAATGGTGGAGCAGTGCTTGTTGCTTTCAGTTGTTTCTTTTGGTAATTGGTTATATAACTTTACTGCCTTTCTTGCTCCTGCTGTATAGTAAATATTCTTCAGACATTCACCTGCAAGCTGTTCTTCCAAAATCAAGTATCTGGTAATTTCAATGTATTTTTTATGTAGGATCAATTTTTGACTCAAACATTATGTTGATAGCAGTTTCTTCAAAATCAGTTTTGTGTTTGTTTATTTTTTTTCCTTTGAACAAGACTCAATAGTGAAAGAAATAATCCCCTTGATTATTTTCATTGATTGAATAAGTATATATACAAGTTACATCTTTCCATAGTACTACAAATCCTTTTCCTATTCTATTTCTAAATCCTTATTCTACCATAATTCTAACTATACAATTATGGTAGGTATATAACACTAATTAAGGTATCCTTTTTATTACAATATACTACAAATATATATACCATATATACACCTAGAGAATCTGGCCGAGAGAGGCCCACTGGCCGAGAGGCGTAAATCGCCGTCGAGACAAATTTAACCGCGAGGCCCAATTTCAGATATATATGTGATATACACTGCTGTATATTCAGTGTATATCACATGTATATTGCTGTTTAACACACCCCTTGATCATAGCGGGCGTTTTGACGCCGAGGCGTCCCTACAATCTTCAAAGAGAACCGCGGGTAGACCCTTTGTAAAAATGTCTGCAATTTGATAACGAGACGGGACATGGCAGACGCGAACTTGACCCTTTGCAACCTTTTCACGGACAAAGTGAATGTCCATTTCGATATGCTTGGTACGTTGGTGTTGAACGGGGTTACCTGACAGGTAGATGGCACTAATGTTATCGCAATATACCAAGGTTGCCTTCTGAATGGGACAATGAAGCTCCAAGAGCAAATTACGTAGCCAACATGATTCGGAGACCACATTCGCTACCCCTCGATATTCTGCCTGCACTTGGCGTGATAGAGTTGCCTGGCGCTTTGCCGACCAGGAGACCAAGTTGTTGCCAAGGAACATACAAGAGCTAAGTCGACCGTGCGGTGTCGGGACAACCACCCCAATCAAAGATCCGTGTAAGAGACAAGTGTGGATGTAGATGAAGGATACAAGTGCAACCCATAGTCCAGTGTCCCCTGAATATACCGAATGATGCGTTTGATTGCATTCATGTGCTCAACTCTGGGATCATGCATGAATAAACACACCTGCTGAACCGCATACGTAATTTCTGGTCTGGTAAATGTAAGATACTGGAGGGCCCCTGCAAGACTGCGATAGCGGGTCGGGTCCTCGTATGGTGTACCTACTGCGGCACTCAGCTTTGGGTTTGCATCAACCGGTGTGGAAGTGGACTTACAGGATGACATCCCAACCCTCTCGATGATCTCAGCAGCATACTTCCGTTGAGACAGAAACAAGCCACTTGAATGACGCTTGACAGCAATCCCCAAAAAATAACTCAACGGCCCTAAGTCCTTCATAGCAAATTCAGAACTGAGCATGGCCATGATAGACTGGCGCAAAGTATCGGAGGAGGCAGTCAAGATGATATCATCCACATACAACAGAATATAGGTCAATGACGAACCCCGGCGGTAGATGAACAAGGAATTATCTGACCTGCTGTGAGTGAAACCAATAGTCGAAACAAAATCAGCAAATCGTGTATACCAGGCCCGTGGAGACTGCTTAAGCCCATATAGTGATTTCTTCAACAAACAGACATGATGAGGGCGGTTGGGATCCCTGAAACCCAACGGCTGATGCATATAGACTGTTTCTTTGAGATCACCATGTAGAAAAGCATTCTTGACATCCAACTGATGGATTGACCAAGTCTTTGAAAGAGCCAAGCTAAGCACAATGCGAATGGTAGCCGGTTTGACCACCGGACTAAACATCTCACCACAATCAATTCCAACCTGCTGAGTCTTACCATCACCAACAAGGCGTGCCTTATGTCTAGCAAAGGACCCATCTGAATTCTCCTTATGAGTAAAAATCCACATAGACCTGATAATATTAATACCATATGGACGGGGCACCAACTCCCACGTCTTATTATCAATAAGAGCATTATATTCATCAGTCATAGCAATTTTCCAATTAGAGTCATTTAATGCGGACACAGGATTGCGGGGCAAGGAGGATTTAGGGACATCATAATGTAAATTAAAATGTCTTTTAGGTGTAAAAATACCCCGCTGACTCCGAGTGACCGGTCTATGACTCGATGAAGAATTGAGGGAATTTTGAGAATTTTCTGGGCTCGGGACGGACTGGCCAGCAGGCAGTGGGCCTGCTGGCCCAAATCGATAAATACCATGAAAGAAATAATCCCCTTGATTATTTTCATTGATTGAATAAGTATATATACAAGTTACATCTTTCCATAATACTACAAATCCTTTTCCTATTCTATTTCTAAATCTTTATTCTACCATAATTCTAACTATACAATTATGGTAGGTGTATAACACTAATTAAGGTATCCTTTTTATTACAATATACTACAAATATATATACCATATATACACCTAGAGAATCTGGCCGAGAGAGGCCCACTGGCCGAGAGGCAGAAACTGCTGGCCGAGACAACCCACTGCGAGGCCCAATTCTGTGATATATATGTGATATACACTGCTGTATATTCAGTGTATATCACATATATATTGCTCTGTTTAACAAATAGCTCTGTTTCAACAGTTGTCAATCTTTTATGCACATAATGGGATGTCAACCCAAGATAGTATATGGAATTACAGTTGTGAGTTAACATACACAAATAATTCAGTAAGTTGAACTGAGTTTCACATTGTTCACTTTTGCATATGTTTAGGTCATATATGTTTTATGGTTTATACTAGTTAAGTTCTAGGAAGGGGAGCCTTGGACCAACGGTAAAATTGGTATGATCTATTTATCACGGGTTCGAGCTGTGAAAGCAGCCACTAATGGTTGCGTTAGGGTAGACTGTCTACATCACACCCCTTGGTGCGTCCCTTCCCCGACCCTGCTAACGCGAGATGCTTTGTGCACCGGCTGCCCTTTTACCAGATAAGTTTTAGCCCTTTGTGTAGTTACATGCTAGAGAAGGGACTTGAAGATTCTATTTGAAACTGTAATTACATTTAAAACTTAAAAGTATATTACAAAAAAGCAGCCAGACACTGGCATGCAGTTCATCTGATGTTCTTCATAAGTTTTATTGAATCATAACAGTCTCTTGAAATTAAGATCTTTTGTTTTTTCCTTTTCCTAATTGAGAGAGGGTAAGTCATTTGACTCATTTTTCCAACCTGGACTCTTATCTTTTTCATAAAATAGATGCAGCAAGAATTCAACCCATATAATATAAATGGGAAAGGGCCAAAAAAACCAAGCCGTCCTATTCTATTACCAGACATAATTGGGAGAAGCCCATCCAAATTCAACGCATATAATATAAATGGGGAAGGGCCAAAAATGCCCCTACCGTATGAAAAATGGCTCACAAATACCCTTCATCCACCAATACCCCCAACCTATTTTTTTGGCTCAAGAATACCCCTCAAACTAACACCCTAAACCAAGTGACTTTTTTTAATTTACAAAAGCCACATGGCTTATTATGGTTGGCCACATATATTAATTAATATTAAAAATAAACCCACCCACTTTTAATATTAAATAGTATTTCTAAAGTTTATTTTAAGTAAAATGAGTTTTTCCAATAAAACACCTTTATGCCCTTAACGATGGAAAGATCAGACTCCAAATTGACCTCCTTTAATTCTCCTTCTTCCCTACAATTGTTGTTAAGAGTCTCACATCGAAAATGGAATGGGAACACGGACTCCTTATATGAACTTGGACAATCCTCACCCTACAAGCTAGCTTTTGGGGTTGAGTTAGGCTGTCCAAGTCCATATAAGGAGTCCATGCTCCCATTCCATTTCCGATATAAGACTCTTAACACTCCCCCACACGCCCAGACCTTGTTAACTGGAGTGTGTATAATATAATTTGGGGGCCCAACATATCATGTAAAGAATGTATATTGGACCTAACTCAACCCCAAAAGCTAGCTTGTAGGGTGAGGATTGTCAAAATTCATATAAGGAGTCTATGTTCTCATTTCATATCCGATGTGAGACTCTTAACAATTTTGATTCTTGCTAAGTCCTTTTTTCCCCCATGCCTCTCCACCCCCTCTCCCCTCCCCGCTAAAAAAATATTAGAGGTATATGTAAAATTGATTAACATTTTTCCCTCTAGAATTAAACTTAATAAGTTTGTTTGATCAACTATATTTGAACTTAATTATCAACTCCCAGCTAATCATGAAAAAACATGATTAGTATAATGAAAAAACATAATATGCTTAGTCAACTATATTTAGTGTTTTTTTTGTTTTCTTATTTATCATCGTTCAAAATTTATAATTATTAGTTTTCGCATGATGCCCTGATCTTTTCGATCCCAACAAATAATGCTATTAAATATACTAAACATGTAGTGTTGATTGAAAGACAGCAAACATGCATGTTTTCTGTTAAGGTTTGCTTTCTTACAATATTTTATGCCTATAGTGTAATGACTTTTTTACATTATTAGTATAACTCTAAGTTACTAATTAATGCTATTAAATATATTTACTTGGAATTATTATTAAGCAATGTAATTGTGTAGATATTTTTATACTACTAAGGCATAGAACTTAAACTCTAAAATATTTACATAATAGTAATATCTGTTCTTAATAAGGAAAGATCCCAAACTCGTGGCTTTGATATTTGACTTTTGAAATAAGTAATTCCTCCGTATAAATTTATATGTCTTACTTTTCTTTTAAGTTTGTCCCAAGAAGAGTATCTTTTTCTATATTTAATAAATTTTAATAAGTTTAAGACCACAAGATTTAAAGAAACTCACAGATCTTTAATTAAAGACAATAAGATTCAAAGATCTTTCTTTATTTCTTAAACTTCATGCTCAGTCAAACTAAGACACTTAAATTGGAACGGAGGGAGTAATTCACTACTAGAAATAAAGTGTGTTCCCACCGATATTTAGTGGAAAATTTGTGTTACAAAACATGATTTTGCCACCTCATTCACACTTTACCAACTCACTGGTAAATCACTGAAAAATCGCATGGTGAAAACATGTTTTCATTGAAACACTAAAAAAAATTAATTTTTTTTGTGTTCACACTATTATTTAAGTTTTTCACATCGGCATTCAGTAGAAAAATAGTCATTAAAAATTTTTCAGTAAAAAGTTTAGTGATAATTTTCTAATGGTGAATATATTTGGGCTGCCCAAAAAAAGAGAGAGAAGATATAAGAGAGAAACTTCTTAGAAACGACTTCACGTGTAGAATGTTTCACATGTGGAATGGTCTAACTTGGTAGTCTTATCATTTCCTCCCATACAATAGCTAATTGAAAAGTTTACAATATAATTGACGTGAAAATATAAAATGTAAAAATATGTCGAGTTGACTTTCTCGGTATGGCCTAAGAATTTATGGCCTGAGCTAATTATGTTCACATTTGTCATTGGATTCTCAAAATCTTTAATCACTCATGTGAAATTCATTGAAATTTGTGTTAATAAGCAAGTAATACTTGAAACGTGCGAAATGCAGTTCATCATCTTTATTCTCTATTTTCTTCTTATAATGATAGGAATTTATCCGAATATGTCATAGCTGTTATATTGAGGTGATGTATGTATGTATAATTATATTTTATATTTAGATCTCATTTAGTTGTTATAAATAAAAGTACCCAAATAATTAATTTTTTATATTTTTTATATTTATAAACAAAAATAATATGTACTTGTTAATTGTAAATCTCAATTGATTTTCATATCTCATTAATAAAAAAATTGAAAGACTAATAAATTCATAACTAGTCGTACCATACTGATAAAAAATTAAAATTTAAGAAACATATGAATTTAAAATTAATTGAGAATTTAAATATTTTTTACCCAATAAAGTAACGATATGGACATTTTTGGACCAAACTATTAACTATGAGCATTTTTATTCAATTTCGTATAGTTTAAGGACATTTTTTACTCTTCTTTGTTAATAAAATCACTCAACTTTTGAATTTTAACTTTCAATAAAAAAAAAACCTAACTTGACAAAATAAGCTGATTTTTAATGCCATGTAGATCTGGGACCCACAGTAAATGATATAATATCAAAAGACCATATCATTTGACCCGACCCATCAATCAAAACTGATCTTGAACTAAAAAGCTCTCTTTCCCCTGTTCGGAAGGATGTCTACGCTTCTTCAAAGAAGGAGATGTTTGCTTGAAAAATGGTAAAAACAAATTAAAATTACTGCTGATATTGGGAGCTTTTCTCTGTCCGTGTTGATTAACTTGTGCATATTAACATATTAACCTGGAGAGTCTGCTCATCTGGTTAGAGGGCGTGAAATGATTGATGCATCTTTGCAGTTGCACTGTACATATTCAGAAAAATGTTAGGATTTGAGTTTCAAATCCGACCTAATCAGAAAATAGTAAATAAGCGAAGAACAAATAACACACAGATTTATAGTGGTTTACTCTCAATGCGAGAGCTACGTCCACTTTGCCGCTGCAGATTTTACTATAATTAAAATAGGATGTTTGTGTTTACAATTCTCTCTTGCTCACCTACAAAGAAAAACGGTGTTCCAGAATATATAGTGAAAATCAAGCCCGAAATTTTCAAAATACACTCCACTAAATAATCTCAGGGTTTCACACTCTGCGTAGGATCTTTATAGTGTCGGGAATGAATTAGATTCCACGATTCAATAAAAAGACATTAATCAAGGCAAAAATAAGATGGAGAAGATGAAATGGAATATATAACATGCATGACAGTGGCAGTACTGAGCCTGCACCAATTAGAGGACGTCCAGTAGACATGTCTAGTCTTATAATCGAACTTGGTCCCATGGACATACAGACTTTTTTGTTGTTAAATTTTGAAAAAGAAAATTGTTTTTTTTTCCAACCCAAAAACTAAAAGAACTGGTCCATGTAGCTTAGCTAATTTGATATGAATAACTCATATTTTGATATTTTATTATTTAGTGCGGGGTACTTATCTAAATGGCATAATATATTTAATTTATTTTTCCTAGTCAATTTTTTAATGACTAGAAATATCAAATTTAACTAAAGTAACTTTATAAGAGAAAATTCAACTTATCTGGACGAGGTCAATGAGCGATCAACAAGGCTCATGGCCTAGGCTGGTGACTTCCATTTCACTTTGGAGGGTGCCCGCCTAAGGTTGACCCAAGTGGTCGAGCCTACATCATAATTTATGATAGGGGGGCTTGCGTTCGTGCGGCCCCTTCATAAAAAAAAGAAGAGAAAATTCAAAAGTTAAGTAATTTTATTAATATAAAATTAAATTAAATGACTTTAATAAATATTTTTTACGTAATTGAGTGAGTGTTTTGAGAAATTTACTTGATTATTGTGGGGGTTTAATGTACAGGCTAGCACCCACATGCTGAAATCCAGATTTCTTTTTCTTTTATAAAGTTCTTTACTTTATTTTTAATCAGGAAAGATCCCAAACACATGGTTCTGATCTATGATTTTGTGTTCTGTCGATATCATATCATCGAAGAAAATCAAATAAATTTTATTTGTCAGCTTGTTTTTGGCATTGTCAAATAATCCATGTCAACTCTTGTCGATACTACCGCAAACAAATTATTACAGACGACTCTCTTTTATTTCCATTAAGGCTAAATAATATAGGGGAGCGAGGGGTTTGGCGGAAAGGATGGCTTTTAATTATTTTTTTAATATGGCATGCATCACGATGAATATAAAAGTTTATAATTATGTAATTACTTTAGCCAAAAGCAAAAAAAAGAAATTTTTATAAAATCTCAATATCAACTTCTTATAAACGACCAATTTACAAGTGGAATGGTCTGACCTGCTACTATTATCTTTCTTCTTCGATGGACGGTGAATAAAATCTCACATTGATAGTTGATTAATTAGAAAACTAGATATAAGGTATATGATACTCTTAAAAGTGGGCTTGGCCGAACAGGGCAATATCACATCGTGTAGAATATCTCTTTAGGCTCTCAATACTAGTGTCAAAGCCAATAATTCGACTGGCACATATAGACACAGGCTCAGTTTACTACCTTTACCACGCCAAAGCATAGCTTGGAAGCGCATGTGCACAAGAAGAAACTAGCTACATGTGGACTTTGATAGCCATAAATGCTAGATCATGTAGGTGAGACCGTGTAAATCTTTGAAATCAATTCTTAGATCATGGTAATGAGTCACATGGATCTTAGTAGAAAGGGAGACCCATATGGATCATGGTACTAGTGTAGAACTTAATTGGAGAGGAAGATTATTTAATTTGGTGTCTGATCTTTAATCTTATATTAATAATTGAAAAAATTTAAAATTACATATAAGAGGTAAGAATACTCTTAATGAAATGGGATCTCATAGGAAAAATAGTACAACTTTGGCCTCAAATAGATATTATGATATCGAATATTTGTGGACTGAGTCCAACAAGGCAACAACATAAACATAAAATAACTAAAATGTGAGAATGTGTCGACTTTCTTGATATAACCCCTGAACTATTGCCTAAACTTATTATGTTCATAGTTGTCATTGGTAGTCACAAAATCCTTTAATCATTCATGTGGGAATTTATTGAAAGTTGTGCTAAGCACGTACGTTTGAAACTTTTCTCTATTTTCTTCTTTTTGTTTATATACCTTTTATATGATGCTCGATTGATTTGTTCTACATGTATAGCCTTGAAAATTATTAGTCTATTAAGGGTGTTCTTTGACTTAAAAATAAAATCGGATATAACTTGATTAAGTATGATAGGTCCGGATTTGCTATAGAACAGTAAAAACAAATTGGAAATAAAATCGAATGTCAATTCAGTTCCAAATGTCATTGACAATATCGTCTGATACAAGTGACAACACTTCGATAAAACAGAAAAACCTTTGAAGAGTAAATTGCAGCGGAAATAATAAAGAATACAAAGGTTTAATATTTACATAACGGTCAATGACCGAAAGTATTGTATATATTTATATACAATTGAATAAATTCTTTCTTTTACAATTTTACAAAATAAAACAAAAGGAATTAAAATATTGAAGTCGCAGATGATTTCTGCCTGAAAAAGCTACCTAAATAGACATAGACAACATCTCATTATAATTGCTTAATACATAACAAATCTAGAATCTAAGCAGCAATTATAATGTTTGACAGAATGTTGTCGACACGCTCAGACAACACTTGTGATTCAGTTTTCTGAGATGAATTCTCGAGAGCTCTCTTGATATTTTTGCAATTTGTATCTGGATATCGATTCACTCTTGTAGCCTCTCTATTTATAGTAGAGAGTCTTCCTTGAAAAGCTCATCGATTGGTTATAGAGGTTGAGGGAAAGTGGGCAGCTGGTAAGGTTCGTTGGAGAAGATCATGGAGCAAAATCCTCTAACATCTTGGACTTGTTCCCCAAGCATAGCAACGGCTTTGACTTGTTATTCCCACATTTTTCATCAGCTCCTAATTACCTTGTCAAGTCACTTGTCCATTGTAGTAAAAAAATCACGAGAATTGCTTCAGTCCGTGAAGTAAGGCAAAACTGTTTGTCATAAAAATGTTTGTGACATTTGTTCCAACATTTCTTAACTTCAACTTAGTACAAAAAAATGATATGTTGGGTAAAATGTCACAAAACCAAACCCAACATTAACAAAGTATATCTAGAATAATTTGAAAATACCACTATGTATAATAATTGAACCAATCTAACGTGCTTCCTTTTTCCTTTTGTATTTGGTTTCTTCTCGAGTAATTTTTAACAAATCATACTGTATTCCTTGCTTGCTTCTATATATATATTCGTCCATCACCGTCCACCTGTTCCATCTTCAGTTCTTTCTTTTTCTCTCTTCTGTATTCCAATTGTACTATAGTAATATTACTTCTTTTTCTCCGTCTCCTTAAATGGCTTGTTGTGCCCAGATATTTTTCACAATTGCCACAATATTTCTAGTGGTGAACTTAACAGCATTTGTTCAAGGTGCACCAAAAGTACCATGCTACTTCATATTTGGAGACTCATTACTTGATAATGGAAATAACAACGACCTTCATACAACAGCAAAGGCTAATTATCCACCTTATGGGATTGACTTCACTGATGGTCGTCCTACCGGCCGATTCACCAATGGTCGCAATACGGCAGACTTCCTAGGTCTTGTCTTACTTGTTTTTTCTAAAGCTTAATTAATTTCCATTTCTCTTGATTTCTCTAATGTTTCTTCATTAGATTTTTAGTCTTAGAACCACAAAGTTAATTATTTCAGCCACCCTTTCGTTTAAAAAACTAGTTCATTTTAAAGGGAAACAAAAGTGTAGTATTTGGTTTTTAAATGTTCCACATTTTATTGGTTGAGGCAATCGACTGTTATCCCTTATATGGTCTCGGACACCCAATCCTAGTTAGGTTTTGAGGTTACTTAAGGTCCAAAGCCCTCGTTATTATGTTTTCCGATATTTGGCTTACATATTATATTGTTTACACGCCAGATATCCAGTGCTACGTGTGTGTTGTTCATCGACGCACCTCATGAGTTAGCTTTCGTCATTGACTTAGGTTCAAGGTTCATTTTATTAATTTCAGCTTCTTCTTAGTGTATACAGACATTTGACTTGATTTATCTCCATGTTTGCAGCGGAACACCTGGATTTTGATCACTACATTCCACCATTTGCAAGTGCAGACGGTAGTGAGATCTTGGAAGGTGTAAATTATGCATCTGGTTCTGCTGGAATTCACAACGATAGCGGAAGTCATCTTGTAAGTGTAGTTTGGTACAAATGTGATATATTCTATATATACATCCAATGCAAACATGTCTATTAATATTGTCTAATACTATATATCATAATAATTGTGCCTTTATTACAAATTTTATAGTAAATGAGAATAATATAAGGAATTTACTTATGCAGAAGATTTTTTTTTCTTTCTTCCTATTTTTGTATTCAGGGTGATAGGATTTACTTGGGCAGGCAATTGGAGAATCATAAAGTTACAATTTCCCGTCTTGGTAATTTACTGGGGAATACAACTTCAGCCAAAAAGCACTTGAATAAGTGTCTCTTCATTGTGGGAATAGGGAGCAATGACTACATCAACAACTACTTGATGCCTGAAATATATCCCTCAAGTAAATTGTACACACCAAGTGCATATGCAACTGCCTTGATAACTCAATATTCACAACATCTGAGGGTTAGAATTTCCTTATTTATGTGCATCATTCTACTCATATACTATAAGTTAATAGAAGTTGAGCAAAAAGTTGACAGGCAAATAAGATAAAAAGGTCAAATCTTCCCACCTATATGTACGAAATTACTCAAATTCTACCCTTCGTGATAGTTTTGGTCTACTGTTTGTTTTACTGTTGTTAATTAGGAAAAAGTCTCAAGTTTGCTTGACTTCTAATGATGCTCCAACCTACGAATAATCTTAAATCACGGTAAAAAGCTGAAAGGTAAATTTGGACATTTTCTCTTGAAAATTTTGGACACGGGGAAAATATGAGAGGATTTTCTATCAAAAAGGGTATGAATGCACCAAAAATTTAACGGCAAAATTGGGTAACTTCAAATAATACAAGGGTAAATTTGGACATTTTCCTTGCAAATAATGATGAAAACAAATTGAGCTTTTGACTTACTTTATCACTTAGGTTAATTTGGAGTTTTTCACTTACTTTAATATTGAAAATTTCTTATGAAGGTCGGATTTCTAGTATAGCTAATGCTAGTCTTTGGTTGATGTAACTTAAGACTTTATATGAAGATGGAGCAAGGAAAGTGGCCCTATTTGGACTAGGCCAAATAGGTTGCATCCCGGCAGAGCTGCAAAAACACAATACACGTAGATGCGTGGGTTCAACAAATGATGCAATTAAACTATTTAACAGCAAGCTAAAGTCCCTTGTAGATGATCTTAATATCAATTTCCCAGACGCAAAATTCACATATATAAACATGTACAGCATTTCATCAATCATTGGTATGTCAAACATCACATTTCCCCTTTTTCTCCTCAACCCCCCCCCCCCCCCCCGTATTTTCCTTTCAATCTTTTTGTGCAATTTAATCTTTATGAAGTAATCTGTACCACCTTTAACAAGGGGTGATAAATAGGTGGTGTGGGCTAATTAAATTTGAACAGTCAAAATATGATGAATTAATAGTCATTAATTGTCCAATCCTATCCTAAAGTTAGTGAAAGAAATAATCTTTTGATTATTTTCATTGATTGAAAGAGTATATATACAATTTACATATTTCCATAATAGGAGAATCTTATTCCTATTCTACTCCTAAAACCTTATTCTATTTGGATATTAACTATACAATTATGGTAATACAAATATTATGGTAAGTGTACAATACTAATTACACCACAACATTACCTAAACTAGGAGACTAAAACCTTACCTAAATTATATATCATATACACGGTATTACAACAAAAACCGAGAGCCAAATATACATAATATACACATATATATTATGTATATTTAACAGTTAGTTGGGTTGAGATGGGCAGGTTTGTTAAACAATATATCATAGTCCAACTTACCCAAGTCTCTAATTTTTTTGGTAGTAATTTGTTTAATTACCAAACAAAACTAACAAAAAAATTCTTCATTATTATAGCTATATGTAACATATCAAATAAAAAATTATTTAAAATTTTTGATAAAATTTTTCATGAATTAATTTAAATTAAACTTAAACGGGTCAATATAAGTCAAGTTAATAAAATAAACACGTCATTAACTCGTCCAAACTTTGATGAGACAGTCATATGTTTATGGACTAATTTTACCGCCCCTACTTTTAACAACGTGAAACGATAATGGAATTGAGTATTTTGACTTGTCTATCAATTATTTCAGGTACCGTTAGTGTGTTGAATCGTCCATGTTGTGAAGTTTTGGAAACCGTGCCTGAAGGGCAATGTGCTCCAGGAGAAACACCATGCTTGCTAAGGGGGATATATCTTTTCTATGATAATTTTCACCCCACAGAGATTGCCAACAGGATAGCGACTAACAGAGCTTATAATGCTCTTCTACCGTCGGATGCTTATCCAATGGATATCCGTCACTTGGTCAGGACCAATAATGTGTATGATGATGAGTAACGTGTTTCATCATTTGATTACGTGTAATAAGTACTTTTACTTGTAATCTGTAATAAATGCTTAAATGTTATTATATGGTTCCATTTCATCAAAATATTATTCCTTCCATTCTATTAATTCTTTAGCCTTTAAAAATTATTTCAGAATAAGTGATTTTTCAAGAAACAAAGAAGGTATTAATTTCTTTCTTTTTTAAAAAAATTACCCTTACTTACCAAATTAATGTTCAATAAATTTCTAAGAATTATTTCAAAACTTTTCTACATTTTTACGACACATATTTTACAGGTCTTTTTAAAATAGCTTACTTTAATTATACTATTATTTTAATTTCTTAATGGGTGTGTCAATCCTTAAATCTCACTTATTGAGAGAGTATTAATTACTAGTGTTGAAAACCTCTTGGGTAAACAATAGAAATATTTTCTTTCAAAAAGGGAAAAGGGAAAAGGCTAAAAAATATGTGTTATGATTTAAGCTTAAGGAACTTTTGTTCGAACTTCAGTCACATATGGTTGAAGCTCAGGCAACAATAACTGAACCTCAAATACTTTTACAGCCTGCACCTAATACTCTCTATGTTCCTTTTTATTTGGTCACGTTCACTTGACACTCTTCTTTAAGAAACTAATATTTATTATGGAATCAAGCAAAAGAAAGTGGAGTTCATTTCAGGGGATATCAAACTAGTCTCAAGGGTGTGTCAAGATTATTTTGCATTGTCCTTGTGAGGGTGTTATCAGTCATGTTATTCCTCTACCTATTAAAGGAATAGGACTGGTCAGTGGTAAAGAGCCTAATAAGTATGAACGGATATATACATTCGTTGATCTCGGTTAGGTCATTGATCCGATTTTCTATATCATCTTCGACGGTTAGAATTTTATTCTTTCTTCTCATGTTGAAAATAGAGGTATGAAAAAACCTGGTGTTAGAGTCACCCTTACTGTGAAAAGAGCTTTCTGCTCTCAATTAGAACAAAAAAGAATATTTATAAGACTAATTTTATATATCTTATTATGTAATGTGAGAATCTAGGAAAAAATATGAGAAAGAATAAAAAAGAATATGTACTTCACATTATTTACATCATGTTTCAACAATGGTTAGCTGAAAAACGAGTATTTAAAATTGATGTTGTAAAAAGAATATTTAAAAATAAAAAATTGGGTTTAGACATGGATTTTGCCGAAGAAAAAGTAGATCTTGTGAGAAAAAATTATTATTTCACCTGAAATACTTTTTAAATCATTTTTTATTAATTTTAAATTTTCATATCAAGTTAAAGTTGAAATTAGTGATGCTAATGTAAGATTAGTAACTTAAAATAGGTTATAATAATTAATAAGAGAGAATGGACTTTTTTGAACATTAACATATGAAAGAAATAGTTTAAAACTGTTAAAAATAAAAATGTACGTAATAAACTAAAATATAGATTATATCCACCATATAATACTAGTACTTACTTTATAGTTTTGTAGCATAAATTTTGGTGCGTTGAGCCGACACTATATATAGGCACATGCCTATTTCGTTTCTTCTTTTTTCTTTTCTTTAATTATTGGATTGTACCCCCACAAAAATATTAGTACGTGTATATTGATACGAGAGACATATTTCGTAGGCATATGCCTACTTTAATTTTTCTGTCTTTTCTACTTTTCTTTAATTTAACTAGATTCTCCACATGTGCTATATGTGTATATCAAATTATGTAATATACAATTTAAATTAATTTTGAATTTATGTGAATGATCAATGTGATTTTCGTATGATGACTTGTTTGTTAGAATTAAAATGATTGATAAAGATAAAAAATTAAAATTTAATTTGATACATGTGCTTTTTATTTATTTAAGTTTTAATAATGTACAAATATGTAATGAAATATATCTTACCTAAAAGTCTAAAACTTTTTTATAGACAATATCATGATTTCTTGCATCTATTTCGGATGCTCTGTTAGGATCATGACAATTTTATTATCGACATGATAGTTGATAATGTTATGATATAGATACGGAAAGAAATAATCTCTTCCTAATATAATACTAATATTATAATTATATTTGTATAAGAATTCTATAAAATATATGGTAAGTAACCAAATTATTTTCGGCCACTTGGTATTATAGGTGGCCAGTGGGCCGGGCCGGGACGAGTCGAGTCGGGACCGGCGGGGAGGGACGGGGAAAGGCTTTTTGATACACGGAATTATGCGTTAGAATCCATTTGGAATAGGCTTACCTTGGTGTATGAAAGTGATGGGAAGAGAGAACCTTCGTGCTAGGGCGTGAGAAGAGTGAAAATTAATTTTTCAGAACTGTCTCATATTTATATTGTTCCCAGTAGGAAGAATTTTACGGCCAAATTCGACGGATCGTCGAATTTTCTACGGTCTGGGTCTAGACCATAAAACTTTATACGGTCCATATAATCAAACTGTCTCATAATTGCAACTTTACAGAGACTTTAAAAACTTGAAGAGCTGGGACAGTCAAAAAGGACGAATCTTATAATCTTGTACGGTCCGTAAAATTTACAGGAGTTCCGTCAATCTAAAAAACAAATCGACAGTTCAAAACGACAATCCGTAAAATATTTTACGATCCGCATAAATTGGGGGTAGAATCTGATTTGCAGAACTGAAACTGTTTTTTCAACTTAAACTCCCCGTTTTGATTTTTTAAGCCTCTGGATCATAAATATAGCTTAGTTTGAAGGTATGAGGCGTTACAATTATAGATACAAAATTCTCCGAGTCATCGCCTTTGCTAAAAAAGATCAAACAAAATCTTGCCAATTGCCCCACGTACGCTACCTCAAACAACCACGAGAATAACGATGAAATAAATACTTTACAACAAAAGCCTCTCCTATATATTTTAATGCAACCCTCACCCTTATTCGACCCTATTGCAGTCGATAGTTTCTTAAACTTTTCATCTATTTCTTCATCTTCTCCCAATGGCGTGTTATGTTATAATAATTGTTGGGACACAATTGTTGTAGGAAACGAAAAGTAAGTAACTATTAAAATAGTAGAAATGATAAATAAACTATTACAATAAAACTGAAAATCAAAACCTTAACAAACTGTTTTGTGTGATTCGCTGAGTCGAGTGATGACACTCTTTCTTTAAGACAAGATTGCTCCGTATATCTTTTTTTACGGTGTTGAGCAATAGTCTCCCAAGATACAACAACAACTTTAACAAGTGAGCAAAGGAAACTCAAGTGTTACTCTTGAAGAACTTTGAGTATAGTGACTTTGCTAGAGAGGAAAAATATGAAATCAGAAATTCTGGAGAATTTTCTAAGTGTTGAGTGATATGTTCAATTGAGCCAAAGGCCTCAATTTATAGTGTGAAGAGAAGACCTCTCATCTAGCCAACTAATGGCCTTCAATAGCCATGTAATGGCACTTGAATGAGGGGTTACATTCAGCCAAATAATGGCTGAATTCATGTGGCAAGTAATGGAGAATCAATGCTCCAAAATCAGGGCAAACGTCAGATTTTTCCAACTTTCCGTCGCAGCAGTGCCTCGAGCGCGCGGCTCGATGGTGACCAGCCATTTTTGCGCCGCTCTGAGCCTCCAGGCTGCGCCGCGGCCCTTCACGGCTCCGCGGCGATTTCCGACTCATTTCATCTTACACTTCTTCCTTCCTTTACCAACGTGGAATACTTTGTCATTTGACCAATAACCGTCCATAATTCTATGTCTCAAACGTATTACATACGTACCAATATCTCTTTCACTAATGAAATTTGCGATACTTGACACTACTTGTGCACGTGTGTGGAAACGACGTTTCCGACGTGCGGGCCTAATTATTCGAGTCATAAATTAATATGATATACATAATTCCACATTTAATAAATTTCAACAATAATCACTATATTCTTAGTCCTGAACTTAGTTGAAGGTGCACCACAAGTACCATGCTATTTCATTTTTGGGGACTCGTTACTTGATAATGGCAACAACAATGACCTTAATACAGCAGCAAGGGCTAATTATCTACCTTATGGAGTTGACTTCCCATCAGGTCCTACTGGTCGATTCAGCAATGGCAGGAATATGGCTGACTTACATTTTTTTGTAATCTGCTAAATACTCTTCCTAACAGTAATTTTTAGTTATATCTGTATTCAATCAAATTATTCATCTCTTTTTATGTAAAAATACTTTTAAATTTATATTTTCTGTAAATAGTTTTAAAGACATTTTAGTCATTTTATCAACATTTTTTCCAAACACATTAACTGTTTATTAATTATATCTATCAGTTTCAACACTCCTTTGCCAAACATGTGTATTAAGTTATAAAATCAATTTCAAACACCTGAAAGTATTTTACAACCCTTGATGCTTGCTTATCGACTATCTTTAATCAGCTGATCCAAACGGACTCTTATTGAACTCTTTGTTTTCATTTTTCAGCTCTGACTCTTTTGAATAATCCATGCTGCCAAGTTTCAAAGACTATACCTGAAGGGCAATGCATTCCAGGAAAGCTCCATGCCTCCTTAGGACTGCACATTTCTTCTATGATAATTTTCATCCAACTGAGCTCGGCAATTCCATCTCTACAAATAGAGCTTACAGTGCTCTTTTTCCCTCTAATTCTTATCCTATGGATATTCGTCATTTGGTCAAGGGCAACAAATTGTACCATGCTGATCAGTCATTTTCACGTGTTTCATAATTTTCATGAATATTTAATGTAATGATCGTCTACCTACGCTCTATAATAGGAATTTAAATCGAGTGCAGCTTTATTTTCTTGAATTGGAATAAAATGGTTTATGTTCCAAGACGTTGATCCTTGTGAAATTATATATTGGGCATTTAGTCTTTTTTTTATTAGCCTTTAAAGAATAACCTACTCACTTGTCTTAATTTGTTTGTCTTGTTTTCATTTTTAGTCCATTTAAAAATGAAATATCTCTAATTTGTCAAATTTTTAATTTTAACATTCCACCTAACATGTTTAAGACCACAAAATTGAAGAGCATTTTTAGTATCTTATGCATATCTTTAGTTAACAACCACAAAATTTAAAAGTCTTCAATAATATTTAAAACTTCTGTTCAATCAAACTAAGACAAACAAATTAAAACGGAGTATTTACCCAACGAAAAGAGGAAGAAGAAAGTGAAAATTTAACTCATACCTATTGGGCGAAAAACTCGCTGTATTTGAGAAAGCCTAATTTTGTTTTGGCTTTGAACCAGTTACAATGAAATCTTTTTATAATCACGTCGTTTGTCTGAATATATTTTAGTTGCTATAGCGAACTGATGTTATATATAAATAACTAGTCAACTTATCCGAGCTTTTCACGATCTTAAACAAAAAGTAAATTTAGTCTAAATGTCAAACATCATTGAATCTATAATATGATCTTTTCAAAATTCTGAATAATAAGCAAAAAGTTATTTTTTGCAAAAGACTGACCAAGAAGCTACGCTACTTAATTTTTCAAAAACCAGAAAGTCTAATCAAACCATCATAAAGATCTTCGTTTTAGAAAAAAGAAGTAAAAATAAAAAGAATAACCGCACGGCACCATAACACAAGCCTAAATAAAAATCTTCGAAAAAATTCACTCCCTGATAATACATTTTTGTCACATTTCTATCTACCTATTCTTGAAAGTTTTCGAATTAAGGGACTTTATGTGACATTAATATCACGTCTACAAAAAAAAAAACAGAGGCTAACAAAAACGTCTCAACCCACACAAAGAAAACCGAAAGGACAACAAAATTCTAAAAGTAAAAATCGAAACAAATAAATTCGTTCTGCAAAATGAATAGCACATATTACTTTCTTATTTTTAAAATTAAGTAACAACATAGTAAGTACATGTGTTATATGAAAAACAAAATTGCAACTTAAACGTCTCATGCACTAATTCTGGTAGACCATGGATTTAATTGTTGGACATGCATGAAATCACAAAATTTAAAACAAAAAAGTAACAGGAAAAAGAGAAAACACATAACATATCTAAGTGAGTCCTTTAAAAAATTTCAAATTCAGTAGAGCCAATTTGTTAATTGTCTTTAGGCTAGATTTGTGGGGACCTGCTCAAAACATAAAAATGCATTTGAGATAATGAAACAAATAAGTGATTCCAAAAGAAGAAGTTAGAGGAAAAGAGCGTTGCTTGACAAAAGAATAAAAAGTTCACTAATATTCATCTCTGTCTCTCACGACCACAAAAACTATTCACCAGTCTTTGCTTATACAATAGTAGTGGATATTGAATAACACATAGATTTCTGTAACAACTACAATAAACACATACAATATAATCATCTGATTAATAATAATTGTATTTAAACACATTTCATAAATTCAATGGACAAATATAATTTCTATCTAAGAATTGGACAAGAACAGCTGAATCAAATACTATGAAATTGGAAAAGTGAAAAAGAGGGAAGCTAAGGTCTAGTGCAGGTTTTCCTATTTTTTTCAATAATTTATACCAATACATCAGGAAAGAAACGTTACATTAATACTAACGTTTGGATTGCTTTTGGTTTTTATTAAAGAAAAAAGAAGCGATTTTTTGGGGCTATCTATAATGGAAGAAACTGTTATAAATTCATACACCGGTTACGTTTCACGTGAGCAAGTGTTGGTATTTCTTTAATCATAATAATAGAGAACATAAATGTGCAATTATGTAGACAATTAATGTGGTGTTTTCTAGATTTTTTAATTATCACATAAATCAAATAAAAGGGATAAAAAGTTTTAAAAAAGGAGATAAAAGATAAATAAAAATAGTGATCATAGAGGATTGACACATCAGCTTGTCTATGCTTATCTTTATATTATATATTGATATTGATTGATTGATTTTGTGCTTTTGATCTTCTCATATATCCTAAAATACTCTTCATTTATTGGAATGAGAATACCATATTGGTGTGATTTTAATTAGGTGTCATAATTTATACATTATACCTTGGTTATACCTTGCTTTGTTAAAATACATTCAGCCAAGTATTGGTTATACCTTGCTTTGTGAGAGTTTTCCACATGTCTCATGTTCGAGCGGGACAAGGCGGATTGGGACGAGCCCTAGTCCCATTTCGAGTTCGAACCCCGCTACCGACAATCCTAATCCCGTATTTTAACCGGCGGATCGGGACGTCCCGCCCACTAGACAACCTACTTTCAAACTAGCTAGAGAGTAAAAATGCATCTTGTATGAATTTTTTTTTTACCATTTATATGAAGAATCACAAATTGTACATAAATGTAGCTCCTGCAAAACCTAAGCTCTTATAGATTATCTCTTTCGTATGAAATTGTATTTTGATTTTATAAGAGAAACTTTCAAGAGGAATGAACATATGTTTTCAATTTTTTTTGCAGTTTAATATAATTTAATGATTTTGAGGAAAACATAGTATTATATTATACTGAAGTAGTGTTTAGTTATGAAAAGTGAAATTAGTCTATAGAAAAGAAATTAAGAGACGGAAAACCTAAATCTTTTTTAGAAAAATATGATAACTAGAAATAAAGAAAAAATAAAATGACAAAGGCACTCCAAAATAGTGAGAAAAGAAAGGTAAATAAAAAGTTATTTGAATTAGAAGATTTAGAGTAGATGGATCATGTTTTGTGTTTTTATTCTCCTTCCGTTTTTTTTTTGGCTTCTGAAGATTTTAAATAAAGAGAAACCGGTAAACGTACGAAAATTTAACACTACAAGGAAAAAAGTTATATGCATTATTCTCTCCGTTTCAAAATAAGTGGTGTTTTTAGCTTTGACACACCTTTTAAAAAATTGCACACTCATAGAATTGAGTGTTTTTACTAATTTATCTCTAATTAATTGTCTAGAAACAGATAAACTACTTAATGATTATTCATTATGTAAATAAGGATTATTTTGAAGAATAAGATCAATTTTTTCATGAAATTCTAAAATACCATTTATTTTGAAATAAAATGAAAAGCGTAAAACACCACTTATTTTGTAACAGAGGGAGTAATTCTTCATTTCTTGCTTTACATATTTTTTAACGACAACAAGTTTTATCTTTTCCTATATTTTATTAATACTATAGTAAAGTCTTTCAAATTTTAATGAAGTCTCTTATTACCGCGCGAAGCGCCAACTTTTTTACTATATATATATATATATATATATATATATAATTAACAAAAATAAAAATAAAAACACGATATTCACATGATGATTATGCCGGGCCACGTCAAGCTACTAAAAATAAATGACATTAACTCAGACTTGAATTAGGTACTTGATTTTTGTAGGTGGCATAGTGCATCTTTCCCCTTTATTTTGGTGGTTAGAGGAAGTTTTTTTCCCATTCATCCTCCTATATATAGCTTCCCCTATAGTTTTTGATTTCATAATTCCTCCCCTTCTAACTATGCCTTACTTCATTTAGATCACTACGTTCTATTTTTCCTTTAATGGCAAGTGTCATCATTCAATGGTTTGTAATGATGACAACATTGCTAGTTTTTATGAAGTTAAAACCATTGTTGGTAAAAGGCGAGCAACAGGTGCCCTGTTTGTTCATTATGGGAGACTCTACATTTGATAATGGCAATAACAATAATCTCCTCACTGCTGCTAAGGCCAATTACCCGCCTTATGGAATTGATTTTCCGGATGGTCACCAATGGCCGGAATAGAGCGGTAAAGGGTAGGCCTATTATCCAACGAATTTCAAATTGCACGCCAACTAACTCGAGAATCTTAAAATTTAAACACAAATGAATAGTTCTTACTGATTCATATCGGCCAACTTGAAAGACTTAGTCTGGTGGGCTTGAGTATGTACTCATTGCTGGGTTATTGTGTGCGCCTGAGTTAGCCCATCTATAAGATTGGGCCAATATGGGCCGCATATATTGCCCAAATATACGCATAAGAAAACTTACCAAAACATAGAAAAATAAGCATTTTCAGGGTTGGTTTGTATAATATAGTTATGATAAATAGAAGTAAAAACTATTAGGGGTCGTTTGGTATGATGGATAAGCAAAAATAGTCCCGGGATAAAATTTTAGTACCTCCTTATCTCATGTTTGGTTGGAGTAAAACTCTCCCAGGATTGTAGTGTATGTGGATGGAATAACTAATCCCGAGATTAGTTATCCCGGGATAACTTGTTTTCCAACCAAACGGGCCCTTATAGTATTACTTGGTAAGTAAACATAGATTATCATCCATTATTTAACCCAAATTGGCTTTACCTATCTTGACCCAAGCCATCATAATGGCCGGGCTATGTACTATCCGTTATAACCCGTCCGAAATATAGCACAATGAATAGGCAATTGCGAAATCACAGAGGGACAACTTCCCACATGTCTACTCTGCTTGGAAACAAGACTTTAACTAAGGAGTATCTAAGCAAATGTATATACATTATTGATATGGGCAACAATGATTACATCAACAACTACTTGTTGCCTCAGTTCTAACCATCAAGCCATATGCACACACCTCAACAGTTTGCTACAATCCTAATTCTGCAGTACTCAAAATAATTAAAGGTACAAATAGAATTTCCCTTAATCTATTCCACTAATTTAACTTTCTTGTTTACAGATTACTAACATAGAATAGTTGTCTGTGGCAACAAAACAGACATTTTACCATTACGGAGCAAGAAAAATTGTTGTCTTCGGGCTAGGAGACATAGGCTGTGTTCCAGCACTGTTGAATTTGTATGGGACAGAGGACTCAGCGTGTGTCGACTCTATAAATAGTGCAGTACAAAAATTCTCGGACAAGCTTAAACGAATGATCGATGATCTCAACAGTAATTTGCCCAACGCAAATTTCATCTACATTAATGCAACAAGCATTGCAAAAAGAGATCCTTCATCTATTGGTATGTTAAACATGTCACAACCAGAGTTGAATTCAGGATCTAGAATTAGTGGGTTCAATCTTATTATATGTACATGTGTTACTCCTTATGCATATGTATACATTTCAAGAGAAAAATAAAGAGCAATTGTGAATTCATATTTTGGTAAATTCTGGTTGCAGGTATGACAGATTTACGTCAGCCATGCTGCGAAATTTCGACCACCATAGCTGAAGAGCAGTGCAAATATGACGGAGGTGCATGCAGTGATAGAGCATCACACTATTTTTGGGATGGTTTTCACCCCTCAGAAGCTCCCAATAAGGTTAATGCTGAAAGAGCTTACACTGCTCTTCTATCCACTGATGCCTATCCTTTTGGCATAAGTCATTTGGCTCAGCTCTAAATAATAGCCTGTGTAACTTATCCCAATCTTTAAATAAACACTATTCTGCTACCTCATTTTGTATAATGTAATTCATCTATGTCAAATTTGTTGGGTATTTTTGCTCTATGGTACTTTATAAAGCAGTACGGGAATTATATAACTATTACAAGTATTCGAAAGGATAAACAAAGATTCAATAATTCAACTAGTAATCTGAAAATTACAATATAACCACAAAACTGAAATTACAATTTTGTTGAAGACGGAAAAATGGAAACTGGTTTTGCTGAGTCGAGTGTGGCACTCTGTCCTTAAGACAATATTGCCCCGTATGTATCCTTTATACGTCCTGGACAATTTGTCTCCCAAGATAAAACAGCAATGGAACACTTGAGCAAAGGAAACTCAAGAGCTACCGTGAAGAATATTGAGTAACGAAATGATGCCTTGGAAGGTGTAGGAAGAAACTGTTTTGCTTGTGTATTTTTCTGTATTTTCGTGTATCATATATGTATGTTCTTAGTGCTCAACAATGGTGTAAGGGGGTGTTTATATAGGTGATGGAGGGGCTGAAAACTGTCTCCATAATAGCCAAATAATGGCCATTATGGAGGTAGTAAAGTTACCAACATAAATGGTGAAAGACCAACGGATTTGGCCATTATAGGAGGAGTAATTCAGCCAAAATAAATGGTTGAATTGAGAGCTTGGCGTTTCTGCTTTGACTGTCCAAATTCTGACGTTCTGGAAACTTCAGGGACCAAACTGTACATCTGAAAGAATTCTGGTCCGAACTGTACATCTGAAACTTCTGGGATCAAACTGTACTTCTGGCAAAGTTCTCTGGCCCAAAAAGATAATATCCTGAGAACCCGGAACTCGGAATCGGACGGGCGGCGGCGCGCGTGTGGTCTTTCCTTGAACCGAAGCACATCTAGGTCCTCCCTCCTTTAAACACATGGGATACCCCTTGGGGTCCCAAACCCCAAACCAATTTCGAGTCTTATAAACACAACAATTCTTTCTTCCTCTACCGATGAGGGAGAATTGAACACAATACCACACTTTCCATGCTTCAAACACCTTACTTCGTGGACCAATGTCTCTTTCATTTCTCAATGAAATTTGACGATTCTTGGCCCTACGGTTATCTACGTACTTAGTAGATCATGCATGTGTGAAGAACCGGATTCTCCAACATACGTAACACTAGTGTTTAAGCCGTTAAAGTTGGTCGGTCGCAACTCCCGCCAAAGGCTAATTTCCAACAAAATTTCTGAGTTAGACTTGAATGCTTTGCACATAACTTATGACTTCTATATATAATAGTTACTCAGTATTGTTATGTCGCAGAAAGGATCAACTAGTAAATTTGTTTGAAATAGTACCAACAAAATATGATAGTAATATCGAAGAAGGGAATAAACGGACACCAAGTGTCACGAGTTTGGGCAACTATACCTTCATTATAAAAGGGCAAGGATGGAGAAATTCCACTATATAAAAAGTGTATATAGAGAGATTAGAAGTCAGAAATCCTATCTGATTTACCCAAAAAAGAGAATCTGACTATAACTGTATTTAATTACAAAACTGAGATCGAATCCAGGTACACTATGTTGCTGTTAGAAAATGTGAATTGGCGAATTTTCAACTTGTGTTGTTGGTAGAATTGTTAAGCAGTAAAATTGTCTTGGATGAAGGATTACGGGACTACACGGACAAGTGGAAGTCCAGTACAATGTGCTGGGAGTTCGAAAAATTCATGGAGTTTCAAATGTAGTTCAAATTCGACAAAAAATTTCGAGAGTTATGTAGCAGTTCAAGCTCCAGAAATCATTTGCTCATGGTATCTCTTCGAACTCTAGAACGCTTTCCTGGAATTTCAACTTCTATAAATGAAACTCCCCTTCGAGGTCAAACAAGCATTGCTGTTAAAAAAAATCGATATTATAAAAGTGAAACATGGAACGAACAACATAGAGTTTCAAATGTGTAGTTCAAATGCCTGGTGAATTGATAAATCTTCATATTCCAGTAAAATTTGTAAAAATTGATTAAATATAATTAGTCGTCCGAAGAATGGCTATTTACCAATTTCTCCCCTAATAATTTTACAATTTTTTGTGCGGAATGTCTTCAAAGGCACTGGTCTTTAATTTTTGCTCCTCAAATTTGGAATCTTTAATTTTTTCCCTTCGTCAAAAAAATCATGGGTTCCGGGTTCGAACCCCTGCTTAGGCAAAAACTAAAAAAAATTGCAAGGCAGAGGTTTGTACCAAATTAGGCTTATTCGAATAAAATTAGGCCTATATCGGCAGAAGTTTGCCTTTAAGGCAGAGGTTTGTCTTAAGGCCTAACTTTGAATAAAAGTTTGGCTTATGGCAAACCTATGCCGAATAGGTCTAATTTTTCCCTAATAGGCCTAATTTTACCCAAATAAACATATTTTTACTACAAACCTCTGCCTTACGAAATTATTTTTAATTGTTGCATGAGCAGAGGTTCGAACTCGGAACCTCGGGGTATTAGGCGAAGAACAATAAATAAATATTTTAAATTTGATGGCCAAAAATTAAAGGCCATTCCGAAATGAGGCCATTCGTGCGAATTCCCACTATTTTCCAGTACTAAAGCCCACATCTTTGTGGGCTTAGAGTGTGGGCCTTATTCGGTTTGCATTAATATAAGTAAAGATATCTCCTCTTATGATACCCAAACATTTGTTCAAGAGGATTTCCATAGAGCTGATTCTCAAGAATAGTATGAATTCATCATGAAAGAAGAAAGAATTTGTATCACTTTGGATCCTTTGGAGTTGGGTGGATATCTTTAATGTGGATGATATTAATAAAGACACGTCCAATAACAAATATATGAAATTAACAATCAACTAATATATATTTATTGCTATAAGAATGTCAATTGGTCCGTTCTCTTTTACTTATCCACATTATTAAAAATATTTTTTTGCTTTTACTTGTCCACTTTAGCATATTTAGAGAATGACAAACTTTATTTTCTAATTTTACCTTTAACATTAAATAGTCACTTCCAAATCATTTTCCACATCTATTAAAACTATACACCATTTAATATAGGTATTACGATAAAATATATACGTTATTTATTAATTGTTAAGGATCATGCAAAATCAAAAGTGGACAAATAAAAAAGTGAATGAATGGAGTATTAGGTTCTTAAAATTGTTAGTATTGAAATTGTTTGAGGATGAAGGATACCCCAAGTATCATCTGCTATGGGTTTTATCTATTTGCTAGTATAATTTATTGATGAAAGGTACTATTCTCTTTGTACTAATTTGTTTGACACTTTCGTTTTTCAAGTTAAAATTTTTAATTTTAATCGTGTTTGAACATAAAATCTTTAAATTTTTTAAAATAAAATTCATATTCGGAGACTAGGTAACTATAATTAATCATCGTAAATAATAATTTAAAATATTTAAAAGACATAAAAACTTACGGTAAAAAACAATTAATTTAGACTTTGGAAAAGTGAAAAGTATCGAAAGAGTAGCTTTTAACTCTATCCCTAATTTTCTTTTCCAACTTTATGCGGAAACCAATCGAGGGAAAGGAAAATCTGAAAATCTGCTCACTTTTTTTTTTTTTCCTTTCTCTTCTTTTCCCTAATTTCCAAGCAGAGAGTTGACCACCATAGCCAATTCCTTAAGTTTATGGTTCTAAACTACAGAACCCACTCATTTCCTTTTCATTTATTTCAAGACACTAGTTCAGAACCCATAATTATTTATTAATGGGCTCACAATTAATTTCTTAATACAAATGCATGATTTAAACAAAAATTATAGTTCGTCCTAACCCTATCTAATATCGTAGCTCCGCCCTGATCGCATAATTATCTGCTATATGATCCTATATATTAGTATTTGAATGAATGCATATAATACGTACAGTAATAAAAAGAAACTTGAAGAGATGCTATTCTCTTCCTTATGGAGTGAGATATATGAACCTTCCAAATTAGCACAACAAGAACAACATAATAATTGAGCAGAACAGTAGTTATCAACTTAATATAACAAGCTTAATTCTTCATAGTACACTGCTAGAAAAGGAACATCAAGCAAAAAAAAGTACATGTCCACTTAACATACAAATCAAGAGTCTTAGCTCATGCAGCAAGTAATTAATAATATGGTATACATACTTAAGTTGATCTTCAGTTCCAATTATCTTCAAGCTTAATAGTAGTCTTCTCTTGTGGTTTTTATGTAGAGCACAGCAGAAAGAAGACCTTCAAGCATATTAGCTGCTCAATGGGGAAAAAAAGACCTTAGTACTATTTCATTTTATGTCTTAGTTTGACTGAGCACGAAATTTATGAATGTAAATATGGAAGGAGAACTCACACTAGCTGAAGAGGGGGTTGGTCTTGTCTAGGGTAATGGTTGTTAGTTTGCAAGCCATTAACAGCTTGTAGATAGTTTCGAGTATCGAATTGCTGAGGTGGAGGCACAAGCTCATAGCTTGAACTCCCTGGCATCAAGTTCATCTGCTGCTGCTGCTGCTGCTGCTGAGCTCTCTCAGTTTCAGCAATCTGTTTCATTTTACTTGCAAAACAACCAATGAGTTTTTGCAGAAGAAATTACCTCTTAATTAAGGCTAGCCAGTACTCCCTCCGTTCCACTTTGTTTGACATAGTTTGTCTTAATATGAAGTTTAAGAAATAAAAAAAAGATATGATATATGTCATAATATTTGTGTGGCTATAAGAAGTTCTTAAACATGCTAGTATATCATTTGTATGGCACTATGGCAATAATAGCTCCTTATTTAGTAAATATAGAAATGTATCATTATTTTTTAACACGGACTAATAAAGAAAAGTGTCAAACAAAGTGGAATGAAGGGAGTAAGTAATAGAGAAAGAAATAGACCTTTGCTCTCAGGTACTGATTGTTGTTATGTAAATCAACTTCCTGCTGTCCATTATGTTACAATTTTAGCATGAAAATAGAAAGCATTATTACCAAAAAGGATTTAACTTGAAATAGTAACTAAGTAGAAGAAAGATAGTACTATGACCTACCCTCTTCTGCATATACTCAATCTCAGCAAACAACAGCTCATTCTGTAATTCGAGAATAGAATGTTAGAAAATAATGCCATCAACAGTGATGTGATCAATCTTAGAAAATAATGTAAATTTTCAATTTCATCAGAAAACAGTGATGTAGTTAAGCACCTTTTTGGATCGGATTTTGCTAATGCCTTTTTCTATTTTTTGTTCCAGATTCTTAAGATCTCTGAGACTCAGTGCAGCCAGAGATTCACCAAGAAAGTTCCTGAACCAATGCAGTTAAGGTAAAAAGAGGATTATTAGCAGCAAAGACAAAAGTAAAAGCAATACAAGTACTTATACAACACATGAGGTTGGACAAGGAAAAAATAACACTAAAATTCACCTGTTCTGGTTCTGCAGATTTCCAATTTGTGCGCGCAGTTTGGAAGCTTCTTGTTGGTAATACTGGGATTGATTAAACAACATTTTACAGTAATCATAGTTAATGAGCTATAAATCATGAAACCATCAATACTTGCAACTTGTAATGTATGTCACATAATGGTTAGCCTATGTATATGTGTATATAAGAAGGCCTTTAATTTAATTTAATTTAATTTAATTTAAAATGAATCTGGAAATACAAATGTCCTCTCTTCAATAAGTGAAGCAATATGAAGGTTATACCTTTGACCCTCATTATCATTTCCCAGAAGCTAAAACAATTCTCTCAAAATCAAATATAAGATAAAACAAAACTGGTCTTGCAGCTAGCCACCTTGACATGTCTTTATAACAGTTGATTCAGTACGCTGGAACACATTAGAGGTCAGGTGCCATTTTGTAACTAAATTAATTCTTAAAAATTGGGATGAGTTTAACTTTATAAGCAGGACAATAAGAAAACAGTAATCTATTGCTTTTAAATATTTCTCACTGTGGTCCTATTTTTCTAGAAAACATTAAGTAATAAACAAAGTATTGATTAATTCATCCTTATTCAATGTTTGATCTTTCACTGTACTAATCTCTCTTCAATAAATCCTCAATCTATTTATCCTAAGGGTGAAATTGAAAAAAAGTATATAATCCTTTCTTGAAAAAATACTCCTATTTACTTGTCACATTAGCCTTACTTTAAGAAAATATTAACACTAAGTTAGTTGACTAATTTATTCAATGCTCTTTCGCACATTGATCTCTCTCCAATAAATGCTCACTCTATTGATGCCAAGGGTAAAATTGAAGAAAAAAATTATTAATTCTTTCTTGCTTTTATATAATGAAAAGTATTTCAGAAAGATATTTATGATACACATGACAAGTAAATATGATCGTAGCTATACTCTTGTATTTTTCAAACCTATTTTGAAAAAAGTTTTTTTTTGAGCCGAGGGTCTATCGAAAAAAATCTAAGGTGATAGGGGCAAGGTCTGAGTATACCCCTCCCCAAACTCCACTTATGGAATCACACTAGGTATGTCGTTGTTGTATGGACAAGTAAGTATGAACGGAGAGCATTTATGGGAAAAATATTTTGGCAAACATGATAAGAAAATATGAGGATGGATTAACGAAAAGAAGTGAAAAGGCTGTTACTCCCTCCGTTCCACTTGTTTGACACTATCTGTTTATTCGTTCGATCAGAAAAGTGTCATATTTCAATATTTCCCTAATGAAGAGTTTTTATAGCCACATAAATATTAACCATATATAACATCACAAGTTTCAAAAGTTTTATAATTACATAAATATTTTTATTCTATTTTGAACCCAAGTCAAATCAAACTACGACAAACAAAGTGAAACGGAGGAAGTATTTTACATTATCTTGTTCTTTTCCAAATATGAGAATACAACATTGAATTTTCATAATGATGAAAGAATATTTCCAAATGATCCATCTTCAAGGTGGCAATTTGACTAAGGAAGGAATCAAGCAGGCCAACCCTGATGTCATGATACATATTTCAATTTCTTTGGCAATTTTAGCAGATAAATTAGGAATACGTTTTGTGAAAATTATTTCAACTAGTGTTTGTAATAATTTGGTTAGTCTTGAAAACCTATGCATCCCTAATGTCATTTCTACTAGTACTATGTAATGTCCTTTTAAGTTGTATAGTAGTATAATGTTAGTCCTTTATAACAAAACAAAAAAAAGAAGAATATTTCTAGTGATTGAAATATTACCTGAGCATTGGCCTCGGATATTGAACCAGTGTTTGAGGAATCTGAACATGCTTTCTTGTACCTCTCAATTGTTTCTTTCACACTGGACCATGTATATATGTTAGATTGATAGCTTCTTGTCAATCATATATAAAAACCATCGAAGACATAATCAAATTAGTATTTCTAATGTTACATTATACTACTATACAAACTCATTTAATTTGCTAGGTGAGGATATAAATTTGTATTGCTTAGCTATCCAAAGAAAAAAGAAACAAAGGATTTTGAGGGGGTTTTCTTCAAATGGCTGCACTATGATTTTTAACCTCAATTTGGCCTCCTTTTTTCCCCTTTAGCCGTCTGGTATTCGAAATTCACTGAACTGACTAATTCGAGTTGCACCAAGTAAGCCCCAATAAGGGAGTAAATTTGCGGGACTCAAAGTCAAGACTTTCAGTTAAGGGCGGAAGGATTCCAACCATAGCACAACACCCGTGAAGGTTAAATCTGGCTATCAACAAAACACACACAAATAGAAAACTATGTATTCGAAATTCCTGGACCTGGAAAATAAAGCAGTAGTTAACTATGTGTTCTTAACGCCTATTAAATCTGAATTCTAAAGGCAGAAACCGAAGAGGGGGAAAATACACAAATAGAAAAAGAAATATAGAATTTTGCACATTTGTAAAAAGCAATGAAAATATTTTCAATAAAATCGAAAAACTGACTCTTTATTTGGGCTTTGGAAGAGACGAGAAGAAAAGAAAAAGAAGGGAAATTGGAGAGGTAAAAATAAAATTTTCTCTTCATTTAGGGAAGAAAGACATCTATAGAGAATGTGATAAGCATGTGTAACGCTAACTTGCCGTCTTATTTTTTTTTTCTACTTCAAATATGAAACATAAGTAACAATTACGTATCATTTTCTCCCTTCATAACTTCTATCCATTCACTTGTTTTTACCACTGAAATAAATAATCCCTTCATTATTTTTATTAATAAAAGAGTATATATACAATTTATAATTTTCCATAATAGAAAACATATTCTTATTCTAAACTCAAATCTCTATTCTAGTAGTACAAGACTCATATAATTATGGTAAGTGTACAACATTAATTATGGTAATATTTACACTAGAATATTGACAAAACCGTGACTAACTATTACAACTAAAATCGTGACTACCTATTACTATATACACGGTATTTAACACACCTTCACAGTCATAGTGGGCGGTCTTCTAACGCTGATACTATCTCTAAAATCTTCAAAAAGGACTGAGGAAAGACCCTTTGTAAAGATGTCTGCAATTTGATACCTAGAAGGGACATGTCAGACGCGTACTTGTCCACGAGCTACATTTTCTCGAACAAAGTGAATGTCCATCTCGATATGTTTTGTGCGCTGGTGCTGAACCAGATTACCAGAAAGTTGATGACACTAACATTATCACAATAAATCAATGTAGCTTTCTGAATAGGACAAGCTCTAAAGGAAGATTACGTAACCAACATGATTTAGAGACCACATTGGCCACCCCTCGATACTCGGCCTCTGCACTAGAGGGAGACAATGTAGACTGATGTTTCGCAGACCATGAGATCAAGTTATTACCAAGAAATATGCAATAGCCAGACGTAGAGCGTCTGGTGTCTGGACAACCACCCCAATCAGCATATGTATACGAGACAAGTGTAGACGTCGATAAGGGATATAAATGTAAGCTAAAGTCAAGTGTCCCCTGGATGTACCGAATAATGCGTTTGAGTGCATTCATTGCTCAACCCTGGTATCATGCATAAACAAACACACCTGATGTACGGCATACATAATGTCTGGTCTCATGAACGTAAGATACTGAAGAGCCCCTGTAAGACTGCGATAGCGGGTCGGAACCTCGTACGGAGAGCCAACAAGGAATGGCAGGTGGGTATAATTTTGCGGATTTCGCACCGCACCGCACCCGCCCCAATTGGGGCTGGTATGGGTATAACTTTGGTGGGTAGTAGGCGAGTATGGGTATTGAAAATGTACCCGTCACGGATAGGCGGGTAGGTGGTGGATTTGCAATCATACTCGCCTACCCGCCCCAAGCCCAAAATATTAGCAACCCATAAGTCGTGCCTTCAACCCATAAGTCACGACAAGTCTCTCATTCTCCAACAAAACTCAAAACCCTACGCCTCTTCAGTCCTTCACGCCTCCCTCTCTCTCGTTCCCCTTCATGTCGTCTCTCCTCCCTCTCTCATTCTCGACGTCTCTGCCTTTTTCTTTAAAGGAGATGCTGATCGGGAAATATTGGAAAATATTATTGTCTTTGCTTTGTGCTTTGGGGTTGTCTTAGTGAGGTCAATTTTTGTGCATTTGTTAAGTTTTACCTATTAGGTTTGTGGAGTTCAATTGAAAAAGTTGAAAAACTTTAGCTTATATAACTGAAATAATATCTAGGTTTTGTCTACATTTGTAATATATAGCTATCTGGGTGGATAATTTTTAGGTTTTCTTGAAAATTTTATTTTCTTGATTCTTTGCTATGTCAGGGGGAATATGTGAAAAAAATGGGGAATTCTGATGGTGAAAAAATCCGAAATTCTCTTCCCTCTCTCCCAAAGAAAATGAGACTGTGACAGTATTGATTCTTGACTCAATTTTGGGATAATTTTTGGAATTTGAATTTTTAGGATCATGTTGATCACAAATGAATTGATTACAAAATATGGTAGGCGGGTATTGGCGGGTGACGGATATCTACTTGGGTGGTGGAGCGGGTGTGGATTTAGGAATATACCCGCCTAGGCGGGTATAGTTATTGAAAATTATACCGCCACGGGTGGCGGGTATAAGATTTTCCGGTGGGTACGGGTGCGGGGGAGGGGTACCCGCACCCGCCCCGCCCAATTGCCATCCCTATTCTGCCAGCCGCAGCACCCAATTTGGGTTTAGTATCAACTGGGGTGGAAGTGGACTTACAGGATGACATCCCAACCCTCTCAATGATCTCAGTTGCATACTTCCTTTGGGATAAGAACAACCCACCTGCATTACGAGTGACAACAATCCCCAAAAAGTAACTTAAGGGACCCAAGTCTTTCATAGCAAACTCAGAACTGAGCATTGTCATGATAGACTGGCGTAATGCATCAAAAGAGGCAGTCAAGATAATATCATCCACATATAATAGTATATAAGCCAAGGAAGAACCACGACGATATATGAACAATGAATTATCAGACCTGCTGTGAGAGAACCCAATAATGAAAACATAGTCAGCAAACCTCTTATACCAAGCCCTTGGAGACTGCTTAAGCTCATACAAAGACTTCTTCAATAAACAGACATGATGAGGATATCTGGGATCCCTAAACCCCGAGAGTTGATGCATATAGACTGTCTCCTTAAGATCACCATGTAAGAAAGCATTCATCACATCTAACTGATGAATGAGTCATGCTTTCGAAAGAGCCAAGCTGAGCACAGTGCGAATGGTATCCTGCTTGACCACCGGACGAAATGTCTCACTACAATCGAACCCACATGCTGAGTCTTGCCACCCACATGCTGAGTTTTTCCATTATTTTTCCGAGTATTCTTGCCGCCACCGTGAGCACGATTTTGTCCTGAATTATCAACAAAACTCAAAGAATTTGTGGAGGACGTCATCATGACTACGGGACTAGCACTGGTAGCGGCCTTCTTAGCCAATCCGACTTCTTCCAAAGTAAGCATGGATCGTGCTTGATAGAGCTTTGGGAGAGGGTTACTTTGACGAAGGAGAGCTCCAACGCCACTATAGGCCTCGGATAAGCCAACAACCATCTGTAGAACTAGACGATCTTCACTAACGGGCGCACCAACATTGCAGAGTTGGTCCGCCAATTCTTTCAACCATTTGCAATAAGCTGAAACGTTTGGAAAATTTTTCATGTTAACGTGGGAAAATTCCTACTCAAGAGTAACAACTCTGGAATTTTGATTATCTTGGAATATGTCACACAACCTATTCTAAGCAGCTATCGTCGTAGCTTCCGGGTCAATAATCATCTACAACAGGTCGGTAGAGCTAGTGGAGTAAATCCACTGAAGGACGGTGGCATCAAGAGTCGTCCACAACTTAGGATCCTCCTCGCGTTTATGCACCACCGTATTCTCAGGAGCCGCGGGGATTATGTGGTGGATGACTTGATGAGAGCATGCGTGAATTTTGAACAGTTCGGCCCACGTCGAATATTGGACGTTTTCTATTTCAAGAATAAGAGGGATGTGATTATTGATGTTAGAAACAACTAGGGCAGGGTGAAACATGTTCTTGGAGGTAGACATAACGAAAGAAAATTTGGTGAAGAAAGAAATAATTTCCGATCACGGAAACCGAGGAAGGGAGCTCGGAATTGGACTGTATGGACGGAAAATTTGGGAGAAAAAAATTAACCTAGACTTCTGATACCATGAAAGAAATAATCCATTGATTATTCTCACTAATGAAATAGTATATATATAATTTACAATTCTCCATAATAGAAAACATATTCCTATTCTAAACTCAAATCCATAATCTAGTAGTACAAGACTCTTATAATTATGGTAAGTGTACAACATTAATTATGATAATATTTAGACTAGAATATTGACAAAACTATGACTAACTATTACTACTAAAACCGTGACTACCTATTACTGTATACACGGTATTTAACAACAACAAATATCAATTATTTTGTCCACCCATGACATACCAAGGAACTGTTGATAACGAGATTTCAATTGCCAACTTATTATTCACTTTGCTGATGTTTGTTCCTTTCCCGTTATTTTTTGTCCAAAAAATTGAACAATTCCAAAAAGTTTTAAATAACAGAATTAGCAAAGACTCAAAAGTGCTAAACATAAATTTAGTCAACGTTGAATGTCATTTATGAACTTGTTTTTCCTACTTTTACTAAAAAAGTCATTTTCCTAATCATTTTTTAGAAGTTGTTTTCCAAAAAAATTTACCAACCAAATATGGAAAGATGTAATTTATTTTGTTGAATTATGTTTTTTTCCTTACCAAATACACCCTAGAAACAGGGTCTTATCATCAAAGGTTGTGGTGGAGCGAAAAATACTCCCACATTCTTAGTTAGAGATCTCGAGTTAGAGCCCTGAGAATGAAGTCATTTGTGGTACAACCCCCACACTGGGATTTCTGGAATGAACCTAAGATATTCCGACCCAAAAATGATACTACTAGACATTGAGTAAGAAATAAAAAAAATATCTTAATTACTTCTCTTTGGTGAATCATGTTAGTTAAGCTAGTTGATTATTTAAACTTTCGCCTTGTTAATAAGATTAATTTCCTATTTTGCGATCGTCTTCCCCTAGAAAATAAAATATAAAACCACTTCCCTTTTGTTCAAAAGGTAAAGAAAATCCAGATACTTTCTTATTAAATACACTTTATTTCTTGCTAATTTAGGCCAACACTCAAGGATGGAATAAAAAAAAACAAGGTGTTGCTTTGAGTCAGAACTCAGAACTCAATCTGTCCACTCAAACATGACATTGATATAAAATTTTCTAGTATGTTAGAGCTAAGACTGAATGAAATGAACCAAACACTGAGGAATGACTCACATTTCCTATTCTGCTACTACCTTAATTTCGTCGAGCTACTGATTGGCTGCTCTCTGCCAACCTGGCACAATTTCCCACAACGATTAGTCCACTGTTTCAACGGCTCAGATTTATGCCACGTCACAAATACAATTTATATTCCCTGGGTAATACCATCAACTCTAGTTTTTTACCCTCCTAGGGTTTTGTTTCAATGTATAAACTCCTTTATTTAACACTGTTGTAAGTAAAGTGAATAGTATGATCCAGTCTTGTCTGTCTCTTATGATCTGATCTGAAAACCCAGATCACATCAGAACCGTCCATTTTTAAGCAGCCAATACCATGCAGGTAAGAAAACCCAGAGAGTTCAGAATTCTCTCATTGGCTGAGAATAAAAACTTGTACGGAACCTATGTCTGATCTCTTTCTTGACAACACCCTTTAATAAATAAATTATATTTTTTTTCTTGGAAGTTTCTTTTTGTTACGCAAATAATATATCTATGCACAAGATCCTCTTCAAGTATTTGACAACATAACTAATAAGTGTACCTTTGAGTAATTTTTTCATTGGTTTAGAACTTCTCTTTTCTTACACTTCTGTATCTTTGCTGTTTAAGTTCAAACATCTTCAGAACCTTTGTAAAAGCTAATAACTGAGATATCTCAAATTTTTTTTTGGGTAAGTCATGTTTTTATTTTGTTTTCACCATTGGAGTTAGAAATTAAGAGGGAGTTCAGAGAGAACGGGAAAAAACCATTCCTTTATCTTACTATAATGTGTCTTTTCTCAGCAGATATGTAAACAAGTGTAAAATCTTGTATGACGTGACCAAAGATTCTAGTAACTGAGACAAAACTTACACCAACCACTCACTCAAACAAATTTGTTTTTGGTTCTCAAAAACTATAAGCCAGAGTGTAGCCATTGCCTAAATGATGTTAAACATTTCAAGAAAATAGGAAGTGAAGTGAAGAAAATGGGAGAGAGAGACTAAGAAGAATGTCAACTTTTGTCTATAATTGAATCTTTGAACTCTGATTGGTTAATTTTTCTACTACCATTTATTTCAAGAAAAAAAATTTAAGCTTGGACATGTGAGCCATATATGACTTTTTTGATTATCAGAAAGGCAATTTATTAAGAAATTGGAAAATTTTCTAGCAAGAAAATAAACCCTAATTAGGGTAGGTTTGACTCTGCCAATAGAAATAAAGCTCAAGACAAAAAGCAGTACTTCAGTGCTATTAGTGAATGAAGTACAAAACCCTAATCTTGGTTTTGAAAGAATATATGTCATATTAATCTTATCACAACACAAGAATTAAGGAATAGTCAAGTTATGGGCCAATTAAAATTTGACAGCTTTCATGCTTGATCTTTGAGAGAGAGAAAGTGGAGAGAGAAAATTTATCAGCAATGGAGGAAGAAAGAGTATGCTGATCCCAGAGTTCTGATGAGAGTACTTACTCAAATTACAACAAACAGATCTACACATCTACATGTCTGTTAGTAACAAAAATGGGATCATAAAAAGAGAAACTACCCCCAAATAGAGCAAAATTGAAACAAACAAACAAAACCATATAACACAAAAAAGAAAGGAAAGTCGATCTTTGTACTCAAAGTATAGGAAACTTCACAACTATATACGATCAAGTTTTCCTTTGGGAGTTCAGATCTTCCTAAGCATTCTGTATCACAAGATGTGTATAAAGATTAAAACTTTCCAAAAATAAAATAAAATAATTAGTTCCCCTTTTAAGGAAGACAAAAATTTGAAAAAGAAAAATAAGAAATGAGAAATAGGAAGAAAAGGGAAGACCCTTCATCTTCAAAGATGAAACTTGACATCACAATATGTAAAGACTGAAACTTTATGAAATTATAACACATTTAATTTGGTTAGTTTTAATAAAATACCTGTTGTTGGCATACTCATAGAGCCTGCCTCGGCTAGAGAAGACAATCAAAGCAACCTCAGCATCACAGAGCACAGACAATTCATAGGCCTTCTTTAGCAAACCATTGCGCCTCTTGCAGAAAGTCACTTGTCGATTCGTCGTGTTTTCGATCCGTTTGATCTCAATCTTTCCCCTTCCCAGTTTCCTTTGTGGTGAGATCTCTCTTGTTAGATCACTTTGGAAGTCCATAGTTTCACCTACATCACAAAAAAAAATATATGTCACAATCTTGATCAAGATTTTATTTTTTTGTGTTTCAACACAACAAAATGAAGTAATCTTAGATTAAAAGCTATGGAATTTGGATTAAAATCCAAACCCCATACATTTTCAGTTACATTAATTCAAGAAATGGTTTTAAATTGATAAAAAAAACAAGGGAATTAAGTGAGGTAATTTGGGACATGGGGTATGAATACATTCAGCTGATGACTAACCTGGTAAGGGAAGAAAGGGGTAGGAAGATGAAAATAGAGAGTACACAGAAGATTTTAGTTCTTCCTTGCAAAATTAATATGCAGAGGATATATAGATGCAGAAAATGGAAGAGACTTTGCACTAAGGGATAGGTATTTATAAAGTAAAAGAGTGCTTACTTTTATTTATTAGTAGTAAACAACTACTACTACTAATCTAACTAGGATTTTCTTTGTCTGTTTATTCTTATGTTAATTTTACATTGAACTCTGAAAATTTTATTTCTTTTTTCTATTTGTTGGCTTGTATTGAACAAGCACTATAGGATGGTTAAATAGGGAATTATCTCAAGAGAGATGATCAGTCTTTTCTTGTCCATTCATTTTTCTTGATTCTCTGGTTTAAATTTCTAATTCTGGTGATTAGTTTGTAAACATGTCTCTTAGATTCATCGTACCATTTTGGGAGAAGGGGGTGGGGGGATTGGGGGGGAGGGGGAGGAAGTGGACAAGAGTAGAAAATGACCCCTGAAAGTGACAGTGATGTTTGATGGGTGAAGAGAACATTGGACTAGGTTACACTCAAGCTTAAATGCTTCTCAAATTTTGGATTAAACCTTTTAGAGAACCTCTATAAGCAAGATTTGGATCAAATGAGGCCAAAATGTTTTCCAAATCTTTTTATTCTTGGTTTCTAGTTTCTACATGTGAACTCCTCCTCTCATCCCATAACAAACCCCCTTCCCTTACCAACTCGGAAACCTTGCCTTTATCATCCCCTCGTTTTCATTAGGGGATTCAAAATTTGAATTTAATAAGTTCGACCTTTAAAGTTTTTAGCACTAAATTCATTCTATTTATATAAGTATTAGTTTAAAATCTAATATTTGTTAAAATTTTATAATTTTTACATATGTATCTATGCTCCATATTAAAAATATTGAGTTTGATTGAATTGGTAGCTCAAAAGCTACATCCGCCTCTATACCCCTTTCCCCACCATCACTACTTTTCTTCTATTCATGACTTTCCTACCCCTAAATGTACATTTTACTTTGTGATCTTTTGTTTTTTTTCTCCCACATAACTCAGACTCTAGCTAGATCAGTGAGGGGGGGGGGGGGGGAAGAAAAGAAAAAAACTAGTTCAGTGAAACTAGCTATGAGAAAAGAGAAGGTGACTGCCATGTGACATCCAGTACTCCAGTTTCTTTTCCATTGAAACTCTTCTATGAACAACCACTTATATCAAGTTACCATCATACCAAAAAGTTATTTGTTCTTTGGTAAGAAGGCCATAAGTTTGTCTATATGTTCAGTTTGTGCTCAATGACAAATACTACAAATTTACTTTCCTCTTTTCCACCTTTCCATTTTCTTGTCTATTTTTTTTTTTGCTAGTCATGATTTTTTCATCCAATTTCATTTTGCCACTACTTAGCCTTTGACCTTACTCTAGCTGATGCTATGATTCGACATTACATTGAGCTTAGTCCTTTGCCCTAGACATTGGCCTAAATTCTTGTTCGTTTGCTCTTATTATTTCCACAGGAATTGTCATTCTTCTATATATGCCAACCATGAGACATGTCTAACATTGCAATGACAATACATTGTTTGGCAAGAAAATACATTAGTTACCTTTGTCCATTGAAGCCACATAATCCAAGCACATTTGTATATTGAAAGGGGAAAATACTATAGGAAGTGTACAACAACAACAATATACTAGTATAATCTCACAAGTGACGTATGGAGAGGATAGAGTGTATGCAGAATTTACTCCTACCTATAGAAAGTGTATAATTGAATAATGCCTAGAGAACTTTAACTACTATTGGTCTAAGGAGTCAAGGATGATTTTATTTTTTGTGCTTAATAAATTAAAGTGAAGAATACATTGGTGGAACCCTAGAAATAACTACATCAGAGAGGATATGGTTGGAAATGAATGATATTTACAAAGGTGCCGTAACTTTTGATGTGTCATGTCCACTTCTTGTAGCATGTGTACAACTTCCACTTAGAAATAAAGGAAGACAGAGTGCGGGTCTTCATTGAATAAAAACACTTCAATGCTTGCAAACAGATTTTTTTTTTCATCCACCATTAATTAAGAGGTCATAAAATTTGCTTGTGTGCTACATAAACATGATAAAGTGCTTATGATAGGGATGTACAACGATCTTGTCAATTTTCTCCAAGTCTTTAGGGGCTTAAGGCCCATTTGTTTTTAACAAGAGAAGATGTTTCAGTACATATTAGATTATTAAGATATTGTAAGTAGATCTAAATATTGAATAATTAAATTTAATTATGTTATTAATTTTTGAATGTGCATTATTTACTTTTATTTATATTATTTAATACTAAATATAGAATGCATCACTTTTTGAGCATACTAAAAAGAAAAGAGTAATAGCTGGAGTAATAAATACAAAATTTTAAATATAGTAATCAAAAGTTTATATCAATGAAATATTATTAATTTATATAAACAATAATTATACACCTCAGATGTGAATCCTCACTGATTATGTTTCTCCATTTAAGCTAAATTCAAGTTATCATCATACCAAGTAAAATTAATTTTTTTTAAAATTTAAATGGGAATGTAAAAACTATTTCTTTTATTGAATCACACTGTAAAAGCTAGGAACGGACTGTTGGAAGTTTGTTGATTTCTGACGGCCAAATGCGGCGGACAACCGTTAGAAATCAAAGAATACACATGAATTACCAACGGGAGAGCAAATCGGAAGAACGCGCGATCACAAAACAGTTTTTGTGAAAATATTTCTAGCAAGTACATTGAGGTTGAACTACATTCTGATGGACAACCATTGGAAATTTAATAAGTTACAATTATTTTTGTTTAACATTCCAAGGGAAGCATGTTGGGAAGTTATTAAATAAAGTAATTTATTTATTTTAGTATTTCCCAACATCTAACTGTGAAAGAATATAGTGTAGCAATCAATTGTTCTTGCAATTTGGCACCAATGCTTGTCAGACGGACACCAATGTTTTTTTTTTTTGCCTTTATCGACACTTCCTCAAATAGATGTATCGAGATTCTGATAGATTGTTTTCCGTCAAAAATAGTTGTTGGAAATCTGATAAACTCTAGTATCGCGATGGTGGCTATCTATGATGATGGTTGTAAGGTGGTGGTTAGTTGGTAGATATTGACTTGAAACGACAGTTGGTGGTTATAAAGTGTGGCTGACGATAGTTGTAAGTGGTGGTTGCTGGTAAAAGTGACTGACTGGTGGCAGATTGGAGTACAGGAGGTGGTTGGTAGTGGTTGCTGACAGTTGTGGTTTTTTTTTTTTAGCTTCAAACGAGTCATGATTATATTTCCATTGTTAAAAGGTATATTTGGAGAAGGAGGACTAGATCTTGCCTTCTTGAGTACATTGAGTAACTGGTATTCAGTTAATATTTGAGTAAAAAATCAAGCCTATACAAGTGGCAATAGAACTGTTACTTCAACGTGGATTATAGATGATAGCACCATGTTTTCTCCTCCTGACTCGAAAATATGGAAGCTGCCATCTATCAGTGTTAAGCAGACCTTTGATCTGTCTTGGAAGTGTATCATAGTTAGTGTAGATACATGTATGTCCAGTGGTGTGACTCAGAGATGCTAGCTTGTCTGCGGCTTTATTAGCCTCTCTAAAACAGTGGTTAGTAGTACTGACTTGGTTAAACTCCATCAAAAACTTGATCTTGCTGACAATACTTTCAATTCTCCAAGGACTTAACTAGATGCCTTGTAAACAGTTGTGCAGCAAGAGAGAATCAGTTTCACCAACAACCATGTTAAAACTATTTTGAATGCACCAGTTTAAGCCAAACAAAAATGCAGTTGCCTAAAGGAATGCAGAATGCCATAATAAACTTGTCATCCTTGTCCTTGACCACTCCCCCTCCTCCACAGTTCCCTTCAATGCAAGAGCCATCAGAGTTCAATTTGACAATGGGGGGCTGATGTTTGACCCAAAGAACTACAACAGAAGTGGTTTCACTTCCATTAATTGAACAATATCTGGCCAGTTATCTGGAATTGGGTAGTTGGGAATTGAAGTCTAATGAGTTGAGAGACATTGAGGTTGATAAGAGTAGTGGTTATACAAAAGGAAAGTCTCTCATTATCTTGCTTAACTCCACACCTTGCTCTCCACAACTCCCAAAGAATGATAGGGGAAATATTTTGAGGATAAATGAGGCTATGGAGTTATTACATTTGAAGTTCTAGAAAGCATACATGACATTCCTAAGAGAAGATCTCAAGTAGTTGATTCCCAAACCTCCAGCATAATATTTCCAAATTTGTTCAGGGAAGTGACCAGAGTAGAAAATATGTTCAGCAAGTTCACCTGTTGGTCTTCTATTTGTACCTGCACAACAACAAAAAATAAAAACAATGTTAATTCCAAGTTCTCAAATTTGAAATGCACACATTTTTTTGTTGGTTGTCTCAGCAAAATACGTGTAATTGGTACACTTTTAAAGGAGTTTAGGTGTTCAATAGGTATTAGTTTGACTTCAAGTGCCTAAATAGAAAAGTGAAACAAATTTAGAAGACTGCATATGTATTTGGCCTAAAAACAAATAAGTGTAGTAAAAAAAACAAATATAATTAGTGGACCAAGATAAGAATAATTCAGAGAGATCCTTATTATGTTACGTTGAAACAAATGAGGCGTAAGTGTTAAATTGAAAAAGTTAAGGAGTTGACTTAAATATTGCCCGTAAAGTTAGTAAAAATAGTTGAGATGAGTGATAGTCTCATGAGGTGAAATATATTATAGGATCATTTTATTAAAGAAATGGATTTTTAAAATTGAATCTTATTTTTCAAAAGCACAATAGAACTTATAATTAATGAACAGGACAAAAAGTTAAAATGAAAAGAAGAAAAGAGTCAAAAATGAAATTTAATTAATGGAGAGATACATAGTAACTAGTAAATTGCAACCTGAAAAGGTCAGGAAGGTTTCCCTTCATTACAACACTCTGAAGAAGTATCTTTCCTTATTAAAATTTCCAGACATGAATGAAACATGGAGCCAAAATTTAGACACATATATTAATACTTTCTTTTCTAATATTTCTGAGTTTCCTATTTATCACCAAACATCTCAAAAACAATTCATCCATTCGATTCTTTAAACTAAATATATGTATATACCCATTCATATGCATGCACCTATCTGTGTATGTAACTTGTGTTACCACCAAGCCTTATAACATAATAGTACTAGTGTCTCCCGCATATAAGTGTGCGTTCAATTTTCACTATCCCCTCTGTAATTTCTAGAATTATTTAACATTAAAAGGAAGGTTCTTTCAGAACAATCATTAACAATGTGGAAGTTGTGCCCATGAAAACATGGCCACTGCAACTCGTCCAATTAAGTTTGGGATTGATTATCCACTCATATATTTATTCAGCTCATGTGATTGTCCCAATTCAGCCCAAATTTACCAATAAGAGCTTATAAATATATTTAACTTTTTGTGTTTGATATATTATACTTTTCCGAAATAAAAAAAAGGTTTTATTAGCTTCGTTGGGTAATTAAAGAAATTATAAAATAATAATAGAAAACTAAAATTTTGGTAAGAATTGGTGGGTTGGGCTATCATTCATTATTTAGCTTATTTCAACCCAAATAATCTTTGAACGGGCTAATGACTCGCCCAAGTTCAGCCCGCTGCCCCTTTGACACCCCCTAATGCGATCAATAAAATTACTGTAACAACTTAAATTGGAACATGCATAAAAATAGCAATTACCAGAATCGATGTCCTATCTAATAGAGTACAACTTTTACTTCCATTTCAACATCTTGGGCATGGGATGTCACTTATAAATAGTTCACAGAAAAATTTCAGGCTATTTGAGCCATATTCATTGGTTAATCCTGTTTTTGTCCTTACAAAAATCATACACTGTAGGATTTGATGATCAAAGAAGTATGAATGTGTTGAATTGATGAATTGAAGCTATGTTTATGGAGTATTTGCTACTGCTTTGATGAAGAATGCATGAGAAAGGGAATGTCGAGATGAAGAGAGAATTGGAGAATAAATCTCTTGCATATGTTGAGAGAGAATTGCTCTCTTATTATCTGAAAAATACACATACAACTATATGTATATATACAACATCACTATTCTAGAATATTCTAATCCCCTTCTTTGTTAATTACTTCTAACTACTTAATTAACTCTATAACCAACCTTGTAACTAACTAACTACCTCTCTCTAACAACTTGGACTATCTTTAATTAGTCAAGGCACAAGAGTGCACTTTCCTAATACTTCAACACCCTCCCTCAAGCTAGAAGACATGAAGATGTTCTTCATTCCTAGCTTGGATAGTAAAGCATCATGTTGTTGTCTACCAAGTGCCTTTGTAAGTAAATCAGCTGGTTGGTCCATGGAAGGCAGAAAAATAGTGTTGATCAATCATGTTTGTATCTTCTCCCTGATGAAATGGCAATCAATGTCAATGTGCTTTGTTCTTTCATGGAACACTGGATTTGCTGCAATCTGAATAGCAGATTTGCTATCTGTGTGCACTGGTATTGGAGTCTGAATCTCCATACCAAGATCCTGAAACATGCATGTGATCCATACCACTTCTGTTACTGAGGCTGCCATAGCTCTATATTCTGCCTTTGCAGAGCTCCTAGAAACAGTGTCCTGTTTCTTTGACTTCCATGAGATTGGTGATGATCCATGCATCACCAGATAACCAGTGACTGATCTTCTAGTATTAACACAAGCCCCCCAATCTGCATCACAAAATACCTTGAGCTGAGGAGTACTTGCACTGGACATCAGAATTCCCAGACCTGGTGCTTGTTTGATATATCTGACAATTCTTAGACCAACTTCCATGTGTGACTTCTTAGGATCATGCATAAATTGACTCAGGCAGTGCACAACAAATGCAATGTCTGGTCTAGTAGTTGTCAAGTATAGCAGTCTTCCAATCAACCTTATGTAAACACTAGGATCTGGCAGCTCAGAATCAGAATTTTCTCCTGATATAGTGCCAGAATGTGATGTATTTGCTACATGTCTGTCAAATTCACATGTTGTAAGATTCTGATTCATATCCATAGGAGCAGATGCAGGTTTTTCCCCTGCAAGTCCCATATCTGATATTAGCTCCAGAGCATATTTCCTTTGGTGCATGAGGATGCCCTTGGAGTTTCTTGCAAACTCAATACCAAGAAAGTATCTAAGCTCCCCTAGATATTTTATCTTGAAGGTGGACTGTAATGTCTCTTTGGTGGACTGAATCATCACTGGATCATTTCCAGTAAGCAACAAGTCATCAACATATACCAGCAATATCACAGTGCTGTTGTTTTCCTGCTTGGTGAAAAGAGAATAATCTCTATGACTCTGCTGAAAACCAGATGAGACAAAAGTTGTAGTCAACTTGATGTTCCATTGTCTTGATGCCTGTTTTAGCCCATAGAGAGACTTCATTAATCTGCATACCTCCCTATTTCTTTTCTTGACAGCAAATCCTTCTGGAATTTCCATGTACACTTTTTCATCCAAGTCTCCTTGCAAGAATGCATTGATTACATCCATCTGATGGATTGTCCAGTGTTGTGCTGCTGCAATGGAAATCACAATCCTTACTGTTGTCATCTTTACAGCTGGTGAGAAAGTTTCTTGATAATCAAGTCTCTCCTTTTGATTGTATCCTTTTGCCACCAACCTGGCTTTAAATCTCCCCACTTCTCCTATTGCCTTGTACTTTATCTTGTATACCCACTTACATCATATAGCCTTCTTTCCCTCTGGTAGAGTAACCAGTTTCTAAGTTCCATTTTCCTCCAATGCTTTGATTTCTGCCTCCATTGCCTCAATCCATCTGTGATCCTTTGCTGTTGTAAGATAGTTCTGTGGTTCTGTGTCAAGAGAGACCTTGGCTATAATTTCCTGATATTTTGCTGAAAGACCAGCATAAACAATATTGTCAATTATAGAGTATAAGCAACTAGGAGAGCCATGTGTAGTGATGTAATCTTTGTGCCATATAGGTGGTTTGCTGCTCCTTGTGGATCTCCTGACTTCATGATCTGATCCTGTGGCCATATCAATACCTGGTGATCTAGGGCCAGTGCCATGATGCTGAGCTGTATCAGGTATATTCACTCTCTGCATGTTGTTGTTATTTTGTATGTGTTGATTATCAAGATCATGTTGACAAACTAAATCTTCATAGAAAGTAAACTCATTTGTCTTAATATGATTGGTGTTCTCAGTCATGCCTCATTTGAAAGGAAAATTTGTCTCCATAAATGTAACGCCCCGTATTTTCGGGTAGCGGTTGAACTCATAAACGTAGGTGAGTAGACCCAGACCTGGGAAAATTTATGTTGTACTTGTGTATGTTAATAAGAAATTAGTTTATAAAAGGGCGTGATCCCGAAATAATTTTTGATTTGATAATGTGGCGGCGGTGTGTAATAATAATAATTGTGTATCCCCGAAGAGATTATAGACTGGTATTTTATTACGGGAATTATGACAATGTCATAAGAGAATTTTATTAATCGTCGGGATTTAAATAATAGGAGATGGGGAATTTAATTGTGTGTATAATTAATTAATTATGGGATTAAGTACAATTGGGGAGATATTTATAGTGGGATTTTAGTACGTGTACGCCTATAATCGATTTGGGGGTGACTAAGCCCCAAATCAGTCGACCGACTCTTCTCTCTTCTCTATAATGTGCAACCATCGATTCTTCAAGCTCTCTTCATCTCTACCAAATTCCTCCATCAATTCTATTCTAGCAGAAGGAGAAAACTCCGTTGGTGGGTTCCCTAGAGCTCTCGGTCGAAGTTGGGGAAATACCGTGAGCTTTCGCACAACCAAAAAGGAGAATTCGTGGTGTTCGCTAGAATGTCCCAATAAATTTGTTTTAGTATGTTGATTCGATTGTGATGTAATTCGTACGTATGATGTATATAATCATTCTTAGAGCTTACAAGGACCCGCTGAACTTGATAAATTCGACAACAAGGTATGCAATGCTCTTTCGTTCTTTTGGCATAATTCTATGTGCGAAACGTAACCATCGTGTTGCTACATAAATTACTCTACTCTTAAGTAGTTGGGAAAATCATGTTATTGATTCTGGTGTTAAAAGCCTGTGTCTAAAATATTTCTAAGTCCTTATTGAGGCATACGGAAAATGTGTTGATATTCACCGTGTTAGCCAAGGGTGCAAGGATGTTATGTCACTCGGGGTATTTTATTTTCATACATGCATATTCATTTGCATTGCATTCATATATTACCCTGCACCACTTGTGCTATGCACACTACTATATGATAAATATTATATATGTAGGGGATATGGGAAAAGAGGAAAAGGCGTTATATACGCACACCACCTGCAGCTGGTACATACTATCACCAAAGATCCCTAAGAGGCCAACATGATGTGATGTGATGTGATGTGATGTGATGCCTACATGGCTTATTGGGATGGGTTGCACGATCCGCAACACTAACATTGGGACGGGTTGCACGATCCGCAATACTAACATATATATGATATATATATATATATACCGAATGTGCATCATGCATACATTCATTTGTCATCATATGCTACGAGGCCCACAACGACTGATATGGTAAAAAGATGCCTGAAGAGGCCGATATATATGTGTATACTGCATGAAGCATAATATTTAGGCATGTGTGTTAGGGCCCTCAGAGGCATTCACCGATGTCCAGTTGTTTCTATTTCAGACTATGATATATCTCTGCTATGCTATTTCTTATGCCTGACATACTCAGTACATCAGTCGTACTGACGTCCCTTTTGTCGGGGGACACTGTGCTTTATGCCCGCAGATTTATATTGAGAGGGTGACGGCGCACGCTAGTAAGTTGTTGGTTCAGCTGGTGTCCAAAGCACTCCATTTGTTTTCGGAGTTGCGATTTAGTCGTGATATGTTCTTCTTTGTAAAGGCTTGTAGACAGGTGTTCTGTGGTTAGTTGTCGTGTATGGCCTTGCCGGCCCTGGTGTGTAAATTGGGGCTTTTGGGTTGGAACTCCACCATAATTAAGGGTGGAGTGTTAATGTGGTGCCCGGCGGGTGGGGTCCGGGTGCCCGTCGCGGTCCTCCGGTTTGGGTCGTTACAATAAACAACACATCCCTACTCATGAATAGATTTCTTTTTTTCAAATCATAAAGTTTGTATCCTTCTTTAGTAGATCCATACATAAATATGGATCTGACAGCCCTTGGACCAAACTTATCATGTATGTTATTTATAGTAGCAAAACATAGACAGCCTAATACTCTCAAGTGATCAAGTTGTGGTACCTTGTTATACAATATTTCAAATGGAGACCTGTTCTTTATAGCAGTAGAGGGGATTCTATTGATTATATACACTGCACCCTCCACACATAATCCCCAGAACTTGTTTGGTATTCCTCCCTGAATTTTAATGGCTCTAGCAATTTCTAAAATATGTCTATGTTTTCTCTCCACCGCACCATTTTGTTGTGGTGTGTATGGACAAGAACTTTTATGAATAATACCAAATTTCAGAAACAGCTCACTACAGTTTTGATTAAAGAACTCAATTCCATTATCTGATCTTAGTCTCTGAATTTTAGCTCTAAATTGAGTGTTAACTTCAATAAGAAAATTTCTGAGCAGTGTAGATACATCAGATTTCAGTCTCATTAAAAAAATCCAAGTCCATCTAGTGTGATCATCCACAATGGTTAGAAAATATCTCATTCCATTATATGTTTCATTTTTGTAGGGTCCCCATACATCCATATGTATTAGTTGAAAAGACTTTGATGCTCTATTTGTGCTAGCAATAAAAGGCAATCTAGTTTGTCTAGCCAAAGGACATACTTCACAGTTATTTAAGACAAAATCAACATTATTCTTGAAACATGCTATTTTCTTTAGGACTTGCATGGGCACATGACATAGTCTCTGATGCTAAGTAGATGCATCTACATGTTGAGTTGCAGTCATGCATTTACTCAACTCCCCATCTTTATTCTGAGGATCCAGTGATAGTATGTATAGTCCTGCTTCCTCATTACCAATCCCCCTCACCTTCCCAGATGAGAGATCCTGAAACACACAACATGTTGGAAAGAAGGTAACACTACAGTTCAGTTCTCTAGTCATTTTTGAAACAGACAACAAATTAAACTTGAAAGTTGGTACACATAAGACACTTCTAAGGACACCTCCTCCTAAGTGGTATTCCCCAACATGTGAGATTCTGGCTGAATCTCCTGTGGGCATTTGCACTTTTCATGTTCCTTCTGTCAACAAGTTATTTTGTAAGTACTTTTGTTCTGTGATCATATGATTAGTTGCACCTGTGTCTACTATCCACTGAATCAACTGTCCTGAATCAGTAATGTGCTTACCTGCCATATTGGCATTAACATTACTTACATTGTTGTTCAACAGGTCAAGGAGTTTTTTATGTTGACTGGGTGTGAACTGGCTGTATGGTAGCACTGCTTCAGCAGTATGCTTCTGATTTGTGAATGGATGTGCATTGTGCAGAGACTTTGATGAATGATGATGTGGAACTACTCCTTCTTGTCCAGTGTCCTCAAACATCATAGTCCCCCCTGTGACTGCATAAGCATTTTCCCCTTTATTGTTGAAATTTTCTAGATATCCAATTAGCTTGTACCAACCCTCTTGTACATGTCATGTTTTGTGACAATGATCACACTTCATTAGTTTGTAACATTCCAATCTTGAGTGACCTTTAATATTACAATGATCACAATATGTATTGGAATTTTATTATTTCTTCTGTTTTTGAACTCCATTTCCATTTCTGAAATTTCCATTTCTAGATGTGAACATGGCAGATGATTCCACTGATTCAAACATCCCCCTACCAGTGCCTGCTACCATTCTCTGACTCTCTTCCTGATTTATCATGGCATACACTTGGTTCAATGGAGGTATTTGTTGTATCATGAGGATTTTACTCCTTATTTGGTTATAACTCTCATCCAGTCCCATGAGAAATTGTAGTAGTCTCTGATATTGTAAATGATCCACAAAATCCCTTGACTTGGGGCAACAAGATGGGATTGGTATGATAGAGTCATATTCATCCCACATATCCTTAAGCCGAGAGTAATACATTGACACAGATAGTGCCCCTTGCCTCATAGAAAATATTTCTTTGTGTAGTTGGAAAGTCCTGAAACTATTGATTTTGTCAAATCTCTCTTGTAATTCTTCTCATATATTGTATGAATCTGAGTTATAAAGCATCCCAGTAAGTAAACTCTTACTCACATCCCCATTAGCCAAGACACCACAATTGCATTGCATCTGTCCCATAGTTTAGCCAAATCACCATGGAAGAGTTCTCTCTTTACACTTCCATCAATGAATCCTATCTTATTATTTTCTAACAATGCCAACTTCATGGCTCTACTCCATAGTGTATAGTTGTCCATACCGGTGAGAATAATACCCACAGATAATGAACCAGGTGCATCTGAAGGGAATAAGTACAATGGATGATTGTGATATATTTTGATCACTGTCGGAATTTCATCCACTGATCTTCCTTCATTGTTCTCCATTATTGCTAATTTCTATTTCAGTTACGATTCACAATACACAGAGTTTTGTCTATGTAACTCGTGTGAAGTTGTGATAGCAACAAACAACAACAACAATCAGAAAAAAATATGAAATTGAACCTCAGAAATCGATCGCGAGTGATCTGATTTCACAGATCTGTCTTTGTCTTCGAATATCAATCTGCATGTGGCTGCATCTCCTTTAATATCAATAATAGTCTGCCCATGAATCTATTACATGCATGGATCTTCAAGTTATGTACACAGGATCGTCGATTCTAAAATTTCTGAAAGAAAAAAAAAATTTGCAGATCACATTTGTTCAATCGCACATATAGGCTTTGATACCATGCTGAATTGATGAATTGAAGCTATGTTTATGGAATATTTGCTACTGCTTTGATGAAGAATGCATGAGAAAGGGAATGTTGAGATGAAGAGAGAATTGGAGAATAAATCTCTTGCATATGTTGAGAGAGAATTGCTCTCTTATTATCTGAAAAATACACATACAACTATATGTATATATACAACATCATTATTCTAGAATATTCCAATCCCCTTCTTTGTTAATTACTTCTAACTACTTAACTAACTCTATAACCAACCTTGTAACTAACTAACTACCTCTCTCTAACAACTTGGACTATCTTTAGTTAGTCAAGACACAAGAGTGCACTTTCCTAATATTTCAACAGAATGTGTTCTATCAAAAAATATTACGCAAACATTTTGGTCAGTATTCATAAAAGTAAATAAAGGAGTACTTACATAAACCTTGTGATGTCATTTTTTCTATATTCATTGCATCAAAACCGATTTAATTTATAGGTATATTTTCTTTCTTCTCTTGGTACATATAAACTTTTGCTTTCCAGGGATTTTACTGCCTTTTTCCTGGAGTTGAAATTTAATAGAGAAAGGAAAGGTTGGGGTTGTGTTAGTTAAAAAGAATCCTTAAATGTCAAAAACTCTAAAGGCCATGAACAGAAAACAAATCTTCACCGTATCTTAGGATGAGGACCACATTGATGCAATCAAAGTGGGAACATACTTTTGTAAGTTAACTTTTAAATTGTACATGCTTCATTAACACATTTGGTTCATGTTCTTTCTCCAAGTGCCAAAAGGAAAAAGAAAAAAAATGTGCTTCATTGATATATCATAGTCCAGGGTTACTGAAATGCAACTTTAATTCGATTAGGGGTGTGTATGCCAAATCCCATGTGGAATACATGTGAATTGCGAATATTTTTGTTTGTATTGCTTGGAAAGTGTATTCTTTGTTATTTGGAGTTATTCCCTTCTTCCTGAAGTAAATGTATTGATTAGGGGTTACTTGTTGAAAGAAATAATTCTTTAATTATTTTCATTGATTGAAAGACTATTTATACAAGTTACATATTTCCATAATAGGAGAATCATATTCCTATTCTATTCCTAAAACTTTATTTTACTTGGATACTAACTATACATTTATGGTAATACAATTATTATGGTAAGTGTACAATACTAGTTACATTACAACATTACCTAAACTAGGATACTAAATATTTACCCAATTACACGGTACAAAGGGGACAAAACCGAGAGCCAGCCGAGAGCCCAAATATACACATGTATATTGTATGTATATTGTGTATATTTAACACACACCCGCAGTCATAGCGGGCGGTCTTCGAATGCTGAGATAGTCCCTAAAATCTTCAAAAATGACCGAGGGAAGACCCTTTGTAAAGATGTCTGCAATTTGATATCTTGACGGGACATGACAGACGCGTACCTGACCACGAGCAACCTTTTCGCGGACAAAGTGAATGTCCATCTCGATATGCTTAGTGCGTTGGTGCTGAACCGGATTACCAGAAAGGTAGATGGCACTAATATTATCGCAATAAACCAAGGTTGCTTTCTGAATGGGACAATGAAGCTCCAAAAGAAAATTACGTAAACAACATGATTCCGAGACCACATTAGCTACCCCTCAATATTTGGCCTCGGCACAGGATCGGGACAATGTCGACTGACGTTTGGCAGACCATGAGACCAGGTTATTCTCAAGAAACATACAACAGCCAGACATAGACCGTCTGGTGTTTGGACAGCCACCCCAATCAGCATCCGTATACGAGACAAGTGTGGACGTCGAGGAAGGATATAAATGCAACCCATAGTTAAGTGTACCCTGAATATACGAATGATGCGTTTGAGTGCATTCATGTGCTTAATTCTGGGATCATACATGAACAAACACACCTGTTGGAGATCATACGTAATATCTGGTCTCGTAAATGTAAGATACTGAAGGGCCCCTACAAGACTGCGATAGCAGGTCGGATCCTCGTATGGTATGCCGGTCGCGGCACTAAGCTTGGGCTTAGTATCAACTGGAGCGGAAGTGGACTTACATGATGACATCCCAGCCCTCGCAATGATCTCAGCTGCATACTTCCTGTGAGATAAGAACAACCCATCTGAATGACGAGTGACAGTAATCCCCAAGAAGTAACTCAAGGGCCCCAAGTCTTTCATAGCAAATCCAGAGCTGAGCATGGTCATGATAGACTGGCGTAAGGCATCGGAATAGGCAATCAAAATAATATCATCCACATATAAAAGAATATAGGCCAAGGACGAACCACGATAGTAGATGAACAAGGAATTATCCGACTTGCTGTGAGTGAACCTAATAGTCAAAACATAGTCTACAAACCTCGTATACCAGGCCTGGGGAGACTGCTTAAGCCCATATAAGGACTTCTTCAATAAACAGACATGATGAGGATGTTTGGGATCCCTGAATCCCAAAGGCTGATGCATATAAACTGTTTCCTTGAGATCCCCATGTAGGAAAGCATTCTTTACATCTAACTGATGAATAGGCCATGCCTTCGAAAGATCCAAGCTAAGCACAATGCGAATGGTAGTCGGCTTGACCACCAGACTAAATGTCTCACCACAATCTACACCAACCTGCTGAGTCTTACCATCACCCACAAGCCGCACCTTATGTCGAGCAAATGAACCATCTGAATTCTCCTTATGAGTAAAAATCCACATAGACCTGATAATATTAATACCAGATGGATGGATTATTATCAATAAGAGTATTATATTCATCGATCATAGTAATTTTTCAATTCGGGTCATTTAAGACAGACACAGGATTACGGGTAAGGGGGATTTAGGGACATTAGAATGTAAATTAAAATGTCTTTTTGGTTTAAAAACACCCCGTTGACTGCGAGTGACCGGTCTATGACTCAGGAAGAATTGGGCAGATTTTGGGAATTTGCTGGGCTCGAGATGGACTAACCTGAGGCAGCTGGGCCTGGCTGCCCAACTCGTAAATCGAGCAGAACTTGACCAGTTCACTGGGCCGACTGCCCAATAGCTGAACCGCCCGATGGCGATCTGGGTGGCGATGGGTGACGGACCTGTGGGGCCAGTGGGCAGTGGGCCCACTAGAGAATTTTGGGTGCGGTATACGTCCGAAAAATACTTAATAATATTCAGGGATATACTATCATCCAAAAAATTATACGAACTAGGCACGGGAGTATTAACTTTAGCAAATGAAAATTGGGATTCATCAAAAATTACATGACGATTAATGATGATTTTATTAGAGGATAAATCAAAGCATTTGTAACCACGATAATTAGACGAAAACCCCAAAAACACACATGGAGTAGACCGGACCTGAAGTTTGTTAATTGTGGTGGATGGGAATAACGGATAACACAAACACCCAAAAATCCGTAGATGTAAATATGATGGAATTTTATTATATAAAATTTGAAGGGGAAAGAATATGTCAAACCTTTGGAAGGAACTATGTTAAGGAGCTATGTAGCCATTTGCATAGCATGATGCCAAAAAGATGGGGGTACGGAAGCATGAATTAATAAAGTGCGGACAACGTTATTTATGGAACGAATTTTGTGTTAGGCTTTCCCATTTTGGAAAGACGTATGAGGACACGAAAACCGAAAATTGATCTCATTATTAGCACAAAATTCCCGAAACATCCCATTGTCATATTCTTTGTCATTATCACACTGAATATTTTTTATTTCTCATTCGAATTGGGTTCTAATGAATGCTCTAAATTTTAAGAAGACGAAAAAAACTTGAGATTTTTTCGCTATTGGAAACGTCCATAAAACTTAGAATAATCATCCAAAAAGAGAACATAATATCGATGACCCACAGAACGAAGAACAAGAGACGTCCATAAGTCGCTATGAATAATATCAAATGACATTTATGAGAATTTGAGTCTACAAATGGCAACTTAACATTTTTTCCTAAAGAACAAGACTGACAATTTGGAGTACTACTCGTAGCCTTACATGAAATAAAATTATTTTTATCTAATGACGACAAAATAGATGATCCCGAATGATCAAGACGAGCATGCCACAAGGAAGGAGAAATAGCTGCAAAGGCGGATGGCAGGGCTTGACTCGATAGACCGAAATTGGGTGTGGTAGGATAAAGATCTCCCCTACTATCACACCTCATGAGAGGACTCCCCGTCTTGAAATCCTTCACAGAGAAACCAAATGGATCAAATTCAATAGAAACAGAATTGTCAGTAGTGAATTTACGGACAGAGACTAAGTTTTTAATCAATTTGGGGGCATGTAGGGTATTTTCAAGATAAGAGGGGGATGAAGGGGAGACAAAGTTTTATGACCATAACCACGAATTGGAATAGAATTATCATTACCAACAATTATGTCGTAAGGGTTGCTCAAATTGGAATAAGACGAGAGCGTACCTGAATCAGATTTCATGTGGGTAGTGGCACCGGTATCCATATACCAATTTGGGTCCGGATGAGTTAAACCAAGCGTTTGCATTGCGGCTTCGATGTTGGTAGACGTGGGTTCCACTACGTGATGGGCCTGCGGGGATCGAGGCCCAAACACCCCTGCATGTTGCCTCGGCCCAGACTGCTGACTGTACGTGGACCAGGAAGAGTTGGGCATGGACTGTTGTTGGGCAGCTCACTACTAGTTGGGAAAAAACTAAGTGGGCCCAAACTGCGGCTGTGGGCCCCAAAACTGCTGCTGCTGCTGACCACCGCGAGGACCCCCATCGCCACCACCATTCTGTCGGCTGCCGCCGTTGTTGCCGCTGCGGTTTTTGCCATTATTTTTCTTATTTTCTCCCTTTTTGCCGCCACCGTTGTTGCGATTTTGGCCGGAGTTGTTGGAACCGGTAGAATAAAAAGTGGATTCGGTCATCATGACTACGGGACTAGCCCCGGTAGCTGCCTTTTTCACCATGCATGCTTCTTCTAGTGTAAGCATAGAACGAGCCTGATAAAATTACGAAAGAGGATTGCTTTGACGAAGAAGCGTTCCAACACCATTATAGGCCTCGGAGAGGCCGAAAACCATTTGGAGGACCAAACGATCATTCGAAATTGGCGCACCAACATTGCGAAGTTGGTCCGCCAATTCCTTCAATCTTTTGCAATAAGCCGAAACGTTAGGGAAATCTTCCATGTTGACGTGGGAGAAATCCTGCTCAAGAGTAACAACTCTAGAATTTTGATTATCTTGGAATATATCACGCAGTCTATCCCAAGTCGTATGTGCCGTAACGTCAAGCTCAATAATTATTTGCAAAAGGTCGGTAGAAATTGTGGAATATATCCACTGGAGGACAGTGGCATCAAGAGTCGTCCACAACTTAGGATCATCCTCGCGTTTTGGCACCTCCGTATCCTCAGGAGCCGCGGGGATTATGTGATGGATGACTTGATGCGATCGTGCATGAATTTTGAACAGTTCGGCCCACATCGCATATTGGACGTTTTCTATTTCAAGAACAAGAGGGATGTTATTCTTGATGTTAGAAACTGTAAGGGCAGGATGAAACTTGTTCCAGGATGTAGATATATTGATAAAACAATATGTGATTGAGGGATTTGGGAGAAAAATTTGGGAAGAAGGGGGTTCTCGTCGACACGAAAACCGAGAGCAAAGGTCTCGGAATTGCAAGGGAGTCGACGGAAATTGGAGTTTAGAGAGAGGATTTTAAGACCTAGACTTTGATACCATGAAAGAAATAATCCCTTGATTATTTTCATTGATTGAAAGACTATTTATACAAGTTACATATTTTCATAATAGGAGAATCCTATTTCTATTCTATTCCTAAAACCTTATTCTACTTGGATACTAACTATACATTTATGGTAATACAATTATTATGGTAAGTGTACAATATTAATTACATTACAACATTACCTAAACTAGGATACTAAATATTTACCCAATTACACGGTTCAAAGGGGACAAAACCGAGAGCCCAAATATACACAATATGCACATGTATATTGTGTGTATATTGTGTTTATTTAACACTTGTATACCTAAACTCTTATGTTCAAGTTCATATGTAGAAGGTCATCTTTCCTATTGATTTCTTATAATTCAGGTAGAAGTGTTCGGCAAATAACTTATACTATATGTTACTCTCTCGTGGGGGACGTGATAGGTATGGGAGGTAAATGGGTGGTTTGGACTAAATTTCGGGGGGAAAATCAGGTTGAATTAATAATGAGTTAATATCCAACCCTGCTCAAAAGTAGAAATTGCACTCAATGACCTTAAAATTAAATGGGTGGTCTTGAATTTTTTACCCCCGCTTGGAAAAAATATTTTGACTTTTCTGACCTTGAAAATTCGTCATGGGGAAAAACATGTTAAACTTGAAGTTTTGCCTATGAGGTAAGCGGGGTCAAAAGTTAAAGATATCCAACTTCAAGGCCATGTTTGTAAATTATCCGCTCAGAAGTTGGTCGGTATGAAAATCGGCTAAGTAATGGGTCCTAACCCAACCCGTCAAACTCTTACCGAGTTTTTATTTATTTATTGTTATTTATTTAATTATCAAATACAACTAATTAAAAGATCCTTCTTTATTATAGTTATATATGTCATAGCAAACAAAAAGATTTATTTAAATATTTTAATAAGATTTTTTATGAGTTAATTTGGATTATATATTTAGTCTATTATCCCAAATTTTAAATGAATTGATTTTGAACGAATCAAGCTAACATATTGAATTTATAAATAAGCATATCATTAAACCTAGGGATGGCAATTGGGCGGGGCGGGTGCGGGTACCCCCTCCCCCGCACCCGTACCCGCCAAAAAAATTATACCCGCCACCTACCCGCCACCCGTGGCGGGTACAATTTTCAACATCCATACCCGCCTAGGCGGATATATTCCTAAATCCACACCCGCCTAGGCGGGTATATTCCTAAATTCACACCCGCTCCACCACCCAAGTGGATATCTGTCACCCGCCAATACCCGCCTGCCATATTTTGTAATCAATTCATTTTTGATCAATTAGTGATCACACATGATCCCAAAAATAATCCCAAAAATTTGAGTTAAGAATTAATACTGTCACGATCTCATTTTCTTTGGGAGAGAGGGAGGAGAATTCCAGATTTTTTCACCATCAGAATTCCCCATTTTTTTCACCTCTTCCCCATTGCACAACAAAGAATCAAGAAAATAAAATTTCCAAGAAACCCAAAAAATTATCCACCCAAATAACTATATATTACAAATGTAGACAAAACTCAAATATTATTTTAGCTATATAAGCTAGGCGGGTAGGCGGACGGGTAGGTAGGCGGGCGGGCGGGCGGGTAGGCGGGCGGGTAGACGGATATGACTGCAAATCCACCACCTACCCTCCTACCCGTGACGGGTACATTTTCAATACCCATACCCGCCTACTACCCGCCAAAGTTATACCCATACCCGCCCCAATTGGGACGGGTGCGGTGCGGAATCCATAAAATTATACCCACCTGCCATCCCTAATTAAACCATTTAAGTCTGGACATGTTGGACGGATCATAGTTTTACTAGCCTACTATAGGTTTAGGGTAGCTACTCACTCGTGGGTACATGTAATGATACAGTTACTCTCTCATGGAAATGTGTATATCAACTCGAGCCTTTCGCTCCTCTCATGAATATCATGAGAGGATGCCGCTACTCTCTCTTGGGTAACGTGTTTACTCAAATCATAAAAACAAAAATCATATGCTTCACATAAGTTCATCCTAGTAACTCATTTTATATACTCAAAATTTGGTAGGGAGTTATTGATGATATAGCAAGCTCATGCACTCGTCCAGTTTTAGTGAAATTTATTACTCCATCACTAAAATTCAGGTTTGAGGTGATGTGACTTGTATGTTAGTGTTCTAAATTTTATTTAGACACTCGAACTATGGTCTATTTCAATTGACCATTTTAACGCATGATAAAATGTTTCTATTAGAGACTTTCGACTTGAATTTTGGAAAAGCTTCTTCGCGTGTTCTCACGCCCATTACATACATCAGTATCAATTGGAACATACTTGAGTTTTTATGGTATATTGAGGCTACTACGTATAATTAAAGGAGTGATACATTTTAAATGGTTAACTCATCTACGTAATGAAAATTTGAGAACACGCGCATAAATTTTTCTAAAATTTAAGATGGAAGTGTTTAATGGAAATATCATGTATTAAGTGTTCAATCAAAACAGACCGTAATTCAAATATATAAATAGAATTTACTGAGCCTACCTAGGATAGATTCAGCTAAAGCTGCGCTTGAAAAATTTCTTTCTCAATCATGAATCCGAGCTCCTCTTGCTTCAACTCTCTCATTAACTATAGGTAAAAAGACACTTCCTCTGTTCCCCAAACTCTTATACAAAACAGCCAATATTGTTCATTATGATGAATGGGACCACAAAGCAACACGAGATTTTTAGGGAAATTTCAGTTCAATTTTTGCAAAAGAGCATAGTCCTCATCCAATTATTGCTTCACAGGTCTATCAAATTATAACTATACCAACTTTCGGCCGTGAACTTGATTTCTGTCCCATTATGCCCTTTCCTTTTTTTCTCATTATTTACTCCTCTGTTCAAAAATGGACGTTGGTTTAATTAATTCAAATGCTAATTAATGATGTGAGAATTGTTCAAAATCATATACAGATATAATAGCTGATTTGTTCAATCAATTTGTGACACTGTAATACCTTCGCAAGCTTAGGGTTCAAATCTGAATTGTGAACAACATAACATAAGGGGGCCTAGCATCCACGAGTGCGATTCAATAATCAATGAAGTGGATTGAAAACTATAAGGTCTCACATTCAAATCACAATAGAGCCAAAACTACTAGGTGATCTCTTCATATTTGTCCAAACTTTGATGGAAAGAATTATCCAATACCAATATTAGTAAAGTTAGCAAAAATTAGTTCAGGTGAGTGCAAGTTGGCTCTGGACGCCACACTTAAAAAGAACATAAGGGTGCTTAACAGTGGATAAACTAAGAATAAGAATGAGTTTGACTCTTATACTATGATTAAAAAAAAGATGGACTTTGCACCTAACTCATCTCTAAAAACTAGCTCATCAAATCAATATTATCCAAAATCATATAAAAATAAAAACTCATTCTCTTAATGAGTGAATGCAACACCATAAAATTATTCGTATCGAATATTTATATCAAACCAATAAATACATAATATGTGTTTGAATATACATAATTTTCACTTAAACCTTTATTTGGACCAAGATCTCTTCTTGGAAGAGCCACATTGAACAGAGTGAACGAACAAAACCTACGCCATGGCTAATCTACCTTATTTGGTAACATAAAGTGGCTGCTTGCGGAACTATGAATTCAATACATCAAATACTTATCATGAAGGTAACTCCAACCAAACCATGAAATACTTATCTATTTTGCTTATCAGTTAATGGGAAATTTGACTAAAATTTCATCTTGTACTAATTTTGAACACACACTTAAGATTTAGACCATATTGATGTGTTTGTATTTATTTTGCACAGAATCATTTTTTTTAATTAATTAACTCCTTAAACAAGTTTGGATTATGTTTAAGGCTAAGTCAAAATACTAGAGAGGCAAAACACCATAAGATTATAGTAAATTTTTGGACCATCTATCAAGAGTATGTAAATATTCGTTGTGTTTCTATATTGGGAAAGCATTTGTAATGGAAGTGTGGTCCTACATGATGAAAACTTAACTAATGTAGCTAACAATATGTATGGTGTTTTCAATAGGGGTTTTCTAGTCAATTTATTATGTGCTGGCTTTGCTCAGTATTCCCACCATAGGTTGTGTAGAAACTGGATTTCAGAAAGATGCCTTGACCTAAATCTTTGGGAAGTACTAGAGAGATGCCTTGACCTAAATCTTTGGGAAAGTTCTGAAGGAAATTGCCTTATTTTCCCCTTGTTTTTTGGGGGCCGTAGTGGCGGAGGAATTTCAGCCGAGATTCATCATCTGTTGTACATACATAAAAAAAAAAAAAATTAACCTTGTATATACAATATAATTTTCCAACAAAAGGGTACCTTCCGCCCCACTAGCTCCCCCCACCTTCCGGAGGGGTTGACTCGGGCAGGGGAAAGAAAAGCGGGATAACTTCACGATTGGTCATTCAACTTTTAGAAAAATGTTAAATCCAGTCCCCCAAAAAAGCACAATTGACTACCACATATTACATGCATCTTGACTATTCCATCGAGTACCTAGAACTTCCTACCAATACATGTATCGAGTAACTCTGTCCATTAAAGCTTGTGCAGATGTAAAGAAATCACCTACTAGTAATTTTTTTGTCTCTAATGAATTTTGAGCAGTCTAAGGTTTTTATCAAAGAGAGGAAAATGTAATTTTTATGGGATGCCTTCAATTTTCAAGTCATTTTGTTATTTGGATGTTTCCTCAGAGCAAATATGGAAGAAAGCATAGCATTTGCACCATGAAGATTTTGATCTAATATAATGTACATAAACAATATAGATCTTGATAGAAGAGGCAAAGCAAGAAAGAATGACTATTTGTTTTGCACATCCTCAATGAAAGGGAGATATTGATTTAAAACTAGAAAAAGTGATACAAGTTCCTACTATTGAAATATTTTGGCAGAAATCTGAGAAGGAAACATATGCACACATGAACAAAGGAAATATTCACAAATTGCTAGATGCTGCTGTTTGACCGAGATGATCCATTCCTACTTAAACTTGGGTTTTCTTTCTTCCACATGGCCTCAAAATTCTGAAAACATTTCAATGGTCTAACCTGCATAGGGAAACATATACAAGATGAATAGAGAGATCTATGCTCAACTCAGATTGATCAAAGGGGCACTGAACTAGCGACAAAACTATATTTCCAAAAACACAGGCCATTGCTGAAACTAAGGCATCGTTAGCCTAAGAAAAAAGTATTTATCACCTTTGACTATGTGGATGAGACAAGTATGAAGGAAAGAAGAATTAAATACAGAACATTTTCGAAATGGCTTGTCCTCTAGTACTAAGTAGGAAGAATATGACAATCAGCATAAACCAAAGGGAGACTCTTATCATTCAGAACATGAGCATGTTTTCCTTTTTGCCAATTTTATGCTGTTGTTATCTGCTACACACTTCTTGAAGTATGGGCAGGTGACCGGAATGTGTAGGAACTACTTACACAATCACAGACATTCAAGTGGTTTAGGTAATACATCTCTATTTGATTAGGCTTGGAAAATAGTTTAACTCACTGATCCCAAATATGAGAAGTCCAAAATATGCACCAAACACTATTTATAAGCGCATAGAAATGGTAGAAAAGAGCACAAATGCGAAAGATTTACCTTCCAACGGCTTTTATGGCCAAATTTGTTATAAATGGACTCAAGCCTTGGGATAATTTGCTTGAAAGTTGGACGCAGGGCCGGTTTCTCATTCCAACACTCTTCAATCAGCCTGGAAAACCAAAACCAGCTCTGATTTAATCAGCAGTAGGAACAACAATCAAGTGATGATTTTGTAAGCATAAGAATTATACTGTGCCAAATAAAGAAAATGATTCAAAGGAAACTAGTTCATTGAATATCTGATAAAGTATCAATTATAGGATCACAGTCATAAACCTAGTGAACTGTAGATTAAGTAGAATCAAGGAGTTACAAATTGACTTCTGGATCTACTTCATTTTCTTTAATATATGACCGCAGTGTCAAAGTCAGAGTATTCGTATTGACGGATTACATTTCATCAATCCATCTCTTTCTCCCATTTTTCCTTTTCATCTGCACCTATCTCCTTTTCTTTTCTTGTTCTTTCTTCCGTAAGCATCTTTATGGTTACATGAAGAAGCATGTCCGCAAAGTGTACTTTTCTTGTTATTCTTACTCTTTTCACACATGTAAATTGTGATAGCAAGATAAATGTAGGCAGTATTTCGACATAGACCAGTCACAAATAATGAGACTAGAAAATTACTTCTATTGTTTTTCATCTTCTACACAATGTCATTGACTTTATATGTTAGAACAAGATCAGGAAGAGCATTTTAAAACAAATTTATAGGCTAAAAACTTGGAGCACTTGGTACTTCATTATTAGTAATATGAAGAATTATTTTTTTTACTTTCTGTACCTGTAAATCTGTTCCTTTTATATTTTCAAATGTTCTCGAATTTTACTTGCTATCTTAACAGTCATCATTTCTTAAATTTCAATGAGAACAGAGAATTTCCAAAGCATTGCAAAGTATCTACAAGTATTAGATTATGGAGTTCCACAGAGAAATTTGTATAAAACTTACTCTCTCAGTCCATGGGCATAAAACTTTCCTGAAGCTTTAAAAGGAGGGCGCTCCTTAGCAGCATAGAATTTAGGTACTTCATTTTCTTTCTTCGCTTGGAAAGGAGGGCAGCCTTCAATCATCTAAAGTATACGACAGAACAATTATCAAAATCCCAATCTGTTTGTCGAAACAAAAATAGAAAATATGCACATCCTTGACTTATAGTCACAATTTAGAAGCTCTAGCTGGTTTCCAACATCATAGACCAGATGAAAACTAGTGTAGAATAATCAATATACGTTGCAGCATAAAGTGATTTATCTAGATGGTAGAAAATAAAAGTTGCAGTCTCCACTGCATAAGTTAACCGTTCTGTGGTCAGTTCCCCTCATGGCCTCATCAGATAACTGTTTGTAAATAACAATCAATTGTATAATGACAATCAATCATATAATTGTCCTTTAGGCTAGCAAGAGTTCTATTAAAGAGATTAATTTATAAAATGAAAACTAAAAATTATTGCTTATTATTGCATCAGAACAAATCTTCTCTTGATTGTATTGGTGGCTCCAAACAAGTTAAAAGGCAATCAAGTTCAAATTCAGAAAAAGGATATGTCGCGTCTCAATGATGTGCAAGGCTTTATTTTCAATTTCGTGGACTTGAGCGGAGAAAGAAAAGGATCTTCATTGATCAGAAGTACATGCAAAACCTAGAGCAACTCTCCGATCAGAAAAGAGACCCCATAGTGACCATCAACTATCAACCCCTTCTCCCACATGTTATTTCAATAATGGCAAATCCGTTCAGAATGAGTGTATTAATCAAGAAAAATATATTTGCACATATGTATTTTTATACATATGGTCCCCAATGAATGCACAAAAAATCTGTCCTTTCTTACATTCTAAAAATTCAAACGGACAAAAAAATGTTACCTCTTGCAAAATTAGAGCAAAGGAAAAGACATCAACTTTTGTATCGTATTCCTCATTTCTGAAAACCTCTGGAGCTACATATCGGCCTAGTTATTTCCAACAAAACAAAAGGTAAAGAGGAAAAAGGTTAAAAGATTTCCAAATATCAACCAGCAATCTCAATCAACAGAAATGGATCAGTAGAAGCAAATTTTCAAGGCACCATGCAATGCACCAGCGGGAATTTTACATCCAGAACAAGCAGCAACAACAGTGTCACAAATACTGTTGAGGCTGTTGTCAAATGTCAGCATGGTTCTCCATTCAAAAAGAATCATTGTGATATCTAAAGAAACAATACTTACAAGATGTGTCATCACATGTCAGAGGCTTATCTTCTTTGACCCTGTTGGTAACTTTCAATAGCTTGCTGACATCAAAATCAGCAACTTTCAGATGTCCAGTATCATCCCGCAAAATATTTCTGTTGTCACATGAAAATATTAAAACATTAAGATGAAGGAACTCACTTCTGAAAGAGGAAAGCATAACAAAAACTTGGATGGAATTGGCATAGAAAAATGGAGTCAAAGGAAACCTAACCAAAGAGGAAAACTTACGAAGGCTCTAGGTCACGATGAATAATCGCTTCAGGTCGAATTTCATGTAGATAGTTCATTCCCCTGCAACAATATAAAACACGAGACTGTTTAGAACCATATTCTACTTATGCACATTATGAGCCAGGGATAACATGAATCACACAAAGCTTCAATTCCGTATGAATGTGTATGTTTGATAAATTATTTTAGTAAAAAACAAGCATGAGCTGATAGGAAGGAAATAAGTACAGTCAAATGTTTCAAATGCCAAGTAGCTGTAGCAATTCAAGAGAAATTTGGAAATCTAACTTTTAATAGAATTAGAAAATAACTTTTGAAGAGATCGTTTATGCTCCATTCCATTTCATTTGAGCTGCATTGCTTTCTCAGAGTTTAAGAGAATGATTCCAATGATATATGATATTTGTGTTTCAGACATATATGGTAAATAGTAGGAAGGCTTGAAATAGGTATAAAGACATCACATCATATTTGAAAAAATGCAGGGTACTACAATTGTAGTAATGGAACTTGTAGAATTGATTAATTTTCCATTTTAAGAGAAGGCATAGTTTTTAGCTATGATAACATTGGAAGCAGGTCAAACAAAGTGGGAAGAAGAGAGCAATATCAAATGATGTTTATTAGCTTCCAAAATATGCTAATTTTTAGAATTTAAACCAAGAGACATGCAAGTTGTTATGGATTTAAATGTTACTCTACATAGTTACCTAGGTTACAGACATTTATACAATTGTGGTCTTGTTATTACGTAGTGAGTTTATAACATTAGCTAATAGTGTAGAGTGTCTCGTGAACCTTATGATGTCCATTGCAAATCTGATAGCTTTTGTTGGTCTAAGAGGTCCTTCACTCTTCAAATATGCATGGAGATCACCCTGGAAATGTATAGCCATGAAAAAGACATTTAGTATCAGGGATGTTGCTTTTGCTAGAAAAAGAACAAAATGGAGAAAGGAATCAACTAAGACAAATGGGTGTAGAATAAGTAAAACGTTCACGGTCTAGTGAAATGTTGTGAAACATAACCATGCACACAGCAACAGTTCTAGATAAAGCAAAAACAAGAGAATAAATTTGGGACTACTTTTGGTAAGTATTCTGTCACTATCATCATCGGGCTACTTTGTGTGACAGCCCCAAGAAATTGGACGACATTTGGATGTCTTATCTTCTGGAGAAGTGCAAGCTCGTCTCTGAATGCCCTCCTGCAAATATCCGAATATTAAGAGTATGTTATAAAATAAGTGAGATTTGAGGAGAGCTAAACAATGCGAAGAAGAAGCTCTTATGGCTTTTCTGTTCTCATTAGAAGATTCCAAGGAAGCAACATTGGTATCTTATACTCACACTTTATCCTCATTAGCAATCACATCATCTCCAAACTTTTTCACAGCAACTTGTATTCCACGCCATGAGGCAATATGAAAGGTTCCCTACAATATTTCAGTAATCATCAGAAAGATACAGAAGAAAGAGTTTGCAGATTGGAGTAATATACAAGCGGAATAGGAAAAGGATCAGGTAAGCGGAATAGGAAAAGGATCAGGTGGTATTCCCAACTTTTTCCAAACATATCACACTAATATGAGGACTTCTAATGACAGAAACACGGAAGAATATCAACTTATCCATACCAACTGAGCTCAAAGTAAAAAAAATTCCTGTACTTGTGGTGCTATAATGACACGTCAATGCAAAACTCTTAACAAGTATCCTTATCTGTTACTACCAAAACCATGCCAGATTAGTTGAAAATCAAGATATCACCAAAACAAAGAACTACTTCAACACAAAAAAAAATGAAGCGAAAATAAGAGGCAGGAGAAAGTAGATGTCTAGACTCTGTGGCAAAGGGGCATGAACCCCCTAAAATAACATACATGAAATTCTGGTAGTCACCAAAAGACAAAATAATTACCTTGGTCAATTCAATGCTGTTCGTGAAATCAAGTTCTTTAGCATCAATCTCATAGTCTGGAACTTCACGTGAATTCTTGACATGCATGGGAGCCATCTGGATGAGAATTTTATATTTCCAAAACAAAATTTAGATAGCAATAAAGCCAAGCAATCTTTTGTAGAACGGAAACAAAAGTTTTCTTTCTTACAGTTTTTAATCACTTGATGAGTAAATAGAATGGAAAGTAAAACTTACAGGAGGCTTGGCTCCATGTTGCTCCAGTAGCTTGATTGCATGATGATTTTTATAATGTATTGCATCTCCAAGAGGCTGTTCAACAAAGATCAGATTGCTCAGAACATGTTGATCAACAGGAAAAGCAGGATATTTTATAGTTCTATATGGCAACATCGTGTCAATAATAATTTGAGGAGTCTAAAAAATGGTTGGTGAATCATGACAATGCTATTGTCATTTCTTACTCTTCCCTCAATGAGCAGAGGGGTTGGAAGTAAAACAACTGGGAGCTGCAATACTCTGGTCTCCATGAAATTACAGAGATATAATGACCTGGTAGGTCTTCTGTTTACAAGTAAAACAACCTTCATACTAGAAGAAGAACGACGAAGTCATAGACTAAGAAAACTGAAGTAGCTCTAGGAAAGAGAATTTCAGACAAAGAGAAGAAATTACTAGAAGCTGAGGTTCTCCAAACCAGCTCAAGTCCCAAAAGTAACTTTTAACTTTTACTGAAATCATTAGCAAACAAACATCACAATTATACTACTGTCACGCCCCGACTTTTCTCAAGTCTTTCTTTAGGACGTGATGGCACCTGGACAACTATCCCTTTCCAGGCGAACCACTTACTTCATTTTCTTTCTAAATTAGACAAGTATTTGCGGAAATAATATATATAAAAATCAATTTGAAGTTTACGAAGAACAATCTCATGTGGGGCATTCCCCGAGATAATAAAACTTAATTCTTTAAACAAACTTAGTCTAGAGTAATTTTCACCAAATCCGAAATAATGGATTGGTGGTACGATGAGGCTGCGGGACGATCGCTAGCCCTCTTGCGGAGCTTTTCCTCTATCGCGTCTTCCTGAAATATGTTAAATAAAAGAGTCAGCCCTACCATCTGGGGCTGAGTGGAAATCTCACCTTACAGTCCAAAGTAACCTCACAATATTATTAATTACAATCACATTATAAGAAAATAATAAGCATGTTGAAATAAACAGATTTCAACCCTTTTATTAAATAAATCAATAAATATCCACGTGCAAAATTTTCTCCCCACTCGTCATAAAAACAACTTAGTTTAATCAAGATTCCTTCTTTTTCCCATATAACATATTATACATTTTGTTGCGATGCGTGCAACCCGATCCAAAGGCATTTATATATTTGTTGCGATGCGTGCAACCCGATCCAAAGGCATTTATATATTTGTTGCGATACGTGCAACCCGATCCAAAGGCATTTATATATTTGTTATGCACGCGTGCAACCCAATCCAAAGGCATTTATATATTTGTTGCGGTACGTGCAACCCGATCCAATGCATTTATATATATATATATATATATATATATATATGTTGCGGTCCGTGCAACCCGATCCAATGCATTTATTTGTTGCGGTACGTGCAACCCGATCCAATGCACTTATTTGTTGCGGTACGTGCAACCCGATCCAATGCACTTATTTTGTTGCGGTACGTGCAACCCGATCCAATGCACTTATTTTGTTGCGGTACGTGCAACCCGATCCAATGCACTTATTTGTTGCGGTACGTGCAACCCGATCCAATGCACTTATTTGTTGTTTAAATATGTCATATGTTCAAAAGGCTCAAAATAATATTTCCTTCCTTCAATATTTCGCCCTTTCCACTTGTAAGGGTTACAACTCTCAAACCGTAAGTCGGATTTATCCCCGTAAAGTCTCAAACTGTCGAGGACAGAGAAATCTATAACATTTATTCAGCACAATATTTCATATTCATTACCGATTTGTACAGTTTTTACGTTATACATTCTGCCCTTCCAGACTTCGGTTAATCCGAGGCAGAATGTTCAAACAGCGATAACTCTCAAACCGTAAGTCGTATTTATCCCCGTAAAGTCTCAAACTGTCGAGGACAGAGTAATATATAACTTTTATTCAGCACAAACTTTCATATTCATTACCGATTTGTACAGTTTTTACGTTATACATTCTGCCCTTTCAGACTTCGGTTGATCCGAGGCAGAATGTTCAAACAGCGATAACTCTCAAACCGTAAGTCGTATTTATCCCCGTAAAGTCTCAAACTGACCGTAACAGAAATATGTACAACTATGTAAAATTTCATCGAATTCTAACAAGTATAACCCAGTATAACAAATTACAATTGCACAATCCAAACTAGTTATTAAACAATCATAAACTTCATGTTCATTCTTTCAATAACCGGATTATATTCTAACATGTATTGTAACTTAAAAATAAAGGATTTTACTAAGAACTTTGAGTGAGAAAACTCACCTTTGTTGCTTCGTAACCACGAACAAAACCTCAACTTCAACCAAACATTTTTGGAACTCCTTAATTGCTCTCTTTAATCTTTTTTTTCTCTTCTCTTTGTTTTGTTTCTGATTTGCTGTTTTCTCCCTTTTTGTTATATTGTATATTTGATGTGTTGTATCATGTGTGTGTGTGTGTTGTATTTGTAACCAAGTGCAGAAAGTGCCCATGATAAATGGGATGTGAGGGAGTTGTGGGAAAGTGCAGAAAATGCCCATGATAAATGGGATGTGAGGAAAATCTGTTTTTTTTTTTTAAATTTTACAGGACTTTACATTCTCCCCTCCTTAAACAACATTCGTCCTCGAATGTGAGTAAGGTCGTAACCCATGCACATAGACATGCAAACCGCATGCACATGAAACACAACTTCCAAGACTTTACATTCTCCTCCTTAAACAACATTCGCCTCGAATGTGAATAAGGTCGTAACACATGCACATAGACACACAACCGCACACACATGAAACACAACTAAACACATTTTATTACCTTACTCAAACAGAAAGGATATTTGATTTTCATCGCGTCTTGACTTTCCGTTGCTTCTTTGTGGAGTGATTTCCCCATAGGACCTTCACGGATACAATATCTTTATTCCTAAGACGTTTAATCTGTCTATCCAAGATTTCTACCGCATTGCTTCATATTGAAGCTCTTCATTCGTGACTATTTCTTGGGGTTGGATGACGTGACTTGGATCATGCAAGTATTTTCGTGAACATTGACACATGAAACACCTGATGCACCGCTTCTAATTCTTGTGGAAGCGGCTAGTTCGTAAGCCACATTTTCCACTCTTCGTAAGATCTCATATGGTCCAATAAACCTTGGGCTCAATTTTCCTTTCTTGCCAAATCGCATCACTCCCTTCATTGGAGAGACTTTTAAAAACACTTTCTCCCCTTCTTGAAATTCGAGATCTCTTTGCGATGATCCGCATAAGACTTATGGCGGCTATGAGTCGCCTTGATCCGCTCCCGAATTATCTCGAGCTTTATCGCTTGTTTCTTGAATGACTTCGGTCCGAACAAGAGTGTTTAGCCCACTTCGAACCACCCGAGTGGAGATCTACATTTTCGCCCATACAATGCTTCGAACGGAGCCATATGTATACTAGCATGAAAACTGTTGTTGTAGGCGAACTCAATTAGACATAAATGGTCCAACCACTTGCCCTGGAAGTCCAACACACAAGACCGCAAAGATGTCCTCCAATGTTTGAATTGTTCGCTCACTTGTCCGCTTGGCTCATGGATGGAAAGCCAGACTAACTTGACCTTTGTCCCGAGGCCCTGCTGTAAACTTTGCCAAAAGTGTGAGGTGAACTGGGAACCCCTATCGGAAATAATTTGCAATGGAATCCCATGCAACCTCACTATTTCTTTCAAATAAATTTGTGCATACTGCGGTGCCCGATATGTAGTCTTGACTGTAGGAAATGGGTCGACTTTGTAAGTCGATCTACAATCACCCATATAGAATCATAACCTTCTCGTGTTTTTGGTAGACCGGTCACAAAATCCATATGAATCGCCTCCCATTTCCACACGGGACGCCAATGTCCTCAAGTAGGCCGCCAGGTTTTTGATGTTCGGCTTTCACCGCTGACACGTAAGACATTTTCCGACAAACTCTGCAACACCTCTCTTCATTCCTTTCCACCAGCATTTGCCTTGAGATCATGATACATTTTCGCTGATCCTGGATGAATGGAATACCTGGTATTGTGACCTTCATCTAAGATTCTTCTTCTTAGATCCCTTACCTTAGGAACACATAACCTACCCTTATACCGGCGGTACCATCATTTCCTCCTAATGTAAATTGTGAAGGTTTTCCTTGTTGAATCCTCTCCCGAAACCTAACAAATTCCATATCCTCAAACCGACTCTCTTTTATTTCTCGGTTAAGGCATCGTGAGGTATCACGCATCACCACCCTACCTTCACCGACCTCGCTTAAACTAATCCCGAGGTTCCCCAATTTTTGTAATCGCACGAACAATACCTCTCTTTGTATCGCCAAGTGGGCCAAACCGCCCATTGATCTCCCATCGAGTGCATCACCACCACGTTAGCTTTTCCAGGATGGTAAAGAATGCTAAGGTCATAATCCTTAAGTAACTCTAACCATCTTCTTTGTCGGAGATTCAAATCCTTTGCGTGGTTATGTATCGCAAACTCTTATGATCTGTAAATATATCTACATGCACCCCATACAAATAGTGTCTCCATATTCGTAAGGCAAACACTACCGCGCCAATTCCAAGTCATGAGTTGGATAATTCTTCTCATGTATCTTCAATTGTCGAGATGCATACGCACAATAACTTTTCCAGATTGCATCAAGACACATCCTAACCCAACCCTAGAGGCATCACAATAGATCGTGAACCCTTCTTGTCCCGATGGTAAGGTTAGGACTGATGCGAGTCAACAACTCTTTCGGGTTTACGAAAACTTATTTCACATGCGTCGACCACCGGTACTTAATCGCTTTTTGAGTCAATCGGGTCAAGGGAGCAAAGCAAGACTAGAAAAGCCTTCTACAAATCTTCTATAATACCCACCAAACCCAAGAAACTCCTAACTTCGCTCCGAGTGGTAGGTTTTGGCCGCTTCTTCACCGCTTCTATCTTTGGGGGTCTACCATAATTCCATCCCTTGACACAACATGGCCCAAGAAGGCTACTTTTGCCAACCAAAATTCACACTTTGAAAATTTAGCGTCATACCTCTCTTGTTTCAAGGTTTGAAGCACTACCCTCGATGTTCTTCATGTTCTTCTACACTCTTATCAGAATTAGGATATCATCTATGAATACAATTACGAACAAATCTAAGAATGGTTTGAAGATTCTGCTCATGAGATCCATAAAAGTCAGCTGGAGCATTGGTTAACCCGAAAGACATGACCAAGAACTCATAATGACCATATCGGGTTCTAAACGCTGTTTTGGATATATCATCCGGATTTATTTTCAGCTGGTGATATCCTGAACGAAGATCAATCTTGGAAAAATAACTGGCTCCTTGAAGTTGGTCAAAAAGATCATCGATTCTTGGTAATGGATATCGGTTCTTGATCGTGACCTTATTGAGTTGTCGATAATCAATGCACATTCGGAGCGATCCATCTTTCTTCTTCACAAAAAGGACTGGTGCACCCCAGGGGGAAACACTAGGCCTTATAAAACCTTTATCCAGAAGATCCTTCAACTGCTTTTAACTCTCTCAATTCACCGGGCCATTCGATATGGAGGAATAGAAATAGGTCTTGTACCCTAATTAACTCTATAGCGAACTCCACTTCTCTAACCTGAGGAAGGCCTGGAAGATCTTCAGAAAACCTCCTGAAATTTCAACAATAGGGACATCTTGCAATCACTGGGATTCTTTTTGGGTATCTACTATATTAGCCAGATATGTGTACTCCACTTTGTGACTTCTTAATAACTTTTGAGCCCTAAGATAGGAAATAAGCTGACGTGAGGATATTCCAATCTTACCCTTTATAACAACTTCTGTTCTCTGAAAAGATAGTTTCACTATCTTTCGCTTCGGCAATCTAACATGGCATAACATGTCGACAACCAATCCATACCCAAAATGATGTCAAAATCTACCATATCAAGTAGTACTAGGTTTACTATTGTTCCTCCGCCATTCACTTCTAATGAAAAAATTTTAACTACTCGAGAGGCCCAATCGAGAACTTACTGGTCATAACCTCAAAAGGTTCACTTAAATAGGAAGGTTCTACATGTAAATTCTTAGCAAAACCCATTGACACATATGAAAATGTAGAGCCGGATCGTATAATACAAATGCAGAATACTCGAGACCAAAGAAATACCTGTGACCACCGCATTAGATGCCTCCGCCTCATTCCTCTGGGGCAAAGCGTAGAGCCGATTAGAATTGTTGGACTGTTGACCTCCCTGACCCTGTCGGGACTGGTTTCCCTGATTTCCCTTGTAGGCGGTTGTGGTTGCTTCTGACCTCCCATGAGAAAATTGAGTTTGGACTCTCCTCTTGCAATCCCTGGCATGGTGGCCTGGTTCTCCACAGGTGTAACATCCTTTTGGTGAGAACCAACATTCTCCAATATGTTTCTTTTGACAAACCTTACAAATCGAGTTGTCACCTCCTGTGTTAGGGCTGGTGGCCTTAACCTTGCCACCTTGATGATTGACCCATCTATACCCATGAGGCCTGAAATGAGACTGGTCTCATCGACCGTTCGGTTTTGGACGAACCCCCGCTACTCTCTTGCCTCAAGTTCGATTCGATTAAAGGATCCTAACGATCAAGCCTCTTCTGCGAATACTCCCTTTTTGCTTTAGCAAAACTTTCTACCTTCATAGCCATGTCGACGACCAAGATAGGTCCGATCATTGGCTAATGCCACTACCTTCTCTCGCCAGGTTTGGGTTTAAACCCTCAACAAATCTTTTGACTTTCTCCCTTTCGTAGGAACGACATGTGTGTTGTATCTTTGACAATCTCACGAATCACAGATCATATTCTTGCACATCGCATTCTCCTTGTTTCAACTATTCAAACTCACACCGAAAGCATCTTTTTCGTGTTAGGAATGTACTTTTCAATGAATGCGACTCAACTCCCCACGCCATCGATGGTGACATCGGGAACGATTTCTTCTACAGCCATCGTTGCACAATCCCCTTCCATAATCTTTTGAAGGAGGTAGTACGAGAACCAAGTCTTTGAAAAGACTCAAGATAAGCACGAGAAGAGTATGAAAGAAGGAAATCGCTTAGGATGTTATTCCGTTCACTTATTACTAAGGTGGCGCGCACACCGTCGCAATAAGTAATCGTTCAAACACCCAACTCAAAGAAAGTTCCTAAGATCTCTTAACCTGGTTTAACTTTGATACCAACTTGTCACGCCCCGACTTTTCTCAAGTCTTTCTTTAGGACGTGATGGCACCTGGACAACTATCCCTTTCCAGGCGAACCACTTACTTCATTTTCTTTCTAAATTAGACAAGTATTTGCGGAAATAATATATATAAAAATCAATTTGAAGTTTACGAAGAACAATCTCATGTGGGGCATTCCCCGAGATAATAAAACTTAATTCTTTAAACAAACTTAGTCTAGAGTAATTTTCACCAACCAAATAATGGATTGGTGGTACGATGAGGTCATGGACGATCGCTAGCCCTCTTTGCGAGCTTTTCCTCTATCGCGTCTTCCCAAATATGTTAAATAAAAGAGTCAGCCCTACCATCTGGGGCTGAGTGGAAATCTCACCTTACAGTCCAAAGTAACCTCACAATATTATTAATTACAATCACATTATAAGAAAATAATAAGCATGTTGAAATAAACAAATTTCAACCCTTTTATTAAATAAATCAATAAATATCCACGTGCAAAATTTTCTCCCCACTCGTCATAAAAAAACAACTTAGTTTAATCAGTATTCCTTCTTTTTCCCATATAACATATTATACATTTTGTTGCGGTACGTGCAACCCGATCCAAAGGCATTTATATATTTGTTGCAGATGCGCAACCCGATCCAAAGGTATTTATATATTTGTTGCGATACGTGCAACCCGATCCAAAGGCATTTATATATTTGTTGCGATGCGTGCAACCCGATCCAAAGGCATTTATATATTTGTTGCGATGCGTGCAACCCGATCCAAAGGTATTTATATATTTGTTGCGGTACGTGCAACCCGATCCAATGCATTTATATATATATATATATATATGTTGCGGTCCGTGCAACCCGATCCAATGCATTTATTTGTTGCGGTACGTGCAACCCGATCCAATGCACTTATTTGTTGCGGTACGTGCAACCCGATCCAATGCACTTATTTTGTTGCGGTACGTGCAACCCGATCCAATGCACTTATTTTGTTGCGGTACGTGCAACCCGATCCAATGCACTTATTTGTTGCGGTACGTGCAACCCGATCCAATGCACTTATTTGTTGTTTAAATATATCATATGTTCAAAAGGCTCAAAATAATATTTCCTTCCTTCAATATTTCGCCCTTTCCACTTGTAAGGGTTACAACTCTCAAACCGTAAGTCGGATTTATCCCCGTAAAGTCTCAAACTGTCGAGGACAGAGAAATCTATAACATTTATTCAGCACAATATTTCATATTCATTACCGATTTGTACAGTTTTTACGTTATACATTCTGCCCTTCCAGACTTCGGTTAATCCGAGGCAGAATGTTCAAACAGCGATAACTCTCAAACCGTAAGTCGTATTTATCCCCGTAAAGTCTCAAACTGTCGAGGACAGAGTAATATATAACTTTTATTCAGCACAAACTTTCATATTCATTACCGATTTGTACAGTTTTTACGTTATACATTCTGCCCTTTCAGACTTCGGTTGATCTGAGGCAGAATGTTCAAACAGCGATAACTCTCAAACCGTAAGTCGTATTTATCCCCGTAAAGTCTCAAACTGACCGTAACAGAAATATGTACAACTATGTAAAATTTCATCGAATTCTAACAAGTATAACCCAGTATAACAAATTACAATTGCACAATCCAAACTAGTTATTAAACAATCATAAACTTCATGTTCATTCTTTCAATAACCGGATTATATTCTAACATGTATTGTAACTTAAAAATAAAGGATTTTACTAAGAACTTTGAGTGAGAAAACTCACCTTTGTTGCTTCGTAACCACGAACAAAACCTCAACTTCAACCAAACATTTTTGGAACTCCTTAATTTCTCTCTTTAATCTTTTTTTTCTCTTCTCTTTGTTTTGTTTCTGATTTGCTGTTTTCTCCCTTTTTGTTGTATTGTATATTTGATGTGTTGTATCATGTGTGTGTGTGTGTTGTATTTGTAACCAAGTGCAGAAAGTGCCCATGATAAATGGGATGTGAGGGAGTTGTGGGAAAGTGCAGAAAATGCCCATGATAAATGGGATGTGAGGAAAATCTGTTTTTTTTTTTTTTTAAATTTTACAGGACTTTACATTCTCCCCTCCTTAAACAACATTCGTCCTCGAATGTGAGTAAGGTCGTAACCCATGCACATAGACATGCAAACTGCACAGACATGAAACACAACTTCCAAGACTTTACAACTACTCCTTTCTTCTTGTTAAAAAATAAATTTTATTTTCAAGGAATCTTTACTATTTGACTCATTCTACAAATAAGAGTAATTTATATATTAATGAGGTAGGAGACCAGAAAGTTGTCAAATAAACTTTGGATACAGCTGCCAACCGATCAATTTGAGCTCCACTAGTTACAAACATCACATGCATATAAAATACCTCTTTGGTTTCACTGCATATATGCGTGAAAGGACATATCTTCTTAAAGAAGCAAAAAGGCTGTTAAGTCTTCATATGCTAAACCTTATGGTGGTTTTAGAGACCAAAAGTCTAAAAATGACTTTAGGACGTTTGACATTTATCATATATACGAAGAGACTATAATAGCTCGTCATACAACTGCTTTCTCCTCTCACAAGGAACAGATATCATGTGAGCTTCAGAACCCCTGAAGTACCCTTACAGCTGATAAAGTTCCTCATTTTACAATATTTACATGACGTATAAGGGTACAAACATCCACCAAGCTTTTGTTAAGCTTTATTATACGTTTTCATCTTAGTATGCCATTTAACAAAACAAACTACCATAAAGGCAAGATCGGGTAAATGCTATTCATTAAACAAAATGCCAGCAGACCAGTCAAATATGCCAATTAGAATTTTGTCCGACAGAATTTTCTTAGGACACTTTTTAACAAATGAACTAATTAACTCATCTGGATCAAGTTCGTATTTGATTAATATATATGAATAAAAACAGAATGCAACTAGAAACAAGCGCCATCTAAAGATTACCTCAAGCCCACAACTCGCAAGCATAAATCAGAAAGAAATATTCATGAATACTCAGCATCAAAACCACATCTTTCTACTGCTGAAGAAAATCGTATTTCTCATTGCCCAAACTCAATGAAGATACATTCACATACCCTTTTTCCAATCACCAACTAATTATTCAAAAACAATGATACTAACAACAGAAAATCATAACCACAATCAAGCATTATCTAACTATACCAAACATATGATAATAAAACTAGATTCAAGAGATATACCGTGCTTCCCCAGCGATCTTTGGAATCAATATCAGCCCCATTATCAATCAACAGCTGCACAACATCACTATAACCTTGACAAGCAGCAACATGTAGGGCAGTCCTCTCATCATCGTCTCGAAAATTTACATCAGTCCCAGAGTCCAAAAGCTCCTTAATCCCCTCTATATCACCCTCCTTAGCTGAATACATCATCCTTATCCTTGGATCAATATCTATAACATCCCCTTCTTCCCCATCTTGACTCTCAATTTCCACTGCCTCAACCACCCTTTCTGGTGCAAGTGACGATTGCTTACCCAATGTGAATCTTACTGGTTCCATTTCAAGATCAAGATTCCAATTTGCTGAAACCCCTTTTAAGATCTGCAACCACTCTACCTAACAAGTCTATTGAAACGTGAATTTGACTTAAAGCAGTAAAGAATATGACAGCTTTAGAAGCTCAAAACAAGGAAAAGGACTAAAGCTTTTCAAGAATCCAAAATCTGCAAAAGGGTGTTAGCAAAGCTTATTGCTTTCAAACTAAAACTTTTCAAGAATCCAAAATCTGCAAAAGGGTGTTAGCAAAGCTTATTGCTTTCAAACTAAAACTCTTCAAGAATCAAAAATCTGCAAAAGGGTGTTAGCAAAGCTTATTGCTTTCAAACTAAAACTTTTCAAGAATCCAAAATCTGCAAAAGAGTGTTAGCAAAACTTATTGCTTCAAACTAAAACTTTTCAAGAATCCAAATTAGGCAAAAGGGTAGTAGTCATAACGCTTATTGCTTCAACACAATTTTGAATCAGAGGTACAAAATCTTGAAACAATCAGAAAAAAAAGACAGAAAGACAGAAACTTTTGAAAATTTAATAGTTGAACAAGACAGTTTAACAGATAATAATAGAAAGGACTACTTCAAAAAATGTGAATTTGCTTTAAATGGGGGTTTTAAAAGGATAAAAGTGTATGATGTACTTTGAGAGTATCAGAGGGTTTTAGGAAAAGTAGGAATACGGGGGGGGGGGGGGGTTTGGTAAACGTTGATAATTGGAAGAAGGTGCATGGTCATCACGCGTTGATAGATGCGACTGGTAGAGAGTCTGATTTTATGCGCTAGTTGGTCGGGAGGGAACTGGGAAGTTAACCAACTTTAACGAACGTGGTCAGTTTTTAATTTCATCAAAATTTTGGAGTTGTTTCAACAATTTTTTTCCTAGGGGTGTTCAAAATAATTCTTTTTTCTTATTCAAAATAAATCTAAATTGGCGGTTAAGGGTTATTTTATAAGTTGTAGAACATTGAATTGTTAAGTAAGTTATAGTTATATATTTGTCATGATTAAATTCTATCCGTTCAAAGTTGATAAAATAAATTTGTGCACATATCAACTATTTTATGATAAAGTAACAATTAACATTTACATTTTTACGTACACTTACCAATTTATATGTCAATCGTTTTTTATCGGAGACGATCTCATCTTCACGTTTTCTTATTTTATTCTCCCGTCACATGACTGAAACTTGATTAGCATGGGATATATAAAGTTTAATGCACTAACCCTTAATTACATTTTATATAAGTTAACCAACTTGGATCTTGATTATTTAAACTTGGCATTTATCTCTTTGAGTTAGATTGGCATCATATTAAAGAATGTAACAGCTGACCATTTCTTTGGCTGCTTTCAGAACAAATTTAGGAATGACATGACCTCAACATGATCTTATGTTGAAACCCACAAATTCCATGGGAGAATACTTGAATTTTAAGTCAAGTCATACCTTGTGTTATGGATTTATTTGAATATTAAGTCAATTCATGCCTTATGGAATGGATTTATTTTAATAATGTTAAGTCAAGTCATATATGCCTTATATGTTATGGATTTGTGTTTCTCTCTTTTGATTTAGTTATAATAATCAGTTTTTATCGCACAAAACAGGACTTGAAATGGTCAGTATAAGATTACGAAACATAATTTGAATTTTAAAAAATTAAATTTAGCTTAAAAAATTTCATATGTTTTATTTATTGATTTTTTATTTTAATTTATTTATCGATTTACTAAAAATGATCATATAACTAAAACAAATATTCGCAATGAGCCATAAAACTGATCGAGCGCCTACCAAAACATTAAAATTAAATAACTATATATAACGTGACATTTACTTTCAAAGTGAGACTTAAATCATATCTAGCATCGACAATTGTTTGTATTGATCATCCTCATTCAATAATGTATGTTTACTCAAGGGACTCTTATCAAATTTACTACGATAAATTATAGGGATATATTTGAATAAACTACGATGCTTAATAGTTAGTATACATATCCTTTTTATATTTTTGGTGGTCCCTGGATCTGCAACGTCTATTTTATCCTTCTCACTATGGTATTTCTGTAAGCACTAGGAGCATTTTTTTTTATTATTGTACAATGGCCTTGGTATATTCGTATATTCCCCTTAAGAATTTAGAATTTTTCAACAAAAAGCTTGTTGAAGGTATATACCCACTTGTTCTGGCTGGCTAATTTGAATAAAGATCAAGTTGATATTTACGAAAAAGTCTATGACTAGCTAAATAATTATCCATATCATAAGTCGAGAAGAATATTACTAGCAAAGACTAAGATAAAAGGCTCTCTTAAGTAGTAAGCAGCTGTACAAGTTGAAATTTAAGAACTATTCTTTTCTTTATATATTGTTGACTTAATTACCCTGGAATCGACGTCCATCAAACTTATCTACCTAGGTTTTTTAAGGAAAACATAATTATTTTGTTTTTTCAAGGAGAATATTTTCTCTGTTACATATTTCTTGCACTAAAACAAAAGAATTCTGTGTTGGCTGTTTGTTAGGCGCTGTAACCATGTGAAAAATAAGCTCGCTCGAGACCACACAATTTTCTCCTAAGCCCACAAATAAAATACCAATTCTCAAACCTTCTTTTTACTTCTTTTTTTTCTATTAAAAAACAAAGGAACTTTACGTATGTGATGAAGAAAACACAACAATTTCGTGTATTATAACTTATTCTGGCTGTTCAATGTACCACTAGTAAGTGGCCATTGTTTGATAGTACTTCAATATATTCCTTGAATAAAAATTCAGATGTTAAATGGAGTAGAATCTTACCTGTTCTTTGTCTGTTTAAACGGCATAAAGGAAAGGGAAGTCCAAGTAAGTTGTTATTAGAAGAGTCATACAAAAGTTCAACATTGCAGCTGCAGTGCAAGGTGTTTAAGGTAAAAGTAAAAAAGATGAGATTTGGCTCATGGACATGTTATTAGCTTTCAGCATCATAGTTAGGGCTGAAGAGCGTACTCCTCGACTGTTTCCCATGATTTGCAGCTTTTTTCTTCAGTCTCTCTTTTACACAATGCAAGATGGGATATCAGGAAGCTCAAGCTCGTCCTTTTCTTGAGCTTTCTTCTTTTCTTCATCAGTTAAATCCCCATAAATAAGGCTCAAATGTGGCATATATGCTGCATGATCACGAAAGTAAGATATCAGCCACAAAATTTAGCCCACACGACCCTCTTAGGCAAAAAGAACATACTGAAAGAAAATGGGAGGGGGCATAGCTGCAGTAGTAACTTATCCTGAAATTACTGTAACTCAAAACTATGTGCTACAACCCTGAAGACCAGTGTCTTTAAGGAGTAAGTGGCTGCAAATGGTAGACTAGCATCAGTGCTTTTGAATTATGGTTTTAGTATTTTACGTGTTCTCTCCGTTCCATATCCCAATGAGCTTCCTTTTGCTATCTTAAAGCTAAATGAGAAGGTTCATCCATGAAGTGGGGAATATGATGATAAGAGGGACAAGGAGGCAGAAAATAAGGTGGAAAGGAAAGCATGAAGGAGTTTACTACAGTAGTGAAAAACTGTTAAGCAAATTGAGGAGGGAAATAGAAAGCAAAGGGAGCCATTATTATTAGTACATAGGAAGCTCAAAATCTGTTTGCTTAAGATTACTGAGTAGTACAGTGCAACCTTTGGGGAAATTAAAGGGACGGGTCACGGGTGTTATCTCCGTATCCCAAGTTCTATAATTCAAGAAGTCATTCAGAAAAAGATGATCCCAATTTGTTTGGGACCGAGGAACAGTTATTGCTGTTGTATTCAGAAAAGACTAGCCTCCCCAAAAGAGGAAAAAGCTCTTCGTGGACTACAAGTACAACTATAGAAACTGAATGGGACCACAAAATTTAAAGAAAGAATGTTTATCTTACATCCTGATCTGTTGTAACCAAAGTGACTGCAGCAGAGAGCACTTGCCTCCACAATGCGGAAAAACAAATTTCAGGTCACTGGTGTCAGCAGTTGCAATAAAAAAACATAGCATAGTAAAGAATAAGACTGGTTCTGGAGTGATATATGTACATAACAATGCACCTGTTACCAATTTTTGAATTTCAGGGAAAAAAGAAAGACATGCTTCTGCTCTACAGTGTTGACTCGGGAATTTAGAGCCCGTCTCATATTGTACGAGTCTCAAAGCATGTTTGACTTCCTTTTCAGGCATTGTTCCCAATTTAGAAACACTAGAAGGGTATTGTTAATCGATTTGCTTTATTTCCTATAGGAGGCAACAAAAATGTAAACCTTTGGCATTTCTAAAGGAAAAGTTTCATTAGACTTCCATGTTTCAGTCTCCTTATAAGTTGGTATAATTTCTGAAAACACAAACTTATGCTTCCCTAGGAAATAAGCAAATGGAACATACACAGAGTGAAAATAGGAGGAGGTAAGATAGAAGTGAAAGTGAAAGAAAATTGCATAATTTCCTTTTGTATGGTCTGGGTGAAAGCAAGGATGGGACCAAAACTTTTTCGGCTTATCTTTCTCATGGAAGTATATATGGAGGACCAAGAGAAAAGTGAATTGATTCTTTCATCTCCCTCCTTTCCTATGCAGAACAAACAAGAGAAGTGAAGTTTTTGTGACTTTCTCGTTCTCTTCTTTTGTCTAGTTCCCAAGCATAAAGTTAGTGCCAATGACAATTGAATCTCAAATATCTTCTGTTTTTTTATTTTTAATGAAGGGCAATCTGATCTCCATTATTATCTCACTTATTCTTCCTTACTTTCTACTCTCTTTATTTCTTTGTTCTTTAAGCAAAAGTTTCACTATGTAATCAGCGTGTTTTCACTACAAAGGGTGAAGAAATATGAACAGAAAGCTACCAAAGTCGCAATGTATCTTCTATGTTGGCCTCTGCAATTTATAGTATAACATACCATCTCCAAAGAAATGCTTTCACACACTAATGCATTTGACCTCTATTGCTCCATCGTCATGGATTACTCTGTGTCTACAATTGATTTCTATCCTGGAGGACAGCTAGTGTAGACAATGACCACTTGGTCCAATTAGCAATTTGATATACTAGATTAAAGACATACAAATACCATATATGACTCCTGTAATATTACGAGACCAGAAAGTAGAAAATTATTTCACGATCATAAGTACATATGTTTTAATAGGACTAGCACCAGGTCATACGTTCAAGCAACGATTCGATCTTTCTTCTCAGAGGAACAGTTCAGAGCTTACTCATCCAAATCCACGACTTCTAATTTTGTATGCACTAACTTCCATCATTCTAGAGACTCTAGGCACCGCTATTGACATTCCAAATGTTATGCAACTATAAACATCACTATTACATATTTCAGTACATATGACTAATTGGAAGTACAGCACACTAGACTTATCTTCACACACGTTATCTTACTAAATAATCCAAAATATTGATTGCAAACCTACCCATTAGCTGTATTCTTTGTTTAAGCTCCATTAGCCAAAAAATCAATATTTGCTGGATGAACCATTTTCGACATCAAATATCTACTCAAATACTGAACAAAATAAACAATCCATTGAACAGATTACCACCCACATAAGCTGAAAAACATAACATCGTTCATCAAGCGAACTAGAAAATACCAACAACATTTCTTAAATTCACTTTTAAATTACCAAAGAATAATACAAAATTTACCAATAAAAAACTAAAAGCAATCAAGAAATTATAAAAAAAATTTACCTCAGTGGTTGGGTGAAGCAAGAGGTAAACACACTGATAATAGAAAGTTCCAGTATCAACTTTCTCCACTGTAGCACTATAAGGCTTCACTGTCTCACAAGCTATTTTGAACCTGTCACGTGCCTCAGCTTCCGTCAACCGCACGTGGGGGTTCAAACTCCGATCGGAGACCCTCCATCAATTTCTTGACCCTCACTCTGACATCTTCCCGCGGCAGAGCCCAAACAGAGTAAACATGTTTTTCCAACACTGCTTCACTGACTTGTACCTGCTGCATAATAGTAGTACCAGCCTCCATCATAATATACTGGAACAAACTTCGGAAAACCGAGGGATCTGATGTAAATTAAATAGATTATGGGTCTCAAGAATTGAGCATCTTCACTTATTTTTGGTTGATCATGGATATATATATGCTCACCAAGTGCTACCGGATTTTTCAAGTCCCCAATATCATTTTTTTTTAAAATAATATATATGCATAAGAATTTTTTTTTAATTTTGATACATTATAAGATAATTTTCGACAGAGGGGTTTGAATAAAGCACTCGTACCTCCTAACTCCTTATAAAGCTTTTCACTGTACTCAAATTTAACATATTGGGGATCAATTTGGGTAAAACCAAATAATTTGCTAAATAAAAATATTCATCAATTCTTTTCTTTTATCTTGAAATGCGGTCAAATTTAATACGTGCTCAGCGGTTAAACCTAAGCTAACTCTTAAATTAAAAGAAGAAATACATAGAGACTAAGAAGCGTCAATTATATGTATGGATAGAGAAATCGATCGACTCATTAAGCACATCAAGACTGTCGAATAGAAATCTAATAGCTTAGTTGGTTCTCCCGTTTTCTCTTCCCCACTAATTAAAAAAAAAACACAAAGACTCGAATGTCATCGAGGACAGGCCTCAAGTTTCGATATTCCGTGGAGAGTATTGGCTAAAAAATATTTTATCAACCAAAAACCGCCAACACTTTCAAAACACTTTTGCTAAAATATAAGCTAATTTTGACAGGATAATAGTATAAGTAAATCGTTAATTGTGTTAAGACAGAAATGCTCGAACGCTAGCGAAAGGGTCTAGATCACAATCTGATCCTCCAAAAACTTTTGCTACTATGCTAGTTTTGGTAGGCAAATAAATGAGAACTTTCATTGTTCCCTAAAGCATTTTTTCTATTATTCCCCGTCATAATTCTCTAAGTTAAGACCTTCGCACCTAATGCCTCTACCTGCACTAGTAAAAAACTCAAATAAAACTTGCTTACACACAACATATTTACACGAACCACTCTACAATTTATGATCTCGCCGCCGGACTAAGTTCTGCTGCTCGAGCAGCATCTTGGCGTGGCTGTACTTTCGACTATCATTTTCGAATCCTACCCAAAAAAAAACATGTATAAGTTATTTATGAGTCAATTATACACTATTATATTTGTTCAACGTAGAAGATAGAATAAGTAGATGAATAACAGATCAAACTGATCCCTGCATTAGTTTAACCAACAACCAAACGAAAGGTCATACACTTCAGATACAAACCTCTCATACGTAGTTATATATACGCAGCAAAAAAAAAAAGAAACATAAGACTATATGTAATATTCACTGTGATCACTAGTCTGCTGCTAACTCTCATGGGAAAGGAGCTATCTTCTTCATCTCCACATCCTCTATGTGGATGGCGAAGCACTTGCCATGCTGTTTCCAATAATCTGCCTCAGGATTAAGCCACTCCGGCTCCGCTATCTCCAGCCTCGTCCTCTTTATGGCATCCGTCGACATATTGTACCTGTCATCTCTTCTCTGGATTAGCTCTGGCTTCACCATCCCCAAATTCACCGCCTGTGGGGAAACCATCAGTGATGGTGGCCCAATTGGTAGCTTATCACCTTTTCGCAAATTAAACATATTTGGTATCAGCAATATATTTTGATTTGTTGGACCCTTAAGAGCGTATAGAAAAGTGTGATTAATTACCTCTATCTGTTTGCCATGTGCACCAGAATTTGCCATAGGTCTTGGCAAGATTCTCAAGATCTTTTTTTACCACCATCTCTGGAACTCTAGGATTCACCCACAGTCCTGATTTTATCTGGATTTTCCCAGTTCCCAATTTCCACAAAGATCAAATATTAATAAATTAGTTCTCAATTACTCCTGCAAAATAGTAGGAGTACACTAAAAATATCTCTATCACGATTTTACTGTTGATTTCGCACTGAAAAAAATGGTCAGTGGCCCAGGAAAAAACCGAGTCGGAAAATTATAAATAATAGTGTTTTCAAACGAAAAATTAGGAAATGTTAATGAGAACTTATCTCCCACCCTATGTTTGTTTTATTGTTTTCCCGATGAGCCGATTCGGTTAGTTTACTATTTGCAGTTTTCCAAAGTCTCAAATCAAATTGGTTCTGGCCCGGTGAGGATGAGGGGGAAAACATGTCTTAAAGCACAAATTTGAATGTCTGGTGAAAAAAACGCTATTTCTGGTAGTGACATCTACCATGGGATAAAACCAAGAGTATGTCAACCGAAAATATAAAGAAGGGATCTCTAGGAAACCCAGGAAACTAAAGCAGATCAAGGATGCTAATACTAGATGACCAATCAAGCTTTAAGGTTCCTACTACTCAGCACTAAATCTGCTCTAGTTTCAAATTATGGTTCAGGTATAATATCTTTTGAAATTTTGCTACTATAAGTTTTGACATGAATCTCTGTACTTCGCTTCTAAGAATGGTTTAAAATCTATACTCTGCTTATAAAGTTATGGTTCGGATGACATATATGAACGTGTCATCTTTTCACAAATTCTTATTTTTGCATTAAAATGACCAAACTTCGAATAATATTTAATGAATATAAGGAATTTCTAAAAAAAAAAAAAAAAAACAGCCGGAGCATGCGCGGGTCCCGAAAAGGAACGTATCACAAGAAGAAAATTGGTACATCTGGACTCGGTTATGGAGTACAGAAGAAATTATAATACTGTAATAAAAAGGAACAAACCTCGTAAGCATGAGAATGCCAAAGTTTCTGTTCTTCTTTAGGCAAGGTTTCAAAGATACGATCAGATACTATATACTCCACCCCTTCATCCCAAAAAAAATCATTCTTAATGGAAATTCAAAAACCATCAAGGGACCAATTAAAGAGGTAGAGTCCGAAAGATTACCTATAAGGCGGCCGTTGGAATGTTCAGAGTCGTAGACAGCACACTGGAGAAAATCTTGATTAACACGAGTAACATAATGGTGAGTTTCGATTTGGCGAGTCATGTCATGGTTGTAAAGTGCAAAAGTGCAAACATGTTGGTTCATTTGCTTAATGGGAGTCAAAAACTGCAGCATCTGAGCACCTTTATCCAACATGTGTTGCTCCGTTGACATGGGCTTTCCCGGCGGTATCTGCTCCCCACCATGACCATGTGTCCCGGTTGTTGTTGCAGCCATAGATAGATGAATACAAAAAGTACTATCGGGAAAAAGTTCGAAACAGTTGCTAAAAAGATAGGACTGTTGGAAGATCTTGGTGTGTTCTATTTTCAGTGGATTTTGAAGAGGATTTAAGGTTTTGCCAGGTGGGCATGCAAGAGGGTATGAGGTGGCAATTGGATGCCACGTAGCAGCTCGATGGTCAAGGTGCTGTGCAGCATTTGGTGACACGTTTTCAATATTTAGAGTGCAAACAAATTGCTTTATGAGATAGAACTTGGATAGAGTTCAAGATATAAACAGATTAGAGTGCGACAGCAACGTATAAAAATCAGAATAATGATTTGGATGTAATAGCTAGTGTAGTGGTGCACTGAAACTTCAATAGAACCCCTTGCTAGTACACACTACACAACATAGAATGAGTATTTGATAATCAATTTACACATGCGCGACCCACCAGTTATCATGACTTACGAGATCGAACCTTTTCTTTTGATTCAGTGAAAAAACAAATTAAATAAAAAAATTAGTCTCCTTTATAAGCTATATAGTTTAAGTCCGCTAAAAATATTCCATTTCTTTAAGAAGATATAGGAATTTAATGGCCCAAGATATTGAGTATATTGTTCCATATCATACAGTTATTCTTTTGGTGTGTGTCGTGCATTCATTAAATTATTGCAGTATAAGTTATACTTAGTTCAAAATAAAAAAGAGTATTCACTTAATCATTTACAAATTTATAAAAAAATATTAATTTTTAAATAAAAATAAATAATTTAATTAAAATATTTCTAATTAAATAAGTATTGAAATTTATAATGAGGGCACATTTAAAAAAACAAAACTAACTCTTTCGGTATTAGAATTTATAATGAAGACAAATTTTAAAAAATAAAGTAATTTTTTCGTAATCTAATAAATGAAGACTCTTTTTCACTCAAAAAATAAAGACGGAGTGGACACTTTTTTTATCCGAAGAAAGTAATTGGCAGAGAGAAACATGTTCTGCGAGCTGCCTTTCAAACAAATAAAATAACAAGTACATAGTACATGTAAATTACATGAATTAATAGTTCCTCATAAATCTTTGAAGCATTCTTTACGCAAATTAATGAGGAATCAAATTAATTACTCAGGAAGTGATCAACCAAGAACTTGTGAATAGAGGTGAAAAGAGGAGATATGCTATGATTGAAAGAAGTTTAATTACATTATTAAACAGATGAAAGCATCATGGGACATAATAGTAATAAACTAATAGTTGCTGCAGAGACTACTAGTTAATTATATTTCTCATGGAAAAGGTGCAGTCTTTTTCATATCAGTGAGCTCCACATCAATGGCAAAGCCCTTGCCAGTTTGCATCCAGTAATTTGCATAGGGATTCATGGTTGTCTCTGGCCCTGCAATATCCACCCTTGTCTTTTCCAAATCCTTTGAAGAAGTGCCATATTTTTCGTCCCTCTTCTTTACTAGCTCTGGTGCCACCATGCCCAAATTTACAGCTTGTGGAGACATCATCAATGCAGGTGCTCCAAGTGGAAGCCTGTCACCTGAACCACCAAAAATGACATTTTCTATGTCAGGCAACAACTCGAAATTGCTTTAGTTTTTATTCAAAAGTTCAAAAGATCTTTGGGTTATCTAATTTACAAAATATGACCAGATGTACAGATTTTGTATATATACATATAATATAAATAATTAGTGTGTAGATTTTGTATATTTCGACCATATTAGTAAATAAGTTTGGCCGGTACATAATTTTTCCTTTTTTTTGGGGTAAACAACTTACCATTTCAAGAGGAAACAAATTAAAAGTAATTTCTATGCTTTCTTAGTACGAAAAAAAAAAATTCCGGCTTGCCTCGATCAACTTGCCAGGTGCACCAAAACTTGCCATAAGTTCGAGCAAGATTATCGAGTTCTGGTTTTTGGACCATCTCTGGAACTCTTGGGTTCACCCAAAGTCCTGCTATAATCTGTACATTTGCAAATAGGCATTTTACCCCAAAAGAATTTTGTCAATTTCATTGTGTTTGAATAATTGAGAATAGAGTTGAAGGCACAGAAAAAGAAAAGGAAAGAAATTACTCCCTCCATCCCGAGGGTACTGAGTTTAAGAAATAAAGAAAAAATGTTAAATCTTGTGGTCTAAAACCCGCCAAAATATTTGTGTAGTTATAAATAGAGTAAAAAATAACATTTAAAGTTTAAATTATTGTCAAAAAAAAATATAATATTTTTTTTTAGAATGAATTAAAAAAAAGTGTCATAAAAAACTCAGATAGAGGGAGTACCTCGTACTCATGAGTGTGCCAGAGCTTTTGTTCCTCTGCTGGAAGAGTTTCAAAGATCCGATCTGATATTATGTATTCTACGCCTGCATGTTCACAAATATCCACCCCAATTTGTGAGATACTCCTAATTTATGCCACCGTATTCGAATTTTGAGGGTCAAATAAATTACTCCTTCCTTCCGTCCCATGTTAAGTTTATTACTTTTCCTAGAGTGTCTGTTTTCATTTAGTAAGTTGATAATTCAAAAATTCTACCTAATAAGTATTATTATAAGATTAATAGACATTTTAGTACATTATAAACAGTTTTAATCTAAAACCACAAAATTCAAAAAAAATCTTTATTTCTTAATTTCCGTATCTAATCAAGCGAAGATAATTAAATTAAAACAGAGGGAGTATTAATTGTTCCATATGTCTATTATATTTTGAATTATTAATTATTAGAGTATAATTTGTAATCCCTTTTTATAAATAGTTTTCAGAATGTAAATTTTATTTTAAAAAGTTAAAAGATTGCTGTCAGAAATAAAGAAATTTGAATCTCAAAAAAATAAAAAGTATCACATAAATTGAGGGAGCATTATGATTTAATCATTCAATTAAAAGGGTATCCACAGGCTTGCAATTATCCTAGAAACCAAAATAAGGCATGCATTAGAATTACCAATAAGGCGTGCATTAGAATCATCAGAATCATAAACAGCACACTGGAGGAAATCCTGATTGAGTCGGCTCACATAGTGGTGAGTCTCAATCTGGCGAGTGATGTCATGGCTATACATAGCGAAAGTGCAGACATGCTGACTCATCTGCTTGATGGGTTTCAAGGACTGCATCATTTGAGCCCCTTTGTCTATAAAATGTTGCCCTATTGTCATTGATTTTCCTGGTGGCACTGAGCCATTGCCTGGCGGCATTGCCCCTGGTGTTTCATCGCTAGAAGCCATATTGTTTATGATGCAGAAATTGAGGAGTACTGAACTTTTCTATGAAATGCTAAGATTTTGAGTGTGGAGAAACAGATGGTGAGAATATAGAGGTGGAAGAAAGTACGTGGATGCTTTGTTGAGCTCCCACGTAGCATTAAGATGGTTTGATTTATAGATTAGGTTTTAGTGGTGTAATATACTAAATTCGGAAAAAGAAAAAGTAATTATTATCCCTTCCGTCTCAATTCAAGTAGCATGACTCTTTTTACATTTAGTAAGTTTTTCAATTTTAATATTTTATATGGCAAATTTAAGATTATAAAATTTGAAGGACTACACACATCTTTAATTTAAGACTATATAATTCAAAATTTTCTTTTTATTTTTTAAATTTCGTGTCTAATCAAACTTAAACACTTAAATTGAAACCTAGGGAGTACTAACTAGATTAGAGGTCGGGTATTCGATTAATTTCTACATTTTGATTGTATTTTTTTTATTACGTAATAATAATGAGTAATCGTTCGTAATGAATTGGATTAGTAATCTAAAAAGTATGACATATTACTAGGTATAATATTAAAATACACGACGGCTCCAAAAAAAACATACTGTACAATATTAATGTTGCAAGTTAAATCCCTTTTTTTTAACCTAACGGGATTACTTTAGATAGAATGATTAGTCTTTGATACAGAGTACTTATTCTGTTAGTATTATTCTTTTTTTGGGTGTATGGCTGTTTGTTACCCTATCGAGTCAAGGTGACAGTGTGACTTGTGAGTGATTTTACCTCCTTGTAATGTGAGAAACAAAAAAAGGGTGAAAACAAGAGCTATGTATGTGGATTTTCTGCCAATACCTAATTGTCACATGATTATATACACTGATAATTTGCTGTGACTATGTTAGTAATATTTTCTAGAATTATTAAAAAGACACGTCAATTTCAAAGTGCAACCAAAACTTATTAACAAATATTTTCTAGAATTATTAAGAATGATTTGGGCCGTAGGGCCACTGCCCACTGATCCAAGCCCACGGCCAAGAGGCCCAAGGCTGAGACCAGTGGGTCGGTGGCCCACTGTAACCGGGATGGGGTCCACCGCCGCTACCACTACCGGAATCGGCACGTTTGCCCCCGCGATTTTTCCCATTATTTTTTCGGCTACTTTTGCCGCCCCCGTGAGATCGGTTTTGGTTCGAATTGTCACCAAAATTTTGAGGATTAGTGGAGGATGTCATCATGACCACGGGATTAGCACTAGTAGCCGCATTTTTAGCCAAGCCGGCTTCTTCCAAGGTAAGCATGGAGCGGGCCTGATAGAACCTCGGAAGAGGATTACTTTGACGAAGGAGAGTTCCAACGCCACTATAGGCCTCGGATAGGCCAGCAACCATCTGTAAAACAAGACGATCTTCACTAACTGGCGCACTAACGTTGCGGAGTTGGTCCGCCAATTCTTTCAACTTTTTGCAATAAGCCGAAACGATTGGGAAATTTTCCATGTTGACGTGGGAAAATTTCTGTTCAAGGGTAACAACTCTGAAATTTTGATTATCCTGGAATGTCACGCAGCCTATCCCACGCAGCCATCGCCTTAGCATCTGGCTCAATAATCGTTTGCAATAGGTCGGTATAGATAGTAGAATAAATCCACTAAAGGACGGTAGCATCAAGTGTGGTCTATAATTTAGGGTCATCCTCGCGTTGAGGCACCTCTGTGTCCTCAGGAGCCGCGGGAATTATGTGATGGATGACTTGATGCGAACGAGCATGAATTTTGAACAACTCGGCCCACGTCGCGTATTGGACGTTTTCTATTTCAAGAATTAGAGGGATATGATTCTTGATGTTAGAAACAACAAGGTCAGGATGAAACATGTTTCTTGACGTAGACATAACGAAAGAGCAGGAAGTGATAAAGGGATTTGGAAGAGAAATTTGGAGAGCGGAAAATTGGCGCGGAAACCGAGGATGGGCTCTCGGATTCTGCTTGACCAAAAATTTTGGGAGAATTTTTTTTTGTTTGACCTAGACTTTTGATACCATGAAGAAAATAATCTCTTGATTATTTTCATTAATTGAAAGAGTATATATACATTCTACATAATAGGAGAATCATATTCCTATTCTACTCCTAAAACCTTATTCTACTTGGACACTAACTATACAATTATGGTAAGTCTATAAGACTAATTAATGTAATGTGTATCCTAAAATATTACAACAATATACATACCAAATATAATCAACAAACCGAGACCTATTTGGTTACCAACAATAGGTATACACGGTATACCTATTGTTGGCTACTATTGTATAAAGCAGTACGGAAAGTAAATAACTATTATAAGTGTTCGAAAGGATGAACAAACATTCAATATTCAGAAATTGAATCTTGTTGAACAAATAGGCCAATGTTGATAACTGCCGCAAACTTGTTGTGTCTTGAATCTTGATAACTGAAGATATGGAAAACGAAGGAAGAGTTTCTGTTTTCGTCCAACGTTATTGGACTGACTTTCTCTTCTGTTTTGTCTCTGTATATATAGTGTGTCTCTGTTGTGTTTATCTTGTGTATATGTGTGTGTTTGCTCACTGTTTTTCTTCACAATTTTGCAGTGTTTTTCATCACTGTTTCGTGTCTGTTTGTGCTATTTTTTTATGTCACGTTATTGATCCAAAGGAGGCATCAATATATAGCATGGAGGAGGGACTCCTCAACTGCCAAACAAGGCTGTTAATGGCATTAGAGAGGGCTGTTAATGCCTTAAAGGAGGGCTGATTATGGTCATTGAAGGAGGGCTGTTTATGGAGAGTTAACAACCAAGTAATGGCTGGTTAATGCTCCAGAAAACAGCCCAAACGGTAGGCAGAAAGTTTCTGCCTTCCGTCACTCCCAAAATCAACTTTTCAGAAACTCTAGGGACCAAACTGTAAATATTGAGTAATTTGGGGTCCAAAAAAATAATATCATAAAGTCCCCACAGCCCACAGCCCACAGCCCGTGACCGGACGGGCGGGCGGCGGCGGCGCGCATGTGGACTTAGCCTTGAACCCAAGCACATCTAGGTCCTCCCTACCTTAAACACATGGGATACCCCTTGGGGTCCCAAACCCTTTATCACTTTAGAGACTTATAAAGAGAGCAATTCTTCATTTTCCCACCGATGTGGTAGATTTGTCCCACACCATATTTTCATGCGTCAAACACCTTAGTTCGTGGATCAATATTTCTTTCATTTCTCAACGAAATTTGACGATTATTGGCCCTACGGTCATCTACTCACTTAGTAGATTATGCATGTGAGAAGAGACAAAGCCTCCAACATGCGGAACACTAATGTTTAATTCATTAAATATGGGTGGATGCACCTCCCCGCCAAATGCAAATTTCCAACACCTATTGTATACTTAACCTTATCAGTATAAATATTGTTACTACTTTGTAGCTCCAAAAAGGATCATCCAACTCATATGCCAGCTATACTAATTAAGAGCTGAAAATTGGAACCCAGATTTTGATTTATCTTCCTCAGATATCACAGCTAGCTTTCTCGAGTGATACTCCCATCATATAACACATTTTTATTTTATTTTAAGAAAAATGAGAGTTTTCTAGTTTTAAAAATAATTTAATCTTAACATCTAAATTTTACTCTTAAGGATATGACTTGTTGAAACTCTTATCACCACTCATTTAAAATAAAAAGATATGTAGAACTGGTCCTCGTCATTAGGATATTATGATACTTTGCATAGACCTGACTAATATATCGTATTTTTTTAATTTTTTAAACTTTTTGCTTAGTTAAACACGGTTATATAAAATAAGACTGATGGAATAACTGATGAAAGAAATAAGCAACTTATTCCTCCATTTTATTATGTGGTTGCTTAGAGGCTAGGGGAATGAGTCAAATCTTAATAGGCGCTACAAATGTAATAGCTTACATTATTATAGATTACTTTGTAGAGTAATCAAAGTCCATAATATAATGTTTCTGACTAGTAATAAAATGTGTGACTAGAGCTTCTCGAATTTATAAATTTGAAGTGAAGAATAAATTAAAACTCCAGCACATGCACGTGTTTGTGAACATTTTTGCTACTTATTTGCCGGGCAACTAGCCAGGAATCCTGATTGGCGCTGGTTGAAAAAATTATGCTAGGTGCTCAGAAAAAAATAATTAGGTAAATGATTTTGTGACCTATTACAATTTTTTTTTAAAGTTTTCTATCAGTTCTCCGAAGGGATTGTTACGTTTATACGTAAAAACAAATTGAAAATAATTACAAAAAGATACTTACATGATCAATTTTTTTCTATTCAAAATATAAAGGATTAGATTATTGATGCATTTTCTTGAAATTAAAACATACTCTCTTGTATGGTTTGAATAACTTTTGTAAGATGTGTTCGACTTCTAGTGTAAATGTTTTGCACCCAAATAAAGATTCTTTATATGTTAAACAAGGCAAATGGGACAATGGCCCAACAAAGGGGCAGATCTCCTTAAGCAATCACGGGATTGGTAGGATTGATATCTTGTACCAATCTTGTATATATGGTATATATATTTAATGTATATTGTAGTGTATTTGTTATCTAAATTAGGATAATACATTTACAATAATTGTATAGTTAAAATTATGGTAGAATAAGGTTTTAGAAATATAATAGGAATAGGATTCTCCTATTTTGTATCTTGTATAAATACCTATTCAATTAATGAAAATAATCAAGGGGATTATTTCTTTCATGGTATCAAGAGACTAGGTCTAAACAAAAGTTTTCTCTCCCAACTTTTTCCTCTCTCGGCCGAGACCCCCCCCCCCCGGGTTTCTCTTCCAAATTTCGTCTTTCGCTCTCAAAAACCTCTCTTAAATTTCCCCTCCTTCTTTGTTCTTTCAATATGTCTAAGAACAATTATCATCCTGCCCTTATGGTTTCTAATGTCAAGAACAGTATCCATATTGTACTTGAAATGGAAAACGTTCAATATGCGACGTGGGCAGAATTGTTTAAAATACACGCTATCTCCCATCAAGTTATCCATCATATCATTCCTCCCGCTACACCTCTTCTCGCTGAGGATCCTCAATTATGGATTATGCTTGATGCTACCGTTCTCCAGTGGATCTATTCTACTATTTCGGTTGACCTTTTACAGACGATTATTGAGCCGGATACCACGGCTATGGCTACCTGGAATAGATTGCGTGACATATTCCAAGATAACCAACATTCACGTGTCGTCACACTCAAACAGGAATTCTCTCTAGTTTGCATGGAAGACTTTCCAAACGTATAGGCATATTGCAAGAAACTCAAGGAGTTGGCGGATCAACTCCGTAATGTTGGCGCACCTGTAACCAATAATCGTCTAGTTCTACAATTGGTTGTCGGCCTTTCAAAGGCCTATAATGGCGTTGGAACTCTCCTTCGTCAAAGCAACCCTTTTCCCGCCTTTTATCAAGCCCGCTCTATGCTTACTTTGGAAGAAGCCGATTTGACTAAAAAGGCGGCTACCGGAGCAAGCCCCGTCGTCATGATGGCGTCCTCCCCAAGTTCTTCGGGTTTTGTTGATAATTCAGGCCAAAACCGTACCCATGGTGGCGGCAAAAATAATCGCAAGAATAATAACAAAAACCGCGGGGGCAAACGCGGCGGTATCGGTGGTCAGCAAGCAGGCAGTGGGCCTCGTCTAGTGAACAGTGGCCCACCGCCCCTAGTCCCAGCAGTTGGGCCCATGGCAGTGGGGCTGGGGCAGTGGGCCGTGGGCCAGCAACCCCTACTACCCGGTAATTCCGGCTGACGGTGTCTTTGGTCGACCTTCGTGCCCAACAACCCAGCGATGGCGGCCCACCGATGGCCCGATGGCGCCGATTCCAGCGATTATGGCCCGATTCGGTCCGTCCTGGAATACTTGGGCCCCGATCTCCGCAAGCCCATCATGCAGCAAGCCCCACTCAGACCGATATCGAGGTCGCGATGCACACATTGGGTTTGACTCAACCGGACCCAAATTGGTATATGGACACCGGTGCCACTACTCACATGACTTCCGATTCAGGTACTCTCTCATCTTATTTCAATTTGAGCACCCCTCGGGGTATAATTGTGGGTAATGGCAATTCTATTCCAATTCAAGGTTATGGTCAGAAAACGTTGTCTCCCCCCAATCCACCCCTTATCTTGACAAATACTTTACATGCCCCCAAATTGATTAAAAATTTAGTGTTTGTCCGAAAGTTCACCACTGACAATTTCGTTTCTGTTGAATTTGATCCTTTTGGTTTCTCTGTGAAGGATTTCAAGACGGGGAGTCATCTCATGAGGTGTGATAGTAGGGGGGATCTTTATCCTATCATGCCCGATTTCAGTCCATCGAGTCAAGCCTTGCCGTCCGCTTTTGCAGCCATTTCTCCTTCCGTGTGTCATGCTCACCTTGGTCATCCGGGCTCTTCTATTTTATCAGTTTTAGATAAAAATAACTTTATTTCTTGTAAGGGTACGAGTCGTACTCAAATTTGTCAATCTTGTTCGTTAGGAAAAATTGTTAAGTTGTCATTTGTGGACTCAAATTCTCATACTTCACTGCCATTTGATATTATTCATAGCGACCTATGGACGTCTCCTGTTCTAAGTTCGTTAGGTCATCGATATTATGTTCTGTTTCTGGATGATTATTCTAAATTTTTGTGGACGTTTCCAATTGCCAATAAATCTCAAGTGTTTTCTGTCTTCCTAAAATTTAGAGCATTCATTAGAATACAATTCGAAAGAGAAATAAAAAATATTCAGTGTGATAATGGAAAAGAGTATGACAATAGGGTGTTTCGGGAGTTCTGTGATAATAATGGGATAAATTTTTGGTTTTCGTGCCCTCATACATCTTCTCAAAATGGGAAAGCCGAACGCAAAATTCGTTCCATAAATAACATTGTCCGCACTCTCTTACTTCATGCTTCCGTACCCCCGTATTTTTGGCATCATGCTCTGCAAATGGCAACATATCTCCTTAACATAATTCCGTCCAAAGGTCTGACATATTCTTCCCCCCTCCAAATCCTATATAATAAGAACCCTTCTTATTCTCATCTTAGGATTTTTGGGTGCTTGTGTTATCCGTTATTCCCATCCACCACAATTAACAAACTTCAGGCTCGGTCTACCCCGTGTGTATTTTTGGGTTATCCGTCTAATCATCGTGGTTATAAATGCTTTGATTTATCCTCCCAAAAAATCATAATTAATCGTCATGTCATTTTTTATGAAACCCAATTTTCTTTTACGAAAGTTCATACTCCCCAGCCTAGGTCGTATAATTTTTTGGATGACCAAATATCCCCGTATATTATTCGATATTTTTCGGACATCTCCCGCACCCAAAACTCTCCAGTGCCCATCGCCCGGCCCCATCGTCCCGAGTCGATTTGACCATCGAGCAGTTCCATTGGGCGATCCCAGCCCTGAACTGGTCCAGCCTACCACCGATTTCGATTTGGGCGATGGGCCCACTGCCTGCTAGCCCGTCCGTCCCGAGCCTAGCAAATTCTCAAAATTCACTCAATTCTTCCTCGAGTCATAGACCGATCACTCGTAGTCAACGGGGTATTTTTACACCTAAAAGACATTTTAATTTACATTCTAATGTCTCTAAATCCCTCTTACCCCGTAATCTTGTGTCCGCCTTAAATGACCCGAATTGGAAAATTGTTATGACTGATGAATATAATGCTCTTATTGATATTAAGACGTGGGAGTTGGTGCCCCGTCCATATGGTATTAATGTTATCAGGTCTATGTGGATTTTTGCTCATAAGGAGAATTCAGATGGGTCATTTGCTCGACATAAGGCGCGGCTTGTGGGTGATGGTAAGACTCATCAGGTTGGGATAGATTGTGGTGAGATGTTTAGTTTGGTGGTAAAACCGGCTACCATTCGCACTGTGCTTAGCTTGGCTCTTTCAAAGACTTGGCCTATTCATCAGTTGGATGTCAAGAATGTTTTCCTACATGGTGATCTCAAAAAAACAGTCTATATGCATCAGCCGTTGGGTTTCAGGGATCCTAACCGTCCTCATCATGTCTGTTTATTGAAGAAGTCATTATATGGGCTTAAGCAGTCTCCACGGGCCTGGTATATGAGGTTTGCTGACTTTGTTTCATCTATTGGGTTCACTCACAGTAGGTCAGATAATTCCTTGTTCATCTACCGTCGTGGTTCGTCCTTGGCCTACATTCTGTTGTATGTGGATGATATCATTTTGACAGCCTCTTCCGATGCATTACGCCAGTCTATCATGGCCATGCTCAGCTCTGAGTTTGCTATGAAAGACTTAGGGCCCTTGAGTTACTTTTTGGGGATTGTCGTCAAGCGTCACTCAGATGGTTTGTTTTTGTCTCAACGAAAATATGCTGCTGAGATCATAGAGAGGGTTGTGATGTCATCCTGTAAGTCCACTTCCACTCCAGTTGATGCAAAACTCAAGCTTAGTGCCACGGTCGGCGCACCATACGAGGACCCGACCTGCTATCGCAGTCTTGCAGGGCCCTTCAATATCTCACGTTTACCAGACCGGATATTAAATATGTTGTTCAACAGGTGTGTTTATTCATGCATGATCCCAGAGTTGAGCACATGAATGCAATCAAACGCATCATCCGGTATATTCAGGGGACACTGGATTATGGTTTACATTTGTAACCTTCATCAACATCCACACTTGTCTCATACACAGATGCGGATTGGGGTGGTTGTCCGGACACCAGACGGTCTACGTCAGGATATTGTATGTTCCTTGGCAACAACTTGGTCTCCTGGTCTGCAAAGCGTCAGGCGACTCTATCCCGCTCAAGTGCCGAGGCAGAATATCGAGGGGTAGCTAATGTGGTCTCAGAATCATGTTGGTTACGTAATTTGCTTTTAGAGCTTCATTGCCCCATTCATAAGGCAACCTTAGTATATTGTGATAATGTTAGTGTCATCTACCTCTCAGGTAATCCGGTTTAGCACCAACGCACTAAGCATATCGAAATGGACATTCACTTTGTCCGTGAAAAGGTTGCTCGGGGGCAGGTACGCGTATGTCATGTCCCGTCAAGATATCAAGTTGCCGACATATTTACAAATGACCTTCCCTCGGTACTCTTTGAAGATTTTAGGGACAGTCTCAGCGTTCGAAGACTGTCCGCTATGACTGCGGGGGTGTGTTAAACAAGGCAAATAGGACAATGGCCCAGCAAAGGGGCAGATCTCCTTAAGCAATCACGGGATTGGTAGGATTGGTATCTTGTACCAATCTTGTATATATGGTATATATATTTGATGTATATTGTAGTGTATTTGTTACCTAAATTAGGATAATACACTTATCATAATTGTATAGTTAGAATTATGGTAGAATAAGGTTTTAGGAATACAATAGGAATAGAATTCTCCTATTTTGTATCTTGTATAAATACATATTCAATTAATGAAAATAATCAAGTGGATTATTTCTTTCATTATAGAATGAAAGACAAGTGCATGGACAATTTTGCTTAAATTTGTGAGCAACCCAAAAAATATATATTTTGATTTCGAATTAATTTCACCCCTCTATGACTATTTTTACAATTTATGAATCTACAAAACCTTTTGATATTGTCACTTCATGTGTGAAAGAAAACTATTCTCTCTATCCTAGTTAAATTGTCATTCAAAAATAGTCAAACTTTCGATACTATTTACATTAACAAAATGAATTTCAAGTCGAGAATATTATTTTTCTGATCATCAAAAAGATTGAGTTGTTATAATTTGACGCAGTTGACTCTAGAAAAAAAGTACGTACCCCCCCCCCCCTCAAAAAAAACTGATTGAGAGATCAACACTGTGTATTTGTATGATTAATAATCAACAAAAACTGCTTTGTGTCTGTAAAAATAAAATAAAAAATAAAAAGAATTGGTAGAAGAGAAGTTAAAGTGAACAACTCTATCATTTAAGAAATGAACCCCACTAGCTTGAGATCATAAATAGATATCAATGGAGACTTTGACCTTTCTTATACATGTTTGACCTAAATCAATAATATCATTGTAAAATCATGGGTCCCTCGTGATTTATATTAAGGGACTGTTTGGTTTGAAATTGAAAAATTCCGGAATCATAATCTCGAGATTAAAAAAAAAACTATAATTTGGATAAATCATTTCACTTTTTATATGAGATACTTATTCAAATTATAGTCCTGATTTTAAAACAATTCTAGCTAGTACCTTTAATCAAACATGAAATAAATTTAATCTAGATTCTAAACCAAAATAATTTACCCAATCCCTCTAACCAAACGACCCTAAAGAGTTTAAGTTTGTGCTATTGTAAGAAATATTTACTTTATAAATAATGATAAACATTTTTTTAAAGAGGAAAAGAAAAGGACTAAGTACAGAATTCTGTCTTCTTGACAATACTCTCTTCTTTAAAGAAAAAAGATGTTTTAGGCATGGACACATGAATTAATAAATTCACTTATTTTTAAAAATTAACAGTGGTTTTAACTAAATTCACTTAATTATGATTTTTTTATGTTGACATAACTATCATGGAGATATATATACATTGGATTAGAAATGTGTCAAGGGCAAACTTAAAAAAAAAAAATTAAACACCTTTTCGATTTTGTAAAATATCAATTATTTTGGATCAACTTTTAAAAATTAAAACATCAATTATTTTGGACTAAAGAGAGTATGCAAGGGCTATGAGTTTCTAAAGAAAGCCCTTTCGATATAGGCTTGTTATTAAAGTTACGTGGGAGAAATAATAACCGACATGTATGTTTTTTCTTTTTGTTTCTTATCTGTTGTTGATAGCTACTTTCTCACCAAATAGTTCAGAATTACTTTGACTAAGATCTTTTAAAGAAGAAAAGTGTTTTATATTAAAATATTTTTTATTTTCAGGACTCAAATTTGAAAAATCTAATTAAGAATAAAGGAATCATATTAATCCCATCATAACTCTTGGAGATAATATATATGTTTTTAGGTAATATATATATTTTTCAATAATAGCTTAGGCATATCTCGCTAATGAAAAATAAAAAAGTTTTCTAGATCCCTGTCTTTTACACATTTGACTAGATCGGGAGTTTAAAAACCATAATCACCTACAAAAAAAATGACCCCGCATCTACTAATTACTACCTCGGGTCCATTTTAAATGTTGTTTATAATTTTGAAACACTTATTAAGCAAAATTATTTAATAACTTTAATTATAAGGGCTATTTAACCATGCTACCCTTAATCTCTCCTTAAATTACGTTTTATCTTTTCTCGGAGTTTTAGATTATTTGTTGGAGTAAGAATAAATTTGAAAAAATATAACAACTAATGGCTTCTGGGTTTTTTAAATGACACTTATACTGAATTTAAGAAGGTTAATATGACATTTAAGATGGACCGGAGATTGTATCACCAAAAATAATATAGTATGTCATGTTTGTCAGAGATACAATGGACTCCAACATTGAGCGTTGATGGATCAACAAAAGAAAAGATCGATCAAAGAGGCATAGGAGGGGAATCATTAAGAATAAAAGGGGTCATTTGGTTACAAGAATAAAGTTATCAATCTCAGTATAAAATGTGAGAGTATTTTATCTCATGTTTGGTTGAATTTTTAATTTTGATATATGCAGCCAGGACTGTTTATACTACAATTGTTGCATTATTTTCAACTTTTCATATCATAGAATAACAATCCCAAGATTATTTAATCCCCACATTATAATGTGAAACCAATGGACCCCTAAAGGTGTATGGTTCATGCCAAACAAGTATTATTTGAACATCACCTTCTATCAGTAGAAGTAAATAACAACCTCATATATATAGTCCTAACAAAATTTGTTACTACTTTCACAAGATTGATCTGACTGAGGTAAAAAAGATGTAGAGGAAGAGCAATTTGTTCCTGTAAAAGTGGAGGAATGAGTAAGTGTTTGACTTTGGTTCAAGCGGAGCATCTCGTTGTACTTGTCTCTTAATCCTTGAAACTTGAAGACATCATTATCATCATCACAGAATCTTGATTCCAAGTTATTGAACTCAGGAAGATCAGTATGATCTTCAAGAATACTGACTACTGCAGACATAGTTGGCCTAACTGCTGGAGATGGATTGATACATAGCAAAGCTACATTTATCATCCTTAGAGCCTCATCCTTGTTTAAATCTGAACCCAATGTTTCATCTACTAGTTCTATCAATTTTTCTTGTCTTTGTAGATCAAGGGCCTGAACACAAGCACCAGAACTGAATTGAATAAAATGCAAGACATGTGTGATGTGCATTTTGGCCTATTTAGTTACATTAGTTGACCCGTTTTACCTAATAGTTTGACGGGTCATTTTAGGTTCAACTACCCATTTAAACATGGGCAAGTTTCACTTTGCTACCTCTTTTTTGAATTAATATGGGATTAATGATTCCTTACCCAATCTAGAAGGCAGACAAACTTTTCATTTGGGCGATATGTCATATTGTTCTTCCCAGCAGCAATCTCTAATGCAACAACTCCAAAGCTATAGACATCTGCTTTGTAGGTCAAGTAGCCCCATAGTGCATATTCAGGGGCCATATATCCTCTGCAGAACAAAGTGAGAACTTTAAATTCATTGAGACTACTAGGGGAAAAGACATAAAGATGTTCATTCATGATTAAAGTTCCTAAAAGTGGCATCAGTTTAATGCATGAAATTTCAGAATGCAGATTGGGATGAAATACAAGTCGAGAATCGCTGGCAGAAACAACAACAACAACATATCCAGTGTAATTCTACAAGTGGGGTTTGGGGAGGGTGGTGTGTACGTAGACCTTACTCCTACTTGTGAAGGTAGAGAGGCTTAAAAGCTTGAAGCATAAAATAGAAGCAACACAATCAGCACTGGAAATATGATTGAGCATCTGAATGCGCCTTCTTTAGGGGCAGTCAGCCCATTTTGTCCTAGTCTTTGTAACTTCACCACTCTTTTTTGGTTAAGAATATATAAACTATGGCAAGTTGCCATTTATAAAATTATATCCAAAAAGAGAGAGAGAGAGAGAGAGAGAGATAGTAAGGGTTCTAGAAATCTTAGATGTATATAATGCTGCAAGGAAGAGAACAACACACAGACATATATCAATTTTCATTGCAACGTTCTGGTGTCAGAAAGTTATGACATGTGAAATTAACCCTAGTTTGGTCATCAATAATAGATATATTTCTTCTCAAAAGAACAAAAAAAAACATAAGCTTATGAATGAGAGACTTGTCAGACAGCTCACATGGTTCCAGCAACTCTAGTGCTGATATGTGTTTTATCCTCATCATCAAGTTTCGCCAGACCAAAGTCAGAGATCTTCGGATTTAGATTCTTGTCAAGAAGTACATTTGTTGCTTTGATGTCCCTATGAACAACTTTTAATGATGATTCTTCGTGTAGGAAAGCTAAGCTTTTTGCTATCCCGATGCAGATTTTCTGCCTGGTTGGCCAATCTATTTTCAGCCGACGTTCTTCTGGACCTACATGTTAGTGTGAACTAAATATCTATGTTGACTTGTCATTTCATTATTTACAAAAGAGAAATATTTTTCTTGTTTCATTTTAGTGTTATTTTCTGTTTGACTTGTAACTAAAACAATGAACAAGGATAGTAATTACCAAATAAAGCACAGGCGAGGTTATTGTTCTCCAAGTACTCATACACCAGTAGCAGTTGATTTCCTTCAGCACAACATCCATAAAGTTTGACAAGATTTGGGTGCTGTAAACCAGTGATCATACCTATCTCATTTACGAACTCACGGTTCCCTTGTTTCGATTTGGATGAAAGCTGCTTAACAGCAATAACAGTACCATCCGATAGTGTGCCCTGTTTATTAACAGAAAAAAAAAAAAATAACAGATCATGAGGCTGTCCATACATAACATCCCTGCCTAGATGTTGTAGCTAAGAACAAAAGGGATATAGGCATTGGTTTATAGTGCGGCATGTAGGGTGGACCTACAGTTTTGAATAACGCTTCAATTGAACCAACCTTTATCATAGATATATCATATATGTGAAAAATCTTGAGAATTATTTAATTACGTTGTTGAACTAATATTTTCAAAGAAGTCAGAACCTTGAACCGTTAAGTTTAAATCCTAAGTATGCCTCTGATGCTATGTGTACAAGAAAAACTTGGAGGGCACGAAGAAAGAAAGAGCAAAAAGCTCGTGAGAAGTCAGCTTGAGATGCACCTTGTAGACAGAGCCAAAACCACCTTCTCCGATTTTATTTGCAGCATCAAAATTATTTGTGGCAGCTTTGATTTGTCTGATGGTAAACACACTAGTCAGTAGATCTAGTCCACTTAATTCTGTGCATTTTTAGAAAGAAAAAAAACATTAAAATGGTGTAATGCTTCCACATATGGAAAATCTTGCGTTGTGAAATGCATATATCCATAATGTTTCCTATTTTAAAAATACATCATTTTCATAGTGATAACAACTTTTGAAAAAAGCTAACTTGGATGTAGCATCACCTTCTTCTTTTGATATCTGTTTTCTGCTTCTCCTCCAACCAACAAACAATATTGTGAAAATGAGAATTAGTGAGGACGCCACTGCTCCAGCTATGATGAGAACCATCTTTTTGTGATTAACAGGGGGCTTAAAATCTACTCCCTCCGTCCCAAAATAAGTGTCTTCCTTAGCAAAAAAAATTGTCCCAAAATAAGTCACTTTAGGAATTCCAGACAAAAATTGGCAAATATTTTCAACTATGCCTTTAGCATTAAAAAGGTAGTCCTCTTTAATGTTGCTCAATTCTCAAAAGACGTCTAATAATTGGGGAGTTTAGTAAACTACACATTGTATTTATTGATTTCTTAATCGGCGTGAGTTTTGCTAAGTTAACATTTATTTTGGGACGGTGGGAGTATGATATAGGCTCTCTTACAGCATCTGGAAACAATATTGTAATTTCATTATGCATAAGTTCACCAAACTAATAGAATAAAGCTTAAAGGTGTGTCTAAAATTTTTTGTTTGTGAAAGAGGAAGGAGTGAACCAAAGGGTAGTAGTAGTGTTACTAGCTTCAAAAGAGATGGCAGAAATTAAAGGGCCATAGCTTCTGCTTCCTTTCCCAGCAAACTGAAAGCGCACTTCTAGAATGCCATCTTCTACAACTGCATTGAACTTTGTTGTCAAAGCTTTATCAACTCCTTCAGCAGCAGTTCTAATATCGAAATCTTTGAGCTTCCTCTCACCCTGCATCCAGTTAAATTGCTAGTAAACTGCATCTATACCTTAATTTAATACTCAGATTAATGTTTAGTTGACCTGAATATAGACATCAAACATCCGTTTTCCGAGACTCAGGAAAGATCGGTTATCTCTTATAACAATCTCTGCAAAGTGCAGTGTCACAGTGTAGTCTCCATTTGCTAAACAACGTCCAAAGTAAGTTAGAGATAAAGCTGAGTGCCGAGCTGTTGTGTAGAGTTCAGAGTCATCGCCCTTAATGGCAGATACATTAGTCACTTTGTAATTGTTGGTTGCTAGACTTTCCGAGAAGAATCCCGTATTGCTGGCTCCCCAGCTTTCTCTCCAGTTAAAGAAATTTGCGGCACCTGCTGAATAATGATCTTCTTCGTAAGTGGTATTCCCAATTGTCACACTCTCTCCACCACAATTTATGTGCACTGACGACCAATCTGCATATAACTAAAACAGATTATCTAACTTTTGACTATGAACCATGGCAGACAGAGAACTGACATTATAAAGTGTTCTCCTTCTCCGTTATCAACAAGAAATGATAAATTACTGCGTAATTGAAACTAATGAAAACAAAATCTTAGAAGGAGAGAAAATGAATCATAGCCTTGTAGAAGGATAAACTTACTCTTTGAACAACTTGCCAAGCATTTCCCAAGTTCTCTGCATCAAGTAGGAAGGAAGGGTCAGAAGGCATGAACAAGTTGATGATTCTCTAATAGAAAGAATATGCATCTTAGAAATAACAAGTTAAACTTACGACTTATTGGTTGAGTTATAGCTTTTGAACAAGTTTCTGGTAAGAAGAAGGAAATGTAGCTTAGAATTAACAACAGCTGGTGCCCCACTAACAAAAATGAGCGGGAATAAGACACAAGGTTAAAGGATCATACAGGTTTTCCTGACAAGTAGGTGGCTCAGAGCTCTCATTGAAGTTGTTGTAAGATAGATCTGTCACGCTGCAAATAAGGCTTTCTGACATAATTAGTGTTTTCCCAGTACTATTTGCAGATCCAAGTTGTTTGGAATTTATTTTGAAATTTGTTGTCCAACTAAATTCCAATAGAGATCCAAGTTTTCCAATGCCTCAACAAAGAAATACGAGTTAGTGTAACATAGGCATGACAGAATCAACATGTCAGTGTTGCATAAAAAAAAATTCTCTGTGTAAGCATTTATGGCTATATGCTAATGGAATCTTAAGTTCTTGAGATATAATTGAATCTGTTATTCTTATAGGCATGAGTAGATTTATATGCTAATCAAAAGTAATGAACTTACTATTTGGAATTTCGACTTTTGATCCAATTATGAATTGGCCCAGTAAGTCTATTGCTTGTCAGGTACCTTGCAAAGGAAAATCTTTAATTCCACTGCAGATAGCAATTTTGAACAACAAATTTCAAAATAAATGAATCAAGCTCAAATATTGTATACAATGTCAGCCACTAAAAGTTCCGTTGGCATTAAACGTATTTGAAGCCTCAGGTTTTAAATTTTATAAACCTGAGACATAAAGGCACGCAAGCTAAAAGAAGAATCATGAGTATGACAAGTTACATCCCTATATTCTCACTTACAAGAACTGCAGCTTATCCAGGCCCTGCAGGTTCGGGATCTGTCCTTCAAGCCTGTTGAAGCTTAGATCTCTGCAGCAAAGGAAAACCATAGTCAAGCCAGAAACAATACTTTACCAACTTGAGACCGGTGAGCTTATATACAAATGATAAAATAGTCTTCCGAATTTTTCCTGATAGATGGACATCAACTTCATTTAGGAGCAAGATATTTTCTGCGTAAACATGCAGTGAATGATTAGTGAAGAAATTGCAAAATGTGGATTTAGTCTTAAGAGGATTAGAGGAAATGCAAAACTAACATCTAGAATTCAGAGTCAATACAAAGAAGCGTTTGTGATGAGTCTAAATAATACAAAGGAGTTTTTACCTCACCTAAATAGTAACACTACCGGTTCAAATTATAAATTTTGTCTCACAAGATTTAATAGTAATAAGCAGAATACTTAAGAAAACGTTCATACTCCCTTGCCCTTAAAATGGAAAAGGAAAAAAAGAAGAAAGAAAGTGAGCATCCACCTGAGTTTCCTTTAGCATAAAGTCAAACCAGAAAAGTTTATTAACACAATAACAGTCAATCACGAAATGTAGATTTTCTCAGGCAATGTAAACATTGTAGAAACCACGCATAAAAATCCTTATAATCAAAGGCTCACAAATGCTGGAAGTACTCTAGAAGTGTGTATCTAGAATTTCTGGATCTTCATTTTTTGTCTTAAGTTTTTTCATTTACCTTTTCCTCTTGGAGGGAAGTTCTCCTGTATATGGTCTTGAACTCTTGATAAAAGAACTACCATAGGTAACATTTACTTAAGACTCACTTTCAATGGACCCATCTCCTGATCTAAAATGTAAACAGAATTCGTAAAAGCGAAATAATAAAAGAGAAAGGTAGGCGGCAAACATACAGAAGTTTCAATTGAGGCATATTAGCTATGTAAGAAGGAATCTTCCCAGATATATTACAGCTCCGTAACATCCTGCATTCACAAATTAGTTTCAGTTTTTTTTAAAAAAAGAATTAGGAAATTAATGGAGCGATTAGTGCGTAAACCCAAATTTCAAGAGAATTACTTACAATCTTATTAGGCCTGTCATGTTCTCAAGCGGTGGAAATTCTGAAGCACTTCCAGTCAAGTCGCTGATTCTTCTGTAAAGACATCTTCTTATGTTTAAGTTTCAACCTTTTCAAAGGGAACACCGTAATAATAAGCAACTAAAGAAAGTATGCAACACAGAAACAACTCACAATTGGGTCATTTGAGTCAAGACAGAAATGCTTGGAGATACAGGTCCTTCAAAACCAGAAGCTTGAATCTCTCTGTTAACCAAGCATAAAATCTGATACAACTTAAATTTATCTAGAAATCACAAACTAACTTATAATATCCAAATGGTGTGAAAATACTTACAATATCTGAAGGTTTTTCAAACTCTCAAAGCTAGGAAGTTTTCCGGTGAAGTTGTTACCACTCAATCTACTGCAATTGTGCCCAAAAACGATTTAAAAAAAGGAACTCAGACAAACAGGAAGTGCAGTAAAACATAGAGGAAATTACATCAAAAGTATATTCTGAGGTACTCACAGTTTTATCAAATTTGTGAGTTTATTGAGTTCCACTGGCAGCTTGCCTATGAGATTATTATAACTAAGAGTGCTGCACAAAGCAAAAAGCCCCTGACTTGTCAAATTATTGTAAGAATACAAATTTCATCTAAAGGAGGATAGTTTGGAAGGCCTTACAGATTCTGCAGATTAACCATGTTTCCGAGTTCTTTTGGAACAGTTCCATTAAACAAGTTATTTTCCAAATTCCTGAAAGGTTTGATGTCCATCTCAATAAATGTTGCTAAAATAAAGACTACTTATCATTGTGAGTGTTGTGAGTGCCAAGAGGACATACATAGAAAGTAGTGTAGTCATGTTTCCCAAGTATTTTGGAATTGGCCCAGAGAGTTGATTCAAAATAACAGACCTGAAAACCATCAATTATTGGATAGTTTAAATTAAAAGGACCTTTTTATGAATGCCTAAAGTATTAAGTGCAATTCAGGTGCAGCTTACATAGATTCCAGTTTGATAAATGCCCATTCAGGGGGGATAGTACCACTCAAATAGTTGCGAGAGACATCACTGTAGGTCAGCCATTGACAATATATTTGTTGGTTACAAAGGATGCAGGAAACGGAAATTACAAGTAACTGCTAATGTAAGAATTGAAATTACAATTCAACTAGAAAACTGAAAATTACAAAGATGTTGAACAAGAAAAACTGAAACTGTTTTATGTTTTTGGAGTATGCTGAGTCGAGTGTGGCACTCTGTCTTTAAGACAATATTGCCCCCTATGTATCATTTATACGTCCTGAACAACTGTCTCCCAAGATAAAACAGCAAATGAACACTTGAGCAAAGGAAACTCAAATGCTTCCGTGAAGAATATTGAGTAATGAAATGATGCTTGGAAGTTGTAGGAAGAACTGTTCTTCTGCTTGTGTATTTTCGTGTAGTGTGTAGTGTCCTCAACAATGGTGCAAGGGGTTGTTTATATAGGTGAGGGAGGGGTTGTTTAACTGCCTCCATAACAGCCATTATTGGCCAAATAATGGCCATTATGGAGGTAGTAAAGCCACCAAAATAAATGGTGAGAAAGACCAACGGATTGGCCATTATAGGAGGAGTAATTCAGCCAAAATAAATGGCTGAATTGAGTGCTTGGCGTTTCTGTTCTGTCTGCCAAAATTCTGACTTTCTGGAAACTTCAGGGACCAAACTGTACATCTTGAAACTTCAGGGACCAAACTGTACATCTGAAAGAATTCTGGTCCAAACTGTACATATGAAACTTCTGGGATCAAACTGTATATCTGGCAAAGTTATCTGGCCCAAAAAGATAATATCAGACAGCCCCACAGAACCCGAGAACCCGGAACCGGACGGGACGGGCGGGCGGCGGCGGCGGCGGCGCGTGGGGGCTTTCTTCGAACCGAAACACATCTAGGTCCTCCCTCCTTTAAAACATGGGATACCCCTTGGGGTCCCAAACCCCAAACCAATTTTGAGTCTTATATACACAACAATTCTTTCTTCCTCTACCGATGAGGGAGAATTGATCACAAACCACACTTTTCCATGCTTCAAACACCTTACTTCGTGAACCAATATCTCTTTCATTTCTCAATGAAATTTGACGATTCTTGGCCCTACGGTTATCTACGTACTTAGTAGATCATGCATGTGTGAAGAACCGGATTCTCCAATATGCGTAACACTAGTGTTTAAGCCGTTAAAGTTGGTCGGTCGTAACTCCCGCCAAAGGCTAATTTCCAACAATCCCCTCTTGAAAGAGATTTTGGCGCACTCACATGGTGTCTTTTCATTTCCAGCAATATTTCAGCGGACCGATGTTGCATAAGGAGAGGTAGCTTCAGCTTTGAACCTTCCATAGTTGAATACCATCGGACTTACTTACTGCGCGGTGAACGTGATATCTTGAACCGTCAGTGTTTAGTGTAAGCCAAGTCAATGGTACCAACACAACAAATTCCCTTACTCTCTTCTTCGTAATGTTTTGTCCGTTTTGGCCATGGACAACTTCTTGGATTCTTAAGTGCGTTCATTTGAGGCGGCCCGTCCTCGCACTTAAATAGGTGGTCTCCTACAAGGTATCCTGCCCCACTTCACAAGTGTTAGGAACCATTAAAAGTTTCCCAAAACCTAACCTCAACTGTTGAGGATCATTACAGGTTTTGAAAAATTAACCTTTACCCATACTACAGATAGCACTTAACGTCTATCGCGGGAACGGCTTTGGATTTGGTGTTTCTTTTCAGAAATCACTATCCGAAGTGCTCATGCTTCCACTGAAGCGATCAACTGAACCTTTACAACGTAGTTTTCCCATTGAACCAAATTACTGGGATCTCCAGTTAGTAAGGTTGGGTTACCACTGTATTGGTCCTTATATTTTTGGATTTTAAGCCCATTCCCCTAGACAGGCAAGTCATCTGATCTTTGGGTAAGCCCTTTGTCAATGGGTCTGCTATATTATCCTTTGACTTAATGTAATCAATGGATATTATACCCGTGGTGATCAGTTGCCTAACGGTCTTATGCCTCCATCGAATATGACGAGACTTGCCGTTGTACATAGCATTCTGTGCCCTTCCTAGAGCCGACTGACTGTCGCAGTGGATCATTACCGAAGGTACGGGTTTGTTCCAACACGGAACATCCTCTAAGAAGTCATGAAGCCACTCAGCTTCTTCTCCTGCTTTGTTTAAAGCGATAAACTCCGATTCCATCGTGGATCGGGCGATGCAAGTTTGCTTAGAGGATTTCCAAGACACAGCCCCACCACCAATTGTAAATACATCCCACTGGTGGACTTGGTGTTTTCTATATCAGATATCCAGTTTGCATCACTGTACCCCTCTAGTACAGCTGGCTATCTCGAATAGTGTAACCCGAAATTTAACGTGTATTTCAGGTATTGTAATACCCGATTCAACGCCTTCCAGTGATTATCACTCGGATTACGGGTGAACCTAGCCAACTTATTGACTGCGTAAGCAATATCAGGTCGGGTGCAGTTTGTTATATACATCAAACTACCGATCACCTGTGCATATCGCTCCTGGTATACAGGTGCACCAAGATTTTTATCAAGCTTTTGATTTGTATCCATTGGTGACGTTATCGGTGAACTGTCTAACAGCTTGAACTTTCTCAAAACATCCTCGATGTAATGAGACTGAGATAAGACCAGTCTGTCAGACGTCTTAGAGATTTTAATCCCTAGGATGACATCTGCGATACCCATATCCTTCATGTCGAAGCATTGTTTCAACATGTTCTTAGTCTCTAGGATTACCCTAGGACTGTTTCCTGTGATCAACATGTCGTCTACATACAGGCATATCATAACAAATGAGTCAGAATTACCTTTCGTGTAAACACATTTATCACACTCATTAATGGCGAACCCCTTTGATAGTAGAGTACTATCAAATTTTTCGTGCCATTGCTTCGGGGCTTGTTTCAGCCCGTACAGAGATTTGACAAGTCGACAGACTTTCTTCTCTTGCCCTTGAACCACATACCCCTCGGGTTGGTCCATATAAATTTCTTCTTCCAAATCACCGTTTAGGAAGGCTGTCTTAACATCCATCTGGTGTATATCAAGGTCACGCAAAGCTGCGATCGCAATGAATACCCGTATGGATGTCATCCGGGATACCGGAGAGTATATGTCAAAGTAGTCAAAGACTTCTGTCTGCCGATAACCCTTGACTACCAACCTGGCCTTGTACTTGTCTATAGACCCATCTGCTTTGTATTTCCGTTTGAGTATCCATTTACAACCCAACGGTTTATTTTCCGGAGGAAGATCAACCAACTCCCACGTATGGTTATGCAAAATGGAGCCTATTTCACTCTCAATAGCTTCTTTCCAGAGCGGTGCTTCTGGAGTTAACAATGCCTTAGCAATTGTCCTTGGTTCATCATTAACCATATAAGCTACAAAGTCAGGACCGAAGGATTTATCCTTCCTGGCCCTTTTACTTCGCCTTAGATCCATCTCTGGAGTCTCCAAGTTCTGAGAATCTGGAACACTAGATTCCGGATGTTCAGCCACCTCGAGATTCGCTAGATCTAAACCATTCAGATCCGGGCAGTCAAGGACTCCCGGTTCTTGAGAGCTTTGTGCATAACTTCGTTTGCGAGAGGTTATGTCTTTTTCCTTTCTAGGAAAGGTACCTTCAAAGAATAAAGCATTCCTTGATTCCATAATTGTACCCTAATGGATATCTGGAATATCTGACTTATGCACTAAGAAGCGATAAGCACTACTGTTATTTGCATATCCGATGAATATGCAATCTACAGTCTCAGGCCCAATCTTGACCTGCTTTGGCTTGGGTACTTCAACTTTTGCCAAACAACCCCACACCTTAAAATATTTGTAGGTGGGTTTCTTTCCTTTCCATGATTCATATGGAGTTTTGTCCTTACCCTTATGTGGGACTCTGTTAAGAATCGTATTAGCGGTAAGGACGGCTTCTCCCCACTTGTTTTGGGAAAGACCGGAATTGATAAGCAAGGCATTCATCATTTCCTTTAATGTGCGGTTCTTACGTTCCACCACACCGTTTGATTGAGGTGAGTATGGAGCCGTCGTTTGATGAATAATGCCTTCTTGGGCACAGTATTCCTCAAATGGCGCTACATATTCTCCCCCTCTATCGCTACGAATGGATTTAATCCGTAGGCTCAGTTGGTTATCAACTTCTGCTTTGTAACGTCGGAACGCTTCAAAGGCTTCATCCTTACTTTTTAACAAGTAAAGGTAACAATACCTTGTGCTATCGTCAATGAAAGTCACAAAGTACTTGTTCCCCCCTCTAGTTTGTGCGAACTTCAAATCACATATATCTGTGTGAATAAGTTCTAGAGGAGCGGTATTCCTTTCGACGGATCGAAAAGGAACCTTGGTGAGTTTTGCCTCTACGCACACCTCACACTTATGTTGAGGGTTTACGTCGATAGACGGCAACAACTCCATCTTTACCAGCCTTTGAATAGACTTATAGTTAACGTGTCCTAATCTATGATGCCATAAATTAGAAGACTCAAGCAAATAAGAAAAAGATTCAACTTTATTACTTGGATGCAATACAGACATGGCATTCACTTTGAAGAGGCCTTCACAGACGAAGCCTCTCCCAACAAATGTGTCATTTTTAGTGAGTACAAACTTATTGGATTCAAACACTAGCCTAAAACCAGCATTAACCAATAAAGGTCCAGAAACTAAATTTCTTCTAATCCATGAAGGAGGTAACTTTTCAATCAGCGATGCAACCAAAAACTGCTCGTTTGGTTTCAATCCTTCCAAATCCAGGTGATGTACCATCATTTGGAATTCCTGGACTTGGGACATCACTGTCTTGCTGTCCACCATTTGGAATTTTAGAAATTTCCCAACGATGAACTTCTTAGTACCCGCATCTTGTGCGTTGTACTTCTTTTGCAGTTTTTTCCACAGCTCTTTGGCAGTGCCAACGGTGCTGTCCACCATTTGGAATTTTAGAAATTTCCCAACGATGAACTTCTTAGTACCCGCATCTTGTGCGTTGTACTTCTTTTGCAGTTTTTTCCACAGCTCTTTGGCAGTGCCAACGGTGTAATAGGCGAGTGTAGAGAGTGCGCTAAGCAGTTCAGTATGTAATTCTTGCACATGAAATCGCTATGATTCCATGCGTCACGAACCATCTTCATGCCATTAATGACATGGATACCAAGGCCCCCTTCACCCGTTTCATTAGGCGAAGAGTCTATTTCATCTCCAGCTTGTGGAGGATCTTCCGTTAGGAACCTGGCCATGCCCATAACTGTTAAGTAGAACATTTTTTGCTGTCATCTCTTAAATTCTGACCCCGTGAATTTTTCAGGGCGATCATGGTGGTGTGAGGAAGAAGGTGTAGCACGGCTGATCGGGAAAGCGGCGGTGTTCGCCTTGAACGATGTGGCAAGCGGCAGCGATGAAAGCGGCGGTGTTCTTGCCTTGTCGATGCAGCGGCGTGGCGGGAAAGCGGCAAGCGTTGCCTCGAGAGGCATCAGCAATAGCTGCAACATCAGTCATATTTCCAGCCATGTTATTGCAGTTACAGTAAGCAAAGATTGTCTTAAACTAGTTGGTTACAAAGGATGCAGGAAACGGAAATTACAAGTAACTGCTAATGTAAGAATTGAAATTACAATTCAACTAGAAAACTGAAAATTACAAAGATGTTGAACAAGAAAAACTGGAACTGTTTTATGTTTTTGGAGTATGCTGAGTCGAGTGTGGCACTCTGTCTTTAAGACAATATTGCCCCCTATGTATCATTTATACGTCCTGGACAACTGTCTCCCAAGATAAAACAGCAAATGAACACTTGAGCAAAGGAAACTCAAATGCTTCCGTGAAGAATATTGAGTAATGAAATGATGCTTGGAAGTTGTAGGAAGAACTGTTCTTCTGCTTGTGTATTTTCGTGTATTGTGTAGTGTCCTCAACAATGGTGCAAGGGGTTGTTTATATAGGTGAGGGAAGGGTTGTTTAACTGCCTCCATAATGGCCATTATTGGCCAAATAATGGCCATTATGGAGGTAGTAAAGCCACCAAAATAAATGGTGAGAAAGACCAACGGATTGGCCATTATAGGAGGAGTAATTCAGCCAAAATAAATGTCTGATTGAGTGCTTGGCGTTTCTGTTCTGTCTGCCCAAATTCTGACTTTCTGAAAACTTCAGGAACCAAACTGTACATATGAAAGAATTCTGGTCCAAACTGTACATCTGGCAAAGTTCTCTGGCCCAAAAAGATAATATCACACAGCCCCAGAACCCGGAACCGAACCGGACGGGGCGGGCGGCGGCGGCGCGCGTGTGGGCTTTCCTCGAACCGAAGCACATCTAGGTCTTCCCTCCTTTAAACACATGGGATACCCCTTGGGGTCCCAAACCCCAAACCAATTTTGAGTCTTATATACACAACAATTCTTTCTTCCTCTACCGATGAGGGAGAATTGATCACAAACCACACTTTTCCATACTTCAAACACCTTACTTCGTGAACCAATATCTCTTTCATTTCTCAATGAAATTTGACGATTCTTGGCCCTACGGTTATCTACGTACTTAGTAGATCATGCATGTGTGAAGAACCGGATTCCCCAATATGCGTAACACTAGTGTTTAAGCCGTTAAAGTTGGTCGGTCGCAACTCCCGCCAAAGGCTAATTTCCAACAATATTTTCTCAGGCAAAGGATAATCATAACAATTATTGATGAAAATAAAAAACTTCTACAAGTCATGACAACATAGATTCAAGTCAGTTACAGTACATTGTCTTGAGGTAAGGTAACTTCACCAGTGAGGGAGGGAGAACACCTGCAAGATCTTGTCCTTCGAGTAATCTGTTAACAATATAAGAAAAGCTATCAAAACTATGAATAGAAAAAAAGATATTAGAGAAAAGCCTATTTACATTCCATTATCCATTTCTGAATCAATGATTATTTAATATTTCAAAAAGTTCATTTTCCCTTGTAATCATACTGATCCCAGAAAGATTGACTTATTGTAACATGCTGATTAACCATAATTATGCTTTGTCTTGAGCCGAGGTCTCCCGAAAACAACAGGTAGAGGTAAGGTCTGTGTACACTCTACTCTCCCCAGACCCCACGTTGTGTGATTTCACTGGTTATGTTGTTGTTGTTCTTCATTAACCATAAAGATAACATTATTCAAATATGGAAACAAATCTCAACCAGATAGGCCCTTATTCCTTTCTTCTTAGTAAGGGTTAAGTCTCCTCAGTTCACTTTTACTTGTCCACTATACTAAAAATAATTTCACTTTTACTTGTACACTTTAACATATCAAGCTACAAACTTTTTTTCTTTGTCTTACCCTTAATATTAATTACTCATTTCCATTTTTTTTTCAAGTCTATTAAAATTATACACCAATTAATATGAGTACTATAGTAAAATACATACTTCATTTATTAGTTTTTAAGAGCCGTGAAAAGTTAAAAGTGAACAGAGGGAGTATTTTATTAGTCTTAGAGGTTGACAAGAATTGGGCTTCCCTTTGTGGAAATTATAATCTAATTTGGAAAGAATACGTTCAAAAACTGTAGGAGAACAATTTTCAAGGACAACGTTTTCCGGCAGACCAAAAATATTACCCACAATAAAGAAATTGGAGGAAGAAGGCTCACATTATTTGTACATGACAGAAACCATCAGAGGTAGAGCAATTGCAGGTTACATTATTGACATACAGCGACTTATCGTCAGTTATTGGTGTAGTCCAATTTGTGTTGCCATCACAAGGATTTAGATCAAAATTCCAGTTCTTTTTTCCAAACTGCTCCGCTATTTCTTTCAGAGCATTCTCTGCAAAAATTGTACTTAAAAGTTATGTACAGAGCAGTCATCAACATATATGGAAGCTAAAAAAGGAAACGGTGTACTACATGAAAGTATAAATTTACAACAAAACTTTAGCAACAATAAATGACAACAACAATTTAATATATTATTGTTAAAAAAACATAAATAGCGCGAAAACTTTTTGCACAACAAAAAATTGGAAAATGACTTTTATGGTGAAATCATATGCTGAGAATCAATTAATGAGAAGAAGAGACAGTACTTTCTTCTTGAGGAAGAAGGCGACCATTTGATTGTGCTTGAATGGTTTCGGAAATAAGGCTTAAGCTGAAGGTGATTAGCAGAAAAGAAGAAATATAGAAAGCCGACGATGACATCTTCTATATCATACAAAAAGTTAGAAGTGTGTATACATAATGAGGACTTAGCTTACTGAATTTATAGCTGATTTTTTTGATATTCAACTTCCTACTTACTTTATACTGTTTGCGAAATATGTCTGAATGATCCAGAGTTTAAAAATGGAGAAAATGACTTATTTTAGATACTATAGTATTAGGACATATCGACAAGGACAGAATAGGACGTGAATAATATGAACACAAAGACTGAATGAATGATAAATGTGTCGTCAACTTGGATTAGGACTTGAATGATGTCGTTGAATAGTCACAATTGCAACGTCATGAAAATGGGAAAATGATTGACTCCGCATAGTAGAGCATATTGCAATCAAGGAAGCCATCATTTTCTTAATTTCTTTCCAAACAATAATCAACTTAGTCTTAAAACTTTAAAGCATAATATTTTTTTTAGCTATAAATAAGAAGACAAATAGAGTATTAATTTTGGAATGTAACTTATTTTTAAATATCAACAGTAAAAATGGCTATTTGTAAATCTTTTTCCAATTTTACCCCTTAAATAAAATTCCTCTACAAACTTTAGGGATGACAATTCGATCTCTACTTGTATGTTCGTGGCCTGTAAAGTCTTTTGCTAAGAATAAGAGCTGCATGAAAGCTGGGACTAAAGAAAACATAAATTAAAAAAAAAATATTCATAAACACTCTTCTTACAGCCGCCTTGTCAAATTGAGTCAACTATCTTAAAGTTAAAGGAGACGAAGATGTTATTATCCTTTTGTGCGTTATAAATTTTGAAATATAAAATAGATATAAATGCTAGTCATAATTTTCTTGGAGACACTCTTCTTACAGCCGCCTTGTCCTACATAATTTGCTGGGAGACACTCTTCTTACAGCCGTCTTGTCCTACTTAAGATCGATCAACTATATTATTCCAGCAGGATAAAAAAAAATTTCACTTAGTCATTTCTACATCCTTTAAAAAACTACTACTAACTTCTACGGGGGCAAGTGGGAAGGGATTGTTGGAAATAGGGGTGGGCGTATATCGGTTTATATCGGTTTTGTATCCGAAAAATATGAACCGAATAAAAATTGGTTTTTTTAAAAAAAAACCGAATACAACTTTTTTTTAAAAAAAAACCGATATATCGGTTTATATTGCCGGATGTATCGGTTTGTATCGGTTTGTATCGGTTTTTTCTAGTGGGCCGGGCCGGGTCGTTTTTTTTTTAAAAAAAAAATTAAATTTTCAAAACTGAAATTTACATTCACACCTACACTATCATGAAATTTCTACGTTGAAATCTATTGTGTATCGTGAGATTTTTACTAAAGAAAAAAGAAAATTAGAAATCGATTTGGGGGAAAACACAAATTGATTGGAAAAACATACGTATTTCTAAAAATTGGCTGTGCCAAACCGCCATAAGGCGATTTGACCGGCCCCGTCTCGAAAAAATACGCAAAATAAAAAAAATCGAGTAAAACGGACATTCGAGCACATAGTTATGACCATTTAAAGTTTTATCAATTTACAACTATTTTTTCTCCATACATTTTATGTCAATGTTTCCGTGATATGTTAATCAAGTTCATACCGCATGCGACTTTCATAACATAGATTAGCTTCAATAACTATGATTCAAGAGATAGTAGTAGCCTAAAATAAAATAAAAAAAAAAAAAAAAAAAAATATTAAAATTTCGGTTTTTCGGTTCGGTTTGTATCCAAAATAAAAAAACCGAACCGAATCACTAAATCCTGATTCGGTTCGGTTTTTTTCAAAATCGGTTTTTTTTTTTTAAAAAACCGAGAAAAAACCGAACCGAAATTCGGTTCGGTTCGGTTTTTTCGGTTCCCCGGATTTTTTGCCCACCCCTAGTTGGAAATTAGTCTTTGGCGGAAGTTGCGACCGACTAACTTTAACGGCTTAAACACTAGTGTTACGTATGTTGGAGAATCCGGTTCTTCACACATGCATGATGTACTAAGTACGTAGATAACCGTAGGGCCAAGAATCGTCAAATTTCATTGAGAAATGAAAGACATATTGGTTCACGAAGTGAGGTGTTTGAAGCATGGAAAGTGTGGTGTTGTGTTCAATTCTCCCTCATCGGTAGAGGAAGAAAGAATTGTTGTGTATATAAGACTCGAAATTGGTTTGGGGTTTGGGACCCCAAGGGGTATCCCATGTGTTTAAAGGAGGGAGGACCTAGATATGCTTCGGTTAGAGGAAAGACCACACGCGCGCCGCCGCCGCCCGCCCGTCCGGTTCCACGGGCTCACGGGCTGTGGGCCTTCTGATATTATCTTTTTGGGCCAGAAAACTTTGCCGTAAATGCGCTTTGATCCCGAAGTTTCGAAGCTGATTTGGACCGTAATTCTTTCAGATGTACAGCTTGGTCCTTGAAGTTTTCCGAAGACGCACTTTCGACTGGCCGTAATTGAGCGAAACGCCAAGCACTCAATTCAGCCATTTATTTTGGCTGAATTACTCCTCCTATAATGGCCAAATCCGTTGGTCTTTTCACCATTTATTTTGGTGACTTTACTACCTCCATAATGGCCATTATTTGGCCAATAATAGATGTTATGGAGGCAGTTAAATAGCCCTCCCTCACCTATATAAACACCCCCTACACCATTGTTGAGTAGCACAGAAAATATACTTGATATATACACGAAAATACACAAGCAAAACAATTTTCTTCCTACATCTTCCTTGCATCATTTCTTGCTCAATATTCTTCAAGGTAGCTCTTGAGTTTCCTTTGTTCAAGTGTTCCATTGTTGTTTTATCTTGGGAGACGAATTGTCCAGCACGTATAAAGGATACATACGGGGCAATATTGTCTTAAGGACAGAGTGCCACACTCGACTCAGCAAGCAAACAAAACAGTTTTTTTCAGTTTTTCAGTTTCTAGTTCATCTTTGTAATTTTCAGATTTCTAGTTGAATTGTAATTTCAATTCTTACTTTAGCAGTTACTTGTAATTCCCGTTTACTGCAACCTTTGTAATAACCAACAACTTAAGACAATATCTTGCTTACGGTAACTGCAATAACATGGCTGGAAATATGAACGATGTTGCTGCTACTGCTGCTGCCTCTCGAGGCAACGTTGCTGCCTTCCCCATCGCCGCCATCGCCAAGGCGATAACCCCGCCGCCGCTCATCGCTGTTGCTACTCTTCGTTCAAGGCGTAACACCGCCGCTTTCCCGACCGCTGGAGCTCTCCCTCTTCATCACACCACCATGATCGCCTGAAAAGTTCATGGGATCGAATTTAAAAGATGGCAAAGAAAAGATCTTTTCTACTTAATGATTATGGGCATGGCCGGTTCCTTACGGAAGATCCTCCACAAGTGGAGATGAAATGGACTCTTCGCCTGCTGAAACGGGTGAAGGGGGCCTTGGTATCTATGTCGTTAACGGCATGAAGATGGTTCGTGATGCGTGGAATCATAGCGATTTCATGTGCAAGAACTATATACTGAACTGTTTGGCAGACCCTCTCTACACGGTATATTCTACCGTTGGCACCGCCAAAGAGTCGTGGGAAAAAGCGCAAAGAAGTACAACGCACAAGACGCGGTACTAAGAAGTTCATCGTTGGAAAATTTCTAAAATTCCAAATGGTGGACAGAAAGCAGTGATGTCCCAAGTCCAGGAATTCCAAATGATTTTACATCACCTGGATTTGGAAGGACTAAAGCCAAACGAGCAGTTTTTGGTTGCATCGCTGATTGAAAAGTTACCTCCTTCATGGAATGAGTTTATGAGTTACTTGAAACTCAAGACAAAAGAGATGACCTTTGAAGAGCTTGTTATCAAACTGCAAATCCAGGAAGATAATAAGAAGACTTTGCCAAAGCGGCGCACAACATCTTTGAGGCAAAGGCGAATCTGGCTGAGGCCAAAGGGAACTCAAGCAAGAAGCGGAAGTTCCAGAAAGACGGCAAAGCCCCTGCAGTAGAGATGTTCAGAGGTAATTGTCATCACTGTGGGAAACCTGGTCATAGGATCAAGGAATGCCGCAAGCTCAAGACTAAGCAACAACAGAAAGCCAAGTCAAAAGGCAAGGCTCAAGCAAACGTCGTCAAGGACACGCTCCTGGATGACATGATCGAGGAATTCGCTGCAGTGGTGTTAGAAGCCAACTTGGTGGAAAATCCGATGCAGTGGTGGGTGGACACAGGTGCAACAAGACACATCTATTCCAACAAAGATGCCTTCTCCACGTACACTCCGGTCTCCGACAAGAAGCTGTTCATGGGCAACAACGCTTCCTCGGACGTGCTAGGGGTTGGAAAGGTGGTCCTGAAGATGACTTCCGGCAAGGAACTCACTCTAAAGGAAGTGATGCACGTCCCAGAGATTAGAAGAAATCTAGTTTCTGGACCTTTATTGGTTAATGTTGGTTTTAGGCTAGTGTTTGAATCAAATAAATTTGTACTTACTAAAAATGGCACATTTGTGGGGAGGGGCTTCGTCTGTGAAGGCCTCTTCAAAGTGAATGACATGTCTGTATTGCGTCAAGGAAATAAAGTTGAACCTTCTTCTTATTTGCTTGAGTCTTCTAATTTATGGCATCATAGATTAGGGCACGTAAACTACAAGTCTATTCAAAGGCTGGTAAAGATGGAGTTGTTGCCTTCTATCGACGTAAACCCTTAACATAAATGTGAGGTGTGCGTAGAGGCAAAACTTACTAAGCTTCCTTTTCGATCCGTCGAAAGGAATACCGCTCCTCTAGAACTTATTCACACAGATATATGTGATTTGAAGTTTGCACAAACTAGAGGGGGGAACAAGTACTTTGTGACATTTATAGATGATAGCACAAGGTATTGTTACCTTTACTTGTTGAAAAGTAAGGATGAAGCCTTTGAAGCGTTAGACGTTACAAGCGTAAGTTGAGAATCAACTTAGCCTACGAATTAAATCCATTCGTAGCGATAGAGGGAAGAATATGTAGCGCCTTTTGAGAAATATCGTGCCCAAGAAGGCATTATTCATCAAACGACGGCCATACTCACCTCAATCAAACGGTGTGTGGAACGTAAGAACCGCACATTAAAGGAAATGATGAATGCCTTGCTTCTCAATTCCGGTCTTCCCCAAAACATGTGGGGAGAAGCCGTCCTTACCGCTAATATGATTCTTAACAGAGTCCCACATAAGGGTAAGGACAAAACTCCATATGAATCATGGAAGGGAAAGAAATCCACCTACAAATACTTTAAGGTGTGGGGTTGTCTGGCAAAGGTTGAAGTACCCAAGCCAAAGCAGGTCAAGATTGGGCCTAAGACTGTAGATTGCATATTCATCGGATATGCAAATAACAGTAGTGCTTATCGCTTCTTAGTGCATAAGTCAGATATTCCAGATATCCACCACGGTATAATAATGGAATCAAGGAATGCTCTATTCTTTGAAAGTACCTTTCCTAGAAAGGAGAAAGACATAACCTCTCTCAAACGAAGTTATGCACAAAGCTCTCAAAAACCGGGAGTCCTTGACTGCCCGGATCTGAATGGTTCAGATCTAGCGAATCTCGAGGTGGCTGAACATCCGGAATCTAGTGTTCCAGATTCTCAGAACTTGGAAACTCCAGAGATGGATCTAAGGCGAAGTAAAAGGGCCAGGAAGGATAAATCCTTTGGTCCTGACTTTGTAGCTTATATGGTTAATGATGAACCAAGGACAATTGCTAAGGCGTTGTCAACTCCAGAAGCACCGCTCTGGAAAGAAGCTATTGAGAGTGAAATTAGCTCCATTATGCATAACCATACTTGGGAGTTGGTTGATCTTCCTCCGGGAAATAAACCGTTGGGGTGTAAGTGGATACTCAAATGGAAATACAAAGCAGATGGGTCTATAGACAAGTACAAAGCCAGGTTGGTAGTCAAGGGCTATCGGCAAACAGAAGGCTTTGACTACATTGACACATACTCTCCGGTATCCCGGATGACATCCATACGGGTATTCATTGCGATCGCAGCTTTGCGTGACCTTGAGATACACCAGATGGATGTTAAGACAGCCTTCCTAAACGGCGATTTGGAAGAAGAAATCTATATGGACCAACCCGAGGGGTACGTGGTTCAAGGGCAAGAGAAGAAAGTCTGTCGACTTATCAAATCTTTGTACGGGCTGAAACAAGCCCCGAAGCAATGGCACGAAAAATTTGATAGTATTCTACTATCGAAGGGGTTCGCCATTAATGAGTGTGATAAATGTGTTTACACGAAAGGTAACTCTGACTCGTTTGTTATGATATATCTGTATGTAGACGACATGTTAATCACAGGAAGCAGTCCTAGGGTAATCCTAGAGACTAAGAACATGTTGAAACAATGCTTCGACATGAAGGATATGGGTATCGCAGATGTCATCTTAGGGATTAAAATCTCTAAGACGTCTGACGGGCTGGTTTTATCTCTGTCTCATTACATCGAGGATGTTTTGAGAAAGTTTGAGATGTTAGACAGTTCACCGATAAAGTCACCAATGGATACAAATCAAAAGCTTGATAAAAATCTTGGTGCACCTATATACCAAGAGCAATATGCACAGGTGATCGGTAGTTTGATGTATATAACAAACTGCACCCGACCTGATATTGCTTACGCAGTCAATAAGTTGGCTATGTTCACCCGTAATCCGAGTGATAACCACTGGAAGGCGTTGAATCGGGTATTACAATACCTGAAATACACGTTAAATTATGGGTTACACTATTCGAAATATCCAGCTGTACTAGAGGGGTACAGTGATGCAAACTGGATATCTGATATAGAGAACACCAAGTCCACCAGTGGGTATGTATTTACAATTGGTGGTGGGGCTGTGTCTTGGAAATCCTCTAAGCAAACTTGCATCGCCCGATCCACAATGGAATATGAGTTTATCGCTTTAGACAAAGCAGGAGAAGAAGCTGAGTGGCTTCATAACTTCTTAGAGGATGTTCCGTGTTGGAACAAACCCGTACCTTCGGTAATGATCCACTGCGACAGTCAGTCGGCTCTAGGAAGGGCACGGAATGCTATGTACAACGGCAAGTCTCGTCATATTCGACGGAGGCATAAGACCGTTAGGCAACTGATCACCACGGGTATAATATCCATTGATTACATCAAGTCTAAGGATAATATAGCAGACCCTTTGACAAAGGGCTTACCCAAAGATCAGATGGCTTGCCTGTCTAGGGGAATGAGCTTAAAACCCAAAATATAAGGACTAATACAGCGGTAACCCAACCTTACTAACTGGAGATCCCAGTAATTTGGTTCAATGGGAAAACTAAGTTGTAAAGGTTCAGTTGATCGCTTCGGTGTAAGTATGAGCACTTCGGATAGTGATTTCTGAAAAGAAACACCAAATCCAAAGTCGTTCCCGCGATAGACGTTAAGTGCTATCTGTAGTATGGGTAAAGGTTAATTTTTCAAAACCTGTAATGATCCTCAACAGTTGAGGTTAGGTTTTGGGAAACTTTTAATGGTTCCTAACACTTGTGAAGTGGGGCAGGATACCTTGTAGAAGACCACCTATTTAAGTGTGAGGACGGGCCGCCTCAAATGAACGCACTTAAGAATCCAAGAAGTTGTCCATGGCCAAAATGGACAAAACATTACGAAGAAGAGAGTAAGGGAATTTGTTGTGTTAGTACCATTGACTTGGCTTACACTAAACACTGACGGTTCAAGACAAATTACAATTCAACTAGAAATCTGAAAATTACAAAGATGAACTAGAAACTGAAAAACTGAAAAAAACTGCTTTGTTTGCTTGCTGAGTCGAGTGTGGCACTCTGTCCTTAAGACAATATTGCCCCGTATGTATCCTTTATACGTGCTGGACAATTCGTCTCCCAAGATAAAACAGCAATGGAACACTTGAGCAAAGGAAACTCAAGAGCTACCTTGAAGAATATTGAACAAGAAATGATGCAAGGAAGATGTTGGAAGAAAACTGTTTTGCTTGTGTATTTTCGTGTATATATCGAGTATATTTTCTGTGCTACTCAACAATGGTGTAGGGGGTGTTTATATAGGTGAGGGAGGGCTATTTAACTGCCTCCATAACAGCCATTATTGGCCAAATAATGGCCATTATGGAGGTAGTAAAGTCACCAAAATAAATGGTGAAAAGACCAACGGATTTGGCCATTATAGGAGGAGTAATTCAGCCAAAATAAATGGCTGAATTGAGTGCTTGGCGTTTCTGTTCTGACCGTCGAAAATTCTGTCTTTCGGAAAACTTCAGGGACCAAACTGTACATCTTGAAACTTCAGGGACCAAACTGTACATCTGAAAGAATTCTGGTCCAAACTGTACTTCTGAAACTTCTGGGATCAAACTGTACTTCTGGCAAAGTTTTCTGGCCCAAAAAGATAATATCAGAAGGCCCACAGCCCGTGACCCGTGACCCGGGAACCTGGAACCCGGAACCCGGAACCGGACCGGACGGGCGGGCGGCGGCGGCGCGCGTGTGGTCTTTCCTCGAACCGAAGCACATCTAGGTCCTCCCTCCTTTAAACACATGGGATACCCCTTGGGGTCCCAAACCCCAAACCAATTTCGAGTCTTATATACACAACAATTCTTTCTTCCTCTACCGATGAGGGAGAATTGAACACAACACCACACTTTCCATGCTTCAAACACCTCACTTCGTGAACCAATATCTCTTTCATTTCTCAATGAAATTTGACGATTCTTGGCCTACGGTTATCTACGTACTTAGTACATCATGCATGTGTGAAAACCCGGATTCTCCAACATACGTAACACTAGTGTTTAAGCCGTTAAAGTTGGTCGGTCGCAACTCCCGCCAAAGGCTAATTTCCAACAGGGATGAGATGAGACGGGGTGGGAAGGGATCGGTATAGGCGGGACGGGGGCCGAGATTAGGGGGACGGGAAGTGGTCCCGTCCTGTACCACATCCCGCTATCAGAGGTGACGGGATTTGGGGGTGGATTTTTAATTTTTTTTTTCTAGACACTTAATTTTAAAAAATATATATTTAAACACTTAAATAATTGAACAAGATAGTGAAAAAACATCCAAGGCTAATTACCTCTTATATTATTTAATAGAAATATGATTTTTTTTGTAATACAAATTTAAAATTGCAACTTTGTTTCGTAGTTCAAAAGTTGTAAGTCACATTGTAAAATTGGCATTAAAAAAATTACATATGCAACCATACTTTTTATAATTTTCTGACAATTTCTTGAGGATCTTCTGTTGGAATTGGAATTTGTTTGTCAAATTGTTCAACGTTGCTTCCTACTCCCTCGGATAAGATTTCGTTGTAATTGTAGTTGTCTTCTTCATTGATCTCTGGTTGACCGCACCTTCTACGCTCTGCTCTAATTTAATCTCTAAATAAAACTGCAGTCTCTAAATTGTCTCCCGCCAATGGTGTTTGTGCTCTCCTATTTGAAACCTTCCAGCAGAAAAAGCGCTTTCAGAAGCTGTAGATGACGCTTGAATATTCAACACATCTCGGGCCATCTTTGATAGAGTCGGAAATGTTTTTTCATTTTCCCTTCAGTATTTCAGCAAGTCTTCACGTCTATTTTCATTAACAATTGATTCGAACGGTACAACACCCTGCAAAACATAAACATCAAACTCGCTAATTTGTGAAGCACTTAAACCACTATACATTCTATTTCGAAGGCCTTGAATACTTGAAGTAGAAACCGCATATTTTTTATAAGGTTGAAGTGAAATAGAAGAAGATGGTACAGAAGCCGGTTGATTATTTTGCATTTTATTCTTGGTAATACATATACATAATTTTTCATTGTGTTTGTATGCTAGAGATAACATCTTCTTTAGTTGGTTCGTTAGTTGGTTCTTAGTTGATTTTGTTGGAAGTATTTCTAAGCATTCATAAATCGTTTCAATAAGGACATTACAACCGTCTACTTTAATAGTATGATTTAATACATAACAAATAAAATAAATAGTGGAAATAGAAAAAAATTAAAATTTTACAAATATTTTTTTAATAGCTGGAGCGTAAGTTGGGGTTTTTCATATATTCATTAAATAACAAAAATATTAGAGCTATATAAAATAACATAAATGAAATAGCAGAAAATTCCTTAGTATCTAGAAAAAAATTCTTTAAGAATACAATAAGTTCAAAATTTTTATCACAATCATCAGCTACAAGCATATCCGAAGGATTTTAATTATGGGCGTTAAATAATAAAGTTATAGGTCTTCTATACTCGTGAGCAACAACTAATTGTTCATACAAAGAATTTCACCTAGTTGCAACTTATTCTGGAATTTTCTTATAAGTTAATCCACAATCATGACATATTTTTTTATACTATTTGCGTCTTTGTATTTTATTACCTTTAAAATAAAATTGATAGCAAATTGTACTTTATCAAGGATGTTTTTAAAAAGTTTTAGGACATCCTTTACAACTAAGTTATAAATATGGCATGCACATCTAACATGAAAAAAAATGGGAAAAGATGGAGTAAATCGGGTTTTTAAAATGTTTACAACATAATCATTAGAAGAAACATTATCTAATGTAATAGTCATGATTTTATCAGTAATTCCATTATATTCATTAATTTCATGAATATTTCTTGAAATAAAAACTCCAGTGTGCCTTTCATCAATATATCTATATGCTAATATACGTTTTTGCATAGATCAATTGTGATCTATCCAATGACATGTAACAGTTAAATAATCATTACCATTAGTACTACGGCCGATATCAGAAGTGATAGCCAATTTGCCATTAAAATGATACAATGCATAACGTAAAAATTGTTGATATTCATGCGCAAATTTAAAAACATCTCTTCTAATAGTTGATCTAGAAAAACCGTTAAAAGCATGATTATATGTTTCTCGAATGTAATGAATAAAATCAGGAGAGGAAAGAAATGAAAAGAGCAAACCCTTCACAACAACTATTTTTGCTAAATTTTCTCGGTCTTTGTGTTTATCATATTTCAGACCTATAACTCCCCCCCCCCCCCGTCATCGGGTTAATTCGACCATGTACTTGATCGGGGACACTATGTGAACCTTGTGCCGACTCAGAAGGCATTTGCACACCCGCTTTTCAGTCAAGTATTGGTTATACCTTGGTTTGTGAGAGTTTTTCACATGTCTCATTAAACCTCCTGTCCCACCTTGACCTTTTCCAGTTTTAAATTTATAAACTTCGCGATAAATTTTACAAATAGCTAGTTGATTAGGAATGTTTCTTTCAAAAAAATCTCATGCAGGTGATTTTAATTTTCGTTGTTTTTGGCCTCTTCTCATACTACGGGGAATAGGAGGGATTTCAGTTTCAGTTTCAGTTTCAACCTAAGACTCAGTATGAGCCTGAGGTAGAGTTGCACTAGCGGGTGTGTTATCTAAACTATCTTCTAATTCATTTTCTAAATCATAGTATGGTTCAGATGCAGAATATTTCTCATGATCTAATGGTATATTAATATCAACATTAAAAAGTTCAGTTTCATACACATGAGTGAAATTATCATAATTATGATTACTAAAAGATGCACCCTTATCCCTGTTAACCCTAATACCTCTACCAGAAAAACGTTCACCTCGTCCATTATAATTATGCAAATAATTAATGTTAAGAAAATTAAGTACGATAATTAAAATTAAGTAACAATAATAATTTAAATAAAAGAATGAACGAGTGTACCAAACGCAAACGTGTAATCGAGGTTTAAAATTGAAACTTTGCTCGATGATCCTCAAGCTAGTTGCCAACTTCACTCCCAATTTTTAAACTTTGATAGAAATTACCAAATAAAATATAATATTTAGTATGCAATTTAGACTTGTAGAGAGAGAGAGAGAGAGAGAGAGAGAGATATTAGATAGATGGTAGGAAGATTTGTGAGAAAAATGAAGAGGAAAATGAGGTATTTATAATTAAGAAATAGGATTAATATGTAAATATACTAACTTAGGAGTTAAAAATAAATATTAAGGGGGTTATGGGGTGTTGTGGGGCCAAAATGGTCGTTTCTAGCCATTGCCAATGGCTAAAAATTAAAAATGGTCGTTGTGCAACGGCTAGATTCTGCAAAATGTGCGGGATGGGACGAGTCAGGGAGGGGAGGGACGGGGCAGGACAGGGATAGGTGGGACCAACCCTAGTCCCGTCCCGATTTTGAACCCGAAAGGCGACAACCCCATCCCGTAATTTAACCCGGCGGGGTCGGGACGGCCCGGGGCGGGATCGGGACGGCCCGGGGCGGGATCGGGACATCCCGGCCCACTGGACAGCCCTATAACTTTTAGGCAAAAATAAGTAATTTGACTAAAATGTCTCTAATTAAATAAGTATTGGGATTGAGTCACCTAACACTTATTAAGGACAAATCGGAAAAAGTAGGATTAATTCTTTCTTGATTTGGTAAGTGGACACTCCTTTTTACTCAAAAAATAAAGGCTAAGTGGACACTCGGTTTGATCCGAAGGGAGTACTTCTTTTCGCTTCATGTTAAGTGGTGTTTTAATTTTTTTATTTTGGTCTAAAATAAATAGTATTTTACATAATCAAGAGGTATTAATTATTTTCTTCTCAATTTACCCCTATTTAAATAAGTAGATTTTTATGTGACCAAAAAACTATATTAAATAGGTACTATTTAATTAAGAATAAATTAATAAAAATACTTTTTATTTTTTAGGGTGAATAATATTTTTCAAGAAATGTGTCCAAGCTAAAAACGTAAATGGACCAAATTAGTAGTATCTTAGCATTGAAAAGTCAAGTTGAATTTGGATGTAACGGGACAAAATGCATGTGGGCAAAATATTCTATCAATATTTATGGGACCTCGTTTAATCTAGGATGGATGGTCGAGATATTTGTTTTAGAAACAAGTACTCATTAGTTGAGCGTAATTAATGGATGTCAGTATTATTAGTAGTACTAGTTGAGTGTGAATGTCAGTGTTACTAATTTTTGTGGTACATGAATGTAAGTGTTATTACCTACGGGTACTACTAGCTAGTTGAGCCTAATGGATGTCACTGTTATTACTACTTTCCCATCCCATATTAGTGGTTAGGTTAGATTCATGCTTGAGCAGCAACGTCCTATCCGGCATGTCGTCTCAAGGGGCAAGCATGGCTTGTGTGGTTAGGTTAGATCTCTGTTTGAGCAGTGAGGTCCTATCCTACATGCCATGTCAGTCACATGACAAGCGTTGTTTAGGCTTGCTCGAAGTCGGTTTCCTGTATTTCATATCTAATGCCCATGCATTAAAAAACTTTTAAGAACACTTAATATTGAGACCAAAAGGGTACACAATTAGTTAGTTACTCCCTCCGTCCCAATTTAAGTGTTTACTTTCTTTTTTGGTTTGTCGCAAAAAGAGTGACTCTTTATATATTTAGTACAATTTTCAATTGCAAGACAAGTTTAAGACTACAAGATTTAAAAGACTTCACACATCTTTAATTTAAGATCACAAGATTCAAAAGTCTCCATTTATTTCTTAAACTCTGTGTCAAGTCAAACTAAGACACTTAAATTGGGACGGACAGAGGGAGTATATCTTAATTTTATAAAATGTGAATATTTTAACAGCCACTATCCGAGGACTTCGAGCATGATTCTTTCCTCTATCGACCACCATAATAAATCGTTAAATTTCTTAAGATCGTTGATTTTACTAATCATCTCTGTGATTATCGAGAGGTGCATGAGCTTGAATTTACGCCCTAGTTGTTGTGTTCTCCGAGATCGAAGACGAGTGTTTTGTCAAACAGATTAGATCTGGAGATAAGGAACTGTTCTAAAATCTCATCTATTCACTGCAATTTCGTTCGTGGGCTCTTGATTCTAAGAAGATACTTTTTCGGCTTTCTTGGTTGTGTGATTGTTGGTACTTGGTTGAGCTGAGCATTTGAGCCCAAGATCTAGAAACATCGCTAACGCGCCGATCTCATCTTCGGCGATTTCGCTAACGCGCCGATCTCTATTTTTGGTTTGCTACATTGGATCTCTATCTTCTCAAGGTACTCTTACCGGCAGTTCGTCTCTTCAGTTGTTGGTTGGAAAGGTGTTTCAGATCCGATTCTCATCTGGAGCGATCTGGTAGGTACCGGGATTTTGGGTATTGTAAGAGCATTAAGGTTGAGGAGGTTAAGGATGTTGTTCGAGTGTAAGCATAGAACGAACCTGATAAAATTGCGGAAGAGGGCTGCTTTGACGAAGAAGCGTGCCAACACCATTATTTCCTTTTGAAAGGCCTGCAACCATCTGAAGGACAAAACGGTCGTTGGTGACTGGCGCACCAACGTTGCGAAGTTAATCTGCCAACTCCTTCAACCTTTTGCAATATGCTGAAACGTTGGGAAAATCTTCCATGTTGACGTGGGAGAACTCCTTCTCCAAGGTAACAACACGAGAATTTTAATTATCTTGGAATATATCACGTACTCTATTCCAAGCCGCCATCTCCGTGGCGCCTGGTTCGATAATCGTTTGCAAGAGGTCGGTAGAAATAGTGGAGTAAATCCATTGAAGAACAGTAACATCAAGTGTCGTCCATAACTTATGATCATCCTCGGGTCTGGGAACCTCCGTATCCGTAGGAGACGCAGTGATAATATGATGGAGAACTTGATGCGAGCGTGTATGAACTTTGAACAATTCGGTCCACGTCGCATAATTGACGTTTTCTATCTCAAGAACGATAGGAATGTGATTCTTGATATTAGAAACAACAAGGGCAGGGTGAAACGTGTTCTTAGTCATAATAGCAACGCAAGACGTGATGTATGGATTCGGAAGAAGAAATTTGAGAAGAAAAAATAATTTGTGGGCACAGAACCCGAGGAAGGGAGGTCGGATTCCGGGTTGTTTGGACGAAAATATTTGGGAAAGAAAATAAACCTAGACTCTTGATACCATGAAATAGATAATCCCTTGATTATTTTGATTAATTGAAAGACAATATATACAATTTACATATTTCCATAATAGAAAAATCCCATTCATATTCTACTCCTAAAACCTTATTCTATTTGGAGACTAACTATACAATTATGTTAAGTGTACAAGACTAATTAAGGTACAAGACTAATATACACATTGTATACAAAATCAGCCCATATGTGGGCTGCTACAGTAACACGAGATATCATTGTTCATCCGATATACACATGTATATTGTATATTGTGTATATCGGATGTATATTTAACAATATATATATAAGTAGTAGTACTAACTCATCCCATTGTCGACTTTGTTTCCTATCTGTTTGTTCTCTTTGACCTAAATCAGTGTGATTAATCATGTTTCTTCATATTATAAGAATGTAAAATATTTGGAGTTTACAATGAGTGTTAAGGCTGCTATCTTTCTTTCTAGAATTATTAATTAGTTGTAATATCTTTAAAGTTTAATATACAGATGATTACTGAAAAGAGTTAACTAATGTACAATTTAGAAAGACCGCAACGTTCATCTTTGGATTTAGACCAGAAAGAGGGATTTATAATCTGGGTGACTTCTTTTTGAAAGTGGAATGGGCATTCAATTCGTAACCGCAGTGACACATTGCAAGAGGAATTATAGCTCCCCAAGCCAAATAAAGCACACAAACAATAGTAAAAAATAAGTACCATGCTTGACTCAATACCGGATAGAAGGAGGCCTAATTTTCTATGCTAAGGTTTTGAATTATGCATCTGTTAACTATAGTCAAAAAGAAGTTATTGCTCAATATGATTTTTATTCCAGGGGATGATCAAAAGAAGCATTCGGAAATTTAATTAATTATTTTATTTTATTTTTATATTTGGGGAAGACAACATATGGTCGAGAGCCTTTGATTTGAAACCCTTTTTAATTAAAAGATAGTTGGATTTACCAGCCTTAGGGTGTTCAAATGAGACCGAAAAACCGATCCGATCCGATAAATCGAGTCAAACCGATTTAGTGAACCGAAAACCAACTTGATTTGGTTTGAAAATTTTAAAACTCAATAACATTTGGTTTGGTTTGATGTTAACGCAATAAAAAACCGAACCAAGCCGATAAGTATATACATATATAAAATATTATGTGTGTGTATATATATATTACTAATTCAAATAATTAGAAAGAAAGGTCAAGTCCATTTATTTCCCCTAGCCCATTTAAGTTTAAATTAAAATAGATTTTTTTCATGAAGTTAAAATAGAATTAAAGCAGACAAAAGTTAAATCTCTAGTCTAGAAAAAAGTTTGTCAAACCATTCACTTATGTGAACTAGCAAAGCTTTTTCGGCAAGCACAAAATTTGAAGTTTCAATCTATGTTTCACATTATTGCAATTTTTCAGTTGCTTTAGTGTATTTTTCCGATTTGTTTATAGGAATAGGAAAAATAGAGAAATTGATTGATTTTCTATTTATCCTAATAAAAATTATGTATTCATAAGTGAAAAAAGTAATTTAATTTTTTTATTATGATGTTACATTGGTAATCTATGTGTGCATAAGATTTAGAGGTAGAAAACTAGCAATTTAGTCATAACAATGCACATACATCTCGCTGAATTAAGTTGAGTAACTCAAATTATCAATGGTTTTAAAATTCAAATAAATATGGCATGCCTCACTTTTTGACGCACATAATGAAAATATTGCCTAATGCAATTTTATGATCGAGATTAGAGACCAATTATTATATGTTATGTGACTTCGATAAATAATTTAAAAATCTAAATACATGTATAATATTTAAACAAGTATATCATTAAAATGGCATTAAGTAAGAAAGTATCCAACATAACACAATCTAAAAATAGTTGTTAAATAGAAGAATAAACAAGGAAAAACAAACTAAAACATCATAATATATTAATTGCTCATTAAGCACATAATAATATCTCCATTGATAAGAATGAATTAAAGATAAGTACTCACCGAGATTTTCATTATTTGTATATCACTTGTATCATTTTTTTTGCGTTATAATTAAAATATATTCTTAACACTCGTAAAAATCGAACCAAATCGATAAAACTGACAAAATTGATAAAATCGAAACCGATAGAATTTATAATTTTGTTTGGTTTGAATATTAAAAAAAATGACTTAATTGATTTGATTTGATTTTAACTTTTAACCAAAAACTGAGTCAAATCGGACCATAAACACCCCTAACCAGCCTTATACGAGGAAGATTGTTCGGCCTCCTCCGATTGATCCTAACTTTCAATATTAAGCATAAAATTTCTTTATGAAATGTTATGATCTGCTAGTTGTAGAGAGTCAATGTTCGAATACCAAAATGCTCTAGAGTATTTTTAAAATTTTAAATTATTTTAATAGAATTTATTTTTGAAATATATATAACTTTCAATTTATCTGTATCCAGCCGGCTTATAACAAAATGTTAAACTAGTCTTAGGGCTAACACAACCGAGTTAATTTAGCCCGTAATCTTTTTAATATTTTATTATGAATTATGGGACAAAAGTAGCTTGCTTAGTGTAGATTATGGGCCACATGAGACGTACCTATCTGGCTATCTTCAAATTCGGTCCGCCATCTCCACAGTCGGTTTATTCTTCTGCTTCCAATGGATAAAGAAAAGAAAAAAGGTCAAATAGCAGCACATATTATGTTAGGTTTCCATTTTCTAACATTAAATCCAAATTAAGGGGCACTTGGTGATTGCAAGCATGTTCTTTATAAAAGAAGACAATAATTTAAAAAATGTTATATTTATTAGAAGTAGACCCTAGTGTTGAGTTAATGATATATAGTACAGTGTCTCTAATAAAAGATGTTTAATATCTTTTAATGTACCAAGATTATTGATTTATTAGACAGTGGAGTTATTTTGGTTTGTTGTCCATCTATTCTTTATCATCAAAAACTAAATGAAATGTAGAACTCTATCATTAAATAGGTCATGTCACTTGGCTATTAATCTACAAGCAATTCCCACTCGCAATAGTGTATTTTATCGTAAATGTTCTTACATGCCTGTAGGTATTACTTTCAGAAGTTCCTTCTTTTATAGGAAATTGATATAGTAAAGATATTGTTATTGAGCATTTTACACATAGCAGGTTTTGTAAAAGAATGTAATTAATGATTTGCAGTTGTTCTTATCAGCAAAAACCACCGCAAAGTGTACTATACTTTAAATTAAATTGGTCTTTAACGTGTCATGTTGTATTTGATGGTTATCTGGTAAGTCAATTACGCGCTCAATGAAGTCGTATAAGTTATCAAAGCTTACAACTTTTGAGATACATAATTTATTACTACATTTTAAGAGTTAAAGTTATTAATTTATATTCTTGAGAGATATTTTTATTTTTTTAACTTAAAGAATAAGCTTCAATATGTTCTATAGGCACGTCTATAGCAGATAAAAGATATTAAGGGTAAAATCTAGAGGATAAAACCGATATTTATAAGTCGAGAGAGGAGATGAAGAATATCTATTAGTAATTCAACAGGAAAATTTGACTTTCATAGTAAAATTGGAGGGATAACATGATTTTCACCCAATAGAACAAAATATTTTCAGATTGGACCCTGTGGTCTCCAAATTACAAGCCCAAGTCATTTCGTCTCAATTTTGACCCGCCATTTCAACGTGGGCTTCTTCTTCGTCCACCACTACAAAGTCCACAACTCACTCCGCCGTACCGGCGACTATCTGCTCCGCTCCTTGTAGGTTTTAATCCTCTCTATCCATCAATACGGAATATCTCTAATCCTTCTTCCAAATGTTTTTTTTGTGTCTGCTTAACGTTGAGTTTATTCTAGTACATTGGCTCTACGAAAACAACAACATACCCAGTGAAATCCACAATGTTATCCCACAATGTTGATCTAGGGAGGTAGATTGTACACATACCTTACCTCTACCTAAGCTGTACATTGGCTCTAATAAAAGAGAATTATTATTTTTTAATTTACCAAGACTAGTGATTTATTAGTGAAATGAGTCTAATTTTGGTTTGTTGTCAGAACATAGATGGACTGCAGAATTCTATCATTGAATAGGTCATGTAGCTTGGCTAGTAATCTTCCGGCAATTCCTACACGCAATACTCTATTTTACCGGAAGTATTCTTATCTTCCTGCGGGTATTACTTTCACAAGTTCCTTCTTTTGCAGCAAATTAATAGAATAAATTTTTTTGTTATTTTGCGTTTTACGCGTGGTAGTTTTTGCAAAACTTTTAATCAGTTGCTTGTAGTTGTTCTTATTGGTGAAAACCATTGTTAAATGAAGAGATTACTGTTGGGTTAATGTGTCGTGTTGTTTTGGATGGTTATTAACAGGGTTAATTCGTAAGTCAATAAGGTGCTCAATGAAGTCTTATCGGTTATCGGAGCTTACAGCTTCTGAGGTTGACAGCCTCAAAGCTCGTCCTCGCATTGATTTCTCCTCTATTTTCAGCACAGTGAGTTAACAATGCTTCTTGAACTTTTTTTTTGTTTTGCCTTAAACTTACTTATTTACAGTTACAATCTAGTAGACTTGTTTTGAATGTTGAATGAATTGTATCAGGTTCAACCCATTGTTGATGATGTTCATAATAGAGGTGATGCTGCAGTTAAAGAGTTAGTGCTTGTTTTTTTTTATTTATGCCTTACTGTGTTTACTCCATCCACAAATCTTACCCTGTATATGTTTATGTTGAAGTCCCCTTATTTTCCCTTCTCTTTCCATAAGAATGCAGAACATGGGTTTACCTTTAATGATTTAAGGAAAAAGAATGCAGAACATGTGTTATTGATCCATAGAAAATGGCAAAGTAAGAAATGGTGCTGGACTCTCAAACCATAAACAATTTCTAAAATATTAATGAATGATGTAAAGGGTATCTCTCCTAACATGTTATGTTGTAGAAAATTATGTTGTGTGTCATCATTCCTATTGCACGGACCAAAATGATCAAAATAGTCAGCGACATAAAGATGAGGTTTATCAGACTCCACATTTCGATCTCGGGTACAGTGTTTTTAAAAGCGAAAAGGGCAAAAAGGCGACAAGGTTCCATATAGTAGATCCAACTAGGTGACCTTTGTGTCTTTGCAACTATAAGCCTACACATAAAATATAAAACTCTCTCTCTCTCCCCCCATTTTTAGTTCCCTTTGGAAACAATGGACATTGTGTCAACTTCTTAATTTACTTTTTTTCATTAATTCAAGCTAATAACAACTATCTTTGGAGCTTGTTTATACTCTTTTCTGTAATTGATTCTCATCAACTTTAGTTGCCATTTTTTTTTAATTTGATGGACAAAGTAAATTCAAACCTTCAGAATATCCTTAAGTTTAGATTAATTTGTTATAGTACTTACAAAATTCTTCAATTTTTTAATCCTTGTCCATCACTTATAATTCTTTAAGAGTTAATAGTTCCATGTGAAAGTAAAAGTTTCCACTATAAACCTGTCTTGTTGTATTGATGTTACTGTGGTATGATATCTGTAATGGGCAGTTACACGTCACGGTTTGACAAAGTTGTACTGGATAAGATAGTTGAAGATGTCAATGAGCTTCCAGATCCTGAGGTATGTATTTAAATACACATTTTCTTGTTGATGATAGCAATGGGGAATAAAGAGTGTGATATTTTCTTAATATCTTTTTTCTTGAAAGACAATTGACTTCAGCTTTTCGTATTTTCAATCTAATTGTTTCTTCCTTCGACTCAGCTTGATTCATCTGTTCGAGAAGCATTTGATGTGGCATATGACAACATTTATGCCTTTCATGCTGCTCAAAAGCCTGTTGAGAAAGTTGTGGAGAACATGCATGTAGGTTTTGTGGATATTGTATAGGATTGAGCTCGGTTGTGGGGGCTTATATAGCAATGTTGTGTGACACTGTTATTTCTCCTTTAACTTTCACATTTCCTACTTTGTCAGGGTGTCAGATGTAAACGCGTGGCTAGGAGCATTGCCGCTGTAGGGCTTTACGTTCCTGGTGGAACTGCTGTTTTACCTTCTACAGCGCTGATGCTTTCAGTTGTATGGTGATTCAATTTTCCGAGTTAATTTTCTGCTCTTATTAACCATTTCTTTCAATGCTAATTCCCTGAGTATAAAATCATCGATTTTTCCCTCTGGCCAGCCAGCACAAATTGCTGGGTGTAAAACAGTTGTACTTGCAACTCCACCTTCTCGGGATGGCAGCATTTGCAAGGTATTTTTGTACCTTCTCACGTTGTTAGTATAAGTTTAAGTATCAATGGCCATTTATTTGGATGCATTGCTTGTAGGAAGTGCTTTATTGTGCCAAGAAAGCAGGTGTAACCCACATCCTTAAAGCTGGAGGTGCTCAGGTATAAGATAGTATGCTTCCTTGGTCTTGCATTCATGAGCCGACATTGCATCTGTGTCATTGTACTTAATTTCTTACTTTTTGCGAACTTGAATTTTCTACTAACTGGGCCATGTATTCTAACTTTTTAAAAATCCACAGGCAATTTCTGCAATGGCATGGGGCACTGAATCATGCCCAAAGGTACAGTTTTCAGCTTAAAAAATTGAAGCCTGGCATATTGTATCATACTTCTATTGCTTTGCTGAGTTTGCGCATGAGACACAGACTAATGTTATTAACATGAGTAATTTGGGGCAATAAATCCTGGCTTGAGTAGACGTACATATAATATTTCTCAAGTGTTCTTGCAATGGCAGACGAATAGTGAACATTCATATAGATGATCCTAATTAATTTTCTATTGAGGCGTAGTTGTTTTATTCATGACAAAAATATAAGCTTTAGTAATTGGACAAGGGCCGATGGAAAAGAAACTACGCATCTCTTTCATCAGTTCATATTTCCTTTAAAACATGATGTCTTGCAATTACTGTCATTGTAAGAATGCTATTGCTTGAAATAGGGACAGTGATGTCTAGGCAGGAGCGGCAATTAAAGCAGGGGCTTGATAAAATAAGCATGTGCTGAATTGATATTGCTAAAGGAACCAATCTCGCTTCAGGCCTTTGGTTCAGTGATAAGGAAACAACTATGAAGTGTGGGTTAGGCGCACGCCACAAGTTCGAACCATTCTATTGACCGAAGTCTGGTATTTAGGTAGAAGTAGATTGTAAGGGTGAGCCATACTTCCTTTAGTTTCCAATCTGTGAGTCCAATTGGGGTTGGGTTAGACAACTCACAGGAGATTTCCAGTTAGGAGGGCAAAATAGGACTGAGAATAGGAAGACATCAAAGATTATCTATAGAAAATATATCAATACGTCGTAGAGAACAAGGAGGAAGACATGATAACATGGTCGGTGTCAACGGAGAAATATTTAGGAGGAAGATAGGATAGCGGAAATGGGTTTAAGTGCCAACTAGTGCATTGAAGTTGTACTAATTGAAGTTATTAAGAGGGGAGAAGGCGTCGACCAGGGGGTGGGGTGGGGGGGGGTTGTGTAGTTAGAGTCAGATGCGAAATGAAATCTTAGCAATGGTTAATCTTAGAAAGAGGACAGGAGGCATTGTAAGTTGGTGCTACTTGTGAAGGAATCTGGAAAGGAGACAGATGACTTTTTTAATTGCATTGTCACTTGCAACGGGCCGTTGCTTTTGGGTATACTAAGAACAAGACAGTAGAAAATTGCCGAGGAAAAGAAGACACTTGGACCTGTTTTGGCTTATTCCGAGCAAATGAAATAAGAGGTCGTTCCATAATAGTGAGGATGATGGTAGGAGTATTAAGAAGTCATTCTTATTTCTTATATTTTGAAGTGTAAACAGAGGATTCCTTATTACATAGATAGTTGGATAACATGATAGGTGATTGTAGGTGAACCTAATATTAATAGAATTTTCTTGATTTATCAAAAAGAAAATGAGAATTTAAAATAAATTATATTCAAGTATTATTCTCCTTCTAATCAACATGAATAGATAAGCTTACCAGGTATTATATATAGATTTTAGTAAAGAGGATATATGTTACGAAACATGGATGCTTGGGAAAGCATTATCTTCTATGAGGAGGGGCTGCATCTCAATAGCAGCTAAATACAAGCATTTCTATGCAATTCATGCGAACAATGTGAAGAGCTCAGAAACTCCTTTTTTTTTTGCTTGGACAGTGAGAGCGTGAATCTTCATGAAAAGGGGCAGAAGAGAGTGGTAAAGAGATGAGCAAATCGAATTAAGGCTGAATAAAGCAAGGGTGGGACTCAGAAGGCTAGATAGTACTGTTGGTTTTAGACGAAAGAACAAGAGAAAGAGGATAGAAGAAGTTGGGCAGTTTTATCCAATAAAATACAGTATAAGTTTTTTCTAAAGAAGTTTTCTGGTACTTGGCTGAAAATTTATATTTTATTAGGCTTACAATCACTTGTCATAATATATCTAGGAAGATGGTCCCCTGTACAGTGAATGCAGTTGATCCTTGTTGGTACATTGGCAATATTTCTTTCGAAGGAAAGTAATTATGGCTTGTATAAGCACAGACACATTGATTATACGTCTTGAAGCTACTACCCTCGGTGTCCTTGAAACCTGTGGTTAACTTGTAGTTACCTTAATGAAGTGGGTTTCCTTTCTTATTGGCCTTTGGATTTTGTTTTTCTGAACATGGCATGCACTTTACAATCAAACTTTCCTCTTCTTTCTTTGATAATATATAAAGGGGAAGCATTATGTACATTGCCATCTATGCCAGGTTGAGAAGATATATGGGCCTGGGAACCAGTATGTCACCGCTGCAAAAATGATTCTGCAGGTATTGGTTTCAAGTACGAGTCAATCTTAGGTTAGGGATATTTGAAATGTAAATAAATGTGACTTGAAATAAATACGCTGCTGAAAGACTAATTTCCTCACCTCAAATTGTCTTTTGCTAAGTAATATTGTCTCTCAACAGAACAGTGAAGCTATGGTTTCAATTGACATGCCTGCTGGGCCTTCCGAAGTCCTTGTTATAGCTGACAGACGTTCCAGTCCTGTCCACGTGGCAGCAGATTTACTTTCACAGGTATTATCTCCATTTTTCACTGCTTGATTAAATTTCCATTCATACTTTCTTTGTCTGAATCGGGTGTTATTGTTATTTCACATTAGGACTGCTTATGTCTCTTCTGAGATCACAATGATAGAAGATTTAAGTTTTTCATAGTGAAGGAGATTATCTGTTAACACAGATTAAACTGAATTTTTCAACAATTCCTATCTATCAGTGAGGCAAAAGCTGGCCAATCTTATATTTATTCTTATCACCTCAAATGCAATTTTCAGGCGGAGCATGGGCCAGATAGCCAAGTCGTACTGGTTATTGCTGGGGATGGTGTTGATCTAAATGCTATTCAAGAGGAAATTACAAAGCAGTGTCAAGCCCTTCCAAGGGGAGAATTTGCACTTCAGGCACTAAGCCACAGCTTCACTGTGTTAGCACGGGATATGTCTGAGGTATGTTTGTTGATCTTGGTTGGTAGCAATTTGCATAGAGTTGGACGTATACTTACTGTCATTGAATAATTCTGCCTGAACATATTTTAAAAAATTAATTATCATTATGTGAATGCAATTTTGCTTATAAATTTCTGTCAGCTACAGTCTTTTCTCTTGGACTTAAATCACAATATTTTCCAGGCAATTTCCTTCTCAAACATGTATGCACCTGAGCATCTGATAATCAATGTGAATGAAGCTGAGAAGTGGGAAAGTTTAATTGAGAATGCAGGTACTTTAAATCCATGTGTTTGCTAAGTTTTTCCTTACTTTTCCATTTGGCAGATCTACTCATTTAAATCAACTATGCGTTCATTATTGTCAAAACTGGAGAATCTCAAACAATATCAAGAGAAACTCAGAACTTCCTATGAGAAAAAAAAGGAAGAAGAAAAACTGCTAAGGCATTTAAGGAAAAAAAGAAGAAAAGCTGCAAAAACTAGAAGAGGTTATGATGAATATTGAATTACTGGTAACAGCCTCCCCAGACCCCACTTGTGGGATTAAACTGGGTATGTTGTTGTTTGTTGAGTTGACACACTGCCAAACACCAATTACTTGTGTTGATCAGTGGTGACAAATGCTTTTTCCAACACTTTTTTGTCAAAGTCTGTTTTTTCCTACTTGTGGGAGCTGTCTAATGCTTGTCCCCACTTGGGCTCTTTAGTATACAACTCAAAAATATGCATGTTCATGTGTTATTTCTGATGTCTTCTGTGTTCATACAGATACCAGGAAAGTTAGGTTAGAGTGTCATATTTTACCATCAATTAGCAATTACTACTAATCAATCATGTCTCCCTGTGGTAAATCTAACTTATAAATAATCAACTCTGAATACTTGCAGGTTCTGTATTTATGGGACAGTGGACACCTGAGAGCGTAGGAGATTATGCAAGTGGAACTAACCATGTTCTTCCAACTTACGGGTATGCACGAATGTATGGTGGGGTCTCTTTAGACTCTTTCTTGAAGTACATCACCGTGCAATCCTTGACAGAAGAAGGGCTAAGGAATCTTGGCCCTTATGTAGAGAAAATGGCCGAAGTTGAGGGTTTGGATGCCCACAAGAGGGCTGTAACCCTCAGACTGCAGGACATAGAAGCGAGGCAAGTATCAAACTCAAGATGACTCTGTCGGTATGCGCGAAAGAATAAATATTCAAGCAATTCACCCTTCATGCAAATCTAAGGTAGTTTATAGTTTTGTCGAGGGGGTTGCTCTATATTACCTCTCCTCTGATTTTTATCCTTCCAGTGTTGAATTGAACACACACTTGGAAGAAAAAGAAGTAATGGTCACGTGTACCATTGATGAGCGGAGTTCATAATAAAGTTAAACCAGATTACTGAAAAGATGTTCTCATTAAATCTTGAAGTACTAGATTTGAGAGTTGTATTTTAATTGGGCTTTTGCCATGTTTTGTAACAAAAGTTGTATTGTAATATTTTGGATTGTATGTCTAATCATTGTGGTGACTAGAGGTTGCTTGAGCTAATTTGAATTTGAATTGGGTATATGCCAATTAATGGGTAAAACACTTGCTGCCAAGAGCATTCGGTAGACAATGTTTCAACGATTAGATTAGTTATACGACGTTAGACAATGATGAACTGATTAGTTACGGCGTTTTAAGACCATCTGATCTTACTCTTTCCTAACTTTCTTCTACCCTTGTACCATCAGGTTGTGGATATATATAATATTGTCTAGCAATGTTAAATCATTTGTTTTCTTCTGGGTGAAAGAATATAAGAAGACAAAGTTAAAACACCTTATTTCAAACAATCACTAGTATTCATTATGGATATACTACTAATTTGATAGCTTTGGTTTGAAAAGCTAGACTATGATTAAATGGTTGTAACAAAAACATAACTTCATTCACCTTAGGAGAACATAGCTTTTCATAAGTGAGATTATTGAAAGTTGAGTGATCATTAACGATGGTATATCTTTATAAGAAGACTTACATGACGTCCAAAACCACACACAAGCAAAGCTGTTTGGCGGTTTAACTTCACAACTTTTGTGCTTTCGCTTCTAATTGTTCGTTAAGTTGGAAAATGTACAACCTGTATGCTACAGACTCTTGCTTGGCATCAACACTATCTTTTTTCAATTTCTTGCAAGTGTATCAATAAATTCATTTCGTTTTCTTCATCATCAAACCCTAATTTCTCTCATAATCCAGAATACGTACAATCCACAATTTGTTTAAGTATTTGTATGCGTATTGTCTATAGTTATGGAAGATGCAAAACCAAATAAGCAATCCAACGACGACGGTGACCTATTCGAGGACGCGCCGGAGGAATTTCCCCTCGACGATTGCAGCGACATATTTTCCGACGCCGAAACCGGCGGATCGAAGGATGACGTAAACACCAATCGATATTGGGAAAACGAAGATTCTCCGTCTTCGTCTCTACGGCGCCGGCGACCTCTTTCTTACAATGATTCAGGTAACGAGTCGGATAATTTTCGACCTTCGATAAGTTCCGAGAGTTATTCGAATTCGAGAGAGAGAAAGTTAAATTTCTCAAGGAAATTGATGGAAATAGAGAAGGATTTAAATAATAAAGAAAATTCGAACTCAATGCAGCTTGATTTGAGCACAAATAGTCAAAAAAGTAGCGTTGATGAAGAAAATAAGGAGATAAATGCAAATAGTGTAATAATAGATAATTTGAATGATAATTCTGTAATTACGGATGTGAACAATGATGGAATTGATAATTCGGAGGAAGTTGATTCACATTTGAGAGGAAGTCGTGATTCAAGTTCGAATTTTTTGTTTGATTTAGCGAATTTAGTGATAAAAGCTGTTGGATTTCAAGTGAATATGTTGATAACTATTGTGAGTTTGATGATAAAGTTGTTTACATTTCCTGTATGGGTAATTTATAGCTCGTATATGTTTGTGATGGATCCATTTCAAATAATGAGGCGTGGGAAACGATATGTGATACACAAGTTTATGAGGAGTTTTGGGTTTGTGTTGAATTTTGTATCTGGATGGTTGAAGGAGCAGAGTTCAGTATGGAGGTTGGGGTTGCAATTCGGATGGGGATGTTTGTGGTCTGTGTATGTTTGTGTTGTTTTGGTTGGATTGCTCGTATCAGCTTTTATAATGGGCGGTATCCTGATGAGAATTATGGTGGAAGAGCCAATCAGAATGAACGAGCCTTTGAATTTTGATTATACAGCAAAGAGCCCAGTTGCATATGTGCCGATAATAAGGAGTCCGTGTGTGACTTGTGGTGTAGATAGTAAGGATCAAGTGGAGGTTGGAGTGGTTGATGGGATGCGAGTTATCCCACCTAATCATAAGTTGCAGGTTACTGTTTCATTAACGTTGCCTGAGTCAGATTACAACAGAAATTTGGGGATTTTTCAGGTATGAGCCCAAAGGACTTTTGTGGTTGATACTTGATGGATTTTTTGCTGCTACATACAGAAATTGGAACTTCTTCTTGTTAAGAGTTCATCAACATGGGTTCATTGACCTGATTTTTTTTTTGATCAAGTAAAAGTATTTTCATTCATAAACATTGCCACAACGGCCATATACAAAGGGTATACCAAAAGATCAAGACTCTACAAAATATGATTCTCTACAAACTCCACCCAATCCTCTATACAACAAGGAACTTTCTGTTTACTCCAAAAGAAAATAAGAGAGCGGAGGCTACTCCTCAATTGAAAGAAACTCGACTCTACTCCTTCAAAAGCTCTCCTATTTCTCGCTCTCCACACTACCCACATTAACTCATTGACCTGATTGTCAAGTTATTGCTTTAGTTTATGCGTAAAAAGTTAGTCCCAGCAGCTATGGAAGTCACTTGACTGTGTACATGTATGCCATATTTGTTATGTTCTGTGCTTTCTGCGAGGATGGAGTTCTTGTAGATTCAGATGGAGGATATAGTCTAGGCATGGTTTTCTATTGCAAAATGATTATAAACTGCTATCGTCCAGATTAGTTTAATTAATGCACACAAAGAGGAAGTGAGTTTGAATAAGCTTTAGACATCTGATTTGCTGGTTGTGTATCTGGTTTGTGTATGACATGCCATAGGTTTTTAAGCTAGTGTATTTTTCAATTGATTTACATTTTTAAAAAGCTGCATATAAAAGAGGAAGGGGGACCCAAGGGGATGGGGAAGGGAGATAGTTGTCAGAATATGTTTGTCTCGCAATGATTTGACATTAATTTCTTTCTCCTGTCTAGCATCAATATACCATGTTAACATGTCTGCTCCACTTCTAGTTTCATTTTGTCCTTTTTGTCTATGGATTGAAGAACTTAGTATGATTAATTGCATTGATCTACTCCTGGCAGAACTTCAATCCTACAACCTATTTAAGGAAAGAAAAGTTGAGAAATACATTGTCAACAACGTACCCAGTGTAATCCCACAAAGTGGGGTCTAGGGAGGGTAGGATGTACGCAGACCTTACCTCAACCTTTATGGGGTAGTGAGGTTGTTTCCGATAGACCCTCGACTCAAATGCATTGTCTACCGAAATAATTCTGTTTATTTGAATTGAATGAATTGTTGGTCTGTTATGCATTTCCATATGTCCGGTCTTACCTGAATGGTTTAGTAACTTTTTTGTTTCCTACACCTGTAGGTGAGGCTGGATTTCCTCACTGCTAATGATAAAGTGCTAGCTAGCTCCAAGCGACCCTGTATGTTGCAATTCAAAAGCAATCCTATACGTCTTTTTTCTACTTTCCTTAAAGCCGCCCCACTTGTCACCGGGTATACATCAGAATCCCAAAAGTTGAAGGTAGACTTAAAGGGCTTCTCTGAAGGTTTCATTCCAACTGCATGCTTGAGGGTGATCATTGAGCAACGAGCTGAATTCCACCCTGGTGGTGGAATTCCCGAAATATATGCTGCCTCTTTAACACTGGAATCTGAACTTCCTTTTCTGAAAAGAATGCTATGGTATTGGAAGACAACATTGTTTGTGTGGGTTAGCATGACGTTGTTTACAATGGAATTCCTTTTCGCTCTTCTTTGCTGCAAACCTCTTATCATTCCGAGATTAAGATTGAGGCATGATTCAAACAGTCGTGCTGGTTCACAGAACAATCCACCTATTGGAAGGTAGTAAAAGCTTATGGTTTGATCTCTTGAATTATGTTGCCATTTCTTTTTTGTTTGTACATAACAGGTAAGTGTCCGTTGATTCTTTTTCCCCAAGCGGAACTTATTTTAACATGTATGCATAGTGAATGGTTTTTATTTTTGAAATTATTGTCTGAAAATATACACCCTCTCATGAACTTCCAGTTATCTTTGATTAGTATAACGTTGTGTCCTGAATTTTACAAATGTTGGATACTTTCCATATCCTAAAAGTTTCCTCTGTAAATCATCATTTAGAAATACTGCAGATATAATCAGTTCCTATGTGGATAGAGTTCTGGAAAACTATGAGACTACTGCCGTTAGTGTGCCTGTGAAAGTATTTCCTTATGGTAAAACCTCAAAATGATTCGTGGAAAGCCTCAATGGAAGAATATATTCTAAAGATTAGCTAAACAGTAGATATCCAAAAATCTAACATATGGTAACTGCCAAATGCTTCTATCAATTCTAAAGAACTGCATAGAGAACCAGAAGTCCAGAACAGTGGGTTTTATTCATTAAGTTTTTTTTTTGGGCTAATCTTCTGCAGAAAGAGTTAAACCTGGGTCTTAGAATTGGTTGATTAATCAGACCAAGACAATAGTATTTGTCTTTTGAACTTTGTTTTGGGCTAATCTTCTGAGAAAGGGAAAAAACTTAGTGACTTCATCACAGGGCTTAACAGACTTCATTGCGTTGTAGAACCAGATACCAGCTATAGCTCCTGCTGTGGGACCCAATATGTATATCCATTGTTTCCTATAACAATTTGATAAAATTGCTGGTCCTAAACTTCTTGCTGGATTCATTGATGCCCCTGAAATAGGCGTGTTATGACAATAGCAAATGTCTCCAGTTAGGCAAATATGTATAATAAAGAAGAGTTAAGACTCCAAATAATACAACTAGAAACTTTTACTCTGGCTCACCTATGAGGGTTGGCACTGTACTCTTTTTATTTTTCTAAAATCATGTTAAGTATTGTATAGGTCCTTTCTAAAGTTCCCATTCAGGTAGCTTTCCACTTAATTTAACTTCTAGTTGTTGTGATAGTCTGAAGTATTCCTTCACTTTTGAGTTGTTGATGTTTATTTCCTGAAGCTATTTTAGGAAAACATGTTTTTAAACGCTGCAAGACATTATGTCAAAATTTTGAGTGAAATGGTTTTAGAAATCAAACACTTCCTAGAGCATTTGGTTTCCGAATGTGATAGCTTTAGAAACGCATTCTGAAATGGGTCCAAAGTAAGTGAGAAAACAAAAGATATCTATTTAGCATACCCATCAAGGATAGAGTTAATTGTGACTACAGCTCCGATAACAAGTCCATTGAGTTCTACGACCTGCATCAGTAAACAGAGAGAAGGATAGAATAAGTGAAATTCTGCCCTAGGACACATTTCAACAAGCAGTGATTACTTACAGCCCGATTATCCGTTGCAATGCCTGCAACAGCAAACATGAGGTAGAAAGTGATCAAAAATTCCAATCCAAGAGACTGCAAATCTGAGCCTGCTGGAATTGTTCCCAGAAACTGAGGTTGCTCTTCGTTGAACATAAATCTCACAGTGCGAGTTGTTAGAGTTGCGCCCCCGACTTGTACTAATACATAAGCTGGCACCTGAAAATAGAGTAGCTCAAAAATGAGCAGAAACATCCTTATATATTTTTGGATGTTGTTAGTCCTTTCTTGCTCATGCCTGTTGTATTTTGGGTAACTGACAGTGGAGAAACTTACATGTCTCCATGCTATCCTCTTACATGTAGCAAAAGCAATAGTGACAGAAGGGTTAAAATGGGCACCAGAAACATGCCCAACAGTGTAGATCATAACCATCACATTCAAACCCCACAAAGCTGCTATTCCTAGAAGACTCGTGTTCTTGTTCACCACCATTGCAGCAAAACCAGCAAACATCAATAAGTAGGTGCCTAAATCTCTTGCCACTAACTGCATTGAAAACAAAAGATCATTCATTAACTGGCTCCATATCCTATGTGCTATATATGCATGGTGTGTATTATATGAACAATTAGTTTGCCTCATAACTCTGTCAGTGTTACATGGATATGGACTTTCTGCTTTAAGCTAAGCGAACAACTTTTCCCGTAAGGCCTCACACCATTAAAAATATCACTACTATATGTATAGCTTAGCTTGTTTTTCATGTGAGACTTTATTTGTACACCTAACTGCTTATGCCGTTATCTGCAACTCATAGAGAAGTTAATGCAGGATAAATGATATATCTTCAATTCTCAAGATGTAAAGTCCTTTAGTAGAATGAGAACTAGTTAAATGAAGCATCAAAGAGTTGGAAGAGTGAGTTTACCTTTTGAGTAAAGCTTATATTTTGAGAGCAGCCTGAGGAAAGTGAGGAAGAATCACCAAGTTTCTTGGATGTCAAACATGGACAAGAAAGAATATGATGCACATTATTATGTTTGATATCTGAAGCTGATGCATGATTGATAGTAATATCTGATTTCTCAGCCATTCATGACCCTCAAGTATTAGAAAACTATGATTTCATTTAATTCCCCTCAGAGTGTGGAGCTAGGTGGAATTTATATTTGTTTCTTTAAGGGTGTGTGTGGGTGGGAGAGGTCATGAGATGGTGGAAATTTGCAATTTGACAACATGAATTGACTTCAAAGTTTTTAGTGCCCTTTAAGAAACGCTATCCTTTTGCCCTTGCTAATGTAAGTATTACAAAAGAAACCATAGTCTGTGAATGGAAAATGACCAATATGTTTAACTTTTCTGTAATAAACAACATTTTTAAAAAGGCCAAAGGGCTTGTGGAAAATAATGGAAAAGTCCAAATGCTCAAACAGTAAATCCATTACTTTGTTATCTTCATGCCAATAATTCTATTGCTTGGGTTAAAATTCTAATGGTAAAGTGATCTATGCCAATAAAGTTTCTCTAAATTGCTATGTTAATCAAGCTCATTTTAGTTGTCTGATACATTGAACATTCTATGGTCCACAGTTTGGAAATAGTTAAAAGTTGTCCTCCTTCCACTTAATGGGCTTCAAAAATGCCCTTCTTCTTAACAGAATCTGATGTGGATAATATGATTTTTAATATTTTAATTTATTGGTGCACATGTTATTAAACCCGAATTACTTACAACTCGACCCATTAACCCAAACCCGTTTTGAAAAAATCCCCAACACTTCATCCGAACTACTATCTAGTCTTTGGTATCCCGATTGCCGTGTATATCAGATTCTGGATAACAATCTCGTGTTTGGTTGTATTTTCTGTCATCTATTTATTTGGTGTATTAGTAAATACCACCGTATAATGAACTAACGGAAAATCATTTATGATGTAAACAATTATATTTTGTAAAACAAATTCTGAATAATTTTAACTTTATATTGGATGTTAGATATCAATCAAAATATCACTATAACCAATTATCCTCAACTGTAGCACAGACGGATGTCATACATGAAGCTCCCAACACTGGCTCCTTGTTTACACTTCTCAAGAAGCACATTTGAACTCTTTTACCATTTTAAGGATTCAAAATTACGAAGTGGAAATGGTTTTATTACTAGCTGTTTGCAGACAATGGTGAAGGAAGACGATCAAGTATTGGAGATTTTTTCAAAATGGGTCGGGTTGTAAGTGATTTGAGTTTAGTAACACGTGCACCAATAAATAAATGTCACATATTTAATCTTAAAAAGTTCGTATTATCCCCATCAGATTATGTTAAGGACATTTTTTAGCCTAAATTTAAGCTTAAGGAAATTATGGCCTAATAGGTGAAAGGACGGTGATTTTGAATCATTTTCAATACGTTAAGTGTATTTTTGACCATTTTCCGATCTAAAAATTACGGAGTTGAAGTATTTAAATACGTAGATTTTTAACTTTTCAACCAAATGGATGACTGTTGACATCAAAGTATTCACGTTCATGTGAAATTTGGTATAGTTACACTTGCTATTAGGCTATTAGGTAGTTCTGTTTTTAGTAGGACTCCGTATATCAAGGACATTAATTTTGTTATTGCTGGTAATCGCAAATTAAAGATCCTATTCTTTTTTCAAAATTATAGATGTTAATGCCTCCCATACCTTCAAATTCTTAATCCGCCTCAATTCACGGATTAGGTTGTCTACGTACAATATATCCTCTTTCATAATTGTGCAGATTTTCTCCATTATTACATTCCATCCCAAATTGTATGATTTGAGGCAATTTGCATGGGACTTCTTTTACTTAACATTGGTCATACATTCAACTATTTTTTAGACAAGTGTTATAAATTTAGAATTAGAATGGAACTGGTTAAAGAATCAAAATACTATTATCTAAGTTCAAACAAAATATAACAATGAAATAGACATTGCCAAAAACATCCAAATACAAAAATAAGCAGTCAAAGATGCTGAGATGGTCAATACTTTCTTACCACAAAACAAAATATTTGCATTCGGATTTCTCCAAGACTTTTCCAAAAAGTTTATTAAGGAATTTGGAAGATAATTGTACGAGAAAACTTGCTAATGTTAATAAACAAGACAACAGTTTTCCCTAATTAAAATCAAATAATAGTGCATGTAATATTTTTTAAGGGGTGTATAAAATAATAAAGCGACGAATAATTTTAGACGGAAGGGAGTAATAATTTTAGTTAGAGTTAACTTTGATGTAGATTGTCAAGAAATCTAGTTATAAATGAAGGGAATCATATCTTATGATTAGCATGATTGGACAGTTCAAAAACAGACTTCTTAATTAACTTTAGGTAGTCTAAATAAAATTTTACCTTAATTTATCACTCATTTTCCTTTTTGCCTTTTAACTAATACTATATAAATTTGATATCTTTTTGAATATGGTGGAATGAATCTTTCATCCTTAACTAATGGTCAAGTTTGGGAGGAAAAATTCTTTAGAGAGCGTCTTCCCCTTTAATACAATATAACAATAACATACTCAGTGAAATCCCACAACGTAGGGTTTGGAGAAGATAAAGTGTATGCAGACCTTATCTCTATCTTGGTAGGTAGAGCGGTTGTTTTCGAAAGACCCGGTTCAAGACCGTTATTGGGTTAGAAACTTAAATAAAATACCCTTTCTGAATGATTTTTGGTGAACCGTGGTCACTTTCATAATTTTAGTACACCGCCTTACTATTGTTTGTCAAAATTCAACATTTGGAAGTCAAATGATGCAATATTATTTCGTTTCTTCTTGTGATTTAATGTGAACGCTCCAATGGCCAATATCACAGTAATTTCTTAACTATGTACATTGTTATTTTACGAAACTCAAGTTTCTCATTTCTATATTTTTTATCTTCATTCAATAGGTTATAATGTTGTACACAAGTTGGTGTCGAAGTTGCAACAAAGTGACGTTTAAAGATGAAACAAATCCTTAAACTCCACTGTTGACATAATTAAAACTTCATTAATTAGATTATTTTACAAATTAAAGCGAGTTTCTTTTCTTTTCGTATACAAAAGTTAAAGAAAACTAATTGGAACTGAATATTTTTCTCTGTCTATTTCTCAAAAGAAGAAAAAAATAACATTTTTCTTTTTCTAATTGGAGCCATTACGTGCTAGGCTTTTGGACTTGAGGAAAGATCCACTTTTGGTAATCTCACGTAAAGGCTTGTCAGTGAATCTGATGATGTTATAGACCCAAGCACCTGCTATGGCCCCAGACGTTGGGCCTAACATGTAAACCCATAGACCTTTGTAGTGACTTGACACTATTGCTGGGCCCAAACTCCTTGCTGGGTTCATTGATGCCCCTGATATCGGCCTGTTCAGTCCACCACATAATGTATACTTTAGAAAAAGAAAGAACAATAACATGACAAGTATTTTCTCTTAACAAATTGATCTTTGACGCACCCATCTACAACAACATATTCACTGCAAACCTTACTCCCTACCTTGAGAGATAGAGAAGTTGTTTCCGATATACTCTCGACTCACCGAAAAACATATCAAAGCAGTTCGGGAAAAAAATAATGAAAGTAAAAAAGCCATGACAAAATACTAAAGATAGCATGACAGTTATACACACCCATCCTAATTCATCCATGATGTTGATATATTGTTATTCTCGTTCACATATATTTCATAATCTATGCGACTCTAATTAGTTGTACTGGTTATGTCTGATCCTCGCTTTGAGATTGGATTAATTCGAAAGTCGAATAAAATGCTTTCTATCAAAAACCGACTCTAAGTCTCACTTATCACAAAATAAGGGCGTGGTTAAACTCTTAAAAACAAAACAAAAGAGTTTCTGTTAATGGTCAATAATATATAGAAAAAAGAAAAGGAATTTGCTTTCTAAAACAAAAACCGTGTATTTTTTGTGCACGAGGATGTACGTAGTAACAGTCTAATAGGCAAATGGTCAAAGATTTGAACACCCTCTATCCAAATATTTCTGGTCTTGTTCACACGGTAGAAAGTAATATTCTCCTCAATATTTCCTTTTAATGAGTTGGTAATTATATCAATATTACAAGTATGAAATAAGGTAATGATAAGATATGATTCTCTAAAATCATGCCTCCTAATCTGTGCTAATATATTTTAATTGTCCTACCATATACATAAGATATTATAATAATTACAATAATCATAATTAATGGGAATAATTAATTATGATTTTATCACTCCCCCGCAGTCGAAGCGGTAGGAAGACGAATACTGAGATTGTCTCAAAAATCTTCAAATAATATCAGCGGAAGACCTTTACTGAAGACATCCGCGATCTGATAGCGCGATGGGACATGTAAGACACGCATTTGTCCGCGAGCCACCTTTTCACGAACAAAGTGAATATCTAGTTCGATATGTTTAGTGCGTTGATGGTTCACCGGATTCCCTGAGAGATAGATTGCACTAACATTATCACAGTATACCAATGTGACTTTCGGAACTGGACAATGGAGTTCTAGGAGCAGATTCCGAAGCCATCATGATTCCGACACTACATTGGCGACCCCTCGGCATTCTACTTCGGCACTAGAGCGAGACATTGTGGCTTGCCATTTTGAGGACCAAGAAACCAAGTTATCTCCAAGAAAAATACCATAACCAGATGTAGAGCGTCTGGTGTCTGGACATCCACCCCAGTCTGCATCGGTATAGGACACCAGGGTGGAAGTCGATGATGGATATAAGTGCATCCCATATTCTAGAGTTTCCTGAATATATCTCACAATTCGTTTGAGTGCATGCGTATGATCATCCATCGGATTATACATTATGCATGAAGAGGCATACTTGCTGCACAACATAGGAAATATCTGGCATGGTGAATGTAAGATATTGTAGGGCCCCTGCAAGGTTACGATAAAGAGATGGATCAGCAAAAGGCTTGCTAGAGGATGCACTCAATTTGGATTTAGTGTTGCGGATGGTTTGCAAGAGGACATTCCAGCGCGTTTAACAATCTATGTTGCATACTTCTTTTGGGATAAAGATAACCCGCATGCATGACGTATCACCGCTATGCCTAGAAAGTAGTGAAGAGGGCCGAGATCTTTCATTGCAAATTTTGAGGCAAGTTGTGACATGATGGACTTGCGAAGAGCAAAAGATGAGGTTGTTAAAAATTATATCATCCACATATAACAGAAGATAAGCAATATTATTACCTTGTCGGTAAATAAATAGTGAGTGATCAGAACGACTGTTAGAAAACCCAATGTGTGAAACAAAATTCGCAAATCGCTTGTACCAGGCCCGGGGAGCTTGTTTAAGCCCATAAAGTGATTTCTTGAGTAGGCATACATAATTTGGATATTTGGAGTCCCGATATCCCAGTGGTTGATGCATGTATACCGTTTCATTTAGTTGTCCATGAAGAAAAACATTTTTAACATCCAACTGATGGAGTGGCCATGACTTTGAGAGAGCCTAACTGAGGACCGTTTTTATAGTTGCTGATTGCACCACCGGACGGAACGTCTCTCCGCAATCTACACCAACATGTTGTGCCTACAAAATGGGTTTTATGCCTCTCAAAAGTACCATAAGATTTTTCCTTATGACTGAAAATCCACATAGACCGAATTATAATGGCATTGGGAGGACGAGGTACTAACTCCCACGTTCTATTTTTAATAAGAGCATTAAATTCATCATCCATAGTCATTTTCCAATTTGGATCACGGAGTGCAGACATATGATTGCGAGGTAAAGGTGATTTTGAGACTAGGGTGTGCAGGCTATATTTTGTGTTGGGTTTGACAATGCCATATTGACTCCGGGTGACCGGACGATGGGTTGAAATTACATTTGGGCCAGTAGGTTGGGTACTGTTGCATGGCAGTTGGCAGGGAGTTGGACTGTGGCCCAAACCAATGCTAGGGTCGGAAGAAAATATAGGCAGTGGGCCAGTGAGCTGAGGCCCAGTTCGCTGGGCATTTGGCTGTGGATCAGGACCGATTGAGCTCACAACAGCCGGCCCATTCCGCTGGGCAATAGTGTCCCGCGGTTGGGCCACTGTTTCGTGGCCCAATTCCCCAACATTTGGAAGGCCGGACGGAACAATGGGTACGGGATGGGACGAAAAAATGTGGGACAAATACGGGGGAAAGACATCGTCTAAAAATGCATAGGTGGAGGGTTCGGACTTGTGAATTTTAGTAAACGGGAAAATTGTTTCATAAAAAAGGACATGACGACTCACGATTATTTTATTTGAGGAGAGGTCATAACACATGTATCCCCGATGATTAGACAAATATCCTAAGAAAATATAAGGTGTGGACCGGGGTTGGAGTTTATTTATTGTGGTGGATGAAAATAGAGGATAGCATAAACACCCGAATACCCATAAATGTGAATATGAGGGGTCCCGTAAATAGAGTATTTTGAGGGGAGCCTGATAAGAAAGGTTTTTGTGAGGGAGTATGTTCAATAAATATGTAATCATTTGGAGTGCATGATGCCAAAATGAGGGGGTAATGAGGCATGGGCAAGGGAAGTTCGAACAATGTTATTGATGTTCGGCCTTTCCGTTTTGAGAGGAGGTGTGTGGACAAGAAAGCCAAAAATTCACATTGCATATTTTTTATTTCACGTTCAAATTGAGTTAGGATGAATGCTCGAAATTTTAGAAATGTGGCAAAGACTTGTGATTTTTTAGACAAGGGAAAAGTTCACAAAAAATTTGAGCAATCATCTAATAAAAGCAAGTAATATCTATGGCTTGAAGAGCTCAAAACGGGTGATGTCCATATATCACAATGTAAAATATCAAATGGCAATAATGTACATGAATTGGATGAAGTAAATTGCAATTGAACATGTTTACCCAATGGACAAGAACGGCATTTATCCAAAGTCCGTGTTTGAATACAAGAAATAAAATTATTTTGTTTGAGGGAGTCTAAAACAGATGCCCCGGATGCCCCAAGCGTTCATGCCATAATGAATGGTTGAAAGCTGCAAAAGTATATGGTAACTTGGATCGTTGAATGGGTGAAGTGATTGGTTATAGCTCCCATTGACTATCACATCTCATTAAGATTGTCCCCGTTTGAAAATCCTTCACGGAAAATCCAAAAGGGTCAAATACAACAGACACCCAATTATCAGTAGTAAACTTTTGAACAGATATGAAGTTCTTAATTAATTGTGGGGCATGAAGAACATTCTTTAAGGTTAATGGTGGATTGGAGGGGGGGCAATTTAGTAGACCCATAACCTCGTATTGGAATAGAATGACTATTTCCAATAATTATATCATTATTTTTTCTCAAATTAAAATAGGACGAGAGATTACCTTGAGAGGACGTCATATGAGACGTTGCACCGGAGTCCATATACCAATTTAAATCGGGCGGGTTGAACCCAAGAGTGTGCATGTCGGCTTCAATGTCGTTGGGCTAGTCATTGTGGAATGGGCCTCCTGCCACTGGTTCGGCAGAGGCCCATTACTGCCTGGACCATACAAATTGTTACTGGAATATGGTCAGGGCCCAAAACTGCCTGGCCTAGCGATTGCTTGACCGGCGATGGGCGCCCATTTGGGACGATAATCGGGCCCGACCGGTTTCGATTAGGTAGGGGCATGGTGGCACAGCCCACGGCCACTGCCATGCCCACTGGGCTGGGCCGCCGCGGGGCTGCCATTGCTGCTGTCTGTTTGAGTGTCCGCCGGAGTTGGTCTTGCATGAATTTCCGCCACCGGAATTTCGATGGCCCCCATTTTTATTATTTCCGCGATTTCCACCCCGATTTTTATTATTATTTTTCCTTTTTGTTCCTGATTTTGTTATGTGGGTTCAAAATGAATAGTACCGTCATTCGTGGGGGTAGCAATTATAGCGGAATTAGAGACGGTGGCGGCCTTTTTGCTAAGCCCGCCTCTTCAAGTATAAGCATCGAACGTGCTTGAAAAACAACGGGAGAGGATTGCTTTATCGGATGAGTGTCCCCACACCGCTATATGCGTCGGTAAGACCGACAACCATTTGTAAAACCAAACGATTGTTGGTTACCGGCGAACCCACATTTTTAAGTTGATCCGACAAGACTTTAAGGCGTTGACAATATGTCGACGCATTTGGAAAATCCGTCATATGAATGGTGGAGAATTCTTGTTCTAATATAACGGCGCGGGAATTTTTGTTGTCTTGAAAAATGTCCCGCAACCGATTCCATGCCTCCATGGCCGTAGAATCATGTTCTATTATTGTGTGTAACAAATTCGAAGAAATTGTTGCATAAATCCAAGATAGAACTCGGGCATCAAGAGTTTCCCAAAGTTCTTTGTCATCATCTGTCTTTAACTCCTTTCCTTTGCCATTCTCCGGCTGGATTATATGATGAATAAACCGGTGCGAACGACAACAAATCTTGAATAGTTCAGTCCAAGTTGCATAATGGGCATTTTTCATCATGTGTTTTAATATTGAAAACGATAAGGGCTGGATGAAAATTATTTTTGGAGTCTGACATTTTTTATTAGATGGCACAAAATTGGACAAAGAATATGAAGAACAATAATGGAGAAGAAGGAAAATCGGCTGGGTAAAAAAAAAGAATAATCGGCTGGGTATGGGGTGATTTTGGCAGAATGGTAGGAGTATATTTTCTTAGTGTAGGATCTCTTTCTAAGCTCTTGATACCATGTAGAAAACAATATTCTCCTCAATATTTTCTTTCCAATGAGTTGGTAATTATACCAATATTAGAAGCATGAAATAAGGTAATGATAAGATATAATTCTCTAAAATCATGCATCATAATCTATTTTAATTGTCCTACCATATACATAAGATATTACAATAATTACAATAATCATAATTAATAAAAATAGTTAATTATGATTCTATCACACACAATAAGATCTTTGGTTATATAAGAATAAAGAAAGGAAGTTCACACATGTTAAAGTAATGATCCAAATAGAGAAATTAAAGCAACTCGTGAATAAAATTACGTAATTACCCGGCAAACATGACATTAAGCAACACGGTTGCCCCCACAGCAAGACCAGCAAGTTCTCCTATCTGCAATAATTAATAAACACAACAAAAAAGTTAAGCAATCATGGAATAATTATGATGTAGAAGAGTCCACGTATAAATAAATAATTTAGATTATTGAACGAGGTCACAATCTTCTTACTAATTTAATCATGATTATTGACTATCCTTAGCGCACAATAGTCGATTGGTGAATATCTTATTAGTACATTAATAATTGCATTCACAAGTAAAGTACGTACGTAAGAAACTAGCTGGATTAATTGGCTATTTAAGATCTTGTTCTTAACTGTTTCTAATCAAGTTTAAATATTAGACTAATTAAAAAATGAGATTGTAGAAGCCATTGTAGAAAGAGGACTTACAGCTCTATTATCAGTAGCGACACCAGAAATGACAAACATAAGATAAAATGTAATTATAAATTCGAGAACAAGAGATTGGATGTCTGATCCAGAGGGTGAGGTTCCAACAAAGTGATCATGTTTCCCATTAAATATTAATCGCAGGGTCCCACTTGCTAGGGTTGATCCGATAACTTGGGATGCCACGTAAGCTGGTACCTGTCATTAGTATATGAAAGAAATGATAATTAATTAGTATAGGTTAGGAACACTGAAATCTCTTTAATGTTCTCAACTAATCAAAACTAACACGAGCAGTTTGGAAGTATAATAATAGTTGGAAAGTTTTACAAGAAAAAGACTTGGTACCGATAATTATTACAAATCAGTGAGTCAATGTATAGGTATATCAGTATATGAGAAGAAATAAAATTCAAAATCGAATAGTATTGAGTTATATAGACTCGTAAAGTCTTAATAATCATCATAATCTAAAAAATACGTGAAGAATACTCGTTATTTAAGTCTACAGACAGTACTTGAACTAATGATTTGTTGCACCAAAGTACCTGAACTGAAGTATATATAACTAGTACTCCAACCTCTAGTGCCTTAATATAACTAGACAAAATTATTTGCATTCAAACATTGTGATGGATTCAGGATTTTCACAAAAAAAGTTTCATCATCGCGATATATATATATATATAATAATTTTGATTTTATATATACAGTATAATTTTTTGACGAATGAACCTCTTTCTGCTCTAACTCCGCCCCTAATCTTGACGAAACCATTTAAATATTTGTACATTGTACGGTAGATATAAACATGATGTTGACATTGTCTCACCCATATAAGTAGAAGTTTGAGAATACTACCAATGAACTCTGAAATTGAAGATTCAAGTTCTTTATATATTGATGCAGAATCTAATTAATAAAGGTACCTGTTTCCAAGGGAACCTTTTGTTAGAGGCAAAGGCAATGGTAACAGCAGGATTAAAATGAGCACCAGAAATGTGGCCAACTGAGTAAACCATAACCATCACGACCAGTCCCCACACTATTGATATCCCTGGAAATGTTACCACTCCTTTGTCTGCATTCACCGCCACTGACCCACATCCCGCGAATATCAAGAAATACGTCCCTAATGTCTCCGCTATTATCTGCTTAACAAACTGATAGTAGTTTAAATTGATAGTGTGTGTATTCACACGCGGTTATTTTAAGAAATTAAAATATATTCTCTTCTTACCCCCTCCGTCTCAAATTATCTGGAATGGTTATTAAAAATAATTGTTTCAAATTTGTAATTTTAGAAATTTAAGACATAATTAATTATTTTTTCTTCATTTTACCTCAGTAGAATTTTGCCATAAGTGGAGTTGACACATAAATAGAGTATAACATTTATGAAGAGAGATTATAACTTAGACATAAATAAGAATAAAGTAGATCAAATTCCCCTTCTAATTAATGGAATATTTCTTAAGGAACGTGTAAAACATAAAAGCGAAAAATAATTTGAGTGAAGGGAGTATATTACTACGAGTAGGGGCAGAGCTAAAGTATTCACTATGGGTAAGGCCGACCCAATTGTTTAAGTTCAAATTCTATATTTATTTTTAAAATTTAATAAATCTGTATACATTATTAATTTAGAATTCATTTATTTAAAAATATTATTAGAATCCAGAATTCATAAGCTTCAATTAATTTAGAATTCAGTTACTTAAAGAGATTATTAGAATTAAGAACCCATAAACCTCAATCTTGACTTTGACTCCGACTTCATGTGTCCAATTACAACGAGTAAGACGAAGTTCATCGGAATTTCTACGATTAGTTTCGTACCGGAATCCACTAGCTCATACTTAATCAGACAAGATCCCACATTGTTTTTTTATTTTCCAAAACTTTTTTGAGGGTTTTATAGGCCTTGAAACTTGAAAGTCATTTTCTTTGAAAAAAACTGGCAGAATTCTATGGATTATAGAATGATAATTAATCATGTTTAGACTTTTGCTATAGCTAAAATTAAGGAAAAAGGCTGTCCACCCTTTATAATTACTTTTGCAACCATTTTTAGGTAGAAGAAAAACTTGTCGAAATTAAGTGCTCTACTTTAAGTTTAATTTAGGAAGAAGATTTATAAATAAAAAAGAGGTGACCTTTTGGATGAAGGGAACAGTGACAAAGGTGCAGCCTGAACTTGATGAAGAATCTTCATGTGAAGAAGGCTTGTTGTTGAAATCATCACCACTACTAATATTCAAACTCACTGATCTATGGTTTCCATTAGCCCCTGTTATCTGCTGATCATCCATAATAGTTCAAAGAGAAGAGGGTGATGAACTTAGAATTGAGAAAAGCAAATATCAAAGTTTTCTACAATTTATAAATACAAATCCAATGAAGGAGAGAGAAGAGGCCAAAAGATATGGGAAAGAGAGAGAGGGGAACGGAGCTTTTTATTGTTATTTTTAGTTTATTTTGGGTGATTTTGTATCAGATTTTGAAAGTTTATCTTTATATATTTGTTTGATCATAAATTTTGGATCAGATTTTAAAAAGTTATCTTCAGACCAATTTTTGAGTTTTTGATATTTCTACTCACAAAACTTCAAAATAAAATACATGTCCAAACACAACTTCAAAAAACTTAAAATTTCAAAATTTAAGTTTCAATATCGATAAAATTAGTAATATAAAGCCTAGCTTCCCTTACTTATACATTTTACTTTGAGTTTTGATTTTATTATATAAGTAAAATTAGCCTAGGCACCTCTCCTAGTGGTTTTGCTTTTAAAAAGAAGTTTCAACATTGAAATTTATGACCAAACTGAAGCTAAGAGATCTAGGCATCTAGCTGATGTTTGTAATTTCCCTCTTTTATATCCTCGTTTCAGTTTATGTGATACATTTTTTTAGTATAACTTATTATTTTTTTATATTTTATTTTTAGTGAAATAATTTATAACACATAAAATTTTATAACTTAATTTAAATAATAAGTTTTAATTTTTTTCCTGTTGTCACAGAAAATAAAACTGGTATATATTAATTTGATTTGTTTTTTGTTTCAAAAGACATGAATATTTATTATTATTAGGAAAATCTGGAAATTATTGAAATTGAGTTATTAAATCTGTGACTGTGAAGATAGGCATTGAAGGCTGATCCAACAACCCACCGGTAATACAGAAAAGTTATGAATGCAAAGAGAGACTTAATTTTCACAACCATTAACTAACTTGCCTATTATCCATATGACAAATAGTAGCAGTAACTTCTTTTTCGTCGTTTTCCATAACTCTGGAAAGATGAAGATCACTTGAAACAAAACAAAACTATTTACATTGGAGTAATATCTTTATTATAAGTAATTACTTCCTCTGTTTCATTTTACTTGATTTTTATTAAACATAGATTTTTATTTCTACTTGTTAATTTATCTAAATTAAGAGTGATTTTTATTAATATTACCCTTAAGATCAAACTTAGATTTTCAAAGTATTATTAATAAAGATAGTTTGACAAAAAACCTCTAACAAATAATTTTTTAAGGAAAGTGTCGAGCAAATAAGAGTCACCTAAAATGAATGGAGAAACTGATTATAGAGACAACCAATTCTTATCAAAATGACATTTCTCACTTTAGGTGTATTTGGTACGAAGGAATATGAGAAAGATAAATAAATTTTTTATTTACTTTTTATAATTAATAAGTAAGCACCACATTTAATTTATGGTGCTCATTTCGTCTCTTCTGAACATCTCATAAAATTGAAATAATACATAGAAAATTAGCATGACTTCTGTGCGCGCAAAGATGACACGCATAAATCAAGAAATGGTCCTATGGTGCTCATTTTCTAAAAATATTTTCTTCCATATATACCAAACGCACCCTTTGAGTAGTATCATTTTATTTAGTTGGAACTTTTTTTTAATTAAATTGAAATCAATATTAGCTCTAACATATTTTACATGTCTTAAATTTGTCTTCCACTACCCATTCAGCTCACAAAAGCATTGCACAATTCATTTCGTTCAATATTACCCCTTCGTCTAACAATTGTCTAACTTGACTCGGGCATTATCATGATGACTGCGGTTGATTCTCTCACCTCGGTTGTGAGATAGATAGACTCCTTATATAAACTTGAACAACCATCTCCTCTTGAATTAATTTTTAGCAGGGACAAAGCTTTACATGCCCCACTAGGGGCTATAGACCCCAACAATTTTTTTTTACTATTACTATATTAACAATTGCCAAAAAGCCCCACCCACAAAAAATATTAGTCTCCAACCTTTTGATACTCTTTAATTATCCAAGCCCAATAAATTTGCAAAAGGAAATTCATAAGCCCAACAAAAGAAAAAAAAGTACTAGTCTATGAATACATAACAAAGTCAGCGTATGTGCTGATTAAAAAATAGCGCTGCCTTTCTCTATTAAAATAAAAAAACACTTTGTCTTCTTCAGGGTTTCACGCTCGAGACCAACTTAGAAATTGACGATTCTTCTTCAGTTCTTCCGGTTCTTTTCTTGTGATCTTCTTCAAGACTTTGGTTTTTGTGCTACTCATCTTTATTTAGTACATGTAAGATTTTTCCATCATCTATTCAATTTCATTATAATAGTTATATTTTGTGAACCCTAATTAGTGTAAATTTATTATTATTTGAATTAATTAATATTTGATAAATGATCATATAGTTTTGGATTATTGTTGTGGATTTAAAGATTGTACTAATAGAGAAATTTCTTAAAAGAAAGTCTGCAATTGTTGACTTCTAAATCAAATGCTCAAAAGAGACCTTCGAATGTTGAAATTGACTTCGACAATCTTCCGGATGACCCTGGAAAGTGACCAACAATATGGAGTTACGATGCTAATCATAGAGATAGAGTAAGACGAGCTTATCTATTAAAAGGACCGTTTCAACCTAGAAACCACAACTTTCCATGGAGCCAACCAGATGATAAAATTCAAAAAAAGAGGTTTGTTGAAACTTGGTTTGACAAATATCCATATTAGTTGGAGTATAGCATAACGGAAGATAGAGCATATTGTCTTTACTACTATCTTTTTAGGACTCAAAATAATTAAGGTGGGACAGATTCATTTGTCGGAGTTGGATTCAATAATTGAAAAAAGGAGAGATTTGATTTTTATGTTGGAGGACATAGCAGTTTTCACAATCAATCAAAAAAGAAATATCAAGATCTAATGAATCAAAACCTTACAGGAAGTGTTTCTACTCTATTTACTCATAAAGCAAATAAAGAGAGAACTAACTACCGTATTCGGTTGAATGCAATTGTTACATCTGTGCGTTTATGTTTGAATCAAGGACTATCATTTCGAGGTAGAGATGAATCTGAGCTGTCGAGAAATAAATGCAACTATCTTGAAGTTTTTCATTTGCTTGCTGATAATTATGAGCAAATAAAGAATGCATCATGCTCTTCTAACTTCACAATTAGTTTCATATGATATTCAGAAAGATATTTGTAAAGCTTTTGTTGCTGAAACTACTTCTGTGATCATCAAAGATATCAGTGATAAATTTTTTACAATCTTGGTTGATGAGTCACGTGATGCATCAATGAATGAGAAAATGGCAATTTGTTTAAGATATGTGAACAATGAGGGACGGACAATTGAACGTTTTCTTGGTATAAAACATGTTCCAAATACAACTGCAGCTTTACTCAAGGAGACTGTCAAAGGATTACTCTCTGAGAACTGAAGAAAAGACTGTCGAAGGATTACTCTCTGAGAACTGAAGAAAAGACTAACGATACTTATTTTTACATCTAGTGCTTTTATGGTGTTTTGGACAAACAACTTATGGAGTTAAATAATCGATTTTCTGTGACAAATGCTGAATTGCTTCTTTTTGTTGGGTGCTTTAATCCTAGCAATTCATTATTTGCTTTCAACAAGGAAAGTCTCATCAAGTTTGCTCGATTGTATCCTCGGGAGTTTTCTTCACATGATCTAGAGTTACTTGATAATCAACTTGAGACTTATATTATTGATATGTGTAGTAGTATTGAGTTTTCAGAAATTGTTGGCATTGGAGATCTTGCAAAGAAGTGGTGGAAAAATAAAGACACGGAATCTATCCTTTGATTTACACGCTTATTACCCTAGCATTAACTTTGTCAGTTGCTACTGCAAGTGTAGAGAGAGTCTTTTCTGCTATGAGCATCATCAAAGATCGATTGCGAAATCGAATATCGGACGATTGTCTTAATGATTTATTATGACCTTATATTGAGAACGAATTTTTGCATGAGATCAGTAACGAAGCCGTTAGGCAACGGTTTCAGACTATGAAATCTCGTCGAGAAAAATTGTGATTATATTTTCATTCTTCTTGAACGATTTGTATTTATGTTATTTAGAATTTAAATTATTACCTACTTTTTAAAATTTGTATAATATAGTACTAGCCCCTCGGAAAAAATTGTCTGGCTTTGTCCCTGGCTTTTAGGGTTGATTTAGGCCCAAGATTCATTTCTTTACATGGTATAAGAGTCAGATTCATCTCAATTCATTGTTTACCTGATGTTGTACCCAATCTTATATTGTCCACGCTCCAGATGTTCAGTCTCGAACGTGCGAGATGGAGATGGCTCAAAATCTATTTCTTTACAACGCCATGTACGAACACAAACAAAAAAATCACATAGTCCGGCAATACTGCAAATTAAATCCATATCATATACATTCCACGGTCACTTGGGAATTGAGATACTACTAATACCCCCAAAACAAAGTTAATTGTCTCAGTTTTAATGTAATTTCATTCAGTAGTATATCTTACAATTTATCTGAAGATATTTAACATTACTATTACCATGGCCGGTTCAATGGAGACACGTGAGGCAATTGCCTTAGGCCTCCAATTTTTTTTTTTTTTGGGGATGGGGGGCTCAAATTTTACTAAAAATAAGTTATGTGTTAATTTTTTCTTAAAGAAAATAAAATATTTATGATAAAAAGCATAACATTTATATATATTTATAAAAAAATATTTTTTAAATCTAGAAGGAGAGTTTTGAAGTAACTGGTAAAGTTGTTGTCATGTGACTAGGAGGTCACGAGTTCAAGCCGTGAAAATAGCCTCTTGCATAAATGTAAGGTAAGACTGCGTACAATAGACTCTTGTGGTCTGGCCCTTCTCTGGACCCTGCGCATAACGGAAGCTTAGTGCACTGGATTGTCCTTTCCTTTTTATTTTTAAACCTTTTTCAAATAAAAGAAATCAAAGAAACATTGTTTTGCCTTCTTACATTCTATCCGCTAACACTCACATTATTCTATTCTTCTTAACTCCTCTTGTATTCTCTTTCTTCAAATCTTTTATAAGTTAGAGTAATACTTTGTAAAAATAAGAGTCAAATAGTCAATAGTCGAGAACTGTTGAACAAGGTGAATTATAATTCTTTTTTTTGTTCCTTCTTAGGTTTTCAAGGTTTGCAACAAATATATTAAGTGGGACATATCAACTTATCAAACTCTATCATTCTAACTCTATTATTTTTTTCTAAAATTTGTGAACATGTTACTGATAGAATTATGTTAACAGTTTCTGTGATGATTGCCTCAGTTGAAGGATGTTTTTCAATATTGAAATTGATAAAATCTTATCTAAAATTAACAATTGAAAAAAATATATTCAAAGAAATCCATAATATAAAAATTATTAAGTAATAATTTTGCATCTAAAAATGTTAAAAAAATAAATTTCAAATAAAATAGATATGAAGTTTGTTTATGTATTAGGCCTCTCATTAAAATTTTACTTTTGTTAGACTTTGGTATAATCGGGGTTTGGGCTTGTTATGGTCATTAGTACTTCTTACCTACCTTTTTAATGATATTTTATTCCTACACCTTTTGTCATTTTTCCCTTTTCAGGAAATTCTGGTCGGGCCGTGGCTGCTAAGTGTGAAAGGATCTTATACCATATTATTATACCAATAATTGCAATGAATGATCCTAAAAAGAGAAGATTAATTAACCAAAAATGAAACTAAAAAAATAGAGTACGGTTGTGTTTGGTATGATGGAAAGCAATATGGCAGAGCTAATAACAGGGGAAGAGTTTCAATTAAACAACCCCCTTTATAAAAAATTATAAAATAATTTCTTGTATGTATATAACTTAAATCATATATAAATTGCTGGATCCTTTAAATAAAGAAAAATTTATTGTAATTGTAAAAGGGTTTGAAAGTTGGTTTAGACTATAGATCATAAGTACATATTCTAACTAGATATTCTATTATTTTTTTTTGAATCCTTGTAGATAAATTTGGCTTCACCATTGGATGGAAGATATTATTATACTGAACTTGTTTAAAGACATATCGTATTTATTTCATATCGTGAAATTCTGAGTCTGCCATTAATCATAGTCATCATGAACAAATCTTACGATTTGGTATTTCACAATTATCCATAAAATTACAAATTTTCAATACGTTAACACTGAAGAAAAAAATTCCAGCAATTTTTGAGGAAGAAACTCGATCAAAACAATATATTTCTAAAACTTCTGTACGAAAGAGGAACAAAATTAATATATCAATAAATATCTTAAGAGAACAAATGAAGAAAGCAACTGTATTGCACTCCATATCCTTATTATACTCACCGCCCAACCATGCATGGAGTGTATTATTTATTTTTATGTAAACTAACTTTCCAATTAAATAATTTCATGTGGGAGGTAGCTGATGAACTACTTATTCAGTTACTTTAAAATCAAGTTAACGAACTAATTTATACCTTCTTTGATAATCTATGTTGTTTCATTAGCTGGCTATATTTTTCAATATTTGAAATGTTCTTATCCATCATACTGGTTATATACGTTAATACAATCTTGTCCACGAATTGTGACCTACTAGTGAAATATTTGTGTATTTATACTATGGTAATATCATACACCAATGTTTTCTCTGTGTGGGTAAACAAATCACATATACTTTATAGTAGGGAATTGTGTAAGCGAGGAAGCAACATAACTTTCCTCGTCTAGACATGGATTCGAAAAGTTGCACAAATTATATAGCGGTACGTACTAATTTTTCTCATCAGTTCATTTGAAAGAGAGATTGTTGATCTAGAAAAAGAAAGAATGAAATTAATTTAATTCAGTTTGTGATGTATGCAGGATGTTATGTAAGCAGTATCAATCTATAATAATAATAATAATCGATTTGTAAGTGGATTAGAATCTAAGACTATGTTCGTTTTGAGGTTTTGTTTCTTATATCAAAATTGATATTTACTTTGTATTATTGTTAACCGATAGCGGCCTATCGTATATATGTAAGCAGTATCAATCCATAATAATACTTTGTATTAATGTTAACCCTTACTAAATGGTGTTGGCGCCCCTGCTTTCAATTGCAATACATAAATAGCTGATGAAGACGACAGCAGATCCTCTATAAAAAGAAAGATCCAAAATTTTAGTGCCGAGTCAATATAATGGCTATGTATGTAGCTGATAAGACCACTAAAGTCAACCATGTTACATCTTTGCAAAAGTTTTGATAAAATATTAATGAGTAATTAATGTTAAGGGTAAAATAAATAGTGAATAAGTAAAAATGAACGGATGGAGTAATTTCTTGGGACGTATTTTAGAGGTCAACTTTGATGTTCTAGCTAGCAAAATGAAACTAATTAAGTTGAAGACATTGAACAGACAAGGAGTGGACTAGCAGCAAACCATGTCTAATATGAGGAACTATTCATCATTCAAAGTACACAACCTTGGAAAATTTTGGTGTGAAATGCTTAATTTCTACATTCCACGATATATTCCTCGGCGTGATCTCATGCATGCACTTTGTATATTAATGTAAAAACCCATAACGGGTGATACAAATATCTAATAACTTAAAATTGTTTTAAAAGATAGAGGAGATACACGTTGGAAATTTGTGAGGAGATTAATGAGAAGGAGAAGAAGAAACAAAATGGGTACGATACAACCTTTAAAAAAATTGTCTCTAATGGACTTCCTCATAGAAGATCCAGCATGGCATAACACAATCATTATAAATTCACAAAATAGAAAATTTGTATTTTTGAAGTACCTAAAACAACATAAAATTACTTTCTATAAGTAAACAAGACTTACCAAATTAAAAAAAAAACATTTGTTCCATAAACAATGGAGGACTATTTCACATAACTAAAATGTCAAATTAAAGCAAACCCACAAAACTTGGCACAATTAGTGCGCTTGCAAGGGGGGAAAAAATCAATTCACGTGCATATATATCCCACTTTCCTCTATTCACCTCCTCAATTGTCTCCAACTAACCGCTCTTTTACGACTTGTTTGAGTCAAAATATATCAAGATTTTCATCTTAACTAACACACACATAATATTTCAATTTTCATCTTTCTATTTCCAATGCCGTTAGTAGAAGATAATTGGTAGGAGTAGAAGTCTATCAGTCAAAATAAATCTATACACTATCAACAATAATTTAGAAGCACAAGAGAGGGCATGTACTTATGCGTTCGACAATGCTAGTCACTACTTAGACGAGAGAATTTTTAGAGAGCATTGACAAAACAAATTGAAGTCTACAAAAACAGAACTTTTCCGGAGGCGTGGTATATAAGTTTTCGGATATATAATTTAATTACTCCATTTGTCTCAATTTATGTGATGTTGATTGATCATAAATTTTAAAAAGAAAGAAAGACTTTAAAATTTGTGATATAAAGCAAGATATAAATATTTGTGTGACAATAAATCATCTCACCTAATGATAAAATAAAAAATTTAAAATTAAATTATTTTTAAATATATATAAAGTATCTTTTTTGGACATCCTAAAAAGAAAAATGCATCAGACATAGGGAGTATTTGATAATTATTACCCAAAAAAATGATTATTATTTGATAACATGATAGTTGCCTGAAATTATCCTTTCTTAATTTTAATCTTGATGACATGGAGACGATTACATCTTTGGGATCTCCATGTGTATAATCCTTTTTTATTGTTTGGTGTCACAAAGTTCCTGTGATTCTGTGAATGGCTTAGGACAAGTAGTTATAGTTTGCTAAAATAAGCCCAAAAACAAAAGAAAAAAAGGATAAGGTCTTCTGGTCATAATGCCATGATTCATGGAGTTATTGCGGTTGATTTCAGCTTTTATTAGGCGACAGGCAATGACTTTCGTGACCTCCCTTTCACTTTTTTCTAACTTCACATCACAAGCAAATTAATGCGTCCTTTTTAGTTGCTTGTGTAATTATGACTATGCTTCTAAAAATCCACCCGTTAATGAAAAGATACCATAATGTATAACGAGATTAATACATAAATATTCAGTTAATGGAGACAAGGGGTAAGGAATAGAGGGAAAACAGTAAATTATCTTATTTGATGGAGCTAAGTTCCGTTTAAATAGTGTGTTAATGAGAAGATAAAACAATTAAAGGGAGCTATGTGTTAAGAGTAATTATGGGGATATCTCATAATTATCTATCATCCACATTTATTATAATTGATAGTGTAATATATTATAATGATGATAATTGTAATTAGCATCTTATATTTTAGGTAAAAGTAGATTAGTCTTCCATGATTCAAGAGTAGGATAATTGTGTGTGTGTATATATATATATATATATTATACTTTCGGAGAATATTAATCAATGATTTACTTTGTATCAAGAGTCAAAGATCCTTTGCCCTAATCCCCCCCACACCCGCCCACCCACCCACACACCCACACACAATTTTCCTCTTCTTTCTCTTACTTTTTTCGGCCAAACCCTAGCAAAACCCTAAACCGCTTTGTTCCAAAAACAAAAACCCTAGCCGATATTTACACCCCACCCCTTATTCGACTACTTCTTCTCCAAAACCCTAAGGGTCTTTTCCATCACAAACAATCAAACACTTCTTTCATTCTCTCGTTTGATTTATTGTGGAAATTATGGCCGAAAAACAAACATTTCATCCCGTTCTTGTCGTTAATAACGTCAAGAACTTTATCTCCATAACTCTTAAAATGGAGAAAGGGCAGTATACCTCTTGGGCAGAACTATTCAAAATTCATTGTCGTGACTATGAGGTGATTGACCATATCATCCCGTTCGAGTCTCCGTCGGATACCACTACGGTGGACAAGAAATTATGATCTCGGTTGGATGCTATGGTCCTTCAATGGATTTATGGCACAATTTCAAATGATCTTCTCTATACCATCTTAGAACCAAATTATACGGCTCAACAGGCGTGGGAAAGGTTATAAAATATTTTTTAAGATAACAAAATTTCTAGGGCCGTTTATCTTGAACATCAATTTACAAATGTGAAATTGGATGACTTTTCCAACATCTCAGCCTATTGCCAAGAATTAAAGGTACTTGTGGACCAACTGTCCATTGTTGGTTCGCCCATGACAAATCAAAGGTTGGTCCTTCATTGATTGCGGGGTTGAATGAACAATATGACGGTGTTGCTACGTTCATTCAGCAAAGCAATCAATTGCCTCCCTTTTACGAGGCCTGTTCGAGGTTAATTCTGGAGGAAACACGAAAAGCAAAGCAGACATCCTTGGGAGCAACCACCGCCGAAACCGCTCTCGTCTCTACCAACCCATCTTCCACCGATTTGGTGTCCCAAAATTCTGGTTCAGGGGGCCACGGTAATCGCTCTAATAATGGACAAAAATGGAGTTCAAACCGTAATAATAAAGGAAAAAATAATGGTGGAAAAGGACGGGGGAGAGGCAGTGGCCAGCCTACCGGCGGCAGTGGCTGGCTGGCAGTGGTGGCGATAACTAGGGGTAGTACCCACCGTGGGCTTCCCCACCATGGGCTTGGGCCCCAAAATGGGCTGCCCCACCATGCCCATAACCGACCTCTTCATGGGCCCGACCTCCTCCCTCTTCAAATTGCCAACCCGATATTCTCGAATCTCGTCCATAACATGCGTTTGCGGCTCAGGCACCATCTTCGGTTGGTTATGTCCCCACGGACATTGAACAAGCCATGAACAACATGCATCTAAATGTTCCCGATGAATCATGGTACATGGACACAGGGGCTACGTCATACATGACGACATCTCAAGGTAATCTCTCGTCTTATTGTAATATGAGCAATAATAAAAATATTATTGTCGGCAGTGGGCAGAAAATTCCAATTCGTGGTGTTGGTCAGGTAACACTACGCTCTCCACAACCACCATTACACTTGAAAAATGTCTTACATGCACCGAATCTAATCAAAAACCTAATCTCTGTTAGACGTTTTACAACTGACAACAATGTTTCTGTAAATTTTGATCATTTTGGCTTTTCTGTGAAGAATTTTCAGACGGGGATGCCACCTATGAGATGCAATAGCACGGGGGACTTGTATCCAATCACCAATGTTTCCAAAAATAGCATGAACAAACCATTAACTTTTGATGTCATTTCTCCTACTCTATGGCACAATCGATTGGGACACCCAGGAGCACAAGTTTTTAATAATTTTAGGAAGACTAATTTAGTTTTGTGTAATAAAATTTTGAACTCTTTTGTTTGCCAATCTTGCGTGTTTGGTAAACATGTTAAACTTCCTTTTGCGTCTTCTACTACCTATATTGTTATGCCGTTTGATATTGTGCATTGTGATTTGTGGACATCACCGATTTTGAGTTCTGCAGGTCATAAATAGTATATGCTAATTCTAGATGATTATTCGATTTTTTGTGGTCTTTTCCATTAGGACATAAATCACAAACCTACATTATTTGTAAACAATGTAGTGTTTTTATCAAAACTCAATTTAGCAAAAACATTAAATATTTTCAATGTGACAATGGGGGGGGGGGGGATTTATAAATGATCATTTTAATGATTTCTGTCACCAAAATAGTATGTCTTTGCGTCGTCCGTGTCCACATACCTCACCACAAAATGGGAAAGCCGAAAGAAAAATTCGAACGATTAATAATATGATTCGTTCTCTTCTTGTGCATTCTTCCACACCACCAAAGTTTTGGCACCATGCACTTCAAATGGCTACATACCTTTTAAATATTATTCCTAGTAAACTGCTATCCAATGTGTCTCCTATACAATTGTTATATCGACATGTCCCATCTTTTACACATTAGAGGGTGTTTGGTTGTTTGTGTTATCATTTGTTTCCATCTACTTCCATTAATAAGTTGCAGGCTCGTTCAACTCCTTGCGTGTTTTTGGGATACCCACAAAATCATAGGGGATATAAATGTTTTGATTTGATGAATGGAAAAATAATTGTCTGTCGTCATGTGATTTTTGATGAATCTCAATTCCCGTTTGCTAAGTCTCATGTGGCGTCCTCACATTCATATGATTTTTTGGACAATGGATTACATCCCATTTTACACCACCACCTTAATATCCAAACACATGTGGAACCACCTCAACAAAATGCCCAACACTTTTCGGCCCAACCACTACATGGGACTGGACCGGGGATCGCAACTTTGTTACCGCTGGTCACGGCCCAGTCCTGTGTCTGTGGAGGTCCAGCCCTAGGAGAGCAGTCCAAAACCACATCCTCAAACCCAACCATTCCCGGAGCCGAGTCACAAACCGCAACACCTAGTCGCTTGGGCCAACATCCTTCCCCTCGCCCCAATAACATACCCGAGCACCAAACTGCCCAACCAGTATCGGACCATTCTCGGACCATTCTCTTGTTATTGATAGAATAGACAGAAAAGGTTTGATTTCACATCGATTGTATCGGGATTCTTGCAAGGAAGTTTGTGAAGGACTTGTCTGATATGGGGAGGGATATGATGAGAGTGGTGATAGTTGATGATAACCCGAATTCTTACCTTTTCCAGCCGCAAAATGCTATTCCGATTAGGCCATTTACAGATGATCTTGGTGATGGGGAGCTCAAGAAGCTCACTGAGTTCCTTAGTGGATGTGTTGAAGTTGAAGATATGAGAGATGCTGTGAAGGTTTATCATGCGGAAGAAGAAGAAGAATGTACATCAGTGGAAATTTAAGTAATTATTTTCTTTCTTTTTATGCTAAGTTTATTTCTGCGTTTGTTTGGTTGTTTTCTGAAGATTAATGTAATAGGTTGAACACTTTTTGTGTTCAATTGGAAATGAGATATGAAACTGGGAACTGTATACAATTCTGAAAAATTTAGTGCAAAATTGTCCACTTTTGTTCTCCTCATCAGAGGATTCTGCAAAATTCCAAACAATAGTAATCCTCTGTCCCATTGACCTATTTTCCTTATTAGTTTGTCCCAAAAAGATTGGTTCATTTCTATATTTAAAAATAATTTAACTTTATGAGATCATTTACAATCACATAAATATCTAAGATTTATTTTGGACCACACATTTCAAAAGTCTTCTTTTATTTTTTAAATTTTGTGACAAATCAAACTAAGCCAATATTTTTGGGACAGATGGAGTAGAAAGATTCTTGAATAGTAAGGTTGACGTAAAGTTATTGTTCTCCCAATTGGGACGAGTCACTTGATGTTGAATTCAAAAGCTGCCAATCTTAGTAACTAAGGCTTTAGAAATTGATGTCTAGCAGTCCATTCAAGAGTTCAAAGTTTAATAGAATCCTCTCTGTTTATGCATCTCTATTCAGTATTCCACACATTCTATTACAAATTCAGGAAAGATCAAAACTGTTACAAGTACTGTGACAATCATCCTCTCACAATTGTGCTGCTCCCAAGTTCAACTTCTCCCTGTGACTTGGTCTTTAAGCTGCTTCAGCAGCAGAGTTTTGCAACTGCAGCTGTTCTTCAGTTAACCGCTAGTCTGTATATGGATTTAAAAGTCTAAAACATTATAGAACTTTCCCTAACGAAGGATAAGATTGCCATCAAGATTTATGTGCTTATACGCATGAGCCAGTCATTTAATCTGTGCAGTCATGGTCTCATTAACACTCCAGAATACACGGTTGTAGCTTGAATCAACTTCGATCTTTACCCTTGTTCAATCAACAACGCAAATAATTGCTAATCTAAGAAGTTTGTGTATGCTTCCAGTTTTCCCCATCAATGTCATTTGTATAACAAACATACAGTTTGCATAACAAGTAGATCCAACTTTTCAAAGGAAGACTTCAGAAATCAAAGAGCTGTTGCATGTACCAGAAATATACAACTTCTACATGCTACAACCTTCAGATGAATCTGTTTCTCACAGTACAAAAAAGAGCTCAGCTTTACCCTGCCAGCTTCTTCAATAGGTGATTCATAATGTGTCTTAAATTCATCAGGTTCTCTCTAACACCACTTCAAGTTGCTAAACTCTGAATAACCAGCAATATACACAAGCTCTGAATGGCGAACATATAGCAGATTTGGCTGTAAAATCATTCATTTTCACTCACTAATGACTATCATCACATACATCACCAAAGAATCTGGTGAATCATATACAAGGAGACACAAAATCAGCAAAAATAGTTAAACTGATAAATAGAAGGAATCCCCCTATCCACCAGGAAGGATGCTGATGGCTAATTCAAGGTAAGTGGGGGCAGATTGGTACTTAAGAAGTCTCTACATATTAAACATCATACTTGACTCTCAGGATATGCAAGGAAAACCTTTATAGAATAGAACAGATGGCACCGATCTTGGGGATGAATTGATCTCCTTACAAAACCAGAAGTTTGCAGATCATGCACACTGCAAAGTTGACATGTTTCCCGAGCAAAACGCAAGATAAAGATTACTTTGCACCGGTAGCATTGCCTCCTATTCTCTTAGCCCCTTAAGTACTATGTCGATCATGTAGTAGCATCATTTTTATCAACTAACTGGTACCAAATTCAATAAATCTATCCACTAGAAAATAGGTCAATCATGTTCTAGCTTATTGTTCAAGGTTAAGGGATTCTTAAGTTAGTTTAAAAGGGACGACAATGGAGTTTCTATAAAGAAAAGGTCGCTTTGCCCATAACACTTAACAGTGCCTCATTCCTTCCACCTATTTCTCTCCACCACCACCCAAAAGGCAAAATCCTCTGCTTCACCACAGCCAAATGGCTAAATCCTAGATCATGTTGGAAACCATCTAATGCTAAGCTGAAAAACAGAAAGCTAACGAAGCAGCAGCTCTAGCTGTAATAAAATCGGTTGACAACAACAGCTGCAGTGTTAGTTAGCATTGAGTAAATTAATAACAGAATTCAATTATGCCATCCAAAATAAACAAGCACATTACTGCAAATTAACTGGTAATATCAGAAAGCATCACTCAATTAATTGTCAAACACAATATCTACAAAATAATATCTTTTACTTCTTTAAAGCAGAATGGTAGGCCTAATTTTTGCTAGCATCACAGATAACAGCTCAAATAAACTTCACCCCAAAACTCAAAATTCAAGGGATAAGAAAGACTACTTTTATCTCAATCTAACAAGATGACAAGTGAAGATCTGAAAGGGTAATCTAGCAGCTTCAAATTTGGAGAAACAAGCGTCATCAAGAACATTACTTCTGCACCATCGACAATCTTGGTTCACCAAACAATCAGATTTTGACCCGATATTGCCGCATTCGGGTACCCGATTTGAGTTTCTCCTACTACCCAATGACTTTCGAGTTGGATCTCCCACAACAAACCCGGTTGCTGAAAGTAGTAGAAGAAGCAGTACAAGTGAGAAATGGGTGCTAACAGGTTTAATGGTGGGTGACATTTTTCATGTGCAAAAGGATAAAAATGGTTTGATTCTGCAAAATATCTTTGTTACATTAGCTTTGGATTCATCCAACAAGGGTTAAAATAGCCTTTCGCCTAAGGGCTGTGGAAAAAAAACTGAAGAATTTCTAGAAAAATAAAAAGTTAAACTGGCCCATGCAGGTCTCGAACCTGCGACCTTCGCGTTATTAGCACGACGCTCTAACCAACTGAGCTAATGGGCCAAGATGTCTATTAGAAAGCTGCTTAGCCATTTTGAAAGATATATGGTACTTTATTGATTTTGAAATGTTGAGTGAAATCATATAAGAATTGGTTCAAAATTTTGAAGATCCTAAAAATTAGGAGATATGTTGCTTAAAACTACATGAAGGTAGTAATAGGATCTGATTATGGAAGTTATTATATTGAATCCTTTTACTCAAAAGGAGTGATTAGATACAATTTAAGAGGAGAGGCTTACTAGCACTTAATTTTGGTAGGAAACTTTTACAAATATACAATTTGCTCATTTACATTGCAAAAAAATAACCCAAAATTTACATTGCAAAGCTTTGGCCCAAAAACACTTTTATACAGTATTATACACTTATATACAAAAGATAAATATATTATGTATATAGGTGTTTGAAGGTGTATACATATTTATACACCTATATACATAGACACCCATATATACCTATATACACCCATATACACTATTATACAATATTATACACTATTATACACCCACTACCCCTGCCCCTCCCGATTTCTCCATCGCCGACCTCAACCACCTCCGGCGACCCCCACCGTTGTCACCTGCACTTCACTACTGGCTAGTCCACTACCACCTCAATGAGTTTTCTGATAGATCTAGATCTAGGTAATTTCTTATCAGATCTGAGTCACCACAGCGGAGGATGCAGCCAGATCTGAGCCATCGAAAAAGTCATCGTCATCGGAGAAAGAGAGAAGAAGCGCGACAAAGAGCAAGGGGTCGTGGGTGTTGTCGCTGGAGCACTGGTGGGAATTCGCCAGAGATGGCAGCTCTAACAAGGGCCGGCAGTGATGAGGGGAGGAGGGGGAGAGGGGCGGCGTCGTGGCGGTTTGGTTGTTGGATGCTGCAGTTCACTAGAGCTAGAATCTCCTCGCCGGAGCAGCGAAGGAGATGAGTACGAGAGGGAGAAGGGCATGCGAAGCAATGGGGTAGCGATTGTGGGTTGTGTTGATGGTGGTCGGAGCTCCAGTGTGAGGATGTTTCTGGTGGTGTCGACCGCCGATGGCGGCGTTGGGATGCCTACGATTAGGGTCCGGCGAAGAAGAGAGAGAGGGGGGACGAGTGGATGAGGAGGGAGTGAGTGCAGAGAGAGAGAGGGGGGACGAGGAGGGAGGGAGTGCAGAGAGAGAGGGAGGAGGAGGGAGTGAGTTATTTTTTGCAAGATTTAAAAAGGTGGGTTAATTTTGATAGCATTAGTACCCTAATTAACATAGGTATAATTATTTCATTTTTGTCTCAATGAATAAACATATACAAGTCACATGTGGTTCATACAAATTTTACCACATATGAACCATGGTTAATTGATAAATAATTTGTAATCATTCATGTTAAATTGCTTAGTTTGATGAAAATACTGGGCAATGATAAATGTTTTACCAGCTTAACACTACTTGTCACGATCAGATTAAAACTTTAAATAAATGAGGTAAAAAACACATTAAATTAAAAGAGAACAATTAATTAAAGCAGCTAATTCAGAAAAATAGATTGGGGCTAATTTTGATGGGAGCAGAGAGCCTACCTAGCTATTTTATGGTGGGATTTATTAGTCCACATTGTGAGGCTATGGGCCAAAATCGAACCAAATGATGCTACTCTGCATCTGAATCCCTTCACTAGTCAAAATATAAGATATGTGTAGGATAATCAAATTGATTTTTGTAGTATTTTCTTGGTTTATACGCAATTGAGATGTGGAAGATGCAGTATAGCGTAAGAAAAAAAGGATATTGTAGCGTAAAAAGATGAACAAAATGCACGACATGATGATACAGCACAAGTAAAGACTGGTCTCTGGTCTGTCATTTTCATATATAAATACTGCACAAGGTCGCCCTTTCGTTCATGATAAAAGAGAACTTTGAAATTCTCAAATTGTTATGGGGAAAGCTTAAACTTATCTCATCCGAAAGGGCATTAATCATAAAAAAGAACTACACACATGACATATGATGTCAGGCTTACAGCAAACAACCTGAATTAATCAATGCTAAAACTTCTATATAAACACCAGGTTAAGAATTTGTTTTACAATAATATCAACACTAGGCTAAGTATATTTTCTGTATTTTAAATAGGCTTTTGTTACCAATAAAACATATAGATATATTAATGAATTAAACGATGCTTCAAGGTTCAGGGGCTTCGTTCATGTTTGGCTTGGCAGTTGGGTCTATCCCAATGATGTCAATGGCCGTGCTTGGTTCTGGCAACTGCTTTGAGAAGCCGAGGCTGCCGCCAACGGATGGTATTGCTGCTGGTGGAGGAGAAATTGCTTGTAGCAGTACTAGTGCTTCTTCAAGATCAATTGGTAGTAGAAGAAGAATGGGCATTAGTGGTAATAATGTTGATGGTGGCAGGGGAAAAACTTGCCCAAGTGTTATGCTTTTCAAGGACATACTTCCATCACTAGTCCTGCGCTAGCTATAATCTACGTGTGGTTTTGTGGATTTCAGTATGGTTGGGTGTTGTGTGTAATTTGTGTAGGCCTTTGCGCTGTGATTGTGTTTGTGCTTGTGTTAGTATATCTGTATATCAGTATATGTATATACTCTACTAGTTCACTTGTGATCTAGCTAATTAGCACATGTAACTTGCTTTTGATTTGGTTATACATCTATTTCATCCTTTTGTTAAACTAGATTACATAATCAAATAGAACTTGATTGACCATCTAGTTGCCCTACGCTTGAATTAGGAGTGTCAGATTTAGATAAAATAGCTCGACTAATTACTCACCCAAACTTCAGACAAATTAGACTGGAAATATATGTTATATTTGTCGACATGTTATTTGGGCATAACTCAAGTTAGCGCTTTTTAAACTTTGGACCCATGACTACCTTGGGTACGGAGACTAATTACTTCTCTATATTAAACGATATGTGTTTAGAAAATATATCATTGTTGTATAAATTGTGTATAATCAACATATACTTATTAATCATACACATATTATAATAATTATAGTAAAAAACCTTTAGCAACAACACTACATGCAATAACCTTTAATGGCGACTTATTGATCTTTTGTGGCGATTAAGTCTGATCTTTTTTAGTAATTGGGTCGTTGGGCTAGTGCTTGTCAATTGTTTGGGCCTAAAGGCCAATTCGGGGGATTAAGCCCAAACATAGGCCATTAAAATTTATATGACCATAGAGTGTCCTTTTCCCTAATTAATAACCCTAACTCATAAAAAAATGACCGATAACTAAACTTGTCACGCATTTGGAATATACCCCATTGAGCATTAGTTCACCAAATTTTAAGCATTAACCTTCATGAGATGGTCTGATCTTTATAGGGCAATGCTCTTTTTGATTAAGATTATTAACCTTGTCTATTCATAACTTCAATATTTCTTCTCGGTTAAGCTTTACGTATTAGCTTGGTCAATTATCATAGTGAGCAGAACATGACTTCTGACTTCATGGTAATCATCCACAGGATTTAATTGGAAAGTTGCTTTCATATTAATCGAATTGTATTTGACTTTCCCCTCATTAGCTCATTCTAATTAATTTCCACGCTAAGAGTTAAGAATTAATCAATTAGACATTGGGTCCTATCACACTGCACGGGAAAAAGATTAGCAACTTCTTACAATTTTCTCTAATATAAATGTTCGTTATACTGACAATCAGAAACAAAGAGACAATTTACGTGTAAGATTGTGGTACACTAATTACTTAGTCAAGGGTCAAAGTAAACTAATTAACAATAGGTTGACTAGCTAATCTTACAAAAGGCAGGAACAATTCGTTCATTGAATATTCCACGAAACAACCTAAAATTTCCCCCCGCCTGGAGTTTAATGCTACAATTAATTTGGTGGGCCGAAAATCATAGACTAACGTCTATTAATTTCACATCAAATTAGTCTAGTTGCTCTTTCAAGTTATATATAGCAAGGTGAAAGAATGATTTTCTAAGTACCCAAGAAAATCTCTTAGAACTCGAGGGAAAAAAAAGAGAGAAAATGGTTAGGCTTTCTGTTACAGCAAATTCATTTCAAGGTGCTGAACTAACATTCATGGTTGGCATGATAGCTGCTTCAATCTCAATGATGGCGATCGTCATATTTGCCTGTGCCAAATCCTCCACGAAACGTAAGAATAATAATAATAATCCATATAGTAGTGGTGGTGATAGAACTTCCGCTAAAACTGTTGGTGGTGGTGAAAGTAAAGCTCAAAAAACTTCTGCCCTAGAAACTTTTGTAGATATTATAGTCAGTGATGATGCTTGCAATAATTATGATGATACTAAATGCCATGGTGGCAACATGTCCACGAATTGTACTGGTGGTGATGATGGAGGCAAAAATAATGTTACTAGTAGTAATCATGTCATTGACAAAAGTGTTACTAGTACCGAAACTACTAGTGGTGGAGGTGGTCATGGCAATAACATTCATGCTAGTGGTGACTATAATAGTGGTGGAGGTCATACTCAGGCCAGCACAGATACTACTATTACTAGTGGTGGTGGTCATCATGACTACACAAGTGGGAATACTGGTGGTGGTCATAGTAGCAGCGGATGGAGTGGTGGAGGTTGGAGCAATGATCACGGTGCTAGCAGTTGGGGTGGCGGCGATAGTGGCGGTGGTTTTAGTGGTTTTAGTGGTGGAGGTTGGTGAGTGGACCTTTAAGTTATTACTACTACGATTTGGTCCAATTCTACAAGCGTGCAAGCCAACTGAAAATCTAGTCACTTGTTTATAATTACTCCTCTAAAGTTGTAATTTCCACAAAATCCATTCATATGTTCTTTTAAGTTATTATTTATGTAATTACGTGTATTTTCAGAAATAAATTGAATCAAATTCGAAACTGATCTTCAAAATCGATATAAATAGACACTTAAAGTTATCATCAATGGTCAAATAAATTAAATCCTTAACTTTTCAAGTGATTAACTAAACATATCGGTATAAGTCTGTCTCATAACCACCTGATCCGGCGATTTAATTTTTAAAGACAACAAAATTGAAGTTATTGAGATGAGGTTATATTATTGTAGATTACAATAAAAATTTCATTGAGATATGTGGAAGAGAATATCTATTGTTTAAAAATTAGAGTAGGGAGTTTGATTTTCAAAGGCAATATAAATATACACTTAAAATTAACACCAAAATCAATGTAAATTTTGACAGAAGCTACATATCAACATAAATTTTAGATATATTGAATTTTAGCAAATTAAAATGAATTGAATTTAATAAATAAATTTAGATAATTAACTCGTCCAAACTTTGAACAGGCAGAACAAATCATATTTTTATGGATTAACTTGACCCCTTATGAAACTAGCAAAAGCCTTAAAACAGAATTATATATATGCATCCTACTACATCCCACTCCAAGTTGAATAAGGTTCAAGAGATTTTAATTCCATACCATGATTAAATGAGTAAGAACTAAAGTGAGGGAAAGAACTTAAATTAATATAATTAATTAAAAGAGTGTGCTATTAGAAAGGTACTATAAGATCCCGGCATAGCTGAACGACAAATAATCAAATTTAAAATTCAACTGGAGACTTTGGGATAGGCGTTCGGATTGGAACAGCTATTCTAAGAGCGTGCTGAATCCAACCGTTGCCCTCCATCACCCCAGAATGAAAGGGGCCCAAAAAGTTCTGGAAGCGTCCGAAGCTTTACATGGCGAAAGCAACAATATCGCTTTTCTGGAACACCTTTTGAAGGGCCCACTGGAATGTCCATAATTGAAGCATTTTTCTATCGTTCGAATTCTGATGAGATTAATTTACTCTCTTTTGGAATATAATCTGTGATATAATTATTCTATTCTCAAATCATGATCATTCAGGCACATCCGTGATTTACTAGTCGTAACGGTGAGATCGAAATCTCGAGAACTAGTCTGAAATCTTTTTTTTTAGGGAGATACTAAAAAACACGGCACGAGGTACGATGACAGTTGATTCATCAAACCCCTATTCCCTATATTCTCTCTTTCCACTTTGATCTTCCTCCAAATTCTCAATTTTATTAGAATTGATACGAAAAAAGAAGATAATCAATCCGTATAAAATTTAAAAGCCCACTAAAGGATGCTTAAATAATGGAGCCCCATCACAATAAGTTTGCTAGTGAAGGAGAAGTGGAGCCTTGTTATTCTAGGGTTTCAAATCCACTTCTTCAATCGGTAATTCTCTCTTCAACTCTTCTCTTTTTACAGTTTTTCTCATATTAATTGATTGATTGGTTGAAATATGTTTTGCTGTTCGATTTGTTTGACTTTATCAGAAAAAATTACTTACTCCCTCCATCCATCCCATTTTATATGAAGTTTTATTTAAGAAATAAAGGAAGACTTTTGAATCTTGTAGCCTAAAACAAATCAAAAATATTTTTGTGGTTATAGATGTCTTGTTAAGCGCAAAAGATAAAATTTAAAGTTAAATTGTTGTCAAATAAAGAAAGGTGTCATTCCTTTTTAGACCGACTAAAAAGAAAAGTGTTATGGGACAGAGGGATTATAATTTTTTGAGCAGCTTTTTAATCATTATTGACTGTTTTTAGGTTGGTGCCAAGTTTTGGGTTTTGCTTCAACTGCATAAAGTTATTGTCTTTATTAGTATAATTGTCGTCGTTTCATAAAATTTATTCTTGGTTAGTTGTTGACATTTTTGATGAGATTATCTGATGAAAATCAGGGAATATTAGTGAAGGAACGTCCATATTGATGAACTTTCAAGAATAAAAAAGATTGGGATTTTGTTATGTTATATATACTCCCTCCTTCCCAATTTATGTGATATAGATTGACTTGGCACGAAGGTTATGAAATAAAGGAAGACTTTTGAATCTTATGATCTAAAACAAGCCAAAGATATTTGTGTGGTTATAAATGATCTCATTAAGTTAAAAGGTAAAGTTTAAAGTTAAATTGTTGCTAAGTAAGGAAATGTGTCAATTCTTTTTTAGGCTACCTAAAAAGGAAAGTGTGTCACAAAAATTGGGTCAAAGGGAGTAGTACTATTCTTATGGAGATTTGCCTGTATAAAAAATACATCAATATAAAATAAAATAAGAGAGACAATGAGATTTCCCTGGAGAAGTTATAGTTTTGAGGTTTTGATTTATCTAAAGGAAATAATCGAGGATTTAGGGGTGCGATTATTTGTGGAGAGTAAACTGGCAGTTAAAGTGTTGTGTTAAGTAGTAGTCATCTCAATTAGTCATTGTGGTTAAGGCGCAGCTACTGTTGTTCTTTTTGTTGTATTTTAGCCTCTACATTATCTACTAATTGTATGCAACTGAAACTTAGATATAAAAATTCAAGAATCTAACGCAATACATGGCCGTTTGAAAGGCTAATAATGCAGGTAAATAGTTCAATTTTAGGACTCCTCACATACCCTTGTTTTGTCATCTAATATCCATTTAGAAACAACAATGACATCTGCAAATCAATGTTTCACCTGCATGCTCAATTCTTCCATACAAAGTGGTACTCTTGAGATCCTTCCGTGCACTCTCTTCAGGATACATTACGCTGCCCTGCCACTTCAATTGACTAGATTTTGTTGGTCAAATTGAATAATTTATAATCGGAATTTTCATCTATAGCTGCTGGTTTGTGTATGATTACTTTTCCCACCTTAAGAAAAGAGCACATTTTCGTTGTTTACTGAACTCTCCAACACTTTGAACCAGTATGCAGTTGAGAAATCTTTCTTTGACAAAACGGATGCTAATAGCCATGTGTTGGGAGTTTTAGTTATATCCTAATAGTTACTACTCACTTACCTCCTTCATTGGTCTGTACCATTTTAAATTGTCGTGATCTCTTTCTTTTGTTGGGTGAAGTAGAGATATTTTCCAATTGTTAGTAGTTACTTGTTCTAATGTTATCCTGTTAATTATTTATTCATGTAAAAAGTTGCTGTATTTGGTAACTGCAAGCAAAATTTCTTAAGTTTGACATGAGAACACACACTTGCCATGTTTTTTGGTGATAGGACTGTAGTAAGTTTGGAGATAACAGAGGCCTGGACAATTTTGAGCCAGTCATAGGTTCAAACATTGTCAAAACGGGTAAGCATGAAGAACATGATAAAGTAGCTGTACACCTAAGGAATGAAATTCCCGAGAACACAAGTTCGACAAGGCATCTAGATACTCAAGCAGAGGAACTTTTCAGTAAACAGTCATTTCAAGACACTCGAGAAGCTAGTGAGGGGTATCATGGCTGGAAAGGGGAAATTGAAGAAGATTCTATAACCCTGAAACAGAACAATATCTTGAAGTGTTCTGAGATGATTATCAGCAGCAACAGCGATAAAAGAGGAAAATGTGGTTCTGAAACATTTGGTCAAAGTGAAGGTCACATAAACAACAATAAGAGTTATATCATGGGCAAGCCAGTGGTTGGACAGCAAGAGACTGATCATGATTCACCTTTATGCACAAAAGAAAACTATGAGAAGGGGGTGCACACAAGTAAGGAAATGGTTAAAGCTAAAGTCTCTAATGATGATTTAATTCAACAGACCAACGAAAGTGATGTGAAAAGAAATTTTCTGTACCCACAATTAACTGAAAATAGAGAATGTGAAAGTCAGTCATCTCAAAAGGTAGAAGAAAGTATGTGCCACCAAAATCAAGGAAAATATTTCTGCTATGATTCACCACTTTTTGGTGAAACTGGGGCTTGGATTCCTGTATCAGTTCCTCCAATGTCAGAAAGTGAGCATGAAGAGTGGAATAAAGGCTTCTGCTCAAATGGGGGATACCTTCCTGAAGGTGACACAGATTGGAATCAGTGTGTGGGGGAAGACAAGGAGTTGACCATGTGGGATGTGGTGTTGGATATGTTACTCGCAGCACGAGGAAAAGTGCAATCTCTTGCGTCTGGTGATATAGTAGGTAATATGTCGTGGATATCAAGCCATCTCATTGAGCAGGCTTGGAAAGAGATGGCTCAAACCCTCACAGAAGCTAATTTTGGTAATGCCCAGGAAATTCTTGAGGCAGATCCTCCCAAATGGTTGCCTGACAGTGCATCTTCCACTTGTATGTTATGTAACGTACGGTTCCACCCTATCATGTGCAGCAGGCATCATTGTCGATTTTGTGGAGGAATATTTTGCAATGAATGTACTAAAGGAAGGAGTTTGCTCCCTGAGAAATTTCGTACTGGGGAACCACAACGAGTATGTGATGTATGTTGTGTACGTCTTGAGTCTCTGCAACCATACCTAATGGATCAAGTAAGCCGTGCTGCTCAGTTGCCAACCCACGACCTTACCGATTTGAGCACATTGAGATCCTGGGTAAACTTTCCGTGGGCACAGTCAATGGAATACGAAATTTACAAGGCCACTAACACTATTCGGGGCTATGAAAGGGTATAGAGTTGTGTCTTTTATATTGAATGTTGCATGTCTTATATATCTACTTAGTCATACTAATGAAGCAAACACTGATTTTCACCCCGCTATATATATATATATCTTCCTGCTAAATACTTCAGTCTGATTTGGAAGAAACGGATTGCTCCATTGTTGCACTGTTAACCTTCTAGCCTCTAATCCACCATTTGGAGTTCTACTGGTTTGCATCTTATATGTAAAAAAAATAAGGAGCAAGCATGGATCTGTTTTGTATTTAATTTCTTGATATCTTAAGATGATATATTGGCTGCCTGAAATAATCTGAATAAAAATTTCAGATTGGCTTGTTGAGTTCTGAGAAGAAAATTCCAGAAGCTATTCTACAAAATGCAAGAGGCCTTGCCATACTTACGGTCGTGAAAGTTGGAGTGATGGTCACCTACAACATCGGAACCGGATTGGTTATTGCACGTAGAGAAGATGGTTCATGGTCTCCCCCCTCAGCCATTTCCTCTTTCGGTGTGGGATGGGGTGCTCAGGTGAATAAATTTTCTATATTTCTGCTAAATTTAGTAAAGGCTAATTACCGACCTGAATAGAGTGGTCTGGATATAGAGGATAATTGCCACTTTGCTCGTGTGTATTGAGAGGCAATCGTCATTGTAGAAACAAATCATAGATTTGAGCATTGCACATGGCTCCCGATAGACAGTCGTGTCTTAATTGCCTCATGGGAAATCACTTCTGGATGTTATCCACGATCAATGTGTAACTAGGCAAAATCAAATACCATCTTGAGATGATTTGTATATACCACAATTTGGGATGGAAAGGAGTCTTCCTTTCATGATAGTGTTGGTGCTTTGGCAGTTCTACACAGGGTTTCATATTAAGCCCTGGCCGTTTCTGTTCTTTCTTTGAAGTAATTTCTTCAAGGAGGTCAATCAAAATATTATTTCTATACAATAGGAACTTCTTATCATCAGTAAATCATAAAACAGATTTTTATTCTGTAGGCTGGTGGAGAACTTACTGACTTCATTATTGTTCTGAGAAATACTGATGCTGTCAACACTTTTGGTGGTGATGCGCATCTTTCGGTTGGAGCTGGTGTGAGTGCTGCTGCTGGGATCATTGGACGAACTGCTGAAGCTGATCTTCGCGCTGGTACTGGAGGCTATGCTGCTTGTTATACATACAGCTGCAGTAAAGGTATCAAGTCCACTTTGTTTATGAGTTCACATGTATTTGTCATTGTACTTTGATTTGTATATTCTGTTATTGCAAGATAGAGTTGCCATGTGATTTATATCTGCTTTCTATATCACACGATTGTTAATGGCCAGAAAATACTAATCTAATAGTTCCACTCTCTTTACTGTGGGGAAAAGTTTGGAATAGACAAATTTTTGCAGAATTGTCATCAGAAAATAATTCATAGAATTCTTGTTGATGCTGATTCAACTTGAAAAGAGTTTAGGGAAGTTACCATATCTTTTGTTTTTATAACTGGAAATTAAGTTTATGCTTTCTCTCGAGGCCCAGTTATATCTTTATATCATGTTTAAACTGATACCTTTTTGTGGTACAGGTGCCTTTGTTGGGTGTTCCCTACAAGGGAGTGTCGTGACTACCCGAGCACGAGAGAACTCCAGATTTTATGGTAGCCAGTCAATAAAAGCTTCAGAAATTCTCCTTGGGTCGTTGCCGAGGCCCCCTGCCGCAGCCACCCTATATCGTGCACTCGCCGAATTATACCAGAAGCTTTGAAGGTCTCATACATCTTAAAGTGTTGTACATAATGTTAAGACGCTTAAGTTCAAGTTGGAAATTTGGGGCTTGATTTCTGCTATTCTTTGTGAATTATGATTATATAGATATAGTGAATTTGTACAGTGTGGAAGGAGAAAATTGTAAATATAATCATGCTCTTTACTGGGAGAGTATCTTGGCTCAACTGAATCTATTGGCAATTTGGCATTCAATTTGGAAAGAGAAAAAATGGACCGAAAGAGTATGCTGTGTTTGTTCTCTTACTCATAGGATAAACCATTTATTCTTGATAACCTCAATTCCACATTTGCATTTGGAAGTTCTGCTGCCACATTTTCCTTTGTAACACAATTGCCAAGCTAAGGACCTGTTTGGACATAGATTTTTTTTTTTGCTTTTCCTTTTCAAAAACCTATTTGGTTATACATTGTGTCGATTTTTTCACTCCCAGCTTGAAAATAAGTTTTTTACTTGTAAAATTTCAACATTTTTCAAGTGAACACAACTTCAACTCAAATATATATTTTCAACTTAAACTTCAAACATTTTTTTTTATGAATATCACTCAATTCATGTGCTAATCCTAATTATGCTCAAGAGTCAATCCCCGTCCTATGAGACTTGAAGTTCACCTGCCTTTCTGTTATCTGTAAAATTACTCGATAGCAAGATGCAGAATACTACGTATCCCTTATTACATTTTGCGTTCCTCCTGTATAGTATAGCTTATAGTCATTTGTCTACTGACAGTTGATGCACTGTTAAGAATTTGATGGCAGCCTCACCTGTCAACTCCAGCCAATATTGCTCAACCCTTTTGAAATATCACTGAGATTCTTCCATTATTGCTTAATAGCTCAGATTTCCAAACATTAAAGCCTATGCACATAGGCAGTTACTTTGGTTTTTTACATTAGTCTTTGTGGCTATCACAACTTGGTCAAACCTGGTACTGGTAGAGCCTACTCTTCAACAAAAGCACTCTGTTTAGAAATGAAATGTATGAGGAAAAACAAAAGAAAGGTACTGAAAGACAGATTCTTGTTGGTCAACACTAGCTACTATATCAACGTAATCAATTACAACAGGGTAACTACAAACAAATTCAACACTAAAAGGGAAAAAAGAATTAAAAGAATATTAGAGAAAATAGGATAACGTTCCCCCAAACCCCAACCGGGAAAAAGAAAAAAAAAAGAGGCTCCACATGAGCTCTCCTTTTGAAGAAAACAAGAAAAAGTAAATTTACTTCTGCTCCTACTCTGTATTTTTGACTTCTGGTTTTCACCGTACCAGAGTATCTTCACATTGAGAAGGGATGATCAACACAAGAAGTTAAAAACTTCCAAACTTTGCGATGGTCATATAAGCATAGATTTTTGACTTCCTCTCGCACTCCCTATCTGCAAAGCAGCAAAAGATCACTAATCAGACACTTTCAACAAACAAATTCTACTTGAAACGAGCTTGACGAGAGAGAGAAAAAGGACGGGTGGGGGTTATGGATGAGGGCTTAGAGTTGGTTGTGTGTGTTTGTGACAAAGGTTGAAACAAGAAAGTTTACCTAGTGCTGGAGTTCCCAAGTGTAAGCTCAAGATCATCACTGATGCACTCTTCGTGAATTCTCTCTCCTTCCCATGGCTTTACTACACCCTTCATATTGCTGCCAAATGCAAACTCTGCTGAGATAACATCCGACATTGGTACATCAGCTGTTTGGTCCATAAAAGCTCCAACTGCAGGTGAACATGTCCCACTTTGCCCAGGTGTCCACATTCGAGACCCTCCATTTGATAATGGCTCCCTAAATCCAAATGGACTTGACGAGACGAGGCTGAATGTGGGAGATGAAGGCCCATCCTGTGGAGTTTGAACACCAGAGAGCCATCCTGAATCTAGTGGGGTTTGGCGACCTGGACTAGGAGGGGTTGAGGATGGCAAGAAAGGATAATGCTGCTGCATCCATGTAGAGTTGGCCGTGGTATTTTCCCAGTTATCATTCATCCTAGGAGTACGGCAAGTGGGAGAGCTCAAAGGTGGAGTCACAGGAGCACTTATAGAACCTCCAGGAATGCACAAATGGTGGGGAAATTTAGACGAGGACGGTGATGAGCCAGATGATAGGTTCTTAAGCCACGGAATGAGCGAGTTGGGATCAGAATTATTTTGGACATTGGCAACATAATGGGATGAGACCGGGCTAGGGATAGATGATGAAGCGGGACTCGGATTATACGAAGCACCAGGGCTCAGTTGGTAAGACGAACAAGGGCTTACAGATACCGAACCACCAATAATATCCATGTGTTCTACTGGCTTGCATCCCTGCAGAAGAGAACAAATGATAAGCAGCGAAAAAGGGGCAAATCAAATGGTCAATAGTGAACCCTTCCCCAGAACTATGAAATTATAGCAGAAAGAGAACTGACATTTGCAAAGCCCCTACTTGAAAGATTATATGATTAAGGAGGTCCCTAGATCTTTTTAAAGCTTAAAAGTGTTCCCTTCACATGACTTCAACTGCTTAAATTAGAGATGAAGTGTAACTTAGTTATTACTTATACCGGATATACATGAATGCTCCAATGAAAGGATGCACCTAAGGGATTCACCAGTTACTTGAGTAATATATCAGCTCACTTGCATACATCTATCAGCACCACAAAAATCCCATATTGAAATCAGAAGCTTCCGCTCTACAAATGAGCATATAAATTTTGTTATGGAATGAGGAGTACCTACATCTATGTTCTTGTAAAGGTGCACATATTGCTATGTTGTAGGGAACCAACTTTCCCACCACTCCAACCAACTTATTTCATCAAGAATAAAACATGCTATATACTGAGAGTACAATCGTTCTGTTTGTGTTTGGTATCCACGGGATAGTTGACGCATCTAATAATTTAGCAAAGAAGCTAGCAACAACACAATGACCTTTTAGGATAACCAGTATCATGGAAGGGCTAATATATCCAGCAGCTAATAAGTCAAAAACATTAATGGATGGGTACCGAAAAGCCATCAACATTTACTTGCTGGATCCAATATATTTACACATTTTAAAGAAATCTTCCAGTTAAGGTCAACCAAAAAGTTTCAAACAGATGCATCTGTGGCTAAGCAATTGAAAATAAGTTTGCTGTCCAAAGAAGAAACCAAGAAATTGAATAAATGAGTTGAGAAGTATAATTTATCCCAAAAAGATAGTCCCTTTTAGAACCTCCCCAACATGGTGTCCCTTTAAGCAATATCTTTAAACATTCAGTTTAACGTAAAAGAGTCAACATATGAACCTACATCTTTCTAACTAATACTATTAAACAATTCAAATATTCAACTCTTGCCCCTAAATTGAGTAGATACATCTGTCAAACTGGAAATATTAAATTGAGACGTATGGAGTATTCAAATTGGAAAATCTTGAAAGTTCAGTGAATTACTTTCCCCAAGACAAGATTCCCAGTAGCTTGAAATGGCTAACGAAGTAGTGCAAAAGCCACATTACCTTCAGCAAGATGAAGAGTTTTCTCTTGGTCCAAAAAGAGCCAAGTCTATTTCCAGAAAGTGAGCAGATTTTCTATTTGACCAAGACATTTTGTACTTAAATGTGTTGAAATTCCTAATTTAGTAACCATTACTACTTTTAATCAGTTCAATTATAAATGTTCCTGCCCAAAAAAAGGTCCCCAACTCATCCTAATTGTAATGGTTCTCCATATATCTATAAAAAGTTTAAAAGCATTTATACGCCCAACCACATCTATTCTCGACCTTTAATTCTCCTAATTTAGGCCCCACTTGACACCTACTTGAAAAAAATCCAAAATCCTCTTTTCCATCATCTTGCTTATTCTCAAATGGCTCTTTTTCAACTTTCAGCCACAGCAATCATGTTATGTTGGTCCACCCTCTCATCCCGTTGATCAAGGCTCAGATAACATGACCACTAAAGCCAGGGGCGGAGCTAGGGTGGCGGAAGGGGGTTCATCGTCGGAAAATTACATTGTATATATAAGGTTAAAAATCCAAAATCCTCTTTTGCCATCATCTTGCTTATTCTCAAATGTCTCTTTTTCAACTTTCAGCCACACCAATCATGTTATGTTGGTCCATCCTCTCATCCCGTTGATCAAGGCTCAGATAACATGACTACTAAAGCCCTACATGTTAATGATAAAAGTATCCAAATATACCCATTTAAATTGGACACAGCCCTATTGCCAAAACAAGCCATAGAATGATGGCACTACCAAAATATTAGACAACTGTAACCCTACCATCAGTGGCGGAGGCAAGAATTTTATCAAGGGGGGTCAACATATAAAGTAAATACGAAAAGATTGCAGGAAGATAAACGGGGCGAGGCGGCGAAGGTAAAGCTTAACCCGCCAAATTTTAACTCGTTGTACCTTTCAACATTTCTTTCTACTTTTGCCCTTCTCCTTCCTTTTTTTTTTTAAAGTTTCTTGTGTTTTTTTAAATAAGAGTGCCGCCTTTATTTCTTAATGATTTACTTATTTTGAAACACGTTTAAAATGCTAGAAAATCACTTAAAAGGAAAATGAGGGAGTATAAGATTGCATATACAGAACATGAAAATTTTCTTATCATAGGCATGAAAGCACAAAATTTTCATTGCAAATCATCATTTTTTCCTTAAACATCTATGGCAATTTATAGCCCTCACATAAAGTTCGTTAAATTTGTGAAACAAAAGGAAGAAAAAATTCACAACTTTGACCTCTCTTTGGAACTGAGTTCTAAAGTTAACCGTAGAATATAAAGTGATGTTAAATATTTATGGAATTCATATCTATGTTTGGGATGTCCAATATATTTTGTTGCATCGAAATGTGTTGTCTATTTAAAGTTGGTTAGTTAAGTATGCGAGAAGCTAATGAAAAGTCACATTATAATTTTAGAATAATATTAGTAGGCTATATAATAATAACAAATTTGAATTGATAGATAAATTTTTTGAATTACATGTTAGTTTTTTAATTTAATTGGAAAAAGACTTTTTCTAATTTGAAATTGAAGAAAAATATTTTTAAAAGATAAAGATAAATATCATAATAGATCATGATATTTTTTATGTTATTCGAAAACTATATGCTAATTACATGGCTCATTTCCCTTTATTTTATAAACTTTTTGTTATTGGAAATAATGTGTAGGGAAATAAAATTACAATTCAGGTAGTGTTATGGCAGCTGGATATTAAAAATAACCAACAGGCCTTAATTCTACTGATGGAAAGAAATGTGAAAAAGTATTTTAGTAGCTGAAAAGAAATCTGGAAATTGGTACTATTATTAGCTGTGGGCAACGCCCAAACTAGAAAAAGGGAAAAACAAATGCAGTGACTACAAAGGAATCGATACCACGACCTTGAACTATTTCTGAACCCCCTTAACCACTGCGCCACGATTCTTGGTTGTATCAAGGAGATTCATTCTGGACTATATACTAATAAATATCAAATTTAACCTTATATATACAATGTAATTTTCCGACGAAGGGGGTTCGGATGAACCCCTTCCGCCACCCTAGCTCCGCCCCTGCCCACCATCCCAACAGCTTTTGAGAAAGGGTGTCCATATCAAATGATAATGTCAACTCTATGATTAAACCACAAACCTAGCAAAAAATTTAACCCTCTCCTCCTAACCCATCAACAATTTTTCTCCCCATCACATCAAAAATTGATTTCCCCACACGCTCTATGGACTCAACTATAATTATGAAGAATAAACATTCGAATAAAATAAAGATAAAGGAACCAACATCAATAATAGGACCAAAGGGTTTGATACCTTTCTTGATTTTTTTCATAACGGTGATTTAATTCTGACCAGCAAGGGTTTAAATAGACCACAAGAAATCAATTACTCCCTGTTAAAGTAATCCTATTTCCTTTTTAGTCTGTTCCAAAAAAGAATGACCGCTTCCTTGCGTTTTTAAAAGCAAAAAAGAACAATAAAGTCCATGGGTCGTGAAGCGAAAAGCGACAAGTGAGGCGCACACTTCTCTATAGTGATCACATTCCAATTAAATAAACTAATGTCAGCATGCAGTATACAATAGTGCTTATATTCATCCAACTCCTCAAAGTGGAGATCCACAGAATCCACTGCTGTGCTTCATATTTCAAGTGCACACTTCTACAAAGCGCACGGCTTCACCTATTATGCGATAACCCCTCACTTTTCATTGCTTCATGCTTTAAGCAACGAAATGATGACTTTTAATAAAGCTGCCCCTTCTTAAATAAGGAAAGAATTTAACTTAAGCCTCTCATGTAATTTTACCCTTAACGACAAGCTTCTATAGTTACACAAATGCTAATAGCATGTTCAATATCACAACTGTCAAAAGTTGTGTAGTCACAAAAATGTTATGGCAGGTTTAGAACTACAAGTGTCAAAAGCCATATAGCCACAGAAATGATATTGCATATTTAGGACCAAAAAATTCAATTTTTCTCCATTTTTAAACTCAATGTCCAGTCAAATAGGGTAACATAACAACAAGGACTCAAGGAGTAATTTTTCTCTTTTCTAAGTTTTGAATTCTGATAGTGATGCATCAAAGAGGTTGTACTTTCGTGAATTTACTATTGAACCTTAAGATTAGATTCCTAAACTACCCTTCATAAAGAGACTGCAGATTCAGAACTTCGAAACTCAAGGCTGCAAGCAATCAAAGGACTGGTAAAACCCTGGAATCAGCTGAAATGTCCATACAACCCATCAATTTCAAACAAAAATTGTGGGACCCTGACAGTACAGCAGGGGTAATATCGTCAAATTAGCATCTGGGTGAAATGTCCAGACTTTCTGAAAGCTCTCTGACTATGCACAAAATACAAGGAGCAGAACAAATCTATGAAGGATTCGTCTTTCCAATTTTTTACTTTTCCTTTAAATTTAACAATGAAAAAAAAACTAATTTACAAAATCCAAATGACTGGAGAAACAACCCGAATCTCTGCACTAATGAAGAACTAATTTTCTAAAAAAAAAAAAAACTACTAGCTACTTTCAATTTATGTAACACTCTTTTGAATCTGTTACGACGAAAATGACACATTTTATATTTAGTGACACTTCACCTTTAAAATATCAATCTTACCCTTGGTGAGATCATTTACAACTACACAAATTATTGAGCGGTTATACTAGACATCTCGAATATAGCGACTCTTGAACTGTTTAAATAAAATTAAGATATTTTTGGGCTTAATTGGCGTTTATAATGGTGATGATTGAGGAAAAATAGTTTATTTACCTTTCTATAAGTGGTTCCATCATCTTCAACGATCCAACCAGCTTCATTACACAGAGCTTTCAATACCTCGTTGTTATCACAGTGCTTGGGAAGCTTATAGTTACCATACATCCTTAATCCGGCGAAGATCTTGGCGGCGATCGCTCTCCGCCGCCGCTCTCTCCGTTTGTTGTTCTCTCTTTCATTCCATGTCGGTAACCTCGTGCCGGAAGTCATTACGACGCCGTTTTAGAACACTTAAACCGGATTAAATTCTCGACCGGTTTAGTTCTGAACCGGGCTTGTCAAAGTATTAGAAATGAGAGAACTTTAAGACATGTTTTTGAGCTAAATATATGACAAGTTTCTGATCTAAATATGTGAGTTTGAGTTTTTGCCATTGAAGATGAGGGGAATAACGAAATTGCCACTGGGATTTTTTATTTATTGATTAGAAGTCCTGTAAATGTGGGCGGTGCACGTGTTGAGTCTTTTTACAGAAGTATTAGTGGATAGTTGCGACTTGCGAGGAAGTTGTCAAGAAATGGAGGCAGTGGTAAGAATATCCGTGATCTTGAGATTCTACTAATAAGTATGTTTTTAGGTTATGTATTTTTAATTATAATATTAATAAGTATAAATTTTTATAATTATGATGTTAAATATTAATAAAAAATTATAAATTTTTATTTAAAAAATAAATTTTAAATTAATAATACTTGTTTTTGTACTACACAAATCAAAATTCAAAAAGAGATTAAAATGATTGTGTTTCTGAATTTGGGGGTATGAAATCAACTCTTTGAAGATTTTGGATTGAAAAGTACAAATTACACCTTCAATTATAAAAGCTGATGTCCTTTCTTAGGTCTCCTTTTTTCCCTTTTTCGTACTAATTAAGATAAGTGTTTATCGAGAATAAGTTATTTACTACTCCCACATAATTTGACTTGTTTTAGATATACAGTACCCAAGCAGTCATCTACTACAAAAAAAAGATACGGAAAGGATTGAAAAGCCTAGGATCGTTCCGCCTATCCCGATCCCGATCCAACCCTACCCGACATCGTCCCATCCTGTCCCATCATCCCCCTCTCCCTTTGCAAAAATAATCGTTGCAACAACGGTCAAATTTTGATTTTGGCCGTTGTGCAACAGCTATAACGGTCATTTTTTACCCCCATCCAACCCCATAAATCTCTCCTACCCCTTAATATTTATTTTTAACCTCTAAATTAATATATTTACACTTTAATCATATTTCTCAACTATAAATAACTCATTTTCCTCACAAATCTTCCTACAATCTCTCTAATCTCTCTAGAATTCTACATTGCCTACTAAATATTATATCTATTTTGCTCATTTATATCCAAGTTAAAAAATTGGGAGTGAAGTTGGTGACTAGCTTGAGGATCATCCATCGAGCAAAGTTTCAATTTTCAACCTTGATTACACGTCGACGTTTGGTACCTTCGTTCCTTCTTTAAATTATTATTGTTACTTTATTTTAATTATCACACTTAATTTCATTATCTTTAATTATTTACTTACATAATTAAAATGAAAGGATTGAGAGATATGTTTAAGGGTAAGGGTGCTTCTTCTAGTAGGGGTAACGAGGGCAGGGTACTTCTTCTAGTAATCATATTCCTAGTCTCGGTGATTTCATTGATTTCACTCATATAGATGAAACTGCTTTTTTTAATGATATATCATTAGATGATGAGGTAGATGAACCAAACTTTAATTAGACGATAATCTAGATGACACACCCACTAGTGCACCTCAACCTCAGGCTCAGACTGAGTCTCAGCCTGAAACTGAAACTGGAATGTCTTCTTTTCCCCTAGTATGAGTCAAGGCCCCACACAGCGAAAATTAAAATCAGTTGCATGACATTTTTTTATAGGGACCAAGAGAATCAACTAACTAGATGTAAAATTTGTAAAAATGTTTATGTTTTGCAGGGTGTACCATCTTCTACTACTTCGCTGCAACCTTATAAAAAATATGTGGTTTCTGCTGCTAGTATTCAAGGCCTTAGAAATAAAATGTTTAGTGGTTCAACTTCTTCACAAATTAGCGAATTTAATGTTTATGTTTTGCAGGGTGTTGTATCGTACAAATTAATTTTCAATGATGAAGGAAATGAAGACTTGCTGAAATACTGGAGGTAGAATCAGAATACATTTCTGACACTAGCAAAGATGGCCCGAGATGTGTTGAACATTCAAGCGTCATCAACAGCGTCTGAAAGCGTTTTTTTTACTGGAAGATTTCAAATAGGAGAGCATAGACCTTCATTGGCGGGAGACGCATTGGAGATTGCAGTTCTACTTAGAGATTGGATTCGAGCAGAGCGTAGAAGGTGCGGTCAACCGGAGATCAACGAAGAAGAAGACAACAACTACAACAAAATCTTGTCCGAGGGAACAGAAAGCGATGTCGAACAATTTGACCTACAAATTCCAATTCCAACCGAAGATCCTCAAGACATTATGAGGAAATTATAATAAGTATGGTTAACTGTGTAATTTTTTTAATTGTAAATTTACTATGTAATTTGTAACTTTTCAACAACACCACAAAGTTGCAATTTTGAAATTGTATTACAAAAAAATCATATTTCTATTAAATAATATAAGAGGCACAAAAACAACATTGGGATGTTTTTATTACATTGTCTTGTTCAATTATTGAAGTGTTTATATATATTATTTTATTAAATTAAGTGACAAAAAAATCACAAACCTCGATCCCGACCCGACCCCTCCCAACCCGTCCCCTCCAAATCCCGACCCCTCTACCGGCGGGATGTGGGACATAACGGGACCTCTCTCCGTCCCGCCGGAGTCGGGGTCCCGACCCTCCTCCCGGAACCCACCCCGCCCCGTGCCCTACTTTAAACTATGAGAAATTAAATAAAAATGTTCTTCGTTCATAGTTTGGTCTAAATATATTTTTAGCTTATGTGAAATTGAACAAAAATGCCCCTATTATTACTTAATTAGGGCAAAAATGAAATATATTATTTCTTTTTTTAAACACATTTTAATATAAATATTATTTTTAAAAAAATATTCTCTTGTTTCTTTTCTTTTAAAGTCCCTTTAACTCATAAAAAACGGGAAGTACTTTTTCTTAATCTCATTTTATCAATTAAAATAAAATTACTTCATGTACTTTTTAACTGATAATATCGTTATATATAAGTCATAGTAACACCATCATCAATTTTCATTTAGATAACGATAAAAAAATTATTCCTAATAAAATAAAAAATATTTTTATTTCTTAATCTTTTTCAAATTGAAATAGGATAAAGATTTGTTGATATACTCTTTGATTTTAAAGTTAAAATGAAAAAAGGGTCAACAACGACGATATCTTAAAGATATTTTGTGATTTGAAACAATGTAATAAAATTCTCGTTTTATGGCATTACGATTGTTGTACCTTAACTTTAAAGCTTAGGATTATATCAACAAATTCTCATCATACTTCAATTCATAAAATATTAAAAAAGAAAAATAGTTCATATTTTATTAGGAATTTTTTTATCGTTATCAAAATAAAAATTAATGATGGGATTAATATGATCTTATTATATATGACTTATATTATCAGTTAAAAAAAGTACATGACACTTTTTTTATCAGTTAAAGGTATTTCAAAAGAAAAAAATAAGAAAAGATTTCTTTAAGTCAAGAGACCAGCGATGACTCAATGAAAATGGTGCCTTAGTGTTTAATTATAGGTCACAATTATATTTAATAAAACTAGTTTTAACGTGCCTCGCACGTGCATTCTGTGCGCCGCACGTGCATCCCGTGTGTAGCACGTGCATTCCATGTTAATTAATAAATCTATTTTAAAATCACATAAATATTATTGTTAAACATTTATGTAAAGTATACATCTAAAGTAAAAGAAAATTAGTGCAAACTCAAAATGATGAATGATGATATTTTAATAGAAGTGATAATTCAACTCAAAATTATTTGACATTAATTAAACTTGACGTGTAGTTCGGTTGTCCGCCTTATTTTATGAAAAATCAAATTTCGCTTATTATGGATATTACTTGTGATAATCTTTAAGTGGATTGATGTTGTACAAATTATCCATCCTAGCAATGTATAGAAGTTTAACTTGTAAGTTATACATCTCTACCCTGATATGAATCTATTTTATTTTCTTCAAAATATCGAGCAACTTAGACAGCCATGGCCATGGCTATTGAAAAGTGGCTACTCTTTTTGTTTGTGCATATACATCTTCATGTTCTCATCCTACCGCAGCTTGTTTTGCAATACACTCATTGTAGTGGCAATGGTAACTATACTGAAATACTAGGTAAATCTTAACTCGCTCCTCTCTTTCCATTCCTCAAAAATAGATAAATACGGTTTGTACGATGCTTCTATTGGCCAAAACTCCGACATGACCAGTGATATTGTGTTGTGTAGAGGAAATGTAGTGCTAGAAGAATGTCGCACTTGTTTCAATAACACTGCTCAAGTGCTTGTACGCTCATGTCCTAACACAAAAGAAGCTCCTAGTGGCTATGATGAATGTACATTACACTACAGCTCGAATGCGACTATTACAGGTGCGACCGGTGTATGGGACAAGACGACCAGTTACATTCGAGAGGTAGCTAGAGAAGTGCTTGGGGTCTCGAGGGTAGCCGTGGTGAACATCGAGGGGACTGGTGGTGGAATGGTAAAGTTCAAGAGAAGGTGGAAGCGAAGAAAGCGGCATATGCGAAATTGTTAGAAAGCAAGGATGAGGTGGAGAAGTGGGTGAATAGGGAACTGTATAAGATGGCGAGGAAGGAGGCAAAACTTGCGGTTACGATGACGAAAATGGCGGCTTTTGAACGTCTATATGTGAAATTAGAGGAGAAAGACGGGGATAGAAAGTTGTACATACTAGCCAAGGCGAGGGAGAAGAAAGCCCGTGACTTGGATAACGTTAGGTGCATCAAGGACGAGCATGACAGTGTACTAGTGGGGGACGCACAGATTAGGCGGAGGTGGCAGTCTTACTTCCATAAACTCTTAAATGAAAAAGGAGATGGAGACATTGTGATGGGGGATCTGGATCAATCTGGTAGGTACCGAGATTTTGGGTATTGTAGAAGCATTAAGGTTAAAGAGGTGAAGGGTGTTGTTCACAGGATGCGCAGGGGACGAGCGACCAAGCCTGATGTGATTCCAGTCGAATTTTGGAAGAGCGCAGGCACGACAGGTTTGGAGTGGCTGACGCAATTGTTTAACGTCATTTTTAGGACGATAAGAATGCCCGAAGAATAGAGGTGAAGTACAATGATTCCTTTGTACAAGAACAAAGGTGATATCTAGAGTTACAACAACTATAGGGGTATCAAGCTGCTGAGCCACACTATGAAAGTTTGGGAAAGGGTTGTGGAGATGAGGGTGAGAAGAGGCGTGTCCATCTCTGAGAACCAGTTTGGATTCATACTGGGACGTTCGACCACAGAAGTCATTCATCTTATTATGAAGTTAGTGGAGCAGTATAGAGAGAGGAAGAGCGACTTACATATGGTTTTCATCGACCTCAAGAAGGCATACGACAAAGTACCTAGGGAGGTTCTATGGAGATGTTTGGAGGCTAGAGGTGTACTTGTGGCGTACACTAGGGCGATCAAGAATATGTATGATGGATCCAAGACCAGGGTACGTACAGTAGGAGGAGACTCGGAGCACTTTTCAGTAATGATGAGGCTGCACCAGGGATCAGCTCTTAGTCCGTTCTTATTTGTCTTGGTGATAGATGGGCTTACGCGACAAATCCAAAGAGAGGTGTCATAGTGTATGTTATTCGCAGATGACATAGTCCTGATTGATGAGACTCACATCGGAGTGACCGCTAAGCTGGAGGTTTGGAGACAGACTCTGAAGTCTAAAGGGTTTAAAGCTGAGTAAGACCAAAACAGAATACTTAGAGTGCGAGTTCAGCAAATGGGAGCGAGCTTGAGACAGACGAGAAGGTGAGACTTGATACTCAGGTCATTCCGAAGAAAGAAAGCTTAAAGTACCTCGAGTCTATTATCCAATGGAATAGCGAGATTGATGACGATATCACACATCGTATTGGGGTAGGGTGGATGAAATGATTGTTCATATCTGGAGTCTTGTGCGACAAAAAGGTGCCACCAAAACTTAAAGGCAAGCTTTATTGAGTGGTGGTTAGACCGACTATAATGTATGGGGCGGAGTGTTAGCCAATCAAGACGTCACACATCCAAAAGATGAGAGTAGCAGATATGAGAATGCTGAGATGGATGTGTGGGCATACAAGGAGGGATAGGATTAGAAATGAGGATATTCGGGACATAGTAAGAGTGGCCTCGATTGAGAATAAGATGCGAGAAACGAGGTTGAGATGGTTTGGGCATGTGCAGAGGAGATACACAAATGCCCCAGTACGGAGGTGTGAGAGGTTGGCTATGGATGGGTTCAATAGGGGTAGAGGTATGACGAAGAAATATTGGGGAGAGGTGGTTAGACGTGATATGACACAAGTGCAACTTACTGAGAACATGACCTTAGATAGGGGGCTGTCGAGGACACGGATTAGGGTAGAAGGGTAGTAAGTAGTCGAGCTTAGTCTTACTTACGCTTACAGACAGGTAGTTGCAGTGTTATTATTGTAGGTCTGCTTAGCATATCGTACGAATATGCGTAGTACTGCTTTATAGGCATCGCATTTGATACCATCATTTTCATATTACTTAAAATTTTTTGATCGGATCTGACTGTTTTTTCTTATTTTTGTTGGAATATGTAAAGCAACAACGGGAATAGTAAATAACTATTACATTTATCGAAAAGATAAACAACAATTAGGACAACAACAAGTTGTCAATATCTTGATCTTGAATGAAACTTCAAATATAGAACTTGTATTCGGAAATACAAGAACATGAACTGCTACACTTATGGCTTGTAGATCCGCTGAGAATACTAACGGTTAGAGTCCTTCGTATGTTAAGTTCACACCTGAAACACTTAGCAACCAATTAGATAAACACAACACCGCCGGCTGAGTCGAGAGATGACCCTCTGTATTTAAGACAAGATTGCACTCGTATATAGGATTTACGGAAGTGTGGACAATAGTCTCCCAAGATGAAACAACAAACTATCAAGTGTGCAAAGCCTACACAAATGATCTCTACGAAGAACACGAATAATGAAGATTGCTAAGAGAAGGATTGTTTATCAGGAAAATCTGATCTCTTTGTGGTGTTGTGAACTTATTTTTCAGTTCATATGTTCATAGTCTTCTATAGAATTGAGCCAAGGCTTCAATTTATAGGTGTGCAAGATGGCCTCTTCAAGTGCCCCACAATGGCAATCAATTGCCATGTAATGGATGACATTTAACCCCCAACAAATGCAGCCAAATAATGGTTCAAGTAATGGCCATTATTGGGTGGATTCAATACCATTGAAACCCCCTAAACAGCCAAACCTTTTGGGATTCCGTCGAGCAGTCACTGCCCATGAAGCGCCGCGGCTCTGCAACCTTAGCGCTGTGGCACTAATTCAACACTGAGCTTACTGCCACTCCAGCGCCGCGACCTAGTCCGAAAGGTGTCGCTGCCTTTCTCGGCTCCGCGGCCCTTTTCCGACCCGTACCATCTTACACTTCGTACAATCCTTCATTCATTTACCAACGTGGAACACTTGTCATTTAGCAAATAACCATCCATCATTCTATGTCTCAAACATTTTACTTACGTATCAATATCTCTTTCATTAACGAAATTTATGGTACTTGACACTAAGATTGCACGTGTGTGGAAATGATATTTCCGACGTGCGGGGCCCAATTGTTCGAGTCATAAATAACGGGATAAACTTAATTCCACATTAGTAAATTTCTAACAATCCCCTCTTGAAAGAGATTTTGGTGCACACACAATGTGCCTACTTTTAGCAAACTTTCAGCTAAAAGATATTGCATCAGGAGAGGTAGCTTACGCTTTGAACCTTCCTTAGTTGAATACCATCGGACTTACTTACTGCGCGGTGAACGTGATGTCTTGAACCGTCAGTGTTTAATGTAAGCCAAGACAACGGTACCAATACAATACCTCTCCTTTAAACCTTTCTTCTTTTGTTCTGTCCATTATGGTCGTGGACACACGTGGATTCTTAAGTGCGTTCCTTTTTAGGAGACATGTCCTCACACTTAAATAGGTGATCTCCTATAAGGTATCCTGCTATACCCCACTTCACAAGTGTTAGGAATCATTAAAAGTTTTCCCAACCGTTTTAGGATCGTTAAAGGTTTGAAAGCTTAACATTTACCCACCATGCATGTAGCACTTTAATGTCTATCGCGGGAACGTCTTTGGATTCATGTTTCTTAAACAAAAATCATAATCTGAAGTGCTCTTGCTTTCACCGAAGCGCTCAACTGAACCTTTTTCAGCTTAGTTTTCCTATTGAACTATATTTTTGTGATCTCCAGTCAGTATGGTTGGGTTACCACCGCGAAGGTTTGTATCGTTTGGGTTTTAAGCCCATTACCCTAAACAGGCAGAACTCTTGATCTTCGGGTAGTCCCTTAGTTAAAGGGTTCACTATATCCTTTGATTAGTAATCAAGAAAGTGACACCCGTGATGATCAATTGCCATACGGTCTCATGTCTCCGACAGATCTAATAGATATGTCCAGACGCCGTCATCCGTGCCCTTTCTGAAGCCGACCGGCTAGCCACAATGTATAACTGCTAAAGGCACGGGTTTCTCCCAATAAGGGACGTCCTCTAAGGAGTCGTAAAGTTACTCAATTTCCTTCATGGTTTGTTTAAAGCGATAAACTCCGATTTCATCATGAATCAGCTGATGCAAGTTGCTTAGAGGATTTTCCAAGACCCACCATACACATTTTCTTGTGACTTTGGTGTTCTTCATATCTGATGTCCAGTTTGCATCAATGTGTTCTCTCAAAACCGATGGACATCCAGTAATACTATAATCCATAGATAAGCGAATATTTCAGATATCGTCATATCTAACTTAACGCCTTCTATAGATTATTTCCAGAATCCCGAGTGAACTTTAGTTCAACTGATCTACTTTGTAAGCCGATACCAGGTCGGCTGTAGTGTGTACAATACATTGAACTACATGTGACCTGCACATATCGCTCCTTGTATATTGGTGCACCATGATTCCAATCAGTTCTATGATTCATATCCATTGGTGTCTTCAACGAGACTATCACAACTGAGTTTGGAGTTAGATCAGTCCGTTAGATGTCTTAGAAATCTCAATTCCTAAGATGTCATCTGTGATACCCACATCTTTCATATCGAGATTTTCGTTTCAATATGACTTTCACTTTCAGACTGTTGGTTTTCCCAACTATTGGCTTTCTAACTTCAGAGTCAATGTTTCTGTTGTCAGATTCATTGTTTCTGTTTTATCTGAAACTTCCAGGACCAAAATGAAAACATTTCAGGGACCAAAATGAAAGTGCAGGAAGAAGTCCAACAGTCCAGCAAACCAACTCTGATCTTCCTCTTCCAACTCTCCGGTTAGGAAGGTTGTTTCAACATCTATGTCACGTAAGACTGCAATGGCCCTGAATGTTAAGCTATTCACAGGGGAGCACATATATAAGTAGCCGAGGCCTTATACTCGTAAGTAGATTCATCTACTTGGTACTCACTTTTGAGTATCCACTTTCACAACCCAAAGGTTCTTTTTCCGGAGGAAAGTTAACCATTACACAAGTATGGTTCTATATGATGGAATATATTTTTCTCTGTGTAGCTTCTTTACAAAGCAGCGCTTCTGGAGATGATCTTCTTTGGAGAAAAAAATAATCTAGGAATATAGTTCTCGTCCTTCTAATTCCTCGCACGTACGTGAAAAATAATCTCATTGATTTAATTTGTTTAGATAAATGATCTTCTTTGGAGAAAAAAAAACAAAGACAAATATTCTCCTCCTCAACTTTGTTTTTCTTCTTACAACAATTTGTCGTCTCCAAAATATAGGTGATCGTGATATGGGTCATATGTACTACAAAATTGTTAGTAGGAAGAACTTTTAATGGTAGTAACACCTTACAGGAAGAACCCCACGTGCATGCATGCATGGGAATTGTTCACACTATAATTTATTTATTTTTTGGTTAAAACTTAAGTGTCAACACTACTACTTCATTAAATAAAAAATATACATTAAGAAGCTTAACATAAAACAATCTCTTTTAGATGTCTTCCTCCTCGTAATTTATTTTAGAGTTTATAGATAATAATCTGGGTGTTCGCTTAAATTCTTGATAAAGCATGGATGTCAATAAAGTTGTTAAGACGTCGTTTTTTCCCATGAAAATAACATGGATGTCATGTCACTATAAAGTTTACACACAATTAATTGATGAAGCTCCAATTCTACTCACTGTTTAAAATTAATATATTTACACAATTAACCATTTAAAAATAAAGAATCTGACTCTTTATAATAATTGTTGATAGGTAATCTAGATTATGATGACAAGTGACCTAATATAATTAATTAAATTGATCTGATAGTGTAGGAAAAAAATTATATAGTCAATGTACATGACTTAAATACATTTTAATTTAATCTTCACCCACTTTAGTTATCATACTCTGATAGATACGGTGCTTATTAGCATTTGCTCTTTTTGTCGAACCAAAAATATGGTAAGACGATATCTTAACTAACAATTGCTCTTTTTGTCGAATAAAAAATATGGTAAAACGATATTTTAACATTTTTTTTTTACCTAAGTTATTAGATTTTGTGATTGTCAATCTTACCAAAAATATGGTAAGACGATATCTTAACTAACAATTGTGGAGATCATACTTGTAATTAGGGATGGCAAAGGATCGGATCTGGATCTGGATCGGATCCTACTATATCCAGATTCAGATCCGTTTTTCATACATGAATCCATATCCGGATCCAGATCCATCAGGTCCATAAAAATCAAATTCAAATCCGGATCCATTGGATCCACCGGGTCCACGGATCGGATCTGGATCCACATGTAAAAAAAATTGTCTTGTTAAAAATGTAACCTTGCTAAGATTTTTTTTTGAACTGACAAACGATTTTTACATAGCTAACAATTTACTGTGTTTCAATTTTGAAATGTTCATATGAGATATTTTGTTCGTTGTCTCATTTTGATTGTGAGTTATTAATTGAAAATGTTGGACAATGACAATAGTTGTGAAAAATGCTGACTAGTATTTCCACAATGCAGAACTTGCATGTGCTTGGAATTTCACAAATGAAGTGAATATAATTTTAACTACTTGTCTATGGAGATGTTAGTCATTCACTAATATAACATTGATTTTATTATCGAAGTTACCTCTTTATTTTTTGGTTTTTGAGTTAACGCGAAGATAAATTAAACTTGTTTTGAGAATTAAACTTGCAAGGATATGCTTAGCAATTTTAAGAAAATACTTATAAAATTACATTCTACGTTATGAATATATTTAATAAAAAAACGGATCTACGGATCGGATCTGGACCGAATACGGATTCAAATACAAGATCCAGATCCGATCCGTCAGAAATGGATCCGGATCCGATCCGGATCCGTCGGGTCCAAATTTTGAAGATCCATATCCTATAAAATGGATCTGGATCCACTGCCATCTCGACTTGTAATGGAGCAACTTACTACATTCCAACAGTTCACATTTCTAGCTTATTAAAGGGGGGAATTTTCGTATTTCGAGACCATCGTTGCTTGTTCCTCTTCAATTTTTATCTGAACGTATGGAAGTTCGGTATTTAACAATGTATCCCAACTTCAAATTTTCAATAACTTATCTTACAGGCAGTCCATGGAAGGAACTTCAACAGCTAATTGTTTTACCAATCACTTTAATCTTCATCTTTATCACTTTCTCAAAAAAGCCATACTTTGGTTGGTTAGGCATCGGAGTTCTTAGTTGCAATTCTTGAAAGATTTGGGTGGGGAAATGGGTTCTTGTGACAGTAGGAAGGAGAGAGAAGATTTTTACCATGGTTAGAAGGTTTGGGTTAACTAAACAGATCTAGACCATTTATTTATTTAAGGGACACGTGTAAACATTTAAATAACCAACTGGAGGAAATGGATGGATCACCTACTTGGAGGGGTGTTGGATCCCGCATAATGATTTCTGAGGTTACAACAAACATACCGCGTGAAATTTCATAATGTGAAATATGAAGTGGATAGAGTGTACACATACTTTATCTTTATCTTGATAGGTGCAGAAGTTATTTCCGAAAGACCCTTAGCTCAAAAAAAATATAAGCAAAAATAAAAAAAGGTCAAATCCGAACAAGAAAATTAAAGCAATATGAAAATGAGAGTAATAAAAACAAATATTCAAATCTATATATGAGGCTGACTTTTAATTTTAGATAGATAGATATACGCAAATCTATATTTGGGACACATCAAATAAGTTTTTCCTTTTTTCCCCATTGAACAACAAAAAGTTCTGTAAAAGCAAATGGAGTCTCAAATTGCAACAAGTTAATTGGAAAAAGAAAACGGTAAACAACTAGAAGACATTTACTATACACACTTTTGTATTTTTTTTTTTGGCTAATTAAGTATTCTTTATATACCAAGGAAAAAATATGTACAAGCAAAGCAAAAACCGAGGAAAGTTGGACCTACCCCAACTTTCAACCAAACAAACAGCCATCCCAGTTACCCAACATACTCCCATCTACATGTATCACCTTTACTTCTATTGCCGCTAAGGATAGTAATTCATGTTCTTCAGCAGCATCTGTCAGTTTTGCGAACCTAACACTCCGATAATGTATTTCTTGCACTATCATTCTGCATACCACTTCATGAGGCCTTGCATTCTTTTGGAAGATCCAGTTGTTCCTTTCCTGCCATATGAAGTATACACAGCTTGCCAACACCATTCTCTACATCATAGTTCTAGCATTCTTCCCGGTCACAAACTTTTCTGCCCATTCAAGTTCAGCCTCCCAACCTAGAGCATGTCTACCCACTCCTTACCACTTTTGTATTATTTTTTTGGGTAATTAAGTATTCTTTATATACCAAGGGAAAAATATGTACAAGCAAAGCAAAAATCGAGGAAAGTTGGACCTACCCCAACTTTCAACCAAACAAACAGCCATTCCAGTTACCCAACATACTCTTATCTACATGTATCACCTTTACTTCTATTGTCGCTAAGGATAGTAATTCATGTTCTTCAACGCATTTGTCAATTTTGCGAACCTAACACTCCGATAATGTATTTCCTGCACTATCATTCTGCATACCACTTCATGAGGCCTTGCATTCTTTTGCAAGATCCAGTTGTTCCTTTCCTGCCATATAAAGTATACACAGCTTGCCAACACCATTCTCTATATCATAGTTCTATCATTCTTCCCGGTCACAAACTTTTCTGCCCATTCAAGTTCAGCCTCCCAACCTAGAGCATGTCTACACACTTATTGCCACTTTTGTATTTTTTTTTTGGGTAATTAAGTATTCTTTATATACCAAGGAAAAAATATATACAAGCAAAGCAAAAACCGAGGAAAGTTGGACCTACCCCAACTTTCAACCAAACAAACAGCCATCCCAGTTACCCAACATACTCCTATCTACATGTATCACCTTTACTTCTATTGCCGTTAAGGATAGTAATTCATGTTTGATAGAATATAGCACGGTACCGTGCTAAAATAGGATTAAGATTATAATTAAACTAGTGTACAAACTTACCATAATTATAGAATTCTAATTCTATTTGAGCACGGTACCGTGCTATATTCTATCAATGTTCTTTAGCGCATCTGTCAGTTTTGCAAACCTAACACTCCGATAATGTATTTCCTGCACTATCATTCTGCATACCACTTCATGCGGCCTTGCATTCTTTTGGAAGATCCAATTGTTCCTTTCCTGCCATATGAAGTATACATAGCTTGCCAACACCATTCTCCACATCATAGTTCTAGCATTCTTCCTAGTCACAAACTTTTTTTCCCATTCAAGTTCAGCCTCCCAACCTAGAGCAGGTCTATACACTCCTTGCCACTTTTGTATTTAATCATGATTAATTATATATATTTATCTTAATTTATGACTAAACCATGAAATATTTAGAATAAATACAGGGACACAGGCCAAACAATTCCTACGAACAACAAATAATTGTCAATGTTTAATTCAATAATTGCTAACTTCACTTATCATATACTTCCTTTGTTCGAGTCGATTTATGTATATGATATTTTCTATCTTTTTAGTCTATTCAAAAATTCAAATATTATACTACTTATTTAGACATCATGTTGAAAATTACCATCACCCCTTTAGAATTTAAGACTTCCACTTGAAATTTCTATTTAAAGAAAGAGACCCACAATTCCTCATTTCATTTTGCAGACATACCTATCGGAAAAAAGACTTAAGTTATTAATATAATTTTTCTTATATTATCAGCATAATTTAATTAATTACAAGACCTCCGCGTGATCATCATGGTCTTGGAAAATAATGCCAACACGGTTTCGGTGGCCCCGGGAAATTCTTGTTAGCTCACCAAAGCAGTGACGTCATCAAATATATTTTTCGTTGTCTTCACCCCCAAAGCTAAGAATACAAACTAAAGGATAAAACATGTAGTGCTCTCTTCTTTATATTTTACGTGAAGTTATTTTTGAAATTAAAATAAACTATAAATATTCTTATCATTGACGGAGCATTAAATTAACGGGGTTGTCAATCATTAAGTTTAAAACATTTGAAATATCTCAATTTAAACTAAAGTATAATTTAAATTATAATTTTTGAAATTGTTAACACTCAAAAATAATTTAAGTGTTTAGCCGAATTCACTGACAATCGAATTTACTCATAGCCCTCGACGACAAGAACTTCATCGGCTACTGAGGCATCTTAGCCGAAGTTGTTGGACAGAGGTACGACTGAGATCCACTCAGATGCAGGCGCCTCAACGACCAAGTCAAAAGTGTTTCCAGACCCTCAAAAGCGGTAACGACCAACAACAGCTAAATGGAAGGGCCATTATCTGAGCAAAAGGAGAAGAGAGCGAGAAAATCGGCACCACCTCCCCAATAGTCAGCCGTTGAACTTAGTGAGTTACTTGATGGCTGACATGGGGGGCATGTTTTGTACAATTTTTATTCTTTTTGTACTATAAATACTCATTATTTGTACATATGACACACACAAATCCAATTAAATCAAATCTTTTATCTATCTTTACTTTATCATTTACTTTACTCGACTGTATTCATGTTTTCTTACCTCTTAGTCTAATCACACCGTCCTAACGCTTTCTGGAGTAGTTGGGGAACCCATTGCTGAAAATTGGAGTTCCGTTTCCAGCCCAAATTTCTTGAGTTAAGGAATCAATTTGTCTCCCGATTTCATCAGTCGATAAGATGGCAAGAGGAAGAATTTGGGGCGAGAATAAATTTGGCACGCCCAGTGGGACCATAGGTGAATTAATAACGAAGTTTGATTCTCCAGGTCAGGATCATTCTTGGCGTATGCGCCTAAGGTCCAGTAAGAAAATAAACCTCGAGTCCAGTCCACATCCTAGACAAAATCATCCCAGAAGGAACAACGAACCGACATCCTCCCCGGGTATGCCTACATCGGTTGATACCCCTCCACTTCCTCCATCAACCCAAACGGTGGAAGACTCTGGTCAATCTGAAGGTCCAATCATAATGACCACGTCTTTCATTAGACAATAAATTGACTTGGGCATGCACGACATTATGTACCAAGTTTCTAAACAACTGGCTGACATTGTGAAGTTGATGGTACATAATGAGGTTCAGCAAGCGGGGGAGATGGAAACCAATTGAATGCACCCAGGAGAATGTTCGGCTAGTTCTGTCATCCCTCTGACGAGCGGTGATGTTCAGCATGAGACCATGACTCCCGGTGTTGTTCCTTAGTCGCATGTGCATCAGCTAGTGCCTACTAAACTGCAGTCGATAGTACACCTAGGAACACAAGCCCAATCGCCTGGCAACCAGCACACTGCATGGTCACCGCCGAATCTTGGGGGGCAAAGTGTGTCACCTGACCAAGCAATCTGCAGTATGGGAAGGTCAACATGGCCCAACAACCAGTTCAGGCTCACTTTGGATTGCCGCCCGTTATGTCGTACGTTTCCACGAATAACCCTACGATGTAGGCGAACAATGTTGGCCAGCCGAATTGGCAGTCGATGGCCCTTGACTATGACTTAGCTCAGCTATCTGGTGACGTTGTTTAAAGTGGGTTACCATTCCAGCAGTCATTGCTGGTACTCAATCCATACCTTCCAGGAGGCGTAAACTTTCTAAAAACGCCCGACGCCCGAGGAGAGCAGCCATGGAATACTGTTCCACCTTATCCTCAGGCTCCGTTAGCCGTTCTATGAGCTCAGGTTGCGGGCTTTGGTGGCCATTTATTCCCCCACATATTGGTAATGGACATCAGAACACCTACAACCTTCAAAACCCTGTCCAACAAGGTACATAATGGAGGCCGCCAGTTCAAAATGCCTACCAGCCGAAGCCAGTTGAGAATCGACAAGGGACGTCGCAACTGATGAACCCGGAGATTATTGCTGTCGCGCCCTATTTTGACCTCGCTCGGGTCAAAGCGGAGCTCGGACGTATGGGGTGATTCCTGGGTAAAGGATTGAGGAGTCGCCACCTAATTATTTTTTACGGTGAATTAGGACACCTAAATATTTAAACTAAGTGCTGCAATGTAACTCCAATTTTAAGGTCTGCGAAACTAGTGAGATTCTAGGTAAGGGTTCTTTATTATCCTAAAGGGAAGGGGTTAGGCATCCTTTAAGATCCGCTAACTTGCGGTTATCCGGTCAAATTCAGGTTAATTATTACTAGAAAAATGCATGTTTGAAGCATGAAGTTAAAAGATGTTTGCAAATAGTTAATAAAAAAGAGATGCATTTTAAAAAATAGATGAATGTAGAGATTTTTCAAATATGCATTTATATGATATCTAAAGAGAAATACATGTAGAGTTGGAAAAAATATGTATTTGATAATTGATAGTAAAACAATTTATTTATAATGCCAAAGAAGTAAAATTTTGAGAAATCAATGAATTGTAAACTGACAAAAGATAAACTTATTCAGTATGATTAATAAAGCAAAATAAAAGATGACAAAAGTTATTTTGAAAATCTTGAATTCGCGTGACGAGCCTAAAATAAATAAACTAGCGAAGGATTTCTAAGTTTGCGAGCCTACAAATAAGCTAGCGACGGGTTTCAAATCTTAAACTAACCTATGAATAAATCCTAAGTTTGCCTATTCTAAGCATTTCAATAATTACATAAGTGCGATAAATAATATTACAAAACAAAGCGAAATAAAAGTCAATTAAAGAAAGAAATAACAATAAATAAACTCCGAGGAATATTTGTCGTTATTTACTTTAATCCTCGCAAGTCGCCAAGAACAAACGGTTAGAAACATTTAAATACAAATAACTTCATATCCGTATCCAAAACAAAGAATGTTTTGATCGCGGAGGGCTCAGACTTAAATTTAGAAAAGAACATTCCAATCACGTCGTGGTCGCAAACATATGACTAATGTAGTTTATTTTGATTGCCTCGCCTACTAAACGTGTCGGTCTCTCGGGTGAAATAGAAAAGATCACTATAATCACGTCGTGGCTGCGAATATATAACTTGTTGGTTATTTTAGTCACCTCGCCTACTAAACATGTTGATCTCGGATAAAAGGTTTAAGTCTTCATCCTTGCCCAGAAGTTATATTTCCGTCTTTGCAACTGTGTAGGCCTCAAAATCGACGTATTTTTCATCGGCCAGTGTAGTATCGTGTTCAAATCAAGAAAATAAAATCGAACGTAAACAGCGGCAGCAGTGAGCGTAAAAACAAGAGCGAGAGCGATGGCGGAAAAAAAAACAGAGGCAAAAAAAACAGTTTCCGAAAATGACGCGGTGTTTAATTTAAAACAAGAAACAAGAATCGGATATTTTAATGTCAAACAAAGGATCAAACAGAAAGCAATATCTCGAAAGGTGCGGTGCTTATTTTAAAACAAGAAACGTAAAAACAGTAAAAACAATAATCAATCCGAGCAAGAATCAAACAGAAAACAAATACCAACAGACGCGGTATTTGTTCAAAACAAGAAATGTTGATATCCGTCGCACGGATGTTTAAAACAGTAAACTGAAAACCGAGAAACGAAAGCGTGGCCTTGAATTCAATTTCATCACCCTAAATGCGGTATTTAGAAACAGTAAAATAATACGAAATGTAAATCAAGAAACTATCAAAACAAAGAAATCGAAACAGGGCAAATCAAACAGAGAAATGATCTTTGAAACGAAATCGAAAAAGTGCGGCCTCGATTTCAATTTCATCGCCTAGATGCGATATTAATAAAACAATAAAACAAAGTGCCAAAGGAACGAGCGGTGAGCAATTAAATTATCCGAACCAAATTACGAAATGTTGGAACCTAACAGGATTAAGAGATATTTATGGAAAAATCCGACCGGATCATGAACAATGACGAATGAAAATCGTAAATTCAGATTTTTTAGATAACTAGCAAACAGGTATGAAAAATGCCATAATCTGGAAATACGCCAAAAATCGGGTCGACCCGAATCAGACTTTTTCAAATTTTCAGATAACCAATAATAACCACAGCAACAATGCAAGAGATTTGGAAATTCAAACCGGGTCGACCCGACCCGTCAAGAATCTAATTCGAATAGGAGATTCAACCCGTCATCAAATAATTCTATCAATTCCAGATAACCAACATACAAAAATATGAAATGCAAGAATTCTGAAAATATCCAAATCGGAATTCTTCTCCGAAAATCCTCTCCAAAATGAAGAACAATCATGGGGTATTTATAGGTGGATTTCCCCCCAAGAATCGAGTTTGAAATTCGAATTAAAGGTAAAGAAAATCTGAATTTGGAAGCGGATTTTAGGGGGTATGGGCGTGGGTCGAAGTGACGGGAGTTGGTGGTGGCAGGGGGTTGGTGTTGGCGCAGGCGAGGTGGCCGGCGGCGATGGGGTCAGCCGGTATAGAGTGTGGGGTCGCGGCGATCGGGTAAGGGTAGGGTTCGATTTTTTTTGGTTTTTTTTTTTTGTTTGTTTGGGGATTAAAAGAGGTTGGGGAAATGGGGTCAGGCGACGGGTAAGGTGAGTGGGCTGGCGACGGGTTAGTGTTTGGTTGGGCCTGGGAATGGCCAGGTTGGGCTTGGAGTTTTGGGTTGTGGGAATTGGGTGATGGGGAATAAGAAAAGGAGTTGGGCTGGTTTTGGGGTTTTGTTTTGTGGGTTGTTGGATTGTGGGAATTGGGCTTGTCCGATTTTGGTGGTAAAGGGAATTTAATTGTTTTGGGTTTGGGTATAAGGGAATTTAATTGGGGATTGGGCTTGGACGTTTGGGTAGAATTTGTATTGGGTTTGGGTATAAGGGAATTTAATTGGGGAGTTTGGGCTTGTGGTGTTGGGTTTAATTGTTTTGGGTTTGGGTATAAGGGAATTTAATTGGGGAGTTTGGGCTTGTGAATTTTGTTTGGGTAGAATTTGTTTTGGGTTAGGAAATAAAAATGGGTTATGGATTTAAAAAATATATAAGAGGGGTTTAATATTAAAATATATATATTTTTTTCTTGTTTTGTAAAAGATGTGAATTATTTAAAATAACATAACGACGTAATATTAATAAAATATAATATTTGCAAAATGTTTAATGCTTAATAAAAGAAAATGCGATGCAATTTTGCGAGAATAAAATAACATAGAATTTTCGGATAAAACTTATGATTATTATAAAATGCAAATGATATAAAATATGTGAATAATAATAATAATACGAAGATACACACATATATGTCTATATTTTAAAATTATTTTAAAAGTGTCAAAATATTGAAAATTACGAATAAAATCATAAAAGATGGGACAAAATTGGGTGTCAACAGATGCCCCTCTTTGGACGGAGACAATGAAAGAGTTTTCGGCCAAAGAAGTTTACTGGGTAGCCAATTTTGTCCTGATCATCGGAGCTGCATGGTAAGAAATAGAATCCCCGGGGGGAAGAAGTTGAAAAAAAATGGTGCACATTCAAACAACAATGCCCCAGTGTCGACTTAGGATGACACTGGTCGTTGATGCGAGAAACTAATGGGAAAAGCGGATCGACGTTCGAAGCAGGTCGCTGACCAATTTGCCTCGGTTCGCCGTAAGAGATAGTCCCACGCTGTGATGAAGTTCCTGCAAATTAAAAACTCCTGCAAACTAAAGCTTAAGATATAATTAGTGTATAACTGCTGAGAAAAATTGTAGAGAAAATAACTTAGAAATACCCGCATTAGGAGGTGGGCGCCTGACTGAAATTAAAAATACCCTCATTATAAGGTGGGCGCCTGACTGAAATTAAAATACCCGCATTATAAGGTGGGCGCCTGAAATGACGTCGTTGTATTGACGTGTTGTGTTGAAGACGTCGTTGTAATGTTGTTGACGTCGTTGTAAAAAGACAGCTTGTTGTCTTTGCATGTAACGCCGAGGGCGTTGTTGTAATCTTTGTTTCTTTGTAAAAGATAATTGTTGTGTTGCATGTAACGTCGAGGACGTTGTTGTAATGCTGTTTTGCTGTAAAAGATAATTGTTGTGCTGAAGACGTCGTTGTAATGCTGTTGACGTCGTTGTAATACTGTAAAAATAAATGTTGTGCAGAAGACGTCGTTGTAATGTTGTTGACGTCGTTGTAATACTGTAAAAATAAATGTTGTGCAGAAGACGTCGTTGTAATGCTGTTGACGCCATTGTAATGCTGTAAAAATAAATGTTGTGCTGAAGACGTCGTTGTAATGCTGTTGACGTCGTTGTAAAAAAAAATAAATGTTGTGCAGAAGACGTCGTTGTAATGTCGCTGACGCCGTTGTAATCAGTAAAATAAATGTTGTCGCGTAAGACGCCGTTGCGTAGGCGTGTTGTTGATGACATCGTTGTATGGGCGCGTTCGGCGACATCATTGTAATGTTGTTGATGTCGTTGTAATCTTTGTAAAAATAAATGTTGTGCGTAAGACGCCGCAGTAGGCGTGTTGTTGATGACGCCGTTGTATGGGCGCGTTCGCGATGACATCATTGTAATGTTGTTGATGTCGTTGTAATCTTTGTAAAAGATAGTTGATTTGCAGAAGACGCCGTTGCATAGGCGTGTTGTTCATGACACCGTTGTATGGGCGCGTTGCTGACGACATCATTGTAATGTTGTTGATGTCGTTGTTGTAAGAATGATACGCTGGGGTCGTCGTTGTATCGACGTGTTGTGTTGAAGACGTCATTGTGATGACGTTGTTGCAAGAATGTAATGCTGTTTGTTGTAAGAGATAGGCGTTGCGCTGAAGACGTCGTTGAAATGTTGTTGACGTCGTTGTAATGTTGTAAAAAAAAGCTGGCGTGCCGCCGTAACGTCGTGGACGTTGTAATGTAGTTTTGCTGTAGAAGGTAGATGTTGAGCTGAAGGCGTCATTGTAATGTTGTTGACGTCATTGTAATGCTGTAAAAATAGATGTCGTGTTGCCGTAACGTCGTGGACGTTGTTGTAATGCTGTTGAAGATAGTTGATGTGCTGCAGTAACGTCAATGACGTTGTTGTAATGCTGTAAAAGATAGCTGCTGCGTTGAAGACGTCATTGTAATGCTGTTGACGCCGTTGAGATGTGGTAAAAGATAGTTGCTGCATTGCCGTAAAAGATAGTTGTTGTTTTGAAGACGTCATTGTAATGCTGTTGACGTCGTTGAGATGCTGTAAAAGATAGTTGTTGTGTTGCCGTAAAAGATAGCTGCTGCGTTGAAGACGTCATTGTAATGCTGTTGACGTCGTTGAGATGCGGTAAAAGATAGTTGTTGCATTGCCGTAAAAGATAGTTGCTGCATTGCCGTAAAAGATAGTGCGCTGAAGACGTCATTGTAGTGCTGTTGACGTCGCTGAGATCTCAGAGAAAATGATTGTGTCTTTGCCATAACGCCGTCGATGGCGTTATTGTAATGTTGTCCTGTTGTAAGAGATGTAAGTGACGCCCTTGCCGCTTGTCAGTTCTTTGTAATAGGGTTCCACGTTGTCAATCTTCCGCCGATCCAAACTCATGTGAATTGAAATGTCGCCCTGGCACGCGGCGAAAATGTGATCGCGACGTCTTTGCCGTCGGGTTTGCCTTGTTGTGGTTCTTTGTGATCCGAAATAACATCTTTGTGCGGACATAATAGTCGGGACCACAGTAGGTCAAGATGATGTCTTCAGATAAATGCGTAACAAGAACGTAATCCTTGTAGTGAGTTGTAGTGCCGAAATTCTTTGGGAATTGATCATAATCGATGTGGCTTCCCTGCTTTTTCAACCTCAAGAACTCGTACTCAAAGAAAATTTGTGAGTTTGGGAGGGGCGGTTGATTCGCGTTGACTTTGTAGCTTTGGCTCTTGATAGCCGTGCATGTCCTGCCGATTCGGACACTGTAGCCCTGCCTGGTTCCCAGTCTTGGCTAACCGTTAATGAAAACATTTGTTGAAAATAATTTGTTTATAAGAAAGTATGCTTATCATTAAAAAGTTCTTGTCGAACTGCTAATGAAAATATTTGTTGAAAATGATTTGCTTATAAGAAAATATGCATATTAGTAAAAATCTTGTCAAACTCTAATGAAAGTATTTGTTGAAAATAAATTGCTTATAAGAAAGTATGCATATATGTAAATGTCTCACGAGCAAATGACATGCGGTGAAACAAAACAAACGTCTTATCCAAAATCTTCTTAGGCTGAAGACTTAGTTTGCCGATGCTTTTCCATGTTTATCGGCGTCCTCCGGCAGTGATCCCTTAAAAATGCCCCAGTTTTCGATATGTGAGAATGACGATCTTTTGAACGGACAAACGAGTCTGGTGTAGATTGCTTGCCTGTCCTATCAGGGTGATCAGATGGGTGCATTTTGTCTTTTGTGAGATAAAGGAGAAAATATTTCCTAATGGTGGGACCGAAGCCGATTTAGGCCGCCTAAGTATCCCCATGAGGGAATCAGGTCGTGACGTAGTTCATTACAAGCAAAGAGAATTGTAAGGTTTTTTCTAAAAGTGGGACCGAAGCCGATGTGGCCGCCTACGTATCCCGCCGAGGGAATCAGGTCATGACGTAGTTCAGGTTACAAAGAAAAGAGATTCGGGAAATTTGTGATCTAAAGAAATGGAACCCTACATGGGTTCCTTTGCGTATCCCGCCGAGGGAATCAGGTCATAACGTAGTTCAGGTAAGCAAAGGAGATTGTACGAATTTTTCTAAAGATGGGACCGAAGCCGATGTGGCCGCCTACGTATCCCGCCGAGGGAATCAGGTCATAACGTAGTTCAGGTAAGCAAAGGAGATTGTAAGGATTTTTCTAAAGATGGGACCGAAGCCGATGTGGCCGCCTACGTATCCCGCCGAGGGAATCAGATCATAACGTAGTTCGTAAGCAAAGGAGATTGTAAGGATTTTTCTAAAGATGGGACCGGCCGATGTGGCGCCACGATCCCGCCGAGGGAATCAGATCATAACGTAGTTCAGGTTACAAGTAAAAGGGAACTGTAAGGGTTTTTCTAAAAGTGGGACCGAAGCCGATGTGGCCGCCTACGTATCCCGCCGAGGGAATCAGGTCATGACGTAGTTCAGGTAGCGAAGGAGATTGTAAGGATTTTTCTAAAGATGGGACCGAAGCCGATGTGGCCGCCTACGTATCCCGCCGAGGGAATCAGGTCATAACGTAGTTCAGGTCCACGAAAAAATCCTAAATGTAGTATCTTTTCACCGCATCTGCGTTGATAGCTTTTGGCCAAACTTCGTCGTCCATTTCAGCTAGGATTAGTGTTCTTCCAACAAGATTTGGTGAACTGTAAGGCCCTTGCCAATTCAATCTTTTCTTTGGCTTCATCCTGGTGTAGGGATATGCGTTTTGACACCAATTGCCCCTTAAAAATCTTTGGCCATTCTATTAGATAAGGTTGCCGGACAATCAAGGCCCATCTGCTTTTCATCAATCAGTCTCTTAGTATATGATTTTGTATCCACTCGGCTTCGAAAGGTATAGCATTGCCCTAGTAGAAGTCCTGATTATAGTGCGGTAGCCCAAGAGTACAAAGGGGAAATAACATGAGCCAATGCTTGCATTTATCAATCATATTGATGTTTTGATCCATATCCGACTTTGGTTTATTCTGAAAAATGCCCCAATTCTCCCGACTGTGAATCTTCCTTATATTCTTCGAAGTCTTGCTCGTTGTTTAAGACTTTGTTTGCTTGTTTCATTACATGTCACATATTGCCGACAAATTAGTTTGCATGATGAAAAAGAAAGGAAAATTATTAAACAAAGCAGATTTTAAAATAGCAAAAGCAATGCAGATTTGTCATTTTAAGCTTTCAAAAGGTGGAGGCAAAATACATTAAACTGCATAAAATGTGGTTCAGGCCTCAATTTAAATCGCATTTTTCATTAAGTACTAATACAATTTGGATAGGTATGATTGGGAAATAACAGATGGGGTGCTCCGCCAGTTTTAGTCAACGCAAATCAACCTTTGGGAAGAATAATTTAGGAAAAATAAACCTTCTAAAAAATGAAGAAAACCAAGTTAGTACAAGGCGAGTAATTATTGCCTTAAATAATATGCACATAGTGAAAAAGCAGGAGAAAACAACAAAATGATTGTAAGGCAATTAAATGCGCATCCTAATATGCATGGGGCCTCCCTTATGCCGGAGGTGGGCCTAAACGCCAGATATGCTGGTTCTGACAGATTTGATCCAAGCAGCTAAACTGCAATGCTTTGTCGGAAATGAGACAAAATGAATGTACATTTTCCAATTTCAGCATGTCATGATTAGTCTTGGATTAGTCTATCCTTATCACGCTACACATAATATGATGATTGGTCGTTGGGTTGTGAGACCCGTAGACATCTTTGGCGGATTTCTTAATTGTGGAGTCGATACCAAGGATCGACCCACCTAAGGTGTATGCATGCATGACTTAAAATAAAGGGTGGTATAGCTCTATCTTATATTTTCTAAGATTTGGCTGACTAGACACAAGGTTCCCGAGCGGACTACTCGAGTGAGAAGGCTACGCGGCCACCAGATGGTCCGGTCACTCCGCGCATACGCCAACTCTCCTAAAATTTTGGTAGATTGAAAGAAATTTGCGGGTGCGTAAAACACACCTCGCGTGTAGTGTGTGATAGTGTCAATTTTCCAGAGTGGAAGAAATATGAGCGAAATGCCATTTTAAAGAAAGCAGTAAAACCATATAGCAATTTAAAGCAGTTATGTACGCAAAATTTCACGAAGGAAACAAATCAAAGCATTAAATCAAAATAAATAACAAAAGTAAAGCGCAATAATAATTAACCTGATTTTGCTATGGTTAAGAACCTGAAAGTCCCCAGTGGAGTCGCCATGCTGTCGCGCCCTATTTTGACCTCGCTCGGGTCAAAGCGGAGCTCGGACGTATGGGGTGATTCCTGGGTAAAGGATTGAGGAGTCGCCACCTAATTATTTTTTACGGTGAATTAGGACACCTAAATATTTAAACTAAGTGCTGCAATGTAACTCCAATTTTAAGGTCTACGAAACTAGTGAGATTCTAGGTAAGGGTTCTTTATTATCCTAAAGGGAAGGGGTTAGGCATCCTTTAAGATCCGCTAACTTGCGGTTATCCGGTCAAATTCAGGTTAATTATTACTAGAAAAATGCATGTTTGAAGCATGAAGTTAAAAGATGTTTGCAAATAGTTAATAAAAAAGAGATGCATTTTAAAAAATAGATGAATGTAGAGATTTTTCAAATATGCATTTATATGATATCTAAAGAGAAATACATGTAGAGTTGGAAAAAATATGTATTTGATAATTGATAGTAAAACAATTTATTTATAATGCCAAAGAAGTAAAATTTTGAGAAATCAATGAATTGTAAACTGACAAAAGATAAACTTATTCAGTATGATTAATAAAGCAAAATAAAAGATGACAAAAGTTATTTTGAAAATCTTGAATTCAAGTGGACGAGCCTAAAATAAATAAACTAGCGAAGGATTTCTAAGTTTGCGAGCCTACAAATAAGCTAGCGACGGGTTTCAAATCTTAAACTAACCTATGAATAAATCCTAAGTTTGCCTATTCTAAGCATTTCAATAATTACATAAGTGCGATAAATAATATTACAAAACAAAGCGAAATAAAAGCTGAATTAAAGAAAGAAATAACAATAAATAAACTCCGAGGAATATTTGTCGTTATTTACTTTAATCCTCGCAAGTCGCCAAGAACAAACGGTTAGAAACATTTAAATACAAATAACTTCATATCCGTATTCAAAACAAAGGAATGTTTTGATCGCGGAGAACTCAGACTTAAATTTTGAAAAGAACATTCCAATCACGTCGTGGCTGCAAACATATGACTAATGTAGTTTATTTTGATTGCCTCGCCTACTAAAGCGTGTCGGTCTCTCGGGTGAAATAGAAAAGATCACTATAATCACGTCGTGGCTGAATATATAACTTGTTGGTTATTTTAGTCACCTCGCCTACTAAACATGTTGATCTCGGATAAAAGGTTTAAGTCTTCATCCTTGCCCGTAAGTTATATTTCGTCTTTGCAACTGTGTAGGCCTCAAAATCGACTTATTTTTCATCGGCCGGTGTAGTATCGTGTTCAAATCAAGAAAATAAAATCGAACAGAAACAGCAGCAAACAGAGCGTAAAAAAGCGATAGAGTGCGATGGCGGAAAAAAAAACAGAGGCAAAAAAAACAGTTTCCGAAAATGACGCGGTGTTTAATTTAAAAGCGAAAAGCGATAAATCGGATATTTTAATCTTTGAAAGCGATGGATCAAACAGGAAAGCAATATCTGAAAGGTGCGGTGCTTATTTTAAAACAGTAAAAACGTAAAAACAGTAAAAACAATAATCTGAATCCGAGCAGTAAACTGAAACAGAAAACAGTGCCCGAACAGACGCGGTATTTGTTCAAAACAGTAAAACAGTGATATCCGTCGCACGGATGTTTAAAACAGTAAACTGAAAACAGAGAAACGAAAGCGTGGCCTTGAATTCAATTTCATCAGCCTAAATGCGGTATTTAGAAACAGTAAAATAATACGGAAACAGAAATCAGTAAACTATCAAAACAAAGAAATCAAAACAGGCAAAGCAAATGAGAAATGATCTTTGAAAACAGAAATCGAAAAAGTGCGGCCTCGATTTCAATTTCATCGGCCTAGATGCGATATTAATAAAATAATAAAACAGTGCCAAAGGAACGAGCAGTGAGCAATTAAATTATCCGAACCAAATTCTGAAATGGTGGAACCTAACAGATTAAGAGATATTTATGGAAAAATCCGACCGGATCATGAGCAATGACGAATGAAAAATCAGAAATTCAGATTTTTTAGATAACTAGCAAACAGGTATGAAAAATGTCATAATCTGGAAATACGCCAAAAATCGGGTCGACCCGAATCAGACTTTTTCAAATTTTCAGATAACCAATAATAACCACAGCAACAATGCAAGAGATTTGGAAATTCAAACCGTCGATTCGACCCGGTCAAGAATCTGACCGAATAGGAGATTCAACCCGTCATCAAATAATTCTATCAATTCCAGATAACCAACATACAAAAATATGAAATGCAAGAATTCTGAAAATATCCAAATCGGATCGACCCGAATCAGTGATCCGAATCCGAAATCAAATAATCCAAACCCAAATCAGATTTTAACACCAAATTCAGATAACCAATAACAAGAATATGTAATGCAGGAATTCTGAAAATATTACCCAACCGGGTCGACCCGACCCGGATCAGTGACCCGACCCGGATCAATGTTTCAACCCGGAATCAAATAAATTCAACAATTTCAGATAACCAATGATAACAAAAGCAACAATGCAAGAAATTTGGAAATTCAAATCGGGTCGACCCGACCCGGGTCAGTAACCCGACCCGAAATCAGTGATCCAAATCAAATCTTAACACCAAATTCAGATAACCAACATACATAAATATGAAATGCAAGAATTCTGAAAATGTTACCCGGCAAGATCGACGAGTCGTCGACTGACCAAATCGATGAAAAAATCAGAGAATCAAAGGGGATGACAAACCTTTTCGGACTTGATTCTTGAACAACAAAGAAGCCAAAATGCTTTAAACTCAAGAACACAACAAAGTATTTTATGTATATTCCGAAAATCCTTCCAAAATCTCTTTTTTCTTCTCCGAAAATCCTCTCCAAAATGAAGAACAATCATGGGGTATTTATAGGTGGATTTCCCCCCAAGAATCGAGTTTGAAATTCGAATTAAAGGTAAAGAAAATCTGAATTTGGAAGCGGATTTTAGGGGGTATGGGCGTGGGTCGAAGTGACGGTAGTTGGTGGTGGCAGGGGGTTGGTGTTGGCAGGGCGAGGTGACCGGCGACGGGGGGTCGCCGGTATGGGGGGTGTGGGGTCGCGGCGATCGGGTAAGGGTAGGGTTCGATTTTTTGGTTTTTTTGTTTGTTTGGGGATTAAAAGAGGTTGGGAAATGGGTGAGGCGACGGGTCGGGTGAGTGGGCTTTGGCGACGGGTTAGTGTTTGGTTGGGCCTGGGAATGGCCAGGTTGGGCTTGGAGTTTTGGGTTGTGGGAATTGGGTGATGGGGAATAAGAAAAGGGAGTTGGGCTTGGTTTTGGGGTTTTGTTTTGTGGGTTGTTGGATTGTGGGAATTGGGCTTGTCCGATTTTGGTGGTAAAGGGAATTTAATTGTTTTGGGTTTGGGTATAAGGGAATTTAATTGGGGATTGGGCTTGGACGTTTGGGTAGAATTTGTATTGGGTTTGGGTATAAGGGAATGTAATTGGGGGAGTTTGGGCTTGTGGTGTTGGGTTTGATTGTTTTGGGTTTGGGTATAAGGGAATTTAATTGGGGAGTTTGGGCTTGTGAATTTTGTTTGGGTAGAATTTGTTTTGGGTTAGGAAATAAAAATGGGTTATGGATTTAAAAAATATATAAGAGGGGTTTAATATTAAAATATATATATTTTTTTCTTGTTTTGTAAAAGATGTGAATTATTTAAAATAACATAACGACGTAATATTAATAAAATATAATATTTGCAAAATGTTTAATGCTTAATAAAAGGAAATGCGATGCAATTTTGCGAGAATAAAATAACATAGAATTTTCGGATAAAACTTATGATTATTATAAAATGCAAATGATATAAAATATGCGAATAATAATAATAATACGAAGATACACACATATATGCCTATATTTTAAAATTATTTTAAAAGTGTCAAAATATTGAAAATTACGAATAAAATCATAAAAGATGGGACAAAATTGGGTGTCAACAATTGCTAATACCATGCGGATGTACTTCGACATCCAACTAAAAACTTTAGACATGCCTGTCTATAAGAAGCCCTACCATGATTGGGTAGATCGGATAACACCTTTGCCGAGGGGCTTCAAAATACCTGAATTTGCTGTCTTTTCTAGCAATGATGGCAAATTCACTATCGAGCACATCGGTAGATTTACTGTCCAATGCGGCGAAGCTGGCCAGAATGAGTACCACAAGTTGCAGCTATTCCCTATCTCTCTAACGGGAACATCCTTCGCATGGTACTCCTCTTTGACTCCTGATTCCGCGCAAAGCTGGGTCGATATGGAGGGTCGCTTCCATGATAGGTTATATTGGCCCCAACCTCAGGTTACCGTAAGTGATCTAACGAATCTCAAGCAGCATGTCGGTGAATCGGCTGCCGATTTTATAGAGAGGTTCAGAAAGAAGGTTGGGAAATGCACTGTATACTTCCTCGAGTCTGAGTGTGCCCACATGATAATCAATAACATGCACCCTCAGTTAAAGGAGAAGCTGGTATGACAATCTTGCTCTGACCTGAGCCAGTTAGCCGAAAAGGCTAGCCAAATAGAGCAGTATGTCCAAGAGAAGGAGCAGAGGAGAGTCAGCCAAAATCGAGGCTCCCACTTGGTATCCATCATTGAAGCAGGTGAGTCTGACTCAGAGTCAGCCGACTATACGGGAGACGCAATAGTGGCCGAGATTGTCAGGGGTAAAGTCTACTCTTGCCCAGCCTTGAAAGTCGTCAAAGGCAAGGAAACAAGTTCAGCCGATGATAGGGTCGGTTACTTGTTTGATATCACAAAGGCAGACCATATCTTTGATCATCTGCTCAAAGATAAGCAAATTCGGCTGCTTGATGGCCACAGGATCCCGCCTACCGAGAAACGCAAAGATAAAAAGTACTGCAAGTGACATAATTCATATATTCACTCTACTTCTAACTGTGTGGTCTTCAAGAAGGCGATCCAAAATGGCATCAGGGAGGGGAGGTTCAAGCTAGCCGACAAGGGCATGCCTGAAATGTCTATTGATACCGACCCCTTTCCCGCGGTACCAATATCTATGGTGTCTTTTGCTAAACCCGATAAATCAGAGGACACAAAAGGGAAACAACTGATGAAAAATGTATGGGTCCCTAAGAAACCTACCGAAGGGGAAAAGGTCACAAGGACTTCTGTGTTCAACCGGTTAGGCAGCCTATATGACATTTTTTATGACTGGCAACCGACAAGGATCGATTTTCATGACCGCCCTAGAAACGCGAGGGACTTCGAATGAGAACTTTAGGAACAAACCATGAGGTTCATGAGGGTCCTTGTCAACGTCAAAATATGCCTGGGGGAAAAGTACGAATGCCAACCAATCGGCAACCGAGCATGCCTCGAATAGATGAAGAACCGCTCCCTAAAACCAAACAAAAAGTGGTTGAGTTTAACGTAAGCGAGGGTGTTTCGTCCTTACGTATCATAGCAAGAAACAAGGATCAGACGAGACCCCATAGAATGATTAAACCAGCTGCCAATACAGAAGAGGGGAAGTGGTCTATCAATCAGGCTCCCAAAAATAAAGAGGCACCACCGAGAGTCGCATCCTGAACCCAGAAGAGAAGGATGCAACGTGCCAAGGCCTTGCGTAAGATGCATCAGACATTGCATCTGATTTTCAACACCAAGGCAACCGAAAATCAGAAGATTCCTGAGTCTACCATAGCCGAAGCTATCGAGCGGGCATTCGGCTCATGTGCTTCAGGGGGAATGTCGCTTGAAGAAGAGACGTCGGGTCAAGAATATTTGGGTAAACAACCTACTGATAACCCGACAGAGGAACCCCGACAAGAGAACGTGGCTTCCGTAGCCATCACAGAGCAATATAAGGAAGGACCTTGGGTACCCTGCAACCTTACCACGCAAGAGTTTGAAATAAAATAATCAGACGAACCACGACTTACCTTGGAGGATTTTAATGATTAAGGAAACCCAAATCATACGCGACTTGCGGCATCGGCTGACCGCCTTAAGTTCTGAGGCAAGGATAGTCGAGGCATCACAGATGGGAAGCCACGACGAACTAACGCTTGTAGCTGATAAAGTCGAGTTGCCGATGGAACTTGAATCGCCCATAAGAAGGGCTATGCCTAATTTTGAGGCTCAGGATCCCTTAAAAGATATCAACCTGGGGACCGAGGAAATTCCTCGGCTAACACATATTAGTGGTTTGCTGAAGGAAGAACACAAACAAAGCATAACGACCCTTCTACTGCAGTATAAAGACTATTTCGCGTGGGATTATCATGAGATGCCTGGGCTGGCACGTATATTGGTAGAACATAGATTACCAATCAATGAGGGTTTTAAACCCCAAAAATAACCACCTAGGAGATATCACCCTCAGCTAATGCCTCAAATTAAAGTTGAGATTGAACGACTACTGAAGGCCGAATTTATCAGAACTGCTAGGTATGTGGAGTGATTGGCAAACATCGTGCCAGTTAAGAAAAAGAATGGCAAGGTTCGGGTGTGTATTGATTACAGGAACCTAAACCTAGCCACTCCCAAAGATGAATATGTCATGCCTATAACCTATATGCTAGTCGATGCGGTGGCCTCTAACGGCGTGCTGACATTCATGGACGGATACTCTGGCTATAATCAGATAGCAGTAGCCGATGAGGATATCCACAATACTGATTTTAGATGTCCAGGATCCTTGAGCATTTATGAGTGGATAGTTATGCCGTTCGGTCTGAAAAACCCTAGTGCCACTTATCAGAGAGCAATGAACACCATCTTCCATGATCTGATTGGCAAGACTGTGGAGGTCTACATTGATGATATGGTGGTGAGGTCTAAAGACTTCAAGGATCATTTAGCTGATATGGAACAAGCACTAAAAAGAATGAGGGTTCATAACCTTAAAATGAATCCAGCCAAGTGCATGTTTGGAGTATCGGCTAACAACTTCCTGGGCTTCTTGGTACACAAGAAGGGTATTGAGATAGATCACAACAAGATCGGGGCAGTAATGGAGTCGACACCACCCAGGACAAAGAAGGAGTTACAAAGCTTATTAGGGAAAATCAACTTCCTAAGAAGGTTCATATCTAATTCAGTCGGCAAAATGAAGGCGTTCTCACATTTGCTTAGGCTTAAAGAGTCAGATGAACTAGTATGGGGCCCAGAGTAGCAAAAGGCATTCGACCAAATTAAAAAGGCCTTAACAACGCCTCATGTGATGATTCCCCCCATACTAGGAAAACCACTGAAATTGTACATATCAGCCGCAGATTTATCTATCGGCTGGCTGTTAGCACAAGATATCGATGATGAAACCGAAAGGGTAGTGTACTACCTTAGCTGAATGCTGAATGAAGCTGAAACTAGATATACTCCTATAGAGAAACCTTATTTGTCCTTATTCCATGCTTGTACAAAACTCGAGCATTACTTAATGCCACATGTGGTTCACATTTTGTGCAAGATTGACATCGTCATGTACTTATTGAACAAACCTGTTTTGCAAGGATGACTAATGAAGTGGGAAATCAAGCTCACTGCATTCTCTCTCGAGTACAAACCACTCAGAGCCGTCAAAGGCCGGCGGTAGCTGATTTCATGGCAGACCATCCCTGCGCAGACGTGGAGGACCCCTGCGCCCCATCTACCACATGCATGGACGCCATCCCTTGGACGCTGACTTTCGATGTGTCAAGAACCCAGAAAAGAGTTGAAGCCGAGATAACGATAACCGATCCTAGAGATAAACACATGGAGATTCTATTATCGGTTAGATTCTGACTTAACAAATAACCAAGCCGAATGTGATGCTCTCATCATAAGACTCAAACTCCTAGTCTCTATGAAGGCAAATACATCAAAATCCGTGGAGACTCTCAATTGGTTATCAAGCAGTTGGCCGGGGAATATGACTGCAATGACCCGAATTTGTTGGCCCGTTACGAAACGACTAGCGAGTTACTTAGTAGGTTCGCATCAACTACATTAAGTCATGTTCCCAAGGGCATGAATGTTGAGGCTAACGACTTGGCACAAGAAGCTTCTGGCTTTAGAAAGTCTCTACTCACTTTAGAGTCTGACGAGCTGCCAGCCGAAGTATTAGCCATTTATCAAATCGACTCATGGAGGCAGTTACTAATTGACTACTTAAAATATCCCTCCAGTTGCAAAGACCTCAAGGTTAGAAGAAGAACCTTGAAATACGTGCTCATTGACGACGACTTCTATAAAAGAAGCGTGAATGGAGTACTACTCAAGTGCATTGCTAAAGCAGAGGCCTTGCGAGTCATGGGAGAGGTCCATGAAGGGATATGTGGATCACACAAAGCGGGGCCAGCGATGAACTGACTGATTTATCGCCACGACTATTATTAGCCTACTATCACAGCTGACTGCTTCCAGTATGCAAAAGGATGTGAATAATGTCAGAAACATGGACCAATCCAACGGGTACCAACCGAATTGCTGCACCCAATTTTAAATCATTGGCCCTTCAGAGGATGGGCTATGGACCTCATCGGCAAAATTCACCCACAATCGGCTAAAGGCTACAATTTCATTATCGTGGCTACCGATTATTTTACTAAGTGGGTAAAGGCTCAACCGATGAAGAGGGTTCATTAGACAGATGTCATTCAGTTTATCCAACACCAGATCATATACATATATGGTGTCCCTGAAACAATTACAACTGATCAGGGGATGGTGTTCACTGGTTCTAAAGTGGCAGCCTTCGCTGAGAAATTCGGAATCAAAATGATCACATCCTCGCCTTACTATGCATAAGTGAATGGACAAGCCGAAGCATCCAACAAGCTTATTGTGGGCATAATTAGTAAAAATGTGGAGGATAAACCGGGAATGTGGCATCTCACTCTGGATGAGGCCGTTTGGGCGATCAGAAATTCTAAATCTACAACTACCGGGACGACACCTTATCGACTAACCTATGGTCAAGATGCAGTGTTGCCATTAGAAATTAATGTCAAATCCTTACGGGTGGCCAAACAGAACTCTCTAAGCTTAGAGGAATATCAGCAGGCCATGCTAATGGAATTGGACCAGTTAGATGAAGATCGACTGATTGCCCTAGAGGAAATCGAAGCTGGTAAACGTAAAATGGCTAAAGCATACAACAAACATGTTAATCCTAAGAGGTTTGCCGAAGGAGACTTAGTTTGGAAAACCATTTTACCGATTGGGATGAAGGATAGCAAATTCGGCAAATGGTCATCAAATTGGGAATGACCTTTCATAGTAAGCCAATGGATCGTCGGGCAATGCATATCGATTAATAAACATGCATGACGAGAAAATGGACAGGAATGTAAATGGTAAGTATTTAAAGAAGTACTATCCTTCGATTTGGGACATGCATGAACAGACGACAGCCACAGACCGGCTGCCTGGTCGCACAAAATAAGTTAATTTCCTCCAACAGGAGATGCATGGCTAAATAACAGCCACAGATTGGCTGCCTTGTCACAAAATACAGAAGAGGCCATTTCTTTCATACGCCTGTGTCGTAAAGGTGGTCGCACGGCCCAGGCGAGGAAATGGCATCCCAATTGGTCAAAGATAATGGCACATCAAACCTGCAGGGTTTACTTCAAACTTGTTCAAGAATGCCGAGAGCAATGCTGAAGTTAAAGAGTAGGATATGAATCCCCAAATCCAAGTAAACCAAGCACAAAAAATAGAGGCGCTACACATACCCGAATCCGGCGTTACAACGGAAACCAAATTTTGAAGGTACGGCGGCATCAGAAAAAAACATACGCCTCCAGTTGGCCTCTGTTACCAACATCACTCAAGCCAACCAACCCGAATAATGAGCGACCTCGATTGGCCTGGCGTGTAGGATAGCCGGACAACGGTCGGCAGTGAACCAGTCGCAGGTTAGGGGAAGATCATAGGTCACCGGGCTAAGATGATGAGACAAAAGAACATCGCCTTGATCCGAGCTATCACATGGAATCGAAACCAATTGTTCATCAACGAAGACCGAAGCAAGGGTCAGGTCACTATAGGCTAGAATGATTGTTCATGATCTTCGAGATGAAAAAGATGAGGCCATGGTTTCCGATTAAAAAAGGGTCAGAGATTAGGTGAGAAACCTATGGAAATGGATGTCTTTACTTAAAATAACTTGCAGAGGCGCGATTGAGATTAATTTATCACTTTCAAAAAGTACGGCCGAAAATAATTTAGGGGGTCAATTTGAAATGACGGCTACTTTTGGATACATCAACTCAACAGACACTCGAGTTAATGTAGGGGGTCAATTGTTAACACTCAAAAATAATTTAAGTGTTTAGCCGAATTCACTGACAACCGAATTATTCCGGTGTCGAATTTACTCATAGCCCTTGACGACAAGAATTTCATCGGCTACTAAGGCATCTTAGCTGAAGTTGTTGGTCAGATGTACGACTGGGATTCACTCAGATGTAGGCGCCTCAACGACCAAGTCAAAAGGGTTTTCAGACCCCCAAAAGCGGTAACGGCCAACAACAGCTAAATGGAAGGGCCATTATCCGAGCAAAAGGAGAAGAGGGCGAGAAACTCAGCACCACCTCCCCCATAGTCAGCCGTTGAACTAAGTGGGTTACTTGACGGTCGACATTGGGGGGGGGCATGTTTTGTACAATTTTTCTTCTTTTTGTACTATAAATACTCATTCTTTGTACATATGACACACACAAATCCAATCAAATCAAATATTTTATCTATCTTTACTTTATCCTTTACTTTACTCGACTGTATTCATGTTTTCTTACCTCTTAGTCTAATCACACCGTCCTAACGCTTTTTGGAGTAGTTGTGGAACTCATTGTTGAAAATTAGAGTTCTGTTTTCAGCCTAAATCGCTTGAGTTAAGGAATCAATTTGTCTCCCATTTTCATCAGCCGATAAGACGACAGGAGGAAGAATTCGGGGCTTTAACAGAAATATCATAATTTAAACTAAACTATAATTCTCTATCTCATTTTATGTGAAAATGTCATTAATGATAGAGAATTAACAAAGAAATGAATTCAACATCCACGACCTTCCAACGACGCCGCTCGGTCAGACAATATATTTTTATTTTCCATTACTCCATCCATCTCAAATTATTTGTCATTTTTTAAGTTTACACGCCTCTTAAAAATATTAATTAAAAAGAGTATTTGACCTACTTTACCTTTATTTATATATAAGTTATAACCTCTCTCTATTAAATATTTACTATATTTATGTGTCATCTTTATTAATGACAAATGGTAAAATGTAGAAAACATAATTAATTATACCTTAAACTTTTTAAATGATAAATAATTTGACACAACTATTTTTAATAATCACTACAAATAATTTGAGACGGAGGGAGTATTAAACTAAAAATATCTACAGTAATTAATGTCAGATAATATTGTTTTTCCGTAGTACAACAAACAACATATCTAGTGAAATCCCATAACGTGGGGTATGGGAAGGGTAGAGTGTACGAAGACCTTACATCCACCTTGGTAGGTAGAGCGGATGTTTCCAGAAGACCATCGGCTCAAGACAAAGCATAATCACAAGCAAAGTAAAACAAGAGAAACGGTCAGACTAAGACATGAAATTAAAATAGTATGGACAGTATGAGCATGCTGATAACAAAATCGAATACGCCATGGTAACACATTCTAACAACATGAAGTAGTAGCTAACACAACTAAATAATATAAACAAAGTACACTAAAGAACACATAGTAGCAGAAATCAAACTACAGGGGACTATAAAACAATATTGTGTCTATAAGTGTGATAGGCTAATCGTCCTACAGTAATAACAATTTAGCTATCATTTTGTAAGCGTAACTAAGACTACGCTCGCCTACCTTATACCACTCTACCCTGATCCGTGTCCTCCACAACCCCTATCTAAGGTCATGTCCTCAGTAAGTTGCACCTGCGCCATATCCCGTCTAATCACCTCTCCCCAATACTTCTTTGGCATACCTCTACCCCTCAGGAACCCGTCCACAACCAACCTCTCACATCTCCGCACTGGGGCATCCGTGTCTCTCCTCTGTACATGCTCGAATCATCTCAACCTCGCTTCCCGGCATCTTATCCTTCACCGAGGCCACTCCCACTTTATCCAGGATATTATCAGTTCTAATTCTATCTCTCCTTGTATGCCCATACATCCATCTCAGCATCCTCATCTCCGCAACTTTCATCTTGTGTATGTGCGAAGTCTTGATTGACCAACACTCTACCCCATACAACATAGTCAGTCTAACCACCACCCTATAGAACTTGCCTTTAAAATGATTGGCCAACACTCTACCCCATCAAAATGATTAATCTTATTTCTAATTTGGTTGTTCATAGAACACATTTTTAACTTAATATGCGTGCATTATTTTTGACCAATTTTACGTAGCTTTGTTATATGCGAAGCATAAGAGGAACATACATCATTGTTCTTCTGAATCCGGAGATTGAGAAAGTGTGCAAGCAGAATCGAAAGAACAAAAGAATTGATGATTCAATTGTTATGGCAAACCAACATAATAATGATGAGTTGAACCGAGGAATACCAGCCTAGAATCCCATTGTGAGGACCTTACGGGACTACATATTGCCAACTATTACATGAGTGCAGACATGCATAAGGCCACCAGCTGTGGAGGCAAATAATTTTGAGATTAAGCCAACAATCGTGCAGATGGTCCAGAGCACTGTTCAGTTTGGTGGGTTGCCCTCTGAAGATCCACATATGCATTTGGTGAACTTCTTGGAGTTATGTGCTACCTTTAAGTACAATGGTGTTACTAATGATGCCATTAGGTTGATGCCTTTTCCATTCTCACTAAGGGACCGAGCCAAAAGCTAGTTGAACTCTCTGTAAGCTAACTCTATCACTACGTGGCAAGACCTGGCTCAGAAGTTTCTTGCAAAATTCTTTCCTCCATCAAAGGCCGCTAAGCTAAGGGGAGAACTAAACAACTTCTATCAGCTGGAAGGAGAATCTTTGTATGATACTTGGGAAAGATTCAAAGAGTTTCAAAGGAAGTGTCATCATCATGTACTTGAGCAGTGAATGTTAGTCCATAATTTTTACAATGGTTTGTGTGGTACTATTCGTACCATAATTGATGCTGCTGCTGGAGGGACATTCATGAGCAAGAGTGCTAATGAGCTGTTGGAAGATATGACAACAAATAACCATCAGTGTCCGATGAAAGATCTACCAACAGCAAAAAGGTGGCTGAAGTTCATGAGTTGTATGCCATCACTGCGTTAACTGCTCAAGTTGCTTATTTGACAAAGCAATTATAACAGAATACTATGGCAGCCAATGTTGTTCAGACGCAGTTGGGATGTGAAATTTGTGGGGACCACATACTTTTGATCATTGTACAGCAGTGGATCCCAACAATGTACCTATGGATCAAGCACAAGTTCAGGCAGTTGAAAACTTTCAGAGGCCTATATTTCGATTCATCATCTTTTTTCAAGTCTGCAACACTTACAATCCTGGGTGGAGGAATCACCATAATTTTTTGTAGAGAAACAGTCAGAACTAGCAGCCATAGTTCCAATGGCAGTATCAACAGAGCAATCAACAATAGCCCATGAGTCAAGCTTCGTCGTCTCAGCAGCCCAGACCACAAGTTTAACAAGCTGACCCAAATGAATTGTAAACAGCCTTGTTGACCCTCACCAATTCCCAAACTCAGTTCATGACTGAAAGGAGATCATCCATCCGAAACTTGGAAACACAAGTGGGCCAGCTAGCAAATATGTTAAATAACAGATCGCAGGGGAATCTCCCTAGCAATACTGTTGTAAATTCGAAGGAGCAATGTCAGGCTATAAATTTGAGAAGCGGTAAGAAAGTTGAACCAGCTGCACCTCTACCATCTGCGGAGAAGACAGACAAATTGGGTGAGATATCTAATTCAAAGAAGGAGGGGGTTACTGAAGACCACCCCACGGTAGAAAAGGCACCACCAACAATGAGTAATGAGCCTCAATTCAGAATTCCGTACCCTTAGAGGCTTAGAAAAATAAACAATTTTCCAAGTTTTTGGAAGTATTCAAGAAGTTGCACATAAATATTCCTTTTGTTGAGTGTGGCTCAGCAGTTTGATACCCCTATAGTTGTTGCAACTTTGGATATCATATTTGTTTATGTACAAGGGAGTCATTGTACTACACCTCCATTCTTCGGGCATTTTTGCCATCTTAAAAATGACATTAAACAACTCAGTCAGTCACTCCAAACCTGCCCTGCCTATGCTCTTCCAAAATTCATCTGAGATCTCATCAGGCCCGGTTGCTCGTCCCCTGCGCATCCTACGAACAACACCATTAACCTTCTCAACCTTAATGCTTCTACAATACCCAAAATCTCGGTACCTACCAGAATGCTCCAAATCTCCCAGCATAATGTCTCTATCTCCTTTCTCGTTCAAGAGTTTATGGAAGTAAGGCTGCCACCTCCGCCTAATATGCGCTTCCTCCACCATTACTTTGCCATCACCGTCCTTGATGCACTTCACGTGATCCAAGTCACGGGCCCTCATCTCCCCTGCCTTGGCTAGTCTGTGCAACTTCTTGTCCCCACATTTCTCCTCTAATTCCACATACAAGCGTTCAAAAGTCACAATTTTTGCCGCTGTAGCATCTAGTTTTGCCTCCTTCTTCGCCATCTTATACAGTTCTCTATTCTTGCACTTCTCTACCTCATCCTTGCTTACTACCAATTTCACATACACCGCTTTCTTCGCTTCCACCTTCTCTTGAACTTTACCATTCCACCACCAATCCCCTCGATTCCCACCACGGTTACCCCGCGAGGCCCCTAACACTTCTCTAGCTACCTCCCGAATGCAACTGGCCGTCCTGTCTCACATACCGGTCGCATCCCCACTACTCCTCCAAGCCCCATTGGCCATCAACCTCTCCCCCATATCTTTTGCACTAGCCATGGTCAAACTCCCCCATTTAATTCTTAACCTGTCATCTACAACCCTCTTCTTCTTTATAACTTGATCTCCAAATCCATCACCAAAAGCTTATGTCGAGTTGTAAAATCCTCATTCGGAATAACCTTGCAGTATTTACAAAGACATTTGTCAACCTTTCTAAGGAGCAAAAAGTCTATCTGAGAATTATCCACCGAACTACGGAAAGTCACCAAGTGTTCCTCCTTCTTCAGGAACCTCGAATTGGCTATCACCATCCCACAAGCTCTAGCAAACTCCAAAAGTGAGACGCCTCCCCCGTTCCTGTCCCCGAGTTTAAAGACTCCATGCACGTCATCATAACCCCGGAAGTGACCCGATATGTCCATTGAAATCCCCTCCTACAAATAACTTCTCAATGGGTGGTATACCTCCCACCACTTCGTTCAAATCCTCCCAAAAACGTCTCTTCTCCTCTTCGTCCAAGCCCGTCTGCGGCGCATAAGCACTAATAATATTCATAGTGAACCCTCCAACTACCAACTTAATTGCCATCATCATATCATTGACCCTCATCACCTTTACCACCTGATCCCTTAGCTCACTGTCTACCAAAATACTTATTCCATTCCTATACTTCGACCTACCTGAGAATCATAACTTATACCCGTCTACATCCTTAGGTCCTACCCATTTGGTCTCCTGGACACATGTTATATTAATCTTTCTCTTCTTAAGAATCTTAACTAGCTCTGTGGACTTCCACGTTAAAGTCCCAATGTTCCAAGACCCTATTCTCAGCCTAGCCTCTCTCTTACCCCACTTACCCCCTAACCTTCGCCCTCGTCCCCGATCGAGAACATGACCCTAGTATACCATCATTCACCAAAGCCACTGCAACAAATATAAAATAATAAACTAATCAAACGTTTACCCTAAAACATGAAGGGATCAAAGTGCAAGCACAATTTAACAAGAATCTACAGACAAGTAAAACTACTACGCCAAGAATGCTATAACTAAAGACAAGAAGTGGCAGAATTTAACAATAAGGTTAAGGACAGAGAATGGATACGGGCAATCGGAGGTACCAACTCCAGTTGAATCGAACCTGTTTGCCGACGAAAATCACTGTTCACTGGCACCGAAAGTACTGTTAGTGCGTCGCTGCCGGAGCTGTTCATGGTACTGTTCACGATCTGATCCATTATTTACTTCTTAATAGATTTTTTTTTTTAATCTATACCAAATTATTCTTCTTTTTACGAAAGCAATTGTTAGTTAATTGTTTTTTGAATTATTTGTTCATCGTTCCATTTTAAAAAATAGAGTAAATTAGGACGATGGAGTAAAGGAAGTTTTACTGTTAATTTCACGAATTATAAAATTTCACTAAACCCTAAAAAAAATTGTAGAAATTCCGATTTTGGAAACCCATAACCTTGATTTTGTAAATTCCTCACATATCCCAAGAAACATAACCAAATCCTCAAAGTACCAACGAACCAACCAACTATTTCATCATCATCAGAAGAAGACGAAGCAGCCTACACAACTTTCTGGGTGTCAAAAACTGTCTTTAACGAGTTTTTTTTTTCTCTCTGGTAAAACATCAAACGCTTATAAGGCAGGATTTTGTTTTGTTTATCTGTTTTTTTTTAAAATTCTTGTTGGTCTAGGTTGCTTTTGCGTGAAGTTTGGAACACCCATGACTTTTTTAACGACTTTGATGTAATGGGTTTGGAAATTTATCTCATGGGTTATTGGACTTTTCTTTCTTTTATTACTTTTCCTGCCCAATTTTGACTGTTGTCTAGTGTGAACGCAGGAAAAAATTGGCCTTGATTGTGATTTTAAGATGCACATAATATTGTGCTTTGCAAATTGGGAAAAGAGCATATTTTTTGGAGGATAATGCAATTTTTGAGCTCTGCAAAAAATTGGGTTTCTGCAAATGATTGCAAAGGTGTTGGCTTTTGGTTGGTTACAGGGTGTCAAAAGGTGTAGAGTTTCTTGATATTGTGTGGTTGAGGTTCTTCTTATCTGGGGGTTGACTTAAGGAGTTTTGGGCATTATTGATTAGGGGTGAAAAGTTTCTGGAATGTCCTGAGAAGATCTAATTTTTTTAATCATTCGTTGAAGTTTCTTTTAGTTGACAATAGGAAGAAAGATCTTCTGGAATGTTGAATTCTTGTCACCTTGAATCTTCTCAGATATATATAAGATAGTAAGAATCTCCTTTCACAGTTGAGCAAGTCGTCTGTAGTGTGGGGTTCTGAAAACAAGCATGTGCTTGTAAATTGATGGAGATCTGAAATTGCGAGACGAAGTTTGTGTAAATCAGGTGAGAGTTGCTACAACTTGATAGTATTGCAAGGAGATCAAGCTCATGAAGTTCCTTACTAGTTGTTTGTGTGTTCTGGAGTGTGATTATAAGAATTTCTGCTCTCAGTAGTCGTTATTTTAGTCTAGGTGTTGTGATTTTTGTTTAAACCTATCATGGATGAAGCTACGTGCTGCACGAATGCACTGCCTCCTTTTCTTACAAAGACATATGAAATGGTAGATGATCCATCCTGTGATGCAATCGTCTCCTGGAGTTCGAGTAATAAAAGCTTCATTGTGTGGAATCCTCCAGATTTTGCAAGGGATTTGTTGCCTAGGTACTTCAAGCACAATAATTTTTCCAGCTTTATCAGACAGCTAAACACTTATGTAAGTGAGTTAGTTCCCCTCACACTTTTAAAGTGATCTTTTGTTTGTGTCATTTTTATCTTTTTTGTTAGTATTCACATGTCTTTGGCCTCTTTTGTGCACCAGGGATTCAGGAAAGTTGACCCTGAAAAATGGGAATTTGCAAATGAAGATAATTTTGTTAGAGGTCAGCCACACCTTTTGAAGAATATCCATAGACGTAAACCTGTTCACAGTCATTCAGCACAGAATCTTCATGGTCTGTCATCTCCATTAACCGAATCAGAAAGACAAGGGTACAAGGAAGATGTTCAAAAGCTGAAGCATGAGAATGAATCACTTCACTTGGACCTACAAAGACATAAACAGGATCACCAAGGACTTGAATTGCAAATGCAGGTATTGACTGAGCGTGTTCAGCACGTGGAACATCGTCAGAACACAATGCTCTCTGCTTTAGCTCGAACCTTAGATAAACCAGTAACGGATTTGAGTCACATGCCACAACTTCAAGTGAATGACAGAAAAAGAAGGTTGCCAGGAAATAGCTGCCTCTATAATGAAACTGACCTGGAAGATACGCAAGTGATTTCATCTAGGGCTTTGACTTGGGAAAATATGAACCCGCCTTCTCTTCTGACAATGAACACAGAACTGTTAGATCAGTTGGAATCTTCTTTGACTTTTTGGGAGGATGTGCTACAAGATGTTGATCAAGCTGGGATACAACAGAAACAGAATTGTTCACTGGAGTTGGATGAATCTATAAGTTGTGCAGATAGTCCTGCTATATCTTACACACAACTAAATATTGATGTTGGGCCTAAGGCTTCTGTAATTGACATGAATTCTGAGCCTAATGCAAACACTACCCCTGAGGTTGCGGAACTAGAAGACCAAACAGCAGTAGCACGGGCAGCTACTAATGTCCCAACAGGGGTTAATGATGTATTTTGGGAACAGTTCCTAACTGAGAATCCTGGTTCAGTTGATGCATCTGAAGTACAGTCGGAAAGGAAAGATATTGGTAGCAAAAAGAATGAAAGCAAACCAGTTGACAGTGGAAAATATTGGTGGAACATGAAGAGTGTAAATAGCCTGGCAGAACAGTTGGGACATCTTACTCCAGTAGAGAAAATTTAATTTGGTAGGTTATATGATAAATGCTTTATTGATGGTGTTGGCCTTCTGGCTTGTTGTATATCTAGTGTACTAGTTGTTTTTATCAGGGAGTAGATATACGTGTTGATGTATAAATTGATTTTGTTCTCGCTGTGCATTGCATGATATACGAGGGAAATATTGAGCTTCTGAAAATTCTCTGGCATAAATTCCTTGTTTTATGTTGCTTTTGTTCTTATTAGCCTTACTCGCTGTACTTCCATTTGGATAAAATAATTTCACTTTGTTATTTGATTTAAAATCGCCACACATTTGCGGTCTTTTGAGCTTAACTGAATTTTGTTGGTTATCTTGTAAGATGCAGTGTTTCTTGTATCTAAAGTTTACTTTGTCTTAAGCTACTCTGGAAGTATTGGGTCTACACAATTTGTTCTCCAATTATCCTATATCACCAAATGTATATGCACTCCAATCACAAAATTACTAAAATGCAGGCTTCTGGTTTGCCATTTTCGTGGTAATTGTATACTCTTTAAGTTACAATACTGTTTAGAGATGTTAGAGAGTTTTCTTTCTATTCTCAAAGACACTTGGTTATACAATTATGGCTGAACTTCAACTAGCATTTTCTCGTGGAAACAGGAAAAATATGCTGCTGTATGGAGAAAACAACTAATGCTACGTTAGATACGTAAACAAGGATGGATTAAGATTCGATTTTGAACAGTGAAAGACTGGTGTGTGGAAGATACACACTCCTCTTTCTTCCCCATAATTTAACCCCTGCACTTTTCTATGGGTACACATTGTTGTAAGAGTGTCACTTCAGAGTATAGAAAGTATGTTGGGTGAAGCCTCGCATATTCAGTAAGCTTATATCTCCTCTGGGTTGAAGGCTAATTAATGCTTTGTGCCTGAATCACAAGAAGTGCAAAGAGAAATCAAAGAAAGAATAAGGTGAAGGAAAAACATAGTACAGCTTGTCTTCTTCATCTTAATAGAATTTTCCTACTATCCCTAGCAGTCAACGCAAAACTTTAGAAGACTAAACAGAGAGGAAAGAGGGAAAGGGAAGGAGAAGAAATGAGAAAAGGGAGAAGAGAGAGAGAGTTAGAGGATATAAAGAAAGAAAAGGAAAGAATGTGTAGCAGATGTTCCCTGTGTGAAGAGGCAGTGGAAGGTTTGGAGCATTTAAATCTGCATTGTTCTATATCCTGGAAATCTGGGGCTTGTTTACCTATTTTTTGGTACGAAGTGGGTGATGCCAAGCAATCTGATAGACACAACTAACAATTGGAGAAATCAGAAGATAAAGAAGAGTCTCAAGCAAAATGGAACGCCAGTAGATAAAGGAATGGATTCCAGATATTTTGAAGGAGCAGCAGTTGCATTTCATTGTATGAGACAATTGTTTACAGTTTTTGGCTTTCTGGATACATCAGATCGTATTTATATGATAAAAAGTACTGAACAAAGTAGAAAACTTGAAAGTAATAGAACTTTATCTATAACTGGAAAAATAAGAGTACATAAATTATCTTTATTTTACTTCTAACTAATTAAGAGATAAATAATACTCCCTCCTTACCAATTTATATGATGTAGTTTGACCGGACACGGAGTTCAAGAAATAAAAGAAGACTTTTGAATCTTGTGGTCTAAAATAAGCTAAAGATATTTGTGGTTATAGATCATCTCGTTAAGCACAAAAGGTAAAGTTTGAAGTTAAATTGTTGTCAAATAAGGAAATGTGTCATTCTTTTTTGGATTGACTAAAAAGGAACAACAACATATCTAGTGAAATCCTACAACATGGTTTCTGGAGACGGTAGAGTGTACGCAGACCTTATCTCTACCTTGGTAGGTAGAGCGGCTATTTTCGAGAGACCCTCGGCTCAAGACAGAGCATAATCACAAGCAAAACAACAACAAAAACAAAGCAAGAGAAAAGCAAGAGAGACAATCATAAAATATTTAAAGCAATATGGAAATGCTGGTATCAAAAGCAAATAGGTCAAGACTAAAAAGGAAAACGTGCCATATAAATTGGGACAGCGGGAATATATAATAATATCCTCATTTTCCACATCAGTTCTCTATCCAAACTTAGACACAGAAATTTTCTATTAAACCTTATCCACATGCAAAAGGCAAGCAGAAAGAAATATGAATATCTAAAAGAAGGAAATTAGAAAGAATTTTAGATTAAAGTTTAGGAGTGGATACTGAATACATAGTACCAGTAAGGGTGGTTTGTGGTAAAATTGTGAAGTCTGCTTAGCGTTTTCTTGCCTGTATGTGTTAGTGCATTTTATTTGTGGTTTTGCTTTGAACTTTGATTAAAACAGAATTTTGACATCCACCGTACTGGCAAGCGGACATGACTCTTTATTTAGCAAATGCACTATGATCTCTTAGTTGCCTTTATTTTCTGGTGGGAGCTGTTTTTCCTTTTACCTTTTGTTTAGCAGTTCAACGGTTGAAGTCGACATGAGATTCTAACCATAAACTACTAAAAGCAGATAAAGGAAATATCATCACTGGGGAGAGCTTTTGAAAGTTGTTACTTCTATTTAACGACAGAATTTTAGATACAAAAAACCGGAATTAGCATTACGTTGTTTTTCTCTGTTTGAATATATTAGGAAAGTGCACTCATTTTCTTGGAAAAAGAAGAATTTAAATTTTAGTTCAATATTTTTTATGGGAGAAAGATGAGGTTGGCATAATTCATAAGGAATTCAAATCTTTTCATTTTCTTGTTTCAGTTTGGATTCTGGAAGAAAGAGAACGTCAAGAGAGCCTACCTATTTTGGCTTTCTCCATATTATTTTCCCGGGAAGAATTCTCAGTGATTTCTCTCCAAAGCTAAGGGGTTTATTGGTGTTCTTCCATTTTCTTGTTTTGTAATAAGAAGAGGTAACAGGCAAAAGAACTTAGAATTGTTTCCTCTTGGACTCAGGTGTTCTTGGTTGGGATGAGGAATGAAGTCATTTCATCCATAATTTGCTTACAATTTTTTCATGAAACCAAGTGAAGGCAAGAATTGGTTTCTTCTTTTTCACCTTCATCTAGTTTTTCCGTTTCCTTTTACACTCTTGAGTTTATCCTCTAATTGTTACATCTTAAAAGCACCCCATTTCTCTCTCAGGAAAGTTGTTAAAGGAGCAAAACTAGTTGGCATCCAACATTCTACTAACTTAAAAGCCTCTTTTTGTCCGAGCAAGTTTCAATAGTGACAAACTATCGCTATTAGATTCGTAGACTAGAAGCTTATGAGTGAGTATTAGAAATCTTGAAATGTCAGATATCTACAATTATATCTAGTCTGGATAGATAGATCTCTAATGTAATTATTAGGTCTTTACATTCTGTCATGCTTTAGCTGTACAGTTTGAAATGTGAACCAGTTCCATTTCTTCAACCTGAGAATCATCTCTTTCAGATTAATATGCCTGGTGCTCCACTTTGCATTTATTCATGAAATAATAGATTAGGAAAATGTCCTCCCTGAATCCAACGTTTCAACTCTGACTTGTAGATCATTGTTGGGTCTTTGATCTACACCTCTTTTCAAGAATGATTACTTGGCCTTGGATAGGCACCAAAGAGGGTAAGTTGCTGCAAATATATTCAATAGCTCAATCTATCTCCTGGGAGTACGAAATTGATAAACTTCATCACATCTATACTTTTGAACTAGTAGAAGAGGGTAAGTTGCTGCAAATCTATTCAATAGCTCAATCTATCTCCTGGGAGTACGAAACTGATAAACTTCATCACATCTATACTTTTGAACTAGTAGAAGAGGGTAAGTTGCTGCAAATCTATTCAATAGCTCAATCAATCTCCTGGGAGTAAGAAACTGATAAACTTCATCACATCTATACTTTTGAACTAGTAGAAGAGGGTAAGTTGCTGCAAATCTATTCAATAGCTCAATCAATCTCCTGGGAGTAAGAAACTGATAAACTTCATCACATCTATACTTTTGAACTAGTAGAAGAGGGTAAGTTGCTGCAAATCTATTCAATAGCTCAATCAATCTCCTGGGAGTAAGAAACTGATAAACTTCATCACATCTATACTTTTGAACTAGTAGAAGAGGGTAAGTTGCTGCAAATCTATTCAATAGCTCAATCAATCTCCTGGGAGTAAGAAACTGATAAACTTCATCACATCTATACTTTTGAACTAGTAGAAGAGGGTAAGTTGCTGCAAATCTATTCAATAGCTCAATCAATCTCCTGGGAGTAAGAAACTGATAAACTTCATCACATCTATACTTTTGAACTAGTAGAAGAGGGTAAGTTGCTGCAAATCTATTCAATAGCTCAATCAATCTCCTGGGAGTAAGAAACTGATAAACTTCATCACATCTATACTTTTTGAATTAGTAGAAGCTTCTGTAAATATGCGTTGCATCTGTATACGGAGATAATCTATCACAGTCAGCCTTATTGAACACTGGGCCAGCTACAGCTTCTCACTTAAATGCATTTGTTACAATGTTCACATTTGACAAACTAGAAACTTTTTAGACCTGAACTAGCCTATAAAATAACGAGTTCCAATCTTGGTCAGTGTTCAAAAGTATTAGTAGGATGGGCTTGTATGTGATCCGTAGGTGTAATGGTGCACTGGAGGATAAAACAGCTGTCAAGCTTGCAAATTACGATCCTAAAAAGTGCTTTGTGGCTAATGCTTTGTGGCTAATGTGTTGCATAACACTTTATGGGGGAGGGAGTTAGTGCTTATCTAAAGTTGTGGAAAAGTATATAGAGGCGTGGATTCAGATTTTCCTGATGAAGCTAATATGTGTTGGTTACAATGATGCAGGAAACGGAAATAAGTAACTGCTAAGTATTACAACAAACTGAAATTATAATTGAACAGTAAACTGGAATTACAATAAACTTGAACAATAAACTGGAACAATTTTTGGTATGCTGAGTCGAGTGTTTGCACTCTGTCTTTAAGACAATATTGCCCCGTATGTATCCTTTCTACGTCCTGGACAATTGTCTCCCAAGATAAAACAGCAAATGAACAAATGGGCAAAACTCAAGTGCTACCGTGAAGAATTTTGAGTAATGAAATGATGCTAACAAACTGAAATTATAATTGAACAGTAAACTGGAATTACAATAAACTTGAACAATAAACTGGAACAATTTTTGGTATGCTGAGTCGAGTGTTTGCACTCTGTCTTTAAGACAATATTGCCCCGTTTGTATCCTTTCTACGTCCTGGACAATTGTCTCCCAAGATAAAACAGCAAATGAACAAATGGGCAAATGAAACTCAAGTGCTACCGTGAAGAATTTTGAGTAATGAAATGATGCTGGAAGGTAGTAGGAAGAACTGATTTCGTTTCTGTTTTTGTGTGTAGCTCAACAATGGTGCAAATGGTCCTTTATATAGTTGAAGGAGAGGCTTAACAACTGCCCACATAATTGCCATTACGTGGCTGCCTGTTACTGGCCAAGTAATTGCAATTATGGAGGTAGTAATTCACTAAAATAAGTGGTGAATTGATGTGCAACGGATTGACATTTAGGAAGATTAATTCAGCCAAAATAAATGGCTGAATTGAGTGCTGGTTGACGTTCCAGAAACCACAAAGTTCTCTCCCGAATTTGACTTTCTTGAAACTTCAGGGACCAAACTGTACATATAACAAAGTTCTCTGCCGAATTTGACTTTTTTGAAACTTCAGGGACCAAACTCTACATATGAAACAATTCTGGTCCAAAAAGATAATATCAGAAGAAGCACAACCCACAACCCACAACCCACAGCCCACATACCCCTCGGGGTCCCAAACCCCAAGCCAACCTTGAGACTTATAAACAAAACAATTCTTTCTTTCTACACCGATGAGGGAGAATTGATCTCAATACCACACTTTTTCATGCTTCAAACACCTCACTTCGTGGACCAATATCTCTTTCATTTCTCAACGAAATTTGATGATCCTTGGCCCTAAGGTTATCTACTTACTTAGTAGATTATGCACGTGTGAAGAACCGGATTCTCCAACATGCGAAATACTAGTGTTTAAGCCGTTAAAGTTGGTCGGACGCAACTCCCGCCAAAGGCAAATTTCCAACAATATGAGCTATGACTCAGAGATGAAAAGGTATCAATATGAACTACTTTTACCTTGGGTGGTTGTTATGGTTGATGTAAATTGCTTGCCCGTAATTTCTAGGTTTAAGACAGTTTCAATATGATTACCTCTTAGCCCTCTTAATCCTGATTTAGCTTGAAGAGATATCCAATCTGTTGGATCTGTATAAAGTCTTTTGCTCCAACAACAGTGTGATGAGCTAAATGTAGAGTTGTAATTAATTTTTGATAAGTAGATGGTAGTTTCTTTTCTTCTATTCTGAAAATGTTTTATGTCTTCTACTTGCTGGACTTCCTCTCCTGAAATGTGGCCAAGCCCCAAGGGATGCCTTGGGGCCAAAAGGATACCTCTCTGTTATGTGGGTGTGTAGCAGGCTATAACGCCAAAGGCCCTTTTTCTTTTCATGTTAAGAACTGTTAAATATATTGCAGTGTCTGCTTTTCTTTGACCCTGGCTCTCCATAGTGGTGGTTCTTTTGTGTGAAGGCATCGAATAGTAATTAAGTAAAAGGGATTTGCTGATGTTTTCTCTTTGCTTTGTATTTGAAAGTCATCATGTTTTGTTTCAAGTAGACTGCATTGATATTTAACACTTCTGTCAGGAGGCCTGATATTGTTCCGGAAATTGCAGTGTTCTGTAATATTCACATTAGAAAGTTTACCTTAATACTATGGTATTGTGATCTGAAACTTATTAGTGAGATGTTGATTTCTCACAGTTCTTTTAAAAGGAAAAAAAAATTGCTATGGTGATTGATTAACTAAGTATATGTTATTTTCAGGTTGGTCTTCATTTACTTGAAATTTTGGTGTCTGGTCTGAGATGTGTGATTTATCGCTAGTTCTTGCTGCCTTAGATATGTAAATTCTTCATTTTTGTCTGGACCTCATTGCCAAATCAACCTTGATCAAAGAGAAAGTCTCTCAATAGGTTTATGCATTAGTTAAGCTGCACCAAGTTTTCTATGCTCTAAAATTGAAAGTATCTGGGATTCCTTTGGTGCCAAAGGCAGCCCGGTAACTTGACACTTTCTTTTTCACAGTGGAACACTTTGTGCACCAAAATAGCACAAAAAGGGACAGCTTATAAGACCAAGTAGTGAGACTGCCCTTTGTTTGAGATGTCTTGTCTTCCTGTTCTCAGGCCGGAAAGCAAATTTAGAAAATTCAGAAATTGTTGGGATTTTGGAAAAGCAGGATTCAATCACGAATCATTGTAATTTCATCGTCGTCGCCCCCCACCCGCAACCAAACACCCACCACAAAAAAAAAGGAGGGAATATTTCCGGTGTACCAATTACTGTGGCTAAATTGGCTGGGTGCATCGACATTAACTTCAATATCTAAAATGGCAGGTCTTTAATCTAATTGATATTTCATTTCAACCCATACGCGAATTCTTCTAATTTCAGACTTTCAACGTAGAAGCTTTTTTTATTATTTTTATTTTTATAATCCAGGTCTCCAGGCTTGCGCCTGACTACGTCCTGGAGGTAATAGCACCGGTCCTTCAACACTATTACCAGGTAAATCGCGGGATGTGCTCCGGTGGCGCTTTTACGGGGCGTACAACTGATCAATGAGACAAGGTCAAATTCCCCAACATGCAGAGTTTCTTCGTGCTTGCGGGGAATCGAACCCACGCTGTTCCATGCCAGAGCGCCTTATAGTGCCCATGCTTTGCCACTGGACTATGCCCCGGAGGACACGTAGACGCTTTCTTAATCCTAATTTGTCTGGCCCATCTATCATTTCCAAGCTCGAACATCTTTTTACCAATTGCAATTTTAGTAGCTTTATCTTCGAACGTTCTACATTTGATATCGAGATTTCGACGTAGTTCTCTAATTATGATAACATATTGTTTTTTATTAATAACAATGATCCAAGTCATCAATTGAGTAAAGAATCTATTCATTTTTTTTGAGCTTTGAGTAGAATATTTGGTTAAACGCGTACACAATGTTTGATAAAATTATAGGAGTATGGAGAATAAAACGAAAGTTAGATATGTAAAAGTCAAACTCATAAAATATACCGGGCATCCCGATGCATCAAGTTCACGTTCCCGCTGAAGTCCGTGAAGGATCGGACCACGAGAATCAAGTCCGGGAAGAATTGGATCACGAAAATCTATTATACGCAGCCTTACACTGCATTTGTTATTTTCACGGCTTAAATCTGTTACTCCAAGGCTCTTTCATGCTACAAGGCTCCCCTCCGGAACACAAAAAATATGACACACCAGAAATATATATTACTCACTCCGTCCTAATTTGTTTGAAGGTTGATAGTTTGACAGTCAAATAGCTTTTTCTAGGATTTAATTTTAAATATAGATTATTTGAGAATTTTGTAATAAAATTTACATATTTAAAAATTAAATAAAAAATATTATAAATTTATATAATTAATAATTCACAATGTATAAAAAGAAATGGGGAGAAAATTATAATTAAAGAAATTGGGACGGAGGGAATACTATCAAACTCATGCTGCTCGTAACACAATTACCAAAATACAATGTCAATGGCAGCAACATCAAATTTCCTACCACCATCAATCCTCTCCTTCATAGAAATAGCCAATTCCATCTTCCAACTCCACCAAGCTCACGCATTCATGCTCAAAACTGGCCATTTCCGCAACCCATTTGCCGCTAGCCGCCTCTTAACCAAAGCCACTAGTCTTCCCATTTCTTCACCTGAAACTCTTTCATATGCACTCTCCATTTTTACTCACATTGAACAACCCAATTCATATATCTACAACACTATAATCCGTGCTTATTCCACTAGCCCCTTCCCACAACTTGCACTCATTATCTTCCTCAAACTGTTAAACTCTGTACATAATGTTTTCCCAGATAAGTATACTTTTACATTCATTGTAAAAGCTTGTGCTACTATGGGAAATGTTAAACAAGGTGAACAAGTTTATGGGTTAGTGACAAAAATTGGACTTGAGGAAGATGTGTATGTGTATAATACGTTGATTCATATGTATGCGAAATGTGGGCGTTTTGGAGTTTCGCGTGGTATGATTGATGGGTTGGTTGAAGATGATGTTATAGCGTGGAACGTGTTGTTGAGTGTGTATGTGGAAAGGGGGTTGTTTAAATTGGCACGAGAGTTGTTTGATGAAATGCCTGTGAAGAATGTGGAATCTTGGAACTTTATGGTTTCTGGGTATGTGAATGTTGGGTTGGTGGATGAAGCAAGGATGGTTTTTGATGAAATGTTGGTGAAAGATGTTGTGTCGTGGAATGTTATGATTACTGGGTATACTAAGGCTGATAAGTTTGATGAAGTTTTGGCTCTTTTTGAGGATATGCTGAGAGCTAAAGTGAAGCCTGATGATTGTTCACTTGTGAATGTGCTGTCTGCTTGTGCTGGTGTTGGATCTCTGAGCCAGGGGAAGTGGGTTCATGCGTTTATCGAGAGGAATGGGATTGAGGTTCACGACTTTCTTGCTACTGCACTTGTGGATATGTATTGCAAATGTGGATGTGTGGAGAAAGCTTCTGAGGTGTTTAATTGTACTTTGAGAAAAGATATTAGTACTTGGAATGCAATGATTGCAGGGTTAAGCAACCATGGGTATTTGGATGATGCATTGAAGACCTTCAATGAGCTTATTGCTGATGGTATCAAGCCCAATGAGGTCATTTTTGTAAGCGTTTTGTCTACTTGCAGTCAAGGGGGATTGTTAAGCGAGGGCCGCAGGATGTCTCATCTCATGATTAATGAGTATAGAATTCAGCCTACGCTCGTGCATTATGGTTGATTTACTTGGCCGGTTTGGATTATTAGAAGAGGCTGAAGAACTCTTAAGCAAATTGCCGGTGAAAGAAGCCCCTGCTCTTTGGGAGACCCTCGTGAGTGCTTCCAGAAGCCACAATGATGTTGAATTGGCAGAGCACATCGCTAGCAAACTTTTAGAGCTTGATCCTCGCGACAGTGCTTGTTATGTTCAGCTATCAAATGTCCTTGCATCTATGCGGAGATGGGATGATGTGAGGGAAGTACGGAGAAAGATGAGGAGCGAGGGGGTAACTAAGGAGCCCGGTTGTAGCATGATTGAAGTGGATGGAGTTGTTCACGAGTTCTTGGCTGGTGAAGGGATGATATTGTAACATGGACAAAGGCTTGTGGACAAGGCCATTAATCTAAATTAGTAATGGCTCTATAGGCGCTGCATCTGGGCTTCAGAGGAAGCTGAATTTTCCTTTTGTCACAAGTGCCTGTTATTACTGTGGCACTAGATTTTGCTGTCCTGCTTCTACTACAGCCTGCAACGATTCCCTTAATACTCTCTTGTACTTCACAGGCTGCCAGATCGGAATTATAGTATGTAGACTTGAGTGGTGGCAAGACCTCAGGAATCGCAGATGATGCAATCTGGTAAAGAATGGAGTTTGTCTTCTTTATGCAGACCAAAACTGTTGCTCACATTGATAGAAATAGCTCTCTTGGTAACAGAAGCAAACAGTTTGTGGTAAACTATAACAATCAGTTATCCTGCACTTGTGCTAGAGCCTAGAAGCAGTAATTATAAACCTGTGTTGTACATATAACGGATCTCGGATGTAAATTTGTTATTCCTTTGCAAGATTTTCTCCCTTCATAGTTATACTCCATTTCTTATCATTAGGTCCTATTTTTTTTTTTTAAGTTTCCTATCCATTAGTTAATGCATTGGTATCCATATATAATGGAAGTTCTGGCTTCTAGATTCTAGTCGCAATTAAACTCCTTGTTAATTCCATAGTTAAGAGAGCTAATGTATCTTGATGAACAATATTGCGATCATTGCCCTGGAAAATATATAAAACATCATGCTTGATTGTTTTTTGCAAAATTCAAAAAGCAAAGCCTGTAATTTTAATCCGTTTGTCATTTTTGTTAAGTACATAATACTTTAAAAACAATTAACATACTCCTAACAAAGGGTAGAGTACCTACAACTTATTTACATTTGGATTAAGAAACTCAAACTAAGCAATTGTTAGTCATCAGAACAACAGCATTTCTGTAATTCTGCTTCAATATTGACCTCGTTTAGCTCAAACCATACCTGCCGAAAGACTTTGATAATGAGATCATGGTATTCATCACAGTTGAGTGTTAGATAACAAGCCAATAGCTCTTCAAGCTCCTCTGAGCTTTTTATCCCTCTCTGTGTGATCATCTCAATCATCGAGTCTCTGAAGTCGCTGAAAGGGTCAAATGAACTCTTCATAACAGCATAGCTATCGAAAACTGTCCTGTCTCCTCCCGATCTCTCCTTTGTCTTCTGTCTCATCTTCATCTTTGCTTTCTTCATGTCTTCAAGAGCTTTGATTCTGCATTCCATCTTTGCTGTTGTTCTTGGTGAATGTGCTCCGACTTTAACACCATGTTTTCGTCTTCTCTTCTGGTTTATGTACACTGATTTTCTCTGCTGATAACCGCTTTCCTCTGACATATCTATGATCTTCATGTCTTTCATCTCTAGGCATTCTGATTCAAATTCTTCTTCAGTAAATGCATCAGTTTCTTCCTCTAGATTTAGAGATTCAAACATCGTGCAACTTTCCTCGACTGAATTCACACTGGACTCTGTGTAAGACAAACCCCGCGTCTTTCTTGAATTATAGGCTGTTGATTTCTCCTTCCCCCTTTTCATTACCTTGTCATTCTCGGGCTCTATTTCGAATATATCTTTCTCCATCACCTCTGCTGCTATTTCTTCTTCTTGTTCAGGTTCTCTAGCATTTTCCGCTATTCTTTCCTCCAAAGCTTTTCTACTAAGTTTTCTCAACTTCTCATCTCTGATAGAATTCCTCTTTCTGTTGCTGAATTCTGCTTCATTCAGTGAAATCCACATTTTCTTAGGTTTTTCCCTTAACTTTCTTGAAACCATATCATTAAACTTGTGATTCTCTTCTCCCAAAATACTCCTGGAATTCCAAGTTGAATCTTGATCACATTCATCATAAGAACCACACCAGAGTGGGTTCTGAATCTGTTGATTCTTTTGGTGAGCTTCGAATCCGTCTTCAGTAAAAGAAAGCCTCCAATAAGGATCATCATCATCATCCCCACCATAAAATCTCCCTTCTTTCAAACTAACTTTTGACCGCGAGGTAAATGAAGTCGAATCCACCTTGCCTTTCTGTTTTATCTTTGCTGCTTCCTGATGCTCAGTGTTGCCATCCTTCTTTTGCTTGAATTTTGACAGCCAAGAAACAGGGAAAACATGAGTGATCAATGAAGATGAAGGTTTCCCTTTACCCCACTTCATATTTCACTATGAATAACCAAAAACCACCAGAAGAAATGAAAAATTTGCTAGTAGAAATTTAATGAATGGTGTTTGGTTGGAAGTTTGGAGAGGGAAAAAGAAGTGAAATAGAAGCAGTTAAGGGGCAGTTAGGCTGTTAAATAGGGAAGTGGGATTCATGTTGGAGGAAGGTGTCCACTTTTTTAGGTACTGTGTGTTTGCTTTTTGAAAGGAAATGTATTTACTGGAATTCTATTTAGTTCAAAAGAAAGGCCCGCCATTTGAAAATCTTGTGACCACTTACCCACTTCTTCCCACTTTCTAGTTTTTTTGCAGAAATGTTGTTCTATCTTCAAGGGACCAAATTCACTTGGTCTCCTACCTAAAGTCATTACCCGCAAGTACTTTACTTTTTGTCTTATTTTTTACCATTAACTTTTATAGAATTTTACTTATACTATTATTTACCGATTTATTAAATCTTTTTATACTATCAGTGTATTTTAATATGTCAGGTTAATATTTTGTCTAGGTTACCAAATTACCTGGGGTCGTTTGATAGGGAGTACAAGAATAATAATGTATTAGTAACAACCGGGGGAGGGTGAGAGGAAAAGGGGATTAAAATGTCCAATCAATAAAGTTCGGACTTTCCATTCTTCCTCCCCTCACACTCCCCCCTTATGCTGAAAAGTAAATCTTATCCGCCCTAAAAATGGCTCGATTTTTTTGATTTCGTAGGGGAGGGATTGAGCTTTCTAACGCATATTCAGTTTGTAGATCTACAAGTTTTTCTTCAATTTGAAAGCATAATTCTCTTTTCCTTTGACTTCAAAACCTTCTGACTACTCTATATAAATTTCTTCATCTAAGTTACCATGGAGAAAAACAGTTTTAACATCCATTTGCTCAACTTCTAAATCTAGACTTGCAACTAAGCCCAGAACAATCCGAGTGGATGACATCTTCACAATTGGAGAAAAAAATTCATCAAAATCAACTCCCTTCTTCTGATTAAAGCCCTTTACAACTGGAACTGTGTTACCATTTTCATGTTTCACCCTAAAAACCCACCTGTTTTTCAAAGCTTTTCTGTCTTTAGGAAGCTTAACCAGATCAAATGTATAATTATCATGTAAAGATTTAATCTCATCTTGCATATCATCAAACTACCTTTTTTTTTCTTCACTATCCATGTCCTCATCAAAATCTAAAAGTTTACGAGATGAAAATACTCTCTAGTAGATCTTTTGAGAGAACTCTCTAGAGCATCAATAGTAATTGGTTGCTGACCAACCACATCATCTTGCACTGGAGCATAAATGACATCATGCTGGTCATTCTGAACACGATCACCATCTTCATTATCAACTTGATCTTCATTATTTTGAAGATTATCTTCAGGTGCAATAGTCACAGGAACTGGATCAACATTAACTAAGCTCTCACTGCTCTGAGAATCAACTTTCTTAGCTTTGTCAAAATCTTCAATTATCTGGTCTTTAAAGAACACAACATCACGGCTTCTAACAATTTCCTTCTTAACTGGATCATAAAAATGATAGCCGAATTCGTCTTGACCATAACCAATGAAGATACACTACCTAGTTTTAACTTTCAACTTTGACCTCTCATCCTTAAGAACATGCACAAATGCCTTACACCCGAAAACTCTTAAATGAGCATAAAAGACATCCTTACCAAATCAAACTCTATAAGGGACATTACCATCCAATTCAACAGTAAGAGGTAAATTGATAACATAGGCAACAATATTAAGTGCTTCTACCCAAAATAAATCTGGCAACTTAGCATCTGAAAGCAAATATCTAACCCTCTCAACTAGAGTTATGTTCATCATTTCTGCTAAACTATTTAACTGAGGAGTCTTGGGAAGAGTTTTTTATGCCGAATACCCTGCTCTCTGCAATAATTATCAAAAGGACTAATATATTCACCATCATTGTCTGAGCGGATGCATTTTAGTTTCTTCTCTATCTATCCCTCAATCAGGGCCTGAAAAGTCTTGAACACACCAAGTACTTGATCCATGAACTTCAAAGGATATACCCAGAGTTTGCGATAATGATCATCAATAAAAGTCACAAAGTAAAGTGCACCACCAAGAGACCTTACTTTAAAAGGACCACACAAATCCATTTGTACCAACTCCAGCAACTCAATATTGCGTGAAGGCGAATGACTCTGACAAAGAAACTATTTTCTGTTTCCCGGCTAAGCAATGAACACATCTCTTTAACGTTGCTTGTTTCACTCCAGAAAGTAAATTCTTCTTAGCCAAACTATCAATCCCCTTCTCACTCATATGACTCAGCCTTCTATATCATAGCTCTGATGAAATATCATTCTCCAGAAAATTTACTGAGTCTCTATAAATGGAGCCTTAAAATAAGTACAAGTCATATATCTTGTCACCTCGAGCCACAACCATTGAACCTCTAAGAAGCTTCCACTGGCCACCACCAAGGGTTTGATCATAACCCTCATCATCAAGTTTTCCTATAGAAATTAAATTCAGACGAACATTTAGAGCATGCTTGTCATTGTTAAGAACCAACCTCGAACCATTCTTACTTTTCAAGCAAATTGTATCAATGCCCAATACCTCAACCTCACTATCATTACCCATTTGTAATATTCCAAAATTACCTGGAGTATAAGAAGAAAATAAGTCATTCTTTGGCGTGACATGAGAAGTGGCACCTGAAACCACAAATCAGATAGACTCATCACAAAAAGGATTGATTTCATTTTACCACAAGCAATAAGAAGATCATTTTCAGTAATAATAGCAACATGATTTTCATTATCGCCATCCTTCTTTTGCTGTTTCTGGTCTTTCTTTAACCTGTAGCAATGTTTCTAGATATGCCCTTCCTTGTGACAATAGTGGCATGTAACATTCTTGTACCTGGATCTTGACTTGCTTCTACTTTTGCCTCTGGCATTCTGACCTCTGAAGTTACTTCTCCCCTTGTCTTCAGTAACCAAAACATTAGAGTGTGAAGCTAAAGAAGATGAGGCTTGAGATCTTCTTCGCATTTCTTCATTTAAGACACCACTCTTGACATATTCCATAGTTACAACACCACTAGGAGCAGAATTAGTCAAAGAAACCTGAAGAATTTTCCAAGAGTTTGATAGAGTATTAAAAAGTCAAGTCATTGTACTTCATCATCAAACTTAACACCCATTCTAGATAGTTGGTCAAAGATACCATGAAAATCAGAAATAGGATTGCCCTCTTTGAATCTGATATTCATCAATTGTTTTAGTAGGAATAACTTGTTATTGCCAGTCTTCGAAGCATAAAGTGTTTCGAGTTTATCCCATAAACTTCTAGCATGTGTCTCATTCACAATATGATTACACATATTATCTTCAACCTATTGTCTGACATAACCACAAACCTGTAGGTGCTCAAATTCTCAATCTTCATCATTCATAGACTCGTGCTTGTTAGAAGCAAACACAAGTAAATGCATTTTCTTAATAAATAAATGATCTTTCATCTTGCCTATCCAAATATGGTAATTACTGTCATTTAAACAAACCATCTTGCTCATATTTGCCTCAATCATTCAAATAGATAATTAACGCAATCAATATAACCACAAGCTCTAATACCACTTTGTTGGAAAGAAACGAGCAATAATCAAATTGCACGACAAGATAAATGCGGAAGGATGCCCAAGTCAAATAACTTCTCACACTATTTGAACAAGAGGAGCAAACTAATTTCAAGCACAAATGGATATATGGACAACATCTATACTAACAATAAAATATCAAAGCAAGCAAAAAATATATCGAATGCAAGAGACTTCAAATTTACGTGAAAAAACCCATTCTATGTGAAGAGAAAACAACCAAGGGACCTCCGCCAACAAAAGCTCCACTAAAATCAACAAGAGTTACAACAATGTTCTTCAAATGACTACAACATCAAAGCCAAAGACGAAACAACAATACATAAAAAATAGCACCAAAACTAGTGAAGAAATGAGAGAAATCACCCCCCAAAAATGAGCTATTGTTCGTGCTTGAAAACAGGAACTACATACCACAAAATCAATCTCCACCATTAAAATCGAAGAATCGGATGTGTTGAGAACTCCCAGTTCAAATTTGAGCACGATCCAACGATTAACGAAATGGGAAATGTTGTTTGAAGTGGACTACTATAACAGATTTTCAATGTGCGAAAATCAATTTTTCTCTCTCAAATTTTCTCTCTATATGGATTCTATGAATTCGCTCTTGTGTATATGAAACAAGACCTAAGTTGATCCTATATATAGTGAGTTTTAGGGCAAAAATGGATTGGTCCAAACTGAATTGGGTTTTATTAATCCAATTCCACATATGAAGGATTAACTCAAAAACCCAACATATTTGAGGGAAAGGAAGTTTTGTGTAAACATGTGTGTGCGTATGCTATGGTAAAGCATACTATAATACGTAGCAATAATAATAATTGGATCACGAGAGTCTTTCTTATGTTTTGCTTAAAAAAAAGATATTTACGAAAAGGGGAAACTTACACTCATTCACATTAATTCATTCAAAGTTTCTTACCTTTATGCAAAAAATATTGAGTAAATTATCTTTCTATCAGGATTAAGGAGTCAACAAAGCACCTTAACGACGAGATTGAATACTCAAATTGAATCAGAGAAAATTTAGTCCGAACTCCGAAGTTGTGGAGAAGATTAGACGTCCAAAACTTTGAACATTAAGCCAACTCATTAGGAATTTTTCTATCTCAAATCTAAGGAGAAAAAGTAATCTGCTTGATATATATCACGAGCATCCCCAAATTGTATTTAAAATGCAGGTTACAGTACTAGTTTGATGAAGGAGGTAGGGCACATACTGGGACCCAAATGTTTCCACTTTAGTTCTACCTTAAACATGATTTAGCTTTGTCTTTTGTTTTCTAGATTGGGTTCCTTCTTTTGCATTTTGCTTTGTCTTTTTGTAACTTCACCTTAACTTTGGTCTTTGGCTAATAATGATGCTCATTATACATCTTTGCACAGTTGAGACTCAGACTGATGAGAATTGCATTATTTTGGGTTCAATGAGCAAATTATGGGTCATAATTGCTTCTGTTGGGTATTTTTTCTCTATGGTACTTTATAAAGTAGTACGGGAAGTATATAACTATTACAAGTATTCGAAAGGATAAACAAATATTCAATAGTTCAACTAGTAATTTGAAATTACAATTGTTACACAAGTAAAAACTGGAAATTCCAGTTTTGTAGAAGACGGAAAAATGTAAATCGTTTTTGCTGAGTCGAGTGTGGCACTCTGTCCTTAAGACAATATTGCCCCGTATGTATCCTTTATACGTCCTGGACAATTTGTCTCCCAAGATAAAACAGCAATGGAACACTTGAGCAAAGGAAACTCAAGAGCTACCGTGAAGAATATTGAGTAACGAAATGATGCCTTGGAAGGTGTAGGAAGAAATTGTTTTTGTTGTGTATTTTTAGGTACCTTTGTTTTCTTTGCATCTCTTACTGTTTTTCGTGCATATGTCTTAGTGCTCAACAATGGTGTAATGGGGTGTTTATATAGGAGAGGGAGGGGCTGTTTCTTGCCTGAATCGCCTCCATAATAGCCAAATAATGGCCATTATGGAGGTAGTAAAGTCACCAACATAAATAGGAGAAAGACCAACTGTTTTGGCCATTATAGGAGGAGTAATTCAGCCAAAATAAATGGCTGAATTGAGTGCTTGGCATTTCTGGTTTTGACCGTCGAAATTCTGATTTTCTGGAAACTTCAGGGACCAAACTGTACATCTTGAAACTTCAGGGACCAAACTGCACATCTGAAGGAATTCTGGTCCAAACTGTATATCTGAAACTTCTGGGATCAAACTGTACTTCTGGCAAAGTTTTCTGGCCCAAAAAGATAATATCAGAAGACCCACAGCCCACGACCCACGACCCGTGACCGGAACCTGAATCCCAGGCCGGACGAAGCGCGGCAAGGCGGCGTGTGGTCTTTCCTCGAACCGAAGCACATCTAGGTCCACCCTCTTTTAAACGAATGGGATACCCTTCGGGGTCCCTAACCTCAAACACATTTCGAGTCTTATATACACAACAATACTTTCTTCCTCTCCCGATGAGGGAGAATTGAACACAATACCACACTTTCCATGCTTCAAACACCTTACTTCGTGGACCAATATCTCTTTCATTTCTCAATGAAATTTGACGATTCTTGGCCCTACGGTTATCTACGTGTAGTAGATCATGCATGTGTGAAGAACCGGATTCTCCAACATCACGTAACACTAGTGTTTAAGCCGTTAAAGTTGGTCGGTCGCAACTCCCGCCAAAGGCAAATTTCCAACAATCCTCTTGAAAGAGATTTTGGCGCACTCACATGGTGTCTTTTTCATTTCCAGCAATATTTCAATGGACCGATGTTGCATAAGGAGAGGTAGCCTCGACTTTGAACCTTCCATAGTTGAATACCATCGGACTTACTTATCAAGCGGTGAACGTGATGTCTTGAACCGTCGGTGTTTAGTGTAAGCCAAGACAATGATACCAACACAACAAATTCCCTTACTCTCTTCTTCGTAATGTTTTGTCCGTTTTGGCCATGGACAACGTCTTGGATTCTTAAGTGCGTTCATTTTGAGGCGCCCGCCCTCGCACTTAAATAGGTGGTCTCCTACAAGGTATCCTGCTATACCCCACTTCACAAGTGTTAGGAACCATTAAAAGTTTCCCAAAACCTAACCTCAACCGTTGAGGAGCATTACAGGTTTTGAAAAACTTAACCTTTACCCACACCGCAGATAGCACTTAAAGTCTATCGCGTAACGGCTTTGATTTGGTGTTTCTTTTCGTAAATCACTATCCGAAGTGCTCATGCTTCCAATCAAGCGATCAATCAACCTTTACAACTTAGTTTTCCCATTGAACCAAATTACCGGGATCTCCAGGTTAAGGTTGGGTTTCCACCGTATTGGTCCGTATATTTTGGGTTTTAGCCCCATTCCACTAGACAAAGCGTAACACTTGATCTCCGGTAGTCCCTTAGTTAGTAAACAAGGAAGTGACACCCGTGATGATCAATCGCCATACGGTCTTATGTCTCATGACAAATCTCGACAGATATGTCCAGACGCCGTCATCCGTGTCCTTCCTAAAGCCGAACGGCTAGCCACGATGTATAATCAGAAGGCACGAGTTTCTCCCAATAAGGGACGCCCTCTAATGAGTCGTGAAGTTACTCAACTTCTTTCATGCTTTGTATAAAGCGATAAACTCCGATACCATCTTGAATCGGACGATGCAAGTTTGCTTAGAGGATTTTCCAAGATCCACCATACACATTTACTTGTGGCTTTGGTGTTCTTCGATCGATGTCCGGTTGCATCACTGTGTTCTCCCGTAACTGGACATCCGTAATACTATAATCCGAAGATAGCGAATAATTCGGATATCGCCATATCCGACTTAACGCCTTCTATTGATCATGTATTAAGATTATCGGTGAACCTTAGTTCAACCGATCTGTTAAATAGGAAGATACCAGGTCGGTTGTAGTGTGTACAATACATTGAACTACACATGACTGTGCATATCGCTTCCTTGTCTATGGGTGCACCATGATTCCAATCGATTCTATGATTCAGATCCATTGGTGGCTTCAACGAGACGGTCAACTATCGACCGATCCGTTAGATGTCTTAGAAATCCAATTCCTAAGATGTCATCTGTAATACTCATATCTTTCATATCGAGACTTTGTTTCAATATGAGTTTCACTCTCGAGGCCGCTGGTTTTCCAACCGTTGGCTTTCTAACTTCGAGTTAATGTTTACGTGGTCGATTCATTATCTCTGCTTTATCTGAAACTTTCAGACCAAAATGTAAACATTTCAGGGACCAAGATGAAAGTTCGGAAGAAGCCCAACACCCGTAAAACCAACTCTGATTCTCTTCTTCCAACTCTCCGGTTGGGAAGGCTGTTTTAACATTCATGCCACGCAGGACTGCAATGGCCCATGATGTTAAGCTACTCCCAGGGGAGCACATGTACAAGTAGCCGAGGCTTTGAACTCGTCAGTAGATCCATCTACTTTGTACTCACTTTTGAGTATCCTTTTTCACAACCCAAAGGTTCTTTTCCCGGAGGAAGATCAACCATAACGCAAGTATGGTTCTATATGATGTAATATATTTCTCTCTTTAGCTTCTTTCCAAAGCAGTGCTTTTGGAGATAACAATTATTTGTTAATAGTCCATGGTTCGTTCTTAACCATACAAGCTAGAAGGATCGAACAAGTCTTTGTCCCCTCTTTGCTCGTCTTGGTTCAACATCTAGAATCCCCTGAGTTATGCGGATCTGGAATATTGAGTTAGGATAGGCGGCAACTTTCGAGTCTCTGTAGATACGGGCGTCTAGTTCCGGACGGTCGAGCCCTCGCGGGTTCTTGTTAACCTTGAGCAATTACTCCTTTTTCCTTTTCAAGGAAAGTTATCTTATAAGAATTCAACATTCTTTGACGCCAAGAGGCGATAAGTACTCTTGTTATTCTGAGATCCAGAGGATATGCAATCTACAGTCTTAGGTCGAACTTGACCTGTTTCGGTAGTCCAACTTCTACCAGGCCACCCCACATCACAACTTTTGTATGTGAGATCCTTTTCATGTCTCACACGGAGAGTTATCCTTATCCTTATGCGGAGTTCTGTTGAGAATAGCATTAGCGGTAAGGATCGTCTTGCCCCACATAATTTAGGCGTACGGGTTTGCGCTTGGCTAACACCGTTAGACTGAGGTGAGTAATGAACAGTCGTTTAATGAACGCTGCTTCACATTCTCCCCCTCTATCGCTATGAATTTCGCAATCCATAGGCTTAGTTGATGTTCAACTTCTGCTTTGTAGCGCTTATCCGCTTCAACAACTTCATCTTTGCTTTTTAACAAACAAAGGATTTCATACGTTGTACCATCATCAATGAAGATCACAACGTACTTGTCTCCCCCCTCTATTTTGTATAAACTTCAAATCACCCAAGTAGGTGTGACTAAGTTCTAGAGGAGCGGTGCTTCTTTCGCTATTCCCTTGACGGAATTTGGAAAGGTGATTTTGCCTCTTCGCCTACCTCACATTTATTTTGAGGGTTTATGTCGAAAGGAGGCAACAATCTCAACATCATTAGCTTTTGAATGACTTGATAATTAACGTGTATTAATCTATGATGACATAGATGCACGTATTGCAAATATATCATTCATTTAGCTACAGACGTACTGTACCATTCTTAGTTATTACAGACCTGTTGGACTAGTCTCAAACCAACTTGACCAACAACGTCCCTTAAACCAAGTTAGGAACATGTATCACCTCTTTTAGAGTGATCTCATTCCCTGAAGTCCTATTGAGGACAACCTCTCCAGCCCCTTTGATTTTAGAGGTGGCGTTGCTTCACATGAACAACCTCTTCAGCCCGTGGTTAGGGCGTCACCGGATCATATGTGATCTCGATACTCTAGCCCACTTCAGTTGCTTTGGCAGACTGAGTGTCCAATTTCTTTACTGCCTTTCTTTAGGCCTTCAGATCATTAAGACCTGGAAACTCTGGCCCACCACACTAGGTGTCCATTACTTCTCCTATGAAATAAATTCTGGCCCCACTCCAGTCACCCGGAGGCTTTGTATGACTGAGTGTCCAATATCATCATATCAAAGGAATTTTGGCCCACTCCAGTCGCCCGGAGGCTTTGCATGACTGAGTGTCCAATATCATCATATGAAGGATCTTCTGCCAAATAGTATGACAGGTTCTACGCCTTTAACTTTTAGACTTCTTCCGTTAAGATTGGTGCCCAGATAATTCTTGGCGCTTACTTAAGAGTGGTAACAGTTTTCGCACAGTTAGTGGATCTTTCTCCATCGTATGTGCGAACATACTTTACACACTTTTAATAATTACTCTCAAAAGAACGGATCTTTTTAAGTTGCTTTACAATCCAATCTTTAAACGGAAAAGAAGATGAGATTAAACTTCTGATTTTTAAAGCGTAAGAAATATAAATTATTTTCATATTCCTCCTTACTTTAATCCATTTTTAATCAGACATCATTTAATCTTTATTCTTGACAAGTAAGAAAAATACTCATCATCTAATCTTTATTCTTGACAAGTAAGAAAAATACTTATCCCACTTTGGATTACGGCTCACTTCAGTCACTTCCTGAGTCTGAGTGTCCAGTTCTTTCTTACCATTATTCGGATCTTTTGTCTGGGATAGATACAGGCCTTCTGCTGCAAGATAGAAGTACATCTTCAGTCTTCTCCTCTTGTCCCAGTTGACATCCTCAGTCTCTCGAGAGCGCTTGTTCCCACCAGTCTTGGTAGCGGTGACAGTATGAATACGTTCATCATCATCACTCTCTTCTACCAGAAAACCATTTCCATATCCTGATTTGGTCACACAACTTTTGACCGACATCTTTCGAACACTAATAGTAATACTATACAAATATTGTCTTAAGTTGTTGGGTATTTTTGCTCTATGGTACTTTATAAAGCAGTACGGGAAGTATATAACTATTACAAGTATTCGAAAGGATAAACAAATATTCAATAGTTCAACTAGTAATTTGAAATTACAATTGTTACACAAGTAAAAACTGGAAATTCGATTTTGTAGAAGACGGAAAAATGTAAATCGTTTTTGCTGAGTCGAGTGTGGCACTCTGTCCTTAAGACAATATTGCCCCGTATGTATCCTTTATACGTCCTGGACAATTTGTCTCCCAAGATAAAACAGCAATGGAACACTTGAGCAAAGGAAACTCAAGAGCTACCGTGAAGAATATTGAGTAACGAAATGATGCCTTGGAAGGTGTAGGAAGAAAGCTATTTTGGTTGTGTATTTTCGTGCACTGTTTTGCTGCATCTCTTACTGTTTTCGTGCATATGTCTTAGTGCCCAACAATGGTGTAATGGGGTGTTTGTATAGGAGAGGGAGGGGCAGTATACTGCCTGAACTCTTCCACCATAATAGTCAAATAATGGCCATTATGGAGGTAGTAAAGTCACCAACATAAATAGGAGAAAGACCAACTGTTTTGGCCATTATAGGAGGAGTAATTCAGCCAAAATAAATGGCTGAATTGAGTGCTTGGCATTTCTGGTTTTGACCGTCGAAATTCTGATTTTCTGGAAACTTCAGGGACCAAACTGTACATCTTGAAACTTCAGGGACCAAACTGCACATCTGAAGGAATTCTGGTCCAAATCAGATATCTGAAACTTCGGGATCAAAGCGTACTTCAGCAAAGTTTTCTGGCCCAAAAGATAATATCGAAGACCCACGACCCACGACCACGACCGTGGCCGGGCCTGACGGGACGGGCGGGCGGCGGCGGCGCGCGTGTGGTCTTTCCTCGAACCGAAGCACATCTAGGTCCTCCCTCCTTTAAACACATGGGATACCCCTTGGGGTCCCAAACCCCAAACACATTTCGAGTCTTATATACACAACAATTCTTTCTTCCTCTACCGATGAGGGAGAATTGAACACAATACCACACTTTCCATGCTTCAAACACCTTACTTCGTGGACCAATATCTCTTTCATTTCTCAATGAAATTTGACGATTCTTGGCCCTACGGTTATCTACGTACTTAGTAGATCATGCATGTGTGAAGAACCGGATTCTCCAACATACGTAACACTAGTGTTTAAGCCGTTAAAGTTGGTCGGTCGCAACTCCCGCCAAAGGCAAATTTCCAACAGCTTCATCTTTCGAGAATTGGCATTGGCTCAAAAGGACATCCAATATGTACTACCAATTGCTTTTCATTTTATTTTTTTGCGGATTGACCCTCAAACGAACTTGTATTTAGTTTTTGCCCTTCATATATGTGGTCTTTAATTTTTACTCGTGCTATTTATTTTATGAAAATTGAATTTTTACCTCGCGCGGCATAAATTATGTAGGAATTAAGTTATGCGGCATAGTTTTATAGTAACTTTTTAAATTATGTCGAGTGTTGAAAATTATGCCTTATCCGACATAGTTTGTGTGGATGTTATGATATATATGTTGAAATCAAACGCTAATTATGCACGTCGAAATCTGAAATTATATTTTTTTCATATTATGTTGAGTGTTGAGAATTATGTCTTATCCGGCATAATCTGTGAGTTGTATATGATACATATGCCGAAGATAAATACTATTTATACCGAGCGAAATTCTAATTATGGCGCGCCAAAAATAATAGAAAGAAAAATTTGAAGGGAAAGAATTAAAGACCACCTAAAGTAGAGACATTTGTGCCAATGACCCGTTGCTTTTCTTCATGGCCCAATTCTCAAGGTTCCTAAAGACTCTCCAAGATCTAAAAAGGCCATTAGCATTAATCCTTTACACAAAATACTTATAGCAATTGTTTGGCTTAATTACACTTATATCTCTATACTATGACTACGTTTTGAAATAGTCCTTATATTTTAAAATTAAACGCTTACACCACTATTCCTACATTTACATCCCGTGAGCATATCCATAACTAAGTATATTACAATATAATTAACAAAAATAAATAATAATAAAAAGTTTTATTTTTGTAAGAATTTAAAGAAGAGGATAAATAGTATGTTGCAAATCGTTATTCATGCATTTGATAAAAAAGAGAATAATATTTTTGGAATGTATCTTCTGAAATTCTTAAATAGAAAATGAGCGTAAATTACTTAATAAGATTTTTAAAAAGAGGATAAAATTTTTAGGGAAAAGGGCTAAAAAAAATACCTAAACTATTCAAAATAGGTCAATTTTGTGCTCCGTTACGTTTTTTAATTCAAAAATGTCCTTGCCATTACGTTTTTGCTCAAAAAACCTTCTAACTAGCCAAATAGCTGAAAAATACTCTTTCTACTAACAATTGCTCCAAAATAAGGGAGATATAAGCCAATTTTGCCCTTGAACTATTCGAAATGAGTCCGTATTTTCCTTGTTCTTTAACTTTTTTATTAGGGGGGGGGGGGGAATTTGAATATGTGAGACATATAATAACAACATAAGAAAATAAATAGTATAAACATTTCCCATTTCAACAAATAAAAAATAATGACATATAACTATTTTCTTCTTCTGGTTCATTACGCATTAGGTATGAAATATTATTTTGAACGTGATATCATGTACTTTTTCTTACATGACTATTTAAAAATTATTTTTCTATATTAATAATAATCAATTTATTTTACTAATTTTAAGAATGATATGATAAAAGAAATCTGAGCCGAGTGTCTCTCGGAAACAGCTGCTCTACCTACCAAGGTAGAGGTAAGGTATGCGTACAATATACCCTTTCCAGACACCACATTGTGTGATTTCATTTGGTATGTTGTTGTTGTTGTATGATAAAAGAAATTATTTTTAATTATGCCTTAGTACGCAATCAATTATTGTAACTTTAAGTCATCCCAAGTTTCAATTGAGGACCGATATAATAGTTTTGAAAGAAAACAATAGAATAAATATTTAGTGAAAAATTAATGCTGGTTATTAAATTTTATATAAAACATAAAATTGATATTGTATAAAAACTATCATTTAAGATGGTCAAAGCAATCTCATAATTTCCCCTTTAAATTTTTACTTAAGTTTTTACAATTAAGTGCATTTGTCCCAAACTTTAAATGGGGGATAAAACTACCCTATTTTGAATAGTTCAGGGAAGAATTGACCCATTTTCTTGTTTTGGAACAACAAACTTTTTTTGGTCACGAAAGATTAGGCATTCTATTGGAGTACTTCAAAATATGCCTTAACAATGCCAGCTTTCTTAGCCCATAACGACTATGGAGTTGTCAAACACTAACCAATTGTGTGTGTACAATATACTCACCAAATGGTTATCCATCTATCCTACCTTCTACTGTGGGGTCTTCAAAAGCATAATTCTTGTACTTCCCTCAAACATGATAAAAAGCATGCCTTTATGTCCAATAATCGATACCAATTTTTCTTAGGCTCAAGTTCTTGAACCCCCCCTCCCCCCCTCTCCCCCCCCCCCTAAAAAAAACCATACTCACCTTATATTCCATTCCATTTGGACTTAGCACAGCTTGTTCTTCTAAAAGAAATTATTCTTGAAATTACTTTACATATAAGACTATCCACTCTTAGAAATAAGTTAAAGTCCTTTTCTTTTTTACTTTCTAGTGGACAAGATTCCATTTTACATGTGATATAGGGAACAAGGTTCACTTTCATTTATTGCTTTTGAGTTGGTTATATGTATTTCAAAGTTTCAAAGGACATGAATACACAGAGGAAAACAAGGCAATCAACATCTAGTTTGTTAGATGATGCTGTTTAAAGCATATTACATCATTCTTGTTGGATGTTATCGTTAAAAGGACCTCTCTGATAGTGATTTCAAGATCAAGTTTGAACCTAACCAATTATGGGAAAATGGAGCAAGTGTCAACCACCAACCAGCTGCAATGCATTATTTTCTTTCTACACTTGTATAATAAAAAGGAAAATTTGGAAAAAGGACAAAAAATGATCAAACATTCAGCTTTCAAGTACTTAATGAAACAATAAAAGGGAGTAATATTTGGCCAATCTTTAAAGATCTGAAGTTGTTAAAATCTACAACAGATTTTGAGATATTTAAAGAGCATCAACATAAAGTCCTTCACATTAAATATATATAGAGCTAGTGTACACACCTGCAGGCTAAAAACTTAGACATGGCTCAATATGAAACTCCATTTTCTTGGTTCAATTTGCTTTCTCTTTTGCTAATCAATGTGTTTGTTTCTGGGGTTTTCTCCTTAAGTCTTGATGGAAGTGAGTACATTTCAGCTGTTGGAAATTCAGGAATGAGACGAGACACGCTAAGAGTGGCCATAGAGTCATGGAACCAATGCAATGAGGTTGGAGAAGAAGTGCCCAAAATGGGAAGCCCAAGAGCTGATGATTGCATTGATGTTAACAAAGCCTCTTCTCAGCAACAAAGTGAGCTGAACTTCCTTCTTTTTCCTTTGTTTTTCTTCTTTTTGTGATTCTGTTTTCTTGGTTTTTTTATGTTTGAAAACTGTTCTGTCTGTGGTGCAGATCCATACATGTTGAAACATAGAGTGACTGAGGAAGACAACAAGTTAGGTGTAGGAAAATCATTTCCTGGACTGGAGAAAAATGCGCTTAACGACGTAGACCTTTATGCAGCAGAGAAAGAACTATATTTGGGATCAAAATACCAAGTTGATGACAATCCAAATCCATGGCAATTCTGGATGATCATGCTTAAGAGTGGTAACATGGATACTTATGCTGCTAAATGCCCGAAAAACGGACACAAAGTAGGTCCATTCAAACCTGGTGGCCAATTTCCATGTTTTGGCAAAGGATGCATGAATCAGCCATTGATTTACCACAATTACACAACTTTACAAGGGCCTAATGGGACTACCCTTAAAGGAAGCTTTTATGGAACATGGAATTTGAAAGCTGGTTTGCGCCAAGAAAGTGCAAACAAGAAGACCTCTTTCTATTCTGTAACATGGCAGAAAGAACTAGGTAAAGGAAGCTGGATTTTTCACCATGTTTTAAGGACCTCAAAAAGGTATCCTTGGTTGATGCTTTACCTAAGATCAGATTCCACTTCTGTTTTTTTCTGGTGGATATCATTATCCAACTAGGGCATGTCAAAAATTGTGAGTAAAAACATAAATTTTTCGCGATATTGTACATTTCTGTGACTACCCTTTTGTGATGTTTATGGTTTTAACTTATTGCAGATACCAGAATCACCAAATTTTAAGGTAAGATTCACCTTGAATGTGATCAAAGGTGGAGGTCATAATAGCCAATTTTATCTGATGGACATGGGGAGTTGTTAGAAGAACAATGGAGAGCCATGTGATGGAGATGTGACTTCAGATGTTACAAGATACAGTGAGATGTCCTGTATCCAGAAACACCATCCTGGTGCAAACCAGATAGCCCAAAATTGTGTCCTCCATACCACACATTCCCAAATGGAACAAGAGTTCATCGCAACAAGACATCTTGTTTCCCCTATGAGGCTTAACCAGGGACTGGGGGGCATGTTGAAAAGCCTAGTGTTCCATGTGACCCTTACAGCAATCCACAACCTCAGGAGATTATGCAGATTTTGCCACATCCTGTTTGGGGTGAATATGGCTATCCTACTAGGTAAGGACAAGGTTGGATTGGAGATCCAAGAACTTGGGAGCTTGATGTTGGAAGGTTGTCACATTCCCTTTATTTTTACCAGGTTTGGATCTATACTCTCTTTTCTTGGTTTCAAAGCATAGGCTATTTTTGCTTGAATCTAAATAATATATATGACATTGTAAAGATCTTTTACACTATCCGTGTAGTTTACACTATCCGTGTAGTTTAACCTGGGATAACAAATTAGTTACAAGTTTTTCTTTGAGGAATGACATGAAAATTAATGATGCAACATGTTTATTGCAGGATCCTGGCACTGCACCAGCAAAGAGGAAGTGGAGTTCAATTGACTTAGGAACTGAAATTTATAGAGACCCTAATCAAGTGGCAGAGTGGACTGTCACTGATTTTGACATTCTTGTACCCAATAAGAATTAGAAGTATTAAATGCAATTAAAAGAACACCAGAAAGGGTGTACTCTAATTGAAAAGAAATTGAGAAATGGAAGAAGATACTCATGAAATTCTTTTTAAAATGGATGAAGTTTCTCATGATTTTTTTTATTCTTAGATATTCTGTTATTTATTTTATTTTTTATAAATTTAAGCAATAGTTCTTTGTTTGGCTTAAAGTGGACATAGTTGAACCAACTATGTTACAACAACTGGTTGGTAGTGTAATTGGACATATATTAGCAAGACAAACTCCAGTCATTTCATGTCGATTCTCATTATCAGTTAATCAACTAAACTCCAATCTGTTAAAAATTGACTATATGAATATTCTGTTCCGTTGTGATACAAAAGATAAAAACATTTTTTCTTTAATTTAAGACAATCATCATCCATCCATTTGGAACAGTTAAATCAAATGGTCTTTGTAATCAAGTGCAATCAATGTCCTATTTCCCGAAAATAATGATATATTAGCATTTAGAGAGTGTAATAATTTATTCACTAACAATCTTTTCCATTAAAAAAATAAGTATGTTTTTTTTAATGTTTTCTTCTATTGCATAAAGAGGAGGAATAGGAGAAGGAAAGGAAAGCCGGTGAGAATAAAACTCGCTCTTATTGTGTGGAATAAACTTACCCTTATAAAGTTTATGACAAGTTGATAGATCCATCGCAGGAGTAAGCTGCTCCGTTATAGTCACTTTTATACCTATACTGGCTGGAGTAGCCGAAATATTGATACTACACGTATTTGCACAATATTTTTATTTGATCATGATTAATTAATTTATATTTCCACCTCATTAATTATATAATAACATTAATGAATATAGTTGGTGTAAACATTGAATGCCAATATAATTTTTACACTCTTAAATAGTTTTTAAGATAACCAAATAATGCCTCCATCTCAAATTATTTGTCATTTTTTCCGTTTACACGTCCCTTAAGAAATATTAATTAGGAAGAGCATTTGATCTTCTTTACCCTTATTTATGTCTAAATTATAATCTCTCTCTATTAAATGTTTACTTTATTTATGTGTCATCTTCATTAATGACAAATGATAAAATGGAGAAAAAATAATTAATTATAAACTTCTAAAATAATAAATAATTTGAGACAACTATTTTTAATAACCGCGATAAATAATGTGAGACGGAGAAAATATTAATTTCTCCAAGAAAAACATGTTATGGTGTACTACACACTTCAAAAGCAATTAGTAGGAGTCCGGAACTCAAGTAACCCAAAAAAAAAAAGACATGTAACAAAAGTACCCAAAAAAAAGACATGTAACAAAAGTACATTTTGTGTAATAAATTATTGCGTAAAAGGAGTTAACCGTAACAGCACGATTAACTCCTTTTGCGCAATAATTTATTGCGCAATAGGGGGTATTTTTTTTCAAACACTCGGTATTATTTCAAAGGATGAAATTCACGTTTTTTCATATTTTGACTAAAGATTAGTCATGTCTCAAGAATTCGGAACGTCAATATTTTATATAAAACCTGATGTTTTTTTTCTACGAACAATAATGTAGGTTCAATACATCAAGGATACCTAAATGTTCGGATTGTAGTTTTAGGGGTTGTAAAGTGCCTGAAGTAAGTTTTGTTTGAAAAATTGTTATCATTAGGTTTAAGTGTTTTATTTTTTAGTGTTTTGATTTAAGCGTCTTATTTTTTTTAGTCAAGGCATACTTTATTTCAAATATGTAGAGATATTTTGTTCACAATTAATTTAGGATGTCACACGAATTAGTACAACAGCAACAACATACCCAGTGAAATTCCACACCGTGGGTCTGGGGAGGGTAGAGTGTACACAGACCTTACCTCCACCTTGGTAGGTAGAGCGGCTGTTTCCGAGAGACCCTCGGCTCAAGACAAAGCATAATCACAAGCAAGACAATCAAAACAAAGCAAGAGTAAAGAATAAAGCAAGAGAAGCATTCAGACTCATATAAGGATTAAAGCAGTATAAAGTGCATTCGAACAAAAGGGAGCAGTAGCTAACACAACTAAATAATCTAAACAAAATACACCAAAGAACACATAGCAGCAGAAATCAACTACAGTGGATTATAAAGCAATAATGTGTCTATAAGTGATAAACGATAATAAAGACTAAGATAACTAATTATCATTAAGAAACTGAGACGCTAAAAATATAATATTAACTTAAATTGTACAACTTAATTACATATACATAATCGTTAAAAGATCCCACATGTAGTAGACTTTAGAGTAACCTTAGGCCTGAGGCTAATGCCATCCCCACCATCTTCGCCATCGTTCACATCCCCTTTCTTCCTCTTAATAGCAGGACACTCTAAGCCATGATCATCCACCACCTTTTTCTCCTTGCCCTTCGATGAGCCTCGTGTGAACATTGAGATCCATGGAGGTGTGGTATTTGTACAAATAATGTTTAAATTATTCATTATCCTGTAATATTAATTATCTAATTCTTTATCGATAAATTATATTAACTAACTTATTCTTTTATCAAAAAATTATATTAACTAACTAATCCTTTATCGAAAAAGTATATTAACGATCTAATTTTTTGGGAAGTTTATCATTTATTGTTCATTTTATGATAAGTTTGAATTTTATCATTTATTCTAAATTTGTGAATTAGAATACTTATGTTGTATTATATTTTTATAAAATAATTAAAATTTTCTTTATTAATTAATGACTTAATTAATAATGTATATAAAATAACTAAACTATTTAACGGGAAGACTAACTAATCTTTTATAGGGAAATTATATTAACTAACTAATATTTTATCAAAAAATTATATTAATGATGTTCAATCCTAAACTAAGGATTAACTATTACTAATTAATTATAATTTTAACTACAATTAACGGAAAAATATATTATCTAACTAATTCTTTATCGGGAAATTATATTAATGATGTTTAATCCTAATTAACACATGAAATAATTAACTCATAATTAACAATTTCTAACTAATTATTCTTCTAACTAAAATTAAAGTAATAACAGGCTAATTCATTTAACTTTGAAAATTATATTAACTAACTAATTAATAATAAATTAAATAATTAACACATTAACAATTAATAAAGAATAAACAATTACATAATTAACAAATAACAAAAGTTTAATAAATATTTTATAATTTAACAAAACACTAAATAATAAAATACTTAAACCTAATGATAACAAGTTTTCAAACAAAACTTACTTCAGGCACTTTACAAGCCCTAAAACGACGATCCGAACGTTTAAGTATTCTTAATGTATTGTGTCTACATTATTATTCGCAGAAAAAAATATTAGGTTCTATATAAAATATTGATGTTTCAGAATCTTGAAACATGAATAGTCTTTGGACAAAATATGAAAAAAAAAATGTGAATTTCATCATTTGAAATAATACAAGTGTGAAAAAAAAAATTCTCTATTGCACAATAAATTATTGTTAAAAAGAAGTTAACGGTGCCGTTACGGTTAACTATTGAGCAAAAGTTACTTTTATCATTTTTTTTTTGGTACTTTTGTTCCATGTCTCTTTTTTTGGGGGTACTTAAGTTCCCGACTCCAAATAGTACTATAGTAGTACAAAACATCTTAGCTTCATAGCTTGTTGGCCCCTGGTTTTTGATGCACAATCCCATGCATAACAAGCAACCATATAAGGGATTGGCTTTAAGTAATGGCTAATTCTTCACTCTCAAATTGTTTGCCACAGAGAATATATTCTAGTAGTTAGAATGTCAAAAGTACAAAATTATTCTAAACACTCCTATAATGTGATTGACTTGCGGATATAAATTTTATATTTCAAATCGAACACTTATTTTCCGTATATAATAAAAATTATATATAAATATTCCTATAATTTAAAAATCAAACACTTAAATTCCTTGCATAATGTATTAAAAAAACTCTAAAAATTTTACACTGCACTTTTATATAGGATTCCCGTTGAATAGGGGTTTAGATGTTTGATAGAAATATAGAGGTTATAGTGGAAGAAAAAAAAAAGGCAAATGACATGAAAATGAGAAATTCCTAAAATAGAAAAATAAAATGACTTATATGTTCAAATGTGAATATATCATTATTAGTAATTATATATCTTATCAAGTAATCTCTGCTCATTTCACTAAGCGTTTCGAGAGATGCATATTCCAAAAATAATTATTCTTTTTTTCTTGTTGAAACCATAATAAAGTATTCTAAACTGGAGAATGAAAGTGTATATTCTAATTTTTAAAAAATGAATCTTATCAGATTCTTCCTTTTTAATTCCAATTTGTCTTTTGATTATTTCTTTTCTATTTCTTTTAACTTGCTTTGTTGAATACACTGCTCTATTTCATGACTAAACATTACCTAACTCAATTCAAGAACAGAAATACCATGTAAATAAATATTTCTATAAGACACCTGTTAGGCTGTTATATAAGGGGTGAAGTGTCTAAACCTGAAATACAAGAGTGTATCACAATTGATCCACCAGGGTGTCTAGTAAGTACTCCTCCATTTCTATTTACTTGTAAAATATACTAAAAATAATTTTTTTCTTTTAATTGTTTATTTAAATAAATCGACAGAGAATTAATAAGAAAAAAATTCAATTTTATCATTATTAAGTAACCATTTTCTGAACTAATTGGAATACCAGTAGTCAAATTTAGATTTCTAAAGTGTAATTTATAAGGATAATAGTAAAATAAATCTTAATTAATGTTTTCTCAAAAGGAGTGGAAAATGCAAATTGGACAAGTAAAAAGGAATAGAAGAATGTACAATTTAGAGGAAGAAACAAAAGAGTGAGTTTCCTGTAGCAGCTGGCTGTTATGTGTGATCAATTAAAGGGAAAGACAAAAAAACACCAATCTGCATTTGTACCTGAAAAGTGAAAACATTTGATTTCATAATATATGTTGTTATGTCTCACACACCTATATGACTATATAACTCACTTGCATGCATGATCAATTCTTTCATTCACTTCCATATTCTCTCAAAAGGTTTCAAAGAAAATACTAATATCATCAATCAATAATCAAGAAAATGCTGAAAATAGTGGAAAGAGAGGAGGAGGAGCTGTTGGTCGAGGTCGCGGGAGACCCACCGGATTGCGGGGAAACTCTCCGCCACCCTTTCTGTTGAAGACATATGAAATAGTGGAAGATCCTGAAACTGATCACTTGGTACATTGGACTTCTAGCAAAACCAATTTTCTTATCACTGATCCTAACAAGTTTTCTGGTGAAGTTCTTCCAAAGTACTTCAAACATAGAAATTTATCTAGCTTCATTTACCAGCTCAACAACTATGTGAGTAACATTCTGATAATTTTATTTTGTCTTTTAGTATATATGTTCCTATTTCTGTTTGATTAAGTTGACTTAAAATTTCTTTCCATCTATACTAGCTCAACAGTTTTACTGCATTCCTCTTCCGTGTTTAATATGGTTTTTATTTTAGTATTGTTTTATGTTTTGTGTTCTATTTCTGTTGGTTAATGACTCGAAAGTTTCTTGTTATCTTTACTAGCTCAAAAACTATGACAATCTTACTGCATTTTCCACTTCTGTTTCCGATATGTCTGCTAGTATGTTATTTTCTCATTTATGTTGATTTCTTGAAATTTGGCTTCTCTTTAAGACTCAAACCCTTTTGTCTTAATTTAACGTTATGATTTGTATGCATCTGGTGTTTTTCTGAATATGGTTTTGATTTGTCGTAAGCTGTTAGCTTTGTTTCCTTTTTCTTTGAAGTAATTTGGAACATTGATTTGATAAGAAGGAATGAATTTTCAGCGTTTTAGGAAGGTTTGTTCTTACAAATGTGAGTATGGAAATCCATGGTTTCGAGCTGGGAAAAAGCATTGGCTGAACAATGTCAAAAGCAGGATTCAACTATCCAAAGAGAACAAGACACAGCAAGGTCCACATAGTCCTCGTGTTGATCTAGTGAAGGATAATCTGGAAGAGGAGCTGGAGAAGTTGAGGAATGATTACACTAGTCTGAGAATAGAACTTCAGGAGTTGAAAGAAAGACAAGAAAACATGAGATCTTTCTTTCCTACTTTGCAAGGATGCAGAAAGGAAACAGAATTTAGGAATATTTTGAAGTTACTTCTTGAGAAATCCGAAGTCAGAGGAGATTCTAGCAGCAACGATACCAACAAGAGGGCACGATTGGTGGAGTTGCCAGATCATGTGGCTGGCTCTGTCCAGGATGGGATTGGACAGACATCAAACTCTCCTGGTGGCTCCGTGAGTTCTAACGGAAAGAGAAAGATCCGTTGCTAATTTTATTAACGTAAATGGTTTATATACATTATATACAATAGTAATTCTAGGCTATAATTACGAAAATTAAATATTCACCTAACTAATATAAAATATTATTACAGTAATTACAGATATATAAAATCACTAATTATATCAAAAGAATCAGCAGCCCGCAACCACCCGCAACAACCGCCGGAGCAGGAAGTCCGACAAGGGCCGCGGCGGATGGAATTCCGGTAACAACGGCGGCGGGAAGGAGCAGTCCCCGCTGGCAAGAAACAACCATCAGCAATCGCGGCAGTGGCAGCATCCTCCGTCGTCGTGGGCCCCACCGTCATGGGCCTCTCCTCCTAGCCCGTATCCGACATCCTCTTGGACTCCACCTCAAAACCGACAAGCCCACCCTGGCATACTCGGCCCACGTCACCAACAGGCCTACACAGCATAGGCCCCCCCGCCCTCAACTTATGCACCAACTGACATTGAGGCAGCTATGAACATAATGTCACTCAACACTCCGGACAAAAATTGGTATATGGACACAGGCGTCACATCTCACATGACGACATCACAATGTACTCTTTCATCTTATTCCAATTTGAGTAATTTAAATTGGAATATTATTGTTGGTAGTGGACAAGGCATTCCCATTAGCGGTTTTGGTCATTCATCCTTATCCCCACCACATCCACCACTAATCTTAAAAAATGTCCTTCATGACCATAAACTCATTAAATCTCAGGTCTATCCCATTTTTTCTTCATTTAGTGCTCTCATAAAAACACAATTTGAAAAGAGAATTTTTTTTTTCAATGTGACAATGGCAGAGAATTCAATAATAATCAATTCAAACAGTTTTGCTTCAATAACGATCTTACCTTTTATTTTTCCTGCCCTCACACCTCCTCTTAAAATGGTAAGGCCGAAGGACCTAATTCGTGCCCTACTTGTTCACGCCTCAATTCCCCCTCAATTCTGGCATTACACACTCTCCATGACCACATATCTCCTAAACATAATCACAAACAAGTTTCTAGCTCAACGGTTGTCCACTCAAGTTTTGTTTCGTAGGAACCCCTCATGCCAACACTTGCGTATCTTTGGATGTCTCTGTTATCCTCTCCATCCGACCACTCACAAACTCCAACCTCGGTTTTCCCCGTGTTTGTTTCTGGGTTACCCCGCCAATCATCGTGGTTACTCGTGATATGACTTGTCAAGCCGTAAAATTATTATTTCACGTCATGTCCTATTTGATGAGTCTCAATTCCCCTTCGCCTCCCTAAACTCGCCACCTCGGCATTCCTATGACTTCCTAGATGATGACCTTAGTGAAAGAGAATAATCCCTTATTGATTTCATTAATGTAAATGGTTTATATACATGATATACAATAGTAATTCTAGACTATAATTACGGAAATTAAATATTCACCTAACTAATATAAAATATTGCTACAATAATTACAGATATACAAAAGAATAATAAAGTGTATGCATCACAGCCTCGATATCCGTGGGTGTCGGAACTGCTGTTGGGCCCGCAGCCGTAAATGTCTGCTGAGGCCGAGGCCCAACAGCTAGTTTTCTGGACTGAAATTGCTTCGAATTGGGCCTCTGTTGGCTGGCCAAATTCGATGGGTAAACTGTTGGGAATAGAAAGGGGGTAATTGGGCTAGTTGGGCCACAGCCAAGCCTACTAGCTAGCGGCACTGTTGGCCCACTTCCTGGCCCGACTGCGGTTGCCCTTGCCGGCTACCACCTTGACCATCGTTGCCGCTACGGTTGCCGTCGTGGCTCCGCCGCCTTTTTCGCCGAATTTTCGATTTTGATCCCATTGTTCCAATTTGGAGTGAAATTAGCCAAGATGATAGAGAGTAGGAATTTTGTGGCGAGGTCGCCTTCATGGCGGAATTTGCTCCAGTTGTGGCCTTTTTAGACAACCCTGCCTCTTCAAAGATGAGCATAGATCGAGCTTGGTAAAACGGAGGAAGAGGGCTGCTTTGACGAAGAAGAGTCCCAACACCATTATAGGCCTCAGATAAGCCAGCAACCATATGAAGAACAAGACAATCATTCGTGACAGGCGCACCAACGTTCTTGAGTTGATCCGCTAATTTCTTCAGCTTTTTACAATAAGCTTAGACATTCGAAAAATCCTCCATATTGACACTGGAGAATTCCTGCTCAAGAGTGACGGCACGAGAATTTTTGTTATCTTGGAATATATCACGCACCCTAAGCTAAGTGTCCATCGATGTGGCGTCAGATTCAATAATCGTTTGCAAAAGGCCCGTAGAGATAGTGGAATATATCCATTGGAGGATGGTGGCATCAAGAGTCGTCCATAACACAAGGTCATCATCGATGGTAGGCACCTTCTCCTTGCTTGTATCCGTGGGGATGATGTGATGGAGGACTTGATGCGAGCGTGTGTGAACTTTAAATAATTATTCCCACGTCGTGTATTGGACATTTTCCATCTCAAGAACGATAGGGATGTGGTTCTTAATGTTGGAGAAAGTAAGGGCAGGATGAAACGTGTTCTTTGAGGTAGACATAATGAAAGAACAAGAGGAGAATTAGGGAGTTGGAAGAAAATTTGGGAAGAAAAAAGAGAGGTGGCCGTCGGCCACGTCTCGAATACCGAGAAGGGGCTGCGGAATAGAGGGTTGGAGAAGGAAAATATTTGTCCTAGACTTCTGATACCATGAAAGAGAATAATTTCTTGATTATTTTCATTAATAAAGAGGTCTATATATACATGATATACAATATCTAAATATGGAAAATAAATCTACATTTTTCTAATACAATTCTAACACATTGTCCTAATAGAAGAATAATACCATAATTACACTTGTACAATAATTCTACAAATACAGTAAATTATATACAAGCTAGGAAGGTGATATACACGATTTGTCAACCGTGTATACACGATTTGTCAACCGTGTATACACGATTTGTCAACCGTGTATACACGGTGGCTTTCAATATACCTTAAACAATGTATGTAACTGGAATAAAGCCAACGAGTCCCAATTATCTAAATTTGTCACCAACCAAACTATAGAAAAAATTAAACATGCGTTCCTTGATCATAGACTAGAGTTCCACACTATTTAATCAATCTTCTCTTGTTTAACCCTTCATGTTCGCTACTTGTAACTTCTATCTGAAATGATCATTCATGATTTCGTTTAATATAGTATGATTTGGGCATCCATTTATATTATCATCTATATCATGTCGGGGATATTCAATATGTTAGGCATCAGAGGTGCACATTTAACTATTGAGAATATAATAAATATAAAAAGTGAATTCTCTCTAATAACTTAAGGTTTTAGATGAGACGGTCGCACACTTCAACAGTAACACTACTGATCGTGGTCTATGTTGTATTAATCAAAGAAAAAACTAAAGTTTATAAGATGGAGTGTCTTTACTACTTTTTACATGTAACTTCAATTATTGGAATAATTGAAAATTTAAGTTTAATGTTTGAGTTGGAGTGTATTTTTAAATAAATGTAGATTCTTTCAAAAAATTAAAATCTAAAAAATCTGTGGCATTATTACTAAGTAGGATATTTTGTTGCTGATAACAATTTAAAAAAAAAATTGAACTAGAGCTATTTCTTGCGATATAGCAGTTTGCTATTGATGAATTGATGAAAGGATCAAATCTTGACCACAAGTAACTTAGATTAATGGATATTCTTATTACTTTAGACCACACAATTTACTAACTTCGTTACCTCAGATGAAATCTAGAAGGATCAAATCAAATACAATTGGCTACAACTAATCGAACAAAACAAGATTCAATAAAAATGTCACTTAATTTGTCTGTGATGATTGAGTAATTTTATTACTTCAAATTTGAACTCTGTTTATTAAATGCACATTGTGGTCAAGATTATTAAATTATCTAAGTTAATAAAAGAATTTATAAGTGTTTAATTTAAACAACCTAATAGACTAAACGTGTCCTTACTTGGATGGTTAAGCGTTGTCGCAATCTATAATAATCCGTGTTAATGGTAATTTCCCTCATTTTGCTATTGTCTTTTCTTTACCTAACCAGTTGACTCAAGGTACTGTCAATCAAGTTTGTACATAAGAGTAAAGGGCAGCCCGGTGCACCAAGATTCCGCTATGCGCGAAGTTCGGGGAAGGACCGGACCATAAGGGTCTATTGTACGCAGCATTACCTCACATAGTCTATACATAAGAGTAAAACCAAAAAATGTCAACAAATGTGTTGTACCTCGTTTGGATTTTCATGTAAATTTGAGAAAGACATTTAACTATATAAGAAGGCAATTCAGATTTGTTTAGATGACGTTTTGTTTGTTACTTGCAAATATTAAGATATGCTTTAAGCGTATCTTTCCTTCTTAGAATAGTGTGGTAAATTGTTTATTTAATTTTTAACCTTATCTTTTCTATGATTAAAAAAATAAACAAGCAATAAGAGCAGACGGAAAAAAAAAATGGAAGTCTGGGTCAAACGCGTAAAGGCCATTGAACTGTTAAGTGTATAATCAGGATGTATTTGATGTGAAGGATGTTTTATAATTTTATCATGTATGATTGGTCATTATAATTTTATCATGTATGGTTGGTAAAAATATTTTGAAGAATATTTTTTTTTAAATAAATTCTTTTTTTTTAAATCAAGAAAATAACTTCTCTCGTGGAAGCTAAGTAGCATAAGTGGTATTCTAAGTTTATTGTCTCCTTCCGATCACCCCTAACGCCCCCTTTTGACCACCCCTCCCCGCCACCTCCGACCTTCCCACCTCACTCCACTATAGTGTTTTTTAGATTACATAAATGTTCTTGAGATAATATCTTTTTGTTTACTTACCAAACACCAGAAAATATGTAAGAAACCTACTCATTTTTCAAGAAAACATTTTCCTGCATACCAAACACACACTCAGTAAATAATGTATACATACTGATTATACATAGATTATACAATGATTTTACCGGCTAAATTCTCAAAAAAACATTAGGGTTATCTTTGTTTTAGGCTTTGTTGGGCTACTATATTGTGTAAAAATCTAAAAAAGAAATTGTCCTTTTTGTCCTCTCTTGTTTGAATTCAAATCCATGTTTTATATTTGTAAACATCCTCAAATATTTTATAGTACCTAGAAAGGAAAGACTCATAAGGTTGTGCCTTATAAAAACATCACTCTACTCCATCCGTCATTATATTAATTTTCTGAGCGACTACAACTAAATACATTTTATTTAATTTATGTCGTTTCTAGCATTGTTATATTTCATTATTTGTAGAACCAAATGTACTCTACGTATAACGTATGTATGCACATTGACAATTCTTGATATACTCTGCGCAATTTGCGTGGAATGATCGAGGGCAAGATCTCGAGTAAATTTGACACTTCTACTCTTCAAACTTGTAGATATCATCAGTGAGTACGGAATACTAACGAAAAAAGCTTCAATATTGTAAGATTTTATGTTTAATACTAATATATAGTTTCAAATCAATATGCAACTCTCACTTGAAATATAGAAAATAAATTATATATTAATAAAAGGATGATTAACTTGACCATACCTCGAATATTTATGCCAAAATTTGTGTTGACTAGGAGAAGCATCCCATGTGAGCCTCTTTGATTCTTGAAACCATTTTCTGGGCTGAACTATAGAACCAACCACCCATTCATTTTTCCAATCTCACTGTCTTCCATTAAACACCCAAAAAAGTTTTTTATTTTTGGTAAATCCAAAAATGCTCCATCACCCTTTAATTAAAGTCATAACTGAATATTCACATACATAGTGGTAGGGACACTATATATATATATTCCCAACCAAATTTTCATGAGTCAAAACAAAAGGGACTAAAATTATGACATTCCAAAATCGTCTTTGGAACCAAAAAAAAGGATTAAAATTTTGAAACATGTAAAATATTAACAAAGAACGTCCTGCAAGTGCAACTTAAAAAATAACAAAGGACTTTTTAGAGCTAACTTATACTAAAATTTATTCTCTTTTTAAGTTAAGAATGACGAGACAAAAACTCAAATGGTCCTTCATTTTTAGAGCTAGTTTACTTTGACAATGTGCAACTGTGACTATGTTAATGTATCAAGACAAGATAAACACAAAGACAATTAGAGGAAACAAACAAACAAAAAACAGAAAAATACAAACACATTTCCCATCTGGTAAAAGAGAACTTGTTTCCAATAATTAATAAAAATGTAGAAGAGTCTAGCACATGAGAACTATTTTAGACATCTAAAAAGAAAATTGCTAGAAACTAAAAGAAGCTATAATAATAATGTTGCACCTTCCATTTCTCATATTCTACTTTTATTATTGGAAAGATGAAATTGACCCTCTAAACAAAGATTGACTTGAACAAATAGCAGAACTAAAACTGAAAATCTGCCCCTAAGCCTTCTGATATACTCACTGCTACCTTGGAGACCTACTAGAGAGGCACTTCCCGCAAGAAACGAACCTCAGTAAGCTCTTTGGCCTCCTACTTCTTGTTTTCAACCGCAAAAGCTGCATGATAAACGATTCTGTTAACTGATAGCTTCAAATAAAACAGTACTAAATTTGCTAATGAATCAGTTTTTCTTCAATATGCAATAAGCAGCTAAAGTTGGTGCTTCTATTCCTGTAAAGCCTCTAGCTCTTGCAAATCATGAAACAAAAGAAATTAGAAGCTACAAGCGAAACTGAAAATGAATTTACATCCCATTTGCACATACATTCCACTAAGAGCATCTTCCAACATTAATAAAGTCAGAAGGAAAAAGTCTCTCCTTCAGCATCATGCATCAGCCAGCCAGCAATCTAAATTGTGGGGCATAAGGCAATATGTCACCGTCAACCAGAAAATTGCTGATGTTCTTTAAAGACCTTCTATATTCAATAATGTGACACTTTTTACAGACAATTGGCTGTATCGACTGCATTTTATAGTTTAAACATCTCATGCACTGCCTAAGCAATAGTCGAAAACCACGAAAATGTGCAATTGTCCTACCTATTTCCTTCTCTTAGTTTCTTTTCAGGGGGAAGAAGGCAGAGGTTTTTGCTAAAAGTTGCACAACTTGCAACAGGACGGCATACTCTGGAACCATAGATTAGACCAGATAATTCACTATTTCTAGCTTTGGAACTGGATTTGCAGTTTTTTCAGACAAGGATGTGGCCTAGTGGTCAATTAAGTGGGAGGAGAACCATGAAGTCCCAAGTTCAAATCCCAGTGGAGGCAAAAAACACTAGGTGATTTCTTCCATCTACCTAAGCTTTGGTAGATTTGCTCAATACCTGTGGATAGAAGACACCGGGTGGAATAGTCGAGGTGTGCGCAAGCTAACTCAGACATCACAGATAAAGAAAAAATGATGGATAAAGGGTCCGCCTCTAACGTGTGCCTACAACGTATCTCACTATACTCTCTTTGCCAGCCTTTCTTTTTTTCTTTTGGGTGTGTAAAGAGTTTTTGCTGGTCCATCATAACAGCTAAATGTAAGACAAAGCAGCCGGTAAGGAAGCGTCTTCATTTGACATGTTAGGAAGTGAAACATTTTCATACTTGCTTACACTAGCAACTCTTATCGTGCAGTATGTCAAGTTTAAATTCATGGCAGAATGCAAGCAAACTATGTTGACATACAACTCGAAAAGCTATGATGTGAAGAAAACATTTAGAGGACCCATAAATGCATTAAAAATGAAAATAGATTTTTGAATCTGTTTACCTTTCGGCGGGTGGCTCTTTTAGCCTTCCAACAAAGCAAACTCCTTGACCTTGCTTCTAATCTCCTGCAGAGAAGAAATATCACATTACTACATGAGAATAGACAAATTAAAATAGGAACACTTACTCCGTTTCCAACAACAACTGAATATCAAGTAATACCAGTTATATGTACCATAAGAACTATGCAATATAAGAGTACTATTCCAAGAAAAAATATTATTTTTGTTGGAAATTTAACTATGTGGGATTGAGTTTTTCCCGTCTTTAGTGAATTAAACACGTGGGCCTCGCATGTTGGAAACATCGTTTCTTCGCACATGCCTAATCTACTAAATGAGTATATGATATTAGTGTCAAGTATCGTCAAATTTCGTTAAGAAATGAAAGAGATATTGGTACACAAAATAAGGTGCTTGAGACATGAATAGATGAATTGTTTTGGCCAAAAAAACAAATCTCCCACATAGGTAGAAAATGGAAGGATTGAGCACTGTATAAACTCTATTTTTGAGTAAGGGTTTGGGACCCCAAGGGGTAATCCGTGTGTTAAGAAGGAGGACCTCGGGTTCGGGCCATGGGTTGTGGGCCGTCATCCGGAATTATTATTTTTTGGTCCCTAAAATGTTTCTTATTTACATTTTAGTCCTGAAAGTTTCGAAGATAACCAAACGTTACAAATAATCTGAAACGTTGCAACTATTCTGACTTCAACAGTCAGAAACGCCCTCTTCTTCACCTATAAATTGAACATTACTGTTCATTTCGAAAAATACAAGATACAGAACGAAAATTCTGACAGAAATCCTCTCCTCTCTTCAGCAGTCTGTTCTACATTCTTTTTCTTCGCCAGAATCAACATTATTTGCTTTGTATTGTTGATTGTTGTTTTATCTTGGGAGACTATAGTCCATTACCGTAAACGCATATATACGGGGCAATTTTGTCTTAAAGAAAGAGAGTCATCTCTCGACTCAGCCTTTCTTCTTGTTTAACCTTTCAGACACCATTTATACCTACAGTTCTAATAAAAGGTAATATTCCAATGGGTACAAGTAATCGTCATCGGATGTATTTATAAGGTTTCCAGTAGCAAAATTGCTTCAAGACAGGTTCAGACAAATGTTGTTCCAGGGATCAGCACGAAAGATCTTTGAGTAGAAAGGTAAACTTTCAGCTTCATGTGGCGTTATCAAGGAACAAGCATATATTTTGGAATACTTGACATAGAAGAAAATTACAAAAAGGTATTTATCAAAAGAGAAATAGAATTATGAAAAGGTATGGAAAGATTCATATAATAAACATACACACGTGTACAGAGATGGGATCATACAGAAAAATGTTGTTGCAATATTCTCAGCCTAAGTAACTCATACGAGAAAAGGGATGGAGACAAAATTGATGCCGAGTTCATAACTTGCTTGGACAATAGGCATATGAAACTCGAGGAATGACTTTCTTCTTTAATTCAATGACTGATATCTACGGAAGGTGAGCATAAAAAAGAAGCAGTGCCATATGTATAATGTTATACTCAAAGGTCTATCTACACTGTAGAAGAAGTCTATCTACACATATGCACCCTATATCTCCTCAACCAAGGAGTAATAAATAGGGCATTCTCTAATCTTTTGTGCATCTGTCCTATTATATAAAATCAAATACAACTTAGAGATTAAAAAAAAAAGGGCATCCCGGTGCACAAAGCATCCCGCATTAGCAGGGTCCGGGGAAGGGCCGCACCGCAAGGGGTGTGAAAATACAACTTAAATATATCGGCCTGTTTTTTGGGTTTAAATGGGATATTATTCGTCTCTTCAAACAAATGAATGTGAAAATGGTTAAACATCTGAGACATATATACAATCTGATATATAATGTGGTAGTAAAAGAAGGACAGGAAAAGAGGTACATACAAATTCTCTTGTTCAAGCTTTTCAGCGATAGAAACAGCCTTGCGTTTTGACCAGCTACTTGGCTGTGTACATCCTTCTGCCTGCTGAATTACGTGAGCAAGAGATACCTTGCTCTTAACTAGGCTCAAACTCTGGCTTCTATCCCCTGATTTTCTTCGTTCAGGAATGGAGGTGGATGAATTTTTGGCAATTGACATTGTCCTTCCCGGAAAATCACTTTCTAAATTCCGCCTATCAAATCGTGTATTATTGTCGATCTGATCATTGTGTTTCAACTCTCTTGGAGAAGCTTCCTCTTCAACTATCTCGCTATCACCTATATGAGATACACCATGAGGTGCTGACAACACAATTGGTCCAGCCCTGACATCTTTTCCAGATTCACATCTGATTTCTATTGTCACTGGGGACCCAAGAACAGACTCAAAAGCCTGTAAAATATGACACCTGAATTTCTCTACCTTGGATTTTGTTAGATGTGAGCTGAACAGTAACTGCACAGTTGGAGCTGCAAAAAAATTAACAAATTAGATGACCACGAATAACATCTACAAATTAAGCCCACAGGTCAGTAATTTATAGTTGTTCCAACAAAACATTAGGAAACAACGGCATAATTTACCTAAAAGGATACTCTGTCCTAGGAAAGAACATCGCAGCATCTCTCCATTCAATTTTTATTGACAACATGATACACAGTACATGAAACATATCTTTTCAATAGAATCCCTCTCTCCCTCTCTCACAAATCATGGGGCACATATGCAAGCATAAGTAAGTCTAGAATACCACTCATATTCCAGAAGACTCAGTATTGCTACAAGTCGGCATGAAACTTTATCTTCATATTATGTTTCAGTTATGGGAAGTCCAAAACTAAAATAATTAGATGCCAATCAAAAAGGAAGCTTACAACAGAATGAATATGGAATTACAAAGGAAACCAAGATGAAAAGTGCAGAGTAATCCTCAGAAAGGCGCTAATGCATTAAATTTGTTAACACGGATGTAAAATTAAGCAGGTAACCAAAAGATGAACAGATATAAAGGGAGATTAATAAGAATGTGGGAATTAAGAAAGTAGACATTTCTGATGTGTTAGAGCACTAAAACATTCTTGGAACAACAGCCTGCTACAATTGAAGGTGGATTCGGGATTTGAACTTTACGGGCTCGAGTTCGGGGTACCATCACAGCTTATTTGATTTACTGGGTTGGAAATAAGTTATTTGTGCTTATTTAGTGAATTTTTTAACACATACAACTTCCAAGCCAAAGCTACTGGTGTTTGGATGAACCCATAACTCACACTCTATATCCGCCCCTGGCTACTGCTTGCTGCAACAAGGCTTTGAAATGAAATGTTCAACCCATGTAAGCCCAAAAAAACGTTCCCTCTTTATATTACTAGGTTCCAAAATAAATCCACCTTCCTGACATAAAAAAAGCAAGTTTAACATCCTAGACATTTAGAAATTTATACTCATTGTAAATAATGGATCTTGGACCTAACTCAACCCCAAAAGCTGGCCATCCCAATTCTTTGTTCACCGATGTTGGGCCCCCATATTATATTGTCCACGCTCCAGTTAACTGAGCATGCGGAGAGTGTTAAGAGTTCCACATTGGATATGGGATGGGTAATCTCATATCCATTATTCTTATATGGCTTGGGCAATCCTCCTCCCTTTAAGCTAGCTTTTGGGGTTGAGTTAGGCCCAAGATCCATTCTTTACACTCATGATCTCTATTGACCACGAAACGAAGGATTACATCCAAGAAACTTGAATAGACAGGTCTTTCCAAGAAAGGCCAACCCCAAATTGGTTCCTGAATAAGATAAAGGAAGTGTTTCACTGGATCCATTCCATAATCCTTCCTTAAAATAGTTAAGACCTGTTTTAAGCTAATGTTAATTGGTATACTTAAAATTAACGTACAGTATTCTGTGTTAAACTGATCTGAAGGACAAAACTCTTCTGGTTTTCACCTGCTGAATAAACATGCAGTTGAAATGCCTAAAAGTGAATATAATTATGCAAAATTCACTAGTCCTGACCCATACGACATAGCTAATGAAAATAATTAAGAACAATTCACTAGGCATGACCATAAGACATAGCTACGGATGTTTGTAAGAGATTAAACGAATTGTACCTGCTCCAAAGCTGACTGACGTAAGCTTCCCTTCTCGATACATAAACTCTTTTAAGCCGTTTATCTCGATATTTTCAAGCACTTCTAACCATATTTCTTCAATATCCCGGTGCAACTTTGCTGTAACCTGGCCACTGCTTGTTCTATTTCTATCACTAGAGACGCTATAGGCTTTTTGAGTAAATACTCCAGCTCCATTATGCGCTTTTCCACTAATGCAAACACCTTTCATCCTGGAGTCAGTGTAAATATCACCAGAACATCCAGCTTGAAAGTTTTCTACCTTACCTTTCGTTGGGAACCCTCTGTCTTTGTGTAGCATGTCAGCATGCTCGGCATTGCTTTTCCTGGGTCTTTCCGTTCTCCCTGCATTATTCAAGCCAAGTGGACTTTGAATAAAACTAGTGTCTGCTGAGGAACTGGGCAACATATACTGCTGATCTGGAGCAAGTTGCAGCAATGCGGCTGTAAGCCAGGTAAGTCTGTCATTTGACATTCTCAGCTGCTTTTCAGCTTCAGATAGTGTTTTTAGAGCTTGACGCAGTTTTTCCATATCCTGTTTTGATACTGCAACCAAAGAATAGAGGAAAGTAAGATCAAGTCGAAGAAGTTCCTGTGAGAATATTGAAAAAGAATGAGAAGGCAATTAGTTAAATGGGAGGATGTGATATAAGATTCTCTTTGCAAATTGTTTCACAAGCAAAGTTGATTAACTTTTAATTGGAAGATACTGTCTGGCGATTGTGAGCATAATTGGAAGATACTGTCTGGCGATTGTGAGCTATTAACCAGTAGTTTATCCAGTATCATATGCATCTATCAGGGAGAACCACTAAGTAACTCAGTTAATACGGAATAACCAAATTATGGCGCACTTACTTGCTTGGCGTCGAAAGAACTTCCTCCGAGGCCTTTCTTTTGTGAAGTCATAGCTCCCAGCAAGTATATCAGTTATGACTGTAGCAAGTTGTGACATTAAAGCTAAGGGTTCGACACCAGATTCCATGATCTCCCTCAAATGTTTCACTGTATTGACAGTGTCTGCAGATAATGCCAAGTCAAGTAGGTCCACTAATTTCTCATCAGATATAAGTCCAACCTGTAATACCATCAAGTCACAAAAAGTTATTAAATGTTTGATTTACATATATAATTTTAATTTTAGCAATTAGGCAATATATCAAAGAAGATGAAGCAAAGCTAGCCTCTCTGTTGATTAATGTGATTTTCCATAAAAGTCTCCATAGAAGCAAGAAGAAATAATTATAGTAAAGGAGATTCCACTTCTTCATCAAAGAACAATATATGCTAATTGTCATTTCTAAGTAGCTCAATATTATTATCCGAAAAGCAATAACCAGTCCATTAGAGGCAATTTTGGTTTTATATGATGCTTAAAGTACATTCAAATATGCACAAAGGCTTCTATCATATACTAGGACAACCTGTTAAAATTCACGTCAAGATGCCTAGTATTTCTTCGGCAGCAATATAAACTGATATGGTGTCCATATGCTAAAACATCTAACAATCAAAGCATGATATTCTCTTACCAAAGACTAGGTTTCTTCCTGAAGTGTAAGATAATAGTTTAATTAGTCTTAAACACCTAACCTCCTCGCACTGAAAGAATCAAATAAGTGTGCGTCCAAGAAAACACCAACATCATATTGAGTTGTGGAGCCTAATTCATCGACGACACTATAAAGACCCTACACAGAGTATGAAACGCTGATCGACTCGACCCTACGCAGAGTGTGGAGCCTAATTTATAATGTAAGGTTATTTAGTGGAGGGTATTTTGGGAATTTCAGGCTTGTATTATGTTCGCCCTAGTTTTCGCTATATATAGACTAGGGCGCCGTTTTCTTTCTTGAGTTGAGCAAGAGAAAAAAAGTGTGCAAGAGAGAATTGTAAACACAAACTCCCTATTCGATTATAGTAAAATCTGCAGCGGCAAAGTGGACGTAGCTCTGGCATTGAGAGTGAACCACTATAAATCTGTGTGTTACTTGTTCTTCGCTTATTTACTGTTTTCTGATTAGGTAGGATTTGGGACTCAAATCCTAACACATCATTAGGCTAAAGCTTTTTGCTAAACAACTATGAGACCAAACAGAAGTTAATCATATGTCACCCTCTTACTGAAAGTATAGTTTAAGGTAAAAGAATAAAAAACTAAAATCTCCTTCTAACGCTGTGAAGGTCAGTGTTTACTTAATAAAAGATGCACTATGATAAAACAAGGCATGTTTAATAAACTCCCTATTGAGGAAAGGGAGAACAAAAGAAGACATAATTCACGCACAAAAAAATTTAACCTGGATTTTGGACATTTCATATGATTATTTGCAAATCAAATAAAGTTCAAGTGAGACCACAAGATAACTACAATAAAAGCTTTAGCAACAAAGTATGAGATCTTGGTCGGCAAAGCAACAAGAACTTCCTCGAGTTTTGATAAGAGAAAATGCAGGAAAAAAAAACGCACCAGCTCCTGCACAAGAGGGACAGAGATTCTCTGGCCAAGTAAACTCAATTGCTCAAGAGTCATTTCAGCATCTCTCAAAGATCCATCTGATCTTGATGCAATAAGCTTGAGTGCATCCTTATCGATTTCAAGATCTTCCTTGGTTGCAATCCATTGCAAAGTATAGATAATATCTGCATCTTTTAACTTGGGAAAAAAGAATTTCTGGCACCTAGATATGATTATATGAGGCAAGACATCAAGACTTGAGGATACAAGGATGAAAACGACTCGCCTAGGGGCTCTATCGATGATCTTTAGAATGGCACTCCAACAATCAGGAGAAAGTGTGTCACAATCATCAAAAATAAAAACCCTATACTGGGATGGCAGTTTGGAAACAATCATATTATCAAGAAGATCCATCATATTCTCAAAATCAAAATTACTGACAGGACCTATTTCCCTTATATTTCGACTCCTTCCCATATCATGTGCAATGCAAGAATCACAAAAACCACACGGCTTGGGATGCTCAATGGATTGGCAATTTAATGCCCTTGCAAATATGCGGGCACATGAGGTCTTTCCTGTTCCATGAGGCCCATAGAAAACATAAAGCAATCCAACTTTTCTCTTAACAGTAGCATTTGAAAGAGCTTGCGCTACTAAATTCTGTCCTACCAGATCCCGGAAAGTTCTTGGCATATACTTTTGTGTTAGACTCTGGTGCCTACTATTGCCACGCCTACGAAAGTTACGTTGCTCAGCTGATCTAGCTTCTGAAGCAAGATCGGAGTCAAGTTCTTGCTTTAGTAAATTGTCAGCGTAGATACCCAACTCTCCCGAATAATCATGAACCCATGCAGGATGGTCTGAACTGCCCTGAGAATTTGAAGCATCAAGTAGTAAGGGCAATGCCTCTGCCTCAGATTTACTAGATGAACTCGAATATTCGGACATTATTGGCATATCAGCAGCATCCCTCCCTCTTGGACCACCACCACCACTTCTTTTTGACCTTGGGTCAGACAACCCACAAGATAAGCTCTTACCTGCCATGTCAAGAAATGATTTTCCCCTATGATGAATCCTTGACCAGTTCCAAGGAATTCCACATCCATTCTTTGGAGCTCTTGTTACATTCTGGTTGACATACTCTTCGTAGCCGTCTTCTGCATGATATTTTTGGTGTGCTGAAGCTAGACCTAATGAATTTGAGGCCACAGACATTTCAGTGTGGGCAAGAACATCTCTTGAAGGAACAGAAGTCCGAGTTCTTCTTGCCCCTCGAAACTTACGACGTTTTACTCTGCCACTGCTACGAGTGGTCGCCTCCATTTGCTCTGCAATTTTCTCATTATGAGTATGCCTTCCACGAGCATGAATGTGAGAAGAAGCCACCTCATCACTGTCCATTGGAACATCATTTAATTGCTCAGAGAGGGTCCTTATTCGATCATCGTGCCTCTGCCTCTCTATTTCATTGTTAATTCTATCCCTTAGTTCATTTCCATCATTCGGATGCTTGTCCTTCCCAGCAATGAAGTCAGTTCCCAGATTCCTACGGCTTGATTCTTCTCTCCTGACTCTCCTCCTTTCTTGAACTCCACTCTTGCTACTTCGGTCACTTGGAGCCCCCGCCAGTCGCTCAGTATTATGCCTATTAATCTCTGCAGAGGCCACTCTAGACGATGATCGGCCAGCTAAAGGAGGTGAGTTTCCAGATAAACCTCTACCATCCCTAGGCCGATCTATGCCTACAGACCGCCTACCATTGCTCACAACAGCATCCCTTTCACTTCTTCTAAGAAGGGCATCAACAACGGAAGGAGATTGCCACGAGGGCGGACTTGCAGAAGGATCCCTCAAGGACCTTGACCTCTGAAGGACAACAAGGTCCCTCATAAGGGACCTATCACCCAAGATGGGGAGTTGCTTATGCATGTGGTTCTTCAAATGAATACAATTTGTCAAATGTATGTGATTTCGTAAGTGATCACTAATGTTTCCATTTGCATCCTTAAGAATCCGGTCACGGACCGCCCTGGTCATGATCAGTACATAAATTGATCCAAAAACTGAAATATTCTTGAATTATGATTAGACATTACCAAATGCATCATTCTCTCCAAATCTGTCCAAAATCTTCTCAATTATGGAAAACTCCAACTTAAAAAGGCATCCAATCAACACCCCAGAACCAAGTAATAATGACCAAATCACAAATATTTACTTTCCAAAACCACCAAATAAGCCTGTCAATTATTATACACGTTCACACTTAACCAACCTCATTCCAGTGACTTGCTAACATTCCCAAGCACAAAAATCTTAAACCAAATCATTAGCCATTAGAAATCCAAAACCTCCACAAACCCATAGGCAGTTGCCACTCTGGCTTACTACCCAACAAAGAAAACAAAGCAATAACAAAAACCCATCTCAATTAAAGCATAAAGATTCCACCTTTACAGCTCAAAACAAGAAACTGTCCACCCCAGCACATTTAACTCAAAACAAAAGCAGCCCACTTAACTTCTTGAAAAAATTACCTGAATTAACCAACCAAAACTTTAAAGCTTTTAATAGCTTAATAGAAGTAAAGGATCACTGTATATTCTGACAAAAATGGTGGAAAAGAGAAAGCAAACACTACACCCACCTGAATCAAGAGGGAAACTAGTTGCAGTAGCTAAGCAGCAAGTGACCCGTTACTATCATTAAAAAAAGAGTTGGTTTTTTTTGGTTTTTACTTTTTTCTCAGATCTCTTTATAGTCTACCATACTTTCACATGAACTTCACGAGGGGTTACTTCAAGAAGACGATACAAGTTGCCGCTCACCTCACACACACACATAGAGAAAGAAGAGCATGTGCATTAAGCACTCTTTTAGTGTGTGTTTATATGTGTGTTGTTTTTGCAGAAATTGAGACAACCAGTTATGAGCTGAACAGAGCAGAAATGGGTAGTGTTTATTTTTTGTACCAGTAGTGAGAGAAAGATTCGTGGGTGTTTGTGAAATTTGTAAGAATAATGGAGGGCTAGAGAGAGAAACAATTAGAAGAGCGAAAACAAGACAGAGATAGGGAAAGGGAAGAATCTTGAAAATTTGCTGAGGAATTTGGGACATTTTTGCAAGAGGAAAAATAAAAGAGTTCCATTTTTGTTTTTAATAGTAATAAATAATGATGGGGAATTTGGAATTAAATCCTCTCTTTTTCGGTATCTTTCTATTCTTGGGTCTTTTGTCATGATTTTGGTAAATAATACAATAATTATAGATTTGAATCTTCAACTATAATAATTATCAAAATAAAAGTAACCTGGAGTAATTAAGTTCTTATACTCTCTCCGTCTTATATTACTTGTCCATTTTATAAATCGTAAATAAAATATATATTTTTATTACCTTATTCTTATCTCTCTTTAAATAATTACATTCTAATCAATATTAAAATTTCTAGAATACTTTATATTAAGGGTAAAATGGAAAAGATCTAATTAATTATCTCTTGATTTTGTAAATTGATAAGTAATTAAAGACTTGATAATTTTAGTAATGTGAATACGTAATATGAAACAGACACTTGGGAATTAAAACAAGGAAGTATATTTAAGAAAAAGCATATATTTTTTCTTATAGGGAGATTGCTTTTTTATTTTCGTCCTTTTAACTGAAAAAAGTTAAAACTTTTTTTGTTAATTGTACTTAATTACTTAATATGTTAGTACTAACAAATAAAGGTAACCGAGAAGATGAATTTAAATTTCTGGCCAACCTCTCAATTAAAAAGTACTAACATTAACAAATAGCTTAATAATAATAGTAAAATACTATAAAAGGTAGATGGTGAGAGAACATCATAATGGTAGACAAATCTATCAGATATTCAATACCAGAATATGAACACAAACCTTCAAAGAAGTAAATTTTATATTGAACGATCCCTTGGGAAAAGTTACTTTCGTGAAGGCGTTCTTTTTATTTTATTATATTTTAACTTATACATTTCCTTATAATTCTTCAAACATTAGAAATAATTTTTATGTTTATATGGTAGATATTGAATTGCTTTAATTTTTTCATGCGTTTACTTTTTTATATTTTAAATTTTCTTAATAAAAATATGAGGCATAAAAAATTGAATGTTATGCGTAACGATTCCTCCTTTCACCATACGTAAAGATAAAAATAAAAATAAAGTCATTCTATTTCAGCGTACGACTCACGTAAAAATCAAAACTCTAACCATGAAAGAGTCGTACTAGCTTCTTTCTCACAATCTTAAGAGAATAGGTGAAATGCTTAGAACTTTACATACCCCTTTAGATGCATTTACTCATTTTATGTGACTTAATTAATTAACTCAACACCGTCTTACATGTGAAAAACGATTTTAGTGCTCACACAAGAATTTTAATATGAATGAATGAGCTTATCAAAACGTAAGTGTTACTACATATTAAAATAACTGAACTTAGCAAAGCCTATAAATCCTTTTAAGCATCCTTACATAACACATGTGAGACTATTTAACTAAATAGTAATCTCTTTTTTCAAATACTAATTGGAGTCAGAGCCGTCCCTGGGAGGTCGAGGCCGCGCCGTCGCACAGGCCCCAGCCGGAGGGGGCCTCCGCCTCAAATTTTCATTTTTCTTTTATTGGTTTCAATATTAAGATGTGTATTAAAAATGTCTGCAATCTTATCAGTAAGAGCTGCATAGCGGTTGAGGGATCCCTTCAAAAGTCATTTTCTAGTGAAAGGTCGCGTGTTCGAATCCAATCAGCGAAAGACTTTTTTTTAAGATCAATCGTGACGCAGACTAAGGAGATCAATTTTCTATGTCTAATGTAATGATAGTTTTTCTTTTAAATCTTTAATGTAATGACATTAAGGTATCTTTTTCGTAGCATTATCGTACTGAAATTGAAAACAGTGAATCGAATATAGTGTTTACTATACATTTATTTGATGTTTTGATCAATAATTTTTTTAATATTGATTAATTAGTTAATTTTAATTTTTCATGTGAATAAAAAAGTCTCTTTTTGTTTCTCGCACCGAACCCTTAAAAGTATAGGAACGGCTTGATTGGAGTACATTATTCTTCTTTAAGATTTATTTTGAGAATACTATTAAAGTAGAACTAAAACTAAAATCAAAAGCCACCTAAATAATTGAGGAAATTGAGTTAAGACTTAACATAAAACATTTTTTGTCCCCGTGGGCATAGCTGGATGGCAAAGGAGGAGAACTTAAAATTTAGTTAGAGGCCTGTAAAGTGGGTTTGAATCCTAGTGGGAGTAATTTTCTGCTCTCAAATTCTGATTATTCAGACATATCAGGAATAATATGATGTAAGCCGGGAAGCTGGATATAAAAAAAAATGAAGTTAAAAAAGATGAAAGGAAAGGTGAAGTTTTTGAATTAGGTGGGGCCGAAAGAGTTCCGTTTGGTTCTATTTCGAAATGCCGTTGTAGTGTACGGTATCTACTCTGAAGTGGGATTTAGACTTGGACTACTCATTGTCCTCAAACGTTTGATATGACATTTTTGGGTGCACATGCACTTATTTGCTTACCTACATTGTTTTTCTTAAATTGGAAAATAAGCTGTCTTTTGAAGAAAAAAAAAAAGAGGAACTTTTCAGAAATAGAGGAAAAAGAAAGTAAAGTAGAATGAGTACTTAAGGCAAGAATGAAAAAAGAGAAAAATAATGATAACAGAAAGATTCAAAAAGAGGGAATTGTTTCCTTTTTATTTTTTAAGTAGAGTTAAAATCTAGGAAAAAGATGAATAACTAGTAGTGAGAAATATCGAGCACAATAGATGTAGATTTAATTCTCTTGATTGTCATTTCGTTCCTTCTATTAAATTCAATAATGAAAAAAAATTAATGGAAAAAAAAAAGATGAAGAGGGCAATGAGTAAGAATGTCGAGGTGCTTATTGCGTCTTTATAGATTTCAATGCACTAAATCCTCCCCTTCGCACCTCCCCACCGACCCAGTTCAGTGAGACCGGGGCTTAGCTCTTTGAATCAGATGTTTAGAACGAGCTGGTGGGAAAGAGCTGGAGATCATGAAAATCATTTCCACACAAGTAGGCAGGCGACCGGGAAGCTTTGCTTCTAGAATGCCGATTACATGAGAACATATGTTATATAGGTTGATTCTAATTATTGCTGCCCGATTCCGAGGAATAAAGGGAGGGCTTGACCACAATTTTCCAAGTAAAAGATAGAATCTCACTAATTAGAAGAAAAATGAGGGTTTCGATCCATTGTGATACGCTTTTTTGGTATGGAGAGATCTTTGCCATAAAAGAGATACATACACACACAAAAAAAAAAGAATAATAAATGAAACAAATATATTTTATCTTCTATCTCTGGATTTAGAAATATTCCCAAAAAAAAAAAAATCAAGGTACTCCATGCTGTAGAATGCCAAAATTAGCTAACTAGCAAAATGCACTCAAAACTTTAGAAGACTAATAAATTACTCACTGTTCATCTAGTAGTTAGTGGTAGTATTACTTCCTTCGATCCTAAAGTGTTTGGGTTAAATTTGACGTGCAGTCACTAATAAAATAATAAAGTTATAAAATTATTTTTTATCACATTAAAATTACTAACTATATATTAGTTATCTAGAAATACAAATTACAAACAACTCAAACTTTCCATATCGAAAAATGACACATCATCATCTTACACCGGTGTACTATGCCCACGTCATCATTTAAAATAATAGCTTGTCATAACTCGTATTATAAACTATAAATAATTATAGGATACCTAAATTAAAAGAACAAATATTCCATATTAATCTGAAACAAACCCAACTTAATCCCAAGTTAGTCTGAAGCATCAGTGGCAATACTATCAAAGAATGTGGTGCAGCGGATGAGGTTGCTCCTCTCTTAATCAAAGATTTTGAGTTCGAGCTCTAGTTATGAAAAACTTATGTGCTTCTCCAGAATTGACTCTACATGGCGCGAATTCAAATATAATCGACTCCAATGCACATATCGGATGTCGCAACAAATTAATTTTAGTACTTCAAAAATTTATATACTACTTTGCAGACTAATACTACTTTCTATCAATAAGTCGAACAAACACATAGTGACGGCTAATTATTTGGAAAAAAGTAAGTTCAAGTTTAGTTTTTCCTTTTTCTCCCATTATAATTACATAATGTCATAATCAAATCTAAGTAAAAAAATAGCTTGATGCATAAAATATCTCGTATAAAATAATTCGGAAAAAGACCACACCCTAAAGGTTTGATGACTCTTGTACAGTTAGAGAAAAGAAATCATAAATTTCACCTTGAACAATCTCAATTAAGAAGATAATGGCAATGGAATAATCAAAAGCAGAGTAAAATTGTTCGCAATGAACAGTGGCAACAAATTTAAGTTGGAAAATTCGCTGTTGTATCTCCTTCGACAGAATTATGATGACTCATGCTTGTCATCTTCATTTTTGATATCCTCTTTACATTATTAACACAAAACACACCCACCTTTCATTCGAATCTCATTACCTTTTAATTATAAATTTTGAGAAAAACGAAAATACAATTTGGAGTGTGTGTTAATTACAATTTGATTTTATTATCTTTTTCTTAATAAAAATATGTAAATTCAAATCATATCATATATGCATTATAATTGAGCTTTTAAACATATTAAAATTAGCCAATTCTTAGATCGAAAAAAGTGCCAAAGCGGGTTAAAAACCACTAGATCTCAATTTCAAATCTCATAGGATGTAAAAACATTAGGTGATTTTTTTCTACTATTTGTCAAAGCTTTAGTAGACTAGACAGGATTGCCGGTACATATGATTGTTTGATTAAAGAACTCGAATCAAAATTCCAAAACTATATGAAGAAACCCTAGGTTTCGTATGAGAGGGAGGGGGATTTGACCGAAAGAGAGAAAAACTTTTCATTCTTATTCACTTGTGATCTGAAATGTTTCAATGCCTATTTATATAAAATACAATGGAAATAATACAGGAACTAAGTAGCAGTATAAAAACTATATTAAGCTACACTTATTACAAAATTGGTCAACAGGTTATGTACATGAGTTGGGCCTCAATCGTTTGGGCTTACACTAACACCCCTCCCCCCCTCAAACTGGAGGGTGTACACACTGCCAGCTTGCCCAACATTGCATGATGTAGAGGTTCAGGTAATTCCTTGGTCATAATATCAGTAACTTGATCTGTATTGCGAACAAAATGAAGAGAAATAAGAAATGAATTCAGACAGTCACGAACATAATGGCAATCAATCTCTACGTGCTTTGTACGCTCGTGAAAAATTGAATTTTTAGCTATTTGGATGGCAGATTGACTGTCGCAATACACATAAACAGGTGTAGATATACAAAGTCCAAGATCACCAAGTAAACTGAAAGAAATAATTCCCTTGATTATTTTCATTAATTGAAAGACTATATATACACTTTACATATTTTCATAATAGGAGAATCTTATTCATATTCTACTCCTAAATCCTTATTCTACTTGGATACTAAATATACAATTTATGGTAAGTGTACAAGTCTACTTAAGGTAACATTTACACTACAATATACATCAATATACTTACCTAATATACACATCTGCCCGTGATGGGCTGAAGCAGGCCAAACCCGAGATGGGCCAAGAGTCTACCCGTGATGATCCTTAATTACCCGTGATATACACTATATATACCAAGTGTATATCAAGGGTATATACCTTGTTTAACACACACCCGCAGTCATAGCGGACGGTCTTCGAATGCTGAGACTGTCCCTAAAATCATCAAAAAGGACCGAGGGAAGACCCTTTGTAAAGATGTCTGCAATCTGATATCTTGACGGGACATGACAGATGCGTACCTAACCCCGAGCAACCTTTTCACGGACAAAGTGAATGTCTATCTCGATATGTTTAGTGCGTTGGTGCTGAACCGGATTACCCGAAAGGTAAATGGCACTAATATTATCGCAATAAACCAAGGTTGCCTTTTGAATTGGACATTTAAGCTCTAAAAGCAAATTACGTAACCAACATAATTCTGGGACCACATTGGCTACCCCTCGATATTCAGCCTCAGCACTTGAGCGGGATAGAATCGCCTGACGCGTCGCAGACCAGGAGACCAAGTTGTTGCCAAGGAACATACAGTAGCCCGACGTAGACCGTCTGGTGTTTGGACACCCACCCCAATCAGCATCTGTGGATGAGACAAGTGTGGATGTCGATGAAGGATACAAAATGCAAACCATAGTCCAGTGTACCCTGAATATACCGAATGATGCGTTTGAGTGCATTCATGTGCTCAATTCTGGGATCATGCATGAATAAACACACCTGCTGGACAACATACGTAATATCCGGTCTGGTAAAGGTAAGATACTTAAGGCCCCCTGCAAGACTGCGATAGCAGGTCGGATCCTCGTAAGGGACGCCGGTCGCTACACCAAGCTTGGGCTTACTATCCACTGGAGTGGACGTGGACTTACAGGATGACATCCCGGTTCTCTCGATGATCTCAGCTGCATACTTTCGTTGAGACAAAAACAATCCATCTGAATGACGCTTGGCGGAAATTCCCAAAAAGTAACTCAAGGGCCCTAAGTCTTTCATAGCAAACTCAGAGCTTAGCATGGTCATGATAGACTGGCGTAAGGCATCGAAAGAGGCAGTCAAAATGATATCATCGATATACAACAGAATATAGGCCAAGGACGAACCACGACGGTAGATGAACAAAGAATTATCTGACCTGCTGTGAGTGAACCCAATAGTTGAAACATAGTCAGCAAACCTTGTATACCAGGCTCGTGGAGACTGCTTAAGCACATATAAGGACTTCTTCAACAAACAGACATGATGAGGATGGTTGGGATCCCTGAATCCCAACGGCTGATGCATATAGACTGTTTCCTTGAGATCACCATGTAGGAAAACATTTTTAACATCCAACTGATGAATAGGTCATGTCTTTGAAAGAGCCAAGCTAAGCACAATGCGAATGGTAGACGGCTTGACCACCGGACTGAACGTCTCGCCACAATCTATACCAACCTGCTGAGTTTTACCATCACCCACAAAGCCGCGCCTTATGTCGAGTAAATGAACCATCTGAATTCTCCTTATGAGCAAAAATTCATATAGACCTAATAACATTAATACCAGATGGACGGGGCACCAACTCCCACGTCTTATTATCAATAAGAGCATTATATTCATCAGTGATAGCAATTTTTCAATTCTTGTCGTTTAAGGCAGACACAAGATTACGGGGCAAGGGGGATTTAGAGATATTAGAATATAAATTAAAATGTCTTTTAGGTGTAAAAATACCCCGATGACTACGAGTGACCGATTTATGACTCAAGGAAGAATTGAGTGGATTTTGGGAATTTGTTGGGCTCGAGACGGATCGCCAAGCAGTGGGCCTGGCCGTCCAACTCTGTAAGCGTAAATCGAAGCCGAACAGAACCGACCAGTTCATGTGTTAATCGGATCGCCCAATTGTTGAAACTGACCTAGAGAAAAAACTGGGCAGAGATGACCAAGACGGGCCAGTGGGACCAGCGGGCAGTGGGACCGCTGGAGAATTTTGGGTGCGGAAGATGTCCGAAAAATGCTGAATAATATACGGGGATATTTGGTCATTCAAAAAATTATACGAACTAGGCACGGGAGTATGACTTTTAGCAAACGAAAATTGGGATTCATAAAAAATTACATAGCGATTAATGATGATTTTATTGGAGGATAAATCAAAGCATTTGTAGCCACGATGATAGATGGAAAACCCATAAACACACACGGAGTAGACCGAGCCTGAAGTTTGTTAATTGTGGTGAATGGAAATAACGGATAACATAAACACTCAAAAACCCGAAGATGAGAATAAGAAGGAGTTTTATTATATAAAATTTGAAGGGGAGAAGAATATGTCAGACCTTTGGAAGGAATTATGTTAAGGAGATATGTGGTCATTTAAAGAGCATGATGCCAAAAATATGGGGGTACGAAAGCATGTATTAATAGGGGGCGGATAATGTTATTTATGGAACGAATTTTACGTTCGGCTTTCCCATTTTGTGAAGATGTATGCGGACAAGAGAAACGAAAATTTATCCCATTAGTAGCACAGAACTCCCGAAACACCCCATTGTCATACTCTTTTCCATTATCACACTGAATATTTTTTATTTCACGGTCGAATTGGGTTCTGATGAATGCTCTAAATTTTAGGAAGATGGAAAAAACTTGAGATTTCTTCGCTATTGGGAACGTCCATAGAAATTTAGAATAATCATCCAAAAAAAGAACATAATATCGATGACTCATTGAACTAGGAACAGGAGACGTCCATAAGTCGCTATGAATAATATCAAATGGCATTAAAGTATGAGATTTTGAGTCTACAAATGGCAACTTAATAATTTTTTCTAAAGAACAAAATGGATAAATTGGAGTACAACTCGTACCCTTACATGAAATAAAACTATTTTTATCTAAAACTGACAAAATAGAGGACCACGGATGACCAAGACGAGCATGCCATAAGGAAGGAGAGATGGCTGCAAAAGCTGATGGCAGGGCTTGATTCGATGGACCGGAACTAGGTGTGATAGGATAAAGATCTTCCCTACTATCACACCTCATGAGAGGACTCTCCGTCTTGAAATCCTTCACAAAGAAACCAAAAGGATCAAATTCAATAGAAACGGAATTGTCAGTAGTGAATTTACGGACATAGACTAAGTTTTTAATCAATTTAGGGATGTGTAGGGTATTTTTCAAGATAAGAGGGGCATGAGGGGGAGATAATATTTTATGACCATAACCCCGAATTGGAACAGAATTACCATTACCAATAATTATATCGCGAGCGTTGCTCAAATTGGAATAAGATGAGAGAGTACCCGAATCGAATGTCATGTGGGTAGTGGCATCGGTGTCCATATACCAATTTGGGTCCGGTTGAGTCAAACCCAGTGTGTGCATCGCAACCTCGATATCGATTTGAGTGGGGCCTACTGTATGGTGAGCTTGCGGAGGCCGAGGCCCAAGAATTCTAGACTGGACCGCCCCGGGTCAGAATCGCTGAGCCGGCATTATCGGGCCGATGGCCCGTTGGGGCTACTGGAAAGCCCACTGGCCAGACGTTGGAAATTGTGGTGGAGGTGGGCCGTATGGCCACTGTCCACTGGTCCAAGCCCACGGCCCAGAGGCCCAAGGCTGAGACCAGTGGGTCGGTGGCCCACTGTAACCTGGATGGGGTCCACTGCCACTACTTTGGCCACCGTGACTGCTGCCGGAGCCGCCGTGTTTGCCCCCGTGATTTTTTCCATTATTTTTCCGGCCATTCTTGTTGCCCCCGTGGGATCGGTTTTGGTTCGAATTGTTACTAAAATTTTGAGGACTAGGGGAGGAAGTCATCATGACCACGGGACTAACATTAGTAGCCGCATTTTTAGCCAAACCGGCTTCTTCCAAGATAAGCATGGATCGGTCTTGATAGAACCTTGGAAAAGGATTACTTTGACGAAAGAGAGTTCCAACGCCACTATAGGCCTCGGATAGGCCAACAACCATCTGTAAAATAAGACGATCTTCACTAACTGGCGCACCAACGTTGCGGAGTTGGTCCGCCAATTCCTTCAACCTTTTGCAATATGCTGAAACGTTCGAGAAATTTTCCATGTTAACGTGGGAAAAATCTTGTTCAAGAGTAACAGCTCTGGAATTTTGATTATCCTGGAATATGTCACGCAGTCTATCCCATGCAACCATCACCGTACCGTCTGGCTCAATAATCGTCTGCAATAGGTCGGTGGAGATAGTAGAATAAATTCAATGAAGGACAGTGGCATCAAGTGTTGTCCATAACTTAGGATCATCCTCGCGTTTAGGCACATCTGTATCATCAGGAGCTGCGGAGATTATGTGATGGATGACTTGATGCGAACGAGCGTGAATTTTGAACAACTCAGCCCACGTCGCGTATTGGACTTTTTCTATTTCAAAAATTAACGGATATGATTCTTGATGTTAGAAACAACAAGGGCAGGGTGAAACGTGTTCTTTGATGTAAACATAATGAAAAAACAAGAGGTGAAAGAGGGATTTGTAAGAGAGATTTTGAGAGCGGAAGAACAATTTGGTAAACCCGATGGGGGGTCTCGGCCGAGAGGAACAACAAAAATTTGGGAGAGAAAATTGTGTTTGACCTATACTTTTGATACCATGAAAGAAATAATATCCTTGATTATTTTCATTAATTGAAAGACTATATATACACTTTACATATTTCCATAATAGGAGAATCCTACTCCTATTCTACTCCTAAATCCTTATTCTACTTGGATACTAAATATACAATTTATGGTAAGTGTACAAGTCTACTTAAGGTAACATTTACACTACAATATACATCAATACACTTACCTAATATACACATCTGCCCGTGATGGGCTGAAGCAGGACAAACCCGAGATGGGCCAGTAGCCCAGTCCGTGACAGTCCTTAATTACCTGTGATATACACTATGTATACCAAGTGTATATCACAGGTATATACCTTGTTTAACATAAACAAATGAGCCAAACAATTTACACAACCACCTTACGTAAAGCTCTACACTCAGCTTCAACTGAATAAAATGCAATGGTGGGATGTTTCTTGCACTTCCAAGAAATAGGACAACCTCCATGAGTAATATAGAATCTAGTGACATGCCTTCTTAAAGTAGGGCAAGATGCCCAGTCAAAATCAGAAAATGCCAATAGAGTGAAATCAGCTAAGGCAGACAAAAGAATACCCAGATTGGAGTAGTCATAAGGTATCCGAGAACATGAAAAGCAGCAAGCATATGAGGAACTCTTGGGCAGTGCAAAAATTGACTCAGATGTTGCATTGAGAAAGAGATATCAAGTTTAGTGTATTGTAGAAAATTTAATTTGCCAATAAGTCTTTTGTATGAACTAGGATCGGGCAAACTGTCACCAACATCATAGGTCGGCTTTATAAAATTGTCCAAATGAGCTGAGACAGATGAAAAATGAGAACAATGGAACTCCTCCAACAAATCAGTGGTGAATTTATGTTGGTTTATGAGATAGTCATTTGAATGAGGAATGATTTATAGGTCCAAAAAATAGTGAACAAGACCCAGATCTTTGATCTTGAATTGGGCATCTAGAAAAGATTTGAGACTGTTCATTTCACCAAATATCATAACCATCCAACAAAATATCACCATATACCATAAGAACAACCGGAGAAGAACCTGAAGACTTTGTGAAAAGGGAGCAGTCATTTTTGCTGGGAATGTAGCCTCTGAATAATAAAGCTTCATACCGTTTTGAAAATCGTTGTCTGAAAGCCTGTTTGAGGCCATATAAAGACTTCTTAAACTTACATACTAAGATGGAAGAGGAAGAATATGTAGATGAAACCTATATACCGGGAGATATCCTCATGTAAATCCCCATGAAGAAAAGCATTATTAACATCAAGTTGATAAACAGTCCAGTGTCTCTTAATATCCAAAGATAAGATACATTTAACAGTGGTTAACTTGACAACTAGAGAAAATATTTCACTGTAATCAATGTATTTTTTTTGTGTCTCCCCTAATTACAAGTCTAGCCTTGTACTTCTCAATAGTGCCATCAGACCTTTGTGTGATCTTGTAAACCCATTTGCAAGGGATGACTTTCTTACGAGAAGGAAGATGCGCAATATCCCAAGTATGATTTGCTTCAAGAGCTTGAAATTCTTTTAGCATAGCCTCTTGCAAAGCAGGGTGAGAAACAACTTGTTGGTAAAACTGAGGCTCATACAAGTACAAATCAGAAGTAGACCCTGGAATTGACATAAAGTAAAGAGGAAGAAAGAAGGACATAAGTACAGATATGGTCAGAGAGAAGTTTAGATGGGAAATGGGATGGTTTGGTACTTCTTCTAGGAGGAGGATCAGGAGAAAGAACTGCATCAGGAAGAGATAAAGTAATAGGTGAAACATGTGAAGGATAAGCTGGATATGGGGGATTTGGGCTAGGAGGTACAACAACTTCATGAGTTAGGCTAGAAGGAATGGGAGCATGATGAGGAAAAGGGCTAGGATGAGTATCAACAAAAGTCTAAGTATGATGAGGAAAGGAAAAGGATTAGGGTTGATGATAAAGGAAAATATGTTCATAAAATATCACATCTCTGGAGAAAAGTATATAATTAGTAGAAAGATTGAGTAATTTATAGCCTTTTTTCCACAAGGGTATCCAAGGAAAACACAAGGAAGAGATCTAAGATGGAATTTATCTCTTCCTGGTTTAGGTGTGGAAGCATAGAAAAAACAACCAAAAGATTTTAGATGTTCATAAGCAGGGGCATGACCATGAAGAATTTCCAATGAAGTGACATTGCGTAGGACAACAGAAGAGAACCTATTAACAAATAAGTGGTTGTACGTACATAACCACCCTAGTATTTCAAAGGAAGTTTTGATTGAAATAAAAAAGTTTTAGGTATCTTATGTCCAGGCAGACATGTCAAAAATTGTTGATAAGCCGGCGGTTGCTTCAGGCTAGAGACTTCTAATAAATGTTTGTGTTTTTTTTCTACCATCCCATTTTATTATGGGGTATGAGGAATAGTAGTCTGATGAAGAATACTATGATTAGAGAAAAATTGCTGAAATTCAGAACTATTACCTAGTTCATAAGCATTATCTGATCTAAAAGTTTGAACTTTGGAATTAAAATGAACTTTGACCATGAGCGTGAAAGCTTTAATTACAGAAAAGGCATTATTTTTAGAGGATAGGAAATGAGTCTAGGTTACCCTGGAGAAATCATCAATTAGAGTTAAGAATATTTAAAACCATTGTATATTTGAGTGTTATAGGGACTCCAAACATCAATATGTACCACTTGAAAAGGAACATAAGTGTGAATTGTGCTAACGGGGAAAAGCATTCTTTGTTGCCTAGCTTTAGGACAAACATCACATAAGAAATTTTGCTTTGAAGAAATTTTATCAGATAGAAAAGAGATGAACTTCATTTTATTAAAAGGTACATGATCTAATATTTGGTGCCAAAACAAATCAGTCTTATTAATTCTAACTGATGAATTACAAGGAGAACAATGAGAAATGGAAGGAATAACAGAAGCAAAACTATTACAAGTAATAGAATTGAAATTGAAAACACTTGTGGGGGCTGGATAGGAAAAAAAAGTAGTAATGGAAGACATTAAACCATCAGTGTTGAGAAAATATAATCCATTAGCAGCTTTACCAATTTCCAATTGCTTATTCAGAGAAAGACTTTGTAAGATGCAACTAGATTTGGAAAATATGGCATTGTAGTCAAATTGTATAAGTAATTTGTGAACAGAAATAAGATTGAAGTGGAAAGAATGTACTAGAAGTACATTGTGTAAGGTCGTGTCTACTCTGAGATACAAAGAACTAGTTGAAATGACTTTTACTTTATGGCCATTAGGTAAAGTAATCACAAACGGAGTAATAAGAGAGATGATATTATAAAAAAAACTATTTGTGTGGTGTCATGTGATTAGTTATTCCAGAGTCAATTATCCAGAGATTAGAACCTAAACTAGAGAATGCACAAGCATGAAAAGCAACAAAAGCAACTTCAGGGTGATTATACACACCTGCAAAGTTGGCAAATTCTAAATTCTCAATGTCACCAGCATTTGAAAGTGCAGTCTGTTGAGTTTGTTGATAGGTTTTTTGAAGATACTGATAATGCTTGTATTGTTCTTTTGTAAAATCATAAGCATGAACATCAGGCTTAGTAGTGTAAGAGGCAGACTCTTGGAACAATGCACCATTAGATTAGACATAAGATGCAGATTTCTTATTTTTGGTGAACTTAAAATCTGGTGAAAACCCATGAAGTCTATAACATTTTTCCATGATATGTCCAGATCTCTTGCAGTATTTGCAGAACACTAAGGAATTAGAAGAGGAACTCCTCTTGGGATCAAATTAAAACCTAGCATTATTGTTGTTATGATATGCTGAAGGGAAGTTCATGTTGATATTAGGATTGAAAGAAGTGTTCCTTGATTGACCACTGTTGAAGTTGTAAGAGGCATTTGCATTGAAGGATGATGATTCATTTAAGAAGCTAGAGATAGGAACATAAGCCTCATTTTGCTTCTTATCATGTTGAATTATGGAATAAGATTTTCTTAGGCTAGGTAGGACATACATCATGAGAATGTTACTCTTACATGTAGAATATGACTTATTGAGGCCACTGAGAAACTGGAAAAGTTTTTGTTCCTCAATAAATTTGGGAAGAGCTCCACAAGTGCAAACATGCCTTACATAGGTTGTGTTGAGTTCATCCCAAAGAGTACAAAGCTTGTTAAAGTAGGAGGCAATATTGAAAGACCCTTGAGAAGTAATGGAGATCTCTCTTTGGATCTGAATATATTTAGACCCATTTGAGGACCCAAACCTCTCATTCATGTCATTCCACACATCCTTTGCAGTGTCAGAACATATAACATTGGTTGTTATATCGATTGAGAGGGAATTGGTAATATATGCAATGATCATGTCATTGCATCTTTCCCATAATAAAAAATAGAGAGATTCGGGTGCTGGTGTAGCAAACCCTACTAGTTATGATCCCTAATTTGTTTTTAGCATATAAGGTAGTCAACATATTCTTACACCAAATAGCAAAATCAGTTTCATCGATTTTGGTGAAACTAGGTGAATTTCTAGACTATCAGAGTGATGAATATAGAATGGATGAAGAGTTGAGATATTGAACTTCTCAAAACCCTCAGTACCAACAACATTTACAACATTTACAACATTTTTCATGGTCGATATGGTAATACAACTACTAGCAATGCTTGCAATTAATACCTTCGCAAATCAGACAACCAAAACACTAATATATCAACTATGAATCTAAAATAGTAACCACGATGATTCTAACAAGTTTTCAACACAAGAAAACCCTAAATCGTACGATACATGTTCTCTACACAATAAAAAATCCTAAATTGTGCGATATAACATCAAAATCATCAATAATGAGTCCTAAGATGAAAAAATAAAACGGTTACCACCCTTCTTCGCTGCCTGAAGAAGTAAGGCCTTGAAAAATGAAGATGAAGGCTTGTGAGGCACATATGAAGCACGATCTTTGAAGAACTCCGGTGGATCTGAGTTGCGATCGATGAAAAACCACACGAACGACTTAGATCGAACGATTCGAACCCTAACTTGAGTGAAAATCTTCACGATTATGCTCGATCAATAGATAATGATGAGAGGATCGTGAATATCCGCTCTGATACCATGTTTGATTAAAGAAATCGAATCAAAATTCCTAAACTATATGAAGAAACTCTAGGTTTTGTATGAGAGAAAGAGGGATTTGACCGAAAGCGAGAGAAAAGGCTTTTCATTTTTATTCATCTATGGTCCGGAATGTTCTAATGCCTATTTATACAAAATACAATGAAAAGAATACAGGGACTAAGTAGCAATATAAAAATTACACTAAGTTACACTTATTACAAAATTGGGCCACCGATTATGTACATGAGTTGGGCCTCAGTCACTTGGGCTTACACTATCAATGATGGTGAGGGATAACAGATACCCTATTAAATTACTCCGTAGAAATGCGCATAGACTACCTAACGCTACAATTATAAAACAAATCACCAAATACTATAAGTTAAGTACCAAACATCCAATATATATTAGACGACCAGTTTCATGATAAAATTTCTAATGATGAGTTCAAGACAATTAATTTGCACTAGAAGGCAAAGTCAACAGTATAATTATTAAATTAAGAGAAAGTAATAATTCGAAATTGAAATTCAGTAAATTATTGAAGGGTAGATCGAGGAGACAGGACACGTTCATGTGCTGGAACTGCATCACTCACAGGAAACAAAATAGGAAAATTTTCAAATCTTAAAGGGGGATGCAAATAAATCAACTACGTTTAACATACATTCCGTTGTAGTACATTTTTTTTATATCCAGCTTTCCGGCTTACACCAGACTATTCCTGGAGATAGTAGTACCGGTCCCTCAGCACTACTATCAGTAAATCGCAGGATGTACCTGAATGACCAGGGTTTGAAAACAAAACAATTGATATCACTCCTATCCTAGAAGAGAACAAATTGCTCCCACCAGGGTTCGAACCCACGCTGCAGGCCTCCAGCTGAATTTTAAGTCCTTTGTCATCCAGCTATGTCTGGGGAACATCGTTGTAGTACCTTATTGGTGTCAAAGGGGAAGTACCTCCACAATCTTTTGCAATTATTGTTTTTAGACCAATGCATATTTTTGTCACCTGTGTTTTTCCTTTTGTCTTTTTTTCTTTTTTTTTGGGGTGGGGGAGGAGGGTGGGGGTGGGATGGGTTTGGAAAGGATAATTTGACTAGGAATATGAAATGCTTAAAGTATAAGAATTATGAATTTGAATAAGTTGAAATTGCAAAATAGCATTAGAAGTTGTGTTTGGTGATGAACTTTTTGAAGAAATTTGTAAGTGTAAATCATTATTTCACTTAACAATACTTCCCCAAATAAATTCAATATTTGCATATATAGATGATGCAACTTCAGTTCTGCAAATAACTACTTACTATTTGCAATAAGTGAAGTTTTGACCAAGCATAGTATGATGAAATAATTCGTGGCAATTAATTAGTGCATTTGCAGAAGAACAATTCAAAATAGATGAAGTATTAATTGGACAAACTTTATGACTGGCTTTGTTAAACCTACATATCAGAAGTCAATATTAATGTGATTCTACGAAATCTTTAAACCTAAGTCCTAACTACTTATTCACCAGCTTATTTAGTGACCGTTCTTATTCACCAGTTTATTTAATTTTTCGTAGGGTTTGTTAAGATAAACGTTTGCTTTTTTGGTTATCCACCTAAGCTACTTTATAGGAAATTTATGAACCTATCTAAAAGTGCAATGATTGGCCACATTAACATTACTTTCGTCTTTTGGGATGAAAACAAAAAATGGAAGAAGGGTTTCAGATCAATTAATCCTGAATATTACTTGTAAAGAATACTTTATAAGTCGAGTTCTTCTTCAGTTTCAGTTAGGTCGCAATCTTGGTTATAAAACTTAACAATGGAGGGGACCAAACATGAGACCAGATTTTGGTACTCATTAGGAGCCGCCAAAAGTTTCTAATGGTCCAAGAAAACGACATTAAATTGGATCCTTCAAGTTTACAGTTCATGCATGCTTGACCTTAATTATATGCAATATATGGTGCAAAAATTATTTTTACAGTTAGATTATTTATAAGATAATTATAATTAAATTTTTATAATAACATTAATTTTAATTTGGTAAAAATAGTATCTAAATTGTTATTACAACTTATTAATATAGTGTAAGAACTCTTTAAACTCGGAAACAATCTCCCTATCTCTCAAGATAGAGGTAAGATCTGCGTACAATTTATTCTCCCCAAATCCACTTGTGGGATTTCACTGAGTTTGTTGTTGTATCAGTAGTAGTGTAAGAACTCTTAAACTATCGATATATTTTATCTAAATCCTTTTGGTACAAGCAGATTAATATCTGAAAATTATAACAGCTACCCCTAAAATAAGTACTTAATGAAATGAGAAGAGTGCGTAATGTAAATGCTCTAGGGTGTCTAATACCATGTAGCTAGGTGGACCATTCAAATAAGGAGAATAGTATATTATTGCATAAATAGGACCCCCCCCCCACCCTCGTCGTACAAATTAATGTTTATCCTAGCCATGTGAGTAATTAATGAAATCTAGGCCATACTAATCTTAATTTACAAATGGCAACCACATATCTATATATATTGAAATTTGTCCATCTAGCCATGTGAGGAACAGTTGCATCAAGGGTTAGCTAGTTAATTCTTGAGTACACTGATGCATGTATTTTATGATGTGAAGATAAACACTTAACTTTTTAGAGTTAGATCTAACAACTAATTAGAATTCACATTTAGAGGGTGTTTGAATTGAATTTTAAGCAGTTATTTTTAGGCTAAAAAGATACAAAAATAAGTCAAAAACAAAAAATTTGATAGAACCAACTTATGACTTTTAGTTTTTAGCTTATAAGCCACTTTTTAAAAAATTAATCCAAACACCCTCTTAGTTTGTTTTGACTCAATAGTCAATAGAAGCTTACCTATCAATAAAGAAATGAAAGATTTTCGAACATGTTTGGGACACTTAAAACGTTAGGTGCAAGACTTATTCTCGAATTGTTATTTGAAACCTTCTATTATATATATAGAGAGAATGTCATCTTTCGAGAGAAATTGTAAAATTAGATAGCTTATCTCAATTTTGAACAAAACATAAAATTAAAGTATGAATAATCCTTTAGAGAAACATTACACACACGATTTTTGCATTAAAAACGAATAAACACGCAGCATATGTTATTCTTTTTTGCATAAATTTAATCACTTAATCATTGTAAACATTAACATACATTTCGCCGTAAATATAAATATAATTTAAGATTTGCTCTTTCCTTTATACTCCATGTAAATATAGTGGCATCACAATTGACATGCATATCTAAGAATGTGAAAATAATTAAGACATTAGAATAAAAGGCTTTTAAGATCATAGGATCCATCTAGGAAAAGAACAAAAAACAAACTAACTCAATTTGTAACTAATCTACTTCCTAAAATTTAATTAGTTAAACTTATGCACTAGTGGTGAAAGTTAGTTTTGAACTATTTGTTCATCCTTGTTTAATGTTTGATATCCAAATTAAACATGGACTTAGCTGTCTTAACACTAATTAACTATTTATATCTTTGAAGAAAAAAAAATCAAATGCATGCACACACAACTTACGCATGTAGATGATACAATGTCCCCACCGCTTTATAGTAGTTTTAAATTTTAATTATTAAATCAAGGCAGTCAAGATTTAGTGAATTGATTCTGACCCATAGGAAAATAATTAGTAGGAGTATTTGATTTTCCAGTTCCTAGGATACCAAACCTCTTGAGCATCTCCACTTAAGTACTCTGATTGCTATGACTAACATAACTAACTAAAATAATCATGATAGCTCCAAAAGCCGTGCATGATAACTTTTATGATTAGACTACCTCCAACTACAAGTTTACTCGTACATATTTAAATCAATGAATACAAAATATGTGTCATTCATATACTCTATATATTTTTATTATTTAGTTTTTTTACTACTAATAATAAGCGTGAACGAATATTTGCTGACGAATTAATATATCCCTTACCACTTGGGAGGGTAGGGGTGTGAGCAAATTAAAATGTTTTTGAGATTTTTCATATGATCAAGAAGTAGAGTTTAATTAAAGTAGAAAACTCCATAGGATCCATCGGGAAAACAGGTGGAGCATGTGCAAATTTGTCATCACATTACATGGCAATATTTGGTAAATAAAGGTGCCCTACACAAGGTTAGAAGTATTAAAATACTCGTGGGGAGAATGTCATCGGGAATAGCTTTTTTCCCAATTATCAATTTCAAGCTTAAGAGATTTCATAAAATTTTCTTGATTGTGTTATTCGTGAAACTTATCATTTCGATATCTTTTGTTTTGGTCATCAAATATATCGATAATATCTTTTTTTTTTTATAATGGTGATATTTGAATTAGTTTGCATGCACCTCAATTATTTCATAAAAAATTTATTATTTACTATTTCCTCTATTTTAAAATAAATAAATTTTTGGGATGTGACATATCCCTTAAGAAAGTTAATTAAAGATATTAATTAAAAGTTAACTTTTAATATTATCCTTTTGAAATGGAGGGAGTATTACTAATTGGCTTAAAATGTTGACCTTTGTTAATGATTTCTCAAGTCACTGCCTCACTGGTGACCTTTAGTAAGAGGTGGAGAACATCATTTTAAAACGTTGGGACATGAATAGATGTCTAGTTCCAAAGGGACAATATTTTTTATTTTAAGTACCAAAGTCCCCTAATTTTTTTGCTTTTATGGGTAAGCGTAAAATCTCTCTAAGTATTCAGCGTGAAATTTCTCAAAGTACCATGTTTTTGCTTTGAAATAAAGTACCCAAATGCACCTTTGCGGCCGCCGTCTCCTACTTCCCCCATCTTAGGGTGTCATTAGGGGATTATCCTATGTAGCTTTATAGAAGAAAAATGTAGGTTAACTAAAAATTAATCATATTTACTTTGTGGATAGGCACATTAATGAGAGATTGAAAAATGAGAAAATAACATTTGGATCAGCCCGATTGGCTCTTGTTCTAGTTTGACGGAAAGGTGAAAAGCAATTAAATCTTGATTGATGTATTAAGGAGGTGAGGCGAATTTCAATTGCTTAGTTAGTTTTGATATAGAATCACACTATATACTAAATTAATTACTGAACTCAAAATTAGGAAGAGTGTGTTGCTCCTCTTCTTCTTTTGTTGAAAATACAGGGAATTTAACTCTACTTTTAGGTCCAAAATACATCCAATATAAATGTCTGCAGTTGCAAATACAAGTGAAGTCATGAAATATACTGTAGCGAAACAACTAGCACTCATATCGATTTTTTTTTAGTATGAGCTAACAATTATGTAGGGTCAAGGACTACAACTTTTGAAGGGGACAAATTTGAATAAGTTACCTTGCTACAAAGTGGAGGTGGTTTAATAGATTTATAGGCTATACTTTAGAATAACGTCTCATAAATTCATCACTGTACAAACCTAAGTACTGAAATTACCGCAACTTCCAAGTAACCTTTTTCCCCCTTGGAAAAGATTGAAATGACAAGAAAAAAATGCAACCTTTATTTTAGCTGTGGTGTCTCGATAAGTATTTTAGGGGAAAAGATATGAAAAATAAAAGAACACAATAAATGAAAATCTCTTAGACCATCACAAAGGAGAAATTAATTAATGCATTAATAATAGATTACCGAATAAGTACAAGCTTAGATTAAGCATTGATTCGTGATTCGTGTAGTCTAACACATGCATTCGTTACCTAGTTTGCTTGTCCGTATACGTGTGCATGATCATGCTCTAGGTTTTGCTTCGATAAACACCATATTTAATTATCTTATAATCTTACATTAAAAAAGATTCAACTATAATTACATTTTTTTCGTGCGGATTGCTCCTCAAATGCACTGGTCTTTAATTTTTACCTTTCATCTCTGTGGTCTTTAATTTCTGCCCCTGCTATCTATTTTATGAAAATATTTAGGTCTACTTCGCAAGACAATCTCTATAATATTTTTTTTGAAAACTAAATTTTTGCCTCACGCGACATAAATTATGTAGGAATTATGCGGCATAGTTTATAATAATTTTTTAAATTATGTTGAGTGTTGAAAATTATGCCTTATCTGACATAGTTTGTGTGAATGTTATGATACATATGTTGAAACTAAACACTAACTATGCCCGCCAAAATTTAAAATTATGCCTTTTTCATATTATGTCAGTGTTGACAGTTATGCCTTATCCGGCATAATTTGTGGGTTGTGTATGATACATAGGCCGAAGATAAACATTAATTATACCGAACAAAATTCTAATTATGCCGCGCCAAAAATAATAAAGGGCAAAAATTAAAAATCTCAAATTTGAAGGGCGAAAATTAAAGACCACCTATTTTTGGGACATTTGCACTATAGTACTAATTAGTCCATAAGTAGGTCACCTGTGTCTAATTGATGGACTCTGTTACAAAAGCCCAAGATTGAAATGAGCCCAGTATGTTAACTTTTGACCCGGTAAAAGATCCAACTCACAGAAATTAAATTTGGCGATTATATAGTGAATTCCCTATCAAGCATACTAATCTACCTCTCATCCCATCATATAATAAATGAAGAGAGATCTTTCTTAATACAGTGATATTCGAACCAATTTGCACACATCTCAACTAATCCATCAGATAGTTTGCTATATTCTATAAGCATTGGTGCTGGCAAAAACCTATCCACTATAGTTGGAACAAATAAACTCACTTTGCTGAAAGCTAATATTCATGGAATCTCTAAGTTGTTATGTCATGTAACATCAACCACTCAAGACACACCATTGGAACCAAATCCAGAGAGATTGTTATCTCCCCTTATCCTACACATTATACAGAACATCCTCTAATATGACCCTATTATGTTTTAACGAAATAAGCGCACTTAATAAGATAATTAGAATCATAATGTTCAGAATTGGGTAGACATGAGTTTACCAATGATAAAGAAATTGACAAGTCAAGTACACGGGTAGATTGCTTGACTCAAAATAAATACTGCAGTGTTAGTACATGACTACATGTAAACCGGTTTACACGAATATAACAGTATAAGTGCCAAAGAAGTAAAAGAGTAGGGATACAATAGAGTTTGCCTCATTTTCTTTGCCAGCAAGTCAAAAAGAGCACCTGGAAGAAAGAACTTTCTTTAGACAATGTACTTGATGAAATTGAAACTTATATTAAGGCCTCTTCAGCTACAGATATTATGTCCAAAAAATATACCATTGGTGCATGGTTGCTGTTGTGGCAAGATGGATTCTTGATATTTTGAAATGGGACCATAATGCATAAAACGAAATGAATCTTTGAGAGAAGTTTGTGAGAGCAATTTACACCATTTACAGTCTCAATGAAGCATGACACTTGATTATATTGCCTTCTCAGTTGTCACCAGTCAAATTTGTTGGTTCGCTCAAAACATATTTGGGCAACTCATACTTGGCATCTGCATTAGAAGAATTACCACAAGTAAGAGATTCCCAGGAACGGAAGTTGGAGGTGGTGAGCGATGTACTACAAACCTCTCTCATCGTAGCAGACAGTTAAATCAGGGGCTTGAACAATTATCTCAGCACTGTCCACGATCGCTTGTGCAAGGCTTACATCTGCCTCTGCAGCAGCACGCAGTGCATCCCAGATCTCTGAAATGAGTATAATATGTTGTAAGAGAAAGATCTTCATAGTCTATACTGATGGGGAATGAACCTTCCTACTACATATGTTGGTCAGTTCACTAAATTACAGCATATTACCTCAACATCAGCTAATACATCCAATAGCTTCAATTCAATCTCTAAATTTTAGCAATAACCACCAGAAAACAAAATCATATATCTGGAAATGAACCTATTCGTCCCCCATAATGAGGCGCAGTGTCCCAGAACTCATCACGCATCTGCACAAGCTGAGCTCTTGTTATTTGTTCTGAGTGTTTCCATGGCTTTGGTTTTCGTATCTTAACAGTTTCTGCAGATGAAGAACCAAGACTAGATGTCAGTGAAGTACAACACTTGTAATTGAAATATATATCCAATATGAGCAGCATTCAAGTGTTACCACAATGATTTAATGCTGAAACCTCTACCAGGAGAATGAAGAACAACTCCTAAAAGTTAAAAAGATTTTTCACGTGGTTATGGAAACTTAACATCCATCCTTAATGCTCTGAACTCTGTTTGAAAAAATTATCAGATAAGATTCGAGAATTAAATCCTTAGTTCCAGAATCTCCAGAATTTACCCTCTATTATGAATTGTTGATTCATTTTGTTCTTTATTTCTCGAGGAATGAGATCCGACCTCTCTACTTCACATTGCCCTACTTAGATACTAGGGCGTTGTTCTATTTCTTGCTACCATAGTTAGGTACACATGCATATATCTATGACCAGACTATGACGCATTGAATTATGAAAAGAAAATAACTTCGTGTTTTTATGAATGGATCTCATGAAGAATGAAACCACCACCGACTTTTCTAGGTCAAAATGTTAAGTAAAGGAGTAGGATGATAATAGAGGAACCCACAACCTCATAAAGTAGTCTGGATGACCAAAGGTAAATTTCCTGAAAAGCAAGGAAACAATCAATAGTCGCTTACCCATTACTGAAAGAAATAATCCCTTAATTATTCTCATTAATTGACAGAGTATATATACAATTTACAATTTTTCATAATAGAAAACCTATTCCTATTCTAATCCCAAAACCCTATTCTAGTAGTACAAGAATTCTATAATTATGGTAAGTGTACAATACTAATTAATGTAATATTTACACTAAAACATTACCTAAAATCTAGACAATATACACGGTCATATATACAAAACCGAGGCCCAATATACATAGGATATACACGTGTATATCGTGTATATTCTATGGATATTTAATACACACCCCCGCAGTCATAGCGGGCGGTCTTCGTAGAGATTGTCCCTAAAATCTTCAAAAGGACCGAGGGAAGACCCTTTGTAAAGATGTCTGCAATTTGATATCTGGAAGGGACATGACAGACGGGTACTTGTCCACGAGCTACCTTTTCGTGAACAAAGTGAATGTCCATCTCGATATGTTTAGTACGTTGGTGCTGAACTGGACTACCAGAAAGGTAGATGGCACTAACATTATTACAATAAACCAAGATAGCTTTCTGAATAGGACAATGAAACTCTAAAATAAGATTACGTAACCAACAGGATTTCGAGACCACATTGGCTACCCCTCGATACTCAGCCTCTGCACTAGAGCAGGACAACGTCGACTGACGCTTTGCAGACCAGGAGACCAAGTTATTACCAAAAAACATACAATTGTCAGACGTAGAGCGTCTGGTGTCTAGACAGTCACTCCAATCAGCATCTGTATACGAGACAAGTGTAGACGTCGATGAGGGATATAAATGCAAGTCAAAGTCAAGTGTCTCATGGATGCATCGAATAATACGTTTGAGCGCATTCATGTGCTCAACCCTGGGATCATGCATAAATAAACACACCTGATGTACGGCATACGTAATGTCCGGTCTCGTGAACGTAAGATACTGAAGAGCCCCTGCAAGACTGCGATAGCGGGTTGGATCCTTGTAAGGGGAGCCAGCCGCAGCACCAAATTTGGGTTTAGTATCAACTGGAGTGGACGTGGACTTACAGGATGACATACCAGCCCTCTCAATGATCTCAGCTGCATACTTCCTTTGCGATAAGAACAACTCACCTGCATGACGAGTGACAGCAATCCCCAAAAAGCAACTCAAGGGCCCCAAGTCTTTCATAGCAAACTCAGAACTGAGCATTGTCATGATAGACTGGTGTAATGCATCAGAAGAGGCAGTCAAGATAATATCATCCACATATAATAGTATATAAGTCAGGGAAGAACCATGACGATATATGAACGATGAATTATCAGACCTGCTGTGAGAGAACCCAATAGTCGAAACATAGTCTGCAAACCTCTTATATCAAGCCTGTGGGAACTGCTTAAGCCCATACAAAGACTTCTTCAATAAACAGACATGATGAGGATATTTGGGATCCCTAAAACCCAAGGGCTGATGCATATAGATTGTCTCCTTGAGATCACTATGTAAAAAAACATTCTTCACATCTAACTGATGAATGGGACATGCTTTCGAAAGAACCAAGCTGAGCACCGTGCGAATGGTAGCCGGTTTGACCACCGAACTAAATGTCTCACCACAATCTACACCAACCCGTTGAGTCTTACCATCACCCACAAGACGAGCCTTATACCTCGCAAAAGAACCGTCAAAATTTTTCTTATAAGCAAAAATCTACATAGACCGAATAATATTAACACCAGATGGACGGGACACCAACTCCCACGTCTTATTATCAATAAGAGCATTATATTCGTCGGCCATAGCAATTTTCCAATTCGGGTCATGTAAAGCAGACACGGAATTACGGGGTAGGCGTGATTTAAGAACATTAGAATTTAAATTAAAATGTCTTTTTGGTTTAAAAATACCCCGTTGACTATGAGTGACTGATCTATGACTCGGGGGAGAATTGGTTGAATTTTGGAAAATATCGGGACACGGGACGGATCGGCGAGCAGGCCCAACACGGGAACTGGATATTGTTTTTGTCGTAGAAACAGGAACAAGAACTGAGCCAGGACTGGGCTGGGGAAGAGGCTCAGTTTCTGGACCCACAACGGGAGGCAGTGACGGGACTGTAGAACCAGCGGGCAGTGGGCCCGCTGGAGGATTTGGGGTACGGGACATGTCCGAGAAATGGTAAACAATATACGGGGAGACATCGTCATCCAAAAAATTATACGAACTAGGCACGGGACTACTCTCTTTAGCAAACGGAAATTGAGATCCATCAAAAATAACATGGCGACTAATGATGGTTTTATTAGATGATAAATCAAAACATTTGTAGTCATGATGATTAGATGGATAACCCAAAAACACACAAGGGGTACAGCGGGCCTGAAGTTTGTTAATTGTGGTGGACGGAAACAACGGATAACATAAGCACCCAAAGACCCTAAGATGTGAATACGAAGGAGTCTTATTATATAAAATTCGAAGAGGGGACGAATATGTCAAACCTTTGGTAGGAAGAATGTTAAGAAGATATGTAGCCATTTGTAGAGCATAATGCCAAAATGAAGGGGGTACGGAAGAATGAATCAATATAGTTCGGACAATATTATTAATGGTACGAATTTTGCGTTCGGCTTTTCCATTTTGTGAAGACGTATGAGGACAATAAAAACGAAAATTGATCCCATTATTAGCACAAAACTCCCGAAACACCCCATTATCATATTCTTTTTCATGATCACACTGAATATTTTTTATTTTCTGTTCGAATTGGGTTCTAATGAATGTTCTAAATTTTAACAAAGTTGGGAAAACTTGAGATTTTTTCGCTATCGGAAAAGTCCATAAAAATTAGAATAATCATCCAAAAACAGAACATAATAACGATGACCCAAAGAACTGAGAACGGGAGATGTCCATAAATCACTATGAATAATATCAAATGGCATTAAAGTATGAGAATTAGAATCTACAAATAGCAATCTAACAATTTTTCCTAAAGAACAAGATTTGACAATTCGGAGTACTACGCGTACCCTTACAAGAAATAAAATTATTTTTATCTAAGGAAGACATAATCGATGACCCCGGATGACCTAGACGAGCATGCCACAAGGAAGGAGCAAGGGCTGCAAAAGTTGAAGGCAAGACTTGACTCGATTGACCGAAACATGGCGTGATAGGATAAAGATCTCCCCTACTACCACACCTCATGAGAGGACTCCCCGTCTTGAAATCCTTCACAGAAAATCCAAACGGATCAAATTCAACAAAAAGTGAATTATCAGTGGTGAATTTACGGACAGACACCAAATTTTTAATCTATTTAGGGGGCATGAAGAGTATTTTTCAAGATAAGGGGTGGATTGGGGGGGAGACAACGTTTTATGACCATAACCATGAATTGAAATTGAATTACCATTACCAACAATTATGCCACGATTGTTGTTCAAATTGGAATAAGACGAGAGAGTATCTTGATCGGATGTCATGTGGGTAGTGGCTCCGGTGTACATGTACCAATTCGGGTCTGGCGGATTCAATCCAAGTGTGTGCATTGCGGCTTCAATGTCGGTTTGTGTAGGGCCCGCTGCGTGGTGGGCCTGCGGAGGCCGAGGCCCAAGCACCCCGGCTTGCTGCCCCGGCCCATCACTGCGTCGAAAACCACTGGGTTGTTACGAATTGGGCGTGAAAGGCTGGCCAGCCCATTGCCCAGGATAAGAATTTCCAGAAAAATAAGTGTTGTTGGGCCACTGCCCACTGGCCCAGGCCCACTGCCAGGGGCCCAAGGCTGGGACCAGTGGGGTGGTGGCCCACTGTTTTCGGGACGTGGCCCACTGCAATTGTTACCATTGCCGGAACCGCCGTGTTTGTCCCCGCAATTTTTGCCATTATTTTTCCGACTATTTTTGCCGCCCCCTTGAGAAGGGTTCTGGCCCGAATTGTCACCAAAATTCTGAGAAGTAGTGGAGGACATCATCATGACCACGGGGCTAGTACTCATAGCCGCCTTCTTAGCCAAGCCAGCTTCTTCCAAAGTAAGCATGGAGCGAGCTTGATAGAACTTTGGGAAGGGATTACTTTGACGGAGGAGAGTTCCAACGCCACTATAGGCCTCGGATAGGCCAGCAACCATATGTAAAACGAGACGATCTTCACTAACGGGTGCAACAACGTTGCGGAGTTGGTCCGCCAATTCTTTCAACCTTTGGCAATAAGCTGAAGCGTTCAGAAAACTTTCCATGTTGACGTGGGAAAATTCATGGTCAAGGGTAACAACTCTGGAATTTCGATTATCTTGGAATACGTCACGCAACCATCGCCATAGCGTCTGGCTCAATAATCGTCTGCAACAGGTCAGTAGAGATGGTGGAATAAATCCGCTGAAGGACGGTGGCATCAAGAGTCGTCCACAATTTAGGATCATCCTTGCGTTTAGGCACCTCCGTATCCTTAGGAGCCGCGGGGAGTATGTGATGGATGACTTGATGCGAACGTGCGTGAATTTTGAACAGTTCGGCCCACGTCGCATATTGGACGTTTTCCATTTCAAGAAGAAGAGGGGTATGATTCTTGATGTTAGAAACTGTAAGGGCAGGGTGAAACGTGTTCTTTGAGGTAGACATAACGAAAGAATAATAGGTGATTGAGGGATTTAGAAGAGAGAATTTGGGGATCGAAAATTTGCACAAAAACCGAGGTGAGAGGCTCGGAACCGACGGCAACTGGGGGAGAAAAATTCTCAACCTAAACTTCTGATACCATGAAAGAAATAATCCCTTGATTATTCTCATTAATTGAAAGAGTATATATACAATTTACAATTTTCCATAATAGAAAACTTATTCCTATTCTAATCCCAAAACTCTATTCTAGTAGTACAAGAATCCTATAATTATGGTAAGTGTACAATACTAATTAATGTAATATTTACACTAAAACATTACCTAGAATCTAGACCATATACACGGTCATATATACAAAACCGAGGCCCAATATATACACGATATACACGTGTATATCGTGTATATCCTATGGATATTTAACAATTACTAAGTTAATATAACGAATGTGATTCATGGAGGTTGAGAGGAGAATTCTTCAAAGAAAGGACAAAGAATGGGGGGAAAATAAAAAAGGCTACTATGTTGCTTTTTCCCAAGAGTAGGGGAAGGAAAAAAGGCACGCACACACGCACTTAATTCATCGAACCCCCTTATTGGTATTTGGGTGTAAGATGGACCCAAATCATTATACTCAGTAACAGCCACCCAAAAAAAGCTATATTGGAAAGCATAATTGGCACTAGAACTCCGGTCCCACGTTTTTGGATTGTTTAATCAGACTATAATTTGTTAATCATACACTATCCTCCTTAAAACCAGAATCTTCACTTTCGAAATGAAGCTTTAGCGCATCTCGTATCCGTTTCTAAAGGTAATTCAACTCCTTACTACATTTTTGGACACAGATCAGTATCTTCCCATGCTTCAAATTAAATTAGCCAACATGCAAAGATCAAATACAAACTGAGAACAGATGCCTCTAAAAAGTAGATAATAACATTACTAGTACTAATATAATTATCAGCAAAGAGCCAAATGATACGACATTCAATTAGATAACGAACAGACTAAATGGATGTATTTGAATAGTAGCAATAAACAATCATCAGCACTTCCATATAACATTCTGTAAACTAAACACATATTCTGCAGGAGATGAAGGGCATCAGCTACAGAAGAAATCACATTTGTTATGAGGGGAAACGAAACAGAGACCGGAAGGATCATTTACAAAGGGGAAATTAGTCCAAAATCAATAGAAAACTGTAGATCATTGAATAGGAAAGTACAACAGAGCACATGCTCATAACAAAAGCCTAAGAGATATATGAGAAAGAATAGGAAATCAATAAGAGCAAAATAGAAAACCATAAGACAACTTGAAATACCTAAAACTTCTAATAAAAAGCTAAAGCTAGCATAGCATTAACTGCAACTTATCAAGAAGCAAACAAAGTTAAATTGCAAGTCCACAACCAAAACCAAAAGTCCAGAATAATAGATGTAATAAAGAAGTGAAGCAACACCGGCATACACACTTAACATGTTGTGGCTTGGAAAATATGTCCAATTGCAAAGCAAACACAATTCAAATCATACAAACAAAGGCTAAATCTTTACCATATGTTCATTTACTCAACCTTCAATCAAATGAGCAAACAGCCAGCAGTGCACCGTTCCATACCATTTGAAAAAGGATTAATTCAGACAAAAAGGTACACCATACAAAGTTTCGTGGAGGAAAAAGCTTTTCCTAGTGCATTTCCATATTCAGTGTATTAAGACAAACTTTTATCTAATTTGTTATTTGAGTTAATCTCTTTCAGAGGAAAAAAATCAAATAGTCAGACTAACATGTGTGAACTTTAATTGAGAATTGAAGATCAACCCTTACAAAATCTAATGATGAAAGTGCTTCAGATTTTGACAAAAACTCCAATATGCTTTACCATCTCCCTTTTACCAGCTAAATCTTTGATTTATCAACACTAACTTGATCTAAGACCATTCTTCATTAAACATGGGTTTTGAAGCACCAACACTACCAAACCGTGTTGTTTCAGTCCTTTCTTTCTGCTCCTTGATTCTAGTTTTGCCCTTCTTATTACATACCTATCTTATTCAAGTAAAGTTTTCTCTGGATAAAGCGTTGCTTCTCGGTTGCCTAACATCTTACACTTATCATTACATGATTCTTCATTAGATAATATAATTCTCCTTTCAATTTCATTGAGTACATCTATTTAAGTAGCAGGGGAATGTACTCTGCCACTTGGCCGACCTATTTCTAGTGCCTACATTTTGATTTATTTCTGCATCTTTTTCAAGATCTGCCAAGTATCTCATTTATTTCTTTTAAGGTATTACTTGACTCTCAAATAACACACTGCGATTATTCAAATTCTTTTGCACCTAGCTCTTCTTCCAGTTAAATCTTCTCCAGATATAACTTCAAAAATGATACTCCCTCCGTCTCAATTTATGTAATACTTTTCACTTCCCGAGATTCAAACTGCATTAACTTTGACCAACATTTTCAAATGTATTTTAACACCAAATTGATATGAGAAAAGTTGCAACTTATAGTACTTTCATGTAGTTTCTAAATATATAAATTTTAATTTTAAAATATTTGAGTTAATCTAATCCAATTTAGCGTCAAAGTTTAGTCAAATTGACTCTCGAGAAGCGAAAATTAACACATAAATTGAGACGGGGGATTTATCCACCTATTCTTCATTGTCACACTCATCTTAAATAAAAACGCATCAGCATCCCCAGAACTACAGCCTAACCCGTTGGTATCTAGCAGCCACATTATCTAACAAAACAAAATGGAGCTTACAATTACATAAATAGTACAAATACCTACCCAATAGTACAAATACTAACTTGAGCACCAATTGAACAATCAAATAACCAGCAAAACAGTTTTAAAAAATCCCAGTGAAAGGCAAAATCATACATAGCCATATATCAGTATAACCAATTGAAGACCTCCAAAAGTTGATAAAACAAATACCTTGACCAAGAATAAGAGGAAAGCAGTCAACTTTCAAAACAAATGCAATCTTTGAACTCACAGAAAGTTGAATTACACAAAGACTCACATTATATGTTTGGGAAACCAAATGGGTATATCTAAAAGTTGAAGAAAACAAATACCTTCACCAAGAATAACAAGAAAGCAATAAACTTCCAAAACAAATGCAATCTTTCAACTCACATAAAGTGGAATTACACAATGACTCAACACTTTATGTTTGGAAAACCAAATGGGTATCTCAAAAAGTTGAAGAAAACAATAATTTCACCAAGAAAGCAATAAACTTCAAACACAAATGGAACGGGCAAAAATTCACACCATACATCAGGAAACCAAATGGGCATCACCAAAAATTGGTGAAAACAATACTTTCACTAAGAACAATAAAAAAGCAAGAAGAGTACCATCTCCTTTGGAACGTGAGGATCCAGCGCAACCCATAGTAAGAGAGTCTCCCAAGAACAACTCAGTCGATCTCAGGAATTATTGACATATATGCATCGATGGGGCGAATTTTATATGCAAAAAGGGGAAATTTTGAGTTGGGTGTGTGTTTCTTTTGAGGAGTATTATTGCGTGCTCACGACTCTCTCAGTGACAGCTATGTACCATATATATACATATAGCTTTGATTTTGGGTGAAATTACAAACTTCATTTACTAGTTCTAGTCTAGAGAGAAGAAGAAAGAAGGTTTAGAAGAGACGAAAAGCGAGGAAATTTAAGTAACTGTTCCAACTTTAAATATATTCCTCACAATTTTGCTTTGAAATTTAAGTAACAGTAGATTAGTGTAGCACTTTTGGTATCATTTCTAAGATATCTGTAAATTACGTAAGATGGCATTATTTCATGTTATTTTGGACTGAGAGTACTAGACACGTGAGTACTGTACTCGAATTTAGTAATAGAAGGTGCTAACGGCCATGAAAAACGAACATCATCTATGCCTCTCCGGTTCAGATTCTACTGGTTCTGAAACAGATAAAGCTATTACTTACTCTTCTCCAGCTCCTATCCATAGTACCTCCTATTCTCTGAGTCCACTAAGTTGAAAGAGTTTATTAACCTGATATACAATACTAATTTTAGGTTATAATTACGGAAATTAAATATTTACATAACTAATATAAAATATTATTATAATAATTACAGATATACAAAATCACTAATTATACCAAAAGAATGTATTTTCATATATTCTATCACACTCCCGCAGTCGTAGCGGGCGGTCGTCGTACGTTGAGATTGTCCCTAAAATCTTCAAACAGAATTAAGGGAAGGCCCTTAGTAAATATGTCAACAATTTGATAACGTGAGGGACATGCAAGACACGTACTTGTCCACGAGTTACCTTTTCGCGAACAAAGTGAATATCCATCTCGATATGTTTAGTGCACTGATGTTGAACAGGATTCCCGAGAGATATATCGCACTAACATTATCGCAGTAGACCAAAGTAGCTTTCTGAATAGGAAAATGAAGCTCTAAGAGAAGGTTAAGCAACCAACAGGACTCAGACACCACATTGGCTACCCCTCGATATTCGATCTCCGCGCTGGAATGCGACAAAGTGGCCTAGCGTTTAGCCAACCAAGAGACCAAGTTATTACCAAGAAACATACAATAACCAGATGTCGAACGTCTGGTATATGGACATCTACCCCAATCAGTATCTATATAAGACATGAGAGTAGATACCGAGGATGGATATAAGTGTAAACCATAATCAAGAGTACCCTGAATGTAACGCATAATGCGTTTGAGAGCGTGCATGTGTTCTTCCCTCCGATCATGCATAATTAAATACACATGATGCACTATATAAGTAATATCGGGCCTTGTAAACGTAAGATAATAAAGAGCCCTGCAAGACTATGATAGTGGAGGGATCCTCGTAAGGTGTGGTAGAAATAGCACTCAGCTTCGGTTTAGTGTCAACCGGAGTACGAGATGACCTACATGATGACATGTCAGCCCGTTCAATAATAAATATTGCATACTTCATCTGGGATAGAAAAAGACCACTTGCATAGCGAGTGACAACTATGCCCAAAAAATAACTCAATGACCCCAAGTCTTTCATAGCAAATTCTGAGCTGAGAACAGATATGATAGACTTGCGCAGTTTGTCAGACGAAGTAGTCAATATAATATCATCCACATATAACAGAATGTATGCCATAGAAGTACCGTGATGATAGAAGAATAGAGAATGATAAGACATGCTATGCGAAAACCCAAGAGTAGACACATAATTTGCAAATCTTTTGTACCAAGCTCGGGGAGCCTGTTTTATCCCATACAAAGACTTCTTCAGCAAGCACACATGATTAGGATGAGTGGGGTCCTGAAACCCAAAGGTCGATGCATGTATACAGTTTCCTTGAGTTCTCCATGTAAGAACACATTTTTCACGTTCAGCTGATGAATGAGCCATGATTTTGAGAGTGTTAGACTAAGAACAGTGCGAATAGTTGTCGGTTTGACCACCAGACTAAATGTCTCTCCAAAATCCACGTCAACCTGTTGAGTTTTGCCAGCACCTACAAGACGGTCCTTATGCCTCTCAAAAGAACCATAAGATTTTTCCTTATGAGCAAAAATCCACATAGAACGAATCACATTAACACCGGGTGGACGGGGCACCAACTCTCACGTCTTATTTTCAATAAGAGCATTATATTTGTCATCCATGACCATTTTCCAATTCGGGCCATGAAGGGCAAACACGGAGTTATGTGGTAGGGGAATTTAGTGCCATTAGAGTTGAGATTAAACTGACGCTTTGGTTTTAAAATGCCTCATTGGCTATGAGTAACTGTCCCCTGTCTTAGAGCGGTAATGGGCTGGATAGGAGTGGACGACGTGGGTTGGCCCAATACAGAAGATACGGTGTCGGACTAGATTCGGGTTGGGAGAACATTGGGTCGGTGATGGCTATATGGGGTTGGGCCAACATGTAGTGGGACAGATGGCAGAAAATGCGGATCGGAGGGATTTGGGCCAGCAGGCAGTGGGCCTGCTGGCAGATTTTGATGACATGGCGTGATCTGGCCAGCATGCAGTGGGCATGTCGGTGTCTGTTGGTCCAAATCACGAGGTGTGGGCCGAACCAAACAGTGCACCATATACGGTGAGAGCCCATCACCCAAAAAATTATAAGAATTGGACAAGGAATTATGCAACTTAGCAAACGGAAATTGGGTTTCATAAAAAATGACATGACGACTAATTATGATTTTATTAGAGGATAAATCATAACATTTATAACCACGATGATTAGACGGGTAACCCAAAAATACACGCGCGGTAGATTGAGCTTGAAGTTTGTTTATTGTAGTGGAGTGGAAAATAGGGTAGCATAAACACTCAAACACCCTAATATGAGAATACGAAGGGTCTTTGTGATAAATAATTTTGAGTAGTAATTGATATGCTAATTCTTTGCTAGGGAATATGTTAAGAAGGTAAGTGTCAATTTGTAAATGCATGATGCCAAAATAAAGGGGGTAATGAAGCATGGGCTAGTAATGTCTGAACAATATTATTAATGGTGCGAATTTTTCTCTCGGCTTTCCCATTTTGTGAGAACGTATGTGGACAAGAAAACTGAAATGATATACCATTATCCCTACAAAATTCTCTAAATGACCCATTATCAAATTCTCTTCCATTATCACATTGAATGTTCTTAATTTCACGTTCAAATTGAGTACAGATGAATGCTCTAAATGATAGGAATGTGGAATAAACTTGAGACTTTTAGATAACGGAAACGTCGACAAAAAATTAGAATAATCATCCAAAAATAACACATAATAATGGTGGCCCAAAGAGCTTAAAATGGGAGATGTCCACAAATCACTATGAATAATATCAAATGACAATAAAGTACTAGAATCGGAAGCAACAAACGACAATTTAACATATTTTTCAAACGGACCTGAAGAACAAATATTAGTACTACGAGTACTATTACACTCAATAAATTTATTATTTTGAAGGGAGGAAAGAACGGACGCTCATGGATGACCCAAACGCGCATGCCATAAACGTTGACGGTGTGGCTTGTTTAGTGGTTGTAGTGATAGTGATGGGATAGAGCTCGCCTCGACTATCACATCTCATTAGAGGTATCCCCGTCGAGAAATCCTTCATAGAAAATCCAAAAGGGTCAAAGTTACCAGAAACTCAGTTATCAGTTGTAAATTTTCGAACAGACACACAATTTTTAATTAAGTGAGGAGCATGAAGGACATTTTTCAAGGCTAAAGGTGGGTTCGGGGGAGATAAATTTGTGTGATCATAACCACGAATTAGAATTGAATTACTATTACCAACAATTATGCCACGATTTTTGTTTAAATTGAAATAAGATAAGAGATTACCTGGCGCAGATGTCATATGAGAAGTAGCACCGGTGTCCATGTACCATTTTGCATCAGGAGGATTTAACCCAAGTGTATACATTGTCGTCTCGATATCCGTGTGAGTCGACGTCATGAGTGGGCCCGCAGCAGCGAAATCTTGTTGAGGTCGAGGTCCAAGCAGGACAGGCTACTGCCAGGCCGAGGTATTTCGTGGCCCAGTTTGGTGCTGGGAACGGGCAGGGCGATATGGGCCCACTAGCCCAAGATAGTCCTCATGGCCACTGCCCAACGGCCAAAGTCTGCTGCAAGGGGTTTTGTGGCCCGGTACCCTGCTGACCGCCAATGCAGCCTCCTCGTCTGCCACTGCAATCATTGTTGCTGCCACGGTCATCCCTTGCCACCATGATTTTTTCCACAGTTTTAACTCGTGTTGCCACCCCCGTTGTTATGATTTTAACCATAATTTCAGAAAATGATTGAGAGTCATCGTTTTCGCGGGACGTGGCCACCATCATGGCGAAATTGGCTCCGGTAGCCGCTTTTTTATCCAATCCCGCTTCTTCTAAGGTTAACATGGAACGTGTTTGGTAGAACGGCGGAAGAGGATTACTTTGGAGAAGAAGAGTTCCAACCCCATTATACGCCTCAGAGAGGCCTGCAACCATCTGAAGAACGAGACGATCATTCGTGACGGGCGCGCCAACGTTCTTGAGTTGATCCGACAACTCCTTGAGCCTTTGACAATAGGCTGAGGCATGCGGAAAATCCTCCATATTATGTGGGAGAATTCTTGCTCAAGGATCACATCACGAGAATTTTTGTTATCTTAGAATATATCACGCAACCTATTCTAAGATTTCATTGTCGTGGTGTCGGGTTCGATAATTGTCTGTAAGAGGTCCGTAGAGATGGTGGAATAAATCCATTGGAGCACCGTAGCATCAAGAGTTGCCCACAACTCTATTTTATCGTCGGTGGAATGCATCTTCTCCTTGCCTTTTTTCGGTTTGACAATGTGATGGAGGACTCTATGAGACCTTGCGTGAATGTTAAAGAGTTCTGCCCATGTTGCGTACTGGACGTTCTCCATTTCAAGAACAATGGGGATGTTGTTGTTGATGTTGGAGACTGCAAGAGCAGGATGAAAGTTATTCTCTGTGTTAGACATGATTGAGGAACAAGAGGAGAATTAGGGTTTCAGAAAAAATTGAATGGAAGGGGACGGTCGAAGGTGGGGCGTCCGAAGGAGAGTAGGGCGGCGGAAGGTTTGGTGGAGAAGGAAAATTTTGCCCTAGATTGCTGATACCATGAAAGAGAATAATCTCTAATCTAAATGGTTTATATACATGATATACAATAGTAATTCTATGCTATAATTACAGAAATTAAATATTTACCTAATTAATATAAAATATTACTACAATAATTACAGATATACAAAATTGCTATCTATACCAAAAGAATATATTTTACATATATTCTATCATAAGTCTCAAAAAATTAGTTTAGTAGGTCACGTTAAAAGAGGAAAATTAGGTAATTTTAAGTGAAATTAAGGAATTGAGGGATATTTTTTATTAACTTTCATAATGACATAGGTATACATAGTCCTTAAAAGGATAAAATTAACTAATAAATCAAAACATAAGGATATTTTTAACCTTTGCCTTTTTTGTATATGTGAGAACAAAAATATAGCAAGTGAAGAAAGACTTGAACGGTATTTCCCCTTCGCCAATTGTTGGCTAGATCTGTTAGTTCCTTGTTTTGGTTTTGACAGTCACATCAAATTCCCCCTTTTGTATAGAAATAATTTCTTGTATTAATATCCTCTTTTTCCCGCAATCAAACAGTTAAAAATGCTGGCTTCCCCAAATTCTAGACTGATGAGGAATGTATGTAATTTAACACTCTTGATTTTCTGGGCACTTTATTAAGATATTCTAAATTTGTCTTTAAAAATCACACATCTTTAATGAAATCATATTATTGTTATTCAGATTTCACGTATACCAGTTGTTAACTTTAGACGGAAAAGCTCGTTAAAAGGCTACAGTGCAAATATGGAGCTCTCAATCACACGACCTGATGATTGGCATCTTCATCTTCGTGATGGTGACGTTCTTAATGCAGTTGTGCCTCACAGGTTTTTGTTAAATACTTAAGCTCATGGTGTGGGACTCCAATCAATATTGATTCAGTTTATAGTTTATGTTTAGTTCCTATTTTACTTCTGGTCCCACTCTGTTAAATTCGATTTTGTCTTTCTTGATTTTGACTTGTTCATGTTGCATTATTTGATAAAGTGCACATCACTTTGGGAGGGCAATAGTCATGCCAAATTTGAAGCCTCCTATTACTACCACCGCTGCTGCTGTAGCATACCGGGAAGCGATATTGAAATCTTTGCCTGCCGATAGTGATTTCAATCCTCTTATGACACTTTATTTGACAGATACAACCAGTCCTATGGAAATCAAACTAGCAAGTAAGTTCAATGTACTTTTGATATGGAAATATCTTTCATTTAAAATAATACGAGATGTTATTCTTCTATATTATGATGCTTAAACTAGTTGGTGCATATATGACATTCTTCTATCATTATGCAGGCATGTATCTTAGGAAACAAAAGTTAAATTTCAGTGAATAATAACGGTTGTATATAAGCATCAGTAAGATCATGAAGGAAAATGCACCACTTTGGTGAAACTTTAAGTGGAGTTGAACTTTAAGAGACATCATAATCCTTTGTTAAATCTCATCTTAAAGCTGCCATTTTAGTTTTGCTATTGTGACAATTCATATCTATGGTTAATCAGAAACTATTATTCCCTGCAGCCCTACTTCTAGCATCCTAATTAGGTGGTTTTGTAGCTTTTCAGGTGGTTGTATAATTGGCACTAGGGGATCAGGGAAATGTAGTTCGAAATTCGATCATAAGACCTTTTAATTCTCTTCTAATTTAATCGGAAACCAATTTTTCCCTGTTTCTTTGCTTCTAGAATCCTACTGGGATGGTTTTGCTTTCTAGATGTTGTTAAATTGGCACCTAGGGTTCAGGGAAGTGTAATTCCCAATTTGATCTCGAGACATCAAAATTGAGGCTAGATTCTTGACATGTCCACTTACATGCCAGATCATAATCCTCGAAATTTTGAAGTCAGTATTACGAGTCTCTTGTCCTTTACAAAGTCCAGCTCCATTCACTTGTGAGGAAATTTAAACATGTCATACCTCTTTCCTTCCCTGTGGTTGACTGTTTTTTCTTTCTTTTTCCATACTTCAGGAGGAATTTGTAGCATTTAAGTTGAATTGATTTTGTATTGTCACTGCAGTTCTTTTCCAATGTGAATGGCCCATGTGGCCATGTTCTTATTTTCCTTTCCATGAAAGCATTGAAGTATCATCCTTTTCTTTTCTTATCTTTTTTTGGTTAATTTATCTTGTGTTTTCTCCATTATGACTTGTAACACAGGAGAGAGCCAGGTCGTATATGGGGTGAAGTTGTATCCTGCTGGTGCCACGACAAATTCTCAAGATGGAGTGACTGATCTCTTTGGGAAGTGTTTACCAGTTCTACAGGAAATGGTTGAGCATAATATGCCTCTGCTGGTAACTTGGTGCTAAGTGATTCTTCCTGTTCACTAGCACGTTGCTTAAGCTCTCATGTGCATGCTAACCTTACCACAAAAAATAATGCTATTTATCATTATAGAAAGCTGCACATTTGAACTTGTCTCTTTATGTCTGTGTTAGCTCTAGGTTTTAGCAGTTTGCGGATGCATATTTTGAAGGTTAATCTTCTTCTTGAGAGGTTATGTTGGAAAAACGTTTAGGAAAGAAGATTCAGTAACCTCTCAATAAGAGTGCTTTGCCTTTCGACACTACTCTAAAAATTGGGACACTCGGTAATGATATGTTCACACTATTAAACAACACAAGTGGAACAAAAAGATATAGTATATCTTTAATAGAGCAAAATTGCACTCAGTGAAATAATCTCTCAAAGTAATTAATGGAGCTGCAAGGAATGATGTCACTTGCTGTAATTAAAGAGGCTTATATAGGCATACCAGATAACAGTGCACAAAGCATGTTCTTACCCTTTACTCCACATTTCATGTGAATTAAACTTTTCACAGTGCATGGTTCTTTTTGCATTGGTCAGTTAAAACTCAAAAGGAAATACCACATCAGTTTCTATACCAAGTTTCTGAACTAGTTTTTATGGTCATACTATCTTAAGGTTTTGATTACTTTTCACCCTATTTAAGGCATTATTACAGTTCATTATCATCAAAAAAATTACGGTGATACTGGTTCATCATAGAATATTACAATGACAACTGTTATTGTCATCCATTTTAGTGGGGACTAGCATTTCAATCAGAGCAGTCCTTTGATTTGCTTCAATTTTTCTCTCTGCTTATGGATACTAGAGACTGCTAGAATTGATCTCATCAAGTCTTTATCAGCATATTCTAATGCATGGCTTTTCAGGATTGTTGTTGGTTTTGATTTCAAATAGAAATGCTGTCCCCTGTTCCTTGAACATTCTCTTATTATTTCATGCCTATGCTAGTCGCTTTTGTTATTGAGCCGAGGTCTATCAGAAACAGTCTCTCTACCCCACAACGATAGGGGTAAGCCTACATACACCCCACCCTCCCCAGACTCCACTTGTGGAATTACACTGGGATGTTGTTGTTATTGCTAGTCGCTTTTCTAGTTTCAGTTTATCTGTTGGGTCACTGTAAAATAGATTCACCATTTAACTGTAACGATTCAACCTTAATCGTCTTTTTTCTTCCCCCAAATGTTATGCCAAAGTTTGTGGTTTTATTCATTTTCCTTGAAATGACTTCATTTCATAGGATTTTATGTATTACAGTTCACTGCAGGTTCATGGAGAGGTTACAAATCCTGAGGTTGACATGTTTGACCGAGAAAAGGTTTTTATTGAAACGGTTCTAAGACCTTTGGTTCAGAAATTTCCATGCTTGAAGGTTGTGATGGAGCATGTTACCACCATGGATGCTGTAAAGTTTGTTGAGTCTTGCACTGAAGGTAATCTTTTTACTTGATCCACCTCTTTGAACTTTACTCTTCTTGTCAGTTGAAAGAACCCTATGGACCTTCCTTTTACAAATGCTAATCTTGCTATTCTCCTTCTATAGGATCTGTCGCAGCGACTGTCACCCCACAGCATCTTTTTTTAAACAGGAATTCTCTCTTCCAAGGGGGCTTGCAACCACATAATTACTGCCTTCCAGTGCTTAAAAGAGAGATCCACAGTAATATTCTTTATTCTTTCGTACTGGTGCTCAGATTCTTCTTCTATTGTTTGGTGTTTGTCTTTCGGTTTCAAGAACACTCATGAAGTAATGTTACTTTTAGATTTTGGAAAACCAACTAGGATTCTTTTGTTAACCACCCATAGTAACTACAGCGTCATGTAGACCTTGTTTGGTTCAATGGAGGGGAGGGGAACTTGTTCATTTTCTTCTCCTTTATAAAGTTCTTTTCATTAACCTCCACTTCTTTGGTTCCAACTAAAGTGAAAGAGGTTGATTTCCTAATTTCCCAATTTTAGACAACAACAACATACTCAGTGTTCTTATTTCCCTTGAATTTCTACATTGACTACGTTCTTATGAGCCGAGGGTCTATCGGAAACAGCCTCTCTACCCCCACACAGGTAGAGGTAAGGTCTGCGTACATCTTACCCTCCCCAGACCCCACTGTGTGGGATTACACTGGGTATGTTGTTGTTGTTGTTGTAACAACATACTCAGTGTGATCCCATAAATGGGGTCTGGGGAGGGTAAGATGTACGCAGATCTTACCCCCCTACCTTAGATAAGGTAGAGAGGTTGTTTCCCATAAGACCCTCGGCTCGAGAAAAGCGTTTTCAAAACATGTGTGAATAATACAAGAGTAAAAAGCTATGTTGAAAATAACTGAAGCATTTCCCAATTTTAAACAGCTTTGAAAAATTGAGTTGCATATCCTACACTTTTGCTTTTCAATAAACAAGGTTAATATTTTCCTCCTCCGTTGCTTTCTTTCGAGTGAGTCCTTTTCCACTCCGACCAACAATGATGTATGAGAATATAGTTTTTTTTAGAAGGTAGGTAAATATATGAGAATATACCTTTTTTTAGAAGGTTATAATTAATTTAGAATTTCCTCCAAGGTACTTTTGAGCTTGTGGCTCTTCCATTTTTTGGCTTAAGCACCTTGATGGATTGTTCATATATGTTTTTACCAGCTTTTCTCAAGTAAAGATGTGGTTCAACAGATTCACACCTTCTTAGTTAAAAGCTTGAGAAGATCTAGAGTGCAACTCATGTCCAAATAGTTTGGATCGGCTATGCTACACGAATCCTCTGTGTCCATTATGCTCGACTCCTGGTTAATATTGTTCCAGTAATGAGTAATTGTCTTTTAAGGAAAATTAGGGATTCTTAAAAAAATTAGAGGTTCTCAAAATCTCTTTTTTTTTTCCTGCACGAACATTCAAGTCTAACCTGAATTAAAGGAAGGACGTACAAACACTGTACTGATGCGGTAGGACTTCTTTAACGACACCTGGCGATGGTGTGGAACCCTTGCTTGTACTTCTTCAAATCAAAATTGTCTAAAAGCCTACTATCTTTTTGGAATATGGCATTTTTTTTTATCTTGTTTATGGTTTATCTAAGATATACTATGACCATAACAAAGATAAATTGGATTAAACGGCTATTGAGCCATCTACCTTAAAAATTTGAAAGTTAGGCAAAAGCTATATTTGCCTGTAACTGACCCTCCCTTTGGGTATAATAATTTGTTGAAGGTTTCTTCTTCTACCTGAAATTCATTTTTCCTCTTTGTAAGAGTTATGAAGGTTTTAGTCTTATCGATGCTAATATGTCTCAATCACTACTTGATCAGGCTCTCTTTGATTTGCTAATTCTATCCATTGCTTTCGTTTTCCTAGACACATGAATTTGTTGAACATTTGATGCATTTGCAGCTGTGAATTGCTAAAAAAAAGAAATGAACGTTTGGGCTGAATGTCCTTGTTGAAACAAGGTGCTTCCATATCTTTTAAGAATTTGGCATTGTAGGGTAATGTTAAATGAGACTTGGAAAAGGTACTTCAATCACTTGTATAAATACTTTTGAAATAAAAAAAAAAGTGATACTTAAGAAAAAACTTATCTTTATTAGTAATCGATTCATTACTCACATAGTTACAATCTATTGCATTGGTCTTGTCCCATTTTTCCTGCTACTTTTCTCTTTTTCATGTTCACTTGGTGGTATATATTCTAATCTAAGCAAGTTTGCTCTGAATAACACAGGGCAGGCTCTTGTGTCAGCTGTAACAAGTGGAAGTAAAAGATTTTTTCTTGGGACTGACAGTGCTCCTCATGATAGAAGAAGGAAAGAATGTTCTTGTGGATGTGCTGGTATTTACAATGCTCCTGTAGCCTTGTCAGTATATGCAAAGGTGTTTGAAAAGGTAATTGCAATAGATGTCTACAGTATTTCTCATATGTTCCCGTGTGCTGAACTCGTTCCATTTTATAATGTTTCTAACTACTTCGGATGGATTCCTTAATTTAGTAGCTATCGCTATAAGTCAACGACATGAATTTGGTGGTTTGCATTTTAGGAAAATGCACTCGACAAGCTAGAAGCATTTACTAGCTTCAATGGACCAGACTTTTATGGGCTTCCTAGGAACAATTCAAAGATTAAGTTGAGCAAGACGCCATGGAAGGTACCCGAATCCTTTTCTTATGCATCGGGAGATATTGTTCCCATGTTTGCTGGTGAAATGCTCGACTGGTTGCCATCTCCTCTCTGAGAGGAAAAAAGAGATTTCCATTCTCATTTGTCAGTCTTCTTGTACTGTAATGTTGTGATTCATCCAAAAATATACACTGTAGGAGTATTCATCCTTCCTTTCCTGTTGATTAGATATTATCGCGATGATGACCGTCACTCCGATATATCCTTTCAACCCAAAAATTATGGAAATGATAAGAAAGCTTTTTGGATCTGACTGCAGATAAGCTTTAAGTGGATATATCAGCCAATGGTTCGAATTGAAATTAAGATCAGGTAAAGTATAACGGAGTCACCAAAGAGCTCCTGTATTCTAAAGTTTATAAACTGTTTTTTTTTTAAGGCTTACTGATTATGTTTTTATCATCATCCTCTGCTTATTATGACCTTTTCATTTCTTCCAACAACGGCTTCTCCTTGGACAAACAACTCTATCTTTACCAGTAGAAAATGTATAACATCTATAGCTTTTATTTTTATTTTTAAATTTATATATTATTAAATCGATTTGAATTTAAAAAAGCAAACTGAAAATTGAGGATTCAAATAGACGTAAACCATTTTTTTTATTTCAACTCGATATTCGCTCTGAACCTCGACTAATTCGAATTGGCGCCGTGCAAGGCCCATTAAAGACGGAAGCACTCCCTACTAGAATAATAGGGGTTAACCCCCCACCCCCAACACACCTTAATTTGCTTGTGATTGAAGCGTAGCAAGTAGCAATTGTTGTAAGTGATCAATGCATGACCTGTACAAGGTTTCCCATTTTCAAACCAAATGACGAAGAAAAAAGAGGAGAATTATTTCTTTTAAATAAGACGGCATAAGTTTCCAATTATGGGTGATGCATCAATGCCTTAGTTCTTATTGTATATTCTGCATCGATTGGGGGTGTCTTATATATCTTAAAGCTTAGAGATGTTTGCAGCTTGTGGTCTATCCCAAAGTATTGGCGGTATTACTTATCGTATGCAACAAATCTATCTCTGACCTCAAAGATATAGGCAGCTTATCGATTACATGGCTATCCCAAAGTATTGTTCTGTGTGCTTTTCTCAAGGTCACCTATCGTGGAAATAAGATACGTTATCAGGGCCAATTGAAAAGCAACATTGTTCAGCATTTGTGAAGAACGAAAGATGAAGACACCTGGAAAAGGAAGAAGCAATGCAACCATCTGAGGACCTTTATATGTACGAAGCAAAATAATTGATTACCTATGTTTCTATATCTTCGAAAGTTGGAATCAAATTTGACAGGAATGCAGACAACATTTTCAAATTAACACATTTCTGTCATATTAACAAGGGTACTGGTATCTGAATCTAACAATGTAGGAGGAGCTCAGTGAAATACTTAACCCTCGGCCAAACTCTATGTATGATCTCACGTCTAAAGAAACCAAAATTCTGTCCACAAGCCACAGCATGAAACCAGATCACGGTTAGGTGATAAAACTGTTCATCGTGTATCTTCTTTGCCTTATGCTGGCAGTTGAAGCTTGGCATTATTTTTCCAACTGCAAAACAAATTTATTAGTAGTAGTTTGTTTACATTATCAAGAAGGGTCCACTTCAGGAAGCTTTAAGGAACTGTTACCTGATGAAGTAATAATAAAAGAAATCTGCATAAAGGGCTGTCTGGACAAGACCAGAGACGCAAGCTACAAAAACAACAGAAAAATTCAACTTCAAAGAATCATTGCGGATAATTGCAAAAGAAACAGTACTGGTTGTACTTCCAAAAACTTACATATCCATCTAGTGAAATGCGGCTCTGTGAGGTAGCGGTAAATCCAGTTTAAGATGTAAAATGCACGGTAGGCCCTGTAATAACATAAAACCACCATGTCAGTAACAATACCCAATCAACGTTAACTAGTTGAAGTCAAATAGTAAATGTCATCGCACGACATTATTCAACTGGAAAGGAACACATGCCGCATGTACATAATTTAAGAACTTTTAATTGTTAAATCCCTTTCAGCTATTAAAGTGCTATCACAAAAAAAAGTTTCATGGCTCAAGAAAACATCTAAATGAAAGACTCCATCATTTCTGTAGCTTTATGCTGTACTTACTTCCGTTTTGATATAGTGCATTCTATTTTATAAGTGTAACCACTACACAGACACAAATCACATAATTTAATGTATCTGAATATCTCTTCATTGCAATCAAGATATAGACAAGATTTTGTTTAAGGTCACAGCACGGGACTCAACTAAGAAAAGGAACCATTCATTGTGTTCGCCTTATTATGGAGATGCTCATGGCAAGCAATCACGAGAGGGAACGTTAGAGCAAAGCAACCATATAAATCTTGAGATAGTGACCAAATTTATGGGATGATTCTCTGCCAGGGTGAATCTAGGGTTGAGCCGAGGGTCTATCGGAAATAGCCTCTCTATCCCATAAATATAGAGTTAAGGTCTGGGTACATCCTACCCTCCCCAGACCCCACTTGTGGGATTGCACGGGGTATGCTGTTGTTTTTGTTTGTGGTGGTGAATTTTAGGGTAGGTGATGGAAAAAAGATAAGAAGGCAGCAAGATGCTTGGCTTGGATTCCCTGAAGGAGGTAATCCCATATCTATAGACCTTTTGCCACATTATGTTGAAGCCATGAAAGCTCAATGCAAAAATACACCGAAAAGCTTAGATTCAAGAAGAATTGCCAGCACAATATGTTCTGGTAGAATTGCCCTAGACTGCGAGGTCCGCAGATGAGCTTGACTCTTTTGAGAAGTTAGAGGAGGGGCTAACTTCAGAATCTAATTCACTGCTTTAAAGCACAGAGACTTTTCAGTCAAGTAAATTGTCAAAGCCAAACAACAATCACTCACTTGGGTGAAAAATGCTTAAGAAAAGCAAAAGCACCTCCAAAAATGGCAAGTTTTGTCTTATAGCTATGTGTAAAGCCAACCTAACTAAGATACCTGCAGAGTGAGGGAATCATTACTTGCGATAATGTTACACGTGAATAGGATTCTCAGGACCCAAGACATCTTCTTTTGCATTGTACCGTAGTAAGGAAGATCTGGAGTATGTTCCTAAATCTATTTCAAGCTCGGTGGTTAAAGCACCGTACTGCTTTTATAAGCTGGAGAAGACAGAACTAGAAAGACAGATTAATACTGATGGAATACAGTTCCACCATGCATCGTTTGGTTTATGGAAAGAGAGAACCAATGCTTGAAGGAAAAATAAATATACCACATTGTTTCAAGTTCAAATGATTACAATCATTCGTAAATGTTTTTTTAAAAAAATGATATAGATTTGTGGATGAACTTCATTAACTCCTTGCACAGTTAAAACTGAGACAAGTCTTTTCTAGCTTTACGTAAAATACCAGCACCCTATTGGCGCTATTTTGGAAGCAAATTTGCAGTATTTATGGGGGAAAATGGTGAATTGTCAAATTTCAGCTCTGAGTGATAATAGAACTCAGATAAAAATATAGATATGGACAAATCAACCCCAAAGTACTACAATTTTCAACATGTGATGCAAAACAATGTCCTTTAAGTGGCCAGATTTACTGGAGAGGAAGCATACCCAAGGAAGAACACATATTGTCCAGTCAGATTATCAACATTTCCACTTCTTTGCAAGAGCACCAACTGGGGAAGAATGGCAACCGCCTCCAGGTATATTGAGAAAGCCCAAAACACCTGGAACAACATTATATGTAGCATCAACAGTGTAAATAGGGAGCGAGCAAATATAAATTCGAGAATCAAACCTATCCCAGAAAAGGAAAAAGAAAAGAAGTAATACAATCTCTGTCACAGGGTCTTTGCAGAAATTCTAATCAGTCATTCAGAGAATTGAATGGCAGCTTATTAGTAGGGCACCTCACAGACAAGTGTAAGGTTCAATCCTCACCAGCGCTCCCCCCCCCCCGACTGCTTCCCTCCCCTCCCCCACAAAAGAAAAAGAAAAACTCAATCATTAACGATATAAACTGATGGGTCTGAGTATAAGGAAACCATGAGTACTGAAATCAATATCTGGAGATGACCAAAAGAGAAGGGGAACCAAGAATGAAAATATAGGATGACATTGCAAATGATATAGACAAGAAGATGTCTTTATTCATGCAAATTGTAATGAAGCATAATCTGAACAACACCAAGTCGTAAAAAACCTGCACAAAAAACCAAGCCCATACACATGAAGAGTTTCAATGACCTAGAAAGGTTAGAGAGGATAAGAATATTTGCCCAGTGGAGAAAAGTTCGAGGGGTTCAGCCGACTTTTAATAGGGGAAAGTATCCTGGGTCAAATATAAAATAGACAAGATTAAACTTCAGTCACAACTTTGTTGGCCCTCGATCTGGTTAAATCATCGTCACGACATTTGAATACAAAAGGCACTTAGCAAACAACTAACACAAATGGCTATTACAGAAATTCTTCTTGAAGGTAGGGCAGACTGATTCAGATGTTAGCAGCTGATTAGTTAAGGAAGGTCTATCAATTCATATGACTGCAAACATATCATCTTAACATATGTTCGGCTGCTGATAGTAGATGCTCAACTAAAAGGGTTTATATCTTGTTATGAAAACTCCCCGGCCTGTGTAAAATCGTTCATAGCTTGTCAAGAACAGATGTCATCAAAAAATGGGTCACCTTAGGAAGGTCCGTACAAGCACTCTTTCAAGGGTTGCTATAACCATGTATATGCAGGGTATCATGTGAGTAACAAGCAAACAAATATTTTACAGTGTTCATTTACTAGTGATGGACTGACTTTGCGAGCATGCTCATATTGTTGGTTCCAAGTCCGAATAAGCTAGGAGAGTTGTGTAGGCAACCAGTCACCATAAAACTAGTCAATTTACAAAGGATTTTCATAATGCAGAATATATCATTGAAACATACCCACCTAGCCACACATTACATCAGCACCCTGGTGTTTGATTAGATGGAGCGACACGGCGAATGATGATTCTTATAGCCAACCGAAACTAGCTTAGGATAAGGCATTGTAGTAGTATTCAAGTTCACTATTGATGGAAAAACACAACATTTCTAGAATGAAATTCACTATTTCATAGTAGCCAGCCTACTGAAATTCTGAAAATATGGTTGTTGCAAGCACCAACAGGATGTCGTGCTTGCCAAGATCAACTTCACATAAGTCACCATCTAACATTACAAAATTAAGTGACAATAAGCATGATCATCAATGCTAGGACAATCCACATAAAACATTTAGAACATTTAGAAATCACTAACCTCTTGAAGGGTAAACTTCTCATGAAGAACAAGTGCCAAAACGGAACAAGCCGTCAGAAGAATCCAATAACGAAATGTGTCTAGCTCACGGTCATATGAGCGCCTGACAACGCGATGGTACCTCATACACCAGACAATTGCCAAAGAGCTTCCAATAAAAACCAGTTTCATCATAGTGTTGTAAATAGAGATGAAGTCAGTGAACAGATCCAGGTACCGAGTCAAGAACACAATAGCATATAACTCTTGCGTCTTCAATGATATTCCTGAATACAGCAAAGACTCTCAGTGCCAACTATTTTCCAGGTACACGTCAGACAGATTTCAGCACAAGTATACTTCAAGGTTCAAGCTACTGGAGGATGCAACAAGTCCATATGTTTTATTTAACATTACAAGAAAAGATCATCTTTCATTCTTTTTCCGGTTCTCTTTGTATTTTTTAGGGGGAGGGTAGGACTGCAATACATAGACAATGATATTATATACCATATAGTATTCTGTTAAATTACCTGTCACACCAGTACTAATACCAATGTGAGATGACTTTCCTTATTTGTAGTCTAAGTCAGTAAGTCCTAACATACCATACTTCATCTGGTTTGTTGATTTACTTTTATTGAAAACATCCTGTAGAAACGAACATGTTAACATATGTCTTTTCATATTTTCAAATTACTCATAATGCCACTGATTTCACTAAATGTCCTACATGAATCCAGATATCTACTTAATATGTGGCACGAAGGTAACCTAGTTATAAACTCCAACTTCTCAAAGAAGTTTCAAAACATTATTTTCACAGATATCCTCAAAGAAAGAAAAAAAATGCTCACTCGTTGTAATCTCTCAGTAGATCAAATAACATCCAAGTCTTAGGAGTTTCTGGACTTGGTGTAACTCACTACTTCCTTATAAATAATATATCGTGTGCATTGCCAGATTCACTTTTTTTATAAGGTAAAATTTTATTACTAAAAGTACCAAGGAGGTACAAACGTGTTGATTTCTCTTAGCGTGCTATTTAAATATATCAAGAGCCACATAACAATATCTTTTTTCACTCTTAATTCATCAAAGGTACGTTACTTTTTCACTCATGAACTGCTCAATCGTAACCTATTCAAACACACCTTATTCACTCTACAAAGTCCAATCAATGCATAATTCAATTCTGAATGCATACAAAATCAGAAACATAGCTCGCAATTTAATCCAGTATACGTCCAAATTAAGAGCCAATTAGATACAGGCATTCATGTATAAAGCAAAAACTACTAACGAAGTTAATTGAAAACGGAACCGTAAGGTTTCTCTGTTTCACCTTCTTATGCAAGCAAAACTATTACATGCTACAATATATGCTCAGATCCTGTGTTGTTGTATCCTATGAGCTGCAAAATGCTGAGTCGACGAGTTTGCATCTATTTGCACGCCAACCTGAGCATGATTTGGTAGCGTAGATTTTGAGGAGGAGAACTAAGACACTGATCAAATGTGTCATATCCCCGGCCAGTCTGAAGATATTCATGATTGCTACTGCGAAACGCGCTCGATTCCAGCCCTTGATTGTTCTAGAAGATTTGGGGGATTGGAATTTGAGAGAAATGTTAGAAATGAAATGGAACTGGAATTTTGGAATTTGTTTTTGGGATCAGAATTGAGAAACACCAAAATAATAATTTTTGTAATTGTAAGAAGCGGCTTGAGTTGGTGGTAAAGTTGACAAGGTTGAAGACGTGTCTCTGTCACAAATGCGGGTAAGGCTTCATACAATATATATACTTGGTCCGTTCTTTTTCGTACTATAACGGAAGATTGAATTGCTTTTTCTTAAACAAGCGGCTTGAGATACACGTGTAAGTTCCAAACGTCCGCGATGCATGAGTGTAGAAAATGAAGTGGAGGAAATTTTATATTTACACTTTCCCCTATTTTTTTATAATTGGATTACGGTGATAAAAAATAATATTTTCATGCTCCGGTATTCGATAGCCACATTAGAGCTCGATTATATTTTGATTCGCATCGGATAGAGTTTGTTTTTCATATTCAGGACTTGATCTCAAAAATTCTTATTAAGAAATGAGCCAATCTCAAAATTTTTGATTAAGAAATGAACTGTTTCATCCACGACATTATTTTAGTTGATGATGGATTACTGAAATATGAATGCCTTAGAAATTACAATTAGTGCCACAATGGAAATAAAGAGATTGTGGGACTATTTTTTTTCTTTTCAATAATTATGTTGAAATTGACATATTACCGAATTGGGGGGGGGGGGGGGGATATAAGTTAATGTACGCATTAAGAATTTTGAAGGATCAATAGTATTAAGTCAAAATAAACATCATAATTAATAATTTAAGTTACTCATAACATAAGGTTTGAAGTTACTATCTTATAGAAATACTCGAGCAAGGTACTCCACATGTCCCAAAATACTTATCACATTACATTTTTCAAGAGTCAAACTATATAAACTTTGATTAATATTTTGAGCTATATTTTTTATCATATTAATATGAGAATAGAGGCAATTTATAGTAATTTTGTGTAATTTTAAAATATCTAAATTTTAATTTTAAAATATTAAATTAATATAATCTAATTTAACGTTGAAATTTAAACAAATTAATTTATTAAAAGAAAAACATACAAGTATTTTGGGACGAATGAAGTATCATAGTGACACATGCCAAACACCAATCCGTATTTAATTACATGATAGGGTCAAAGAGAAAAAGTCATAATAAAAGTTAGCAACTTTAAAGACTTCAATGTCGTGGTACTATAATATAATTAAAATTTGAAGGTTAAAACAAATGAAACATTAGGAGATAAAGAATACTTATCAAAGTGCAATAAAACTGTGTAGAGCGATGTTTAGATTGCAAAGTTATATATAAGTCAACAATGATCTAAGATACAACATACTCATAAAGTCACGAGTGTTGTATAAATGCAAATGTTAAGTGGATTTGTAGACATAAAATTAAATAACATTAGAAATTATTACTACATTTTATATAAAATGCAAGTAGCATAACATATAGGTAAAAATAAGAGTTAAGATTGTTTAATTATGTCTTATATATCTTTAATTGACCAATCCATAAGTGTGACCTTTAGTGGAAATTTTTGTCCGTTTCAAATTAATCTAGGTAGATTTAGCAAAGAACATAACATAATGGAAATAAAATATAAGTGCGGTGAAACAAACTAGCTAAGGTTAGTCACTACTGGCATACTTATTATTTAAAGATTCAGTATTTAATAAAAAAATAATTTGATCGTCGTGTAAGGATATTCTTAATTTAAGGAACTTGTAGTTTTAGAGAATGATTAATTTGTCCTAAAACTTATATTGTTGTGCTTTTAGATTAAACGGGTCCAACTGAACAACACGAATATTAAAAATTCAAACCGTTGAAGCATTGTAATTTAAAGTTATTATTGTTGATGATCACATTATAATTATAATACTATGTTATGCATCAGACAAAAAATGTCAATATATAAAATATCACTTACTAATAAAATTTATATCGTACCCACTTAGAATCGTATTTTTATTTTGATGCCATGTTTTTTTTGTTTCAATTTCGTAACGATAAATTTATTCATTTTATTTTAATTTATTTAGTTAGGCATATTTCTCTAAATTTCAAAATCAAGCAATTCAACTCCACATATCATGAAAATCTTATATTATCAACTTAAAATCTCATCATGAATGCAAAAAGTTATTATATGATGCGAGGGTGCAATTAGTATTTTTCTTTTTGACATTCAAGTATAATGAGCACAATTATTTATCATACCTACTAAAGTCTTAAAGATCACTAATGTCTATTGAAGAAGTTATGTTTGATCAAGTGAACGTGTGATCAAGGTAAAGAATGGATATTGGATCTAACTTAATCCTAAAAGCTAGCTTGTATGATGAAATTGTCCAAGTTCATATAAGGAGTACATGTTCTCATTCCATATCCGATGTGGGACTCTTAACACTCCCCGCACGCCCAGACCTTGTTAACTAGAGCGTGAATAATATAATTTGGGGGCCCAACATCGGTGAACAAAGAATTGAAATGGGTCTGACTCTGATACCATGTAAAGAATGGATCTTGAGCCTAACTCAACCCCAAAAGCTAGCTTGTAGGGTGATGATTATTCAAGTTCGAGTCCATATTCCCATTCCATATGCGATGTGACACTCTTAACCATCGCAACAAAGGCTTCAAAAGTTCAAAATAAAGTGTAGTCCAAAATCAACTTACTTGCAAGCATGGAATAAGATTGTTATAGTTATATCCTGTTGGAATTTGGCTAATGAACAGAGTAAGTCGTGAATCAAATGAATTCATCCTTATTATATAAAGGAAGAACAATTTAATAGATGTTTAGTGCCGTAACAAGCTTGTTGAGTGATCAGGAAAATAATGAAAACTAGAGAGGTATAACAGAATGTTAACACACTCCTAAAACTGGCAAAAGCATGATCAATCATAGACATGTATAACTGGAGAAAAATATTTCTAAAATGAGCTGAAAATGTATGATGTGGGAGATGATGCAAGGCCTAAAGTCAGGTTTATAATGTGGTTGCTCAGAAAAAATTATTGAATGTTAGGCAGATTGATCAAATAGGGTATGAATGTGGATAAAAAACTGTAAATTGCATCAAGCTCATAATAATTATCGAGAGTATCTGTTTGTGTAGTGTTTGAAAGAAATAATCTCTTGATTATTTTCATTAATGAATGGGGTATATATACAAGTTATAATCTCCAAATATGGAAAATTTTATTCATACTATACTTCTAAATCCTAATCATACTTGTACAAGAATTCTACAACTATGGTAAGTTTGTACACTAGTTTAATTACAATCTTAATCCTATTTGAGCACGGTACCGGACACGGTATTCTATCACACCCCCGCAGTCATAGCGGGCGGTTGTCGTACGCTGAGATTGTCCCTAAAATCTTCAAATAGAACTGAGGGAAGGCCCTTCGTAAAGATGTCAGCAATTTGATATCTGGAAGGCACATGTAAAACGTGTACTTGTCCACGAGCTACCTTTTCGCGAACAAAGTGAATATCCATCTCGATATGTTTAATGCACTGATGTTGGACCGAATTTTCAGAAAGATAGACTGCACTAACATTATCACAACATACCAATGTAGCTTTCTGAATAGGAAAGTGTAATTCTAATAAAAGATTACGCAACCAACATGATTCAGATACCACATTAGCCACGCCTCGATACTCAACATCTGCACTGGATCGCGATACTGTAGCCTGACGTTTCGTAGACCACGAGACCAAGTTATCCCCAAGAAACATACAATAACAAGATGTCGAGCATCTGGTATCAGGATAGCCACCTCAATCAGCATATGTATATGACACAAGAGTAGACGGAAGAAGGATATAAATGCAATCCATAATCAAGTGTGGCATGGATGTACCGTATAATGCGTTTGAGTGCATGCATGTGCTCAATCCGTGGGGCAAGGGTCTAGGGTTAATGCCAATCAATAAAAAAATTGGAACAACTTCGTAAATATATCTTCGGTATGGAAATCGAAAGAATCCAATTCGAGCAAGTTTCCAATTCAAAAATTTCTTGGAATTGATCAAACTTTTTCGATCCAAAGTGTTTCACGCGGGATGCATGAATAAACACACCCGATGAACTGCATAAGTAATATCAGGTCTCGTGAAAGTAAAATACTGAAGTACCACTGCAAGACTGCGATAGTGGGTGGGATCCTCGTATGATGTGTCTGACGTAGTACTCAGCTTCGGTTTGGTATCAACCGAAGTGGAAGTAGACTTAAAAGATGACATACCAACTCTCTCAATAATCTCCGCAACATACTTCCTTTGAGATAAAAATAGACCACATGAATGACGCGTGACAACAATGCCCAAGAAATAACTCAAGGGTTCCAAGTCTTTCATTGCAAATTCAGAACTGAGAAGTGACATGATAGACTTGCGCATATTATCAGATGAAGCAGTCAATATAATATCATCTGCGTACAATATAATGTATGCCAGAGAAGTACCGCGACAATATATAAATAGATAATGATCAGACCAGCTGTGAGAAAATCCAATAGTAGATACATAATCTGCAAACCTCTTGTACCAAGATCGCGTGGCCTGCTTAAGTCCATACAAGGACTTCTTCAGCAAACAGACATGATGAGGATGATTGGGATTTAGAAAACCCTAGGGCTGATGCATATAGACTGTCTCCTTAAGATCACCGTGTAAGAAAACATTCTTTACATCCAACTGATGAATATATCATGCTTTTGAGAGAGTCAAACTAAAAATAATGTGAATGGTAGCCGGTTTGACCACCAGACTAAACGTCTCACCACAATCCATGCCAACCTATTGAGTTTTACCATCACCTACAAGACGAGCCTTATCCCTCTCAAAAGAACCGTCAGAATTTTCTTTATGAGTAAAAATCCACATAGACCGAATAATATTAACACTAGATGGACGGGGTACTAACTCCCACGTCTAATTTTTAATAAGAGCATTATATTCACCAGTCATAGCCAATTTTCAATTCGGGTCATGTAGTGCAGACACATGGTTGGTTACGTGGTAGTAGGGATTTAGAGACATTAGCATTGAGATTAAAATATTGTTTTGATTTAAAAATACCCCTTTGACTACGAGTAACGGGCCTTTGACTCGAGGTAGAGTTGGGTGGATTTGGGGCAATATGTGGGATGGTGACGGACTGGCCAGTAGAGGCGGAAGCCGATACTGGAGTGGGATGGAACACTGAAACATTACCGAGATCGGTATTGGGCCGTGTTTCTGACCCATTGGGCAGAATCGGTGGAACAGTGGTAACGGGACTGTGTGGGCCAACAGGCAGTGTGTCTGCTGGCGTATTTGGTCACGGGACAAGTTCGATAAATGGTGGATAATATATGGTGAGACCTCGTCATCTAAAAAATTATACGAACTAGGCACGAGACTATTCACTTTAGCAAACGAAAATTGGGTTTCATCAAAAAGAACATGGTGACTAATTATGATTTTATTAGACGATAAATCAAAATATTTGTAACCACAATGATTAGATGGATAACCCAAAAACACACAAGCGGTAGAACGGGCTTGAAGTTTGTTAATTGTAGTTGACGAAAAAAGTGGATAACATAAACATCCAAAGACCCTAATATGTGAATACAAATGAGTCTTATTATAGAGAATTTTAAGGAGAGATTCATATGCTAACCCTTTGGTAGGAAGTACGTTAAGGAGGTAAGTAGTCATTTGTAGTGCATGATGCCAAAAGGAAGGGGGTACAGAAGCATGAGCTAATAAAGTTCGGACAATATTATTAATGGTACGAATTTTTCGTTCGGTTTTTCCATTTTGTGAGGACGTATGAGGACAAGAAAAATGAAAAAGTATGCCATTAGCATCACAAAATTCCCTAAACAACCCATTATCGTATTCCTTGTCATTATTACATTGAATATTTTTAATTTTCCGTTCGAATTGGGTACGGATGAATGCTCTAAATTTTAAGAAAGTGGAAAAAACTTGAGACTTTTTGGACAACGGAAAGGTCCACAAAAAATTAGAATAATCATCCAAAAATAAGACATAATAACGATGGCCCAAAGAACTTAAAACGGGAGATGTCCATAAATCACCATGAATAACGTCAAAAGGCATCAAAGTACGAGAAGTAGATGCTACAAATGGTAATCTAACATGTTTCCCTACCGGACAAGAAGAAGAAAGTGGAGTACTACGCGTACCCTTACAAGAAATAAAATTATTTTTATGCAAACACGAAATAATAGACAATCCCGGATGACCTTTCCATGTTGCGGGCCCAAATCCGATCCTGACACCTACAAATATTGAAGCCGCAATGCATATACTTGGCTTAAATCCCCCGGACGCGAATTGGTATATGGACACCGGAGCCATTTCTCATATGACGTCCGATCAAGATACTCTCTCGTCTTATTCAAATTTGAGCAAAAATCGTGGTATAATTGTTGGTAATGACAATTCAATTCCAATTAATCCCCAGGGATCATGTGGATAAAATTATGCAATGGCTGAACAAATAGAATCTTACAATTATTAATTTAAAGTGGATTATTAGGGCATATAGGAATAAATTACTGATCGCCCAGATTTTTTATATACGTGAGAATATATAATCTATCTATATATAGTGGACTCAACTGTTTGAGAAAAACATAAACTGAAAAGTTAAAGCTAGAAAAAAAGGTTACATATGTAATGTTAGGGCTTTTCCCGGAGTTAGGACTATTATGCAGAATCTTATATTAATGAATTATCTTTGTAAGAATTAATAGCTAATTGTGTTAGCTTAGCTAAACCATTATACCGGTTCATTAGTAATTAGTTAAGTTAGTTACCGAAAAAATAATATACAAGTCATTTAACTGCTTGATTATAAATATATATGATAAATATTAAAAAGTAAATTTTTATATTCAACTAAATATGCACATATCGAAATGATTTCAACAAATATACAGGTCATTATTGAATCAACCTAAGATTCTAAAATATGCTCTATCAAATATGAATTATGTAATGTAATGTATTAGAGCATGACTTAACCCGTCTAACTCGAACCATTGATTTGTTAGCCTCACGGTATAGTTATTTAGTTAGCAAATAAAACAAAACAAATTATTATTTTCTTTCTACACTTAAGCTATCTTATAATTAAAAAGTCAAATTTATATTTTCTTTCCTACAGTTCAGCTATATTTTTTTAAAAGTCAAATTTATATCAATTTATATAGGTGTAAATACAACTCACATTTTAAAATAATCCCCATATAATTAAATCTAAGATATAGCAAGTTAATCTCTGATTTACTAAAATTTAACAAAGGAAACATCAATGTTTTTTTGCTTAAATATGAGACTACAAATCGATCTTAACATAACATCTAAAAAAAATTGTTTTGTTATATCGAGAGGAAGGAAAAATAAAATAGTGAAAATCGAACTCACATCTTGAAGTGTTTTACCGAAAAATTTAATCAAACTGATATATATATATATATATATATATATATATATATATATATATATATATATATATATATTTAGTTTGAGTTGGTATTGAACAAAAAAAAGTCAAACTAAACTAAAATAATATGTAAATACCCGAATTAGGACAGTGGGAGGTGACTCGTAATACTTTTCGATCATGATGGGGTTACATCAGGGATCAACCATTAGTCCATTTGTATTTGTTTTAGTTATGGATGAATTGACGCGACACATTCAAGAGGAAGTGCCGGTGGTGTATGATATTTGCAGACGACATAGTTTTGATTGATGAGACGCATAATGAAGTTATCGATATGCTGAAAGTTTGGAGAACGACCCTAGAATCTAAAGGTTTCAGGTTATGCAGGACTAAGACAAAGTACATGGAGTGCAAGTTCGGTGACATGACACACGAGCCAGATGTGGAAATGAAGATCGAGGCACAAGCTATATCCAAAATAAGAAGCTTCAAGTACCTTGGGTCCACAATACAAGGAGATAGTGAGATTGATGGTGATATCAAACACCTTATTGGAGTAGGGGATGAAATGGAGGCTCGTATCCGGAGTGCTTTGCGATAAGAAAGTTTCGCCGAGACTGAAAGGTAAGTTCTACATAGAGGTGGTTTGATCAATTTTGTTGTATGAGGTAGAATGTTGGCCAATTGAACGCTCAGGTTCAGAAGATGAAGGTATCAGAGACGAGGATGCTTAGATGAATGTGCGGACATATTAGGAGAGTTATGATTAGAAATGAAATTATTTTTATTGGCATTAGCTACATTCTTCTTGAGTCGAGGGCCTATCGGAAACAACCTATCTGCCCAACAAAGGTAGATGTAAGGTCTGCGTACAATCTACCCTCCCTAAACTGCACTTTATAGAATTATACTGGGTATATTATTGTTGCTGTTGTTTTATTTTATATATTTATGAATTTATTTTAAAATTATTCGAAACTTGTTTGTAATCCTTACTTGGGATATAATATTTAATCCTATAACTATTGCGGGTGATAGTTATTTAAAAATTATTCGAAACTTGTTTGTAATCCTTACTTGGGATATAATATTTAATCCTATAACTATTGCGGGTGATATTCTCTTTTTTTTGTGCGCGTGTAAATGCTTGTATCTAAGCTTTATTGTCACTTTCATTCACAAAAGTTTATTGTAAATCATATATATATATTTTAAAACTTTTGAGATATTATTTTATCAATAATTCTAAAAAATAAATATATCATTTCTCAGGCCAAAAAATGGGTTTGACTTGGTCTATTTCCTTCTCACTTTTTCTATATTGGCCACTATTACAATCCAAACAGTGACCACTAAACCCGTCTCACTAGCCACGTGTGATAATACCATTGGCTAAACTTCGTGGCTCCCTAAGAAGGTTACTGCCACGTTTTCATCCCCAACTGCATTTTCCATTTGGCACTTTAAGATATTTATTATTTCTTTTCTATCCCACTTGGCGTCACGCGTTCTCCATCTCTATTAACTGGTGACGTTTGCAGTTAAACCAGTCAGATCGCCCCCCCCGCCCCCCGCTCTCATGGTCAAAACCCTACAAATAGAAGCATAGCTCGACGGAGAAATCGAGCGAATAACAGTCCACGGACATATCCAGATCGTCGTAATCGCTGTAAGTATCTCCGATCTCTTCTGCATGTACCTTTTCTAGTCGATTTATCTCATAATTGACGTTTAGAGAATTGATTTTGCTTGTGTATGGAGAAAATGAGATCATTGATGTATTTGAAGAAGATATCTATAGATCGGAAATGGTTAAATTTGAAAATAGTTTGTGAATTTGAGATCTGAATCGTGTTGTTGAATCCATAGATCTGATGAGTTTATTTAGCTCAAGATCTGTTCTGTGTTTGATTTGATTATACGTAAATTTATATGTATCTGTATCTGTATATGTGTGTGTTTATATATCTGAATTCTGAAGTGAATGAAACTCTGAAAGTTTTTGGCTATTCAATTTTGATTTGTAATGTGATGGTAAAAGGATTTAGATCTGATCTGTATATCTTTGTTATGTTTACATGATTTCTAGATAAATATATGGTTTGATGGCCAGGATGTGTAAATGTATTTATTATTTATGTAATTTATATTATGTTCACTAATCAACCATGCAAGAATATCTGAAGTGGTACATGAACATCAGAATTGATGTTTCTGCATCTGTAGCTACATTTCTGGTCTTGTTGCAAGCATTGAAGAAAGTAATATTGACTTAGAATGCATGAGTGGTTTTTGGATTTGAATCTCCACATTTTGTTTCCTAATTCCTAGTGACATAAGAAAATACAACTTGATGTAAGTATGGATTTTTTCGATCAAAAATCTCTTCTCAATTTTAATTATGTCAACAATTATGAGTATATGTTAACACTTAAGAGAAATTGTTAGCACTGTATCTGAATGAATGATAACACCTTTCGTTGATTCAGATTTTGCTCAAAAATCTATCCTGAGATGTTAATACTGGTATTATTTCATCTGAAATTAAGCTTTCTTGCTATCTATGCACATTAAAATTGCACACCATCATGAGTAAATCCCACAATTAGAAGTTTTGAATAGTTAGCTTTTATGTTTAACCCTTTATTGTTTTGAAGATCTTTGTACTTTTTGATGGTATAGTTGAGGCACTATATCTCCCCTGTCATTTGTCTAATTGTTCTTGTCTTTGGTTTTTTGTGGTTTGAGCAGAGATAGTTCCATTTATAGTGAATAATGGGAGGAGGATTCAGAGTGCTGCACCTTGTGAAACCATTTCTTTCATTCCTACCAGAAGTTCAAAGTGCTGACAGGAAGGTTCAATTTAGAGAGAAGGTCATCTATACTGTAATTGCACTTGCTATTTTTCTGGTTTGCAGTCAGCTTCCTCTTTATGGCATACATTCTACAACCGGCGCGGATCCTTTTTACTGGATGCGTGTCATTCTTGCCTCAAGCCGTGGTACAGTCATGGAACTTGGAATTACTCCAATCGTGACATCTGGAATGGTGATGCAATTGTTAGCTGGATCAAAAATCATTCAAGTGGACAACAATGTCCGTGAGGACCGAGCACTCCTGTAAGTTAATATGTTTTGAAGATTTTTATTTATTTTATTTTGGTTCTTTACCCTTTTAACAACTATATGTATTTTTCATCAGTTTCATTTTGCTAGTTGTCTCTTGTTTTATTTCCATATGCAGTGGTAATAGTGTAGTTTGGAACCTTCAGAAAAGGATATTATTTGTAACTTCTGAGGATGATATGATTTGTAACTTTTATGCTGAAATCATTTTGCAGAACCTGGATTAGTTGTGGTATTTAGATTTGCAAGACAAATTTCATGTTTCAAATTCTCCCACCCTTGAACTTTTACTGAACATTTCTGTCCTCATTTGATGCTTGTATCTAGACCTACCTCTGCCGTCACCGATACCCACCATCTATTGGTACTTGTCAATTACATAACAAAAGTTTGTTCCTGCTATTAACTATACTTGTATGATGTTTCTATTAGCTGTTCTGCTCAATGAAGCTATTTGATGTGCTCTCTTGACAAATTTATCTCATGCAGTAATGGTGCTCAAAAGTTGTTGGGTATCTTGATTGCTGTCGGTGAGGCGGTTGCTTATGTCCTGTCAGGGATGTATGGCAGTGTTGCCCAACTGGGTGTTGGAAACGCTATCCTCATTATCCTCCAACTCTGCTTTGCTGCTATCATCGTCATGTGCTTAGATGAACTTCTTCAGAAAGGATATGGTCTTGGCTCTGGAATTTCCTTGTTCATAGCTACCAATATCTGGTAAGTTTCTTACTGGCCATCAAAAAGCTTGTTTTGGGTTCCTCAGTACGATGTTGGAGCTTATGATTCCAACCTAATTTTATTTTTTCAGTGAAAGCATTATCTGGAAAGCATTTAGTCCCACAACCATCAATACCGGACGTGGTGCCGAATTTGAAGGTGCTATTATTGCTCTGTTCCATCTTAGTATCACCAGAACAAATAAGATTAGTGCCCTTCGCGAGGCTTTCTACCGGCAAAGCCTCCCCAATGTGACAAATCTGCTTGCAACTGTGTTGATCTTCCTCATTGTTATCTACTTCCAAGGTTTCCGTGTAGTTTTGCCAGTTAGATCTAAGAATGCTCGCGGACAGCAAGGTTCTTACCCAATCAAACTCTTCTACACCTCCAACATGCCTATTATTCTTCAGTCTGCACTTGTCTCCAACCTTTATTTCATCTCTCAGGTACCTAATTGTAAAGGTTCTCTGGTTGAATTTACAACTTGCTGTTACCTGTTCCAAGAGTGTAACAATTTCTTTTTCTTTTTCCCCTCTTCTCTTTTCTCTACGATTAGTTGCTCTACAGGAAATACGGTGGAAATTTCATTGTGAATATGATAGGAACTTGGAAAGAATCTGAATATTCTGGACAATCTGTTCCTGTTGCTGGTCTTGCTTACCTTGTTACTGCGCCATCTAGGTACTGGCCCCCTTTTCTTCAGCTAATTTATTTCTATTTGGTGTAGAAGTTCTTCACGAGTCTAGGTTTAGCCCCATATCTTGTACGTAACACTTCTTCAGCATATCTTGTACGTAACACTTCTTCAGCAAATGTCACAGACCGTGAATTTTTATGTATTTCAGCTTGGCAGACATGGTGTCACATCCATTCCATGCTCTTTTCTACATGGTGTTCATGTTGTCAGCCTGTGCCCTGTTCTCAAAGACTTGGATTGAAGTTTCTGGATCATCTGCCAGAGATGTTGCCAAGCAGCTTAAGGTAAATGATCTTGCTTTGCTTTTATTGTGTAAACTTTCAGTCTCCCATTCTATTTATTTGTTCCAAAGTGATTTGGCTGTAAAATTAATCGAGCAACATAGCAGACTTCATTGGGGTTTTAACTTTTCCTCATCCTGTAGATTATGAGAAGAAATAACTGCTATAGATTATTACTGAATTATCAAGAACTAGTTATTTACCGTCAAAACAAGTTAAAAAATACAACATAGTTTTTCTTTCCATTGTGCTAACTGCCCATAAAATACTAATGAAATTTTGTAATACCTTACTATGTAATGTCCGGCATCTCTGTATGTTGTATCTCAGTAAAACTTTGGTTACTTTGCCTATGAATAAAAGATGCAGGTTCTTGGATCTTGGTTGTCTCACATAGGGTTATGAGATAGCATCATGGTGGTCATTGTACCAATGACAATAGGGTCTGTATATTTCAAGAAACACTTGTTTTCCAGAAAATAGGAGCAACTTTTTTAATAACTACTGTTTCAAATAACATTTTATTTTTGTTTTCTCAAAATTAAACTGTCGAAGAAGGCCTGATTTGCTCAGATAATTTTCCAACACAAACCAGTTCTTCCAAAACTCAACTCAAACACAGATTGCTTTCCAATAAAGCTATACCAAAACAAAACAAAACCTTATTTTAGGACTCTCTCAAATGCCATTGGAATAAAAGTCATTTTCTTTGGCATAAAAAATATGTTATCTTATCAATCTTTTATAGATGCATTTGGCTCCCAAGAGTATTATCGGTATGGCACTTTTAACAGTGATTGTTTTTCAGGAGCAACAAATGGTGATGCCTGGGCATCGTGATTCCAACCTGCAGAAGGAATTAAACCGTTACATACCTACTGCAGCTGCGTTCGGAGGAGTTTGCATTGGTGCATTGACAGTTTTGGCAGACTTGATGGGAGCGATTGGATCAGGAACTGGAATTCTTCTTGCAGTTACAATCATTTACCAGTATTTTGAGACATTCGAGAAGGAGGCCACTGAACTTGGTATGTTTGGTTTGTAGGCTGTAGCGTTTATGCTAGTTTTCCCCTCCTTAAAGGCAAGATAGCAATGTAGTGAACGTGTTGCCTTCTTATGGATAAATATTAAGGCCACAAGTTTTCCTGTTAAATTTTGTAAGTTTTTTTTTTATTTTAACTGTGCCGATGAGCCTGAATGTTTACAAGACAAGACTAGGTTTACTTTACCTTTCCCCTATTTCCTTGCATAATGTGATGGATGATACAAGCATCGAGCACAAACAAGCTTTGGGAACCCTGTGTTTTGCTTTTCGGTTTGTAGACTGTAATTATGCCTTTGATTCCTCCTACACTCCGAGATGTGTTAGCAGAGGCTTTTAGGTGTGCTGCTCTCGTAAAGTTCAACATGTTCCTGGGGTCCACTGGATTGATTATTAATGTCCCGGTGAATGTCTTGAATCATAAACAGCAAGGCAATACCTTTTTTTTTAATATTAAACTGTTTGGTGGCTGGCGTAGATAACCTCGGTCTTGGGTCTTTAGTTGCGTGAAAGAATTGGGAAATTTATGATAAAAATAAGAAAAAGAATAACGAAGAATGTGTGTTTAGACTAGGGCTGGCCAGTGGGCCGGGACAGCCCGACCCCGACCCGAGCCCGTCCCGGTCCCGCCCCGACCCCGCAAAAAAAAAAAAAATACGGGGGCGGGACTCGAACTCGGGACGGGACGATGTCTCGTCCCGCGAGACCCGAGCCCGCCCCAGGCCCGCGAAACCCGACCCCGCCCCGACCCCGACCCCGACCTTTGCAAAAATGACCGTTGCACCAACGGCCATTTTAGATTATGGCCGTTATTACGGCCATTTTAGCCCCCTCCCCCAACCCCCTACCCCTTAATATTTATTTTTAACCCATAAGTTATTATATTTACACTTTAACTCAATTTTTCAACTATAAATAACTCATTTTCTCTTCATCTTTCTCACAAATCTTCCTACAATCTCTCTAATTTCTCAATATATCTCTCTACAATTCTACATTGTTTGCTAAATATTCAATTTTATTTATTCATTTGGGAATTGGTAGTGAAGTTGGCAACTAAGCTTGAGGATCTTCCATCGAGCAAAGTTTCAATTTTCAACCTCTCGATTACACGTCGACGTTACGTCATGCTTGGTACATTCGTTCCTTCATTAAATTATTATTGTCTGTTTATTTAGTTTAGATCACTTAATTTTATTGTCTTTAATTATTTATTTATTTATTTATTATCATAATTAAAATGGAATGATTAAAAGGTATGTTTAAGGGTAAGGGTAAGGGTGCTTCTTCTAGTAGGGGCAACCAGGCAAGGGTACTTCTTCTAGTCATCTTATTCCTACAGGATGATTTTGTTGATACTCAACATTTTTCTACAATACCATTAGATTTAGACCAGGAGCTATTTTACGGAACTCGAAGACTTTAATTTAGGCGATGATCTAGATGATATACCCACTAATGTTGATGACAACACACCCACTAGTGCACCTTCAACTGAAATACCTCCTATTCCCCTAGTATGAGGCGAGGTCCAAAGAAACGACCATTAAAATCGGATGCATGGACATTTTTGATAGGGACGTAGAGAATCAAGTAGCCATATGTAAAATTTGTAAAAATGTTTTAAAATTTAAAAGCTGGAAAAGGTCACGGTGGGACGGGGTTTAATTAGACACGTAGTAAGTGCTCATCCATTTAGGTATGCCCAATACCAGGCTTCAAAGCGGGTAAGCGCCCGCTCCATCGAGACAAGGTTCACATACTAATATTGTCCCGACCAAGTACAAGGTCAAATTAACCCTATGGCGGGGAAATTGTAGGCCCTAAATACAATAAACATAGAGATAGGGAAGCAATATCAAAATTAGTTCTTTGTGGAGGGTTTGCCTTTTTCATTTCCTTCATCTCCGGTTTTATTCATTACATTAGAGATATATATAATCCTCGCTTTTAACGGTTTTCCTAGATCAAGCTGTTAAGAGAGATGTATTTAAATTAGCGCATGAATATCAAAAATATTTACGTTTTTCATTATATCATTTTAATGGCAAAGTATCCATCACGTCGATATAGGTCGTAGTACTAACGGCCATGATTATTTAAGCGTAACTTGTCATTGGATAGATTATAAATGGTCTATGCAAAGCGTATTTTAGCGTATAGATATATAGATGATAGGCACCTTGGTACTTTTATTGCAGAAAATTTTTATCAAGTGTGCGATTATTACGGAATTACCGATAAAATTATGACTATTACATTAGATCACGCTTCTAATAACAATTACGCAATTACAATTTTAAAAAATAGCTTAACTCCGTCTTTTCAGGACCATTTTCATATAAAATGTGCGTGCCATATATATAACTTAATTGTAAAGGATGGTCTATCACTTTTGAAGACATTCTTAGTAAAATACAATTTGCTATAAACTTTATTTTTAAAAGTAATAAAGTACAACGTAGAAAAGAATATAAAAAATTTGTCATGATTGTGGACTACCTTATAGAAAAATTCCACAAGAAGTATCCACTAGGTGGAATTCTTTATCTGAGCAACTACTTGTTGCTTATGACTATAAATTACCTATAACTTTATTTTTAACTCTCATAATAAAAAGCCGGTGATATGATTTTAGATAGTGATTGGGAAAAAATTTCGAACTTATTGTATTTTTAGAGAATTTTTTCAAGCAACAAAAGAATTTTCCAGTATATATTATCCTACTATTTCAACTATGTTATTTTATATAACTCTAATATTTTTATTACTTAGTGAATATATGGAAAAACCGACTTATAAGGCAACTATTAAAAAATGTTTTCAAAATAAAAAATATTTTATTCCTATTCCCTCTATTTATATTATTGGTTCTGTATTAAATCCTACTATTAAAATAGACGGTACTAAATCACTAATTGAAACTATTTACGATTGTATAGAAGTACTACCACCTCCAAGTCCCAAAAATCTAAATCACCCACCACCTATTGAACAAACTAAAGAAGAAGTATTGTCTAGCGTAGAACACCAATGCAAAAATATATATAGATTTTATCAACAAGAAAATGCTAGTAACTTACCGACTTCCATACCATCTTTTTCATCTTCAATACAACCTCACAAAGACATCTTTGTTTCTGCGGCTAGTATTGAAAGCCTCGAGAAATAGAATGTGCGGTCGTACCTCTACTACTAACCAAATTAGCGAGTTGGATATTTTTGTTTTGCGGGGTTACATGCAGTATCAAGAAGTTATCAATGAAGATGGACATGAAGACTTGCTTTGAAATCTTGGAGGGAATGAGAAGACCTTTCCGACACTTTCAATGATGACTCGAGATGTTTTGAACATTCAGCGTCGTCAAGCTGCGTCTGGCGCTTTTTACTGTGACGGATATCAAATAGGAGACCCACAGACACTCATTAGCCTGGAGACGGCTTGGAAATTGCGGTATTATTGAGAGATTGGATACTGGCGGAGCGAGAAAGGTGCGGTCAACCTGAGATCAACGAAGAAGATGATGAAAACTACAACGAAATCTTAACGGAAGGTAGTGGAAGCGGCGTGGATCAATTTGACCAACAAATACCAATTCCAACCGAAGAACCACATGAAATCATCAAGCAATTAGAAACAGGTTTTTGAGAATGTAATTTTTTAATTGTAATTTTATTATGTAATTTGTAACTTTTGGACAACACCACAAAGTTGCAATTTAGATTTTAGACAATTGTATTTGTATTACAAAAAAATCATATGTCTATTAAATAATATAAGAGGCACAAAAACAGCCTTGGGATGTTTTTATTATACTATCTTGTTTTGTTTATTGAGTTTTTTTTATACATATGTTATTTTAAAAAAAAAAAAACCCGCCGTATCCCGACCCGAGCCCGACCCCGACCCGAGCCCGCCCCGACCCGAGCCCGACGGGATCGGGATCGGGACGGGACTTGCTCCAGTCCCGCCAGACCCGACCCCGCCAGAGCCCGCCAGACCCGACCCCGCCCCTTCTCCCGTCCCGCCCCGACCCCGACCCCGCCAGACCCGGCCCGCCAGACCCGAGCCCGGCCCACTGGCCACTCTTAGTTTAGACAAACAGCATATACATAAACTTCAAACTGGAACGTGCAGTTCGGCATGAAACAGTGAGACGAGATATAGCCATTTTATCAATGAAACAGTTGGTCCATTTAACCAGTTTTTACAAAATTTACATTAGTCCGAAAAAATAATAATAGATATTTCCTGTGAAGTAGATTACTAGCGATGGATCTTTTTTGTGACATTATCACCACTATTGTCGTTGCTGCCGAAGGATAACAGATTTCCTTTGGTTCTTAATTAGTCCTGCTTTTTAAGCCAGAAAAGTGTGGAGGACACTAGGTTAACTCAATGATAAACACCTGTTACATGCTAAAAATTTATTGGCACCAATATTTATACCTAACTATTTCAACTTACCATGGAGTACTACATATTCCATGTAATATTTGGACATTTCCTTTTCAACCAAATGCTACGCCACCACAAGGCAATTAGCTAGTTTTTGGGATATATTTATCCCTGGATTCCTCCAATGAGCCTATCAGAGATACTTGCCTTCTCCAATAAGTATCCTCAGCCTTGTAACGCATTCTTTAAAACCCTTTATAATTGAAGGTCCAAATTAAGTATCACAATCTTGTAGTAGGCTATAAATTAATTTCATATACACTGGTGTACCAAGTGGTGCCACTTAACACAAAATTTTAATGTTTTAAGTACTTCATTGTATCCTGACCTGTGCCTCTCCTTCTAACCAATGGAGGGATCATGATTTATGAAGATTGAGGAGGCAGGTCAAGATGTCCCTTCGGGTACATCCGATAAAAAAAGGAGGCAGGTGAAGATGTGTAAAATAACAGGGAAGAGAAAAAGAGGAAAATGGTAACGAGGACTTGTCATCCCATTGGTTATATGTATTCTCCACGAGATGCAAGAACATAGCAACTGAGACGCTATAGATATTACTCCCTCCGTCTCAAATTATTTGTAGTTTTTTGTTTTACATGTCACTTAAGAAATATTAATGAAGAGGTGTATTTAACTACTCTAAAACCTTATTTATGTTTGAATTATAATCTCTCTATTAAATGTTTACTCTATTTATGAGTTATTTTCATTAATAATCAAATTCTACTAGGGGTAAAGTGGAGAAAACATGATTAATTATGTTTTGAATTTCTAAAATTATAACTATTTTAGTAATCACGATAAATAATTTAAAACGAAAGGAATAATATACATCATTCTTTCAAAATAATGATTTTATTTTATCAGGACTCACTCGGTCTTTGCTTTAGTGAAAAGCAGCGGATCCGATTAAATAGTAAAGTGTGCATAAATTGACCAAGTTGCGATTGTTGAAAGAAAAAGTAAGCACCATTCTCAGATTGACACTCATCTTTTCTAGATGCATATTCACAGTACCTCTTATTCTTAATCGACGTGAAACAAAGTCTATGTTTATCTTATATTTTGGCACTTTTGTGATTAGTCGCTTTAACTTTGCGGCTTATGGATAGATTTTCTTTTCAGAGGAATACTTGCTTTGAGCTATATGCTGCTTAGTAATATTGGAATTGAGCTTTGTCTTTTCATCCATTTCTAGCTCTGCTTTTGTTTTTACCTTTCATTTTTGAAGGGCAAAAGGGCATTGTGAAGATGTGATTTCCACACTTCCCCTCATTAAATTGCCCAGTTGACTCATCAGTTCCACTATAATTTTGACACGAGAATAGAGATACGAAATTGGAAAAATGTCCCACGCATGGTCCTTTCTCTTTGAACCCAAAGCAAACTAATATACAAGAATTTCAATGATCCTTCCTTTTTTTCCCCACCAATTTGGATTCGCACCAAAAAATCTCACTTTAGGGCTAAAGCGATCTGTGCCAAAAGACGACTCAATTCCTAGATTCACCGCAACCTTGGTGGTATTGCAATTCATCCATTGAAAATAAAAAATAAATGAATAAGGAAATTTGGACAATTAATCACAGGTTCTTCAAATATTCAGATGGGAACAAGAAGGGTGCAGGGAAGCCAAATTTAAAAGCTCAAATATTACTTTATCTCCAGTTGGTCCCAACTACTACAATCAACATGTAACAATCAGTGCAAGTAGCTGGTACAATAAATTACTCGTATTTTCAGAACATTTAAGCCAGCCGAAGCAAAAAGATAAGAGGAGCTAGTGCTCTTATAAGCCTTATCAGAGCCCTTAAATAGTACCGGCCCCTCAGATATTCTGTATCTTTGATTAGACATTATGCTTTGCCAAAGGCTGAAATCAATGTACATGTAAAGCTGAGGTACCACAATATTTGTTCATATATTGCTTGTAGTCTTTTTAGCTCTCAACGGAATTATTTGAACCCTTTTTTCTAGGGTGCATGAGTTGTCCCTTTTATATAGCCAATGGTCACTCTGGAATAGGGTTTGAAAAAGGTAGTAATAGTAATATATTCTCACTTTGGAGGTGAATAGAGTTATTTGGTATATATGTTTAGTGGCGGAATTATAATTTCCATCGAAAGATTTAAGAAGTCGGTTAGGAGATTCAACATCTTTTATATATATATATATATATATATATATATATATATATATATATATATATATATATATATATATATATCGTATAATTTCTCAATGATGAACCACCTTGTGACCCCCTAGTAGCTCTGTGCTAGTGGGAAGTAATATGTGTGTAAACTGGTCAAGACCCCACGATTGTAAAAACAAAATTATATGTATACATACTCTCACTTTGGCTCTTTGGATTCTTATCCTCTGTCAACTCTAGTTCTTTCCCTAAAAGAAAATAAAGGTAAAACAGCCTTATCGGATATTGACATGTACTTGCATTACTGTAATTCGATGAACTTTTTTTAGTAGCATGCACTTTTAAGACGGAATATGGGAAACATGAAAGCTTCAAGTACATAAATATGTCCTGCATCACCAAACGAAAGAAGCACACTAATGGATCACAATGAGACGGAACAACTAAAAATAGTATAGATAAATTAGAAGAGTTATTTGCTCCAAAAGGTGGAATCTCCCACCCCAGGAGCCCCCACACCCCGGTCCGACAGGTCTGTGAAGGAGGTAAATCATGGTGACTCAATTGATTTCAAAGGTTAGACCACTACCACGCTGCGCACAAGGGGCCCTCCTTTATTTCAAGAAGAAACCCCCACACTGCCGCTGACGGGATTCGATCCTTGGTCTTTGCTCCAAATATCCCCCTTGAAACCAATTGAGCTGCCCAAGCGGACAATTAGAAGAGTTATTTGAAAGGATAAACAAAGAAGAAGAATGAATGCTACTTTTTTTCCCCTTCTATTATCACACTGAAGTAAACATAAATCTTCATTCACTTTTTGTTCGTTCAATTTTTTATCAATCACATAGAGGGAACGTGAAGGGGAAAAGAGATGGGAAAGGGGATAATACGAGAGACTATGGTGGACTAAAAAGAAGTAAACATATCACACATATAAGTTAGAGGGATTCAACATATATACTATATAAATTAAAAGAATTAGACATATCTATGCAGTATAACGTTTTTACGAAGAGGTGTCACTTGACTCTCTTTAAACATAGATGTGGCTACGCCATTGATGAGAGTTATAAAGTCCGAAAGTATTGTATGAAATACTCCTATCGATATAACTAGACTATAAACTATGATGATAAACTTTCCTTTATTTGTTATTGTGTTCTAATTCAGCTCTTAAGCTAATTTCTTACTACGGGAAAAAGATATTTGTCAATAACATTGTTGTCATATGTTGAATGTTGTTGTCAAAAATATTTTTCGCAACAGCAAAAATTATTGCATGCCGTTGCAATAACCTCCGATGTGAAAAGTTTTCGCAACAACAAGTTTGTCATTTACGTTTTTAGCAATAATATATTTATTATTACTAAAGTTTTATTGTCAATTTTACGCTTTCTTGTAGTTTGTTTCTACTTTAGCCAATATATAATTAACTCTATCCTGAAGTTAATACATGGTTCGAATATTGCCTTTATATAATTCTCACTAGCTTTGTGAGCCATATGGATATATCTTTTGAAAGATTCCTTAAGAGGCTTCTTTCTAGGTAATGAAAGTTATATATATATATATATATATATATATATATATATATATATATATATATATATATATATATATATATATATATATATATATATATCACATATTTGGGGAGATTATGGTTTAAATATTATTTAATGGGTGGAGAGATATACAAAAGTGAGTTGAATTAATAATGATGTTTAGTAGAAGCTCTTACTTCAAAGCAACATGCGAAAAAAGGCAAAGGATTTTTATTAAGATTGGAGTTGAAAAATACTAATATAATAAAAAAAACAGTCTTTTTTGTATACTTTCTCCCGGTTTTTTTTATTAAGATTGGAGTTGAAGTGCTCAAACAAGTATGATATATAAACTCTAATCCATATCTTTCAATCAAGAATATATATATATATATAGAATATATATATATATATAGAATATATATAGAATATATATATATAGAATATATATATATAGAATATATATAGAATATATATATATTCTATATATATATACTCAAACAAGTATGATATATAAACTCTAATCCATATCTTTCAATCAAGAATATATATATATATATATATATATATATATATATATATATATATATATATATATACTTTTCCCCCGGTTTTTTTAATTAAGATTGGAGTTGGAGTGCTCAAACAAGTATGATATATAAACTCTAATCCATGTCTTTCAATCAAGAATATATATATATATATATATATATATATATATATATATATATATATATATATATATATATATATATATATATAAACACCAACAAAGGCATAATCATTAATTTTCTCTATACGATATTTATGCTGTCCTCCATTTTTTTATATGGTTGAAGTAGTCTTGTGTATATATCATCTTATTGTGGTCCCTATTAAACATGGGAAACAAATGAAGTAATCGTTAAAGTTGCTTTCAAAATTGTTGTTTTCAACATTTATTTTCCACGTTTGTTAAGGTTAGGCATATGTAGCTCTATAAATGCGTCCAAAGACCTAGACTTGGAGATAATTTGAGCACAGATACTTTGGGTATGATAGGATTGCCACAATTTCTTGTGAGATTAAAGATATCCATTTAACATCTTTGTAAGAAATATTCTTTCTTAATTATTTCATTAATGATTTACACTATATATAATTATACAAAAATATTTACCTTACTACAAACTAGGTAACTAATCAATTCTAATTACAAGAGAAATCTAATTCTACCTAATATAAGAGATGTACAATTTTAAATGCAATCTAATTCTATTACACCCCGCAGTCGAATCGGGAGGTCGGCGTATGCTGAGATTGTCCCGAAAGTCTTCAAATAAAACCAGTGGAAGACTTTTTGTAAAGATGTCGGCAATCTGATAACATGACGAGACATGTAAGACACATACTTGTCCACGAGCAAACTTTTCGCAAACAAAGTGAATATCCAGCTCAATATGTTTAGTGTGTTGGTAGTGAACCGAATTCCTTGAGAGATAAATAGCACTTACATTATCACAATAAACCAATGTCGCCTTCGGAACAGAACATTGGAGCTCTAAAATAAGGTTCCATAGCCAACAAGATTCAGACACCACATTGACAACTCCTCGATATTCTGCTTCGGCACTGGATCTGGACAAGGTTGCTTGTCGTTTTAAGGACCAAGAGATCAAATTATCACCAAGAAATACACAATAAACAGACGTGGAGCGTCTGGTATCCGGACAACCACCCAACTGACATCTATATATGAAATAAAAGTGGTTGTCGAAGACGGATATAAATGGAAGACATGATCGAGAGTACCCTGAATATAACGCACAATGCGTTTGAGAACATGCATATGATCCTCCATCGGGTTATGCATGAATACACAAACATGTTGTACACCATAAGAGATGTTGGGCCTCGTGAAGGTGAGATATTGCAGGGCCCATGCAAGGCTGCAGTAATATGATGGATCGACATATGGCTTGCTGGAAGAAGCACTCAACTTCGGTTTAGTGTCAACCGCAGTGGCAGACAGCCTATACGATGACATGCCAGCTCGTTCAACAATATTTGTTGCGTACTTCTTTTGGGATAAAAATAAACCACATGCATGACGTGTCACAACTATCCCAAAAAGTACCTAAGTGGCCTTATATCTTTCATTGCAAACTCAGAGCCAAGCAGTGACATGATAGACTTGCGAAGATCATCAGATGATGCAGTTAAGATAATACCATCCACATACAAAAGAATGTAAGCAATATTATTACCATGATGGTAGATGAATAGAGAATGATCAGATCCACTGTTAGAAAACCCATCATGTGAAACGTAATCTGCAAACCTCTTGTACCAGACTCTAGGAGCTTGTTTGAGCCATATAATAATTTCTTCAGCAGGTACACATGATTATGATAAGTAGAGTCTCTGTACCCCATAGGTTGATACATATACACTGCTTCATTGAGGTCTTCATGTAGGAAGACATTTTTTACATCAAGCTGATGAAGCGACCATGCCTTCGAAAGAGCCAGACTGAGGACCATCCTGATAGTTGCCGGTTTGACCACCAGATTGAAAGTCACACCACAATCCACACCAACATGTTGAGTCTTTCTATCACATACAAGACGGACTTTGTGCCTCTCAAATGTACCATCAGATTTTTTTTATGACTAAAAATCCACATAGATCGAATAACATTAACATCAGGGGGACGGGAAACCAAATCCCATGTCCTATTATTAATAAGAGTATTAAATTAATCATTCATAGTCATTTTCCAACTCGGGTCACTAAGGCCAAACATAAGATTACGAGGCAACGGTGACTTGGAAACATGGGTGTGAAGATCGTACTTTTTATTTTTCTTAAAGATCCCATGTTGACTACGAGTGACAGACCGTTGGGCGAGAATTGGAGTTAGGACAGGCGGGAAGGACGGACTGCCCGACAGTGGAGTGGCGATGGCGGATAGCCGGCGGTGGTGCTCGGCGGACTTCCAGAACTAGGCCTCGCAGCGATGGCTGGCGATGAGAGACTTCGATTGGGCGGCGGCCATTGGGCTCGGTGATTGGGTCGAGACACCGGGAAACATTGGGCCTGTTTGGGAGGCTAATTTATGAATCAAATACGGGGGTATGCTATCGTCAAGAAATTCATAGGTAGGAGGCCCGGAACAATGTAATTTGGCAAAAGAGAAATTTGTTTCATAAAAAATTACGTGACAACTTACGATGATTGTATTAAAGGATAAGTCGGAACATTTATAACCACGGTGATTTGACGGATATTCCAAAAACACACACGGAGTTGAAGTTTATTAATGGTAGTAGAAAAAATTAGAAGATAGCATAAGCACTCAAAACCCGTAAATGAGAATATGAAGGGTCCCTTAGGTATAAAATTTTGAGTGGGGATTGGTAGGCTACTTGTTTGTTCGAAAGTATGTTTAACAGATATGTTGTCATTTGTAACGCATGATGTCAAAAAGATGGTGGTAAAGAGGCATGTGCAAGTAAGGTTCTAACAATATTGTTAGTGGTTTGAATTTTTCTTTCTGTTTTTCCATTTTGAGACGATGTATGTGGACAAGAGAGACGAAATGACAAATCTTTAGTTTTGCAAAAATCCCAAAAAGGCACATTATCAAATTCTCTACCATTATCACACTGAATATTTTTAATGTTCCGTTCAAATTGGGTGCGAATGTATGCTCTAAAGGATAAAATATGGAAAAAACTTGTGACTTTTTAGACAAAGACAACATCCATAAAAAATTAGAGTTATCATCCAATAACATAAGAGAATATCGGTGGCCCGAAGAGCTCATAACGGGAAATAAAATATCACTATGAATAATATCAAAGGGCATAACAGTACGAGAATTTGAAGCAACAAAGGGCAATTTAACATATTTTTCAAGAGAACAAGAGCAACAAACATGAGAATTATGAGGTCTAATACACTCAATAAATTTATTTTGTGTAAGGGAAGAAAAAACAGGTGCTCCCGGATGACCCAAACATTCATGCCATAAAGAAAGAGCTAAAGCTGCAAAAATGGATGGTAATTTGGCTTGATGTGTGGTTGTGGTGATTGGATAAAGCTTGCCCCGACTATCACATCTCATTATACGCATCCCCGTCTGAAAATTCTTCACAAAAAATCCAAAATGATCAAATTCAATAGAAACCCAATTATCATTGGTAAATTTTCTAACTGAAATCAAGTTTTTAATTAATTTAGGTGCGTGAAGGACATTTTTCAAAATTAATGGTGGGTTCGGGGGAGACAAGTTTGTAGTACCATAACCACGAATTGGAATTGAATGACTATTTCCTGACAATTATACCACGATTATTGCTCAAATTAAAATAGGACGAGAGATTACCTTCTGAGGATGTCATAGGAGACATTGCACCGGTGTCCATGTACCAATTTGCGTCGGGCGGAGTAAGCCCAAAAGTGTGCATCGCGGCCTCGATATATGTCGGGATCGACACTGCCGAGTGGGCTTGCTGCCACTAGCTCGGCAGTAGCCCAAGAATTCTCGGGTTGTTGCCTCCTGGACCGGCCTGCTGGGTTGCTGGATGTGACTTGGGCCTGGCCCAATTACTGCCTGCTTGATAGAGGTAGGGCGGCATGGCCCAAGGCCACTACCAGGCCCATAGTGTCGGCCCACTGCCTTAGGGTGCCCTCGGCTGCCACTGGGCTGGCGGTTGCTGCTGGTCGCCGCCCCTGCCTCCACCTCTTCCACAACGATTATCGTCGCCTTTACCACCACCGCAGCCACCGCCACAGTTTTTGCTCCCATTACCGCCATTTCGTCCCTTCTGGCTACGATTTGGCGGCAAATTTTCAAATTGTGACGAGCTCTCATCGGACAGAGCGACAACCAAGGTAGAATTTGACACGTTGGTTGTCTTCTTGGCAAAATCTGCTTCTTCAGGAATGAGCATAGAGCGGGCTTGGTAAAATGGTGGAATAGGATTGCTTTTGGCGGATGAGCGTACCCACTCCACTATACGCGTCGGTGAGGCCGACCACTAGTGGTAAAATAAGCTGATTGTTAGCGACCGGCGCGCCGACGTTCTTGAGTTGGTCCGACAACACCTTGAGTTATTGACAATATGCGGAAGAATTGGGAAAGTCCGCCATGTCGGTGGTGGAGAATTCTTGTTCAAGAGTAACGGCCTAGAAATTTTTGTTGTCTCGGAATATGTCGCGTAAGCGAGCCCTAGTCTCTATCGCCGTGGAGTCAGGCTCAATAATTGTATGCAGCAAATTGCTAGAAATAGTAAGAAATGTCGCATCAATGGTTAACTATAATTCTCTTTTGTCGTCGTTTTTCGGCACCTTCTCCTTGCCTTTTTCCGGCGGAATTATGTGATGAATGACCCGGTGGGAGCGGCATTGAATCTTGAAGAGCTCCGCCCACGTTGCATAATGGACGTTTTCCATCTCAAGAGTGATGGATACGTGGGATTTGATGTTGGAAACTGTGAGGGCTGGATGAAAAGAAGATTTTGAGTTAGACATGGCTGACGGGGAGAAGGGTGGTCGCCGACAAAAAGAAGAAGGTGGGGGGGGGGGTGGCGTTGGACACAAGGAAGCATGATTAGGGTTTCAGGAACTTTTCCTAGACCACGATATCCTGTAAGAAATATTCTTCCTTGATTATTTCATTAATGATTTACACTATATATAATTGTACAAAAATATTTACCTTGCTACAAACTAGGTAACTAATCAATTCTAATTACAAGAGAAATCTAATTCTACCTAATATAGGAGATGTACAATTTTATATGCAATCTAATTCTATTAATCTTAAAGTAGTATCTCTGTCACGGTATGAAAAATAAATGAATTCGACATTTGATTTTTTTTCGAGATAAAGTCATAATAATCAGAAAGAATATATAGAGTTAGGATCAAGTTTTTAGCATTTAACTATTATGCATTTTGTTGTTCAAAAATTGATTTATGGAGAAGAAAAAGACGTTTCGATTCTGAAGATACAATACTTATCAGCTATCATATGTGATTATGAATATATGATAATTCTTTGCACATACGAAATATGAAATTCGATTCTCGATATAACTTTTTCTAGAGATAGAAAACTCCTATTTTTTCTTCAAACATTTAGGAAATTTCAGTATGTATGAGAAAATTGCATGCATGAGAAGGCAAGAACTGTTTTCTGTTCTTATATAAATTGTGACGTAAACTGAAAGCTTTCTATTTCCAAGACTAATGATCCATTTTTGTGATAATTAGCATACAAGTATTGAATTAATAAGTATGTTTATGAAATTCATAATGCAATTGGGAAGTGCTACAACTGTAGGAAATCATTCGATTCCTCGTGTATTCTGAAGAACCACAGTGATTTAGCTATTGCCAAAAGGAAGTCTTTATGGGGACAAATTTGTTTATGCTTAAAGTGATAGATTCAATTAGGCTCATAATTAGTAAATTACGTATCAACTTCTAATTGACATTATATAAGAATGCATATATACTAACCTGTAGGAAATTGTAATGTTGAAGCTGAATGATATAATCATTATTTTTGAAAATACAACTTTTACTTCAAATAATTAAATATTTTCGATCTATTGTTTTGACAAGTTAAACAACGAATATCAAGCTTTAAAAATACGAGTAATGTGTATTTACTAAATACAACTTGACGTTCTTCAGTTACGTACGCAACCAGCGAAATGATTGAACATTTACTTAGAATATATGTTACATCTCATGTCAATGTTTACTTTCTATTTATGGAAATTGCATAGCAATGTTCTTTCTTTTTTCTACTGTAACTATACCTTTGTGTTATTAAGAAAAGGAAAAATATTTAAATCTGTCCTTGACCTTGCGAAATAGTTTAAATTTGTTATTTTTAGTAGTTAGGGTTAACACCTGAACCTCTTCTACAATAGAAAATGATCAAATTTTACCCTTTAAAGCTTTAACTACACAAAATGATCCAGATCTGCCTTTGAACTTTGTAAAATTGTGCGAAGTTTAAGGGTAAATTTGTAACATAGGGTATATTCGACTATAACTATTAATGGAGGGCGAATTCGGACCATTTCAAAAAGTTAAAAGGACAAATTTGAATATTTTTCTTTATTAAAATTTTGTAATGAAGAGTTCTTTTTTTCAAGCTCTCTAAAAAATCATGGATATAACTGTTCCACAATACCATTCTCTATTTTTGTTTCATTCGTTTGTACCATCAACATCCATCTTTTTACTGTTTCCTGGGAATATGCACATGCATTATGTTTAAAATTTCCAAAATATATTCCTTATCTAGTGGATAAATGTCACATTCATTCAGCTCCAATTATTAAGAGTCTCTATCTCTCTCTCTCTTAGCTGCATGCACTGTATATGATTTTGAATAAATATTGGCTCCAACATAATTGTTTTAAATTAGGGAGTGGGTTGTCTCCTAATGATTTCAAGAGGGCCATTACTTATCCCTAAGTTCCATAAAACATATTTATTGACTGGACCATTAAGAGCTAGAGAAAGCTTGATTTTGTTGGGCAAGCCTACGACCATATATAGCTCTCTCTATCAATATTAAAATCACAATCAACTTGATTTCCGCCTCACATATGATAGTGACTTTCACTAATTTTATTTAGCACATATGTTATTATTGAATTTCATTAAAAAATCGGAGCCTAGTAAAATAAGTATGAGTAATCACTAGCTACTTTCCTCTCCTTGTTAATTTTTATTCTAAACATGATTTAGTTGAAGATACGACTGATATATTTAAAATTTAGTGAAAATTTTCAAATACAACTTGAAGTTATATTTGGAATTTGAAAAACAATCAATACCTTATTTTCACTTTTTTATTGTTGCTTTAGTCTTTCACTTTTCAAATTTTACCATATATTTTTTATTTTTATAAATTTGACCCCATTTAATTCAGCTGATCGGAAAAAACATGCTCGACGGAAACAAATTGTTCATACAATGTGAGAGGATTATATTAAAGAATAGTTTTTACTAGTGTTATTAATTTTTAGTACTAATAAATCATTGTGATAATAATTAGAATTGACAAAATGTAATTGTATACATCAACTAGTAGGCAAAAAGAATTGTACTGAGTCATTTTAATCTTGTAGCTCGTATGCAACAGTGAACTAGCTCATGCCCATGATTAATGACGATACATGTTGAAATGCGAATAATTGAGAACTTGATTATATTTCATATTTTAAAAATTGGAAGTATAAATCATATTTCATACTTTTAAAAAAAGTACATTCCAACATCCAAATATTATTTGTAAAAACTATGGTCATACACAACTCCAACTCCAACTTCAAAAATTACAAAAAAGTGATTTTTTTTTATTTCTATGGTCAAACACATATAATTGCGCGCGCGCGCACATATATATATATATATATATGTGTGTGTGTGTGTGTGTATATGAGAATCTTGATAATTTAATAGAACATTAAATGTTTAATTATTAATAACAAGAAAGCTACATGCAACTAAATAAATAAATATAGTTTGATAAATAGAAAATAAAATACAAATAAAAAAAACTCGTATTCGTTGAGTGTTATGGGATTTTAAAAGTAATCATATGATATTCATCAGTATAATTGTTAATGTAATTCCAAATATCCACATTTATTTGAGATTTTAAATTAAATATTCATAAATGTCAATTAAATTTAATTCTTAAAGTCGAAACTTCTCTTACAAAGTGGGGACAAAGGGTATGCTTTAAAATTGTTGAAACATTTTCCTACGGTGTGAGTGGTAATTTGAACATCATTCTGAAAACAACAACAGAGAGTAATGTGTGTCGTGGAGCATGAATACCCTGACTAATTGACAAGTAAAAGTATAATATTCTGCAAATCACGAACCAGTCACTGACCACAAAAACAGAAAATTGATCATAAAATCTTCAATGAGATTTCAAAATTTTAAAAATAAAATTCCATTAAAATATATCAGCCCCCTACACCAATCATTAAATTAATGAAAGGATGAAGGTGCAGCTAAGCGTAGTGCTGTACGTACTACCAACTAGACCCATTTTCCATAATCTATCAACATCAAATAGTTGTGCCCATTTGGCCAAGATAATCCTTTTTAGCTTAATCATGTTGATTTTAATACATTAATTCTCAAGGATATCTTTTTTTATTTCCTGTTTATCGTTTGATTTCATGTCCATTAATGATAAAGAAGGGCAAGGTACTTGTTAGACGAGATACTGTTTTAGAGAATCCATTTAATTCATTAGTCTGTCTTGATGAGATATTGTTTTGTTGTTTTTATTTGGACATACAGTACTCGTATTATGGTTGGGATGAATTTTTAATGTTTGCGTATGTGGTTGATGGAAATTGGAATGTACTCGATTATGGCCGAGGTTTTGAGCTATGACAACTTTCTGTAGTGTCAGCCATCACTTATTATAAACAAGATATTAACTCACTCGGTCAGTCCCATTGTACGTTGAAAACGTATGTAATTGTATGGTGATAAGAAAATAAATGAATTTAATTCAATTTCAAAAATTACGTCAAAGAGATAAAGAGGGCTTGATAGGAGTATCATATAAGGAGATCATATCTATATCCTATTAGATGTGCGATAACTCAACATGGTTGCATGCACTAGAGCATGAATAACATAATATGAAGGTCAAACCTAATGTAAGCTATCACTATCATGACTGCCCAGTCCTCCCGTCACTAGTCCAGAAACTGGGCTACTTATTCAGCCCAGTTATCGTCCTACTTCTGTTTCACGTATCGATTCCAGTATTGGGCCAGCAGGCCCACTGCCTACTGGCCAGTCCGTCACCACCTCCAATTTTGTCTCAATTCTCCCCCGAGTCACAGACCGGTCACTCGTAGTCAACAGGATATTTTTAAATCATAAAAATATTTTAATTTAAATTTTAATGTTCTTAAATCCCCCTACCCCGTACCCAGTGTCCGCATTAAATGAACCGAATTGGAAATTGGCTATGAACGATAAATATGATGCTTATGAACCTTGAGTCTAACTATAAATATCGATATTCACCTAATAGTGAAATAAATCAGCGTCTGGACACAAAATTTAAGAAATTTTAAAAAGATTTATGACATGTATATGTGTAAAGTATATAAAAAAAAATTGAAAAAGTGTTGATTAAAGTTTTACATTTTTTAATTTTAAATGAATTGTGATGAAAATCCAAACAAGTCATGTTATTAATTAAAAGCAAAATGAAAATGTTAAATTAAATAACTTTTTTAAAACTCACTTTTTAAAATAAACTAAAAAAGAATGTTACGTAATAACGGGGATAGTACAAGCAAGTGATCGTTCATATACCTTCCACAGTAAATCTTCCGCAGTAAATAATGGTAGCTGCCACTGCACAGTGAAGGAGGACCTCTATAGGAGCGACTACTTGAAAGTTGAAAGAAAAGTTTAAGAAGACCGTTTAGGAAATTTCATTAATTTACCATTTGTTGTTATAATAGATAGTGTATTTTATTTTCAAGATTATTTTCATATTCTAAGATGATTTATTTATAAGTATTTTTTTTTTATGTAATATGAGGTATTGTGATGAAAGATAAGGAATACAAGGTTGAGATGATTCAGTCATATGAAGAGAAGAGACATACAATATGTCTAGTGAAGAAATAATATGTCTAGTGAAGAAGAAGTATAAGAGATTGATAATTATGGGTTAAGGAGAGATAAAGGAGTCCGCTTGGGCAGCTCAATTGGTTTCAAGGGGGATATTTGAAGCAAAGACCAAGGATCGAATTTCGTCAGCGGCAGTGTGGGGGTTTCTTCTTGAAATAAAGGAGGGCCCCTTGTGCGCAGCGTGCTAGTGGTCTAATCTTTGAAATCAATTGAGTCACCATGATTTACCTCCTTCACAGACCTGTTGGACCGGAGTGTGGGGGCTCCTGGGGTGGGAGATTCCACATTTTCTGGAGCAAAGGAGAGATAAAGGAGGGCCAGAAAAATATGAAGAATATATGATTAGACATGACATGAGGTATATTCACCTTATCAAGGTCATGACCTTAGATAGGGAATATAAAAATCGTAAATAAGAGTAGACGGTTAATTGGTAATTGAGCATTGACTTACTCTCCGGTAGAATAGGCTTGGTGATTGGATCACCATATCTGCTTCTCATTTCATATCAGTAGTATTACTTTGAGGCAAAGGTTTATCAAAATAATTTATCTATCTCTACAAGTAAAATTATAAAATCTTAATACATACTACTCTCCACAAACTCCCTTTATGAAATTGCACTAAAAAAATTTCTACGGAGTTACTGGTATTAATTTCTTCTACTAATAATGTATACAACTATGGCTAGAAACCACCTCCTAAACGTTCTATCATGTGCTTTTTCATCTATTTATTTTTTATGCAAGTATTTCTTTAATTAGTTTGTTTTGTCTCCACCATCTCTGAGAACATTGCTGACTTACTACATACATTGTAGGCTTCTCGAGATTAGCAAGGACTCTCTTTCCTTTAATTTTTTTGTTTCTATTCGGTGTATCATATTAGTATTAGAGTTTTAATCAATTTAAATTTGTGTCACAGAATAAAAAGTATTTTTTCATCCCAATTTACATGACATTATTTGATCGGACATAAAATTTAAGAAATAAAGGAAGATTTTATTATGTTTATCAAATTGTTCTTACTTTAGAGTTGATTTTTATTGATTTTTCTTCACAAAAAATACATCTTCAAAATTAATTGAGATCCAATAAAAATAAAATATGGACGATGCCATTAAATAAAATTAAAAAAATGACATTCTTTTTTAAATAAATTAAAAAGAAAATGATATCATATAAATTGAAACGGAGAAAACAATTAAGCGGGAAACGCACCGTTAAAAAATTTCTTCATATTCAAAGTTAGAACTCAATACTTTAATTAAGAATGAACGGACATTATCCATCCGTCTTTCCTTCGAACCTTTCATGTTTTGTCTTGTACAACGAGATATGAGAAGAATAAAGAGTATTGTAATTAAGCAGGATCAATATTATTATTTTCAGAAATAGTGATGTAATCAAGAAGCTGAATATAAAAAATAAAAATAAAAATAAAAATAAAAAACAAGAGTATTGTGCAGAGCTCAAAGACTCAACGAGTGTGAAGACTGATTGCCGAAATGAGAAGATGAAAACATGTCCATCAATAAAGAAGCCACCAAGCAAACCTCAGTACCCTTATCCTAAGGGATTCCACTTTCCGAGAATTAAGGCTTACGAGGGAAATAGTAAAGGTTCCAGTTCCAAATGTTTCCATCCAAATCCAATCATATCAATATATTATAATTAAGTGATTAATAAAATAAAATATCAATAGACTAATTATAATTATAATTAAATAATAAATCATATATAATATTCTTTGTCTTATATTATTATTTTAAGATAAAAAGAGTGTTCACTTAATTTTTATTTTTTGAATAAAAAAATATACTTATCAAATTAAAAAAGAATTAATTTTATTTTTTTAGATTTGTCCTTATAAAATATTAGGTGATCAAATTTCAATACCATTTTAATTAAAAATATTTTAATCAAATTAATTATTTTTATCTAAAAATTAATAACTTCTTAAATAGTGTCCAAATGATTAAGTGCACTCTCTTTGATTCGAAATGAGTAATAAAGATTACTACAAAAAATATTTGTCCAAACAGTTGTCATTTTATACAAGTAAGATGAAATTATTAATATTAAGTATTTTAAAAAATAATTAATATTAATTAAAATATAATTTATTGAAGAAAAATAATTATAAAAAAATTCATAAAAAGCGTGTAAAATAAAAATATGGCAATTGATACGGAGAATACTCAAATTCTTTTATCAAGGAGGAACCCACCAAGATGACCTCGATTCAAGTTCACTCAAATAAAAGAAACATCTTTGTGTAATAATTTTCCTTCAACTCTGAACCACTCGAGATCGGTGTCATGTTATCCGATATTAATAATATATGAATTAGTTATAAGAAAATTTATATTTTTTTTATTTCATAATAGTTATAAGGAAATTTATATATTTTCTTTATTTTATAATAAGTAATTTTTTAGATATTTTTTTATTTTAAAATAAGTGATGTTTTAGAATTTTAAGAAGAAACTGATTTTACTCTTTCAAAACTATCCTTATTTACGTAATAATATTTTTTTGTCTAGCGTACACGATGATATAGAAGAAGTTTTGTGCGTACACGATGAATGCAAAAAAGTATATATGCATTACCAATAAGAAAGTGCTAGCAACCAACCAACTTCTATATCATCTTCTTCTTATAAAAAATACGTTGTTTCTGCGCCTAGTATTGAAAGTCTTAGAAATATAATGTTTAGTGGCTCCATTGCTAATCAAGTTAGCGAGTTTGATATTTTTATTTTGCAGGGTGTTGTACCGTATCAAACAGTTCTCAATGAAGAAGGACGTGAAGACTTGCTTAAATACTGGAGAAAAAATGAGAAGGCATTTCCGATACTAGCAAAGATGGCCCGAGATGTGTTGAACATTCAAGCGTCATCAACAGTGTTTGAAAGCACTTTTTTTGCTGGGAGATTTCAAATAGGAGAGCACAGACACTCATTAGCGGGAGACAACTTAGAGATTACAGTTCTATTTAGAGATTGGATATGAGCGGAGTGTAGAAGGTGTGGTCAACTAGAGATCAACGAAGAAGACGATTTAAACTACAACGAAATCTTGTCCGAGGGAACTGAAAGTGACGTCGACCAATTTTACCAACAAATTCCAATTCCAACCGAAGAACCACAAGACATTGTGAAGAAATTAGAAAAAATATTTATAACTATGTAATTTTTTTAATTGCAATTTTACTATGTGATTTGCAACTTTTGAACAACACCACAAAGTTGCAATTTTAAAATTGTATTACAAAAAAATCATGTTTCTATTAAATAATATAAGAGACACAAAAACAACATTGACATGTTTTTATTACACTATCTTATTCAAGTATTTTAAGTGTTTATATTCACAGTTTTTTTTCGAAATTAAGTGTCTAAAAAAAAGGAATCTCGAACCCGACCCGACCCCGCTCCGCCCTGCCAACACCGGTCCCCTTTTCCGGCGGGATGAGGGACGGGACGGGACATCGACCTATCCCGCCATGGGTAAGTTAGTAAAAATACTTTTAATGAGTATTATTTTATTTTAATTAGGGGTAAGTTAATAAAAAAACACTTTTAATTTTTTAGAAGTGAGCACTTTCTTAATGAGTGTGCATAAGCTAAAAAAACACTTAATATAAAACGGATGGAGTATTATTTTATGCAGCCATTAGCTATGGAGGATTTAATTATTCATTATTAATTATTCATGTATTAGTTATTCCACCTTTTGCCTTGTATAAACTATTACATAGATTCTCTCATAATTTATACATTTATTAGTATACGAGGTTTCTAAATTGCAAACTAAACACAATATTAATTTTATACATGAATAATTTATCTCCTAACCAGCTACCAAACACGATACCACTTGTGCATGATTTAATACCTGCATAACTCACTTCAAAACTAGCTACCAAACTATTAGCGAATATTCTCCGAATATTCTCTATATATTTTATAATTATGATAGATGTATATTTAAGGTAACTTAGGATTCTAATTGTATTAGGAATCAACCTTTGTAAGGTAAGTTAGGATTCGTACTATATTATGAATCAACCTTTGTAAATAATGAAAGGAATCATTAAGGGAAATTATTCCATCTTTCATGGTATCAAGAGCCTAAAATCTAAATCCCTTCTCTTCCTCATTCTCGGCCGAAATCAGCATTTTTTTTCCTGATTTCACAGAAAAAAAAAAAGAAAAAATTCTGGTTTCTTTCTCCCTTTCTCGACCAAACCAGAAAATTCCCTTCCCTCGGCAGGCGTCAACCATGTCTTCCCCCACAAATTTCGGTTCATCCACTGGCACACTTGACAACCCCTCTCAACGTTCAGTATCTTCTGGTCATCCGACATTCACCGTTAACAACATCAAGAATTTTATCCCTATAATTCTTGACCAAGAAGACTGTCAATATTCCATGTGGATGAAACTATTCTACATTCATGCATGTGCATACAACGTGCTCGATCATATTGACGAATCTGTTCCTCGTCCCACCGATGTTACAGACTCAATCTGGCGGCATCTTGACGCCATCGTCAAAAAATGGATCTACGGCACCATCTCCAAAGACCTGTTGTGCACTATTATGAAAACAGGTGCTACGACACGTGAACTGTGGGTCCGGCTAGAAGAAATCTTTCAGGACAATAAAAATACTCGGGCCGTATATTTGGAAGAGCAATTCAATAATACCCGCTCGAGAATTTGAACAACATGTCCGAATATTGTAAGCAACTGAAGCTCATAACCGATCGATTATCCAACGTCAGGACTTCTGTTTCAGAAACCAAGATGGTGTTTCAACTTGTTACGGGTTTACCAAAAGGTGAATATGACACACTCGCAACAATGATTCAACAAGCCGACCCTCTCCCAAGTTTCAACAAGGCACGTTCACAACTATTGTTGGAAGAAACTAGACGTGTTAAACAAGAGGAACATAATCAAAAGGCGTTAGCCGTTGAGGGGATGGCAACACCTGCGGCGGCGGCATCCGACCATCCACGGCATGTCCGGCGGCGGCGAGCGATGGCGGAGGTCGTGGCTGCAGAGGTCGCAACGACAAAGGCAAGGGCGGCGGAAAAGGCCAACGCAACCAGTGGCCTGGACAGCAACAACTGCAGCAACAACAACAGCAGCAGTGGCCTAACGGCGGGCCCGGGCCTCGCTGCGTACCGTGCCCGGCTGCGAGGGCCCAGTCCAGCGACCTTGGTCGGCCCGGCCTCTTGGGCTCTGCCCGGCCACCAGGCGAGCCCACCAGCGGCGGCGGCAGACTACCTGGTTGCGATCCAGCCGATGGCAGCGGCGGCCTGGCCCCGACTGATTTGGGCCAGGCCTACACCACCGTGAACCTTCAACAGCCCGACGATAATTGGTACATGGACACCGGAGCCACATCTCACCTCACCCGGTCGTCAGGTAACCTATCTCAACTACGTCGATTAAAGTGTCCTCAATTTATTACTGTCGGCATGGTCATCGCATTCTAATTGAAGGTTACGGTAACACACACACCAAACATCCACACGCACCTTTCTCCTTAAACCACGTCCTATACACACCTAACATCATTAAAAATTTAATATCTGTTAGAAAATTCACTAGCAATAATTCTGTGTCTGTCGAATTTGACCCTTTTGGTTTTTCTGTGAAGAAACTCAATACGGAAAAAATTCTTATACGCTGCAATAGTGTGGGAGACCTCTACCCATTCACTCAATCTTCCGTTGTCAGACCACAAACACCTCTATCCCTTGCAGCAATCTCTCCCTCCACTCGGCACAACAGACTCGGAGACCGGTTTTTACTTTTCTTAGGACTTCTAAGCGTATTCAATGTAATAATGAAAAAATTGCCCAACACTGTTTTTCTTGTCCACTAGGCAAACATACTCGTCTTCCATTTATGTCATCAAACAATGTTACTTTTTCTCCCTTTGATATTGTCGATGCTGATTTGTGAACATCTCTGATTGTTAGCTCTTTGGGCCATAAATTCTATCTAATATTCTTGGATGATTTTTCACATTTTGTCTGGATTTACCCACTGAAATTCAAATCTGAAGTTTTTACAAAATTCCTCGAGTTTCAAAAATTCATTAAAACACAATTTGAAAAATCTATCAAATCATTCCAATGTGATAATGGACGTGAATTTAATAACTCAGCATTTCACAATTTCTATTCTAAACAAGGCATGGTTTTCCGTTTTTCTTATCCCTATACTTCTTCCCAAAACGAAAAGGCTGAAAGAATTATACGTACCATCAATAACATGGTTCACACACTTCTGTTTTATGCCTGCCTACCACCGCCTTTTTGGGTCTATGCTGTCAAAATGATAGAATCCCTTCTTAATATTTTACCAACTAGCACACTCCAAAACAAGACCACTACCGAAATCTTATACCGTAGGCTACCATCATATGATCACCTACGTATTTTTAGATGCTTATGCTACCCCAACATAGCCTCCACTGCACTTTACAAACTTGCCCCTCGCACTCTGCCATGCGTCTTCCTTGGTCTATCTCCTAATCATCGGGGCTACATGTGCTATGACATTGCTACTCGCAAAATCATCGTCTCCTGTCATGTCACCTTTGACGAGACAACCTTTCCTTTTTCAAATCTCCGGAAATTTCAGACCATCGATTACATCTTTCTCGATGAACCAAGTCTGTCCCCGGTCATCCAAAATCTATACCAACAGCCCATCGTTCCGGCGGTCTCGCCATCGTCCGACACCACCCCAACAACTCCCCTCGTCTCTACAACCCCTGGGCCGAGTCACCGCACCACCAAGCCGACATCGCCGCCATCACTCCAAAGAACTACCCAAAGACATCGCCCGTAAACCACCCAAAGACACCGCCCGTAAAACTAGTCGGTGAATCACGCCCACCGGTCAAGAACCGGTGGACCAAAGAACCTCTGACCTCGACCCACTGCCACTGTCGTCTCATCGCATGGAGACTCGTGCACAACACGGGATCTTCAAACCCAAGGTTCACTTCAATCTCTCCACACAAACCTTATTACCCATTCCAAAAAATCCAAAACTAGCAAAACTGGACCCAAATTGGAATGCGGCCTTGTGCGAGGAATTTAACGCTTTAACCAAGCAGAACACTTGGGATTTGGTACCTAGACCCGAAGGTGTGAATATTATCCGGTGTATGTGGCTATTGTAGCGCCCTATTTTGACCTGGCTCGGGTCAAAGCGGAGCGCGGACGTGTCCGGGTGATTCCTGGGTAAAAAGGGTTGAGGAGTCGCCACCTAATTATTTTTACGGTGAATTAGGACACCTAAATATTAAACTAAGTGCTGCAATGTAAACTCCAATTTTTAGGTCTGCGAAACTAGCGAGATTCTAGGTAAGGGTTCTTTATTATCCTAAAGGGAAGGGGTTAGGCATCCTTTAAGATCCGCTAACTTGCGGTTATCCGGTAAAACTCAGGTTAATTATTGCTAGAAAAATGCATGTTTTACAAGTATAATAGATTAAAAGATGTTTTGCAAATAATTGGTAAATGATGCATTTTATACAAGTACGTATTCAGATGACATAAAAAGAAAGATACATGTAAAGTTTTGAAAAATATGCATTTGTGACAATAAATTATTTATACTATCAAAGAAGTAAAATTTTGGGAATCATTGAATTGTAAATTGACAAAGATAAACTTATTCTAATGATTAATAAAGCGAATAAAAGATGACAAAAGTTGTTTTTTTAAAAATCTTAAATCTGGCGTGACGAGCCTAAAATAAATAAACTAGCGAGGATTTCTAAGTTTGAAACTAACCTATGAATTAATCCTAAGTTTGCCTATTCTAAGCATTTCAATAGTTACATAAGTGCGATAAAGAATATTACAATACAAAGCGGGATAAAAGCTGAATTAAAGAAAGAAAGAAAATGAATAAAGTCAGAATAATAATTAAGTCGTTATTTACTTTAATCCTATAATTTGTCAAAAACAAGCGGTTAGAAAGCAGTTAAATACAAATAACTCCATATCCGCATTCAAAGCAGTGAATGTTTTGATCACGGAGGGCTCGAACTTAAATTTTGAAAAGAACATTCCAATCACGTCGTGGCTGCAAACATATGACTTATGTGGTTATTTTGATTGCCTCGCCTACTAAACGTGTTGGTCTCTCGGGTAAAATAGAAAAGATCACTATAATCACGTCGTGGCTGCGAATATATAACTTGTTGGTTATTTTAGTCACCTCGCCTACTAAACGTGTTGATCTTGGAAAAAGGTTTAAGCCTCATCATTGCCCCGAAGTTATATTTTTTATAGAAAAATACATATTTGGCAATTTAATAATAAAAGAAGCAATTTTTTATGAAAAAATCTTTCAAGGTTGCAAATATGATAGAATGCAAACCTTATTTTTTAGGATTAAAGAAAATGAATAATAGATAGCCAAATTATTTTTGAAAGATATTAAAGCATGCATAACTAACCTAAAAATAGAACAAAGTAACTAGAGGCTAAGTTTGGAACACACAAGACGGTCCTAAACAAATAAAGCTAGCGGTTGGTTTCCAATTTCAAACGATCCTAAGAAATAAACTAACGGCAGTTAGACTATCCTATTCATTCATCTATTCGCGGCCTAATTATTCTAAGCATTCTAACAATCACACAAGCATTAAAATAATTATTACATGCCCAAGAATAGAAATAACGAAATTAAAGAATAATAATAAAAGAGGAAACTAGGGAGGATGATGATGTCATCCCGCCCTATTTGCGTAGAAATTCGAGGCCGGAGAATGCAAGGAATGTGAATGTGGTTCTTCATTTTGGGCGAAGTCATGATGAGTCTCATAACGAGACTCTTCGTTACTCCGATGCATTTCATGTAAATAAAAGAAAAAGAAAAGGATTAGTAGGCTGAACGAAAATATCAACACATGAATATTCCTAATACATACATACACGAAATATACAACATTAAATGTACATAGGAATGAATATTCATGCCCTTCTATTCTACATATACTTAAGACATTATTTTTTCAGATTTTGGCACATTAAAGTAGCGAAGAAAGACTATATGATAACACAACCGGTTCTAAATTTAAACAAAAATAAAAGAGGCAAGGAAGACCAATGTATAAATTATGTATACATACATAATAAATTCCGTTGGACTAATCTTAATTCTTAAAGAAGCATAACATTCATAAACTTAAACTAAACGCACATACTATTATATTAAACATGGATAATATATTCCTTTTAAAATTGCACATATTAATCTAGAATATAACATGTAAATATCGTCATTTGAATCAATTAAAGTATGCTCATTTGTTTGATTTAAAGGCAGCGACCAAACTACAACATATAATAATTTTGAATATCAACAAATCGTTAAGTGTCCTAGGAATATTTAATCACGTCGTATCTCTTTCAAACACGTATTAATCTTACATTATCCGTATTGCACTTAATAATGAACCCAAGATGCCTTACTAAAGCTAATGACAATAATTAGCTAACCAACACATTGAGGTAATAGCATCTATCACATATCAACATCAAAAATCAGAAATCCAAACTACAACATACAATAATTTTGAATATCAACAAATCGCTAAGTGTCCTAAGAGTATTTAATCAAGCCATAGCTCTTCCAAACACATATTAATCTTACATTATCCGTATTGCATTTAACAATGAACCCAAGATACCTTACTAAAGCTAATGACAATAATTAGTTAACCAAAAATCGAGGCAATATCATCTATCACGTATCAACTCCAAATCAGAAATGTCCCAACGACATAAATACAATTATATAAGCAAAATTGTCTCATTATCATATTAATTAATCAAGACTACATTACTTAGCAAAATATCATACTAAATCAAGCATAAACAACACAATCAAATAAGCTTTAAGAAATATAGAAGAATTGGAGCAGGTCTATCCTTTTCCGGGTAGCGAACCGAGGCGTGTTTTGAATCGTCGAATCCGCTCGGAAATGTTAGAATTCTGATTTTGTTGTAGATTTTTATGAATTCTGATTTTTCTGGGAATAGGACTCTGTTTTCTGATTTTCGGATGTTTGATCCGACCCGGAATGACCCGACCCGACCAGCGGTGACGGGCCGGGCAGAAAAACAGTGAAAATAGCTAAAAATTCAGATTCTTCAACACCAAAAACCAATAATTTTCGACCTATATTTTCGGAATCTTTAAGTTGAAGAACATATGCAAGAACAAAGAGGTGTTCTTAAGAAAGATTTCGGATTTTTTTTTAGTGAAGAACAATACAAACAAATACAATACAACCAAAACTTAAACCTAAATTTCAAATTAAAATTGACCTTTAAGCAAGAAAAAAAAAAGAAACCTTTTTCAATCCGAAAAAATCCTCCCCGAAAGCATTGCAAAAGGGGGTTTTATAGGTCTCAAACTTGACGTTCAACCCCCATACCCCCTTTCAACTTTGAGTTCAATTTCAAATTAAAGGAAAGCGTTGATGATTTTGGAGACGGTTTTAGGGGATAGGGTAGGTCTCAAGTGACGAGTGAGGGTTGGTGGTGTCGGGGGTATGGGGAGGTGCGGCGTAGGCGTGTCGGCGTGGAGTCTTGCGGCGTGGGAGTAGAGGCGTAGGGTGCGGCGATTTGAGAGGAATAGGGGTGTTAGGGTTTGTTTTTGATTTTTTGGTTTTTGGTTTTGTTTGGGGATTAAAAGAGGTTGGGGTGATGGGCTTGGTTTGGACCGGTTCGGGTTTGGGGCAGCGGGCTGGCGGAGTGGGCTTTGGTTGTGGGTTGTGGGAATTGAGGGAAATAAAGGGGTTGGGCCGGTTGGGCTTGATGAAATTGTTTTTGGTTTAAGGGTGTTGGGTTTTGGGATTTGGGAATTGGTTTTTAAATGGTTGTGGAGTTTATTTTGGGGATTGGGCTTGGACGAAAAAATGGGTTTTAATTTAGGTTGGGTAGAAATTGTATTGGGTTGGGAATTGAAAAATATAAAAGGGGTTTAATATTAAAACATATTTGTATATATATATATATATATTTTTGTAAAAGATGTAAATTATTTAAAATAGCGTAACGATGTGAAAAAAATATAATATTTGCGAAATGTTTAATGCTTAAATAAAAAATGTAAATGCGATGCAATTTTGCGAGAATAAATATCATAGAATTTTTTGGATAACTTATGATTATTATAAAAATGCAAATGATATAAAATATGCGAATAATAATAATAATACGAAGATACACACATATATGCCTATATTTTAAAATTATTTTAAAAGTGTCAAAATATCAAAAATTACGAATAAAATCATAAAAGATGGGACAAAATTGGGTGTCAACAGATGCCCCTCTTTGGACGGAGACGATGAAAGAGTTTTCGGCCAAAGAAGTTGACTGAGTAGCCAATTTTGTCCCGATCATCGGGACTGCATGGTAAGAAATAGAATCCCCGGGGGGAAGAAGTTGAAAAAAGATGGTACACATTCAAACAACAATGCCCCAGTGTCGACTTTGGATGACACTGGTCGTTGATGCGAGAAACTAATGGGAAAGAGCGGATCGACGTTCGAAGTAGGTCGTTGACCAATTTGCCTCGGTTCGCCGTAAGAGATAGTTCCACGCTGTGATGAAATTCCTGTAAATTAAAAACTCCTGCAAACTAAAGCTTAAGATATAATTAGTGTATAACTGCTGAGAAAAATTGTAGAGAAAATAACTTAGAAATACCCGCATTAGGAGGTGGGCGCATGACTGAAATTAAAAATACCCTCATTATAAGGTGGGCGCCGGACTGAAATTAAAATACCCGCATTATAAGGTGGGCGCCTGAAATGACGTCGTTGGATTGGCGTGTTGTGTTGAAGACGTCGTTGTAATATTGTTGACGTCGTTGTAATTATGTAAAAGACAGTTGTTGTCTTTGCATGTAACGTCGAGGACGTTGTTGTAATCTTTGTTTTTCTTTGTAAAAGATAATTGTTGTCTTTGAAGACGTCGTTGTAATCTTTGTTGGCGTCGTTGTAATCTGTAAAAATAAATGTTGTGCGTAAGACGTCGATGTAATCTTTGTTGACGCCATTGTAATCTTTGTAAAAATAAATGTTGTCTTTGAAGACGTCGTTGTAATCTTTGTTGGCGTCATTGTAATCTTTGTAAAAATAAATGTTGTGCAGAAGACGCCGTTGCATAGGCGTGTTGTTGATGACGCCGTTGTATGGGCGCGTTGCTGATGACATCATTGTAATGCCGTTGATGTCGTTGTAAGAATGTAAAAGATAATTGTTTTGCAGAAGACGCCATTGCGTAGGCGTGTTGTTCATGACGCCATTGTATGGGCGCGTTGTTCGTGACGCCATTGTATGGGCGTATTGCTGATGACATCATTGTAATATTGTTGATGTCGTTGTAATGCTGTAAGAAATAATTGTTGTGCAGAAGACGCCATTGCATAGGCGTGTTGTTCATGACGCCGTTGTATGGACGCGTTGTTGATGACGCCATTGTATGGGCGTATTGCTGATGACGCCGTTGTATGGGCATGTTGCTGATGACATCATTGTAATGTTGTTGATATCGTTGTAATGATAACGCTGATGTCGTCGTTGTATCGACGTGTTGTGTTGAAGACGCCATTGTGATGACGTTGTTGCAAGAATGTAACGCTAAGGTCGTCGTTGTATCGACGTGTTGTGTTGAAGACATCATTGTGATGACGTTGTTGCAAGAATGTAATGTTGAGGTCGTCGTTGTATTGACGTGTTGTGTTGAAGACGTCATTGTGATGACGTTGTTGCAAGGATGAAATGTTGTTTGTTGTAAGAGATAGGCGTTGCGCCGAAGACGGCGTTGAAATGTTGTTGACGTCGTTGTAATGTTGTAAAAAAAAGCTGGCGTGCTGCCGTAACGTCGCGGACGTTGTTGTAATGTAGTTTTGCTGTAGAAGGTAGATGTTGAGCTGAAGGCGTCATTGTAATGTTGTTGACGTCATTGTAATGCTGTAAAAATAGATGTCGTGTTGCCGTAACGTCGTGGACGTTTTTGAAATGTTGTCTTGTTGTAAGAGATGTAAGTGACGTCCTTGCCGTCAGTTTGCTGTAATAGGGTTCCACGTTGTGCTGAATCTTCTGCCGATCCAAACTCATGTGAATTGAAATGTCATCTTGGCACGGGCGAAAATGTGATGCGACGTCTTTGCCGTCGGGTTTGCCTTGTTGTCGTTCTTTGTGATTCGAAATAACATCTTTGTGCAGACATAATAGTCGGGACCCTGTAGGTCAAGATGATGTCTTCGTATAAATGCAGAACAAGAACGTAATCCTTGTAGTGAGTTGTAGTGCCGAAATTCTTTAGGGGAATTGATCATAACTGATGTGGCTTCCTGCTTTTTCAACTTTGAAGAACACGTACTCAAAGAAAATTTGTGAGTTTGGGAGGGGCGGTTGATTCGCGTTGACTTTGTAGCTTTGGCTCTTGATAGCTGCATGTCCTGCCGATTCGGACACTGTAGCCTGTGCAGTTCCCGATCTTGGCTAACCGTTAATGAAAACATTTGTTGAAAATAATTTGTTTATAAGAAAGTATGCTTATCATTAAAAAGTTCTTGTCGAACTGCTAATGAAAATATTTGTTGAAAATGATTTGCTTATAAGAAAGTATGCATAAAAAAAAATCTTGTCAAACTCTAATGAAAGTATTTGTTGAAAATAAATTGTGTATAAGAAAGTATGCATATAAAAAATCTTGTCAAACTTTAATGAAAATATTTGGTGAAAATAAATTGCTTATAAGAAAGTATGCATATATGTAAATGTCTGTCGAGCAGCGACATGCGGTGAAACAAAGCAAACGTCTTATCCAAAATCCTCTTAGGCTGAAGACTTAGTTTGCCGATGTTTTTCCATGTTTATCGGCGTCCTCAAGCGGTGATCCCTTAAAAATGCCCCGATTTCCGATATGTGAGGATGATGATCTTTTAAGCGGACAACCGAAGTCTTGTGTAGATTGCTTGCACCTCTATCAGGGTGATCAGATAGGTGCATTTTGTCATAAGTGAGATAAAGGAGAAAATATTTCCTAATGGTGGGACCGAAGCCGATTTAGGCCGCCTACGTATCCCCATGAGGGAATCAGGTCATGACGTAGTTCATTACAAGCAAAGGAGATTGTAAGGATTTTTTTCTAAAGATGGGACCGAAGCCGATGTGGCCGCCTACGTATCCCGCCGAGGGAATCAGGTCATAACGTAGTTCAGGTGGCGCAAAGGAGATTGTAAGGATTTTTCTAAAGATGGGACCGAAGCCGATGTGGCCGCCTACGTATCCCGCCGAGGGAATCAGGTCATAACGTAGTTCAGGTGGCGCAAAGGAGATTGTAAGGATTTTTCTAAAGATAGGACCGAAGCCGATGTGGCCGCCTACGTATCCCGCCGAGGGAATCAGGTCATAACGTAGTTCAGGTGGTTCAAAGGAGATTGTAAGGATTTTTCTAAAGATGGGACCGAAGCCGATGTGGCCGCCTACGTATCCCGCCGAGGGAATCAGGTCATAACGTAGTTCAGGTCAAGTAAAGGAGATTGGGGAAATTTGTGATCTAAGAAACGGAACCCTACGGGGGTTCTATGCGTATCCCGACGAGGGAGCGCAACTTTTACAACATAGAAAAAGTATTACATAGAGAATAACTAATCTTAGATATGGTATCTCTTCACTGCATCTGCATTGATGGTTTTTGGCCATTCTATTCTGATAAGGTTGCCCCGGACAACTGTGTCCATCTGCTTTTCATCAATCAGTCTCTTAGTAAATGATTCTGTATCCACTTGGCTGCGAAAGAAATAGCATTGCCCAGTAGAAGTCCTGATCGTAGTGTGGTAGCCCAAGAGTACAAATGGCAAACGTCCGTGTCAATGCTTGTAACAATCAACCATCTTGATGTTTCATCCAAATCTGGCTTTGGCTTATGCCCCAGTTCTTCCGGTTGTGAGTCTTCCTCATATTCTTCGAAGCCTTGCTTGTTTGGGACCTTGTTTGCTTGTTTCATTATATGTCACATACTGCCGACAAATTAGTTTGCATGATGAAAAAGAAAAGAGAATTATTGAACAAAACATATTTTATAATAGCAAAAGCAGTGCAGATTTGTCATTTTAAGCTTTCAAAAGGTAGAGGCAAAACACATTGAATGCATATATGTGATTCAGGCCTCAATCTGAATCGCATTGTTTCATTAAAAATTAATGCAGTTAACTAGTTTCTGGGAGAAACAAGGTCAGGGCACATGTCTAATTTTCCCAAAACATCTCCTTGCTCCGCATCCCAACTGGTTGAGTCTCTAGCGTAATCACCGAGAATCATATTGCTTTTTGCTTCCTTTTCAGCAATGAAAAATCTTTTGAATCCCTTCACGAGGTTGGCTGCATTGTCCTCCTTTGATTCCTGAGTGGCGCATGCTTTGACGAATGACTGACTCAGAGGCGGAACAGGCTTTGGTAAAGAAGCATCTTCCTTCCTTCGGAGATTGGTTGATAAGACTTTTCCAAGAAAAGATGATGCCATGACCCGCGACTTTGGAGGAAGTACTTCTACTCCGAACGGTGCCTTCACTTGGACTGTAATCATAGGGGTAATAAAGGTCGATGATTCAACCTTTTCCTCTCTCTGGACTGGCACAATGGTTCCTTCCAAGTTGTGTTCTTCATCAACAGTAATCATATTTACGTTGGTATCGTCATGATTTGGCAAAGGGTTATCATTTACATTAGAGGAAGGTCCTTTCAGTTGGATAACTCCTTCTTTGATTAATGCCTCAATTTTGTCTCTGAGGGCATAGCAATTTTCAGTGTCGTGCCCAGGGATTCCCGAGTGGTATGCACAATGCTTAGTTTCATCATACGACCTGGGAATAGGATTGGGGATATACCCTGGGATGGGTTGGAGTATTCCTGCGGTTTTCAGTCTTTCATATAATTGGGCTCGAGGTTCGGCTAAAGGTGTATAGGTTTTGGCTGGCTTTCTTTCGTATTTTCTTGCGAGTGCAGGCGCGTTAGGTAGATGGACTCGTGGTGAGAGGTAAGTATCGGGCTGATATTGCGGGGATTTGGATAGACAGTGCTCGAGGCGGGCTATATATTGGTGGGTATGGTAGGCAGGGTAGGGACCAGGTGGGTATTGATAGTAAGGTTGAGGGCTTTGGGTGTATGGGTAATAATAGGAAGGATGAGGACTTTGGTTGTTTTGATTGTAGTAGGGAGGTGGGGTGATGGCATTTGGTAGGTTGACATTTGATTTGGCCTATGTTTACGAGCTGTCACCACAGAGGACACTCCATCTCTCTTCCTCTTTACTTCTCCCTCAAATGAGTCCGACTGGATTGTCTCACTTGTTGCTTGCAATGCTACAAAGTTTGTAATTCTTCCTGTTCTGATTCCCTCTTCTATGAAATCTCCCATCCTTATAACTTCAGAGAAACTTCGTCCTATGACGCTTATCATTCTCTCATAGTATGGTGCATCTTTCAAAGATTGTACAAAGAGAGTGTTCATCTCACTTTCTTCTATCGGGGGTTGAACTTTCATTTACGCCCTCCACTTCATGGCGTATTCTCTGAAGGTCTCTGTGGGCTTCTTTTCCAACTTCATTAGATAAAATCTGTCCAAGGCGTATCGTTGTTGAATTTAAATCATCCACGAAATCTTGTGCCATCGTGCCCCAATTACGCCATTTTTGCGGGTTTTGGCTCGTGTACCCGGTCAGTGCTTCTCTGTCAAACTCCTTACGAACAACTTCATTATGATGGCCTGGTCTTTACCTACCCCAATCAGTTTGTCACAAGATGATCTTAAATGGCGTGAGGATTTCCTTTCCCATCAAACAAACCAAATTTTGGCACCTTATATCCTACAGGCAATTCAATGTCGGGATGCATACAGATCTTCGTACTCAAGTCCTTCATGTCCCTTTGGTTTGAATATTCTTGAATGCCTCTTTTAAGTGTAAATCTCTCTCGCCACACTTTCATCGGTTACGATCCTCACCGTCTGTCCATTTCTTCACACCGCCAATTTCTGAAGAGTCATGTTTGGTCTTGTGGTTGTAAAAGGTTGAGCTTCCGTTGCATATCTTTGGCACGTCTTTGTTCGTTGTGATCAGCGATGTGTGCCATCAATATGTGTTGGCCTGCTTGGTGATTTTGCATGGAAGAGGTGTTTTGGATGAGTGGGTTAATTTGGGTATGTGGAGTTGTAGGGTCATTTTGTAGCGGGCTTTGTTGTGGACTGGCTTGCGGGTTAGTGTGCTGTGGATCGATTTTGTTTAGTGGCGAATTTTCGGGGAGGTTTTGGGAAAATGGTTGTTCATGAGATGAAAAAGTTTGCGGTGCAGCTGCATCTGTCCCCTGTTCAGGGAGTGGAGTATTGGCGCTAATGGACAGGCTTGTGAGATTTTGGAGCCGCTCTATCTCAGTCTGCATGGCTGCCATCTGTTGTAACAGTTGGGCGATGTATTTTTCTTGGACGGTAGCATTTCTATTTTCCGAAGCCTCTGGTTCATCTCTGGAAAGAGTGATAAGTTCCATGCCAGTCTGTTCGGATGCATCTAAATCAGTCATTTTGCTGAAGGATTGTGCCTTTGACCTCGTGAAGTAGGGATGATCCGCCATTTTTAGTCAACGCAAATCAACCTTTGGGAAAATAATCTAGACAAAATAAACCTTCTAAAAAAAAAATTAAAGAAAACCAAGTTAGTACAAGGCGAGTAATTATTGCTTTAAATAATATGTACATAGTGAAAAAGCAGGAGAAAACAACAGAATGATTGTAAGGCAATTAAATGCGCATCCTAATATGCATGGGGCCTCCCTTATGCCGGAGGTGGGCCTAAACGCCAGATACGCGGGATTACGACAGATTTGATCCAAGCTGCTAAACTGCAATGCTTTGTCGGAAATGAGACAAAATGAATGTACATTTTCCAATTTCAGCATGTCATGATTAGTCTTGGATTAGTCTATCCTTATCACGCTACACATAATATGATGATTGGTCGTTGGGTTGTGAGACCCGTAGACATCTTTGGCGGATTTCTTAATTGTGGAGTCGATACCAAGGATCCACCCACCTAAGGTGTATGCATGCATGACTTAAAATAAAGGGTGGTATAGCTCTATACTAAATTTTCTAAGATTTGGCTGACTAGACACAAGGTTCCCGAGCGGACTACTCGAGTGAGAAGGCTACGCGGCCACCGGATGGTCCGGTCACTCCGCGCATACGCCAACTCTCCTAAAATTTGGTAGATTGAAAGAAATTTGCGGGTGCGCAAAACACACCTCGCGTGTAGTGTGTGATAGTGTCAATTTTCCAGAGTGGAAGAAATATGAGCGAAATGCCAATTTAAGATAAGCAGTAAAAATATGGAAATTAAAGCAGTTATGCATGCAAAAAAATTTTTACAAAGGAAATAAATCAAAGCATTTCATCAAACAAAGAGTGAAAGTAAAAGCACAAATAATTAACCTGAATTTTGCTATGGTTACGAACCTGAAAATCTCCAGCGGAGTCGCCATGCTGTAGCGCCCTATTTTGACCTGGCTCGGGTCAAAGCGGAGCGCGGACGTGTCCGGGTGATTCCTGGGTAAAAAGGGTTGAGGAGTCGCCACCTAATTATTTTTACGGTGAATTAGGACACCTAAATATTAAACTAAGTCTTTATGATGTAAACTCCAATTTTTAGGTCGGCGAAACTAGCGAGATTCTAGGTAAGGGTTCTTTATTATCCTAAAGGGAAGGGGTTAGGCATCCTTTAAGATCCGCTAACTTGCGGTTATCCGGTAAAACTCAGGTTAATTATTGCTAGAAAAATGCATGTTTTACAAGTATAATAGATTAAAAGATGTTTTGCAAATAATTGGTAAATGATGCATTTTATACAAGAAATGCATTATTGAGATGACATAAAAAGAAAGATACATGTAAAGTTTTGAAAAATATGCATTTGTGACAATAAATTATTTATACTATCAAAGAAGTAAAATTTTGGGAATCATTGAATTGTAAATTGACAAAAGATAAACTTATTCGGAATGATTAATAAAGCGAATAAAAGATGACAAAAGTTGTTTTTTTTAAAAATCTTAAATACGCGTGACGAGCCTAAAATAAATAATCTAGCGAGCGATTTCTAAGTTTGAAACTAACCTATGAATTAATCCTAAGTTTGCCTTTTCTGAGCATTTCAATAGTTACATAAGTGCGATAAATAATATTACAATACAAAGCGGGATAAAAGTGAATTAAAGAAAGAAATAAAATAAATAAACTCCGAATAATAATTAAGTCGTTATTTACTTTAATCCCCGCAATTTGTCAAAAACAAACGGTTAGAAACAGTTAAATACAAATAACTCCATATCCGCATTCAAAACAGTGAATGTTTTGATCACGGAGGGCTCAGACTTAAATTTTGAAAAGAACATTTCAATCACGTCGTGGCTGCAAACATATGACTAATGTGGTTATTTTGATTGCCTCGCCTACTAAACGTGTTGGTCTCTCGGGTGAAATAGAAAAGATCACTATAATCACGTCGTGGCTGCGAATATATAACTTGTTGGTTATTTTAGTCACCTCGCCTACTAAACGTGTTGATCTTGAAAAAAGGTTTAAGCCTCATCATTGCCCCGAAGTTATATTTTTTATAGAAAAATACATATTTGGCAATTTAATAATAAAAGAAGCAATTTTTTTATGAAAAAATCTTTCAAGGTTGCAAATATGATAGAATGCAAACCTTATTTTTTAGGATTAAAGAAAATGAATAATAGATAGCCAAATTATTTTTGAAAGATATTAAAGCATGCATAACGAACCTAAAAAATAGAACAAAGTAACTAGAGGCTAAGTTTGGAACACACAAGACGGTCCTAAACAAATAAAGCTAGCGGTTGGTTTCCAATTTCAAACGATCCTAAGAAATAAACTAACGGCAGTTAGACTATCCTATTCATTCATCTATTCGCGGCCTAATTATTCTAAGCATTCTAACAATCACACAAGCATTAAAATAATTATTACATGCCCAAGAATAGAAATAACGAAATTAAAGAATAATAATAAAAGAGAAAACTAGGAAGGATGAAAATGACATCCCGCGCTATTTATGAGAACTTCTGAGGCCGGAGAATGCAAGGAATGTGAATGTGGTTCTTCATTTTGGACGAAGTCATGATGAGTCTCATAACGAGACTCTTCGTTACTCCCGATGCATTTCATGTAAATAAAAGAAAAAGAAAAGGATTAGTAGACGGAACGAAAATATCAACACATGAATATTCCTAATACATACATACACGAAATATACAACATTAAATGTACATAGGAATGAATATTCATGGCCTTCTATTCTACATATACTTAAGACATTATTTTTTTCAGATTTTGGCACATTAAAGTAGCCGAAGAAAGACTATATGATAACACAACCGGTTCTAAATTTAAACAAAAATAAAAGAGGCAAGGAAGACCAATGTATAAATTATGTATACATACATAATAAATTCCGTTGGACTAATCTTAATTCTTAAAGAAGCATAACATTCATAAACTTAAACTAAACGCACATACTATTATATTAAACATGGATAATATATTCCTTTTAAAATTGCACATATTAATCTAGAATATAACATGTAAATATCGTCATTTGAATCAATTAAAGTATGCTCATTTGTTTGATTTAAAGGCAGCGACCAAACTACAACATATAATAATTTTGAATATCAACAAATCGTTAAGTGTCCTAAGAATATTTAATCACGTCGTATCTCTTTCAAACACGTATTAATCTTACATTATCCGTATTGCACTTAATAATGAACCCAAGATGCCTTACTAAAGCTAATGACAATAATTAGCTAACCAACACATTGAGGTAATATCATCTATCACATATCAACATCAAAAATCAGAAATCCAAACTACAACATACAATAATTTTGAATATCAACAAATCGCTAAGTGTCCTAAGAGTATTTAATCAAGCCATAGCTCTTCCAAACACATATTAATCTTACATTATCCGTATTGCATTTAACAATGAACCCAAGATACCTTACTAAAGCTAATGACAATAATTAGTTAACCAAAAAATCGAGGCAATATCATCTATCACGTATCAACTCCAAATCAGAAATGTCCCAACGACATAAATACAATTATATAAGCAAAATTGTCTCATTATCATATTAATTAATCAAGACTACATTACTTAGCAAAATATCATACTAAATCAAGCATAAACAACACAATCAAATAAGCTTTAAGAAATATAGAAGAATTGGAACGAGTCTAACCTTTTCCGGGTAGCGAACCGAGGCGTGTTTTGAATCGTCGAATCCGATCGGAAATGTTAGAATTCTGATTTTGTTGTAGATTTTTATGAATTCTGATTTTTCTGGGAATAGGTGTCGCGCCCTATTTTGACCTTGCCCGGGTCAAAGCGGAGCACAGACGTATGGGGTGATTCCTGGGTAAAAAGGGGTTGAGGAGTCGCCACCTAATTATTTTTTACGGTGAATTAGGACACCTAAATATTAAACTAAGTGCTGCAGTGTAAACTCCAATTTTAAGGTCTGCGAAACTAGTGAGATTCTAGGTAAGGGTTCTTTATTATCCTAAAGGGAAGGGGTTAGGCATCCTTTAAGATCCGCTAACTTGATTTATCAGAGTAAAACTTCAGATTAATTATTGCTAGAAAAATACATGTTTTACAAGTATAAAAAAGATGTTTGCAAATATGATGCATTTTATACAAGTAAATATGATGCATTTTATACAAGTACGTATTCGGATGACATAAAAGAAAGATACATGTAAAGTTTTCTAGAAAACATGCATTTGTGACAATAAATTCTTTATAATGCCAAAGAAGCGAATCTTTTGAAAATCAACAAATTGCAAAAATAATAAAAAGATAAGCTTATTTGTACAATTAATTGAAGCAAATAAAGATGACAAGAGTTGTTTTTAAAAATTTTGAATAAGCGTGACGAGCCTAAAATAAATAAACTAGCGAAGGATTTCTAAGTTTGCGAGCCTACAAATAAATAAGCTAGCGACGGGTTTCAAATCTTTAACTAACCTATGAATAAATCCTAAGTTTGCCTATTCTAAGCATTTCAATAGTTACATACGTGCGATAAATAATATTACAATACAAAGCGGGATAAAACTGAATTAAAGAAAGAAATAAAATAAATAAACTCCGAGGAATAATTGCTTTTATTTACTTTAATCCCTGCAAGCTGTCAAGAACAAACGGTTAGAAGCAGTTAAATACAAATAACTTCATATCCGTATTCAAAACAGTGAATGTTTTGATCATGAGGGCTCAGACTTAAATTTTGAAAAGAACATTCCAATCACGTCGTGGCTGCAAACATATGACCAATGTAGTTTATTTTTTATTGCCTCGCCTACTAAACGCGTCGGTCTCTCGGGTGAAATAGAAAAGATCACTATAATCACGTCGTGGCTGCGAATATATAACTTGTTGGTTATTTTAGTCACCTTGCCTACTAAACATGTTGATCTCGGATAAAAAGGTTTAAGTCTTCATCATTGCCCAGAAGTTATATTTCCGTCTTTGCAATCGTAGGCCTCAAAATCGACGGATATTTTTCATCGGCGATGTAGTATCGTGTTCAAATCAAGAAAAATAAAATCGAATGTAAATGAAGAAGCAGAAGCAGCGTAGCGATAGCAGAGCAAAAAAAAACAGCTCAAAAGACGCGGTGTTTAATTTAAAAGCAGTAAAAGCGATAAATCGGATATTTTAATCTTTGAAACATTGGATCAAAGCAGAAAGCAATATCTGAAAGGTGCGGTGTTTATTTTAAAGCGATAAAAGCGTAAAAGCGATAAAAACAATAATCTGCCGAGCAAAGAAATCAAACAGAAAAAAGCGATTGCCCGAACAGACGCGGTATTTGTTCGAGCGGTAAAAGCGATAAAGCGATAAAGCGAGAAAGATATCCGTCGCACGGATGTTTAAAACAAGAACTGAAAGCGAGAGAAGCGAAGCGTGGCCTTGAATTCAATTTCATCACCTAAATGCGGTATTTAGAAACGATAAAATAACACGGAAATGTAAATCAAGAAACTATCAAAACAAAGAAAGCGAAAACAGGCAAATCGAAACAGAGTTAATCTTTGGAGCGAAAGCGAAAAAGGCGGCCTCGATTTCAATTTCATCGGCCTAGATGCGATATTAATAAAAACAATAAAGCGATTGCCAAAGAAGCGAAGCGGTGAGCAATTAAATTATCCAAACCAAATTACGAAATGTTGGAACCGGAGCGAGATTAAGAGGTATTTATGGAAAAATCCGACCGGATCATGAGCAATGACGAATGAAAATCAGAAATTCAGATTTTTAGATAACTAGCAAACAGGTATGAAAAATGCCATAATCTGGAAATACGCCAAAAATCGAGTCGACCCGATCCGGGTCAGTGACCCGACCCGAATCAGATGCCAACCCGAATCAGACTTTTTTCAATTTTTCAGATAACCAACATAAAAAAATATGAAATGCAAGAATTCTGAAAATATTCAAATCGGATCGACCCGATCCGGGTCAGTGACCCGACCCGAATCAGTGATCCGAATCCGAAATCAAATGATCCAAACCCAATCGATTTTAACACCAAATTCGGATAACCAATAACAAGAATATGTAATGCAAGAATTCGAAAATATTACGAGCGGTCATTGATGACGACCGAATCTGTGATCCAAACCGAATCAAATTTTAACACCAAATTCGGATAACCAATAACAAGAATATGTAATGCAAGAATTCAAAATGTTACCCAAGATCGACCCGACCGGTCGATGTTTGACCGGATCGGAATCCAAACTCGAATCGATTTCAACACCAAATTGAGATAACCAATAACAAGAATATGAAATGCAAGAATTGAAATGTTACCCAATAAGTCGACGACCGGATCGATGTTTCAACCGGAATCAAATAAATTCAACAATTTCAGATAACCAATGATAACAACAAAGAATAATGCAAGAAATTTGGAAATTCAAATCGGGTCGACCGGCAGTCAAGAATCTGACCGAAATCAGTGATCCAAATCAAATCAAATTTTAACACCAAATTCAGATAACCAACATACATAAATATGAAATGCAAGAATTCTGAAAATGTTATCCGAACAAGATCGACCAGATGCAGTCGACCGACCGAAATCGATGAAAAAATCAGAGAATCAAAGGGGATGACAAACCTTTTCGGACTTGATTCTTGAACAACAAAGAAGCCAAAATGCTTTAAACTCAAGAACACAACAAAGTATTTTATGTATATTCCGAAATCCTTCCAAAATCTCTTTTTTCTTCTCCGAAAATCCTCCTTAAAATGAAGAACAATCATGGGGTATTTATAGGTGGATTCCCCCCCAAGAATCGAGTTTGAATTTTGAATTAAAGGCAAAAAATCTGAATTTTGGAAGCGGATTTTAGGGGTATGGGTTGGACGAAGTGATGGGAGGGGTGTGGGGGTGTCAGGGTTGGTGGCAGGGAGTGGGTGGTGGCAGGGGGCGAGGTGACCGGTCGGGCATGGCGTCGGCTTGGGTTTTTGATTTGGGGGTTTTGATTTTTTGTTTTAGGGTTTGTTGGTTTGGGGAATTAAAGGGAAGGGGTTTTGGGCTTGGTGACGGGTCGGGTGAGTCGGGTTGGGGCGACGGGTTGGGCACAGGGAATTAAATTGTTGGGCTTGGAGTTTTGGGTTGTGGGAATTGGGTTTTGGGTTTAATTGTTTTGGGTGATGGGGAATGGTTGTTGGGCTTGGTTTTGGGTGGGTATAAAGGAATTTAATTGGGGAGTTTGGGTTTGGGCGAAAATGGGTTTTAATTTAGGTTGGGTAGAAATTGTATTGGGTTAGGAAATAAAAATGTTATGGATAAAAAAATATAAAGAGGGTTTAATATTAAAACCTATTTATATATATTTATTATTTTTGTAAAAGATGTGAATTATTTAAAATAACATAACGACGTGATAATAATAAAATATAATTTTTTTTTGCGAAATGCTTAATGCTTAATAAAAGGGAAATGCGATGCAATTTTGCGAGAATAAAATAATATAGCATCTCGGATAACTTATGATTTTTATAAAAATGCAAATGATATAAAATATGCGAATAATAATAATAATATGAAGATACACACATATATGCCTATATTTTAAAATTATTTTAAAAGTGTCAAAAAATATTAAAAATTACGAATAAAATCATAAAAGATGGGACAAAATTGGGTGTCAACAGATGCCCCTCTTTGGACGGAGACGATGAAAGAGTTTTCGGCCAAAGAAAGTTGACTGAGTAGCCAATTTTGCCACGATCCTGGACTGCATGGTAAGAAATAGAATCCCGAGGGGTATAGAAGTTGCAAAAGATGGTGCACATTCAAGAAACAATGCCCGGTGTCGACTTAGGATGACCGGGTCGCGATCCTGAGAAATTAATGGGAAAGAGCGGATCGACGTTCGAAGTAGGTTGTTTGACCAAATTGCCTTGGTTCGCCGTGAGTTATAGTTCCATGTTATGCTGAAAGCTCCCGCCGATTCGAATTCCTGTGGACCAGAGCTAAGATAAAAGTTAGTGTATAACAGTTGCATAAGATATGTATGTGAGAATATGACTTTGTAAGTTGAAATGATGTCGTTGCTTAATGTTGTGCAGATGATGGCGTTGGCGGGCGCCTGTTTACACTTTAAAATAAAGTACCCGCATTAGAAGGTGGGCGCCTGATTTAAAATAAAATACCCGCATTAGAAGGTGGGCGCCTAATTTAAAATAAAATACTCGCATTAGGAGGTGGGCGCCTGGTTTAAAATAAAATACCCGCATTATGAGGTGGGCGCCTGACTGAAATTTAAATACCCGCATTAGGAGGTGGGCGCCTGACTGAAATTTAAATACCCGCATTAGGAGGTGGGCGCTGATCAAATTTAAATACGCGTTAGAAGGTGGGCGCTGATTTAAAACATACCCAGATTAGAAGGTGGGCGCTGATTTAAAACATACCAGATTAGAAGGTGGGCGCTGATTTAAAACATACCGCGTTAGAAGGTGGGCGCTGATTTAAAACATACCCGCGTTAGAAGGTGGGCGCTGATTTAAAACATACCCGCGTTAGAAGGTGGGCGCTGATTTAAAACATACCGCGTTAGAAGGTGGGCGCTGATTTAAAACATACCGCGTTAGAAGGTGGGCGCTGATTTAAAACATACCCGCGTTAGAAGGTGGGCGCTGATTTAAAACATACCGCGATTAGAAGGTGGGCGATGATTTAAAACATACCCAGATTAGAAGGTGGGCGCTGATTTAAAACATACCCAGATTAGAAGGTGGGCGCTGATTTAAAACATACCGCGTTAGAAGGTGGGCGCTGATTTAAAACATACCCGCGTTAGAAGGTGGGCGCTGATTTAAAACATACCCGCGTTGGAAGGTGGGCGCTGATTTAAAACATACCCGCGTTGGAAGGTGGCGCTGATTTAAAACATACCCGCGTTAGAAGGTGGGAGCCTGATTTAAAACATACCCGCGTTAGAAGGTGGGCGCTGATTTAAAACATACCGCGTTGGAAGGTGGGCGCTGATTTAAAACATACCCGCGTTGGAAGGTGGGCGCTGATTTAAAACATACCCGCATTAGAAGGTGGGCGCCTGATTTGTGTCGTCGTGTTGACGTAATGCAAAGTGGGGCCCTATTGCCATGCCATGATAGTTAATGTGTGGACATAAGCGATGCAAAAGTTGAGTAGATGAGAATGCGACCTTGTAAGTCGAAATACCGTTCTTTCCGTGGACACAACACGGTTGGGAACATGTAGTTTAACATGACGTCTTTGTACAATCTCCAAACAGGAAAGTGATTCTTGTAGTGAGTTGCGATGCGGAGGCCCTTGCGAATCTGCTCATAAATGTTGCAGCTTCCCTGCTGTTTTCGACCTGAAGAACCTGTACTCAAATAAATTTATGAGTTTTGGGAGGGGGGAGTTGATTCGCGTTGACTTTGTAGCTTCGGTCTTGGTATTTGCATGTCCTGCTAACTCGGACCCGTAGCCCCTCTCTGCTTCCCAGTCTTGGCGGTAGATTAATGAAAACATTCAAAAACAATTTGTAGAAATGCATCTTAAAAATAGAAACATAAAAATTCTATCGAATTTTGATGAAAAATGTTTGTTGAAAAATAATTTGCTTATAAGAAATACTGCATATATATATATATAAATGTCTGTCGAGCAGTGACATGCGGTGAAACAAAGCAAACGTCTTATCCAAAATTCTCCTGGCTGAAGACTTAGTTTGCCGATGGTTTTCCATGTTTATCGGCGTCTCTGGCGATGATCCCTTAAAAATGCCCCGTTTACGATATGTGAGAATAACGATCTTTTGAACGGACAAACAAGTCTTGTGTAGATCGCTTGTCTGCCCTATCAGGGTGATCAGATGGGTGCATTTTGTCTTTTGTGAGATAAAGGAGAAAATATTTCCTAATGGTGGGACCGAAGCCGATTTAGGCCGCCTACGTATCCCCATGAGGGAATCAGGTCATGACGTAGTTCATTACAAGCAAAAGGGGATAGTAAGGATTTTCTAAAATGGGACCGAAGCCGATGTGGCCGCCTACGTATCCCGCCGAGGGAATCAGGTCATAACGTAGTTCATATGACAAAGAAATGTGTTTTTGGGGAGATTTGCAATCTAGGAAACGGAACCCGATATGGTTTTTTTTTTTTTTTTTTTTTTGCGTATCCCGCCAGGGAGCGCAACTTTTACAACATAAGAAATGCATTACATAGAAAAATCCTAAATGTAATATCTTTTCACTGCATCCGCGTTGATAGCTTTTGGCCATACTTCACCGTCCATTTCAGCTAGAATTAATGCTCCCGATCAACACCGGTGAACCATATGAGGCCCTTGCCAGTTAGGTGCGAATTTTCCTTTAGCTTCATTTTGGTGCGGGAATATTCGTTTTAGCACCAATTGCCCCGGTTCGAAAGTCCTTGGTTTTACTTTCCTGTTGAAAGCTTTGGCCATTCTGTTTTGATAAAGTTGTCCGTGGCGGTGCGTTCAATCTCTTTTCATCAATCAAGATCAATTGTTCGTATCGATTCTCAGTATCCATTTCGCCGTTATTTCGACTTCTTGGATAATTCTCAAAGATGGTATTTCCACTTCTGCCGGTAACACGCCTTCGCTCCATAGACCAATAGATACGCGGCGTTGCCCGATAGAAGTCCTGATCAGTAGTGCGATATCCCAAAGTGCAAAAGCGGATGCTCATGCCAGTGCTTGTAATTATCAATCATCTTTCGTAGTATTCTTTTGATGTTTTTGTTGGCTGCTTCGACTGCTCCGTTCATCTGAGGTCGGTACGGAGTGGAATTGCGGTGAGTGATCTTAAACTTCTCGCATATCTCATTCATCAGATTACTGTTGAGATTAGCCCCATTGTCTGTTATAATCGACTCAGGGATTCCAAATCGACAAATGATGTTATTGCGGACAAAATCAACTACCACTTTCTTTGTCAATGACTTGTGGGACGATGCTTCTACCCATTTTGTGAAATAGTCAATTGCCACTAGAATAAATCTGTGTCCATTTGATGCGGCAGGTTCAATAGGGCCAATGACATCCATGCCCCAAGCTGCGAATGGCCAGGGAGAGCTCGTCACATTGAGTTCGTTAGGGGGTACCTTGATTAAATCGCCATGAATCTGACATCGATGGCATCTTTGCACGAAGTGGATGCAATCTGTTTCCATGGTCATCCAAAAGTATCCTGCTCTTAGAATCTTCTTTGCCAAAGTGAAGCCATTCATATGAGGCCCGTGACGCGTGCCTCAGTGTATCTCTTCAACTAAAGCGCTTGCCTCTCGAGCATCAACACATCTTAACAAACCGAGATCCGAGTCCTCCGATAAAGGATTTCTCCGTTTAGGAAGAAATGGTTTGCTAACCTCCTAAGTGTCCTCTTTTGTATCTTTGGTTATGCCTTCTGGATATTCACCTATCTTGAGATATCTCTTAATGTCGTGGTACCAAGGCTTTCCATCCAACTCTCCATCTATGTTGAAACAATATGCCGGCTGATCCGATAAGCTCACCTTGATGGGATCAATGTAGTTCTTATCTGGATGTTGAATCATGGAGGGCAGTGTTGCGAGCATCAGCGAACTCGTTTTGAGTTCGTGGGATATGCTTGAATTCTATCTTGCTGAATTTTTTGCATAATTCTTTCACGCAATGCAGGTAAGGAAGTATCTTCCCGTTCTTGGTCGCCCATTCGCCTTGCACCTGATGAATCAATAAGTCCGAATCACCTATAACCAACAGTTCTTGAATGTTCATATCAACGGCCATTCTAAGTCCGAGTACACAAGCTTCATATTCCACCATATTGTTGTTGGAGGGGAATCGGGGTTTTGTCGAAAATGGGTAGTGTTGACTGATTCGAAATCAAAGCTGCTCCAATACCAACCCCTTTGAAGTTTGCGGCTCAGTCGAAGAACATTCTCCAACCCGGTACTCTTACGAGATGTCTTCTCCAACAAACAAGACTCTCCGTCCTGAAAATAAGTCAGGAGAGGCATTTATTCTTCATGCACAGGATTTTCAGCAAGATGGTCGGCTAGTGCTTGTCCTTTGATAGCCTTTTGGGTGACATATATGATATCGAACTCACTTAGCAAGATTTGCCACTTTGCTAGCTTTCCGGTGGGCATGGGCTTCAAAGATGTATTTGAGCGGGTCCATCCTTGAGATGAGATAAGTGGTATATGCAGACGGATAATGTCTAAACTTTTGTGCAATCCACGTTAAGGCACAACAAGTGCGTTCCAAAGAAAGTATACCGAAGCTTCATACGGTGTGAACTTCTTGCTTAAGTAGTATATGGCTGCTCCTTCTTTCTGTTTCACATGTTGTCCCAAAGACGCACCCAAATGCATTTTCTAACACAGACGGATATAACGACAGAACGGCCTTCCGGGTTCGGAGGCACCAAAACAGTGGGTTAGACAAGTATTCTTTGATTCTATCGAAAGCTTTGGCGGCAATCCGATGTCCACTTGGTAGCGGCGTCTTTCTTGATAGCTTGAATATTGGCTCACATATCATCGCTGATTGTGCTATGAACTCTTGATGTAGTTGAGGCGACCAAGGAAACTCATTACGCCCTTTCGACTCTTTGGAGGAGGCAATTCTTGAATAGCTTTTACCTTCGAGGTCCAATTCAATACCCCTTCTACTTACAATGAAACCCAACAGCCTTCCCAAATAGGACACCAAATCGCACTTTGCGGGATTTAACCAGGTTATACCGCCTCGATTCGGTCAAAAAACTTCTCTAAATCTGTCAAGTGATCTCAAGTCCTTCGCGACTTGATAATAACGTCATCTACGTAGACCTCTATTTCTTTGTGGATCATATCATGAAAAATGGTAGTCATGGCCCTCATGTAGGTGGCTTTGCATTCTTGAGTCCGAACGGCATTACTCGATAACAAAGATACCCCCGAGGTGTAGTGAATCTTTGTCTTCTCTGCATCTTCCTCATCCATCAAGATTTGGTGGTAACCGAAAGCAATCAACAAATGATTGTAATTCATGCTTTGCACAGTTGTCAATGAGTATGTGAATATTTGGAAGAGGGAAGTCATCCTTGGTGGCCTTGTTGAGATCCCGATAATCCACGCACACTCGTATCTTTCCATCTTTCTTTGGCACAGTACAATGTTGGCCAACCAGTCGGGTATCTTGTGACTCGAATGACCTTTGCATCGAATTGCTTGGACACCTCTTCCTTGACCCTTAAGCTCAAATCAGGCTTGATTTTCCTTGGCTTTTGTTTCACCGGAGGGTAGGATGGATCGATAGGCAATCTATGCGAAACAATATCTGTGCTCAACCCTGGCATCTCGTCATAAGACCAAGCAAATACGTCGATATATTGTCTCAAAAGATCCGTCAGTTCTTTCCTTTGTGGGGCGTTCAGATGGACGCTGATTCTTGTTTCTCTCACATTTTCTGCATCCCCTAAATTTATTGCCTCAGTTTCTTCTAAATTTGGCTTTGGTTTATTCTCAAAATGTTCCAATTCCTCTGTCAATTTTTCTGGTTGCGAGTCTTCCTCATACTCTTCGAAGTCCGGTTCATCGTTTGGATTTTGTTTGTTTGTTTCATTACATGTCACATTCACATTATCGACAGATTTATTAGTTTGCATGCTGAAAGAGAAAAGAAAATTAGTAAACAAAACAAATTTTTAAATAGCAAAAGAAATGTGGATTTGTCATTTGAGCTTTCAAAGGATGGAGGCAAAACACATTAATGCATAGATGCGATTCAAGCCTCAATTAGAATCGCATTGTTTCAAAAAGTACTAAGGTAATTTCTACCAAGCTTCCCGAGAAAGCAGTAGGGCACATGTCCAATTTTTCAAAATATCTCCACGTTCGCATCCCAAATAGTTGGGCCTTCATCAAAATCATCCGTAATTACATGGCATTCCATTTCTTCTTCTCGCAATAAAAGGCTTTTGAGTCCTTCATGAGGTCGTCCGCATCATCTTCATTCGACTCTGAGCGGCATATGCTTTGACAAATGACTGATTCAAGGGTGGAACAGGTTTTGGCAAGGAGTGTCCCTTTTCTTTCGGAGGTTGGTGATAAGACTTCTTTAGAAGTGGGTTTGTATCCGAGACCGAAAGTATCCTTCTTCTTGAGCAAGTGAGCAGGCTCCACCATACCTTCTAAATTCAATCAGAGGCCTCGGCCGGCTTAAAGCCATTCTTCAACATTTCTGGGCCACCATTGTGAGGACCGGGTAACTTCAATATTTCACTTTGGGGGCACATGTAATCTCTCGACATGGAAGACAGACCCATCCAGCGTATCTACGCTTTCAACAATGAGGATCCGCCTTCGGGACATATTGAATTGCTCCTTCTCCGTGTACCACGACCTCGTGATGATCCCAAACAAACTTCAAACTCGATGTAGGGTAGAAGGCGCACCACCACATGGATCCAAGGTCTTCCCATTAGTAGGTTATAGGTGGTAGATATGTCTAACACTTGGAATTCCACGACGAACTCCACGGCCCCACTTGTAATGTCAAATCCATTTCTCCCATAACGCTCCTTTGGGCTCCATCAAAACCTTTAACTCTCGGATGACTTTCGCGAATCTTTCCAATGCTAATTCCCAAGGCTCGGAGAGTCGCCATGGGACAAATATTGACTACCGAGCCTCCATCAATCAATACCTTAGAAATGAACTTGTTCATGCACTTTCTTATTATGTTCAAAGCTTTGTTGTGGCACAAACCCTCAGGTGGCAATTCTTTGTCATGAAAAAGAGACTTTATGGGCCTCTAAAATCTGTCAGGCCAAGTAGAGAGTTTCTACTTTGTGGTCTCTCTCGATACATAAGCTTCTTTGAGGACTTCCAATAAAGCGCGTCCATGGTCCTGAGAATTCATCAACAATGATAGCAAAGAAATCTGAGCGGTGTTTTCTTCAATTGCTCTACAACGGAATACTCCTTGGTTGGCATTTTCCTCCGTAACTCTTCCACTTCGCCTGTTACAACCTTTTTTGGATTGTCTGCAGGGCATAACATCGTCCGGATCTTGTCATACCAGCGACGACAACTTCTACAATTTGTTTCTCCTTTCCCCTGCTCCTTTCCCCAATTGAATAGCTCCAAGGGGCAGTTTTGGTATCGACATACGACGTCACTATCCGCGATTTCGGAGGAAGTACTTCCACTTCAAACGGTGCTCTTACCGAATCAGTAATTATAGGGTGATCAAAGCCGATGATTCAACCCTTTCCTCTGTTCGGATCGGCACAATGGTCCCTTCCAAACTGTTTTCTTCATCAATGGTAATCATGTTTATATTGGCATTGTCATGATTTGGCAAAGGGTTATTATTTACATTAGGGGGAGGTCCTTTCAGTTGGATAATCCCCTCTTTGATCAAAGCCTCGATCTTGTCTTTTAGGGTGAAACAAACTCCAGTGTCATGTCCGGTGATCCCCGAGTGGTACGCACAATGCTTAGTTTCATCATACGAACTGGGAATAGGATTGGGGATATGCCCTGGGATGGGTTGGAGTATTCCTGCGGTCCTCAATCTTTCGTATAGTTGGGCTAGAGGTTCGGCTAAAGGTGTATATGTCTTGACTGGCCTTCTTTCGTAATTTGCCCGGTGCAGGAGTATTTGGTGGATGGTTTTGCGGTGAGGCGGATGTGTGGGTTGATAATGTGGGGAATTTCTATAGGTAGGTGCTCGTGGTGGGCTATATATTGGTTGGGTATGATAGGCGGGGGTAGGGAGTAGGCGAGTGTTGATAATAAGGTGAGGGCTTTGTGTGCTTTGGCTATAGTAGGAGGGCGATGATTTTGGGTGTTTTGATTATAGTAGGGAGGCCGGGACGACGGGCTTTGGTAGGTTTGCATTTGGTTGGACCTATGTTCCTGGACTGCCATGACAGGGGACTCTCCATCCCTCCTCTTCTTAATTGCTCCCACGAATGAGTCTGACTGAATGGCCTTACTTGTCGCCTGCAATGCTGCTAAGTTCGTGATTCTCCTGTTTGATACCTTCTTCTATGAAATCTCCCATTCGACCACTTCAGAGAAATTCCGCCCAATGACGCTTATCATTTTTTCGTAATAAGTTGCATCCTTCATAGATTGCACAAAGAGCGTGGTCATCTCACTTTCCGCCATTGAAATTTGAACTTTTCTTTGCTTCCGCCCTCCACCTCATGGCATATTCTCTGAAAGTCTCTGTAGATTTTTTTTCCAATTTCATTAAATAAAATCTATCCAAGACTGTCGGTGTTAAACCCGAACTCGCCCACAAAATCCTGTGCCATTGTGCCCCGCTTATGCCATTTTCGCGGGTCCTGGCTTGTGTACCACGATCGGCGCTTCCCTGTTAAACTTCTTATGAACAACTTCATTATTATGGCCTGGTCCTTACCCACTCCAACCAAATTTTGTCACAATATGATCTCAAATGGCGCGAGGATTTCCCTTTCCATCGAATAAATCAAATTTTGGCACCTTATACCCGACAGTAATCGAACGTCGAGATGCATGCAGAGATCTTCATACTCGAGTCCTTCATGCCCCTTGCTGGTTTGAATGTTTTTAAATACTTCTTTTAGGCTATGAATTTCCCTTGCCATACTTTCATCATTTCTAATCCTTGCTTGCCTTTCCATCTCTTCATATTGGTCTATCTCACGATGATGTATGTTTGGTATGGTAGAAGTGGAAGGTTGGGCTTCCGTTGCATATACCGGTGGCACATCTTGCTTGTTAGTGATGTGTGCCATTGGTATTTGTTGGGTTACTGGTAATTTAGTGTGGGAGGGATATTTTGGACCAATGGGGTAGTTTGGGTAAGTGGAGTGGATGTATATATGGAGTGTGAAGGATCTTGGGTCATTTTGTAGCGGGCTTTGTTGTGGGTGGCTGCGGGTTGATAGGATGTGGATTGGTACGTTGTGGGGTGGCGAATTGAGGATTGGTTACGCTTGGTAAGGGATTTCGGGGAAGGTTATGGGGAATGATGGTTCGTGAGATGGAAAGGTGTGTGGAGCGATTGCGCTCGTCTCTTGTTCAGGCAAAGGAGTGTTGATGCTTTGATGGAAAGATTGGTAAGATTCCTGAGCCGTTCGATCTCGGTTGCATAGTTGCCATTTCTTTGCGATGGTTAGGCGAGGTATTCATCCGACGGAAGTATTTCTCCTTTCCGATGTCTCTGGTTCACCTCCGGAAGAGTGACAAGTCCCAAACCGCTTTGTTCGGCCGCTCAATCGATCATTTTGTCGGATGATTGTGCATTGGATCTCGTGAAGTAATGGTGTTCCGCCAGTTTCAATCAACGCGAATCAACTTTTGAAAAATAAAGCAGGCAAAATAAACCTTCTCTAAAAAATGAAACAAACCAAGTTAGTATGAGACGAATAATTATTGCTTTGAATAACATGTATAGAGTGGAGAACGATAAACAAGTAGCGCAGGCAGTTATATGGAAATTAAATGCGCGTCCTAATGTGCATGGGGCCTCCTTTATGCCGGAGGTGAGCTTAAACGCAAAAATATGCAAGATACTGATAAATTGATCCAAGCCAAAGATTGTGATGCCTTTTGTCGGAAATAAAGGTTGACTTTTACTGAAATAATAATGCATACAATAATAAAGGCGATAACATAAGATATTTATGCTCGGGTTCTAAATCTTGCTTTTGATCACCGAGAAGAAGATGGGACCCTAACATTCTTTGGGTCCGACTCTGCGTCCTCTAGATATTGCACTATATTTTGCATTTGCGCCACATCTCGGTAACGATCGTGTCTCTGAGCCGGAAATTCCTTATCCAAATTGTCGTGCCGATATCTTCAAAACCTTGCTCGCCATCGGGACTATGGTGCAGACTCATCGCAATCCTCTCGTAGCCACGCTTGATATTCGGGGTACCTCCGCCTGACTACCTCCAATGTCTATTGTGTCAATATTGTTCCATTCATCGAAGACTTGCCTAGCTCGGGACAATGAAATTCGGCCGAATGGAATTTCGTAAATCCTCATATTTGCCCGGAGGGGAATTATCTGCTCTTGTCCCAACCGCCGAGTACGCGGAGTGGAGCGTAAGGTTGGAGGCCTTTCAACCCGATAAGCTCAATATAATAAAGCATTTTGCATCTTATGTAGGCTTTTTGGCATTCGGGAGCAGAGGGTATTTCCATTGGATCTGTTCACAAAGTGCGGACGCCAAAAACCCATACCAATCATTCATGCCGACAAAGCGATATGAACTCGCTGCTCGGTCGTAAAGCCGACGATTTTGTTCGACTCATTTGAAGCATATGTCGACCATATTCGGCGCCGATAGAAGTGTTCCATTGCCCACATCTGCAAAATAAGGTTGCACCTTCAAGAAACCTGTTTCACCTCTTTTACATTTCCCTAAAGCCCAAAATATTTACGCTAAGATCATAGGGGCCAAAGTGAGTTGTGCTCCGTTTGCTCCTTCGAAAAGTGCCCGTGCACTGGAACATATGCAGTACTGATCTTTCCATACTCAAGCGGGAATATCAGAGACCCTAGAAAGGCGACGATAAATGCAATGGGTCGTTTGGTCCGCCAATGATCGGGGTGCAAGAAAATTCATTTTTGAATGTCTTGTAACTGCCTCGACAACCGTATTCTCTCATAAAGATAATCCATTGAGACCCAGTTGTTTTCAAAGCATAGGAGTTTCTTAGTGTTCTTTAGCCCTAAGTAGCGGAGAAATTTCTTTCCCGGATTGACAGTCGCGGGATAATTTGTCCTCTACTCTGGTAGATCAAGTTGGTGAAATAGTTGATTTCTTCCAAAGTAGGAGTCATCTCAAAATCTCCGAATCGAAGACAACCCGATCCGGATCCCAAAATGGATTAGTGCTCGACCAAATGTTGATCGGGAAGATGTCGAACAACGAAACGAGGCAACCTAATCTTCTCCTAATTGCCATTTGGCTGCCAAGGTCAAAGTTTGTCCACCATATTTTCGCTTTGCTCTAATCCCACTCACCATCCTCGACTTGCATGCGCACTCCATCTATAACAAAATAAATAAAATAAAAAATAAATATACATTTCCTGATTTTGGCATACTGTTTAGGCTTGGATCCGTCCATCAATATCCTGCTACACATAATATGCTGATTGGTCGTTGGGTTGTGAGACCCGTCGACAATTTGGTGGTTTTCTTATTTGTGAAGTTGATGCCAAGGATCAACCCACCTAAGATGTATGCATGCATGACTTAAAATAAAGGGTGGTATAGCTCTATCTTAAATTTTCTAAGATTTGGCTGACTAGACACAAGGTTCCCGAGCGGACTACTCGAGTGAGAAGGCTACGCGGCCACCGGATGGTCCGGTCACTCCGCGCATACGCCAACTCTCCTAAAATTTGGTAGATTGAAAGAAATTTGCGGGTGCGCGAAACACACCTCGCGTGTAGTGTGTGATAGTGTCAATTTTCCAGAGTGGAAGAAATATGAGCGGAATGCCAATTTAAGGAAAGCAGTAAGACAATATAGCAATTAAAGCAGTTTATGCAAAAATCTCATAAATGAAACACATCAAAGCACTAAATCAAATAAAAAAACAAAAGTAAAGCAATAATTAATCCGAACTTGCTATGGTTTAAGAACCTGATGCTCCCCAGTGGAGTCGCCATGCTGTCGCGCCCTATTTTGACCTCGCCCGGGTCGAAGCGAACCTGACGTATGGGGTGATTCCTGGGTAAAAAGGGGTTGAGGAGTCGCCACCTAATTATTTTTTACGGTGAATTAGGACACCTAAATATTAAACTAAGTGCTGCAGTGTAAACTCCAATTTTAAGGTCTGCGAAACTAGTGAGATTCTAGGTAAGGGTTCTTTATTATCCTAAAGGGAAGGGGTTAGGCATCCTTTAAGATCCGCTAACTTGCGGTTATCCGGTAAAACTCAGATTAATTATTGCTAGAAAAATACATGTCTTACAAGTATAATAAAAAAAGATGTTTGCAAATATGATGCATTTTATACAAGTAAATATGATGCATTTTATACAAGTACGTATTCGGATGACATAAAAGAAAGATACATGTAAAGTTTTCTAGAAAACATGCATTTGTGACAATAAATTCTTTATAATGCCAAAGAAGCGAATCTTTTGAAAATCAACAAATTGCAAAAAATAATAATAAAAAGATAAGCTTATTTGTACAATTAATTGAAGCAAATAAAGATGACAAGAGTTGTTTTTAAAAATTTTGAATAAGCGTGACGAGCCTAAAATAAATAAACTAGCGAAGGATTTCTAAGTTTGCGAGCCTACAAATAAATAAGCTAGCGACGGGTTTCAAATCTTTAACTAACCTATGAATAAATCCTAAGTTTGCCTATTCTAAGCATTTCAATAGTTACATACGTGCGATAAATAATATTACAATACAAAGCGGGATAAAACTGAATTAAAGAAAGAAATAAAATAAATAAACTCCGAGGAATAATTGCTTTTATTTACTTTAATCCCTGCAAGCTGTCAAGAACAAACGGTTAGAAGCAGTTAAATACAAATAACTTCATATCCGTATTCAAAACAGTGAATGTTTTGATCGCGGAGGGCTCAGACTTAATTTTTGAAAAGAACATTCCAATCACGTCGTGGCTGCAAACATATGACCAATGTGGTTTATTTTTTATTGCCTCGCCTACTAAACGCGTCGGTCTCTCGGGTGAAATAGAAAAGATCACTATAATCACGTCGTGGCTGCGAATATATAACTTGTTGGTTATTTTAGTCACCTTGCCTACTAAACATGTTGATCTCGGATAAAAAAGGTTTAAGTCTTCATCCTTGCCCAGAAGTTATATTTCCGTCTTTGCAACTGTGTAGGCCTCAAAATCGACGGATATTTTTCATCGGCCAGTGTAGTATCGTGTTCAAATCAGTAAAAAAATAAAATCGAATGTAAACAGCAAGAAGCAGAGCGAGTGTGAGCAAAAAAAAAAACAGCTCGAAAAGACGGTGTTTAATTTAAAACAAGAAAGCGATGAATCGGATATTTTAATGTCAAACAAAGGATCAAACAGAAAGCAATATCTCGAAAGGTGCGGTGTTTATTTTAAAACAAGAAAAACGTAAAAGCAGTAAAAACAATAATCAAGCCGAGCAAAGAATCAAACAGAAAAACAAAGCGATTGCTAACAGACGCGGTATTTGTTCGAGCGGTAAAAACAAAGAAACAAAGAAATGTAAAGATATCCGCCGCGGATGTTTAAAGCGATGGCAAAACAGAGAAGCGAAGCGTGGCCTTGAATTCAATTTCATCACCTAAATGCGGTATTTAGAAACAAAGAAATAACACGGAAATGTAAATCAAGAACTATCAAAACAAAGAAATCGAAACAGGCAAATCAAATGTAGAGTTAATCTTTGGAACAGAATCGAAAAAGGCGGCCTCGATTTCAATTTCATCGGCCTAGATGCGATATTAATAAAAACAATAAAAGCGATTGCCAAAGAAACGAGCGTTGAGCAATTAAATTATCCAACCAAATTCAAATGTTGGAACCTAACAGGATTAAGAGGTATTTATGGAAAAATCCGACCGGATCATGAGCAATGACGAATGAAAATCGAAATTCAGATTTTTAGATAACTAGCAAACAGTATGAAAAATGCCATAATCTGGAAATACGCCAAAAATCGAAGTCGACCGATCCGGTCGGTGACCCGACCGAATCGATGCCAACCCGAATCGGACTTTTTCAATTTTTCGATAACCAACATAAAAATATGAAATGCAAGAATTTCAAAATATTCAAATCGGATCGGACCGTCCGTCGATGACCCGACCGAATCGATGATCCGAATCCGAAATCAAATGATCCAAACCCAAATCGATTTTAACACCAAATTCAGATAACCAATAATAAGAATATGTAATGCAAGAATTACGAAAATATTATTTAACCGATTGGTGACCGACAGAATCTGTGATCCAAACCCGAATCAAATTTTAACACCAAATTCAGATAACCAATAACAAGAATATGTAATGCAAGAATTACGAAAATGTTACCCTAATCGGTCGATCTGACCGTCGCTGATCTGACCGGATCAAGAATCCAAACTCGAATCGATTTCAACACCAAATTCGGATAACCAATAACAAGAATATGAAATGCAAGAATTTCGGAAATGTTACCCAACCGGTCGACCGACCGGATCGATGATCTGACCGGATCAAGTTTCAACCCTAATCAAATAAATTCAACAATTTCAGATAACCAATGATAACAACAAGAATAATGCAAGAAATTTGGAAATTCAAATCGGTCGACTGACCGTCAAGAATCCGACCGAAATCAGTGATCCAAATCAAATCAAATTTTAACACCAAATTCAGATAACCAACATACATAAATATGAAATGCAAGAATTCTGAAAATGTTACGAGCAAGATTCGACCGAGTCGGGTCGACACGAAATCAGTGAAAAAAATCAGAGAATCAAAGGGGATGACAAACCTTTTCGGACTTGATTCTTGAACAACAAAGAAGTCAAAATGCTTTAAACTCAAGAACACAACAAAGTATTTTATGTATATTCCGAAAATCCTTCCAAAATCTCTTTTTTCTTCTCCGAAAATCCTCCTTAAAATGAAGAACAATCATGGGGTATTTATAGGTGGATTCCCCCCCAAGAATCGAGTTTGAATTTTGAATTAAAGGCAAAAAATCTGAATTTTGGAAGCGGATTTTAGGGGTATGGGTTGGGCCAGTGATGGGAGGGGTGTGGGGGGGTCGGGGTGGGTGGCAGGGAGTGGGTGGTGGCAGGGGGCGAGGTGACCGTTCGGGCATGGCGTCGGCTTGGGTTTTTGATTTGGGGGGTTTTCAGATTTTTTTGTTTTTGTTTTAGGGTTTGTTGGTTTGGGAATTAAAAGGGAAGGGTTTTGGGCTTGGGCCGACAGATTGGGTGAGTCGGGTTAGAGGCGACAGGTTGGGCTGGGGAATTAAATTGTTGGGCTTGGAGTTTTTGGTTGTGGGAATTGGGTTTTGGGTTTAATTGTTTTGGGTGATGGGGAATGGTTGTTGGGCTTCGGTTTTGGGCTGGGTATAAAGGAATTTAATTGGGGAGTTTGGGTTTGGACGAAAATGGGTTTTAATTTAGGTTGGGTAGAAATTGTATTGGGTTAGGAAATAAAAATGTTATGGATAAAAAAATATAAAAGAGGGGTTTAATATTAAAACCTATTTATATATATTTATTATTTTTGTAAAAGATGTGAATTATTTAAAATAACATAACGACGTGATAATAATAAAATATAATTTTTTTTTTTGCGAAATGCTTAATGCTTAATAAAAGGGAAATGCGATGCAATTTTGCGAGAATAAAATAATATAGCATCTCGGATAACTTATGATTTTTATAAAAATGCAAATGATATAAAATATGCGAATAATAATAATAATATGAAGATACACACATATATGCCTATATTTTAAAATTATTTTAAAAGTGTCAAAAAATATTAAAAATTACGAATAAAATCATAAAAGATGGGACAAAATTGGGTGTCAACAATAGGACTCTGTTTTCTGATTTTCGGATGTTTGATCCGACCCGGAATGACCCGACCCGACCCGGCAGTGACCCGACCCGGAACCGAAAAACAGTGAAAATAGCTAAAAATTCAGATTCTTCAACACCAAAAACCAATAATTTTCGACCTATATTTTCGGAATCTTTAAGTTGAAGAACATATGCAAGAACAAAGAGGTGTTCTTAAGAAAGATTTCAGATTTTTTTTTAGTGAAGAACAATACAAACAAATACAATACAACCAAAACTTAAACCTAAATTTCAAATTAAAATTGACCTTTAAGCAAGAAAAAAAAAAGAAACCTTTTTCAATCCGAAAAAATCCTCCCCGAAACAGTGCAAAAGGGGGGGTTTTATAGGTCTCAAACTTGACGTTCAACCCCCCCCCCCCATACCCCCCTTTCAACTTTGAGTTCGAATTTCAAATTAAAGGGAAACGTTGATGATTTTGGAGACGGTTTTTTAGGGGATAGGGTAGGTCTGAAGTGACGAGTGAGGGGTTGGTGGTGTCAGGGGTATGGGGAGGTGCGGCGTAGGCGTGTCGGCGTGGAGTCTTGGCGGCGTGGGGTAGAAGCGTGGCGTCTTGGCGATTTGAGAGGATTTGGGGTGTTAGGGTTTGTTTTTTAATTTTTTTGGTTTTTTGGTTTTGTTTGGGGGATTAAAAGAGGTTGGGGTGATGGGCTTGGGTGGACCGGTTCGGGTTTGGGGCAGCGGGCTGTGGAGTGGGCTTTGGTTGTGGGTTGTGGGAATTGAGGGAAATAAAGGGGTTGGGCCGGTTGGGCTTGGTGAAATTGTTTTTGGTTTAAGGGTGTTGGGTTTTGGGATTTGGGAATTGGTTTTTAAATGGCTGTGGAGTTTATTTTGGGGATTGGGCTTGGACGAAAAAATGGGTTTTAATTTAGGTTGGGTAGAAATTGTATTGGGTTGGGAATTGAAAAATATAAAAGGGGTTTAATATTAAAACATATTTGTATATATATATATATATTTTTTTTGTAAAAGATGTGAATTATTTAAAATAGCGTAACGATGTGAAAAAAATATAATATTTGCGAAATGTTTAATGCTTAAATAAAAAATGTAAATGCGATGCAATTTTGCGAGAATAAATATCATAGAATTTTTTGGATAACTTATGATTATTATAAAAATGCAAATGATATAAAATATGCGAATAATAATAATAATACGAAGATACACACATATATGCCTATATTTTAAAATTATTTTAAAAGTGTCAAAATATCAAAAATTACGAATAAAATCATAAAAGATGGGACAAAATTGGGTGTCAACAGCTATTTCAGCATAAGTTCAGAGACAATGGTGACTTAGAGAGGTATAAGGCAAAACTAGTCGCCAATGTCACTAATCAGCAGGAGAGTATTGATTGTGGTGAGACATTCAGTCCGGTTGTTAAACCGGCCACTATTCGGACTGTTATCAGTATTGCTATGGGCATGCATTGGCCGATTCATCAGCTTGATGTCAAAAATGCATTCCTTCATGGGGATTTGAAAGAGATTGTGTACATGCATCAGCCTCCTGGCTTTGTTCATCCGGCAGCTCCGCAGTTTGTGTGTCGTCTCAGGAAGTCATTGTATGGATTGAAACATGCACCTCGCGCTTGGTATGATCATTTTGCCAGGTATCTTCTGCAGATTGGTTTTGTATGTAGCAGGTGTGATAACTCTCTCTTCACTTTTCACCGAAGTAACATCACTGCATATTTGCTATTATATGTCGATGACATTATTCTTACTGCCTCATCTGACGGTTTGAAGAATGAAATCATTGCTCTACTCAAAACTGAATTTGCTATGACTGACTTGGGCAAACTAAGTTATTTTTTAGGTATATCGGTAACCAGACCTGCAGCCACTATGTTCCTGTGTCAGCGTAAGTATGCAGAAGAGATAGTGTACAGGGCCAAAATGACAAATTGTAAAATTATGCCAACTCCGGTGGACTCCAAATCCAAGCTTAGAGCCAATGACGGTGCGCCAGTTTCTGATCCCACTCTATATCGGAGTCTAGCAGGTGCTCTTCAGTATCTTACATTCACTAGGCCTGATATTGCATATGCCGTTCAGCAAGTGTGTCTATTCATGCACGACCCCGAGAGTCCCATTTTTCCGCCCTCAAATGTATTATCAGATACGTTAAGGGCACACTAGACATTGGATTACACATATACCCCTCTGCCCCAACCAAGTTACTTGCCTACACGGATGCAGATTGGGCAGGATGCCCAGACACACGTCGCTCCACCTCAGGGTATTGTGTATTTCTTGGGGATAATCTTATCTCATGGTCCGTCAAGAGGCAGGACACACTATCCCGTTCGAGTGCTGAAGCAGAATATCGCGATGTTGCTAATGTAGTTGCTGAGATCTATTGGCTCCGAAATCTTCTTTTGGAGCTCCAGTGTCCACTCCGCAAGGCGTCTATAGTCTATTGTGACAACATATCTGCCATCTATATGTCTCATAATCCGGTCCAACATCAGCGGACTAAGCATATTGAGATGGATATCCACTTTGTGCGAGAGAAGGTTGCCCGTGGTCAGGTCAAAATATTACATGTGCCTTCCTCTTATCAGTATGCAGACATCTTCACAAAGGGACTACCGCGACAACTCTTCACCAACTTTCGATCCAGCCTTAGCGTTCGGCCTCCTCCCGCTCCGTCTGAGGGGGAGTATTAACGAATATTCTCTGTATATTTTGTAATTATGATAGATGTATATTTAAGGTAACTTAGGATTCTAATTGTATTAGAAATCAACCTTTGTAAGGTAAGTTAGGATTCGTACCATATTAGGAATCAATCTTTGTACATCTATATATATTGTGAATAATGAAAGGAATCCCTAAGGAAAATTATTTCATCTTTCACAAACGACCAAAGTTTAACGTTATCCTGCATTGATAATATAACTATTTAACTGCATTGATAATATAACTATTTTTTACTCCTTCAGTTCTAATTTACGTGACACTATTTTTTTTAGTTTGCTCCAAAAAAATGTCATCTTTTCTTATTTGATAATTATTTAATGACACTATTTCTATTTTATTCTTGTTGGGTTTCACTTAATTTTGAAGATATAATTTTATAAAAAAAAAGTTAATAAAAATAGATATTAAAATAAAGACAATTGAATAAATACAATAAAATCTTTCTTTAAATTGAGACGGAGGGAGTACTGTGGAGTGTAACTGTACCATTGTCTTAAATGCTTTGAAGTCAGAAATACAGATGACCATGCTAAACCTCCTTATACAATAAATATAGATGATTTTATTGATATGAAAATAAAAGAAGTAATTTTATTATATAATTTTTTAAAGTTAAATAATTTTATTGGTATGAAAATAAAGTAATTAACTTTACTACATAATTTTCTTAAGGTGGGTAACCATTTGAAAAATTTACTCGATGTATTTCAATTTTTAGGGGAAACAGATCTAGAATATTATACATTAGGAATTAGGATAGGTAATCAAAATTGAGACTTGAAATCTGAGTCAATATAAAAACTCTCTTTTACTGATGCCCGCCCGATAGACTACCTTATTAGACTGACTCGAAGGCCACCAATGCATAAGAATTTTGAGAATAAACTTAAGCTAAATGCGAGAAATCTTGATTGACAGTTCAAACTTGTGAGTAATGATAATTTTCCTCCAAGAAAATCGATCAAATTACATTTTCAGAAGGTCTTTTAAAGCGTCATTGCTCTGAGCTTTCTCTAGGTAAGTATACGTTATTTTGATTTTATATGCATAATATTGTCAGCCTAGAACATTCTTGGGCATAATCATCACTATCTTTTGGGAGTTGTGCTTTTCAAGCATGCGCTGGATATACGTTTTAGGTATAATAATGCTGCATTATAACTCACTCAACGATTAATAGTATCTTTCATGAAAATTCATGTTCTCAGGTATTTATTTTTATTTTTATTTTTACTTGTCTACTATAAACTTTAAAAATATAAGTAAATAAATAAAAGTAAAAAATTTATTTTTTTAATATGTTGGATATAAAGCAGTACGGGAAGTAAATAAATATTACAAGTGATTCAAAAGAATAAACAACAAAAAATACAACAAGTAGTCAATATTTTAAGTTTGAACTAGAACTTCAAATCTAGATCTTGTATTCAGAAATACAAGAACATGAATTGCTACACTTGTGGCTTGTAGAACCGCTGAGAATCCGAACGATTAGAGTCCTTTGAGTTTCAAGTTCACACCTGAAACACTTAGCAACCAATTAGATAATCACAACACCACTGACTGAGTCGAGAGATGTCTCTTTGTCTTTAAGACAAGATTGCCCCGTATATCTTTTACGTTAGCGGACAATGGTCTCTCAAGATAAAACAACAACTAATCAACACTACAAAACAAATAAATTGATTCTGACGAAGAAAACAAACATGAAACGATTTGCCGAAGAATGAAAAATTTAGAGGAAAAGAAAGAGTTTCTGCTCTTGTTCAAGACTTGTGTTTTCTCTTTCTCTCTACCCTCAAAATTAGAGTAAGGTTTTCTCTTTATAGTGTTTAGGAGGAGGAGATGTATTAAGAGGTATGTATAGTCATGGCCAGAAACGTTTTGTAATAAGTGCAAAACGTTTCAGATGGAAAACTGTTGGCTTTCCCGTTGCTGACAGCATTTTCTGAAACTCCAGGGACCAAACTGTAAATATTAAGCAGTTTGGGGTCCATAAAGATAATATCAGAAGCAACCCATCAGCCAGCGACCCGAGCCCGGACCTGACGGGCGGCGGTGCGCGTGTGGGGCTAGCCTTGAACTCAAGCACACCTAGGTCCTCTCTCCTTCAAACACATGGGTTACTCCTTGGGGTTCCAAACCCTTATCCATTTTTTAGGCTTATAAAAAGAACAATTCTTCTTTTTTCCACCGATGTGGTAGATTTGTCCCACACCATATTTTCATGCCTCAAACACCTTACTTCGTGGACCAATATCTCTTTCATTTCTTAACGAAATTTGATGAACCTTGGCTCTACGGTCATCTACTCACTTAATAGATTATGCACGTGTGAAGAACCAAAGTCTCCAACATGCGGAACCCGAGTGTTTATGTCATTAAAGATGGGTGAACGCAACCCCATCAAAGATAAATTTCCAACATAATATATAAATAAGTAAAAGTGAATGGAGGGAGACACTAAAAAATACTCCATGCAATTAGTAATAGTTAAGTCATAAGAAAAATTGATCAAATAACATTAAAATTCCTTTAATATCCCTTTTCTTTAGAGATTTTGCAAAGCAAGGGAAATATATATCATTGTTTTTACTAGCAAACACTACTAAAAATACTTTATTTCCTACTGAGTTTGTCACTAAAAAAAATTCATTGACTATTTTTTATTAAATATTGGTGAGAAAAATATAAATAATAGTGTTTTCATATGAAAATTTTAAAAGTTTCTCAGATTTCAATGAAAATTTGTTTTACACCATGCATTTTTTCAATGAGCTTGTTCGATAGGAATGAAGTGAAAAAATAATATTTTATAGCATAAATTTTCATTGAATATCGGTGGAGAAAACTTTTATTTCTAGTTGTGAAAAAAAAATACTTTTATCACTTAAAATAACTTTTAAAAGTACCATTAATATACTTCGAGATCAAAGAAGTGTTTCCAAGAAAACGGCAATATATAGATTAATTATATTGTAGTAAGTATCATTAAATTTAACAAAAACAAATATCACGATTCGTATCAAATGGTTCAAACAACTCTAGAATACGAATATTATGTTCGCCACCGCCGCATTGCATTGCGCAATTTCCTTAAAAAGCAGAATAATGGCATTGTACCATTAATCATTAATCTATAACTTGTCTAGTTGCCTATATTCTTTATTACTCTTCCCGGATAAAAAAAAGCGTCCACTTAATATTAGTAAATAATTTGACTAAAATATTCTTAATTAAATATATATTAAAATTTGATTACCTAACACTTAATAAGGGTAAATTTTTAAAAAATAAAATTAATTTTTTCTTGATTTGATAAGTGAACATTCTTTTTGACTCAAAAAATAAAGGCTAAGTGGACAATCTTTTTTATCCGGAGGAGTACTAATTATATAAATTAAGTTTCTAATTTAGATTATTTGTGGTTAATTACAATGCAGAGATGGTTGTTGGCAATTTGATATACAGAAGGACATGAATAATACTTAAGTACCCCCCCACCCACTAACTTGGAGGACCCCCCTCTCACGCTTCTGGTTTTGGTTATCAAGTTGAACAATGTCCGTATATTACCTGGTGTTTTCTTTTGGGGGTATTGGGCTGGATTCATTAAATGGACCCCACTATTATTAAACATTGCCTACCAGCTGCTTTACACCTTCACTTATAAAATAATTATAGGCCATATCATCCTGGTGCATTTTCACAGACCACAGTGAAAAGAGAAATGGAATACTATATACTGATTATAATATTTTACGTAAATGAGCAGGTGTATAAAACGGGCGAGTTGAACTGATTTTTGGCGTTTAAAAATAAATTGAGGTAATAAATTGGCGAGCTATGATTATATGGGCTGATATACACTGGGACAAGATGGGTAAAAAGAGAAAACAATGCGCTATAACCCATTCCACATGCCTTTTACTAAGTTTTAGTTTTTTTTCTTATAATTTATTTAATTATTTGATATATTTTTCTTTATTATATTTATATCTAACGTATCAAAAATAAAAAAGTATTTTTCGAGATGTGTAACAATTTTCTCGTAGGTCAATTTAGCTATATATTTAGCTTAAATTAATCAATTTCTCACATGAACTCAATTGGATGAGTCAAAATTTATTGAATTAAGTAATGGATGAATCATTAACCTATTCAAATTTTAACGGGTTGAATGAGTTATATTTTTATTAGTTTTTCCCATATACACTGGTGACAGTTAAAATAATTACTTCCTTCGTCTCAAATTATTTGTTGTAGTCACTAAAAATAGTTGTCTCACATTATTTATCGTTTTAAAAGTTCAAGACATAATTAATTACTTTTTCTTTATTTTACCCTTATTTATTAATGAAGATGTACATAAATAGAGAAGAATTTAATAAAGAAAGATTATAATTTAGAAATAAATAAAAATAAAATTGATCAATTATTTCTTTTAATTAATTTTTTTTAAAGAGCGTGCGTTTTTTAGCCATCTAACAATGTTAAGATCAAATAGTAAATCCTGAGCACACCCATGCAAAATCATTAGATCATAGGTGAGACTTGTGCTCAAGAATAGGGGTGGGCAAAAATTCGGAGAACCGAAAAAACTGAATCGAACTGAATTTTTGTTCGATTTTTTCTCATTTTTTTAAATCGAACCAAAAAACCGAATTAAATATATAATTATTCATATTTTTTATTTTAAGCTCTACTATCTCTTGAATCATAACCATTTAAGTCAATCCATGAAGCTTTTATGGAAGTCGAAGGCATGAACTTGATTAACATATCACGGAAGCATTGACATAAAATGTAGGGAGAGAAAATAGTTGTAAATTGGTGAAACTTTAAATGGTCATAACTCTGCGCTCGGATGTCCGTTTTACCCAATTTTTTTATAATTTTGGGTATTTTTTCTAGTCGGGGCCGGCCCAAATTGTAGCAAGGCATTTTGGCGCAGCCAATTTTTACGAAAACGTTTGTTTTCCCAATCAATTTGTGTTTTCCCCCAAATCGATTTCTAATTTTCCTTTTTCTTTAGTAAACATCTTACGATACACAATATATTTCAACGTCGAAATTTCATGGTAGTATAGGTGTGAATGTCAATTTCAATTTTGAAAATTCAATTTTTTTTTAAAAAATAAAAAATTTCTCGACCCCACCCTACCCGGGCCACTAGAAAAAAATGATATAATCCGATCTGTTCGGTGATATAAACCGAACATATCGATTTTTTTTTAAAAAAAGTTGTATTCGATTTTTATTCGGTTCTTCTATAAAAAAATAATTTTCAATCGGTTTATATTTTTTGAATACAAAACCGAATCGATATACGCCCACCCCTAATCAAGAAGGATCCATACACTCATTCAACTTCACTCTCTTAAATGACCAGCAAATAATTTCAGGGGTTGGATGAATTTACTTTTCCTTGATGCTTTCATTTCTTAAAAAAAAAAAACTACAAAAAAGAAAAAAGATTTTTCTATCTTAACTTATTTAAGTCTCCATATGCATAATGAATGATATTTTTCCCTTTCTCTCTGTTTCTCGCGCCAAATCTTGTCTTTTACCTTCAACTTTCATTTTCCTCTAATCTATTCTTCAACCTCGACGAACTTAATAGCTCAATTTGTTGATTAACTAATTTTTTACCTTGGTGATAAGAGTTTGATTTTCAATCTTCTCCTCAACATCCCTTACTAGCCCCTATATAATACTCCCAGTATTTCAATTTATATGAAACATTTTTTAAAAATAGTTTTTAAAAAGAATAAAATAATTTAATTTTAAATTTTATCTTTTACATTGAATAAGATAATTTATAATTAAATAAATAATTTTAATTTATTTTAGATCATAAAATTTTAAAATCTTTTTTTCTTTTTAAATTTTGTATCGGTCAATCTAAATTATATAAATTTGGACCGAAGGAGTAATAATTTTTTTTTAAAAAAGAAAACCTTCAACCTTTGAGTCAAATAGGAGTGACTTTCCTTTTCCCTCCTTTTCCCTCTTGCCCATATCTTCTCTTTAATTTCCTTTCATTTTTCCTCCTTACAACACTTTCCCTTCACACCCTTCTCCTTTCCTTCCAAATTTTTTCTTCCTTCAGTTCACATTTCCAAGATTCCATTTTTCATGTATTAAAAATCACCCATTCCCCCTCCCCCACTCCACTCTACTCATAAATCAAAATGGATTCTGTTAAACCATCTCCAACACCAACTAAAAGCAGGCTAGCAAAGACATTCCAAAGAGTAATCCATAGAAAAAACTCATCAAAACCTTTCTCCAACAATGGATTTTGCCTACTCATGCCTCAAGAAAAGCTCAGGTGTTGTGAGTCACAACACTTTGACAAAGAAGAGATTGAAGAATGCAAAGAACATATAAAAAACAAAGCAGTTATGGAGGCCTTTGTGGCTAAGCTTTTTGCCACTATTTCATCTGTTAAAGCTGCTTATGCTGAGCTTCAGTTAGCTCAGTTTCCTTATAATAGTGAAGCTATTCAAGTTGCAGATCAAGCTGTGGTTGATGAACTCAAAGCTTTATCTGAGCTCAAATACAGTTATATCAAAAACCAAATCGATTCTTCACCACCCCATGTAACCTTAATGCTTGCTGAGATTCAAGAACAACAATCTGTCATGAAAACATACGAAATCACCATGAAGAAAATGCAAGGTGAGATTGAATCTAAAGGGTACAACGTATCTACTCTCCAAAAAGAGCTACAAGAAACCATACAAAACAACAAATCACTTGAAAGAAAGCTAAATGCCAGTGGATCATTCTCTATTCTTGATAATGTCAAATTTTCCGATGTAAATCCTAAAGATTTCATCATGGTTTTGCACTATGCTATGAGATCTATACGCAACTTTGTTAAGTTCTTGATTAGGGAAATGGTGAGTGCTAACTGGGATATTGATGCTGCTACAAACTCTATTCAAAATGGTGTTACTTTCCATAAGAGTAATCACAGAGCTTTTGCATTTGAATCTTTTGTTTGTAGAGAGATATTCAGTGGGTTCAACGTGCCAACTTTTAATGTTCAAAATGATGATTCTTTATTTTCCGGCGAGATAAGTCGCCGGAATTTTTTCTACGAACAGTTCAAGAAGTTGAAGTCTCTGAGTGTTACTCATTTTCTCAAACACAACCCTTCTCTGTTTGGGAAATTCTTGAAGGCTAAATACCTTCATTTGGTTCATCCAAAAATGGAGTTTTCCTTTTCCGGGAAGTTAAATCAGAGGAAACTTTTGAACTCCGGCGAGTTCCCGGAAACAGAGTTTTTCAAGGTTTTCAGTGAGATGGGGAGGCGCGTGTGGCTGTTGCATTGCTTAGCATTCTCTTTTGATCAACAAGTTAGCGTTTTTCAAGTAAGGAAGCATTGTAGATTTTCTGAGGTCTACATGGAAAGTGTCACCGACGAGATTTTCTCAGTATCCGGCGGTGAGTTCAAGGTGGCGTTCACGGTTGTTCCCGGGTTTAATGTTGGTAAAACGGTGGTTCAAAGTCAGGTATATTTATCTCCTGTCACTCCTCCGGCCAAGCAGTAGTAAATATTAGTGAAAATTTTTGAGTAAAATCATATCCCACGTGCTATATTCAGCACGCGCCGCCTCGAGTGGTGGATCTCCGCCGCAACATGTAAATGGTTGGATCAGCTATCAAATTCCCTTCAATAAAATGAGTTGATCACAGTTTACATGGGCAACATCGAGTAATACTACTAGGTTACTACCTATGACGGAGGCGCGTGAGAGTTAGCGCTGGTGGGGCTTAAAGGTACGGATTATCTGTTGGGAAAGTGATGGGTCGCGGTCCAAAGCATAAGTGGGCTTTTGGGCCCGCACAGTGAAAGGGCTTTCAAAGGAGGGATTGTGAACTGGATTTTGGAGTATAGTGCAGAAAGATTGGGCGGTGAGACAAAAGGCAAAGTTGGCTCAGTCAGGTTGTGGGCCCAACAAGCGTACGTCTTTGTTTCTTTGGTATAAAAGTAGAAGGGCATGTGGGACCCTTGTTCTTAAGAAATGTGCGTAGAAAATTGTTACTAATGTTGTTTGTTCTCAAATTGTACGTTAAAGAATGACAGACATATGCCTGCAACTTGCATATGAGACTATAATGTGTAAAAAATTAGGCTAAGTATTACTCATACATATATATAAAATGAATATTATGCATGGTATCTTTGCTTAGAATTTTGGTTCTAGGTACTTGCACACATTTATTATTTCCTTGTTTCGTTTTTTTACATTTTTCTAGTCTGAAGGAATAACTTATTTACGGATGAAATACTAATACTTCCAAGAGCCGTGTCCGTTCACATGCAATTTAAGTAGAAGAAATAATCTTAAAACAATCTCTTGTATTTATTTATATAATTGATGTATATGATAGAAACTGTAACAACAAATTCTAGTGTACTTATGTTTCTTATTTTATTTTGTAAATTTTTGTACAAGTGTAATTAGGATATTAGTAGTAGGAATATGATTTTTCATATTTAGAGATTGTATATTGTATATATATAGACCTCTATATTAATGAAAATAATCAAGAGATTATTTCTTTCATGGTATAAGAAGTCTAGGGCGAAATTTTCCTATCTTCCTAAATTCTCTTCCTAATCCCTAATTCTCCTCTTGTTCTGTCATTATGTCTACCTCAAAGAACACGTTTCATTCTGCCCTTACCGTCTCCAACATCAAGAATCACATCCCTATCGTTCTTGAGATGAAAAACGTCCAATACGCGACGTGGACAGAATTATTTAAAGTTCACGCACGCTCGCATTAAGTCTTTCACCACATCATCCCCGTGGATACATGCAAGGAGAAGGTGCTTACAACCAATGATGACCTTGTGTTATGGACGATTCTTGATGCTACCGTACTCCAGTGGATATATTCCACTATTTCTACGGATATTTTGCAGACGATTATTGGACCCGATGTCATAGCGATGGATACTTGGAATAGGGTGTGTGATATGTTTCAAGATAACAAACATTTATGTGTCGTCACTCTTGAGCAGGAATTCTCTTATGTCACCATGGAAGATTTTCCAAATGTTTCAGCTTATTGTAAAAGGCTGAAGGAATTGGCGGATCAATTCAAGAACGTTGGTGCGCTCGTCACGAATGATCGTCTTGTTCTTCAGATGGTTGCCGACCTATCCGAGGCCTATAATGGTGTTGAGACTCTTCTTCGTCAACGCAGCCCTCTTCCTCCGTTTATCAAGCCCGACCTATGCTCACCCTTGAAGAGGTAGGGTTGGCTAAAAAGGCCGCAACTGGAGCAACTTTCGCCATGATGACGACCTCCCCACAAAATTCCTACTCCCCATCATCTTTGGCTAATTCCACTCCAAATTGGAACAACGGGGGTAGAAAACTGGGTCAAAATCGAAAGTTCGGCGGAAAAGGCGGCGGCCGCAGCAAAGACAGCAGCCACAACGACAGTAGTGGTCAGGGTGGCAGCCGGCAGAGGCAACCGCAACTTGGGTCAGGGTAGTGGCTTGGGAAATGGGCCAATAGTGCCGCTGGACAATGGGTCTGGCAGTGGCCCAACTACCTCTTTCCAGTTCCAGCAGTCTACCCAACAAATTGGGCCAGCCAGCAAAGACCCAATTGACAGTTCAAAGAAGCTTACCCAACGACCGGGTCACCAACAGAGGCCCAATTCGCAGCGAGCTTTCCGATCACTCTACCGTTGGGCCTTGTCAGCAGGCCTTCACGAATGCGGGCCCAACAACAGTTCCAACATCCACGGATATCGAGGTCGCGATGCATACACTTGGATTAAACCCCCCGAACACAAATTGGTACATGGACACCGGAGCCACTTCTCATATGACGTCCGCGCAAGGTAATCTCTCATCCTATTTCAATTTGAGCGAAAATTGTGGCATAATTGTTGGTAATGACAATTCAATTCCAATTCGTGGTTATGGTCACACAAATTTGTCCCCCTCCCCACATCCACCTCTCGTTCTAAAAAATCTCATTCATGCCCTTCAATAAAAAATTTAGTGTCTGTTCGAAAATTCACAACTGATAATTGGATTTCGATTAACTTTGAGCCTTTTGGATTTTCTGTAATAGCCGGGGAGAGCTTTATCCAATCATCACCACCACCATTTCCACGAGTCAAGCCACACCTTCCACATTTGCCGCTCTGGCTCCTTCATTGTGGCATCCCCGTTTAGGTCATCCGGGTTCGTCTATTATTTCTTCTTTTAAAAATAATAATTTCATTGATTGTAAGAGTACGTGTAGTACTCATATTTGTCCTTCTTGTCCTCTAGGGAAACATGTTAGATTACCGTTTGTCGCCTCTACTTCTAATACGTCGATGACCTTTGACATTATTCATAGTGATTTATGGACATATCTCATTTTGAGTTCTTTGGGCCATCATTATTATGTATTATTTTTGGATGATTATTCTAATTTTTTGTGGACCTTTCCTTTGTCAAAAAAATCTCATATTTTTTCTACATTCTTAAGATTTAGAGTTTTCATCCGTACCCAATTTGAATGGAAAATTAAAAACATTCAATGTGATAATGGTAGGGAATATGATAATCGGCCATTTCGGGAATTTTGTGACACTGATGTCATATCTTTTCAGTTTTCTTGTCCTCATACGTCCTCGCAAAATGGGAAGGCCGGAAGAAAAATTCATATCATTAATAATATTGTCCGAACCTTACTAGCCCACGCTTCATTACCCCCATCTTTTTGACATCATGTGTTACAAATGACAACCTACCTCCTTAACATTCTCTCTAAGAAAGGTTTAGCATATCAATTCCCACTTAAAATTCTTTACAATAAAGATTTCTCGTATTCTCATCTTAGAGTGTTTGGGTGCTTGTGCTATCCACTTTTTCCGTCCACTATAATTAATAAACTTCAAGCTAGGTCTACCGCTTTAGTATTTTTGGGGTTTTCATCTAATCATCGTGGTTACAAATGTTTTGAGTTATCTTCTAATAAAATCATAATTAGTCGCGATGTTATTTTTTATGAAACCCAATTCCGTTTGCTCAAGTGTCTAAATCCGTGTCAAGTGCTTATAAATTTTTCGACAATACTCCCTCTCTGTATATTCTACAACAGTGGGCCCACTCTACATGTGAGTCACATCTGCCAGTAGGCCCACTGCCTGCTGGCCCAAATATTCTCCCTACTGCACCATCCAGTGACCTAGGCCCATCAGCCACTATTTCTCGGCCAGCAGGCCCACTGCATATTGACCCAATAATTCCTCCTCCCGGAACCGTCACTCAGCCAGCAGGCCCACTGCCTGCTGGCCCAAATACCTCCAGTCTAGTCGAATTCTCCACTACCTGTTGGTAGGGATGGCAAGTGAGTGTAATTTTGCGAATTCTGCACCGCACCCCTCCAGTTGGGTATAACTTTGGCGGGTAGTAGACGGATATGGGTACGTGGTGGATTTGCAGTTATACCCGCCTCATACCCGTCTGCCCCACACCGCATCCAACCGCCCGCCCTAAATTCACCCGCCCCCTGCCCTAAATTCACCCCCCCGCCTTATACCCACCAACTATAATTTTATTTGTACAACTTTATATTTATATAAAGCCCAAATAATTTGGCACACATAATTTAGCAGTCCATAAGCCCAATAATAATGAATTTTGAGGCAAAACCCTACTCACTTGGGTGGTGGACCGGATGTGGATTTAGGAATATACTCGCCTAGGCAGATATGGATGTTGAAAATGTACCCGCCATGGGTATAAAAATTTCTGGCGGGTACAGGGGAGGGGGTACCCGCCCCGCCCAATTGCCATCCCTACCTGCTAGCCTAGTAAATTACTCGCCTGACCCAGTATCATAGCCATCACGCCCACAGCCTATTGGCGAGCCCCGAGGCAGTTCGCCAACGTCCCCGGTCCAGTCTGTTTCTATTCCGAGTCAAATGCCCGTTACTTGTAGCCAAATGGATATTTTTAAACCTAATCGACATTTTAATTTACATTCTAATGTCACTAAATCACCTCTACCACGTAACCCATTGTCCGTCTTTTATGACCCGAATTGAAAATGGCCATGGATGTTGAATATAATGCTCTTATTGAAAATAAGACGTGAGAGTTGGTGCCCCGTCCGAGTGGTATCAATATTATTCGGTCTATGTGGATATTTACTCATAAGAAAAATTATGACGGTTCGTTTGAGAGACATAAGGCCCGTCTTATAGGTGATGGTAAAACTTAACAGGTTGGCGTGGATTGTGGTGAGACGTTTAGTCTAGTAGTCAAACCGGCTACCATTCGCACTGTTCTTACACGGTGATCTTAAGGAGATAATTTACATGCATCAGCCCTTGGGTTTTAAGGACCCCAATTATGCTCACCATGTCTGTTTGCTGAAAAAGTTCTTATACGGGCTTAAGCAGGCCCCACGAGCTTGGTATAAGAGGTTTGTAGATTATGTGTCTACTATTGGATTTTCTCACAATAGGTCTGATCATTCTCTATTCATCTATCGATGTGGTACATCTCTAGCATACATTCTCTTATATGTGGATGATATAATTTTGACTGCCTCCTCTGATAATTTGCGCAAGTCTATCATGTCCCTTTTCAATTCAGAATTTCATGTCCCTTCTCAGTTCAGAATTTGCTATGAAAGACTTGGGGGCCTTGAGTTATTTTTTGGGCATAGCTATAACTCGACATGCAGGCGGTCTATTTTTATCCTAGAAGAAGTATGCGACTGAGATTATTAAGATAGATGTCATGTCATCTTGCAAGTCCTCTTTCACTCCGGTTGATACCAAACCGAAGTTAAGTGCTACTTCTAGCACACCATATGAGGATCCCACACATTATCGTAGTCTTGCAGGGGCTCTTCAGTAACTTACTTTCACAAGACCAGATATTACTTATGAAGTTCAGCAAATGTGTTTATTTATGCATGATCCGCGGATTAAGCACATGCATGAGCTCAAACGCATTATACGATACATACAAGCACACTTGATTATGGATTGCATTTATATCCATCCTCCGTCTCTACTCTCGTGTCGTATACAGATGATGATTGGGTTGGATGTCCAGATACCAGACGTTCAACTTCTGGTTATTGTATGTTTCTTGGTGATAACTTGGTCTCTTGGTCTGCAAAACGTCAGGCTACGTTATCGCGATCCAGTGCGGAGACCGAGTATCGATGAGTAGTCAATGTGGTGTCAGAGTCATGTTGGCTGCGTAATCTTTTATTAGAGCTTCACTTTCCTATCCAGAAAGCTACCTTGGTCTACTGTGATAATGTTAGTGCCGTCTATCTCTGTTGGAATCCGGTCCAACATCAGCGCACTAAACATATCGAGATGGATATTCACTTTATTCGCAAAAAGGTAGCTCGTGGACAAGCATGTGTCTTGCATGTCCCTTCAAGGTACGAAATTGCTTACATCTTTACTAAGGGTCTTCCCTTGGTTCTGTTGAAGATTTTAGGGACAGTCTCAGCGTACGACAACCACCCACTATGACTGCGGGGGTGTGACAGAAACTGTAACAACAAATTCTAGTGTAGTTAAGTTTCTTACCTTATTTTGTAAAATTCTTGTACACGTATATTAGGATACTAGTATTATAGTAGGAATATGATTTTCCATATTTAGAGATTGTATATTGTATATATAGACATCTTTATTAATGAAAATTATCAATAGATTATTTCTTTCATTATATAACTAAAATATGTAATATTTATATTGGACTACAGAACTAAGTTTTTTGTTTGTCGGTGTTATGTTGCTAGTAATGCTAACATATGAATGTATACGAATACGATGAAGTGTGTAATGTACACTAGTTCAATCTTTTTGCAAGCAGGAGTTAATAGATCTGTCTAAAACGAGCATTTAGGGGAGGAGGCTCCTCTAAAATCATAATCATGATTAAAATAACAAACATTTTTGCAAGCAGGAGTTAAAATCCTAATCATGATTAAAATAACAAACATTTCCTTTATTTACTCTCAAAAGAATTTTCAATCCCACAATTCTAGCTAATTATCTCATCCATAAAATATTTAAATTTATTTTCCTATTTATTACGAACTCTTTCTTTTAACCGTTTTTTTTATTACATAGAAATATAGAATTATGTTGCTATTTTGTTTCTTAATTTCTCGGTAACTTTGACTAATACAGACAAAAAAAAAATTATCATCATGCAGATTTATTTTTAATTCAAAATTTATAAATATTTTTTATTCCTTTTTAAAATCTATAACATCATATGTTGGTTCAATTTAGTCTTATTGTTCCCATTGAGCATGGGATGTCTATTTCTCCCATGTTTAATAGGAATATGAAAAAGAACTAGGGAAAAAAATAAAGAAGAACCAGTACTTGTACAAAAATTAAAATTCTATTAAAAAGATAATGTTTTATCTAAAACTATGGGATTGTGAAAATTTTTGAGAACAAATAAAAGAAAATATTTATTATTCTTATCATAGTTAAGATTTTTGTTTGAGTAATTAAATCTCAGCCTTTAATTCTTAACTATGACATGTGGCTTCCATCTAAGTAGGATTGGGAAAAGGGAGAGAATAGAAATGGAGAGGAGATGCACAGGGGAGTTGGTAAGTGGCAAGGTGATTGGGGTACAACCATCTCGACGTCGCGGGTTTGAATCCGTGTGGTGACAGTCTTTGCTGAAATATTGCAAGGGATGTTGCTGGGTTCGTGTCCCGTTGGTCCTCTCCCTTGCAGGGCTGCCACTCGCGCATATCCCTCGATTTACATCTCACCTGGCCAAAGAACTTCTGGTACAGGTGGGGGTTTCGCCTTCGGGACTTTCCCCTTCGCAAAGAAATGGAGAGGAGATATACTCCGTACTACATATATGAATCTTACAATATCAGTGATGTTTAGAAGCCGCTTACCTCCCCTTGGATCCCACATTCCAAGGCAATTTTTTAGAATATAAAGTCAGTAAGTTTAGAACTAGTGATTTTTTATATAGTGCAAACAAAAATAGCAAATTTGAACATATAGAATTCGCCTTAAATCATCTTATGGTCCTCTTTTGGAGTTCTGTAGTAAGCATGCACATATCAAAAAAAAATTAGTATGCTATATGTTGTTGTATATTCTAATATGTTAACAGCAAGAATTTCTTTAATATTCTAATTCCAACACTATTACCAGCAAGATCTGCAAAGCTGAATAGTAGTGTCATGTGCATGATATTGTCAGAAGGGGAATTGCAGATGCATTTGGGAGTCTCTCATCCTTTCTGGAAATGGTTCTTATTTCCCAGGCAAAGGGGACACCAATGTGAAAAGGAAATGTCATATATGTACAATACAAAATAGATTCACGGGTGCTTTTAGCTAGTCACTCTTTCTTTTTTCTTTTCAGCAACTTATTTGTTTTTTAACCAACTTATTCGTTTTCCATATTTCCTTATAACAGATGCAAAATGGGTCATCTTTTTGCAAAAAAATATGGTTGAATTGTCAGTTTTAAAAGTTAATTCCTTGAATGGTCAATCAACATATGAAAATAACCTAACAAAGTCATTTTTGTTCTTTTAGAACATAGAATCACTCAACCATTACTATTTAATTGATCAAAAAATAAAAAATAATCATTTAACATGCTATGTCATACTAAAAACCTATTCTTTAAGATAAACTCAACCATTTGGGTGAGTTGTGTCTAGGAGTGGGCATAAAGAAATTCGAAAAATCGGACCGAACTAAATTAATTTAGTTTTTTAGTTCTCTGTATTTCAATTTTCAGGTTCGATTACGGTTCTTGTTTTCAAAAAATTCGGTGTTTAGTGTTGAATTTTTGGTTCTTCGGTACTTCAATTTAATCGAATATTTAATAGATGAGTATAAAAAAAATTCATAATACTTAGGGCACCATTCTTAGTAGGCCCAAATTATTTTAATCTAACCCAACTACCATGTCCCAAGTCCATTACCTAGACCCTAATTGAGTAAAACTAAATTTATTTTCTATTTAATTTCACCAGCTTCCGGCCCTAGTTCACACACGATTCAGCTTCACAGTTTCGGTACTTCACCGGTTCACCCTTCAGTCTTCACAGTGTGGTTACTAGTTAGTTTTTATATTTTTGATGGTATTGTCTTCTTATGGAAGGGATTATATTGCTGCCGGTTCTCTTTTACCTGAGTGTTTTGAGAGAGATTTTTGTTGGTTTTTACAAGGATTGCAAGAAACGAAAATTACAAGTAACTGCTTATGTAAGAATTGAAATTACAATTCAACTAGAAAACTGGAAATTACAATATCACAATAAAACCGAAATTACAATTTTTGTAGAACAAGAAGACCGGAAACTGCTTTGGTTTTTGCTGAGTCGAGTGTGGCACTCTGTCCTTAAGACAATATTGCCCCGTATGTATCCTTTATACGTTCCGGACAATTCGTCTCCCAAGATAAAACAGCAATGGAACAATTGAGCAAAGGAAACTCAAAAGCTACCGTGAAGAATATTGAATAACGAAATGATGCTTGGAAGATTAGGAAGAAACTGCTTTGCTATGCTTTCTGCTTTGTGTATTTTCGTGTGTATCAAGTGTCCCTCAACAATGGTGTAAGGGGTGTTTATATAGGAGGAAGAGGGGCTGTTTGACTGCCTCCATAACAGCCATTATTGGCCAAATAATGACCATTATGGAGGTAGTAAAGCCACCAAATAAATGGAGAAAATTGCCAACGGATTGACCATTATTGGAGGTGTAATTCAGCCAAAATAAATGGCTGAATTGAGAGCTGGAACGTTTACGTTACGGGACCGTCGAATTCGGACTTTCAAAACTTGAGGACCAAAGCGTACATCTTGAAACTTCAGGACCAAATCATACATCTGAAAGAGTTCTGGTCCAAACTGTACTTCTGGCAAAGTTTTCTGGCCCAAAAAGATAATACCCGTGACCCGGACCGGACGGGCGGGCGGCGGCGCGCGTGTGGTCTTTCCTTGAACCGAAGCACATCTAGGTCCTTCCTCCTTTAAACACATGGGATACCCCTTGGGGTCCCAAACCCCAAACACATTTCGAGTCTTATATACACAACAATTCTTTCTTCCTCCACCGATGAGGGAGAATTGAACACAACACCACACTTTCCATGCTTCAAACACCTCACTTCGTGAACCAATATCTCTTTCATTTCTCAATGAAATTTGACGATTCTTGGCCCTACGGTTATCTACGTACTTAGTACATCATGCATGTGTGAAGAACCGGATTCTCCAACATACGTAACACTAGTGTTTAAGCCGTTAAAGTTGGTCGGTCGCAACTCCCGCCAAAGGCTAATTTCCAACAATTTTCTCCATCTTTCTCCTGTAGTTAAAGGTGTATTGTTGTCCTGATCTTAATTCTTTTTGTCCTGCAATCTAGAGGCAATACTTATAACTTTGGGGTGATGCTAAGGGTGAGAAATATTTTGAGGACAACAAAGTATGATCCATGAAGCTAGTGTATTCCTTTTCTTTCTTTCTGTGTTTCAGAACTGTGTTCTCGTTCAAAATATATTGAGCACAGCTACATTGACTGTTCTTTCAAAATAGCTTGTAGCGTTAAAATATACAGTTAAGTTCCTGTCACACTTTAGAATATAATTAAAGAAGAGTTTAATTTGCTATCACTTGTTAAACTTTTCTAGTAGTGTAAAAAAAAGATTCAAGTTGTTCCTGTGTATTAACAGATCTTTCATCTGAATTTAAATTCAAAATAGATCAAATTGTGAATCCTTCAAGCCATTGTGAATTAAAAAAAGCATAAAATAGCTCATTTTTAATTATCAAGAAAGTCCATTTTACATGCCGAGATTGAACTAGAAAAATAGAAACCGAACTGAACTAATTTGGTTCGGTGTCCACTTTCAAAGAACCAAAATTAAAAAAACTGAACCCAAATTTAAACAAACCGAACCGAAGAACCGAGCGTCCACCCTAATCGTGTACATGCTTTCCGAGCACGTATATGATATATTTCGTATAAATTTCAGTTCAGTTAGTCGTTTCATTTATAAACTTTTCTTTGCAAATGGTTTAAAACAGTAAGAGAATGACTAATATAACTTTCTTTTCTGAAATTGCTTTAATTTGATTTCTCAAAACATGTGTAGACTCAAGAGCAACCGTACATCTTGAAACTCAGGACCAAACTGTACATCTTGAAACTTCAGGGATCAAACTGTACATCTTGAAACTTCAGGGATCAAACTGTACATCTTGAAACTTCAGGGATCAAACTGCACATCTGAAAGAGTTCTGGTCCAAACTGTACTTCTGAAACTTCTGGGATCAAACTGTACTTCTGGCAAAGTTTTCTGGCCCAAAAAGATAATATCAGAAGGCCCACAGCCCACAGCCCGTGACCCGTGACCCGGGAACCCGACCGGACGGGCGGGCGGCGGCGGCGCGCGTGTGGTCTTTCCTTGAACCGAAGCACATCTAGGTCCTCCCTCCTTTAAACACATGGGATACCCCTTGGGGTCCCAAACCCCAAACACATTTCGAGTCTTATATACACAACAATTCTTTCTTCCTCCACCGATGAGGGAGAATTGAACACAACACCACACTTTCCATGCTTCAAACACCTTACTTCGTGAACCAATATCTCTTTCATTTCTCAATGAAATTTGACGATTCTTGGCCCTACGGTTATCTACGTACTTAGTACATCATGCATGTGTGAAGAACCGGATTCTCCAACATACGTAACACTAGTGTTTAAGCCGGTAAAGTTGGTCGGTCGCAACTCCCGCCAAAGGCTAATTTCCAACAATCCCCTCTTGAAACACATGTTGGCGCACTCACATGGTGTCCTTTCATTTCGACAATATTTCAATGGACCGATGTTGCATAAGGAGAGGTAGCATCGACTTTGAACCTTCCATAGTTGAATACCATCGGACTTACTTCATCGCGGTGAACGTGATGTCTTGAACCGTCAGTGTTTAGTGTAAGCCAAGTCAATGGTACCAACACAACAAATTCCCTTACTCTCTTCTTCGTAATGTTTCGTCCGTTTTGGCCATGGACAACGTCTTGGATTCTTAAGTGCGTTCATTTTGAGGCGGCCCGTCCTCGCACTTAAATAGGTGGTCTCCTACAAGGTATCCTGCTATACCCCACTTCACAAGCGTTAGGAACCATTAAAAGTTTCCCAAAACCTAACCTCAACTGTTGAGGAGCATTACAGGTTTTGAAGACTTAACCTTTACCCACACTGCAGATAGCACTTAAAGTCTATCGCGGGAACGGTTTTGGATTTGGAGTTTCTTTTCAGAAATCACTATCCGAAGTGCTCATACTTCCACCGGCGATCAATCAACCTTTACAACTTCGTTTTCCCATTGAACCAAATTACCGGGATCTCGATTCGTAAGGTTGGGTTACCACCGTATTGGTCCTTATATTTTGGGTTTTAAGCCCATTCCCCAGACAGCAAGCCATCCGATCTTTGGGTAAGCCCTTTGTCAAAGTGCGCTATATTATCCTTAGACTTGATGTAATCAATGGATATTATACCCGTGGTGATCAGTTGCCTAACGGTCTTATGCCTCCGTCGAATATGACGAGACTTGCCGTTGTACATAGCATTCCGTGCCCTTCCTAGAGCCGACTGACTGTCGCAGTGGATCATTACCGAAGGTACGGGTTTGTTCCAACACGGAACATCCTCTAAGAAGTCATGAAGCCACTCAGCTTCTTCTCCTGCTTTGTCTAAAGCGATAAACTCCGATTCCATTGTGGATCGGGCGATGCAAGTTTGCTTAGAGGATTTCCAAGACACACGGCCCACCACCAATTGTAAATACATACCCACCGTGGACTTGGTGTTCTCTATATCGATATCCGGTTTGCATCACTGTACCCTCTAGTACAATTTGGATATCTCGAATAGTGTAACCCGTAATTTAACGTGTATTTCGTGTATTGTAATACCCGATTCAACGCCTTCCAGGTGATTATCACTCGGATTACGGGTGAACCTAGCCAACTTATTGATTTGCGTAAGCAATATCGGTCAGTGCGGTTTGTTATATACATCAAACTACCGATCACCTGTATATCGCTCCTGGTATACAGGTGCACCAAGATTTTATCAAGCTTTTGATTTGTATCCATTGGTGACTTTATCGGTGGAACTGCCTAACATCTCAAACTTTCTCAAAACATCCTCGATGTAGTGAGACTGAGATAAGACCACGGCCGTCAGGCGTCTTAGAGATTTTAATCCCTAAGATGACATCTGCGATACCCATATCCTTCATGTCGAAGCATTGTTTCAACATGTTCTTAGTCTCTAGGATTACCCTAGGATCGCTTCCTGTGATTAACATGTCGTCTACATACAGCATATCATAACAAACGAGTCGAGTTACCTTTCGTGTAAACTCATTTATCACACTCATTAATGGCGAACCCCGCCCGATAGTAGAGTACTATCAAATTTTTCGTGCCATTGCTTCGGGGCTTGTTTCAGCCCGTACAGAGATTTGATAAGTCGGCAGACTTTCTTCTCTTGCCCTTGAACCACGTACCCCTCGGGTTGGTCCATATAGATTTCTTATTCCAAATCGCCGTTTAGGAAGGTGTCTTAACATCCATCTGGTGTATCTCAAGGTCACGCAAAGCTCGCGATCGCAATAAATACCCGTATGGATGTCATCCCGATACCGGGGAGTAGGTATCAAAGTAGTCAAAGCATTACGTGCGCCGATAGCCCTTGCCTCCCCACCTGGCCTTGTGCTTGTCTATAGACCCATCTTCCTTGTATTTCCGTTTGAGTATCCACTTACACCCCACCGGTTTATTTCCCGGAGGAAGATCAACCAACTCCCAAGTATGGTTGTGCGTAATGGAGCTTATTTCACTCTCAATAGCTTCTTTCCAGGCGGTGCTTACGGAGTTGACAACGCCTTAGCAATTGTCCTTGGTTCATCATTAACCATATAAGCTACAAAGTCGGGACCAAAGGATTTATCCTTCCTGGCCCTTTACTTCGCCTTAGATCCATCTCTGGAGTCTCCAAGTTACGAGAATCTGGAACACTAGATTCCTGACGTTCACCACCTCGAGATTCGCTAGATCTGAACCATTCGGATCCGGCGATCAAGGACTCCCGGTTCTTGAGAGCTTTGTGCATAACTTCGTTTGAGAGAGGTTATGTCTTTCTCCTTTCTAGGAAAGGTACTTTCAAAGAATAGAGCATTCCTTGATTCCATTATTGTACCCTGGTGGATATCTGGAATTTCTGACTTATGCACTAAGAAGCGATAAGCACTACTGTTATTTGCATATCCGATGAATATGCAATCTACAGTCTTAGGCCCAATCTTGACCTGCTTTGGCTTGGGTACTTCAACCTTTGCCAGACAACCCCACACCTTTGTAGGTGGGTTTCTTTCCCTTCCATGATTCATATGGAGTTTTGTCCTTACCCTTATGTGGGACTCTGTTAAGAATCATATTAGCGGTAAGGACGGCTTCTCCCCACATGTTTTGGGGAAGACCGGAATTGATAAGCAAGGCATTCATCATTTCCTTTAATGTGCGGTTCTTACGTTCCGCCACACCGTTTGATTGAGGTGAGTATGGAGCCGTCGTTTGATGAATAATGCCTTCTTGGGCACAGTATTCCTCAAAAGGCGCTACATATTCTCCCCCTCTATCGCTACGAATGGATTTAATCCGTAGGCTAAGTTGATTCTCAACTTCTGCTTTGTAACGTCGAAACGCTTCAAAGGCTTCATCCTTACTTTTCAACAAGTAAAGGTAACAATACCTTGTGCTATCATCTATAAATGTCACAAAGTACTTGTTCCCCCCTCTAGTTTGTGCAAACTTCAAATCACATATATCTGTGTGAATAAGTTCTAGAGGAGCGGTATTCCTTTCGACGGATCGAAAAGGAAGCTTAGTAAGTTTTGCCTCCACGCACACCTCACACTTATGTTGAGGGTTTACGTCGATAGACGGCAACAACTCCATCTTTACCAAACCTTTGAATAGACTTGTAGTTAACGTGTCCTAATCTATGATGCCATAAATTAGAAGACTCAAGCAAATAAGAAGAAGGTTCAACTTTATTTCCTTGACGCAATACAGACATGGCATTCACTTTGAAGAGGCCTTCACAGACGAAGCCCCTCCCCACAAATGTGCCATTTTAGTGAGTACAAATTTATTTGATTCAAACACTAGCCTAAAACCAGATTAACCAATAAAGGTCCGTAAACTAGATTTCTTCTAATCTCGGGGCGTCATCACTTCCTTCAGAGTGAGTTCCTTGCCTAAGTCATCTTCAGGACCACCTTTCCAACCCCTAGCACGTCCGAAGAAGCGTTGTTGCCCATGAACAGCTTCTTGTCGGAGACCGGAGTATACGTGGAGAAGGCATCTTTGTTGGAACAGATGTGTCTTGTTGCACCTGTGTCCACCCACCACTGCATTGGATTCTCCACCAAGTTGGCTTCTAGCACCACGGCCGAGAGATCCTCAATCATGTCATCCAGGAGCGTGTCCTTGACGGCGTTAGCGAGCCTTGCCTTCGACTTAGCTTTACTGTTGTTGCTCAGTCTTGAGCTTGCGGCATTCCTTGATCCTGTGACCAGGTTTCCCCACGGTGATGACGATTACCTCGAACGTCTCCGGTGCGGGGGCTTTGCCGTCTTTGTGGAACTTCCGCTTGTTGCTTGTTTTCCCTTTGGCCTCAGCCAGATTCGCCTTTGCCTCAGAATGTTGTCTACTCTTTGGCAAGGTCTTCTTATTATCTTCCTGAATTTGCAGTTTGATAACAAGCTCTTCAAAGGTCATTTCCTTTGTCTTGAGTTTCAAGTAACTCATAAACTCATTCCACGAAGGAGGTAACTTTTCAATCAGCGATGCAACCAAAAACTGCTCGTTTGTCTTTAGTCCTTCCAAATCCAGGTGATGTAAAATCATTTGGAATTCCTGGACTTGGGACATCATCGTTTCTTTGTCCACCATTTGGAATTTTAGAAATTTCCCAACGATGAACTTCTTAGTACCCGCATCTTGTGCGTTGTACTTCTTTGCGATTTTCCCAGCTCTTTGGCGGTGCCAACAAAGAGAATATACCGTGTAGAGAGGGTCTGCATCAGCGATTCAAAGATATAGTTCTTGCACATGAAATCGCTATGATTCCACGCATCACGAACCATCTTCATGCCGTTAACGACATGGATACCAAGGCCCCCTTCACCCGCTTTCAAGAAAGCGAAGAGTCCATTTCATCTCCGACTTGTGGAGGATCTTCCAGTAGGAACCGGGCCATGCCCATAATCATAAGTAGAACAAAGCATCTTTTTGTCGCCATCTTTTAAATTCGATCCCATGAACTTTTCAGGCGATCATGGTGGTGTGAAGAAGAGGGGAGCACCAACAATGGAAGGCAAGCAGCAGCATCGCTTTGAACAGAGCCGCAGCAAAGTGAAAGGCGGAGGGTTATCGCTTCTGGCCAAGAGCGCAGTGGGGAAGGCAGAACGCTGTTCTCGAGAGGCAAAGCAGAAGAACATCGGTCATATTTCCAGCCATGTTTTTCCAGTTCCCGTAAGCAAAATATTGTCTTAAGTTGTTGGTTTTACAAGGATTGCAAGAAACAGAAATTACAAGTAACTGCTTATGTAAGAATTGAAATTACAATTCAACTAGAAACTGAAAATTACAATATCACAATAAAACCGAAATTACAATTTTTGTAGAACAAGAAGGCAGGAACTGCTTTGGTTTTTTTGAGTCGAGTGTGGCACTCATCCTTAAGACAATATTGCCCCGTATGTATCCTTTATACGTTAGGACAATTCGTCTCCCAAGATAAAACAAAGAATGGAACAATTGAGCAAAGGAAACTCAAAAGCTACCGTGAAGAATATTGAATAACGAAATGATGCTTGGAAGATTAGGAAGAAACTGCTTTGCTATGCTTTCTGCTTTGTGTATTTTCGTGTGTATCAAGTGTCCCTCAACAATGGTGTAAGGGGTGTGTATATAGGAGGAAGAGGGTCATTTGATCGCTTCCATAATGTACCATTATTGGCCAAATAATGACCATTATGGAGGTAGTAAAGCCACCAAATAAATGGAGAAAATTGCCAACGGATTGACCATTATTGGAGGTGTAATTCAGCCAAAATAAATGGCTGAATTGAGAGCTGGAACGCTTTCGCTGACCGTCGAAATTCAGACTTTCTGAAAACTTCAGGGACCAAACTGTACATCTTGAAACTTCAGGGACCAAACTGTACATCTGAAAGAGTTCTGGTCCAAACTGTACTTCTGGCAAAGTTTTCTGGCCCAAAAAGATAATACCCGTGACCCGGACCGGACGGGCGGGCGGCGGCGCGCGTGTGGTCTTTCCTTGAACCGAAGCACATCTAGGTCCTTCCTCCTTTAAACACATGGGATACCCCTTGGGGTCCCAAACCCCAAACACATTTCGAGTCTTATATACACAACAATTCTTTCTTCCTCCACCGATGAGGGAGAATTGAACACAACACCACACTTTCCATGCTTCAAACACCTCACTTCGTGAACCAATATCTCTTTCATTTCTCAATGAAATTTGACGATTCTTGGCCCTACGGTTATCTACGTACTTAGTACATCATGCATGTGTGAAGAACCGGATTCTCCAACATACGTAACACTAGTGTTTAAGCCGTTAAAGTTGGTCGGTCGCAACTCCCGCCAAAGGCTAATTTCCAACAATTTTCTCCATCTTTCTCCTGTAGTTAAAGGTGTATTGTTGTCCTGATCTTAATTCTTTTTTGTCCTGCAATCTAGAGGCAATACTTATAACTTTGGGGTGATGCTAAGGGTGAGAAATATTTTGAGGACAACAAAGTATGATCCATGAAGCTAGTGTATTCCTTTTCTTTCTTTCTGTGTTTCAGAACTGTGTTCTCGTTCAAAATATATTGAGCACAGCTACATTGACTGTTCTTTCAAAATAGCTTGTAGCGTTAAAATATACAGTTAAGTTCCTGTCACACTTTAGAATATAATTAAAGAAGAGTTTAATTTGCTATCACTTGTTAAACTTTTCTAGTAGTGTAAAAAAAAGATTCAAGTTGTTCCTGTGTATTAACAGATCTTTCATCTGAATTTAAATTCAAAATAGATCAAATTGTGAATCCTTCAAGCCATTGTGAATTAAAAAAAGCATAAAATAGCTCATTTTTAATTATCAAGAAAGTCCATTTTACATGCCGAGATTGAACTAGAAAAATAGAAACCGAACTGAACTAATTTGGTTCGGTGTCCACTTTCAAAGAACCAAAATTAAAAAAACTGAACCCAAATTTAAACAAACCGAACCGAAGAACCGAGCGTCCACCCTAATCGTGTACATGCTTTCCGAGCACGTATATGATATATTTCGTATAAATTTCAGTTCAGTTAGTCGTTTCATTTATAAACTTTTCTTTGCAAATGGTTTAAAACAGTAAGAGAATGACTAATATAACTTTCTTTTCTGAAATTGCTTTAATTTGATTTCTCAAAACATGTGTAGACTCAAGAGCAACCGACATTTCTATTAGATTAAAAGTTCATTACCTTATTTTAGAAGTGACACAAAACTTTTTCATGTCTTACATTAAAATTTCTATATGGATAGATAACCAGATAAATAATATAGCTTTCTCTTGTAGTTCAAAGAAAGAAAAGAAACATGAATATATAAAATAGGTAAATTGAGGTCATAAAAAGAAAATCATTGAGAATGATTATATGTGCATTCTTCGTGCGACCCAGTGTTAACCTTACAAGGTAATTGAAACGCCACATTTCTTTATCATTTTTCTTTTACATGCATTTGAAGTGGGCCACGTCCAGAAATGTTTTATACAGTCCTACTAAGGCTCTCACCTATCTCCATCAAGGTGTCCTTGCTCAAATTTCCTACTCAATTTTTAAAATATTCTCCACAACTCGAATTAATTCAAACCTCATCGTTGATCTACCGCTTCGAACATCTTAATTGTCGAACCAGAACACCTCTAACCATTCGCGCGATTATCCCTTTCATTCGGTCAACTCAACCGAGCAGTACACCAGTAGTAGTAGGAACTAGCCGATACTTACACAACAAGTACAATACTCTCAACCCTAATCCAATATTGGATGCAACACCCGATAGCTCCTTGTGTTTTAAAACTTCACACTTGTCCAACACTGGGGTTATTCTTATTAGTCAACCACCAGCTCCCATTGGCCCACGACATAACCAAACTTACCAACTTGACACTGAACCCTTATGTTTATTCTACCATGTATGACCACAGCGTAATCCTCAAATCAACTAGCTCTTGATTCCACGATTTCCTTATCATTCCTTTAAACACGATGACCCGACGAACATACCCCTTACTGAAGGACCACGACTACAACTACCTAATATCTTAAGTCTCCACTCGTCACAAGTAACCTTGCTTTCCGATCTAGAACCGATAACCACTTTCTTAGAAGAACCCACAAGCCACTACCATATAATCACGTCAAAGTCCAACTTAACTTTTCACGACCGAATATAAAATCCACTCTCGTACCAATTGAAACCTTATCCTGTGAAACACGTAAGATACCAGTTTTTCACTTCCTAATAATGGAGATTAATCTATCCAAATTCTCATCCTTATGCCTCCATCCCTTAACACAAAAAGTAATCTTACCAATATACCCTAAGAAGTCTTACTTCACTACACGTTTCCCACAAAAGTCGTCTTTCATGTCCTTATTCCTAACTGCTCCTCTTTATTACACACGGTCACTATACTTTTGCCAAATCTGATGATCCTTACCGAACTTATACTCGTCCCAGCATATCGATATCTAACACCCTGTCACTGATGAATCGTTGACCTGCCATTGGTATACCGTGCCACGCACACCATCATAATGCCTTAACGAAGTTGAAACTTTTCTCAAAACCAATCATATCATCGAACAAATCACTCTTGTTAAGCCATAAATGTACTTTAGTGACTTTCGAGCAACCCCAATGCTGAAATCATATAGATCATTTGACCCTATGCACCATCTTTCCCATTTCTCAAGGGAACCCCCATAATAAATGAGTCTAAACACGACCCCACACAACTAAATTCTTGAGCCATTTCTCAGGACGACATATCTCGTACCATATACCAATTTGATTCGACTAGATACCAATATGAATAAAGTAGCATGGAAGGAATTGAAGTTTCCTAAGATCTCGAAAATAAGTACGGAGCTCATCGTTCCGATCTGCAAGACTCCACTAGACATGCTCTTGTATTTATAGATCGGGTAATCTATGGCTCTGATACCAACTTGTCACATCCCAAATTGAGGAATGCGCGGACACCTACCCCTTTTTCACCTGGTAGGCGAACATGTCTCTTAGTCACTGCTAAGAGTGGCGGCTGGCCGGGCTCGTCCGCGGGCGGGTCTGGGTCGGGCCTGGGCGGGACGGGAGAAGGGGGCCTGGGCCGGACGGGAGAAGTGGGTCGGGGCCTGGGTCGGGTCTGGTCCGCGGGATCGAGCAAGTCCCGTCCCGATCCCGATCCCGCTTCAGATCGGCCCGAAGCGAGCTCGGGGCGGGATACGGCGGGTTTTCCTTTTTTTTTTTTAAATAACATATGTATAAAAAAAACTCAATAAACAAAACAAGATAGTGTAATAAAAACATCTCAATGCTGTTTTTGTGCCTCTTATATTATTTAATAGACATGTGATTTTTTTGTAATACAAATACAATTGTCTAAAATCTAAATTGCAACTGTGTGGTGTTGTCCAAAAGTTGCAAATTACATAATAAAATTACAATTAAAAAAAATTACATTATCAAAAAAACCTATTCTAATTGCTTGATGATTTCATGTGGGTCTTCGGTTGGAATTGGTATTTGTTGGTCAAATTGATCCACGTCGCTTCCACTACCTTCAGTTAAGATTTCGTTGTAGTTTTCATCATCTTCTTCGTTGATCTCCGGTTGACCGCACCTTCTCCGCTCCGCTCGTATCCAATCTCTGAATAATACTGCAATTTCCAAGCTGTCTCCGGTTAATGAGTGTCTGTGGTCTCCTATTTGATATCTGCATGCAGAAAAACGCTTTCAGACGCAGTTGACGACGCTTGAATGTTCAAAACATCTCGAGCCATCAATGAAAGTGTCGGAAAGGTCTTCTCATTCCCCCTCCAAAGATTTCAAAGAAGTCTTCATGTCCATCTTCATTGATAACTTCTTGATACGATACAGAACCCTGCAAAACAAAAATATCCAACTCGCTAATTTGGTTAGTAGTAGAGGTACGACCGCACATTCTATTTCTGAGGCTTTCAATACTAGCCGCAGAAACATCATGTCTTTTGTGAGGTTGTGTTGAAGATGAAGAAGATGGTATGGAAGCTGGTAAGTTACTAGCATTTTCTTGTTGATAAAATCTATATATATATTTTTGCATTGGTGTTCTACGCTAGACAACACTTCTTCTTTAGTTTGTTCAATAGGTGGTGGGTGATTTAGATTTTTGGGACTTGGAGGTGGTAGTACTTCTATACAATCGTAAATAGTTTCAATTAGTGATTTAGTACCGTCTATTTTAATAGTAGGATTTAATACAGAACCAATAATATAAATAGAGGGAATATGAATAAAATATTTTTTTATTTTGAGGAACATTTTTTAATAAATTTGCCTTATAAAATTTGGTTTTTCCATATATTCACTAAGTAATAAAAATATTAGAGTTATATAAAATAACATAGTTGAAATAGTAGGATAATATATACCGGAAAATTCTTTTGTTGCTTGAAAAAATTTCTCTAAAAATACAATAAGTTCAAAAAAAATTTCCCAATCACTATCTAAAATCATATCAGCTGGTTTTTTATTATGAGAGTTAAAAAATAAAGTTATAGGTAATTTATAGTCATAAGCAACAAGTAGTTGCTCGTATAAAGAATTCCACCTAGTGGATACTACTTGTGGAATTTTTCTATAAGGTAGTCCACAATCATGACAAATTTTTTTATATTCTTTTCTACGTTGTACTTTATTACTTTTAAAAATAAAGTTTATAGCAAATTGTATTTTACTAAGAATGTCTTCAAAAAGTGACAGACCATCCTTTACAATTAAGTTATATATATGACACACGCATTTTATATAAAAATGGTCTGGAAAAGATGGAGTTAAACTATTTTTTAAAATTGTAATTGCGTAATTGTTATTAGAAGCGTTATCTAATGCAATAGTCATAATTTTATCGGTAATTCCGTAATAATCGCACACTTGATAAATATTTTTCTGCAATAAAAGTACCAGTGTGCCTATCATCTATATATCTATACGCTAAAATACGTTTTTGCATAGACCATTTATAATCTATCCAATGACAAGTTACAGTTAAATAATCATGGTCGTTAGTACTACGACCTATATCAGACGTGATAGATACTTTGCCATTAAAATGATATAATGAAAAACGTAAATATTGTTGATATTTATGCGCGAATTTAAATACATCTCTCTTAACAGTTGATCTAGGAAAACCGTTAAAAGCAGGATTATATATATCTCTAATGTAATGAATAAAACCGGGAGATGAAGGAAATGAAAAAGGCAAACCCTCAACATCAACTAATTTTGATATTGCTTCCCTATCTCTATGTTTATTGTATTTAGAGCCTACAATTCCCCCCGTCATAGGGTTAATTTGACTCTGTACTTGGTCTGAGACAGTATCAGTATGTGAACCTTGTTCCAATGGAGCGGGCGTTTGCGCACCCGGTTTTGAAGCCTGGTATTGGGCATACCTAGCTGGATGAGCACTTACTACGTGTCTAATTAAACCCCCCGTCCCACCGTGACCTTTTTCAGTTTTAAATTTTAAAACATTTTTACAAATTTTACATATGGCTACTTGATTCTCTACGTCCCTATCAAAAAATGTCCATGCATCTGATTTTAATGGTCGTTTTGCTGGACCTTGTCTCATACTAGGGGGAATAAGAGGTATTTCAGTTGAAGGTGCACTAGTGGGTGTGTTGTCATCAACATTAGTGGGTATATCATCTAGATCATCGTCTAAATTAAAGTCTTCTTGAGTTCCAGAAAATAGCTCCTGGTCTAAATCTAATGGTATTGTAGAAGAATGTTGAGTATCAACAAAATCATCCTGTGTAGGAATAAGATGACTAGAAGAAGTACCCTTGCCCTGGTTGCCCCTACTAAAAGAAGCACCCTTACCCTTACCCTTAAACATACATTTTAATCCTTCCATTTTAATTATGATAATAAATAATTAAAGACAATAAAATTAAGTGCGCTAAATAAAATAAACATACAATAATAATTTAATGAAGGAACGAATGTACCAAACGCCGACGTAACGTCGACGTGTAATCGAGAGGTTGAAAATTGAAACTTTGCTCGATGGAAGATCCTCAAGCTAGTTGCCAACTTCACTCCCAATTCCCAAATGAATAAATAAAATTGAATATTTAGCAAACAATGTAGACTTGTAGAGAGATATATTGAGAAATTAGAGAGATTGTAGGAAGATTTGTGAGAAAGATGAAGAGAAATGAGTTATTTATAGTTGGAAAATTGGGTTAAAGTGTAAATATAATAACTTATGGGTAAAAAATAAATATTGGGGGGGGGGGGGGTGGGGGGGGGGGGGCCTAAAATGGTCGTTGGCCAACGACCATAATCTAAAATGGTCGTTGGTGCAACAACCATTTTTGCAAAGGGGGGAAAAGGGCGGGGTCGGGGTCGGGCTCGGGACGGGGCCGGGGCGGGGTCGGGTCATGCGGGCTTGGGGCGGGCTCGGGTCTCGTGGGACGAGACATCGTCCCGTCCCGAGTTCGAGTGCCGCCGCCGTTATTTATTTTTTTTATTTTTTTGGCGGGGTCGGGGCGGGCTCTGGACGGGGTCGGGCCGTCCCAGCCCACTGGCCAGCCCTAGTCACTGCTCAATAAAAAATAAAATAGAACCCAACTATCAAATATACATACCAAGTTTAGGATAAATAAGGAAATAGTGCAGCAGTAATACAACAATCCCAAGGAATCTAGTCTAAGGCCGTACAAGAGCCACTACTACATAACTACAAGTTTGAATACTAATACATAGTTTACAAAGTAAAAAATTGTCTCGGAATAGCAAAATAAGATAAGTAGATAAGAGAGACATCCGAGCTGTGGATCTGTCCATGTGCTCACCCTAGATGCTCATCAGCAAAGCCAAGAGAATCAGTCACGAGGAGAGGAAGTGGACCATGTCACATACTCGACACTCATAAAAGAATGGAGCAAGGTAGTATCATTACAAATACTATGTACTAGTAAGTATCATAGGCCGACAACAATTAGTTAACATATATAAAGTAAGAGACTGGAACATAAGCATGCTTACAATCAGGTATAAAGATTACACAATCCAATAATAGCATCACAACTACAAGTATCAAGTCCGAATTCAATAAGTATGAATATGTGAATATGAATGCATATGTAATGATACACACATGCTCCGTGCGGAATACCTCTACCCTCGATTGTCATGACACATTGGGGACCCGCAAAGTCCATGTACCTACTACTGCGCCCAACCTGATCCAATATAAGTATATGTTGCGGAACGTGCAACCCGATCCAATATATATACATATATGCTGCGAAATGTGTAACCCGATCCAACATATATATATGTTGCAGAACGTGTAGCCCGATCCGATATATGTATATATGTTGCGGCGCGCAACCCGATTCAAATGTATGAATGATATCAAATGCCAATGAGAATATATCAACACCAATGAGAATATATCAACACCAATGAGAATATATCAAGTCAATCGTTCAACGCATGAGCACATAACATCATGTCAAGAATGAATCAACCATTCCTCTATATACAGTCAAGTCTAGTATCATACATGTGACGATGACCCACTAGATCAAATAAGGCAAATAACCACAATCCAGTAACAATATCAACCTAAGTATTCCATACCAACTTATACCCGAAGGCGTAACATGCTTTATCCAACAACCACTAACTCTACATATGTTTCGCTAACCGAAGTCTAACCATAAGGTATGCCGTAACCTACCTAGTAGCCGAGCGGGAGCCACGAACAATCACACATTTGCCTTGACTTTTCGGAGAGCCTCCAAATACTCATAGTCTAGACATTATCGAAATTTAAGTTAGAAACGGAAAACAACGGTACCCATTTTGCTATACATTCGTTCGAATAAAAATAAACTAAGGGAAAGAGGGAAAACGAGTCCACAAGGGTAAAATAGGTATTTCAAAGATGGGATAGGTAACCCAATGTTCTAGAAGTCTAATTCTACTAATTAATTGTTAAATTAACTCAAGAATAAGACAATTCCATTATTCAAGTCAAAACTCCCCAATTTGGGTATAAACCATAACTTTCAACCTTTCAATCCTTCAACTGTAATGGAAGAAGCCTATTGGTTACTAATTCATCAAATTCCATGCTTAGATTAGTCAAACCCGTCAATTTATATCACATTAAAAGCTTTAAGATTCAATTAACACTATGTAGGTAGAGACTTATCTTCTTCAACTAATTTTCTAGATTTTTACCATAGATTCAAGCTTAGGAAAGATAAATAAAGTATAGCAAGGTTGAAGAGACGTACCCCAAGGAGAATCCACTCAGAACACTTCAAATCGCCCTTGAGACACTTTGGAGAAATAATTTGGGAATGGGAGTTTAATATAGCATTAAATAGAATTTATTTTTGCGTTTGCCGCTGCAATGGTAAGGGGTCCGCTACAGTGGAACCGCTCCCGCGATGCTCACCTCGCTATAGCGCATCCGCTCCAATGGACAAACCAAACATGTAAACATACATAAAAACACGCTACAGACTCACTCGTGGTCTCGGAATTTCCAACGGAAGTTTATTTGATTGAGTGAACACCCAATGACCAAAAGAAAAATTAACTTTCCAAACAATAACCCGAAATGCTCCCGAATGCCTCGGGAACCAAACTGAATATCCCACCAAGTCATAATCGACCTTCCGGACCTCTTGGAATTGACGGATTTCCATAAAAGGTCCGTTTTCTCAAAAGTCAACTATCACTCAAAGATTTTTCACTTTAAGGTTCTAATTCTCATAAGTCACCATGAAATTCGCCCGATTACCTTGGGAACCATGTCGTCCATCTCTGCGGATAAAAAATCATACTAACAGGGCTCAAGGATGGCTCAATGGGGAAAATGGGTAAAAAAATGCAATAACGACCAAACGGGTCGTTACATACAAGATAATCATTTAGAATTTTATGTGCATTTGAATCTCACAAAATAAATAAGCAATCTACAATTAGTAATATACATCTGATTGATGTAATGTTTAAATCAGATTACTAACTACGTTTTGTAAATATACTAAAAAATAATGAAACATTAGAAGATAAGTAAAATGTACAATTTTTACTTGAAACTTGAATATCTCATAGATAACAATAAAGCCCAACCAATACATGACTAACATTAACATACATAAATATCTCATTCTAACATATTTTGATTTTACTTCTCAATATAATCTTTAACTTGGACTTTCATTTATAAGACATAGTTCAAAGAGCATATGAGTTTCAAAACATAATTTTTTGTCTTAAATAATATTCACCTTATACCAACTGACTAAAATCTTAATACATTGCAAATACATCTTTTTAACAACAGTCCTATAGTGGCTACTTCTATAAATGACCCTTCACTTGTTACTGTTTTGAGCCCAATGTTAAGTATATGGCCATTTATTTGAGCCTCATAGTCTTGGCCCATATTTGTGATAGCTCATGCACAATTCGCCCTATTTTAGTGCGGTCTTTAATTTTTTCCACTCAAATTGGTGGTTTTTCATTTTTCTCCTTCGCCTAATAAAATGACCAAAAATATTTTTGAGGTTGTGGTTTCAAATCTCAACAGAGTCAAAAAGAAAAAATTCGCAAGGCAAGATTTCATTAGAAATATATCTATTCGGCCAAAGTTGTATAGAAATTATGCCTTAAGGGACATAGTTTCTATGCAATTATGCCTCCGAAAATACCTTTGAGGTTGTGGGTTTGAATCCCAGCCGAGTCAAAAAGGAAAAAGAATCGCAATGCAATATTTCATAGAAAGTATGCCTATTCGGCCAAATTTGTATAGAGATTATGCCTTAAGGGGCATATTTTCTATGTAATTATGCCTGCAGGCAAAGTTTAGTTGAAAAAATTAAGATTATGCCTTGTCCGGCTAGTTACATAGAAATTATGCCCCAAGGGGCATAATCTCTATATAACTTTGGTCAAATAGGCATAATTTCTATGAAAATTTTGCGTGCGATTTTTTTTTCTTTTTTGCGTCTGCTGAGATTCGAATCCAGAATCTCTTATCTAGTAGACCCACGAATAAAAGATATTTTAGCTCACAAATTTCATTAAATGAGAAGTATGGACAAAAATTAAAGACCAGCAAATTGAGGGGACAAAATTAACGACCAGCCAGCTTGTATGAAGGGAAATCCACCCAATTTTTTGATAGCTCATCAGCAACTATTTTGTCCTTACACTGAAATTGGCCTTTGCAGTCCGACCCGACTCTAGCAAGCCAACAAAATTCAGTATCAACACTTTAGAATGAAAAGGGAGAACTGTGTCGTAAGAACAACTCTCATAAGATTTCTAATATAAGGATACTAACGTACAATGAGAACTTGAATTTCGGGAAGTGTTTAAGTTATGTGTATCATCAGTCTAATTATGTTATATTATTAGGTTATCTTTATTTGTCCTGGTATGTAATGTGTTATTTTTAAAATTTTAAATCTCACATTTTAAGAAAACTTATCTATAAATATTTTTTGAGTGATAGCGAAAAAGATGTACTACATCATTAATCCTATAATACTTTTACAAAGGCATATGGAGAAATGAACCCCAAACAAGGATAAAGTGCGATATGGTGTCAACTTTCACTGTTCCAGAAATTTAATGTTAGTACACGATAATTATGGGAGAAATCTCATATTATCATCCTCCACCATAAATTATGTAATTATAATCAATTAGTAATATTGTAATTATTAGACAAATCAATTAGATAGTAATTAGCATCTTGTATTTTAGGTAACCTAGATTATTACTACATACCATGATTGTATATATATTCAATGGATGGAATGAAATACACAAGGAATCATTTCCTACATGGTATCAAGAGCCAAAAGATCCTTGCCCTAATTATTTTCTCTCCTTACACGATTTCTTCTTCCCTTTCTCCTAATATTTTCGGCCTAAACCCTAACTTAAAAACCCAAAACCTTTCTTTCACAAAAAAAACCCTAGCCGAATTCAACCAACCCCCCCCCCCCCGGCAAAACTACCATCCCAAACCCTAAGGGTTTTCTTGTTTTTTCTCCACTTCCATCAAAACACAACTCCATTTTCTTCTCTTTTTTTGATTCTAAGTGGAACGTATGGCCGAAAAATAAACTTTTCATCCCGCTCTTGCCGTTAATAACGTCAAGAACTTCATCTCCATAACTCTTGAAATGGAGAAAAAATAGTATACCTCATGAGCAGAACTATTCAAAATTCACTGCCATGCTTAAGAGGTGATTGACCATATCCTTCCGTCCGAATCACCGTCGGATACCACTACCGTGGACAAGAAATTATGGTCTCGATTAGATGCTATAGTCCTTCAATGGATTTATGGCACAATTTCAAATGATCTTTTTCATAACATCTTGGAACCCAATTCTACGGCTCAACAGACATGGTAACTGTTGCAAAATATTTTTCAAGATAACAAAATTTCTATGGCCGTTTATCTTGAACACCAATTTACGAATGTTAAATTGGATGATTTTTTCAACATCTCAGTCTATTGTCAAGAATTAAAGATGATTGCGGACCAATTGTCCAATGTTGATTCAGTTGATTGCCGGATTGAATGAACAATATGATAGGGTTGCTACGTTCATCCAACAAAGTAATCCATTGCCTCATTTCTATTAGGCCTGTTCAAGGTTAATTCTCGAGGAAACAAGGAAGGCAAAACAAGCATCTTCTGGAGCCGCTCTCGTCTCCACCAACTATTTTCCACGAATTCGGAGCCCCAAAATTCTGGTTCGAGGAGCAATAATAATCGTCAAAATAATGGCCAAAAAACAGAGTTCAAACCGTAACAATAACAAAGGAAAAAATAATAGTGGAAAGGGACGTGGCGGTGGCCAACTCGCCGACGGCAGCGGGCAGTGGCATCCAGGCAGCAGCAGCGGTCATTAGTGGGGGCAGTTCTCACCGTGGGCCTGGGCCCCACAATGGGTTGCCCCACAATATCCGTACCCTACTTCTTCATGGGCCAGACCTCCACCTTCGACTCGCCAACCCAGAATTCTAGTGTCTCGTCCCCAATATGTGTTTGCGGCTCATACACCATCTTCGGTAGGCTATGCGACAACTGACATTGAACAGGCCATGAATAACATGCATCTAAGTGTTCCCGATGAGTCATGGTACATGGACACAGTGGCTACGTCACACATGACGGCATCTCAAGGTAAGCTCTCGTCTTATTGTAATATGAGTAATAATAAAAATATTATTGTCGGCAGTGGGCAGAAAATTCCAGTTCGCGGTATTGGTCAGGTAACACTACCCTCTCCACACCCACATTTACACTTGAAAAACATCTTACATGCGCCAAATCTAATTAAAAACTTGATCTCTGTTAGACGTTTTACAATTGACAATAATGTTTCTGTAAATTTTGATCAATTTGGCTTTTCTGTGAAGGACTTTCAGACGGGGATGCCACTTATGAGATGCAATAGCACGGGGGACTTATATCCATCACCTCTGTTTCCAAAAATAGCATGAATAAACCATCAACATTTGCTGTCATTTCTCCTACTCTATGGTACAATCGTTTGGGACACCCAAAAGCACAAGTTTTTAGTAATTTTAGGAAGAATAATTTGGTTTTGTGTAATAAACCTTTGGACTCTTTTGTTTGCCAATCTTGCGTGTTTGGTAAACAAGTTAATCTTCCTTTTGCCTCTTCTCATTCTCATACTTACATGCCATTTGATATTGTGCATTGTGATTTGTGGACATCACCCGTTTTGAGTTCTACAGGTCATAAATACTATATGCTCATTCTAGATGATTATTCGATTTTTTTGTGGACTTTTCCATTGGGAAATAAATCACAAACATCCACCATTTTAAAATAATTTAGTGTTTTTATCAAAACTCAATTTGACAAAAGCATTAAAGGATTTCAATGTGACAATGTGAGGGAATTCATAAATGCTCATTTTACTGATTTCTGTCACCAAAATGGGATGTCTTTTGTGTCCACATACTTCACCACAAAATGGGAAAGCCGAAAGAAAAATTCGAACGATTAATAATATGATTCGCTCTCTTCTTGTGCATTCTTCCACACCACCAAAGTTTTGGCATCATGCACTTCAAATGGCCACCTACCTTTTAAATATTCTTCCTAGTAAATTGCTATCTAAATTGTCTCCTACACAAATGTTATATCATCGTCTCCCGTCTATTACACATTTAAGGGTGTTTGGATGTTTGTATTATCCTTTATTTCGTTCTACTTTCATTAACAAATTGCAGGCTCGGTCTACTCCTTGTGTATTTTTGGGATACCCACAAAATCACAGGGGATATAAATGTTATGATTTGACGAATGGGAAAATAATTATCTGTCGTCATGTGATTTTTGATGAGTCTAAATTCTTGTTTGCTAAGTTTCATGTGGATTGGATAATGGACTACATCCGATTTTACACCACCATCTCTATACCCAATCACATATGGAACCACCTTTCCAAAATAACCAACATATTTCGGCCCATCCACAAAATGGAACTGGACGGGAGACCACAACCGTGTTGCCGAGGGTCTCGGCCCAGTCCTATTCTCGTAGCGGGCAGACCCGAGTGGGGAAGCCCACTGCTCTGTTACCTACACCTGTAAACCAACCCAACACCGGCCATCGCACTCTCTCTCGGCCCATTACCATTCCCGAACAGTCTCAGACCATTGAAACTCGTGCTATGCATGAGATTTTTAGGCCCAAACGTCAGTTTAACCCACTATCCACAGAACAACCGTCACCTATACCAAAAAATTCCAAAGCGGCCTTGTCCGACATGAATTGGAAAGCTGTCATGTGAGACGAATTTAATGCTCTTATTAATAATAAGACGTGGGAATTAGTACCACGCCCGTCTAATGTGAATGTCATTCGGTCTATGTGGTTTTTTATCATAAGAAGAATTCTGACGGTTCTTTTGTGAGATATAAATCTCGTCTTGTTGGTGATGGCAGGTCTCAGCAGGTTGAGGTCGATTGTGGTGAAACATTCAGTCTAGTGGTTAAGCCAGCAACTATCCGAACGATTCTCAGTCTGGCTCTTTCCAAATCTTGGTCCATTCATCAGTTGGATGTTAAAAATACATTCTTACATGACCACTTACAGGAAATAATGTACATGCATCAGCCATTGGATTTTCGAGACTATTCACGTCCAGATCATGTTTGCCTGTTGAAGAAATCCTTATATGATTTGAAACAATCTCCTAGAGCATGGTATAACCGTTTTGCAGGATTCGTTTCCAAGTTGGGGTTCTCTCACAGCAAGTCTGATCAGTCGTTGTTCATTTATCGAAAGGGCACTGACATGGCCTATATACTTATGTATGTTGATGATATTATTCTCACAGCATCATCCACTTCACCTCGCCAGTCCATCATGTCTCTTTTTGCAGCAGAATTTGCAATGAAGGACCTGGGTACGTTGAATTATTTTCTTGGCGTTGCAGTCACCCAATATGAATGTGGTATATTTTTGAGTCAAAATAAATATGTCGAAGAAATAATTGAAAAGGCAGGGATGTTTTCCTGCAAACCATCATATACCCCGGTTGACACAAAGGCGAAATTGAGTAACAGAGCCGGTACTCCATATAGTGATTCGACACTTTACCGAAGCCTTGCAGGTGCCTTACAGTATCTGACTTTTACGAGACCCGATATTTTCTATGCGGTTCAGCAAGTCTTTGTACACAGCATGATTCGAAAGATGAGCATATGGGGGCCATAAAAAGGATTCTGCGATATGTGAATGGTACTCTCTATTTCGGCCTCCATCTGTATAAGTCCTCTATCAAGCATCTTTCAGCCTACACAGATGCAAATTGGGGTGGCTGCCCGGACACACGACGTTCCACTTCCGGTTATTGTGTGTTCTTGGTGGACAATCTTGTTTCATGATCGTCCAAACGATAATCCACATTGTCTCGGTGTAGTGCTGAGGCAGAATATAGAGGTTTAGCCAATGTGGTTGCTGAATCATGTTGGCTCTGTAATCTACTATTGGAGCTACATTGTCCGATTAAAAAGGCAATGGTGGTTTATTGTGACAATGTGAGTATTATATACTTATCCGACAATCATGTTCAGCATCAGCGCACAAAACACATTGAAATGGATATCTTATTTGTCCGCGAAAAAGTTGCCCGTGGACAAGTCCGAGTTCTCCATGTCCCGTCCCGTTATCAGATTGCTGATATCTTCACCAAAGGGCTTCCGCACGTACTTTTGATTATTTCAGGGACAATCTCAGCATCCGTGAACCTCCCGCTAAGACTGCGGGGGACTGTTAGTACACGATAATTATGGAAGAAATCTCATATTATCATCCTCCATCATAAATCATGTAATTATAATCAATTAGTAATATTATTAGACAAATCAATTAGGTAGTAATTAGCATATTGTATTTTAGGTAACCTATATTATTACTACATACCATAATTGTATATATATTCAATGGATGGAATGAAATACTCAAGGAATCATTTCCTACACTTAAAATAAATGGGAAATTAACGTCTATGTCCTCTTAAATCAAATTAATTATCCGTCCATATCTTCATTAGTTTTGTACCCCAAAAAAATAAAAACTATTTACTCGAGATGACCCCCTCTCTTCTTCCCAATTATGATACCAACATGATGTATAAATATATTGAGATGATATCATAGAAGACTTCTTCAGTTCTTCTCTTAGTCCTCTATGATACCATCATGGTATATAAATATACTGAGATGGCATATCATGGATGATCATGTACGTTTATTTTAAAAAAATATTTTTCTCAAAAAAAACTCTATTATACCATTGTCTTATATACATGTACTGTGATGGTATCTTGGAGGGCTACTTCAGACCTTCAATGAGACACTCCTTAGAACCATGATACCATCGTGGTATATAAATATACTGAGATGGTATTATGGAGGACTGCTTCAGTCCTTCTCTTAGTCCTCCCTGATACCATTGTGATATATAAATATACCGCGATGGTATCACGAGGATTTGGGCGAGGGGGTATATCAGATAAATAGTTTTGGCTAGGGGGTACAACCGGTAATAAATTTAAAAGGGGCATGGAACGAGTAATTAATTTGTTTTTAGAGGGTATTTCAGTTAGTTTCCCAAAATAAATTAAACAATATGGTTTTAATTTTAAGGTTGCCCAACCAAGGTATTGTGATCTATATACTAAAAAAACTAACAATTGTTATTTCTTAGCTTTCGGCGGCCATCCATTTTGGTTTATGGAAACTTTCAAGAATATGTATAAATCAAATCTCTATCTTAAATGTTCACAATTTCCTAAAATAAGGAGACACTAGATTTTAAGATTTCTAATGGCTAGGGAATGCAACTCTTTAGCAAGCTCATTCGAGCTCAATATTTTCGATGAAGAGGGTAGATGTTTAAGTGAAAATTCATGAAAATTTAATATCCAACTCCGTAAGTATTTTAAACTATAATGAATTTAATGTTAAATGCCTAATAGAGAAAATTCAAAACTAAATCTTTGATCCTCCAGTAATCAGATAAGGTTTTAGGTAGAAGAAAGAAAGAGACTAAGTGCAATGTGTATGTCTTGTTTTGGAGTTAGATCCCCAGAAAATGGTTCAACATAACATTTCTACAATTTGAATGGAAAGCTTCATCTGACAGTTAATAAATTTTAATTAAATATGTTGTTTATTTATTCATTCACATAAAATTCTGACTAATTCAAAAAAAGTCCTGACTCATCCATGACCCAATCCAATACCAAATTCGTTTTAAATTAAAGCATCTAAACGATAAAATCCTTTTTTTCACCCCTATTTTTTATTAACTTCCGTACCAACAGCTTAAGGTAGGGATGGCAATGGTGCGATGCGAGTTTTCTTTTAACCCACAAGTTTTCAACCCACCCCACCCTGCCTAGCTTTTTAACCCGTGTCTACCCGCCCCGCACCACACCAGCGTCCACCCGCCCCGTTTAAGTGTTTTTTTCCTTCACCTTGATGGTTTCATTATTGTTTAACATTGTCATAAGTACACCTCTGTTTCTGTAATTATCTGAATTTCAATTAACTACACTAAATGTTTCGTTCATTTTTTTCGCTATATTTTATAATACAAAGTTGATATTGTTGACAGATCTCGAACATGGATTTGGACAACTACGTAAAGAAATTAAAGAATATTCACGTAGTATTGCTTATATTGAAAAGGGATAAAAAATAGACATTTGTTTGGGAAAAAGGTTAAAAATATCATCCGTTACGAATTTGGGTAAAAAAAAATACTCCGTCATTAAAGTTTTCAAAAATAACAGTCATAATGAAAATATCCAAATCCTCAAAAATAACCCAATTTGGCCATTTTTCCAAAGTAAGGGATATCTTTGACCCTTTTCCCTTTGCTTATTTGAGTTTTATGACAATTGAGTACATCTTATTTGATTTTTATAGCATACTATCATTCTGCTCCATGGTATCATTCACAAGTAGAAAAGTTTTTTTTTTTTTTAAAAAGGGACGACTCCAAGGTATTTGACTGAAAGATACACTCACAATTTCAAAGATCATTTTCTTTATTTGACAATACAAATTCCTTTATCAGATTATGGATCATAGATATTAGAGATTATATTTGAAATATGATCTTTTAAGAAACGAAACGGAATATATACAAACGTACCATGGTGATATGCTGCTTTTAAAAAGCCTCACCCACCCCGCAACCCGCAGTGGATCTTCTTCTAAAAAAATCAAACCGCCCTGCATAGGTTCAAACCCGTACCGCCCGCGCCCGCCCCGTTGCCATCCCTAGCTAAAGGAAAAGTGGTAATTAAATTAGGATGAAGTGAATATTAGACTGTATGATTCTTGTACTATTCGTAAGAATGCTAGGAAGTGGTCACATGAAGTGCTTCGAATATCCGGACAGATTTTTAATAATCGTGTATGTATTTAGACTGCCTAGCTCACCAACAAAAAAACATATGGACTGGTCAATGAAAGAACTAAAAAGCAGCTGATGTGCACAAAGTTGGATAAAAACTTCCATCTTCATAATACAAAGATTAGCAATCAAATGTTTGTGCTGTAGGGAGCATTAACAGAATAAAGTTTTGATCACCACTGAAAGTTTAGTACAACTGGATATTACTGTCAGTGTCATTGATGTCACAATCACCAGGTTTTGCTGTCATGTTATAGGTTACGAGATTTAGTTTAGGAACTCTATCATAAGGAAGAAAGAGAAGGATAAATTTCTATAGCATTTACAATTATGAGAATCCAACAAATTGGTCTATCTAAACAACAATATCCTCACTCTTAGTCTCTTAGACAGAAAAAAGAAGGATCCTCAAATAAATGAAGCAAAAGTAAAGAAAAAACACCTGTTTACAGTTGATCTAATAATGCAAGTAACGAGTCTTTGACAATCAATGCTCCATTTTGCCACATGCAAGGCAAGAAACTGAGGTGTGGCCTTCTTAAAAGAAGCTTGAATAAGGTATGTATTCAACAAGGGCCACAAATATATATATATATATGTATATATATTCTGAAGGCTATGAAGATTTACCATTTGGTATTGCTCTCCCTTCAGAGTCAACTTAACACATATGTATCCAGTTGGCCAGCAGCAGTACTCTCCTGGGTTCGAAACATTTCGGATCAGTTAAATCTCACCCCCGATGAGTCAATGGTCTCTCAAAGAGAAGGGTCATTTTAGGCTGATGATGCTTGGACCGGCCATCTGACAAAGAATTCTGTACAATACCTCTCCATTCATTCTTTGAGAGTAATATGCGTCACAAGTCAGTACAAGCTCTAATGATAGTTCTTTGCACAACTTCAAAGGGTTGAGTCAATGTGAAGTGCACTCCAAACAGATCTTCATGTTACAATTTCTGATGAAGGTGGAGGAGTGGATTCCTCAGCAAGAGCGTCAAGCATGGTTCTAACTTCTGTTGTGTCATCAAGATAATATTTAGCTTTACTTGGCTTTTGCCCCACTGTGCAGGCATATACTTCTGTACTTGAAGAAAGTATACCACTATTTATTGCATTTCCAATAATCTCAAACATGTCCTCATCAGACCTATCATCACCTACGCACAGCACGAAATCAGCCAGTCGGCCACTCTCAGCCATTGTTGCGAAAATTTTCTCGGCAACTAGACCTTTACTGACTCCCTGGAATTGTTGCAAAAATCAAAAAGTTTAAATGAAAATGGAGTCAGCAACAGAAAACTATCGGACGCATGGATGTGCATGTGATAAAACAGGTAGAAAAGAATACAGCTATAGCAAGAAGACTATTTAGGAAATTATCAAGAGCCAACCTTCTCAACAATATATTTTACTAAAATTTTCTGGCTGCTCACATTCTGTTGAGAAGTACATGGATTAGGAACATTATCGTTTCTACTCTCGACTTCTTGTTATTAAGAAAATGAGAGTAATATATTTCCGACCTATTTGGCATTATACGGGAATTACTTGGTGATTTAACCAAGGAATATATCTAATAAATAAAATGTAATTTCCTGCAGTTTTTTGTAATATTCCATTGGAAATAATGAATCAAACCAAGAGTGACTTGGCAAAATCCAGAAACCTCCAACAAATTGCTTTATTTGACCAGGTAACTCTCATGCCTGGCTTCAAGATGACAAACAGAACCAATAAGAGCAACAAGGTGTCTACTTTCTTCTGTTCTAAACCTCCTTACAAGTGAATAGGGTATTTTAAGATGCCAAACCGAGTGATCATGATTTCTTTTGTTATAAGAAAATACAGCAACTCAGTATATAACAACCCATACACACAAGAATTATATAGCATGTCAAGATAGAAGACCAAATAACTGCTCAGTATATATGCTGTAGATTAGAGCAGATCCAATGAATGAATGGAGAATACTTGTGATATCAAATAATGTTCATCCAAAAAACTAGAGACAAATGCAAAGGTTAAGAAATGACACACCTGAGGCTTAACTTCAACAATGAACTGTCCACTCTTCACAAAAACAGGCTCATTTGCAAGCACACTTTCAAGATGGTCTAACATCTCTTTTGCTTGGCAAGACCCAAAACCAAGATCTGCATCTCGATGATGCCATACAAGAGCACTCTCTTTTGTTTCAATGTAAGACCCATCTGTAGCTTCTGTATACTGCTTCATAACGGGTTCAGCAATCTGCATCCACTGGAAATCATTGTTCTGCCCAATGACTTCCCATTCTTTATCCCCACGCCACCTGGTAGATAAAGACAATAAGTACATATTGACATACCTGATATGACAAATAGACACAAAATGAGAATAAGCTTGTTCCAAGAATACCTTAAGAAGTATCCATGTTCTGCAGCAATGCCAAGTTTATCACACGGAGAAAACCACTGGCCTAAACTATCCCTTCCTCGTCCACTCACAAGAAACACAGTATTTCTTTCATCACCACAAAGTGCGTTAACAATTGAAATAACTTCGGGACTGGGGACCTTATTGATGGTTGTTTGAGGCATCAGAGTGCCATCATAATCCAACAATATTGCCCTATTTTTGGCTCTTGAGTAGGCAGAAACAATAGTATCCATGGACAGCTTTCTGAAATTGGGATCAAGTGCTACAACTCTAAAACCGAAGCTTAGACCAATACCCCAGCAACGTCGCCTGAAATGGTCCTTGCAACTTCTCTCCAGATCCTGGAAGAAGCTCCTTGACCAATAAGCTACATCATGTGTGCTTACATACTTATAATGCTTCTCATGACGCAACACCTTCTCAGCATCAGCCATTGAAATTGCCTCATTCAATGCTTCTGCTGTTCCTTCCATATTCCATGGGTTAACACGTATAGCACCACTTAGTGAAGGAGAACATCCAATGAACTCAGACACTACCAGCATACTGCTTTTCAGACCATTGGACCCTGCAGTGCAGTCTGAACCAGGAATGCCCTGCCTACAAACAATGTATTCATATGGAGTAAGGTTCATGCCATCTCTTACTGCTGTAACAACTACACACTCAGCACAACTGTAATAGGCAGCCCGTTCAGTAAGAGAAACTGGCCGATCAATGAACACAATCGGTTCATAACCAGGCTGTCTAAACTTGTCATTGATTCTTTTGATGCTTGTTTTTATCTCTTCTTGTATTTCCTCAAGATCTTTTCCTTTTCCTCGAGCTGGATTAGCAATCTGTACCAGCACTGCCCTTCCTTGCCACTTTGGATGCTGTTTTAACATTTCCTCGAACGCAAGAAGTTTCAAATCGACACCTTTGAAAATGTCCATATCATCAACACCAAGTAAAACAGTTTTACCTTCAAATTGCTGCTTAAGCTCTCCAACTCTCCACTCCCTATCTGCTAGTTGAAGCACGGTTTCAATCTGCCCCATGTGAATCCCAACTGGCATAATCTTGATCCCCACTGTCCGTCCGTAGTATTCAAGCCCAATGTAACCCCTCTTTGACCGATACTCTAATCCCAACATGCGACTACAACATGATAGAAAATGCCGTGCATAATCGAATGTATGGAAACCAATCAGGTCAGAATTCAGTAGGGCCTTGAGAATTTCTTCTCTCACCGGAAGAGTCCTATATATCTCTGATGAAGGAAAAGGGCTATGCAGAAAGAACCCCATTCGCAACCGATTGAAACGCCTACGCAAGAATGTAGGTAAAACCATTAAATGATAATCATGGATCCAGACAAAATCGTCCTCGGGATTTATCACCTCAATCACCTTCTGGGAAAATATCTTGTTTGCTGCAACATATGCCTCCCACCACAACCGATCAAATCGACTGCCATGACTGGCAGAGTATGGAAGCATATAGTGGAATAGTGGCCATAAATGCTGTTTACAAAACCCGTGATAATATTTAGTTAAAATGTCTGGAGGGAGAAAAGCAGGAACACATTTAAACCTATCCAACAGTAACTGCGAAACATCATCCTGTTCGCTTGAATCAACCTCAACCCTTAAAGAACCAACATAGATAACTTCCATATCATCTGGCAAACCATCTTTTATGTGCAACAACAACGAATCCTTATCCCAACTAAAACTCCATCCTTTATTATCCGGCCTACGCTTAGCCTTTACAGGGAGCTGATTAGCCACTATAATTATTCGATCTACAATAATTGATGACGGAACATCTGATGTAACACTATTAGTTTGATCATCATCAAGCTCAGAAATAACTCCAGCAACTGTCATTACCCGTGGCAGCCGCTTCTTTTCGCGATCCATCACCGGGAAATTCCCAGATGCTAGATCTAACAAGTTGGTATATGATTTGGACATCATCTTTACAAGCCTTTATTTGCAACAACTCCTCCAGCAAATCCTCAAATAACAAGACAGATCAAACAGAAACCTTTTTTCTGTTCAAAAAACTCAAACCACATATATCAAAACAACTGCCTCAGAATGAATCACACCCAATCAAACCCTATATCCACTTCTTGATTACTCAATTCAAAAGGATCTGAAAAAATGGCTATCATTCAAGAATAAAAATAAACTCATTAAACTGAAAATAAAAATAAAAAAACATCAAACTGGAACAGGATCCAAGCAAAAAAAACAGAAACCCATATGCTAAATATAGTGAAAAACTCGACCTTTGAACTAAACAAGATCAAATCCAACCTATACCTAATAATCACCTTACATGCATGTGGTGTTTAACAACTCCATTAGCAATATTCACAGTTAAAAAAACATTTTTTTCCTTTTCACATAATTATTATTATTACATAAATTAAACAACAAAAACAATATTGATACTAATAAGTGTTCAAAAATGAAAAATTTAAGCACTGACCTTTCAATAAAGCTCTTTGTTGGTCAAAATACAAAATATTCTGGTTTCAGTCAGAATGAAATCTAGGGTTTAGTCTCTCTTTCTTTCTCCCTCCCTCCCTCTGTATCTATTCACACTTCATTGCCTCTCTATCAATGTTCATTTACTTTTCATTTCATTTATCATTAAACTATAAACTAAAATTATGGGTAAAAAAATAAAAAGAGGATAAGGTCGGCCAGCAGACGCGTACTTATGCCAACTGGCATTTTTTCCTTTTTTTTCCCTCTCTACCAGAACAAATGGCAGGCTATGCCTTGTATTTTTTTTTTAATAAAGGGGCTCGGTTGGTGGGAAGGATAAGCTATCTATGTAGACGAAATTGAATAGATAATTAATCCTACCTTTTATAAGGAATAATTTATTCATTTTTTATTCTATGTAAATAAGATTGAGTGAAATATTAAAGGAATTATCTCACCAATGAAATTAATTCCAATCCCATAAAAGTAACAATCCAATTCTATATCTCTTCTACAAAACGACCCCTAAGTACAATGAGCCTTGTGAGCAAATAAAAATACAGCGGGGCGACGAGCCACGTAAGGCGAAATTAGGATATAAGACACGTGGCAGAAAATGTATAGATAGAGCTGATGATTACTATGTGGATGCGAAGCATAAGAATATAATAAAATTTAAGGATTAAGGTGGGGACAGAAGATTATTCCACGTGGAATTTCCAGGGTGTAGTTAGCGGATAAGGCGTGAGAAATGAAAGGGTGATGACCTGGCGAATGTGCTGCATCATCCGTGACGTCATCATGCCGATCTGGCTAAACGTTGATTGCAACTTTTTCGTTGTCGGTTGGGGCGTTTTAGAGGTGGCCGGCGTATTAATGTCACACCCTGGATTTCGGGTCATAAATGTTCTATTTTACCCTTTTGGGACAAGTGTTTTCTCTGTCACTTAAAGATGTTTAAGATAAAATGGAAATGAAATTCAATTTAAAAATTAAATCAAATCAATTTAGAAAATAAGATATGTGGTGAAAATAAAAAACTTTTGGGAAACCGCCGCTCTAACTAACAAGGTAAAGGTAAGGTATGCGTATATTCTACCATTTTCAAACCCCACGTTGTGGGATTACACTTGATATATTGTTGTTGTTGGTGATTTTGTATGTCACGTTCTAAAAGTTAAGAATATTTAGTTTTGTTTGGTATAAGAAATTTATTAATTCAAAATCAAAACAAATCGACAGAATTTGGATTATGTAATTGTACTTTGAAATATAGAGTCTTAAAGGTCAGCTTTAAAATGAAGCATTATGTCATTGTTCTAGCAGAAATTTTACCAGTTTGTGGTTTCATGCTTAAATAATACTTATCTAATGTTTCATCTGATTTTGCTATTCAATCTGTCTTCTGTCATTTTCTTTATTCGTGATAAAAAGACATAACAAGTTATTACTTACTAATAATTATAGTTGCATTGTATCTGGACATAGAGCCTAGACAATTGTAGAAGAAAAGTAAAGAGAAAATTTAAAAAAATGGAAAGATGACAAAGATTGAATTTTTTTTTTATTGTTTCCCTCCGAAGTGTTTGCCGTTTTATTGGCTGACGAAATCGGATGACAAATTGATTCCTTAACTAAGCGATTTGGGTCGGAAGCGAAACTCTAACTTTCAGCAATGGGTTCCCAACTACTCCAGAAAGGGTTAGGATGGTAATTGAGTAAAGTAAGTAGTAAGATACATAAATACAGTTATAGTGCAATAAAGGCGATAAAGATAGAATGAAGATATGAAAAAATCATATTTTTGATTGATTGTGTTGTTCCTTTCTGTACAAATGATTCCTATATTTGTAGTAAAAGAAAAATAAACGTGACCCCCTATGTTAGCCATCGAACTACCCACTAAATTCACTAACCAACTATGAGGAGGTGGTGTCGATTTTTTCGCCTGGACCTCTAGCACGATCGACGACACTCCCTTCTAGCTGTTGCTGGTTGCTACCTTTTCTAGAAGGTCCTTTGACTTAGTCTTCGAGGCGTCTGAGAATGTATGGGTCTCAACCTTTCCTCGGAATTATGACTCAGCTAGACTACTGTAATAGCCGATGATGCTTTTCTAGCCGAGGGCAAGGACTAACGGATTCGGCTATGATTTCGCTCAGTTACCGACTTAGAATCATTTTTCACCTTCGGCTAAAAACTTTTGAATGTTAACAATTATATTAGATTTATAAATTTAAACCAATTTAGTTCATTTGGTTTATTTCTTTTTCAAAAAGACGAACTCAAATGCAACGAATGTCCGTTCTAAGTTCTAAAGCAAACAAAAATGTGTTTTATTTTTTACTAGTATGTATTTTCTAGTTTTTTTTTTTTAAAAAAAGAGAAAGATGGAGGGATATTTTGGGAATATAAATTGGAAGATACGAAATGGATTTGGTTTGGTATTAGCGAGTATTCAAAAGCGACCAAACGGAAATAGTTGGATGGATAAGTCAAGTCATAAGAGTTTTTTTTGACTCATTTTTTTGTCTGTACAAAATATGAATGGTGGTTTGAGTTGTGGAGACAAAACTCTCTTTATTTGTGTAACAATCCCTCAATTTTATATTAATTTAATAAATAGTAGCATTACCTAATATTAGTGGGCTCCGTCATTTGGTCAAACTTTGTCTCTCTTTTTCTCCTTTTTGTTAATATAATTCCACGTCTTTTGTGCTATTTTTGTCACCCTTCTCACCTCTAATTTCAATAGATTATAGGTAGTGTTTTGGTCAAATTTGTCTCCTCAAATTAGCAGTATCTTTATGATATTAATTAATAATATCTGTCTATTCAAACTATTAATGCTAAATTCAGTTCCTAATTTTATTTTTTGGTAACTTTTTGTACAATTGTAAATAGTGTCATGAGTTTTAAGATGTTTTAGCATGTGGTTTTTGGAGGTTGGTTAAGCTAGATAATCAGGTTAGTGCAATTAATGCTGATATTAAAATAATAGGAAGACGCTTTATATCTTGGGTACACATTGTTTTTATTTATTTCCCTTTAAATTCGTTGGAATATTCTTTAAATGCCAATGAGTTTATTATGTGCCTATGTTAAATAGTTGGTATTATTTGGTGGTCATTTTTTCAACTTGACATGTGATTAATTTTTTATTCTCTTATCTCATTTCCCTTTGCGTATTTTGGTCAGTGGCGTTCAAATCAGGACGAAGTATTTTTATTTTCACTAGAATTTGAATAGGAGATTTCATGATTGGACTCGCATTTTATTGATTATTAGGTGACATCTTATTCTTTAGATGCCATTTTTCAATACTTTTCTTATGACGAACCTTCACAAAAAGAAAATGTGTCTTTAAGTTGGCTTGTTAGGTTTAAATTTTTACTTAATTTGATCATTTTGTAATTATATAACCTTACAACAACCACAACATATATAAAATCAAGATTTAAATAACTCGATATATAGAATCAAGGTTTAAACAACTTATTATCGAGGGATGTGGTGGAATGATTGGACCTCTCACCTTTAACAAGAGTTCGAGTTTAAGCCCTAAAAGCGAAGAATTTCTTGATAAGGAGTGTTTTCCTAGGGGTGAGTGGGTCCGGATATCCTAACTTTTTTGAACTACCCGGATCCTACCCAGTAAAATATCGGTTCCTAAATTTACTACCCGGAACCTACCCGGAGGATTTCTTTGTGCAAAATAATGCCTTCGAATAACAGCTTTGGTTTAGAAATAAACTCGTCTGTTTAACCTCTGAAAGCCAGTGCTTAAAGGATTATGTTTTGCAGGGTGTTGTACCGTACTTGATTGATGTTTATGTTTTGTAGGGTGTTGTACCGTACGAATTAATTGTCAATGCTGAAGGACAAGAAGACTTGGTGAAATACTAGAGGGAGAATGAGAAGACATTTCTGACGCTAACAAAGATGACCCGAGATGTGTTAAACAATTTGGTTTAGGAATAAATCAACTTTCTTTTTCAATAACTTAAAGGATTACATAGTTTAAAAAATTCAATTTTTCAGTTTTCTACTACTTTTGACCTTTTCTCTGCTTATGATTGTCACTTTGTATTATTTGATTTATTTCTTGATAGTGAAAGTGATTATTTTGCATTTGGTTTTCCCCCCTTAAATGGTGTACTTTAGTATGACCTTTTTTTTCTTTTTTTTATTAACTAAAAAATAATGAAATTAAAAAAATAAAAATATTTAATATTTCATAGGTTTCGGGATTTGGTTCCGGGTCCGGGTATCCTGTCTCTATTTGCCGGACCCCGACCCGACATTAATCAGTTCCTAATTTTACTACCCGAAATCTATCCGTTATTATAATATATCTATCTGGAACCTATCCATTAATGTCGGTTCCGATCGAATATCGGAATACCCTGTACCCGTGCTCACCCTTATGTTTTCCTCCTTAACGGATCTACCATGCGCGAATTCTAATAACATTATTATTATTGTGGTGGAAGATTGACTCTAGCATGTGCAGGCAAAAGGAAAGGCCACTTAATGGGTAGGTTTGGTCTAAAACCAAAAGAGGGTATATTTAATGTACTTTAGGATGTACTTCCAATTTTCTATTGGGATAGTAACTGTTCATTTGCACATTCTTTGGCATATTTCAAATCATCCATTGGCATCTTAACATATACCAAATCCAATTTGATTTTGGGCAACTTTAAAGAAACTTCTACAATTACATTACCAAATGCAAAAAGCTTCAATTTATCCTCAACATTATTATTGTCACTAGTGAAGCTTTCATGGACTATCTTTCCAAGTCTCCATCTTTTTTGGGCAGCCCCAATATAATGTCCCCTCATGCTAAGCTAAATTTCAAGCTTTAAAAGGTCATAATTTCTTGTTGTTCTTAAAATCCAAGTGTTGCCGTATAAAATGAAACACAAGGAATATATCTTACAACGAGTTAATTCACTACTATTTTTTTATTATTTTCCCACTGATTTTTAACTGAAAAATATCCAGTGACTATTTCTCATTGAATTGCCGCGGAAAAAACTTAAATGGTAGTGTTTTCACATGAAAAAAATATAAAGTTTTTCAGCATTTCAATGAGAACTTGTTTACCACCATACGTTTTTCGAGTGATCTCTGGTTAGGTGAAAATAAGGTGGAAAAAAAATCATATTTTATAGTACAAAATTTCCTCTAAATGTCTATGGAAAAAATCTTTGTTTCTAGTAGTGATTTTTATCATTTTAGTTGAGAGTTGTTTTTATTGCTTTTTGGCTAAAAACTTCTGAAAATTTATTCAAATATCACAATTTAGTTGCCCTTAAAATTAGACATGATATAAAATTTATGCAAAGTAAAATTAAAGTAAAAGTGAATTGGATTTCCATTTAGATTGTATTCACTCCCGCAACATCTCTGTCTCTGGCTTACAGTATACTATTTAAAGTGATTCTCTCTATCCATTTTTTTAAAACTTGACCATTGTGAACTTCGTATCTACAAGATCAATTGTTAAAAACTTAAAACTCTCTGTTCTTTGAGAAACAAAACATCACTACTTTTTCCCTCTTTTATGCTAGCACAGTACATAACACATAAGTGGGTTTTTAATAGAAAGAATATAACCCAACTAACGAATAGACTAGTATTTAATTTTTTGAGCTGTCGCTCATCCAATCGACAATTCCTGGAGAATAATATTCAAGTGGGAATTTATTGTTTTAACTTTTTACTTTCTTCGTTACCAGATACATAGAATTAGTAATTACAAAGACCAAACTTGTATGGGAATTACTATAATTTATGAATATATATATTACTGACTGTCTGTGAGGGTAAAAGAGCTAGTGAAGTGCACAATAGTGTCATGAGGAGTGTTGCATGGAATATCTTCTATTTAGTTAATTAGTGGAGTTTGTTAGTTGGTTAAGAAGTAGTTCTAAGTTGTTAGAAGTAATTAATTAATTGGTTAGAAGATTCTAGATGTAGATAGATATGTGTATAAATATCCCATTGTATTTATCATTATGAGCAATGAAAATCAACTTCTCTTCCTCACAAATTCTTCATCTCACACAATTAGTTCATACACATTTGAGTCGAAGTTGCACTGCACATCCATGGAGGTCTTTGTGATCTGAACACAGATTCGTTCTCTAATGGAACATTGTCTCGACATGGTATCAGAACATTGACAGATTAACGAAGATCGAGGGAGTTCCTTTGCATGCAAGAAGGGATTCGAGGGATCGACACATCAGACATAAGAATTTTTTGGATCGGAAGGCAGAAGTTGGTGAATATAAGCTTAATTGGAGCAAAATCTTGTAGATTAATGTCGTGTTGTTTCAGTAACTGGTAACAATTATAGCTCAAATCGAAGAATTGTAGACAAGTAACGATGTAGGTTAATGGAGAAGAACTGTCGAGTGGAATTAAAGCAATGATTGTAAGTGTAGATCATAATCATCATTTGTATTTGTTTCCATCTAATGCACCAGGCTCATTATCTGTTGGCATCATACTGAATGGGATGGACAATTATACATTGTGGAGTAGGGCAATGAAACTAGCCTTGTTAGGGAAGAACAAAATAGGTTTCATTGATGGAACAGTGAAAAGAGAGGCATTCCATGGTGATTTGGTAAGGCCGTGGGATAGATGCAATGCTATTGTGGTGTCATGACTGATGAAAAATATGAGCAAAAATTTGCTCAGTGGGATGTTGTTCAACTCTGACTCACGTGTCATATGGAAAGAGTTGAGGGAAAGGTTTGACAAAATAAACAATTCTAGAGCATTCCAGTTACACATACAGATTGTTACAATGAGGCAGGGAACACTATCAGTCTCAATATACTATTCCAAACTCAAGGACCTTTGGGATGAGTATGATTCAATTGTACCACCACCTTCTTGTTTTTCTAAATCTAAAGAGTTTATTGATCACCTGCAATATCATAGGATGTTACAATTCTTAATAGGCTTAGATGAGAGTTATAGTCAGGCAAGAAGTCAGATGATTATGATGCAACAGGTACCAAGTCTGAATCATGTGTATGCAATGATCAACCAAGAAGAGAGCCAAATGATAGTTGTAGGGACAAGTAGAGTGATGCAAGAAACAATAGACTCTTCTACCATGTTTACAACTAGAAGTAGAGTTGGAAGAGGTGGAAATGGAGGATCAAAACAGAACAAGCCATACAATCCCAATGTTTTTTGTGATTTTTGTCATGGAAGAGGTCACTTTAAGCTGGATTATTTCAAACTGATGAAATGTAACTAATGTCACAAAACTGGAAATATACAAGATGATTGTTACAAAATTCATGGATATCCTGAGAATTTTAAAAGTAAAGCCAAAATGACATATGTGGTGACAGGAGGAGATATGTCCTTTGAAGACACTGGTCAAAATGATGAAATGTATCAGAATGATATGAGGTGTATGCAGAAACAACAGTCTGGATAGTACTATGGGACAAATTCACAGTCTCAGTTTATGACATACCACAGTCACAACCAAAGGATTCCACAACATAAATCTCCATTCATGCAGTTTACACCTAGCCAACATCAACAACTTCTCAATATGCTTAATGACAAAGCAGAGACTAAAGCAGTTGCTAACATGGCATGTAAAGGTATATTTGATGCAGAAATATTGATGAAGTGGATTGTAGACACATGAGCAACAAATCACATGATTAGTGATAAAAAATACTTACAAAATAAACTTTGACATAAAATACAAGAAATGTGCAATTACCAACATGTGATTCAACTAAAGTGTCACATGTTGGTGATTATCATATAGGAGGAGGTGAAGTGCTTAGAAATGTTTTATGTGTACCAGCATTGTTTAATCTCAAGTCAGTCTCAAAAGTAACTAGAGAATTGAATTGCAATGTTACTTTTTTTTCAAAATTGTTGTGTTTTTTAGGATCTCTCATTTGGGAAGGTGAGGGGGATTGATAGTGAAGAAGAAGGGATATACATATTGAGTTTGAATGCACAAAATAAAGGAGAAGATTTGACCAGATGCTTGCCAACAGTTCAGCAGGTGGATGCAAGCACATGGCACCAGAGGTTATGTCATGTACCTATGAGTGTTTTAAAGAAAATCTCATATTTAAAAAATGACAGCTCTTTTGTTTTGAATAAATGTGAAGTGTGCTCTTTGGCTAGACATACTAGGTGTCTATTTTATGTTAGTACTAGTAGAAAGATAAAATCATTTCAATTGTTGCATATTAATGTATGCGGTCCTTACAAAAAAGAAACATATAATGGAATGAGACACTTCTTAACAATTGTGGATGACTATTCTAGATGGACTTGGATTTTTTTGATGAGATTGAAGTCTGATGTAGCTGCAATACTTAGAAATTTCTTTGTTGAAATCTATACTCAGTTTGAAGTGAAGATACATAGAATAAGATATGAAAATGGCACAAATTTTTTTAATCAAAACTATAAGGAATTATTCCTACATCATGGTGTAGTGCATGAGAGTTCTTGTCCACATACACCACAATAAAATGGTGTAGTGTAAAGGACGCATAGGAATATACTAGAGACAATCAGAGCTATAAAGTTTCAGGAAGGACTACCATACAAGTTTTAGGGGTTCTATGTGGAGGGGGTGTATGTATAATGAATAGAATCTCTTCTACTGTCATAGGTAATAAGTCACTCTATGAAATGTTATACAGTAAGGCACCATCACTAGCTCATTATAACTGATAGGTTGTCCGTGTTTTGCAACATCTCTGATTAGATAGGATAAATTCAGTCATAGAGCAGTAAGAGTTGTTCTACTTGATTATGGGTCAGCACAAAAGGGATACAAACTCTATGATATGGAAAATATAACATTATTCATGAGTAGGGATGTAGTATTCATAGAGACAATTTTTCCTCTGAAAGGTGGAGCTGATGATAATCTCAGTTACATCAAACCACATGAACATTGCTATTTTGATGATTTAGTTCATCCACATACTGCCAAGACCACACAGAAGCCTACCACAGTACCTATAGGTGATGAACAAACAAGACCACATTTGGAGGTTCATGAGGTGATTCAAGATGAGAATTTATCTGCCACAAATGCACCAGACTCTAATACTAGAAGATCTGTAAGGACTAGTAAACCTCTCATTTGGCACAATGACTATGTAACTAAGCATGGTTCTTCCAGTTGCTTGTATTCCATATCTACTGGGTAGATTACAATGGATTATCATCTAAATATCAAAGTCTTGTGGCTCAACTTTCTCTCAATATTGAGCCATGTAGTTATTCAGAAGCTGCAAGGGATAACAGGCGGGTTGAAGCAATGAAGGCTGATATCAAGGCTTTAGAAGACAATGTCACATGGGAGTTGGTGTCACTCCCAAAAGGAAAGAAGGCTATATGATGCAGATGGGTGTACAAAATCAAATATAAAGCAACATGAGAAGTGGATATATTCAAGGCCAGACTTGTTGCAAAAGGATATAACCAAAAGAAAGGACTTGACTATCAGGAGACATTTTCAACAGTGGTGAAAATGTCCACTGTGAGATCTGTAATTTCAATTACAGCAGCAAAGCAATGGGTAGTTCACTAAATGGATGTATATAATACTTTCTTGCATAGAGATCTATATGAGGAAGTGTATATGACAGCCCTAGAAGGTTTTGATGTCACAGATGGGAAGAAGCAAATGTGTAGACTGTTAAAATCATTGTATGACTTAAAGCAGGCATCAAGACAGTTGAACATTAAGCTTACTACAACTTTACTTTCATCTGGTTTCCAGCAAAGTCACATGGATTATTCCTTGTTTACGAAGCAGAGAGGTGACATCATGGTTGTGATATTGGTGTATGTAGATGATTTGCTGGTTACTGGAAATGATCCAACTCTTATCTAGTCCACCAAGGAGACATTGCGGTCATCTTTTAAGATAAAATATCGAGGAGAACTCAGATACTTTCTTGGGATAGAATTTACAAGAAGTAATCAAAGCATAGTTATGCATCAAAGGAAATATGCATTGAAGCTTATAGCAGACATGGGGTTTTCAGGTGCCAAACCTGCTTCCTCACATATGGATGTGAATGTGAAGTTTACTACAACTGAATTTGATCAACATATTAGTTCTGATGCACAACATGCTAGTGCTAAGTTGCCACCAAAACAAGATTTGCCTTTGTCAGATCCCATTGTTTATAGAAGGTTAATTGACAGGTTGTTGTATTTGGCAACTACCAGACCATACATTGCTTTCTCAGTGCAATGTTTAAGCCAATTCATGCATACACCCAAGGCATCACATACAGAAGCTGCACTTAGACTGGTGAGATATATCAAACAAAAACCTGGATTGGGAATTCTTATGTACAACTCTAGTATCCCTTAATTGGAAGTATTATGTGATGCAGACTGGGCATCTTGCATTAACATCAGAAGATTAGTTACTGGATATTTGGTGGTGTTTGGTTCTTCACCAATATCCCGGAAGTCCAAGAAGCAGGAAACAATGTCCAGAAGCTCAGCAGAAGCTGAATATAGGGCCATGGCTGCCTCGGTAACAGAAGTGATGTGGTCACTCGGTTATATGGGGAGCTTGGAGTCTAGATCCAGACACCAGTCTCGCTCTATACTGACAGCAAATCTGCAATTCAGATTGCTGTCAATCCAGTCTTTCATGAGCGTACAAAACACATTGATATATATTGTCATTTCATAAGGGAGAAAATACAGAAAGGTCTCATCCACACTGCATTTTTGCCCTCTACAGATCAACCAACATATTTATTAACTAAGGCTCTTGGTCGACCACAACATGCACATTTGATGTCCAAGCAAGGCATGGAGAACATCTTCATATTTTCTAGCTTGAGGGGGGGTGGGGTGTAAAAGAGCTAGTGAAGTGCACAATAGTGCCATGAGGAGTGTTGCACAGAATATATTCTATTTAGTTAGTTAGTGGAGTTTGTTAGTTGGTTAAGAAGTAGTTACAAGTTGTTAGAAGTAATTAATTAGTTGGTTAGAAGATTCTAGATGTAGATAGATATGTGTATAAATATCCCATTGTATTCATCATTGTGAGTAATGAAAATCAACTTCTCTTCCTCACAAATTCTTCATCTCACACAATTAGTTCATACACATTTGAGTTGAAGTTGCACTGCACATCCATGGAGGTCTTTGTGATCTGAACACAGATTCTGTTCTCCAATGGGACATTGTCTCGACAGTGAGACATATCCGGCAGTACATTAGGTTATTATAACGTATAGTTGAACTAGTGAATTAAATTGGTTGTAAAAACAGATGCATATATCACCTGTTTTTGTAACTGGCATATCCTTTGCAGCTGGAGTTATTGTTTTCTGTGTCTTTTTCTTGTAGTAATTTTCCTTGTTGTTGGCTGGCTCCAGACTGTTTCTATCCAGTCATCTTTAGTCAAATTCCTGGATATATTGTGACGAATGAAACACTTTTAGCGATAAGGATCGTGGTGAAATGGTAAATATCCTTCATCCTTAATTAAATATTTTGGATTTGAGTTCTGAGTATGAAATCGCTTTTACTAGAGAGATTTTTACCTCTAATATGAGACTTTCACGCGAATCTTGATTTAACTGGGCCCCAAATACGATTACCAAACACTGGATGGAAAACAATGATTTTGAAGATTATGTTGCAAGGATTTAAATAATGATAAACCCACCAAGGTTTTATATGTATCATTGCTCATATGTTACAATTTTTAGAATTCTTAATTCTTAAATATATGTGGTATACCTAGATTTTATTATTATTGTTGAAGCTGTTCCAATTCAGAAAGCTTTGCAGATTGCAGTTCAAAAGCAATGTAGATTTGAAAGGCAATAATGATGCAGATGATAACAAGACAAATTGCTCCTTCTCAAGAGGTGTAAAATGTTAATGTATATTTTTTGACATCTTAGGTATTTTCTGAACGATGTGGTTTTTCCCCCTTCATTGTCTAGCTAGCTCAATTTTGTGTGCCTATTTTGTGGTAGGTCTGTTAGGAGAGCAGCTTCCCAAAATTGACTTGTGCATGAGACCTTGGACTCTTTCGGTCAGTTGGACTAGTAGGTGTTATAATATAGTGCACATATTCCCATTGAAGAAAAAGAATAGTATACAACTCAACCTAGTTTAATGACTTTAATTTAATCTCCCTTCAAGTTAAACCAAATCTAAAATTTATTTTGTGCAATATAAAAAACTTAGCTAGCGTTTGGTCATTTGTATCAGATTTTAAAAATCTATTTTTAAATATCTGTTTGGCAATAGATTTTAGATCAACTTTTAAAATTTGTTTTCAAAATTTTTCAAATTTCAAAAAGTGGTCCCGACCAGTTTTTGCGACTTCAACCCACAAACTTCAAATTCTTTTCAAGTAAAATGTATGTCTAAACACAACTTCGGTTCCAAAAATCACAACTTCAAAAATTCAAATTTTCAAATTTCAAGTTTCAACTTCAAAATCTATAGCCGAACGAGAGCTTAGATAGCTTGGATTTCAAAGCTATTTTGAATTCTCTCCCACAATATCTATAACCCTAGCATAAAGTATTAACATTGGTTCACTCTAAGCGCTCTCTCTAGTTTTTTCCCCAAATCATTACTATGTCGATTAACTCATATTCCTGTGGCATATGACATAGTAAGAGAGAAGCGCCCCCGCCATAAATTTTTCCATTGGCATCTCCATCTAATTGTTTTCACTTAGCTTTTTCTTGTTTTTTTTTATTTCTTTGACTAAACATGCAAGTTGTGAACTCAGAAGTGGATACCTAATTTAAATTTTATGAGTTCAATCTTTTAAGATTTTTAGTATTGATCTATTGTGTTTAAAAGTTATGGGTTCATGTCTACTTTTTATTTTAATTTTAATAAATTTTTACACATAAATTTATGATATGCACCGAAAGTTAGGGGTTCACTACATATGCCCCTGCTTATTACTTATCTGCAACATCAATTGTTAAACTTCTAGTTCTTCGAACAAAAGAATCACTATTTTTTTCTTCTTTTTTTTGGTGCTTGCAAAGATAAATGGCGTTTTAATAAAAAAATCTGAATTAATGAATAGTCTATAATATGCTAAAACTAGCAGCTATTAAGGGCTCTGATCGGCAATCTTCTTAGAATAAAATAAAAGTGGGAAACTTCCTCCCTCAAGATAAAATTCCAAACTTATATAAGACTGTTAGACACACATATACTGACCAAGTAAATTGAGTAGTAAATAAATGCTGCTACTTCACCAAAAAGATGCATCACATGTTATTTTTAATTGGCAATGTAGCTGGATTTCTGGTTCTGTGCCTGCATGCTTCTTGTTGGAATTGGCTAGCTGGCTCCAGTCTGTTCCAACCTAGCTAGTCTTGTTTTCCTTGAAATTTGTGAATGCTGAACAAGATTTTGGATATATTGACACTGCTTCAACGCATTTTCATTTGAGTAATTTGTTACGTATATTTTTTTTTTTCAATTCAAAGACATTTTAACAATTCTACTTTCTACTCCGTATACTATAGCATTTGAAGAATCAGAATTAGGGAAATGCAGCAAAATTATCAAAACATAGAGATCCATCCACAAGTCTCCCTTCACTTTCCCATTACCGCTACAGCTAAGTCCAGGCCCCAGGGGAACTAGTAGCCGTAATGTAGCATTTTGAAAAATCAAGAGGGAACAAACGAAGCAATTTAACCATAAGAGCTACTCGTAGTATATAGATTAAACTAAAGTGAGAATAGATATTACTCCATTTGTCCCAATTTATGTGATACATTTTTTTTAATCCGTCCCAAAAAGAATAATACATTACTTTATTTGACAATAATTTAATTTTAAACTTTATATTTTACGCTTAACGAGATGATTTATAGCTACACAAATATCTTTAACTTGTTTTAAACCACAAGATTCAAAAGTCTTCATTTATTTCTTAAATTTCGTGCTCATCAAAATATACACATAATTTGAGACATAATGAGTATTTAACTGTAGTTACATGTTTAAAGTTTACGTGCAAGACACTTGTGGTACATTCATTTGTTTGGTTTAAATACGAATGAGCATACTGTCAAACCGCTCTATAATGACAACGTTTGTCCGAAGAAGTTGATGTTATGTATGTGTACTGACATTTGATGTTTAGATCTCATTTAGTTGTTATAAACAAAAGTACTCAAACATTTATTTTTCTGTACTTTTTACGTTATAAACGAAAACAGTATACTTGTTAGTTTTAAAATCTCAATTGATTTTCATATATCGTTAATTAGAAATTCAAAAGACTAATAAATTACTAATAAATTCATAACCAGTTGTATCATATCGATAAAAAATTAAAATCTAAGGAACATATGCATTTAAACTTTTTGAGAAACTTAAATATTTTATTTTTATACATAATTTATTTCTTAAAAAAATATTATATGGCTATTTAAACTTTTGTATACATTATTTATTTCTTACAAAATATTATATGACTGTTATTGAGAGGTAATTTTACAAAGAGTGTGCCGTTATAATGAATGTCATTGTTGTTATAAGTAGAATGTTGTTATATAAAAATAAAATATAACATGAAAAATTGATATCGAAAAAAATCAAGCTATTATAGTAAAATATTATTATAACAAAAGACAAGTATACATAGATTTGACTATATTTTATGTTTATGTGCGGAACTCCTATATAAAGTCAAACGAGTTGGAATTGGGTATCAACTTCCCAAGTTTAGCATTTGAACCTCTTGAAAGTTATGGCAAGTTGAGAGCTCAACCCAATACTATCTTAATGGGCTAGATTGCGCTTGGATAGTCCATAGGTTACCCGTGGGCAGCCCAAAAGGCCCATATATCTTGATTTCATAATTTGCAAAAACGGTCTTATTTTGGGATGGTCTTTAATTTTGTCCCTCATATTAAAAATCTTTAATTTTTGTCTTTCGCCTAAAATCTTTGAGTTCCGGGTTCAATTTCCGCTCAGGCAAAAACTAAAAAAAATTGCAAGACACAGTTTGGAGTTCACAAGACAGGCAAACTCTACCGGCAGAGTTTCAAACTCTACCTTAAGGCAGAGTTTGCCTGCAAACTATGCATTATCCGACATAGTTTGCTTTAAGGTAGAGCAGAGTTTGCATGCACACTCTCCCTGCGATTTTTTTTTGACTGAGCAAAGGTTCGAACCGGGAACCTCGAGATATTTTTTATCGAAGGACAAAAATTAAAGATTTCAAATTTGAGGGGAAAAATTAAAGACCAGTGCCTTTGAAGGAAATAGACCAGTGCCTTTGAAGGAAATCCGCGCAAAAAAAAAGATTTCATTTCGGATCTCAAGATGGTCAGCCCGTGATCCTAGGCCCAGGGAGTCAATGCTGAACTGGACCAGATCTTATTTACTACCATTGCAAAGGGAACAGATTTAGAAGTTCAATTGCATGCCCAACAAACATTTTTCTGAGACCAGTCATGGCCAACAAACATGCACAAACTTTTCCAGTTTTTTCAGCTATTTTGATAATATAAGTATGTCATATGTTTGTTCTTAATACTCACATAAGTTATGCAGGAACTTATACATTTGTTTATACGTGATATTATGTGCAATAAGAATACGGATATTTCTAATACATGAAAACAAAGTTTTGTTTTTTGTTTAACAAGTAAACACCTTAAACTATACTAATTCAATTCAACAAACCAAAATTCTAATAAAATATATTACTCCCATTATAATACATGTAGTGCAGTTTGAGCATTATTATTCGTGTATTACTAATACACATAAGTTATTTCTGAACCAAGCAAAACTTAATGATACTGCAACGTAGCACTATTGATGTTGTTGACATAAAAAAGGGAAAGCACTTCCTTTTCTTTTCTCTGAAGAAAAAAGTAAAGGACCCTTTAAGTTGACACATGTTTCAGCCGTTGGAGGTGGGCAAAATACAAATAATATTCAGTTGATACAAAAGATGAGCCACATAGAAGATGAACACAATAACTACTAGCACTTCCAGAATAAAGTTAAATCTCCCTATATTCTTTCTCATGACACTCAAATTATAATTTGCAAATTATTTTCCTTCTTTTGGAAGTCACTCAGCAATTGCCACTGGGCTGCTCTTAGAATTTGGCTATGTCAGCCCTTGCTAGTGGGAAGAGAAAAAAATGACTTTATCAAAGAAAATTAATATGAACAAAATCATGTGCAATATTCTTCTAATTATGAAAAGACATTAGTCAAAGCCTTTTAACTACTTAACCTACCTCCAATTCCTTTGTTTTGAGTTTTTCTATATTTAGTACACTAAATTGGGGGGTTTTGTATGGTAGGATAAATACAAAGTATGTGATCAACTAGTTTTCTTCTTTTGTCCCTACAAAGACTTGCAACAAATCTTTGAAAAGGTCAAACAATTAACTTTCATAATCTCAGCATATAACTTTCATAAAACCATTTATGTGGCCAATTGATAACAAAGGGTTAAAAGAAAACAGAGGAGAGCTTAAAGAACTATCCAAAATTGATCTTCATATTTTGGTAAACAAAGTTAGTGCAAACTGCAAGTTAATTGAGAAATATCGAATCATATAGGAGTACTTTGTAAAAAATGACCTATATCATAATCATCAAATAACATTTTCTGTGAAAATTAAAACTGTGCCTGAAGTACTTTTATTGCTATTTCAAATATATGCCTGAAATTACAATAAAATGATATACAACACACGAAGACAGATGATTTACCTTGCATCACCAGGCCATACAGAGAGCTTCATTCTTTAAACTAAAGCAAAATCCGCTACTAATTCTATAGGTAAAATGAAGGGGCCTAAATTTAGCGTTTGATTTTATCACTAAATCCGTCGATTTGTAGTGTTTTGCTGTTTTTCGTTTGCCGCATTTGTATAATGGTTATTGTAGACATTGAAATTTCTGATGACTCTATCAGACGAATTCAATTCATCTTCAGATTCTAAGGTCTAGTGTTAGCGTTTTTTGGTGGCTACTCTACCCTAAACTCTGGCTCGCTCCTATAAAAAGGGCACATATTCCCTTGAAAGATATCTCAAAAGTTTCATAAACTCATGGAATAATCACAAAGAGATCAAGATGTGGTAGAACTCTTCTTGATAATCAAACATTTCAGGAAGATCCACAAAATCCTTTCATTGAGATAAATCCCAAGGAGGCCTACATCATCCTAGTTCGAGAAACACGCTACTAACGACCCTCGAATCACAGAGAAAATTCGGAGAGAAGAATCAATGGAATAAACAGAATTATACCTGCAATATTCATCAATAAGATCTCAGTTTCTTCATATTTTATTTGTGGTTGCAATTTTTCTCCACATTCAAAATTTGTTGTAAATGTAGACATCAAAATTTTGTGGCACTCTACAAGACGAGTTCTATCAATCTTCAAACTTTAAGGTCTGTTAGGATTTCTTGGAGGCCACTCTACCCTAAACCCTAGCTCACGCCTATATAAAGGGGCACATATTCTCTTGAAAAGACATCTCGAATCACATAAAGTCTTGGATATTCACAAAGAGATCAATATATCAAATCTAAAATATCCTTTAAATTTTTGGGTATTCATAAAGAGATATAGACATCAAATACGACATTTATCAAATTGCCCGATGTTCTTGGAGATCAAATACATCACAAGGAGGTCTTCCTACGTTCGAGAAATATACTATTAACGGCCCTCGAATAACGGAGAAAATTAGGAGAGAAGAATCAAGGGAATAAACAGAATTGTACCTGCATTCTTTATCAATAAAATATTCATGTTTCTTCATATTTTGTTTGTGGTTGCGATTTATTTTCCGCAAATCAAAATTTGTTGCAAACAGATTGGCACGCCCAGTGGGACTAAATTTGCTCTTCATCTCTCCTCTCACAATCAAATCCATAGTGAAATATGGAGGCTCCATTTTTATGAATACTTCAAGTCTCGTCTCTGAGTTTTGGCAAGTCTGCACTCTGACAAGCCTTGAAATAGGGGGCATTTGTAGACATCAAAATTTTGTAGGACTCTACAAGACGAGTCCATTTCATCTGCAAACTCTAAGTCTGTTATGGTTTCTTGGAGGCTACTTTACCCTAAACTCTAACTCACGCCTATATAAATTGACACGTATTCTCCTGAAAAGGCATTTCTAAAACCCCCACAAATTATGGGATATTCACAAAGAAATCAAGGCATGATAGGCATCAAATATTGTCTTTATTAAAGCCGAAGTGATCAAGTAATGGTGTTCTTCATCAAGATCATACAAATCATCCTACATTCGAAAAATACGCTACTAACGATCTTCAAATTATGAAGAAATTCTATGAGAGAAGAATCAAGAAAATACACAAATTTGTACTTACAATCTTGATATATAAAATCATTATTTTGTGATGACATTTTTTCTCCGCATATTCAAAATTTGTTGCAACCAGTTATGTTTTCCTTCCTTTGCAAGGGGAAAGAGATGACATTGAATTGGGGATGTGTGATTGATTGGTGAAGATATTACACAATCTGAGATTCCGTAAATCCTTTCAAAACTTTATTAATATTTGAAAGAACAACCGCTTGATATCCAGCTTCCTGGAGTCTCGGTCCCTCAGCATTACTATCAGTAAATAACGGGATGTGCTTGGATGACCAGAGTTTGAGAACAGAACAACTGATATCACCTACAAGGTCCTATACCAGAAGATAGCAAACATGGTTACATTTATTGATACTACATATAAATGCTTTCCCTCCACACACAAAGACAAAAACAACCAAACGAACTCACACTCTATCAGTGTCACAAACATTTTCTCTCTAACGCACATTCATAAATAGAGTTCATATATAAATTGCATGGCCAGCCTAGTTTATAAACCTTGTGCATCCTCCTCCATTGTTGTGATGGTTGTCATATTAATGGCTACAAGTGCATCTTTTTCTTCATCAAGAATTTTAGTGCCAATGAAAACAACAATAACAACAAAAACAAGTGGAAGAAGTGGGAGTAATGGTAATTATCATCATGTTCTGGCTAAACGCAGAGTGCCACCCTCTGGTCCAAGCAGAAGAGGTCACTGCAAAGTTTTTCCCATTTCATAAAGGCAGCCCAGTGCATAAAGCATCCCGCGTTAGCAGGGTCTAGGGAAAGACCGCACCTCAACGAGTGTGATGTAAAAAGCCTACCTAGCATTAGTGGCTACTTCCACGTCTCGAGTCCGTACCGTTGCTCCCTAAACATTTGTAACATTTCAAACAAAGGTGATTTTGTGTTTCTGTTTTGAACTTCTTTTTTTTTAGGTATTTTACCTAATTTTATTTTATTTTATTTTATTTTCTTTCACTTTTTCTTTATGAAGAGGGAGTACTGGTTCGGGGTTGGAAAATTTAGGGATGCTGCCTGGTGCTATAGAACTAGAATAGTGAAAGTGATGTAAGTTCTAACATTAATGATTAAACTTTGTGATGAATATTGTAGATTTTGTAAGGAATTCTTGATTTGGTGGTATAAAAAATTCTTGAACAGTGTTTTCTTCCCAGCCTTAATTTGAGCATTGCAATGATTTCTGTTAACTGTTTTGGAAGTTGCTTTTTAAAACTGAGTACTTCCTCCCTTTCATTTTATTGATATATTATTTTCTTTTTTTACTTGTCCATTCAAGATTAATATATTATTTTCTCCCAATACCGATTTTATCATTAATTTAGTAAAACGAATTCCTAAAAAAATGTTATTAAGGAGAGTGTAAAATCAACACAACATATTATTTACTACAATAAGGGGTCGTTTGGTATGTCCGGATAATGTGGAATATCCCATCATATTCCATTAAACTTGAAATTATTTTAACCCACCTCACCTCCTAGATGGGATAAATTAGTTCTAAGACTATAATTTTAGGATAATTTAATCGGCGTATAATACGACGCTAAGATTATTATTTACTTAATACTTTTGTCTTATATACATAACGGAGTACTTCTATTTTATTTTATAAGTGAGCCCTGTCCCGTGGGATAGTCCAATTGCAAAAAGATTGGCCTCTGTACACTACTGCATAGTTTAGTCTTTTCAGTTAACAGTGTGAGCAAACGAACGAAGAAGAGACACTACTTTCTGAAAATAAAAAATGTAAGAAATACATAAAAAAAAAGTAGTTATTGAAGTAAATAAGCAAATGAATAGTGGTTATAGACTTATAGCCTCGTAAGTTACTATTCTGTTTCTTTTTTACTAGTCGTATTTTGCACTATTTTAAGAAATATATTAATTAAGTGTTTATTTATTGGAGAACGATTATTAATTTTTTTTATTAGTTCGAGTAATTTAGTGATAAATTTTTTTTGGTAATCAACTGTGAAAAATTACCATTACTAACAAATTATTTACATTTGAAGGAGCATCTAGAGATCATTATCACCTTCTAGGAAGGGTATATTGATCCTCTAGACCTCAGTAAATTACCAGCTATCTCCTGTTCTAATTACTTATTGTTCCTATCCAATTTTGGCATCTAAATGTCTTTTTTGATCTTCTTACTATTCCTATTCTTGCTCTGATTTCCTGCTGCATTTGGTTTCGAACAAAATCAGTATCTATATCTGCATTCTTAAACATTTTTCTATTCCTTGCTTGCCATGTATGGTATACCATTGCCCCCCAAACTGATGCTACTATTTTCTTTTTGAACTGCCTCCAATGTCTTCTCTTGATCCATTACATTTCTTCTTTAATTTCACATTGTCTTATGGTTATGCCCAACTATTGTGAGAGATCATTCCTTAGCTTTGTAGTCCATGCACATGTACCAAACAAATGCAGTTGAGTTTCCTCAATCCCTACATTACATAAGAAGCAATCTGTGTTATCTACTGGTATGTTCAACTTCTGTACTCTCATTTTTGTCAATAGTCTGTTCTTGTATGTAAGCCACAATATAAATCTCTGCCTTGTTAGCATGATAGAGTTTCATATTAGATCAGCCTCCTTCAGTTTTGTCATTGTGCCCAACATTCTCACATAGCTATTAGTAACAGAGTATTTACCAGTAGCTGTGAGTGTGTATTGTCCATTAGAATACCAGTTTTTCATCCGCTCCTTTATGGAATTCAGTTTCCTCCAATACCAGCTACTATCTTGAGGTAGTTTGTGCTCCCAAATATTATCACAGTTCTTCATATATACTTCATGTATCCATTTTACCCATAATACATCTTTTTTACTAGCAACCTGCCAAATCAACTTTCCATTGATGCAATATTTCGTAATCTGCAACTCTTTATATTCAGTCCTCCATATTTCTTAGTTATACATACTGATTCCCAAGCCACTAATGACACTTTCCTCTTCTCTCATTTTCTGCCCCATAGGTATTCTTGACATTTCCTATCCACTGTTTTCATTAAACTTTGTGGTAAGATGAACACAACAGCCCACAAATTACAAATAGAGAACAACACAACATTTATGATTTGTAGTCTTCCTGCATAGGACAACTGTTTGCAATAGCCATTATTTATTCTGATCTTATCAACCAATTGATGACATTCCATTTTACTCCACTTCTTTGATGATAGAGGCAATCTTAAATATCTAATTGGTAGGGTACCTATTGTAAATCCAATCCTTACCGATATACTCTTATGAATTTCCTCACTCATCCCAGTCAAAAATATATTTGACTTATCACAGTTTGCTTCCAATCCTGTGACTTTGCTAAAGTGATCCAATGCTTCCATAATTCTAGTTACTGATTCCACATTGCCCTTACAGAATACCATGAGGTCATCTGCAAACACCAAGTGTGTTAGCTTAGTTTTTTTTACATATTGGGTGGAATCTAAAAACTGGTAGATCTCTCATCTTCTTTAATGTCCTTGACAGATACTCCATGACAATTACAAACAACAATGGTGACATTGAGTCTCCTTGTCTTAGTCCCCTTTTTCCTGCAAAGTATCCATGTCTCACTCCATTTACTTTCACTGTGAATGTTGTAGATGTAACACATGCCATGATCAACTTTGTGAATGGTTCTGGAAATCCAAATCCCCTCATAGCTTCCTCAATGAATTCCCAACTAACCATATCATATGTTTTTTTAGATCAATTTTCATCAAACATCTAGGGGAAGTCTTTCTATTATAATGTCTCAGTAGATCATGGTTTATCAATACATTATGTATCATGGATCTTCCTTCCACAAATGCTGCTTGATTTTATGCTATTAGTGCCTTTAGTATCTTCCTCAATCTTACACACATCATTTTAGAAATGCATTTATATACTATATTGCAGCAAGATATTGGCCTGAGTTAACTTGCATTCTGTGGTACCTTCACCTTAGGTATAAGTGTGATGATGGTAGAGTTAATTTACTTCAATAACTTCCCATTTTCCAAGAATTCCATGATAGCTTTGTGATATCATCTCCTATCACTTCCCATGCATCTTGGAAAAAATCACTCCCATATCCATATGGTCCTGGGCTTTTATTCATGTCAATGCTGAATACTGCTTCCTTCACTTCTTTTGAAGTATAGGGTCTGATTAGTTAAAGTTGTTCATTTGTTGTCAAAGTGTGTCCATTCCTTAACAACATCTCACATGTTGGGATTCTTCCTTCTGTTTTCATGCCCAACATCCCTTTATAGTAATCCACAAAAATAGTTGATATTTTTAGTTTTAGTGATAGATTAACAACAAAATTCATAGCTAATTTCAGTTTTTTTTAATAGTAAATTCACAATTACTTTGCTTTGAAAATTTAAGTCTGACTACTATTCCAATAAATTTGAGAAATTCATTACTTAATGAAGATAAAATTGAAAAAAAATATTTCTTTATTAATTTGCTAAAGTGAACTAATAAAAATGAAGATTTATGTTTAGTATATTTGAAGGGGGTTTATTAATTTGCTAAAGTGAACTAATAAAAATGAGGACTTATGTTTAGCATATTTGAAGAGGGGGGGGGGGTAGTATATTTCAACTTCCCTTTATCTCACGGCGTCTTCCTCCAGTAAAAGAATGAAGAAAAAGAAGAGCAATAAATAAGATGGGCGAAAGCGCAGACATTTAAGTAAAGGTTACGAGATGATGGTGAAAATATATACGTACATCACTTATCATCATTTATTTATGTCCATAAATTCCTTCGCTAGTATTTATTTGGATATAGTACACTCTATATAATTGGTAATAGCCAATAACTAACAATATAACGATGAAAGAAGGAAAATCGTGACATGAGGGAAAGAACAGGTGAACTTGAACAAGCTATAAAACCTTCTCAAGAAACTCATTTATCAAGAATTTACAAAGTAGAAGGTGTGTGGGCCGCGAGTTACGCCATTAGGACTGTCGGAAAGTAGAGAAGAAATAGACGGGGGTTCGGTATATATATATATATATATAAGGTGTATACAGGCATTATATGAGCCGTGGCAGCCATATACTAAGTGTATATCGGCGTGTATAATGATGTATACGGGCTGTATATGGGCAGGAGGGGATATCAGCCGTATACAAGGTGTATATAGGTTGTGTATAGGCCTGTATACGTGCAGTATATCACGGCAAAGAGGGGCAGAGAGGGTCTATCAGCCGTATACAGAGTGTATATCGTCTGTGTTCGGTAGATATGACGTCGGAAAAATTAGGAGTAGGGGGGCTGAGATATTGTTTAGGGGAATTTTGGCTTCTGATACCATGTAGAATTGTATTAATCTCCCTTGGGGAGTCTTTCTCATTAATACAAATATATATAGTGTGTACAATGTTGAATCCTAATAAAATAAGGATCATATATTTACAATAATTATACACTACTATTAATTATAAAATATATGGTAATATTCACTAATACACTTTAAAATACTTTTATAAAAACTTGATCAAACACTAAGTGTTGTTCAAAAGTGTATTTCAAATTGATTAACCAAACACAAACTATTTTTCACCAAAGATATTTTTTTTAAACGCACTTTCAAAATAAATTAATTTTAAAGGCTTGCCTTAACAAGCTATCATTCTTATTACTTTCTTACTATATATATGTCCTTCTTAGGTGAAAGAGGCCAATACGCCTGTAATTAAAAGGTCTTGAATTTAGTTACTTTTAAAGAATGGATCATGCAGGATTACGTCTCATATATTTACGTTATTGGCGTTCCAGTCCTGATTAGTTTTGTAAATAATACTAATTTTAAGATTAGTCATGGCATGAAATATAGATATGTCATTTTAACATAATGCACATGCATTTTGATCTATTAGTGATTATTTGCTTAAATCTTCATTTATTTGCACATCTAAATAGGCTTATGTTAATCAAAATGTCCCTAAAAGTGTTCCTTTTATTTAGCTTGGAAAGTTACAGCTTTGATTATCCCGTTAACAACAATACTAAATTGAAATTTTTTCTATTCGTGCTTAACCAATAAACTAAATTGAGTGGCTAAAAAGGAATCGCCGCCTAGTTTAGATACTAAAGTGTAGTAATTAGTACTTTATGATAGTTGAAGTATATATAGAAAAGAAGTCCTTCAACGGTTATTATTTACACCTTTCACTCGACCTAGGATTAGCATTTAGCAATACCTTTTTTGCAACCCACGTGCATGGTACACTTGAGTTCATCTCACACGTCACAAATCCATCAATTTCGTCCCCATTTAATTTTTCTTTACATTTGTTTGGTCCTACAATTTGATTCAAAGCTAAGAAAACTATAGGGGAATTGTTTACCTTTTATTTTATAATTTTTTCTGGTCCAATAACAAAAGTAGAAGAAATCTATTAATGGAGAATTTCATTTTTTTTTATATGACACAACTTCAAATCAAATAGATAAATTAAGAAACGAAGAATCGAAAACCAATCTTTACTATTGAGAATTAGACCCAATAACACCTTGAGAGGCCTTACATGTACTAGGAGTTATCTTAGTATGAATTTTTTATTAAGTTTATCCATTATTTAATTAGATATCAGTTTAGATTAGAAATAAAATTAAAATAGGTAATTATTTATACGAGTTATAATTCCAAGAATATAATTTTAAGTTTATTTTATTTTGAACCAAACAACTCTTGAAAGTAATTTAATTCTCATGCGTAGAATCAATATGAGTTGTAATTTGCAACAACACAAGAAAATCTAAGGAAAAAAGGAAGCGAAACATTGGAGCTAGCTTTTTTTAATACATCAATTTCACTCATTTCTCACGGTCTAATTTGAATCCATATTATCTTCTTCTTCTTCCCTCTTCTTCCTACTTCTTCTTCCTCCTCCTCTCTCCTCCTCGTCTTCTTCTTCCTCCTCCTTCTTCTCCTTTCTTCTTCCTCCTTTTTCTTCTTCTTCTTCCTTCTTCTTCCTCTTTCTTCCTCTTTCTTCTTTCTTCTTTCTTCTTTTTCTTCTTCTTTATTTTTTCTTTTTCTTCGTTCTAAGATTGGTTAAAAGTTCTTTTCATGCTTTCCGATTAGTTCAATTTCATTAAATGCGTATCCACTAAATTTTTTTTTGATGAAAAATGTTAAATATACACACAATATACATGTGTATATTAGGTCTGGGCTATTCAAACGGATTGGCCCTCGGATGAGCTGATTATTATGTGTAATTTATGGTAAATATTTAGTATCCTAGTAAGGTTGTAATATAATTAGTATTGTATTATCATAATTAGTGTATTACCATAAATGTATAGAATAAAGTTTTAGGAATAGAATAGGAATAGGATTCTCCTATTATGTAACTTGTATATATAGTCTTTCAATTAATGAAAATAATCAAGGGATTATTTCTTTCATGATATCAAGAGTCTACGTCTTAAAATCCTCTCTCTACTCTCCTAAATTTTCTGTCGACTTCCCTCCACTTCCGAGACTTTTTGCTCTCGGTTTGTGTGCCGACGGGACCTCTTTTCTTCCCAAGATTTTCTCCCTAATCCCTCAATCACATATTGTTCTATCAATATGTCTACATTCCGGAACATGTTTCATCCGGCCCTTATAGTTTCTAACATCAAGAATAACATCTCTCTCGTTCTTGAAATAGAAAACATCCAATATGCGACGTGGGCCAAACTATTCAAAATTCACGCACGATCGCATCAAGTCATCCATCACATAATCCCCGCGGCTCCTGAGGATACGGAGGTGCCAAAATGCGAGGATGATCCTAAGTTGTGGATGACTATTGATGCTACCGTCCTTCAGTGGATATATTCCACAATATCTACCGACCTTTTGCAAACAATTATTGAGCCTGACGCTACGGCACATGCGACTTGGGATAGACTACGTGATATATTCCAAGATAATCAAAATTCTAGAGCTGTTACCCTTGAGCATGATTTCTCCCACATCAATATGAAAGGTTTTCCTAATGTTTCGGCTTATTGTAAAAGATTAAAGGAATTGGCGGACCAACTTCACAACGTTGGCTCGCCTGTTTCGAACGATCGTTTGGTCCTCCAAATGGTTTCCGGCCTCTCCGAGGCCTATAGTGGCGTGGGAACACTTCTTCGGCAAAGCAATCCGCTTCCGCAATTTTATTAGGCACGTTCTATGCTTACACTAGAAGAAACAGACATAGCGAGGGGGGAAAATTAAGCTAGATTTTGAACCATTCTTTACATGGAAGAATACTGATTAGTGTTGAAATCAAACACTTGATTCCACACTATCGCACGCTACCTCCCTCTTCCCTCCAAAAGAAAAAAGAAAAAAGAAAAAAGAAACAAGAAAAAAGAAAAAAGAAAAAAGAAAAAAGAAAAAAGAAAAAAGGAAGAGCTTGCAAATGGAAATTCTACCGCACAATGGCTATCCTCCACCCCCTCCCCCCCACCCCCCACCCCAACACTCACCAAAAATACAATAAAGGCTTTTTTTAATTATTAATTCCTCACTTAAGAAACTTAAAATCTTACAAAAATTCGCAAAATTAGAGCTCCATCCATTATATTTTGTTTCTGGTGATCATTTTTCCACTTGAAATTTTCCTCGAAAATCAAAATTCTTCTCCATCTTTAAATTATAGTTTTCCTCCAAGTTCAAGCAATATTTATTTTCCTACGCCCCTATATGTTATTGTTTAAAATATCTTAAATGAGTGAAGGAATTAAGATATTATAATATTGATTATTAAGAAGGCAAAATTGACATTTCCAGGAGAGGAGGAAGGAAAATGTCTATAGTCTAAAGTTAGAAGATGAATTTGAATTTAAGACAAAGTTGGAGGGAAAAAGGATCTTATTTACCCTTCTTTTCTAAGAAAGAAGTTGAAAGTTAAAGACCCGTTTGGCATCAAGAAGGCACTTGCATCTGTTACTTTTTTTGGGTTTCTCACTTGGTGTTTCATATTCATATTGGCCCCGGCTAATTTAGATTCACGCACGTAGGTGTAACGTCCATGATGAAGGGCGGGCCGACAAGGACCGGTCCAAAAAAGGACTGACATGCTTTTAGGTTAACAAACTTCTAAAGAAGAGGTTCCCATGCATGGCATCTTTCGAGTATCTCACATCAGAATGAGAGAAGAAAGTGAAGAACTTTGTAAGCTACAAGCCTACAACACAAATTCATATGGCATGCATGTTTTTTGCCTCGATAATGTCGTAATCCAATAAACAAATATGTGAAGCCTGTTGGCTAAGTGGCCAATACATATCATGTACTTGGACTGCGATAAGAAGGCCCACTAAAAGGGGAAATGCTCCATATTAAAAAAAAAATCTCAATCGCAAGGCTCAAATTCAAGATTTTTGGTTAAAGATAAATGAATTCTATTCATTCCATCGTAACATTTGGTGGTCTCTTCTACTAAATAAAGTACCATATCAATTTGACAACTTATTTTTAATGAATTTTAGGTTACAGACAATTATCCGTTATTATAAGTCATTTTGTGTTCATGTGTAAAAAAAGAACCTGCGCACTGCCGGTGCACAGAAATCAAATTCCATATTCAAAGTATCCACTTTTTGGTGTATACTTTTTTCAAATTAGCGAATAAGCAACAAGAATCGAAAACCAAAAAGAAAATCCACCAGAGAGGGGGAAAATTGGCCGTCAGAATCGGAAACAACACTGTTGAAGCATCTAATAGCTAGCTAGCTCTTAATTGTTGTGTAATGTCATGGTATATTGTTTTTAAAAAGCTTAGATTATCACCAAAAAACTTTATAAAGCTAAACTAGCAATCTAGCAAAAAAGAACAATAAAGTCTCCTAACGCGTGTTTATTCCCCCCTTGCTTTGACACTTTATGTTTATGACTTTATTCACAGAAAAATTTCGGAAATCCTTCGATTAATTTCAAAAAGCCCAAAGGACTAACATGTGCAGATTAAAGTTTAATAAGAAGTACTGTAGTAGTCAATAGTCTCAAAAGTCAGATTTTCTACACTGAAGCCACGTATGCTCTGATTGGTACATCAACCACATGTATAATGACCCAATTAAAGCCTTATTGAAATTACTTTTCGTGGGTACAACCATGGTAGAAAAAAAAAAGTAAATAAATATTACAAATGCTAGAAAGAGTAAACTACTCAAGATTACAATAAACTGAAAATAAAAACGATTACAAACTCCTTGTGATTTGCTGAGTCGAGTGATGACACAATGTGTTTAAGATAAGATTGCCCCGTATATATCTTTTTATTTCCGTGGGCAATAGTCTCTCAAGATACAACAACAACTAAAAATGAGCAAAGGAAACTCAAGTGTTACTCTTGAAGAACTTTGAATATATAAAACTTGCTAGAGAGGAAGAAAAAATTTCAGAAAAATTCTAAAGTGTTGAACAATTCAGCTAAATGCCTCAATTTATAGTGTAAGAAAATGACCCCTCAACTAGCCAACTAATGACATTCAATAGCCATGTAATGACACTTATTGAGGGGTTACATTCAGCCAAATAATGGTTGAATTCATGTGCCAAATAATGGAGATTCAGTGCTCCAAAACCAGCCCAAAAGTCAGAACTTTTCATCTTCCCGTCGCAGCATTTTGCCTCCGAAGCGCCTCGGCTCCAATAGCCCAAACCACCATTTAGAGCCGCGGCGCTGCCATAGGGGCGCCGCGGCTATGACTCATTTCATCTTATACTTCGTACATTTCTTCCTTCGCTTACCAACGTGGAATACTTGTCATTTGACCAATAACCGTCCATCATTCTATGTCTCAAACGTATTACGTATGTTCCAATATCTCTTTCACTAATGAAATTTATGATACTTGGCACTACGTGTACACGTGTGTGGAAACAACGTTTTCGACGTGCGGGCCCCCAATTGTTCGAGTCATAAATAATGGGATAAACTTAATTCCAAATTAGTAAATTTCCAACAACCCCCTTTTGAAAGAGATTTTGGCGCACTCACAAGGTGCCTATTTTCAGCAATCTTTCAGCGGACAAATGTTGCATCTGGATAGGTAGTTTTCGCTTTGAACCTTCCATAGTTGAATACCATCGGACTTACTTACTGCGCGGTGAATGTGATGTCTTGAATCGTCAGTGTTTAGCGTAATCCAAGTCAACGGTACCAACACAACAACTTCCCTTACTCTGTTCTTCGTAATGTTTTGTCCATTGTGGCCGTGGACACTTCTTGGATTCTTAAGTGCGTTCATTTGAGACGGCTTGCCCTCACACTCCTACAAGGTATCCTGCTATACCCCACTTTACAAGTGTTAAGAACCATTAAAAGTTTCCTCAATCCTAACCTCAACCGTTGAGGATTATTAAAGGTTTTGAAAACTTAACTTTTACCCACACTACAGAAAGCACTTAACGTCTATCGCGGGAACGGCTTTGGGTTTATGCTCCTTACATGGATCATAATCCGAAGTGCTCTTGCTTCCACCGAAGTGCTCAACTGAACTTTTACAACTTATTTTTTCTATTGAACCAAATTCCTAGGATCTGCAGTCAGTAAGGTTGGGTTACCACCGTATTGGTCCTTAAAGCTTGGGTTTTAAGCCAATTTCCCTAGACAAGCAGAATATCTGATCTTTGGATAAGCCCTTTGTCAGTGGGTCTGCTATGTTATTTTTTGATTTTATGTAATCAATGGATATTATACCCGTGGTGATCAGCTGCCTAACGGTCTTATGTCTTCTTCGAATATGACGAGACTTGCCGTTGTACATAGAACTTCGTGCCCTTTCTAGAGCCGACTGATTATCGCAGTGGATCATTACAGAAGGTACGAGTTTGTCCCAACAAGGGTCATCCTCTAAGAAGTCGTGAAGTCACTCAGCTTCTTCTCATGTTTTGTCTAAAGCGATAAACTCCGATTCCATCGTGGATCGGGGGATGCAAGTTTGCTTAGAGGATTTCCAAGACACATCCCCACCACCAATTGTAAATATATACCCATTTGTGGACTTGATGTTCTCTATATCAGATATCCAGTTTGCATCATTGTACCCCTCTAGTACAGTTGGATATCTCAAATAATGCAATTCGTAAGTTAGTATGTATTTCAGGTATCGTAGTACCCGATTTAACACCTTCCAATGATCAGTACTCGGATTATGGCTAAATCTAGTCAACTTGTTCACTGCATAAGAAATATCAGGTCGGGTGCAGTTTGTTTTGTACATCAAACTCCTAATAGGTGAACTGTCAAACATCTCGAACTTTCTCAACACATCCTCGATTTAGTGAGACTGAGAAAAAACCAGTCCGTCAGACGTCTTAGAGATCTTTATCCCTAAGATGGCATATGTGATACCCATATCATTCATGTCGAAGCATTGTTTCAACATGTTCTTAGTCTCTAGGATCAAGCTAGGATTGCTCCCTATGATCAACATGTCATCTACGTACATGCATATCATGACGAACGAGTCAGAGTTACATTTTATGTAGACACATTTGTCACACTCATTAATAGAGAAACCCTTCGATAGTAGAGTACTATCAATTTTTTCGTGTTATTTCTTCATGGCTTATTTCAACCCGTACAGAGATTTGACAAGTCGACAGACTTTCTTCTCTTGCCCTGGAACCACATACCCCTCGGGCTGTTTCATATAAATTTCTTCTTCAAAATCACCATTTAGGAAGGCTGTCTTGACATCCATTTGGTGTATGTCAAGGTCACGCAACGCTGCGATCGCAATGAATACTCATATGGACGTCATCCTAGACACTGTGGAGTACGTGTCAAAAAAGTCAAGGGCTTCCTTCTGCCGATAGCCCTTGAATACCAACCTAGCCTTGTACTTATCTATAGACCCATCTGTTTTATACTTTTGTTTGAGTATCCATTTACAACCCAACAATTTATTTCCCGGAGGAAGATCAAACAACTCCCAAGTATGGTTATGCAGGATGAAGTCTATTTCACTCTCAATAGCTTCTTTCTAGAGCGGTGCTTCTGGAGTTGACAACGCTTCAGCAATTGTCCTTGGTTCATCATCAACCATATAAGCTACAAAGTTAGGACCGAAGGATTTATCCTTCCTGACCCTTTTACTTCGCCTCGGTTCCATCTCTGGAGTCTCCAAGTTATGAGAATCTGGAACACTAGATTCCGGATATTTAGCCACTTCGAAGTCCACTAGATCTGAACCATATAGATTCGGGCAGTCAACGACTCCTGGTTCCTAAGAGCTTTGTTCATATCTTCGTTTGCGAGAGGTTATGTCTTTTTCCTTTCTAGGAAAAGTATCCTCAAAGAATTGAGCATTCATTGATTTCATGATTACCCCCGTGGATATCTGGAATATCTGACTTATGCACTAAGAAGCGATAAGCAATACTGTTATTTGCATATTCGATGAAAATGCAATCTACAGTCTTAGGTCCAATCTTGACCTGCTTTGGCTTGGGCACTTCGACCTTAGCCAAACAATCTCACACCTTTAAATATTTATATGTGGGTTTCTTTCCCTTCCGTGATTCATATGGATTTTTGTCCTTACCCTTGTGTGAGACTCTATTAAGAATTGTATTAGCGGTAAGGACGACTTCTCCCCACATGTTTTGGGGAAGACTGGAATTGATGAGTAAGACATTCATCATTTCCTTTAACGTGCGGTTCTTGCGTTCAATAACACCGTTCGATTGAGGTGAGTATAGAGCTGTCGTTTGATGAACAATGCCCGATTCGGCACAATATTCCTCAAATGGCGCTACGTATTCTCCCATCTATCGCTACGAATGGATTTAATCTGCATGCTTAGTTGGTTTTCAACTTCTGCTTTGTAACGTCGGAACGCTTCAAAGGCTTCATTTTTACTTTTCAACAAGTAAATGTAACAATACCTTGTGCTATCATCAATGAATGTCACAAAGTACTTGTTCCCCCTAGTTTGTGCAAACTTCAAATCACATATATCTGTGTGAATAAGTTCTAGAGGAGCGGTATTCCTTTCGATGGATCGAAAATGAATCTTTGTGAGTTTTGCCTCTACGCACACCTCACACTTATGTTGGGGGTTTACATCGATAGACGGCAACAACTTCAACTTCACTAACCTTTGGATGGACTTGTAGTTAACATGTCCTAATTTATGATTCCATAAATTAGAAGACTCAAGCAAGTAAGAAGAAACTTCAATTTTATTGCTAGGACGCATTACAGACATGACGTTAACTTTGAAGAGGCCTTCACAGACGAAGCCTCTTCCCACAAAAGTTCCATTCTTGGTGATTACAAATTTATTGGACTCAAATACTAGCCTAAAACCAGCATTAACCAATAAATAACCTGAAATTAAATTCCTCCTAATCTCAGGGACATGCATCACCTCCTTCAGAGTAAGCTCTTTTCCAGAAGACATCTTCAGGACTACCTTTCCTACCCCCAACACGTCAGATGAATCGTTGTTACCCATGAACAACTTCTTGTTTGTAACTGGTGTATAAGTGGAGAAGGCGTCTCTATTGAAACAGATGTGTCTGGTAGCACCCGTGTCCATCCACCATTACATGGGATTCTCAACAAGGTTTGCTTCAAGCACCACCGCCGAGAACTCCTCAATCATGTCGTCAAGAAGCGTGTCTTTGACGACGTTAGTCTGTGTCTTGCCTTTGGCCTTGGCCTTCTCTTGTTGCTCAGTCTTGAGCTAGCGGAAGTCCTTGATCATGTGACCAGGTTTCCCACAGTGGTGACAGTTTCCCTTGAACTTCTCCGCCGTCTGGAACTTGCTGTCTTTCTGGAACTTGCGTTTTTTGCTTGGGTTTCCTTTTGCCTCAGCGGGTTGTTTTCCCCTAGGCAAGACCTTCTTATTATCTTCCTGAATCTGGAGTTTGATAATAAGTTCCTCAAATGTCATTTCCTTTATCTTGAGTTTTAAGTAACTCATAAACTCATTCCACGAGGGAGGTAACTTCTCAATTAGTGGTGCAACAAAAAACTGCTCATTTGGTTTCATACCTTCCAAATCCAGGTGATGTAGAATCATTTGGAATTCCTGGACCTGGAACATCACAATTTTGCTATCCACCATTTGAAATTTCAAGAATTTTCCAATGATGAATTTCTTCGTACCAGCATCTTGTGCGTTGTACTTCTTCTGTAGTTTTTCCCATAACTCTTTGGCGGTGCCTAAGGTGTGATACACAATGTAGAGTGGGTCTGACAGACAGTTCAAAATATAGTTCTTACACATGAAGTCACTATGACTCCATGCATCAAGAACCATCTTCATGCCATTAACGACATGGATACCTTGACCCCCTGTTTCATTAGGTTGAGGGTCCACTTCATCTCCAGCTTGTGGAGGATCTTCTGTTAGGAAATGAGTCATTCCCATAACAGTCAGATAAAATAACATCTTCTGCTGCCATCTCTTGAAGTTGGAACCCATGAACTTTTCTGGGCGTTCATGGTGGAATCCAGAGGGTGGAGGAACTGTAACGTTCTCTTGAGCAACATGAAAGGTGTTGGATATGCCTTGGGCAGCAGTGAAGGCATTGGGTGTGCCTTGAGCAGCAGTGGGGAAGGCAGAGAGGTTGCCTTGAGTAGCAGCAGTAGTATCAGAAGCGAGTTATTCTCCTCTAGTCATCTTTCTAAGCACTTACAACGATCTTGTCTTAAAATTATGGGTACAACAATTGTAGGAATTGGGAAGTAAATAAATATTACAAATGCTAGAAAGGATAAACTACTCAAGATTACAACAAACTGGAAATAAGAATGATTACAAACTCCTTGTGATTTGCTGAGTCGAGTGATGACACTCTGTCTTTAAGACAATATTGCCCCGTATATAACATTTTACTTTCGTGGGCAATAGTCTCTCAAGATACAACATCAACTAACAAATGAGCAAAGGATACTCAAGTGTTACTCTTGAAGAACTTTAAATAAATAAAACTTGCTAGAGAGGAAGAAGAAGATTTCAGAAAAATTCTAAAGTGTTGAACAATTGAGTCAAAGACCTCAATTTATAGTGTAAGAAAATGACCCCTCAACTAGCCAACTAATGACCTTCAATAGTCATGTAATGACACTTATTGAGGGGTTACATTCAGCTAAATAATGACTGAATTTATGTGCTAAATAATGACTAAATTCATGTGCCAAATAATGGAGATTCAATGCTCCAAAACCAGCCCAAAAGTCAAAACTTTCCATCTTTTCGTCGCAGCATTCTGCCTCCGAAGCATCGCGGCTCTGCGAATTAGTGCCGCGGCGCGGCCCTTCACGGCTCCACGACGATTTCTGACTTGTTTCATCTTACACTTCTTCCTTCGTTTACCAACGTGGAATACTTGTCATTTGATCAATAACCGTCCATCATTCTATGTCTCAAACGTATTACGTATGTACCAATATCTCTTTCACTAATGAAATTTACGATGCTTGACACTACGTGTACACGTGCGTGGAAACGACGTTTCCGACATGCGGGGCCCCAATTGTTTGAGTCATAAATAATGAGATAAACTTAATTCCACATTAGTAAATTTCCAACACTTTTATTTTCATTTTCCATTTTCTTGAGACAATTGCCACTTCAAGCACAACCCAATAAGACTAATTAATGATAGAGAGAAAATAAAATTGTTTAATTGTGCAATACTCTAACAGAAAAATATTGGAATTGAATACAAGGAAGAGGATAGTTGTAACTTGTAACTTGTAAGCAAAATTCTGCAACAGAAAAAAGTCGTATTTTTCATTTCAATCAAAATAATACAGACTCGTGATTCATGATAGTTTTTTTTATTCCAATTAGAAATAAAAGAACCAATAATAAAATCATCCTAACAACAAAAAAATTTAAAAAGTATAAATTGTGTACAACTCCAAAAATAAACCAAATAATATAAATAAAAAATCGTATATCATCACTCTCCAGCTGTACATTTTACCATTATGTTGTGTTTACAAATCCTGAGCTCATCTAATTTCCTCCATCAAGAAAATGAATCCAAAATTGTAAAAGAAAAAATAAAACAGGAAGGAAACTCCCAAAAAAGATAAAAATGGTTGTATGTGTAGAACATGAGTGGAAGGAGTCAAGGGTCTGACCGCGTGCCTGTTATTACTTAATGGCCAACTCCGGGGCTTGGAACTGACCGGAGAATCCGATCGATGGCCGCAAGGTGGCGGGCAATGAGCTTTTCCTCGGTGGTATAAGAGTGGCCTTTCTTGCTAGGTGTTGAAGCTGGGACTCTACCCTTAGGAAGGGAATTTAGATATAACCTGTCCTCCAAACTTGGTACTTTATTAACTTCATGCGAGTTTAATAACTTTCTTGCTTCCGTTGATGATGAAAAAGAAGCTAAGACCAATACGAATATAAAAAAAATGGATGTAAAAATTCTTGAAATAGTCATTTTATTTGTAGGTATGTTCAAGAAAGTGGAGAAAAAAGTGTATTTTGAACTATGTTTTGCAGGTAAAAAGGTTGTTTTTTTGGTTTATTTGAAGAAGGATATGAAGGTGTAATGAGAGGATTGGGGAAGGGGTTGGTTGAAGTATAGGTGTGTGTATATATATATATATATATATATATATATATATATATATATATATATATATATGGAGTTATGAAGGAATAAGAGGAAGGGGGTGTGGGATTTATTTATTAAAAAAAATAACGCGTGACGGTTTGGGACAAAGAAAGAAGAAGAGAATAAGAGAGAGTGCGTGGAGATCAAGTTAGTCGGGCTATAAGCCAATTTCGGTTCGTACAATTGGTTAGAGAATTCAAGTAATATTCATTAGGAAATTCTCAAGAAGTTCACGCACAATATGATTTTTTTTATGCAATGTTTGTTAGTGGAACATTTTGTAAGGACTATCAAAGGTTATAATTAGATTTCTTCATTCTTTATTAAAAATAAATGTTTAAAGTCTAAATATGAAGAATCTTTTGATATGAAATACTTTACCTCTTAACGAGATATATCATATGCTTGATATTAGTCAAACTAATAGTCTCAATATCGAATACCTAAAAAAAGTAGTTTTCAAAGAAATGCAAAAATGACTTAACGATAGAAACCAATTTTCATAGTTGCATTTATTTTTTCCTTTTTTGGCCCCTTTGGTTTTCTTTTTCTTTTTCAACTTCCTTGTTAAAAAATTAAAGTGGGGAGCTAGAGGGGAAGAAAGATAATAAGAGAAATATTTTCTTAAAAATGCGAAACATGTTAGTCCATTTATTTCTTGATAATCTTTATTGAATATTCCAAATACCATTAAAATTTCAACCAGTCATTCAACGTTTATCTTATATCCCCTTCCTTAGTGAGTTTATTTAGAGTATGGTTTAAAAAGGGATACCAGATAAAATAACAAATAAGCTTCTTGAATATGGAGCAAATCTGAAAATTATTTTGTCGTTAAATTGTGACTTTGATTCATCAGAATATAAAGGTTATAGCACTAGAATTTAAAATTTCCCCCCTTTAATTTGTTCCGACTTCTATTCATTCTTTCAAGAGAAACGTGTTTGATAGTTGAAAATAGTAGTAAGTTTAATCCGAAATTTAATATGGAAAGTAAAACGGGAATGCGGAAGAGCCACGTGGAAGAGTCATTAAGTGAAGAGTGAGCTAAGCCGCCGGCTAATTGTCAATAGAATATGACTAATAGTATAACAGTATATTATTAGGAAAATCTAATCCCTTATAAGCCCCAGTTTCTCTATCAATAGGAAAAGAAAGATTTATAACCAGTTATTTAACTGGCTTTTGCAAATTGCATTGAAAATCCATTTAACAAGTGATGAAACTTTTATTTAGTTGAACCCCACGCAAGAAAAAAATGGCATCACATCAAAGTTTGAAACCAAATTAAGTATATGCCACGTACTTATAATTAATGATCCAAGATAAAAATGATTTTAAAAGTAGAAAAATATGGAGTCATTCATATTTCTTACAGCGTGACGTTTAGAAAACATAAATTTAAGTCGCTGGATGTCATTAGCAAGCCCACAAATCAGTATCATGTGAGTCACATTACACATGATTCATGAATTAGGTATAAAGGATAAATCATCTGGCCTGATTAGGGCATGAAACAACCGAATTTAAGTTACGTGACCAAAAATAGTTTCTCTTATGGAAAATGATATTATTATTTAATTAGCTAGCTACATAATATATAGTCAGGGGTGATTTTTGAGTAAAACCGCAGCTTGGGCGGTAGGCCTCCAACTTTCAGAGGCCTCACTTTTATACCAAATATTTTGTAAAAATAAAAGTAATACATATTTTTACGATATAAAGGGGGCCTCAAAATAAACTTGTAACGTGTGTGTAGAATAAAAAGTTTATGGAAGGGAAGTGAAAAAGTAAGCATTAATTATTATTTTTTACCTTTTCAATGAAATTAAGATTTTTCCTTTCCTTTCTTGGGCTATGCAATACTCAGTCCTTTTTATATCAACTTACACTTTCTCTTTATTTATATTTTCTTTGTTCCTTCAGGGCTTCAAAAAATTTCTCTTTACCAATATTATTCTCGAAACAAACAAGAGCAAAAGCGTGTGACAAAAAAAATATTGATCTGCATTTTCTTGGATATCAAGTTATTGAATAATGTTAACAGTTGCCTCCGCAGAAAGAAAATTTTCAAAATTAAAGTTGATAAAATCTTACTTAAGATCAACCATGTTTCAAGAGAGATTGAATGAAATAGGTATATTATTCATTGAAAAAGAATTATTATAAAAATTATCGATTATAAGACGATTATTCATAGCTTTGCATATCAAAAAGTTAGAGAAATAAATTTTGAATTATATATATATATACATATTATAACTTTTAAAAAAATATATATATATTATGCCTCTCATCGAAGCTTGGCTTTAGGCCACCGATAGTGTTGAACCGCCCCGGTATATAGTACATATTACAGCCTAGCTACGACGATATTTTCATGCTCCAAGCTTAATTGTTAGACATTTACAAAGTCAAGTAGTGAATCTAGTGTGTATATTTTGATGTTTGCTACGGAGGAAATATCTTTTGAAAAATGTATGTCCAATTTTTTTTTATGTTTGATTGATCAAAATAGTTTGAAAAAATATTTTCTCTCAAGATACGTTTCTTAAAAATCAGGAAATTGAAGTAGAAAAACAAGTTTCATAAATATTGTACATTGATTGTCTCCTCTCCACCCTCTAACAACAATACTCCGGCCCCCTGATCGTACTCCCTCCTCGTTCACCCTGATCACCACTCCTCACCCTTATTTTCATAGTGTTTCTTAAATTATGTATAAATTTTTTAAGACAATATTTTTGGTTTACTTGTTAAATATTAAAAAATAAATAAGAAAATTACTTATTCTTTTAAAAAAAATGGTGGATAATATTTTCTTCATATCAAACACACCTAAAGTCTGCACTTTTTATACAAAAGAGCAGCAGATATAGTGTGCTCTGCATTTATTACACTAGTCTATGACCCGCTTCTGTTTAATTATATGATAATATTTCACTTTAGAATTTCCTATATTTGCAATTTATCCAAAACTTAAAGGAAAACAGTCTAAGGTAAGGTCCAAAATTTTAAAGTATAGTTGCTTTGGATGCACACTTGTCAAATTTTTCAACGATCACATGGGCATGTCCAGTATGAATGTCAACAACATGCTCCAAAATCCTCTTTAGTCAAAGGCTCTCCTAAATTTCTATCTTGTTTTGGATTTGATCTTGCTATTGACTTTAGGGGTCATATTGAATTTCCGCGAAGATTAGGGGTGATTCTTTTTCCAATTTCCCCTTTCGAAGATCATGCGTTTGGCCAATTTGCTTGGAAGTATACTCATATTCAACGATTTGCTAATTTCTACTCATATGACAATTTCACAACCATCATAAGGAGTTGATGCTAAACAAGTAAATATTGGATTGATCTAAGGTGTATAATTATACTAGAGCACGTTTATACAAGGTTAATTATTGATGTTTCATACGACTGGTAAAAGTTAATCGAACACTATTAATGTGGAATCTTTCAATAAGGAGGATTTTACCTTTGTTAATGAATTTACTCGCGTGAATAAAAATTAATCAGGTGAGTAGATCTCGAACACCCAGTTGAACAAAAAAAAAGTTGGTAAAATTAATTGGTATTGATTCGTCACACAAGTTTGAGAAACATAAATGAAAGAGAATAATCTCTTGATTATTTTTATTAATATAAAGTGTATATACATGATATACAATAGTAAATCTAGCCTATAATTTCGGAAATAAAATATACATTTTTCTAATACAAGACTACTACCATAATTACAGTTTACTAATACAATATCTCTAATAATATCAGGGAATATACGTAGTATATTAGGAATATACTATGTTATTCTATCACACCCCCGCAGTCATAGCGGACAATTGTCGTATGCTGAAACTGTCCCTAAAATCTTCAAACAGAACTAAGGGAAGGCCCTTAGTAAAGATATCAGCAATTTGGTACCCTGAAGGGACATGCAAGACACGTACTTGTCCACGAGCTACCTTTTCGCGAACAAAGTGAATATCCATCTCGATATGTTTAGTGTGATGATGTTGGACTGGATTGCCAAAGAGATATATCGCACAAACATTATCGTGGTATACCAAGGTAGCTTTCTGAATAGAAAAATGAAGCTCTAAGAGGAGGTTACGCAACCAACAGGACTCAGACATCACATTGGCTACCCCTTGATACTCGGCCTCTGCGTTGGAACGCGATAAAGTAGCCTGACGTTTAGCTGACCAAAAGACCAAGTTATCACCAAGAAACATACAATAACCAAATGTCGAGTGTCTGATATATAGACATTCACCCCAATCATCATTTGTATAAGACATGAGAGTAGATACGAAGGATGGATATAAGTGTAAATGTAATCAAGAGTGCCTTGAATGTAACGCACAATGCGTTTGAGAGCGTGCATGTGTTCTTCCATTGGGGTCATGCATAAATAAACACACCTACTACACTGCATAAGTAATATCGGGCCTCGTGGATGTAAGATACTGAAGAGCCTCTTCAAGACTGCGATAGTTGGAGAGATCCTCGTAGGGTGTGCTAAAATGAGCACTCAACTTCGATTCGGTGTCAACTAGAGTAGGATATGACTTACAGGAGGACATGCCAAGCCCGTCAATAATCTCAGCTGCGTACTTTCTTTGGGACAGAAATAGACCACCTGCATGACGAGTTACAGTTATACCAAAAAAATAACACAAAGGCCCCAAGTCTTTCATAGCAAATTCGGAGATGAGAAGAGAAATGATAGACTTGTGTAGTTTATCAGATGAGACAGTCAATATAATATCATCCACATATAACAAAATGTATGCCAGAGAAGTACCGCGACGGTAGATGAACAGAGAGTGACCCGACTTGATGTGAGAAAACTCAATAGTAGACAAATAATCTGCAAACCTTTTGTACAAGGGCCGAGGAGCATGTTTGAGCCCATACAAGGACTTCTTCAGAAAACACACAAGGTTAGGATGATTGGGGTCCCTGAAACCCAATGACTGATGGATGTATACAGTTTCCTTGAGATCGCCGTGTAAGAAAGCATTTTTCACATCCAGCTGATGAATGGGCCATGCTTTCGAGAGAGCCAGACTGAGAACAATGTGAATAGTTGCCAGTTTGACCACCGGACTAAATGTCTCTTCATAATCCACGTCAACCTATTGAGTTTTGCCATCACCTACAAGACGGGCCTTATGCCTCTCAAAATAACCATCAAATTTTCCTTATGAGTAAAAATCTACATAGAACGAATCACATTGACACCTTGCGGACTGGGCACCAACTCCCACATCTTATTTTTAATAAGAACATTATATTCATAATCCATTGTCATTTTCCAATTCGGGTCACTAAGGGCAGATACTGGATTACGTGGTAGGGTGATTTAGTGACATTAGAGTTGAGATTAAAATATCATTTTGGTCTAAATATACCCCATTGGCTACGAGTAACTGGTCCTTGATTCGGAATAGAAGTGGACCAGACCTGGGTCGGTGAAGGGACATCGGAACTGACTGGACCGAGATGGTGGTCACGGGTTGGGCCAACATGCAGTGGGCCTGCTGGTCGAGAGGATCGTGGGATGAAACTGGGCCAGCAGGCAGTGGGCCTGCTAGTAGGGACGCACCGGAAGAAAATGGGCCAGCAGGCAGTAGGCCTATTGGCAGAATTGGGTGATGGAAGGAGATTGGGCTAGCATGCAGTGGGCATGCTTGCTGAATTTGGTCATGGGAAGGTCTGGGCCAGTAGGCATCGGGCTTGTCGGTGTTTGCTGGTCCATATCCCTAGAGGTTGGTCGGACCAAATGGTAGACCACATACGGTGAGAGCCCATCATCCAGAAAATTATAAGAATTAGACACGACATTATGCAACTTAGCAAACGGAAATTATTTCATAAAAAATGACATGACGACTAATTATGATTTTATTAGAGGATAAATCATAACATTTGTAACCACGATGATTCGACGGATAACTCAAAAACACACAAGCGGTAGAACGAGCTTGAATTTTGTTTATTGTAGTGGATGGGAAAAAAGGATAGCATAAACACCCAAACACCCTAAGGTGAGAATACAAAGGGTCTTTATGATAAAGAATTTGGAGTGGAGATTGGAATGATAATCATTTGCTAGGGAGTATGTTAAGAAGGTAAGTTGCCATTTGTAATGCATGATGCCAAAATGAATGTGGTAAGAAAGCATGAACTAGTAATGTCCGAACATTATTATTAATGGTGCATATTTTTCTCTCGGTTTTCCCATTTTGTGAGGATGTATGTGGACAAAAAACCCAAAAATATATACAATTAACGTTACAAATTTCTCTAAATTGCCCATTATCAAATTTCCTTTCATTATCGCATTGAATGTTTTTAATTCTCCGTTTAAATTGGGTACGGATGAATGCTCTAAATGATAGGAATGTGAAATAAACTTAAGATTTTTTAGATAAAGGAAATGTCCACAAAAAATTAGAATAATCATCCAAAAACAACACATAATAATGGTGGCCCAAATAGCTCAAAACGGGAGATGTCCACAAATCATTATGAATAATATCAAATGACAACAAAGTGATAGAATTGGAGGCAACAAACAGTAATTTAACATGTTTTCCAAGCGGACAAGAAGGACAACATTAATACTACGCGTACTATTACACTCAATAAATTTATTATTTTTAAGGGAGGAAAGAAGAGACGCTCCCGGATGACCCAAACGCGCATGCCATAAGGAAGGTGTTAAAGCGGAAAACTTTGACGGTGTGGCTTGATTCGTGGTAGTGGTGGTGATGGGATAGAGCTCACCCCGACTATCACATCTCATTAGAGGTATCCCCGTCGAGAAATCCTTCACAGAAAATCTAAAAGGGTCAAAGTCAACAGAAACTCAATTATCAGTTGTAAATTTCCAAATAGACACTAAATTTCTAATTTAGTGAGGAGCATGAAGGACATTTTTTCAAGGCTAAAGGTGGGTCCGGGGGAGGCAAATTAGTGTGACCATAACCACGAATTGGAATTGTAGTACTATTACCAACAATCCAAGTGTATGCATCACTGCCTCGATGTCAGTGTAGGTCGGGACTGCTGATGGGCCCGCAACATCGAAGGCCTGCAGAGGCCGAGGCCCAAGCAGGCCAGCTTGCTACTAGGCCGAATTATTTCTCGACCTAGGCTGTTGCTGCCTGGTTTGTCCAGTGGGCCTGGCCTAGTTAGAAGAGGGAAAGGGGCAGGGCAACATGGGCCACTGCCCGTTGGCCTAAGGCATAGCCCAGGGCCACAGAGCGACCCAAGCCTGCTGCATTGGATCCCCTGCTGACCGCCACCACCACCGGTTGATCGTCCGCTACTGCCGTCGCGGCCACCACATTTGCCACCTCCACTTCCGCCACCATGATTTTCTCCACGATTTTGACCTTTTTTGCCACCCGTTATTACGAATTTGACCATAGTTTTTAGAGAATGATTGAGAGTCATCAGTTTCGAGGGACGTGGCCACCATCATGGTGGAATTGGCTCTGGTAGCTGCCTTTTTAGTCAATCCTGCTTCTTCTAAGGTGAGCATGGAACGTGTCTGGTAGAAGGGTGAGAGAGGATTGCTTTGACAAAGAAGAGTTCCAACTCCATTATACGCCTCGGAGAGGCCTGCAACTATCTGAAGAACGAGACGATCATTAGTGACGGGCGCGCCAGCGTTCTTGAGTTGATCCGACAACTCCTTGAGCCGTTGACAATATGCGGAGGCATTCGAAAAATCCTCCATATTTATGTGGGAGAATTCCTGATCAAGGGTCACGGCACGAGAATTATTGTTATATTGGAATATATCACACAACTTATTCCAAGCTTTCATTGTCATGGCGTCAAGTTCGATAATAGTTTGTAAGAGGTCCATAGAGATAGCGGAATAAATCCATTGAAGTACCGTAGCATCAAGAGTTGACCACAACTCTATTTCATCATCGGTGGTAGGCACTTTCTCCTTGCCTTTTTTCGATTTGACGATGCGATGGAGGACTTTATTAGACCTTGCGTGAATTTTAAGTAGTTCTGCCCACATCGCGTATTGGACGTTTTCCATCTCAAGAACGAGAGAGATGTTGTTCTTGATATTGGAGACTAGAAGGGCATGATGAAATGTGTTCTTTGTGGTAGACATGATGACAGAACAAGAGGAGAATTAGGGTGTGGAAAAAATTGAAGGGAGGGAGTAGGGCGGACGACGACCACTGGTAGGAATAGGGCGGTGGAAGGTGGGTATTTTTGGAGAAGGAAAAGTTTGCCCTAGACTGATGATACAATGAAAGAGAATAATCCCTTTATTATTTTCATTAATGTAAATGGTTTATATACATGATATACAATAGTAAACCTAGCCTATAATTACGAAAATCAAATATACATTTTTCTAATACAAGACTACTATCATAATTACAGTTTACTAATACAAGATCTCTAATAATATCAGGGAATATACGTAGTATATTAGGAATACATTACGTATATTCTATCAATAAAGAATGTGAATAGTCAAACATTAGTTGTATTAAGTAGACCAATTGACCAAGAATAAACTGATTTAATCTGGTAATATAGTCCAAATCAAAGAGGTTAAGTACTTAAGTCTCACTATCTTAAAAAGTAAGCTTTAAAAATACAAAGTTACCAGAATTTCAACGAATGATTTTTTTCAACTTTCAAGTAACGAATTTTTTTATTCTTGTCCACACCACGTGTAACCTATGTGCATGTACAAGATTTCTTGTCCTGCCGACGATTGCAGAAACTATTCGTCAAAATATGAACATTTTTAATGTTGGCCTATGCATGAGTACCTTTAGTCAATTTGAAATTGTCAAAAAATATACTCTCATTTAACTGGAATTTGATGGTGACCATAATGCTTAAATTCCATTGATGAGATTTTTGAAATTATTATTGACCGCTTCGCCAGTAAAACAACCTATAATGCCAACAAGCCTAATATTTTTAGGGCACATTTTCGACATTTGAAGGCTTGGTTGACACGAGTACAATAATCGGCAGTGCACGATGGCAGAGGAAATATGAGGATTCAAAGTCATTTTTTTCATAATTGAAGGATATTTCAATTTCATTTTTCGAACTTTCAAGCATAATCAACCGCTTTAATTCAAACTTAAATGAGTTAAACAAATGGAGAAAAGGATCGAGGATAAAACATCAAATGTTATGTCCCATCCACGCGTCCAGCTCATTAACTAATTACTATAATTTTTTTTGTACCTTATCATGATCAATTATATTAAGTTAATTAAGTAAGATTAGTTGCGCCAGGACATCATACCACCACAAAACTAAAAGATCTATTTACCAAAAACAAGCTTAAAACCAGGGCTTTGTTTTGTTGCTGTCGTCGCCATGCCATTAACATCTAACTGGTTGCAATTTGCATCAGAAACAGATATTACACTTATTGTTCTTATTATTATTAGTATTAGTATTAGTATTAGTATGTAAGTTGTGAGTTCGTGCACGGAATTTAGTATTTTCCACTTTCCAGTAGAATTTTGTTGGGATGTCAAAAAATCCTAGGAAAAAAAGTTAGAACTCTAAATGTGATCTACATGGAGTTAATATTAATATTAAGAATCAAAATGATATAGGCAAATTCCTAGAATTAATTCTTGTAGCTTTCGTTGGGCTTATTAATTCTTATTTCGATCCTTTTTATCCATGGCACGAGCCAAAAAAGTTATTCCTAAATATTTCTCGCTTTAGCGAACCAATAAATCATTAATTTTCTTTTTCAAATTGTATCATTCCTACTCTAAGAAGGTACATTCTCATCAATTATCCATTTAAGGAAGACATACGCATAATTTAGTCAAATTTCATGATTAATCCCATTAAATGAATTCTTAATAGGTGTGTCAGAATCACAAGAATAACCGGAGGAAATACTATTTATTGGGGGAACATAGTAATGTCAACATGCCTCTTACTAGAGAACTATTGAAAGCTTTAAATTTGGACAAATTTCTCTCTTAAATTCACCTTCCTCTATTAAGCCGGCAGGCACATAAATCAACAACTGGCTTTCCCTTTTCTTAGCAATCTGTTTGAGAAAATGGACCATTTATTACTTTATTTCTTTTGAGACCTGCAAAAGTATAAATAAAATATTGTAATTTAAAGCATACTTTCAAATATAAAAAACCATTGAGCATTATACGCAACTTACAGGTTAACATTCTCAATTATGACGATGCAATTTTGCATTTTTATCGTATTATTTATCTGACACAAATCCCGTATATTTAGGAGTTTAGGAAATAAAATAATTCAGTCATTAAATCAGAATTCCCTATAGAATAAGTGATAAAATGTTCTAGATCTTTTGCTACCTTTTCAAGTGTGACACCCATAAGAGGACAATGTCACAAAGAAGGACTAGTAGATTTTTAGGCTGACAAATTTTTGAAGAAGGATTTCCTGTGATATCTTAGGCAAGTTCCATATTAAAATGAGGAAAGTAAAAAAACTTTATAATGCATAACAAAGTTCACATGACATACAAATTTTTTATCTTGACTTTGGCATAGTCAAAGGGACAAATTTGTAAGGTTTGTTTGGCCAAAGCTGACACGTACATGTCATAGGTTTGAATCATGACAAATATGACACTAGAGTCAGACACTCTCTCCCAGTATAGTGGTAGGAAGAACTTCAACGACAACATTGAGTCCCTAAGGGGGTGGGGTGAAGGGGTGGGGGATATGTAATACTCATGATGGAGGGTGGGCCGACAAGGATGGTTCATAGAGAAGGAGTCTTCTTGGCTGGTAATTAAGCTTTTGGAGGATGGTACATTAAATGAATCTCACATCAGAATCAGAGGCGGATATAGTCTTCTTATATGGAGTTCATGATTTGAATTTAATACTTTTGACACAGAACGTTAATTTATGTACAAAAATCAACTAAAATTGTAACAAATATTATATATAAAGTTATAAATTTAAATATAACGGGTTCAACACTAAGATAAAAATTGATCAATCCATAAAATTTAAATTGTAAATTAGCCTCTGATCAGAGTTGGAGAGAAAAAGTGAAGAGTTTTATTAGACATATCACACGTTCATGCAGTACGGGTGTTGGGCTCGATGATGATGTACTCAAGGAATAATTTTGTGAGACCTATTAGGCCAAAACAGACGTGCCATGAGCTTGGTTGGTCACAATTTGTGTTTTTATTTTTGGTCGGTAAAACAGTTAAGCGCGAAATCAAGCGAAGGGAAAAAAGGAGTCATCATCTTGATTATTGAATCTTCATATATTAGGGACCTCTAATCCTGTTTTTTTGTTGAGCACATGAGATGTTCGGAGGCATGCTTGAATATTTTTGTAATATTTTCAATATAAACAAAACAGAAGTACATTTCCAGTTGGGAAGTAGATAGGATATGCTAAATAATACTCCTTATCTACAGAGAAAAATATTAAACACGCCGTCTATATTTAAGCATCAAATATTGGTCAATTAAGTGTGTACTAATAGCAAGGAGATGAGTACTACATTGTCTCATATTGTTTATAGATAAGATCAATCCCCCCCCCCCCCTTTCCATTTAAATTGTCCATATAAACTTATTTTCGAGCACTGTTCATCCACCTAATGTACCTTTCCTTACATATAACATGCTTCATATCAACCCACAAAATTATTCAACAGAAAGCTGCTTTATTACCCCATAATTTCTGCCCCAATTGTCCAATAATGACCGACTGTGCCACAACAAGCAACAATTAACAAAGATTTTTATGGCCCCAGAACTAATAAATGGGAGCATAAAACAACATAGGAGGTGACGGTAGACACTATTGACTTTGTAATGAATGAAAATAATTGAAATACCTCCGTCTACATAGAAATTAAAGATTTTCCAACACGGAATCATATTAGATCACTGAGGAATACAGTGGACTAGTTGAGAGTCCATATGTCACCCTTCATTAGAGATTTTAACTTCGAGTTCGAAAATATGAGTAGCAATATTAATTCGGGAAAACATGACCTATACCGCTAAAGTTTTGATGGGTTAATGACCTGCTCATTTATTAATTTAGCTCATTTGATCTGCCCAATTGACATCTAGTTAATATGTAATCTAAATTGACTCATGAAATCCTTGTCAAAATATTTTAAGATATTTTGACGTTTGATATGTTATGCAGAGCCATAATAAAAATTATATTAAGTAATTAAATAAGTAAATTATAAGAAAATAAAAAAAATTGATAAGAGTTGGGCGGGTTAAGTTATGACCATTATTTAGCCTATTTTGACCCAATCTATTTCTAACCCAAGTAACCTTTTGGATGGATTAATGGTTGGAAATTTGCCTTTGGTGGGGATATGCGTCCACCCATATTTAATGAATTAAACACTAGTGTTTCGCATGTCGCATGTTAGAGGCTTTGTCTCTCCACACGTGCATAATCTACTAAGTGAGTAGATGACCGTAGAACCAAGAATCGTCAAATTTCGTTGAGAAATGAAAGAGATATTGGTCCACGAAGTAATGTGTTTGAGGCATGAAAATATGGTGTGGGACAAATCTACCACATCGGTGGGAAAATGAAGAATTGCTCTCTTTATAAATCTCATAATTGGCTAAGGGTTTGGGACCCCAAGGGATAACCCATGTGTTTAAAGGAGGGAGGACCTAGATGTGTTTGGGTTCAAGGCTAAGCCCACACGCGCACCGCCGCCGCCCGCTGGTCTGGTCTGGTCTGGTCTCGGACTTGGGACTTTCTGATATTATCTCTTTGGACCCCAAATTGTTTAATATTTACAGTTTGGTCCCTGAAGCTTTTGGAATGTTGAATTTGGGAACGACGGAAGGCAGAAAGTTTCTGCCAACCGTTTGAGTTGATTTTTGGGGGCGTTATTGTGCATTAACCATCCATTACTTGGCTGATTAACTCCTTCCATTAACAGCCATTACTTGGATTATACCCTCCTTCAATGGCCATTACTTGACAATTTTACTCCCTACTTCAATGGCCTTAAACATCCATGTCTTGGGCAGCTGAGCAGCCTCCATTATGCTATATATTGATGCATTTTGGCTCAATTTTTAGTGACGAAAAACACACATACAGAATATAGAAAATGAGACAATATTTATATACACAGAGACAAACAGAAGAGGCACTGAAATTCAGTCCAAAATGTTGGGACTAAAACAGAAACTCTTCCTTTTCTATTCTTCAACAAGTCGTTTCGTGTTTGTTTTCTTCATCAGACTCAACCTATTTGCTTTGTAGTGTTGATTAGGTGTTGTTTTTATCTTGGGAGACTATTGTCCGTTAACGTAAAATAATATATACGGGGCAATCTTGTCTTAAAGACAGAGTGTCATCATTCGACTCAACACACAGTTGTAACAATCCAGATTTAGTTGTTTCTTGATTTCAGGTTATCAAGATTCAAGACTTAACAAGCTTGCGGCCGTTCTGAACATTGGCCTATTTGTTTATCCTTTCGAACACTTGTAATATTTATTTACTTTTCGTACTGCTTTACAATATCCAACATTAATAACTCGTCCGCTTATTAACTCCATTCATTTTGACATCTAGATTCAGTTCAAATGGTTTTTTGACACTCGAAAATTGAAAATCCCTCATAAAAAACACTTCTCCTTTTCATGATCCCTACACGGTAAGAATATGAATTAATCGAATCAATTAATTATGAATAACATATACTAGTTATCTAAGAAATCTTGTCATACTATAAATTGTCAAAATGGAAGGGGTCATGAGTGGGAACACACATACACACACATTCTCAGCATTTTCTATCAACTGTCAGCCTGTTCAACTGATCTCGGAAGATTCCTATCCCCCAACACATCATGTTTATTCTCGACGGCGATTACAGTCTCTTTTTCGGGATCACGCTACTCCAGAAGATTTTTTTCAAGGTTTTGTTTGTATTGTCTTAAAATGGGTTGAATTGTCGGCATGAAAATTGAAAAAGGGTATGGAAAAAATGAGGGTTGCTAGCCAAATACTGTACACTTGGCCCCTTGAATCAGTCGCCATGTCCAATCCTTTGTTGTTTGTTTATGGACACAACAATTAATTTTCCGACTATTGTTGCTGCCGTAAGGGTTTTGTCTTACTTTTTCAGTATGAATATGATTGCTACATTTCAAGTTTTATTCAACCATATTACACATACATCTTCTACCCTTTTGTGTTTTATTCCATGTGCTGTCTTTTGTTCTGCTATATTTTATATATTACATATATATAAATTTTCTTTTTCAGAGTTTTCTCGTCTCCAGATGAATAACTATGTGTTGTTTGAGCCTGGTCAATAGGGGGTATTTCACCTTTAATTAAGTAATTTTAGATATATTCTTACTAATGAAATGATAGAAAAAGCATACTCCTGTTCGAAGACGTTACAACTTGGATCTATTATATAAGATAAAAGAACACGACTGTATGGAACATTTGAGGAATTTTTTTATAAATTATAAATAAGGCATTAAGGAATTGAACAAAATATTAAATTGAGGGGGCAATATTAAGTTAGCTGTAAGCACTTTATGGTAGTGAATAGCCACTAAAAATCTATCATGATATTTTGTCAAATCCTAAAAGAAATCGTTTTTCCTTTTAATTTGCCTTAGTGTGAATCTGAATTGTTCGTTGGAGCTCCCATAACATACACCAAACACCAAATGAAAACTAAAAAAGTATTTCTGCCTTCCCGATCTCAAAATGTGAAAATAACATGCATGATCTCCGCTCACTATTAAAAAATCTCTATTTTGCAACTAAATTTTCCATTGAAAAATGTTCAGTGACTATTTTTTACTAAATATTGATGGAAAAAATCTAAATAGTAGTGTTTTCACACGAAAACAATAGAAAGTTTTTCAGCGTTTCAATGAAAGCATGTTTCCCACCATGCGTTTTTCAAGTGAGCTTATTCGGTAGGAATGAGGTGAGAAAATCATGTTTTGTAGCACAAATTTTTCACTGAATATCAGCGGAAAAAATCTCAGTTTTTTCTTTTATTTTATGTCTGTTTTTTGAGATATCGAGAAACAAGAGGAAATGAATAATGGTCATTGACGTCCAAAAGTTGCTTCACATTTTACGTAATGAGGGAGATAAATGGAATTGAAAAAGGGAAGGTCAAAAAGTTGCTTCACATTTTACGTTATTCCATACTATTATATTGTCCCAATCACTTCAAGTCTTCGATTCAGACGCCTTCCTGATTATAAAATTACGATAATGAGTAACTTGTTATGCTTTCTTAATTAATTAATTGTTTGTTAAAATTAACATCAATAATGATCCACTCTAAATGGTGTATCATTATTGATGTTATTTTTTTAAAGAAAGAATGTAACTATCTAAAAGGAGGAGTGGTTCGGTGCATAAAATTGTAGGTTTTTGTTGGGTTGTTATACGCGGTGGATATTGAAAACTTATTTCAAACCCAACAAACGTAGAACTGTTTGACTATAGGATAATTTTAAACTGTAAACATAAGACTTAATTGGTACTTACATGTTTACAATATCTGGAATCTTTATCAACTGTGGGTGCGCACGCGAATGCCCTTTCGATTGCAAGCTCCAAGCTTCAATGTATTCATCCTTTAGAAAGCTAGGAAATCCAGCAGAGGTTCGAGAGAGTGTTTTGCTTCTGAGTCTTTAAGACTTAGAATAATGATATGAAAATCACGTGTAATGATTAATGAAGTGTAAGTCTGTATTTATAGGTGAAAAATTAGGTCAAATCGGACTAGGATTTGACCTTGGGCCTGACCCAAAATTCGAGACAGATTAGGTCATGGTGCCGCGGCCCAATGGTGTGGGTGTCGCGGCATTGACGTGGCCCTACACTGTCTCGTTTTATTTTTCGCACATTCTTAATTAAATCCAAAATCTAATTTTGACTTAATTAAAATAATCATTATTCATTTAAATATCTCGATTCTAAATCAAATATTTAATACTCTCTCAATACATCCTTATATCAAAAAGACAATCGACATAGTGTGACCCTACATACCTTCACATATCGACATTAATCAAATTAAGGTCTACGCGGAACTACTAGACGGCGCCGCAAGACGAACTCAATATGTGAAGTACGTTTACAAGAATTCAGTAAACTTAACCTCTATGTGTTAAGATAAAATCCTTTCATTCACGACACACCCGATCAAGCTTAGGATTTGTCAAGTATCTATCCAAATGGCTTAATCATTGTATCTCATCTATATTAGTTGACAACTAGACCATATTCTAAACATGTCTATTGCGTTGGCCAACGACTTAGTCAACCTAATATCACTAAGAAGCTGAGTGTTCTCTCGAATATACATTCGAGGAATGAATCTTAATCTTGGCTCAACTACCACCTTTAATCAACATCGTAATGTACCCAATACAAGTCGTATCTCAACCTATAAGGCATTTGATCTTAGGACATGATCAAAGAATATTACTTTGTAGACAAGGTGCGCATTGACTTCAAGTCTAAGGACCTCTATCTCCCACACGTTGATCATACTTTAGACAAGTATAACAAACAGTATATCAGCAGGGTATATCAATACTTCCAAAGTATCCATATGTCCATCACGAGTAGCAATTACTCGTAGCAGGTGAGACATACTACATCATCTAAGGATGTGATGCAGACCACATGTCGACTTATCACATAGATCGTTATCCCATTCTCGATGATAATTAGTAGAGACTATTTTAAGAGTTACGTTATAATATTAATATCTCACATTATTAATAACAATGTAACCTCTAGGGATGCATATTATAGAATATTATAAACAATCAACTAATAATTTAATAATTGCAAATGCCAAATATTAATCTCTATTAATAATAATACGAATGTGTATAAAGTACATTTTTCCTAATACAGATTGTCTCTAGGACATATATATACTTTCAATCTCCCACTTGGCCTAGAGCCAATCTCCAACATATCTAATGCCCATATTCTCAAAATGACCATTATGCTTGACTAAGCTTAATGGTTTAGTGAATGGGTTAGCTAGATTATCGTCTGTGGGAACATAGTCTAATCTAATCTCTTCAGTCTCCACCATCTCCCTGAGTATGTGGTACTTCCTTGGTACATTCTTGTTTCTGTTTGTTGATCTTGGTTCCTTAGCCTGTGCAATAGCACCAGTGTTGTCACAATAAATAGTTATTGGACAACTGCACTCGGAACTACCCTTAGTTCCTTCAGGAACTCAGAAATCGCAACAACTTCTTTACCAGCTTTCGATCCAGTAATATACTCATATTCTGTTGTCCAATCAGTAGTTGTAGCTTGTTTGGAACTTTTGCAGCTCACTGCTCCACCATTGAAAATGAACGTGTACCTAGACTGAGATTTGAAGTCATCAAGATCCGTCTGGAAGCTAACATCAGTGTACCCAGTAGTTGCTAGCTTTTCTTCCCCACCATAGACTAAGAAGTAATCTTTAGTTCGTCTAAGATACTTAAGAATACTCTTGACTGTTTTCCAGTGTTCTTCTCCAAGATTCTGCTGCAATTTTCAAGTCATACTAAGTGCAAAAGCCACATCTGGCCTAGTACATGTCATGGCATACATGATCGATCCAATAGCCGAAACATATGTGATCCTCTTCATGCGTTCAAGTTCTATAGCATTAGAAGGACTGTCATTCTTAGATAACTTGATGTCTTGTCCCATAGGTAGACCGCCTTTCTTGGAATTTTCCATAGAAAAACGTCTATGCACTTTGTCTATGTAGACTGACTGTGATAGCCCCAACAATCTATTAGGTCTATCTCTATAGATCATAATTTACAGAATGTAGCAGGCTTCACCTAAATCCTTCATCATGAAAAGGTACTAGAAAACCACTCCTTGACTGATTGCAGGAGAGATTTATTGTCTTTCATTATCAATATGTCATCTACATATATAATAATGAAGGCAATACTCCCATCCTTGCGTTTACGATAAGCACATGGATCCTCTTTGCTTCTGACGAAATCAAATGACTTGATAGCCTTGTCAAAGCAAATGTTCCAACTCCTCGAGGCTTGCTTAAGCCCATAAATGGACTTTTGTAGCTTGCATACATCATTTGGTTTGGACTCAAGCGAAAACCCTCAGGTTGTTTCATATACACCTCCTCAACTAGATTACCATTGAGGAAAGCAGTTTTGACGTCCATCTGCCAAATGCCATAGTCATAATATGCAGCTATTGCAAGCAAAATCCGAATGGACTTAATCTTAGCAACATGTGAAAATGTTTCATCATAATCGACCCCAGGCCGTTGATTATAACCTTTAACTACCAACCTTGCTTTATAAGTCTGTACATTTTCAAATGCATCGATCTTCTTCTTGAAGACCCATTTGCATCCTATGGGTTTAACCACAGTTGGCAAATCAATCAAGTTCCACACTTGATTGATGTACATAGATTCCATCTCGGATTTCATGGCTTCTTGCCATCTCTTCGAATAAATGTCCAACATTGCTTCGCTATAGGTTGTAGGCTCATCATTATCGGGAATATCTATCTCACTGTGTGTTTCCACAAGTAGATTTAGTTTTTCAGGAGGACGATGAGTCCTAGTGGACCTACAGAGTTGATTGTTTTGCAGTTCAGTGCTTGGTATGTTCTGACTGTGAGAGGGTTCTTATGTGTTGGATAATCCACTAACTTGAGAGTTTTCAGGAATATCATTTTCGTGTATTTCCTGAATGTGAGAAGGTGTAACCATTGCATCTACTCCCAAAGGCTGTGTATGAGGATCTTGCATTTCTGCATTGTTTCTCGTAACACTCCCACTGGCTGAAGGGCGTACTTGAAGTACCCAATCTTCGCCAAATACACCCACTGAATTCTTGCATTGGTCATTCGGCAATGATTCAACATCTATGTTATCTTGCGGTTCTTGAATTTCTGCAAGTTCTATCTCTATGCAACTATGTTTCTTGTAGACATATTCTTCTTCAAGGAAAGTTGCGTTCCTGGAAACAGTGACTTTACGTTCTCCAGGAAGATAGAAGTAGTATCCCTTAGTTTCCTTTGGATACCCCACGAAGTAACATTTCTCACTTTTGGATTTCAACTTGTCAGTGAGCATCTTCTTAACATATGCAGGGCACCCCCAGGGTCACATATGTTTAAGAGCTGGCTTATTGCTACACCATATCTCATAGGGTGTCTTTTCTACTGACTTGGAAGGAACCATGTTCAGGAAATATATTGAGGTTTGTATAGTATGTCCCCAAAGGTATGGCGGAAGAGCTGAGAAGCTCACCATGGATTGAACCATATCGAATAAGATTCGGTTTCTCCTTTCGGCAACACCATTCATCTGTGGTGTTCCAGGAGCTGTCCACTCTGATTGGACTCCATGTAGATTTAAGTAATCTAGAAAATACTTGCTCAAGTATTCACTTCCTTGATCCTATCGAAGGGTCTTGATACTTGTTGCAAGTTGCTTCTCTACTTCTGACTTGTACTCTTTGAACTTCTCAAAAGCCTCGGATTCATGTCTCATAAGATACACATATCCATACCTTGTGAAGTCGTCAGTAAAAGTGATAAAGTATGGAAACCTCCTTTATCTTGAGTCAAAAATGGCCCACATACATCAGTATGGGACCAACTCAAGCACCTCCTTGGCTCGCACACCTTTCCCAGAAAGTGGCTTATTGGTCATCTTTCCTCTCAAGCAAGATTCGCAGTTACCATAAGACTCCAAGTCAAATAGTTCGAGGTAGTCTAACTTCATCAACCTTGCTATCCTTGATTTGTTTATATGACCAAGTCTGCAATGCCACAGGTAGGTAGAGTTTCTATTACTTATCTTAGCTCATTTATTTTGTACATTGAATATTTCTCGACTACAGTTTAGTGTATATAATTCATCCACAAGAGGAGCAGCTCCATATATAACATTATCAAAAGACAGTACTTGATTGCCATTATAAATATATGAGGAAAACCCCTCAATGTCCAAAACAGGGATAAAAATGATATTCCTCGTTAGCGAGGGTACATAGTAACAATCATTTAACATTAGACAATAGCCAGAAGGCAAATTTATTCTATAAGTTCCTACGCACTCAGGATCTACTCGTGCTCCATTTCCAACGCGTAGGCCCACATCTCTTGGTCCAACCTTCCTGCTATAGTTAGCCCCTGCACATTGGTACAAATGTGTGAGCCACAAGCGGTATCCAATACCCAGGAATGAGATTTATTTATAGATATGTTTATTTCAATGACGTACATACCTTGTCCACCAGAGGTAGAAGCACATGGTGCTTTTCCTCCTCCTGGTGCATTGCAGTCCTTCTTTCAATGTCCCTTCTTGTTGCAGTTGAGGCATACATCCTTAGCCGGATTTACCTTCTTCTTCTTCACACCTCCCTTAGGCTTCATAGCTGAGGGCGCATCGACTGCTTTGCCCTTCTTCTTCTGCCATTCCTTACCTTTCGGCTTGGGTCGGCTAGTAGAGCTCACTATGGGCACAACTTTGCCTTTGGAAGTGGAAGACTCAAAGGTCTTGAGCATGTTGTTCATCTCCGGCAGGCTCGCCTTCATTCCATTCATATTGTAATTATGGAATATGAGTTACTGATAGAACTTTTCAAGTGTAAGCTCAATGAAGTGGGCCAGGTCTCGCAGCATGTGTTGAAGATAATAGGGCTGATAGAGAGACTTGTTTCAAAGGAACGAGGGAGAGAGTTCATGATGAGGGTGGTAGCGACATTCTTTGGCAGCTTCGTTCCAATTGAAGCAAGTCTCTCTATCAGTCCTATCATCTTCAACACATGCTGCGAGACCTGGCCCCCTTCATTGAGCTTGCACTTAAAAAGTTCTATCAGTAACTCATATTCCATAGTATGGGATTGTGAGTCATAGAGACTCTTCAAGTGTTCGAGCATCTCATTGGGACTCATGTTCTCATGTTGTCTCTGAAGTTCTATAGACATGGAAAACAACATCACGCACTGTGCTGAAGTGGCATCATCTAGGTGTTTTTGGTAAGCATCCTTATCAAAAGAGGCATATTCAGCAAAGTCTGTCGCAAGGACTGTTGGGAACACCGTGTCCAACACGTATTCTAATTTCTCTTGTCTCAGCACTATTCACAATTTTTTTAGCCAGTCAAGGTAGTTAGGTCCAGTAAGTTTGTTCATTTCAATCAACATTTTCAATGGTAAGCTCGACATCTTTGATAATCTGAAGAATTAGATAGACTGGAAATCAAACTCAAAATTTATTTTCTATTATACACATTCGTTTAGGCTAATCAACATGATCTTTTGTTTAATTAGCTCCCATTATTTTAACATACTTCTACGACCCCATAGTAGAATACATACCTATATTAATTAAGGTCATAATGGACCAAGATCCAAGCCTATGCTATCTCCGCGTTTGCTTTGACTGATAACTTTAATAACACATCTTGGTAGGTTCTAAACCAATTGCAAAACTTATTTGCAACTCTTGGTTAATCAAATATTATATTTAGTCTTGCGTCCTTAGATTAGTCCGACACTTTGGCGCCAAGATTTGTCTAAGCAAGTCAACCCCATTACACGACTGTGTTTATGTATCTAAGTAAATTTGGCCTTTGTGAGCAAACACTTTGGTGTAAATACCCACAAATGTTTATCGTTTACCTTTACATTTAAAACACGTCTATGAAAGAGTCTGGGTCCTCGTAGACTTAGAGCAAATGTTTTGGCATAAATACTCGTATCGATAAAAAAGATTTTGCACTCTAACAATTATAATGGGCGACGCGTTTTAATTTAGACTTGTATTTAAAAATTTTGGGGAACATTTTAATTCAGGGTTTTAACCAAGATCAACTCTTTTACGCCATATCCAATATGACATCTTAATATCATGCAAAACTAATGACACATATAATTGAGAACCGTCAACCCAATATGCATGATATAAGATGATTTAATCAAATACTGGGCACCGCCTGCCCAGACAGTTATAGAGGACACTATGCTAATTATTAAATGAAAGCATTTAAACACTTAGCATATAGTTCGTATATTATTCAATAATATACAATTAATAATAATCATGAGTTAACTTGTATAAACTCTAAAATTTAAGTCTAATCCAAACATTCTCTTAAACATTTTTTTGATTTTAAAAACCGATTTTCATGATATTTCTGTAAGTTCCAGATTTTCAGAATTTACAGTTTAGTCCCTCAAGAATTTAAAATTTCAATTTTGAATCCCTTTAAATTTAGAAAATTCCATTTTAATTTTCAGAAAATATTTTCAGATTTCAGTGACTTGTCTGTAGTTTCAAGAATTTTAAATTAATTACAGATTTGGCCCAAGGGACCAAATCTGCTTTTCTAAAATTTACAAATTTGCCACAAGGACCAAATTTGATGATTTAAAAAACTTTTCTAGGGACCAAATTGCAATTCCAAAAACTTCTAAAATTTTCAAATTTACCCCAAGGGATAAATTACAATTTTGGAAACCGCCATCGCCGCTTTAACAAAGGATCGCCGCCATCGTTCACACAGAACAAGTGTTCTGATCGTTTCATCGCTCCAAAATTTTTTTCTTTAAAAAAAATTGGAGTCTCGGTGCCGCGGCGCTCCATCGTGGAGTTGTGGCGCCTCCGTCTCAGAAGCACAAAATACGCATTTTCGAAACCCTAAAACTGGTTCAGGGTCAGATTTACAAATTCATCTTCGTTACCATTCACTATCAAACAACACGTTCATCGACCATCATCCAATTCTTTCTCGTTCTTCGCTTCAGTACATCATGTTCGCAATGAATCGGTTACGCACATTGACTTAGAAGAGTTAAATCGGAATGACTTCCTCGATTACATCATTGTTTGATAGTTTGGAAGACAAGGATGATGTGCTTTTAAGATATAAGGTTTTCTAGTTTTAAACGACATAAATTTCAGATTTAAATAAATTCTAACTCATATTATTATTAACTAATTACCTTATAATCATAAAAAACAGCCATGACTCTGATACCACTGTAGGTTTTTTTAAGTGAAAAATTAGGTCAAACCGGATTAGGATTTGACCTTGGGCCTGACCCAAAATTCGAGACAGATTAGGTCATGGCGCCGCGGCCCTATGGTGTTGTCGCCGCGGCGCTGACGTGGCCCTACATTGTCTCATTTTATTTTCCGTACATTCTTAATTAAATTCAAAATCCAATTTTGACTTAAGTTACTTTATTCATTTAAATATCTCGATTCTAAATCGAATATTTAATACTCTCTCAATACATCCTTAGATAAAAAAGACAATCGATATAGTGTGACCCTACATGCCTTCACATATCGACATTAATCAAATAAAGGTCTACGCGGAACTACTAGACGGCGCCGCAAGACGAACTCAATATGTGAAGTACGTTTACACGAATCCAGTAAACTTAACTTCTATGTGGTAAGATAAAATATTTTCATTCACGACACACCCGATCAACCTTAGGATTTTCAAGTGTCTATCCAAATGGCTTAATCATTATATCTCATCTATATTAGTTGACAACTAGACCATATTCTAAATATGTCTATTGCGTTGGCCAACGACTTAGTCAACCTAATATCACTGAGAAGCTGAGTGTTCTTTCGAATATACATTCGAGGAACGAATCCTAATCTTGGCTCAACTGCCACCTTTAATCCACATCGTAATGTACCCAATACAAGTCGTATCTCAACCTATAAGGCATTTGAGCTTAGGACAAGATCAAAGTATATTACTTTGTAGACAAGGTGCGCATTGACCTTAAGTCTAAGGACCTATATCTCTCGCACGCTGATCATACTTTAGACAAGTATAACAAACAGTATATCAGCAGGGTATACCAATACTTCCAAAGTATCCATGTGTCCATCACGAGTAGTCATTACTCGTAGCATGTGAGACATACTACATCCTATAAGGATGTGATGCAGACCACATGTCGACTTATCACACATCATCGATATCCCATTCTCGATGATCATTAGTGAGACTATTTTAACAGTTACGTTATAATATTAATATCTCACATTATTAATAACAACGTAACCTCTAGGGATGCATATTATAGAATATTATAAACAATCAACTAATAATTCAATAATTGCAAATGTCAAATATTAATCTCCATTAATAATAATACGAATGTGTATAAAGTACATTTGTCCTAATACATATTGTATCTAGGACATACATATACTTTCAAAAGCATCCCGCGTTAGCAGGGTCCAGGGAAGGACCGCATCCCTAGGGGTGTGATGTACACAGTCTAGCATAATGTAAACATTAGTGATTGTTTTCATGACTCGAACCCGTGACGTATAGCTCACACTGAGACATGCTACTATCTATGTGTTATAAATTTTTAATTTAATATTTTCAGTATATAAGATCTTGCCAACTAGCTAAATAATCTTCTGTTAGATTTAGTTTTTCTGACGTATATTTTTCGTTCTCATTGAAAACCCAACGAAGAAGAAGAATAAAAGAGGGGTTTATACTTTCTAGCTACCTTAACTATAACGTAAATTATTCTTCATATGACTAATCAAACATTTAATTACTATTCATGTGTGGCACGATATCCTTTAATTTACTTAGTACCCTTTTATTTTTTTAAAGTTAGATACAAGAATAAAGAGTAACATTGAGTAGTTAAATAGCTCCTAATTAAATAGTTAAGTAATCTTATCGTCGTCGTCAGAGATGTAAACTGAGAATTTTGTACATTCCTTGACGAAATCCATCACTTCTAATAATTGGATTTATAATAGTTCATAGTAGTATTGATATTCTGTGAGAGTGAAGTGTATAATTTTTATGATTTCATAGTAGCCTAGAAAACAACATGCAGACCATGCCTCTATTTTCCCAGTAAATTTACTACTGAAAAATGTTCAGTGACTATTCTTACTGAATGTCGGTGAAAAAAAATTTAAATAGTAGTGTAAACACACAAAAATTAGAAAATTTCTCAATATTTCAATGAGAATTTGTTTCCCACCATGCCAGTGATTTCCCAGTGAGCTGGTTTGATGAAAATAAGGTGGAAAATCATGTTTTATATCACAAATTTCTCACTGAATATCGGTGGGAAAATCCTTTATTTCTAATTGTGATAACTGGATCAATCCTTCTTCATATAAAACAGGAATTGATAAATTGAGATCATTGGATTAGCAAAATCTCTTAGTTTAAAGCAAGTTCTAATGCCAAGTAAATTTTCTTTTTATGTTTTTTATCAATGCTAATTTGCATGTAACTAAGAGCTTTGTGTATGAAGCCTAGGCCAGCTTAACAAGGATGGGGCATCAAGAGTAGTAAGGGTTCGGATGTACATCTTTCTAAAAAATATGTGGTCTTCTTACTTAATTTCTTATGTTTGAAAATAAGGAGAAAATATTTTTTTCAAAAGCTTTTGCAAATAAGATATAGGCAAACCATACGGGGTGGGAGTGGAGGTGGGGACAAGGTAATTGAGTTGGGGTGGAGGCTCGGGGTCAAGTAGGTTCAGTGTTCAAGAGGAAACAATCAACTAAGAATGTTACTTGTGAACTTGTTTTTCATAATACCACTGGAAAACATTTTCAAACTTTTTCATCAGCAATATATATTTATCTAATGCCTTTGAATTTTCCAACCAAATGCGAGGATTAAAAAAAAAGAATTGTCAATTTTTATGCGTTAAATCTATAATAATTAAAATTATTTTTTGTATTATTTAAAATAAGGAATATGCCACCCAATAACTAATTGGAACTGTCAGTTCCCAAGACACTAGCGGGTAGCGCGATGGTCTTAATTAATTTCCTTAATACTATTCTAGAGAATATTAGTAGAATATTAATATTACTAGGATATTAGTTTATTAGATAGCTTGATCATAAGGAATCTCAATCTTTGATTATTAGATGATAATGCTATGAAAATCAAATTAAAGAAAATGTATCTAGTCTACTAAATCAGAGATTCTAGGTTCGAATCATAATAGAGGTAAAAAAGAAAAATAATGCGCAAACAAAATTTTCATAGAAACTATGTCTATTCGACTAAAGTTGCATAGAAACTATGCGCCTTTAATTTTCGACGAAACTTTGCCTTCAGACATAGTTTATACAAATTTGACCGAATAGACATAATTTCTAATGAAATCTTACCTTGTTCTTTTGACTCTGCTTAGATTCGAACCCACAACCTCAGAGATATTTTCGATCATTTTTTAAGGCGAAGGTCAAAAATTAAAGACCACCAATTTGAGGGATAAAAATTAAAGACCACCCTATAATAGGGACAATAGTGTGAATTGCCCTTAAAAATATAAATGAAAAGGGAAAGGGAAAGAAACATAAGTGGAAAAGCCCATGCATGGCAGCCCAACTTTCGGCCTCTGCATTTCGATTGTGCAATGGGCTTTTAAATGAGAAAGTTTTCACTTTGGGGTTTTGAATCAGAAAATTTTCTTTTGGGCTAGTCCAAGTTCAACTGTTCACTCAGTAGGAGTAAATGGCTCATGTTTATGATTGAGAAAAGACTTTTCCTTTTTTTTCATTCAAAGCCTCAAAAGGTTCCCTCCTAGTATGTGCCTATGTGGTGTAAGTTAACTCTATAACTGAAGCCTGCCACTTTATCAACCACATATTATTTAATTTTTATTTTTTGCATTCATAAGAAGCAAAATTAATCTAGCTTTGTTACCTTATTCTCACTCAATTGTGGGAAGATGGACTGTTGTTATTTCACTGTAACAAAGCCATCATCATCATCATCTTTCACTATTCTAAATTTCCATGTACAATGTTTTCAACATGCCCTTTATTAATTGTCACATATTTTAATATTTGTGTCCTTTTTAGACTGTAATATACTTAAGTGAATATGTATTTAAATTTTTATATTTGATCAGTGGGTGAGTTAGCTAATAACAAAAGGGTATTTGTGTAATGGGAATCTTTAGTGTGTAGAGGGAGGCAAAACATAATTATTTCTTCTGTTTCTTGATTTAAGTTTCATAAAATTTGGGTGCAGTTGATTGAGACTTCTGTGCAAGAGTTTCCCTTACGCTGGTGATACAAATGCTTATAAGGATATATAGATAAATTCTATTTTTTTGGGTTAACTGGATAACTAAGTAGCATATATACGCTAAATTACAAACTAGTGGGGGCATTGCTCTGAGGTAGTTCAGTGATTCCTTCTACCAAGTTACCATTACATTCCATATTTGTTGTCAAAACGTAGTTCCTAGAATGTCTGCAGATACTGCCTCGTTAGTTATCTGCATGCTTGTATAGCGCTATATGTTTGAAAAGGGTTCTCTTTTTTGAGTTGTAGGTCGCTGGATTCTGATAACTTTTATATGGCTTAGAGTCATTGATCATTCATACTCCCTCCGGATAAAAAAGAGTGTCCATTTAGCCATTTGCACACCGTTAAGAAAATACTAACTCTTAGATAAAAATAGGTAATTTAACTAAAATACCCATAATTAAATAGATATTGAGATAAATTTTCTTATCTAACTCTTAATAAGGGCAAATCTGGAAAACTAAGATTAGTTCTTTCTCCAAAAACCAATTTTCGTAGAGAAGCTGCTGTTAAAACCATAATATACTAGTCTTAGTCTACTACATGAAACAGAGGTATATTTGGAATTTTAGGGGGGTGGAGAAAGTATTGGAGGTGAATGAGAACTGTGATTTTGTCTAGAGGGGTTTTAGCTCGGGTGCCGGATGTTTCTTTCACTTGAATTTGACCTTGAGAATGGAAAGTACTTGATTTGTTTTGGTGAATTTATTATCTCGTCAGTAGTTACTACCATGAGATATAGGAGTCACTAGCGGACTTTGTTGATCCAACTCTTATGCCACAAGAACACCATGAAACTTTGCGAGTTATTGCCCGGTTTTTACAGCATTCGATTAAATCATATTCTGCAATATAGAGTATAATATGGATTCGTTTTGACCATTGGAAAAAGGTTTATAATTGCAATTTATTTGAAAAAAACAAATTGGACTTCAGATTCATCTGTCAAACTGCTGCATTCTTCATTCTCCTTTTTGTGTTTTCTTTCCTCCATTCTTGGTTATATCTAACTTTTACCATTTATACCTTTGTATGTGATAATGCATTGCAGGGTGTTTCATCTGTTGGTGGAAGATCATCCCAGAAATCCTTAGGTGCCCCTTCTCATCTATCCTGGCCGTTAACCAGACTTAACATGAAACATCAAAATTTCATTTATAGGGGGACCTCACAGAATCTTGGTTTGAAGACATTTAAGGGGGCCATCGTGGCAGAAGCTGGAAAACAAGGTTGGGATTTTGGCAGATTTATAGGGACATTGTATTTTTTTAGTGGTCCTCCTTCCCTAGCTAAGGTTGTCCCTTCTTTTTCCTTTCTGGCATATGACTCTTTTCGTGGCGCTTCATTACTTCTAACCGTTTTTCTTTTTCTTAAAGTTCTTTGAATCTGTGATTGAGAAACTAACTGGTCCATCACCTAGTAAACCAGTTAACTCGATGGATTCTTCTGGAATTACCCTCTGATTTTTATTTGAAGACGCTCCCATGCACTCTTTCCCAGGCTAAACCTTAGAGACCCCTTCTGGATGATCCCAATTTCGGTGGTCTTCTACCATCGGACCTCTCCTCTTATTCATTTTGTTTCTTCTCTTTCTTTTGGGCCAACTCATACCATGGAAAACATGGTATATTTCAGACAAGGGGGGTAAGTCTTGTGATATTACCGAAACCAAATCTAGCTCAGAGACTTGGTGAGCTAGATTTGGTTTGAATGGATGAAAAATGCTAGATCATCTATCAGACGTATGGTGTTGAGCAGGGGAGCCTTATTGTGGCTTTGCAAAAGGCTAAAGGAAGCCACATAAAACAGAGGTAAAAGCTTCAAATCATGGAGATGTCGCGATCTTTCGACAAACAATTATTGTTCCCAGAAGTTCAATAAATATGGAAGATTCTTATCAGTTATCTCAGTGAATGGACAAAATAGGTCAGTGATCATTATCCCAGAAAACACATTCAATGAGGGATGGGGGAGTTTAGCATTAAAAGTGGAGGATTTCATCAAAAGGAATACAAGCACTCAAGGTGCATTTATTACAATAAGGGAGACAAACTCCAAAACAATCATTGGGAAGGGGTACTATAAAGAAGCTCTGCACAATAGTAAATGTAATCAAAATGAACTTGAAGTAGTTAAAGGAAGCCTCGATGTTGAAGACGTCGTCGAACATTGATGACAACGGTCTGCTACAAAGATGTCTGGTTGGAAGATTCTGTGGTGGAGAGGATGCACCTACTTGTAATGATGTTTGAAGATGGACACAACAAACTTGGAAAGGGGCTAAAAATGTTCAGGTATATGATATGAACGAATTCCATTTCTTGTTTGAATTCCAGTCAAGGAAAATAACTGAAGATGTTTTGGGGGATTGGAAGAGACAAGGGACGACTTTGATACTTGACTGGTGGACGCCGACGAAGTGAGCTATCCCAGAACAGACAAAGTTTGATTGGTTCTGGGTTCTTCCTTTGCAGCTATGAAACAAGGAAGTGATGAGGAAAATTGGTGAAGATTGTGGGGGATGGATAGAAAATGAGGAGGAAACAAAACTAAAAAATCATATGAGATGGGCAAGAATCAAAGTTCGAGGTCCAAGAGAGAAAATACCGGCGACAATTGAAATAGTTGATGGTGGATCAATTTTTTCTTTGCCAGTTTGGTGTGAATCGCCGGCTACTTACAGGTCATCGGAGCTGGGAAAGGTCGACTTTCGAAGTGTTAACCTCGAGGGAGGGGATGAGACAAAGAACAACTGTTTACCTGCAAAAAACAGAGGAAACTTGCATGAAAGAGGAAATGAGAAGGAAACAGTACTATCATTAGGGTTTGAAGTAGACGAGGAAAGGGTATTAAATGGGGACAGACGTGACAGAGCAAGTGTGGAGCCACAAAAAAAATAAATTTAATTCCAAGACATCTGAAAAGGCCTTAATAGGCCCAAATCAGTTGGGCCTTTTAAAAAAGCCCAAACCTTTAGTTTTCACAGAACCCTTTGCAGATTTTATTAATTTAAACTGGGATAAAATAGTCTAACTCATTAAGCACTCTATTTTTTACAATGAACTAGAAAATAACATGCAAAGGGCAGGAGACTCTTAATTTCAGTTGAATCAGGGAGATCGTGAAGACTAGACAGAAGAATTGGAGCAAGGAAATTTTTCTTTTCTATGACAATTGGAGAGAGTTCAACCACAAGGAACTCTTTCGAGGGAGAATCGTCTCCTTTGAAAAATTCTGATAATCAATTGGTGAATTACAATGGCCCAATTCCATTATCTATTGATGAAGGTCTTACAGAGGAGAAGATTGAGGCTATGGCAACTATCTGGGTTCACTTCAATGTGATTAAATTAAATCACATATTTGGAGTAGCTTTCAAGGGATGTGAAAAAGAGGTTTATACTTTGTTTAGGAAACTGAACCAGATGAGATACAAGGAGAAACAAGCAGAAAATGTGGGGAATTCAAATAACAATATCAACTCAATTCCAAAGGAAGTCTGTCAGGAATCTAATTTTTTTAATATGAAATTCAAGGATGGTGAACCAAGAATTAGAGGGAGGAATCTAACCATTGGTTAAAAATGAGGGTGCAAATAGTGTCATGGAATGTGAGGGGGTTGAATGATGATAGGAAGAGGGGATTGGTTAGGAATTTGATTAATCAGTGGTGTGCAGATGTTTACATTCTGATTGAAACCAAATTGGAGGGCAATGTGGCTAATAAATAGCATTTGGAATAATAGATGGGTTGGGGAGGTGCATTAGGACGCACTAGACAACAGTAGTGGGATCCTAGTCCTTTGGGATAAAAGAGTGTGGGATGAGGAATTGGTTGAAAGTGGCAACCAAAGTATAACTTGCAAATTATCTGGACGAAATTCAAATTTCACTTGGTTTGTGACTACAGTCTATGTAAATTGTAGAAGAATATAGAGAAGGAAATTGTGGAGGGAGTTGTCAGCCATGAGAAAAATGTGTTCAGGTTCATGGGTGGTGGGAGGTGACTTCAATGTCATCAGATAACCTAATAAAAAGACTAGTTGTTTCATAATCAATGGAGCAATGACAAAGTTTACTGATGGTATTGAAGAATTGGAGTTGGTGGACTCTCCTTTATTTGGATGGTCTTATACATGGAGAAGAGGGAAAAATGACACGAGTGCTTCAAGAATAGATAGGTTTTTGTACTCTTCTCATTGGGAAGATCAATTTACTCAGATCAAGCAGTTTGTTTTATCAAAGATAGGCTCTGATTACAATTCATTACTAACCTGTGGAGAAATGAACTTTAAAAAAATCCTATTTCAAATTTGAAAATTGGTGGATGGGAGTAGAAGGTTTTAAAGATAATGTGCAGTTATGGTGGAGTACCTTCTCAGTTACTGGGAGACCTTGTTTTGTTTTAGCGGAAAAACTAAAATTGTTGAAGGGGAAGATGAAGGAATGGAGTAATAACAATAGGGGCAACTGAAGCAACGAAAGGAAGATATCCTAAGTCAGCTGGCTAATTGGGAGACAATTCAGGAACAAAGAATGCTCACAGATGATGAACTTATTCAGAAGACTCACTTGGCTATGGAATTCGAAGAAGTGTCCAGAAATGAGGAGATATCTTGGAGGCAAAGGTCCAGAATACAATGGTTGAAACAAGGAGACAAAAATATTTTCTTAGGATAGCCACAACACACAAAAGGGTGAACTCTATAGACAGTTTGAATGTGGAAATGGACACTATCGCATATCCTGTTACTATTAAAGGAGCAATTCAAAACTTCTACAAGAACTTATACAAGGAAATTGAGGTGTAGATGCCTGAATTACAATTACATGAAGGCTGTAGGATATCTACTGAGGAGCAAGGATGGTTGCAGAGATAATTTAATGAGGCAGAGATACTGGAATGTATCAAATTGTGTGCTATGGAGAAGGCAACAGGGCCTGATGATTTTCCCATGTTTTTCTACCTTACATCCTAGGATCTCTTGAAAGATCATTTACGAAATACAATCCGATACTTTTATGATCATCAGAGAATTGAGAAGAGTTTCAATGCCACATTCATAGCTCTCATTCTCAAAAAAGTAGGATCTTCTGAGTTGAAGGATTTCAGACCAATAAGTCTTATCAGCGGAGTTTATAAAATTGTGGCAAAGTTATTGGCTGAAAGGTTAAAGAAAGTAGTAAATAGTTTAGTGAACAAACATCATATGACTTTTATAAAAGAGAGGCAGATTATGGATGTTGCATTGATTGCCATTGAGTGTGTTGACTCCTGACTTAAAGGTGATGAAGTAGATGTCATTTGCAAGCTTGATATAGAAAAAGCATATTACCATGTAAATTGAAAGTTTTTTGCTAAATATCCTTAGACAAATGGGATTTGGAGAGAAAAGGATGAAATGGATAGAATTTTGCTTAAAAGAGTTAGGTTCTCTGTTCTGGTGAGTGGAGAACTTGTGGGTTTTTTTCCTTCTGAAAGGGGGCTAAGATAAGGTGATCCACTTTCTCCCTTTCTTTTTATTATGGCAATGGAAGGTTTTGATAATTTGATAAGGAGAGCAATGCAGAAAAGGTGGATAAAAGATTTTCAAATTGGAGATAGCAGGGGGCAGATGAAGGAAATATGTCATCTTCTTTATGTAGATGATACAGTGATATTTTGTGAACAAAAGGTAGAGCAGATTGGATACATCAGAATGATCCTGTTGATTTTTGAAGTTGCCTTAGGTTAGAAGGTTAACTGGGGGAAAACTAGTTTATTTCCTATAAAGGAGGTGCCCAACATTCAGAGTCTTGAAGTCATTTTAGGTTGCAAAGTGGAAAATTTGCCAACAACCTATTTAGACATGTCTTTAGGTAGCAAACAGAAAGCTGAGGAAATTTAGGATGGCATAATGGAGAAAACAAAAGAGAAATTAACTAAATGGAAGACACTATATTTATCCTTGGGAGGTAGACTTGTGCTTATCAATTCAGTTCTTGATTTTCTTCCAACCTATGTAATGTCCTTATTTCCTCTACCTTTCAAGGTATTGAAGAGATTGGATAAGTTTAGAGGGGATTTTCTTTGGCATGGATGTAAAGAAGGCAAGGGATATAATCTGGTCAAGTGGCAGACAACATTGCTAGAGAAAGAAATGGGTGGGCTAGGCATTAGAAACTTGAGAATACACAATAATAGCTTCCTGATGAAATTGCTATGGAGATAAAATGTGGAGGACAAAGCTCTATGGAAAGAAGTCGTAAATACAAATTTGGTGAATCCAGTCCTTGGTGCACTAAGCTGAGCTCTAATACCTATGGTGTAGGGGTGTGGAGGACAACCAGAGATCTGTGGCCTAAGCTAGAGTTGAATTTGCAGGTAAAAGTGAGGATGAAAGAAAAATCAAATTTTGGAATGATCAAATTCCATTGATGAACTCTTTTTCAGATCTGTTTATCTTGTGCAATAACCCTGAGGCTACAATCAATGATTGATGGACTGCACATGGCTGCCAGAGATCTCGGGTTCGACTCCCGAGTATGGAAAAATTCTTGGTAGGGAGAGATTTCCCCTGAAATAGATTCTACGCGGCGCGAATCTGAATATAGTCAGGCTTCAAGATGGATATCGGACACCGGATGAAAAACAAAAAAAAATTACGTATTTGAAGATTATTAGTGAAATAATATCGCAATAGTCGTATTATGGTGATTGTAGTTTGGTTTTACTTCCTAGTTCATCTATGAATTTTCCACCAATTATTTTCAAAGACACGATTATCTGCTTGTATAACAATGATTTTTTTTGTAGTTGAGTGTTCCTAGTTCCAACTGTTTTCATGGCCATTGTGTAATGACACTGCTTTTTCACACTTCGAAAAAGAAAAAGACTTGTCGAACCTCTTTGTTTCCAATAAAATTAGTGACTTTTCTCATAAATAATTAAATAATCAATTCTTTTGAAGTAACAATTTGTTATTAATAGTAAAATATTTTTTTATACAATAATCAACCACTTATTGTCATTAATGAAGCCGATTTAAGTTAAATGGCCAATTTTAATTATTTTCAGGCTTCAGCAGTGTCCACTGCCCGCTTGGAAATGGAGATTGTTTCACCCACGGTAATTCCTTTGTTCATTAAATTAGAAAAAGGATTTAAGGTGTTGGTTTGAGGGTTATTCTTGAGCCAAAAAAATAGGTTAAGGTATTTTTAAACCTATAAATGGATGAAAGATATTTGTGAGTCATTTGTCATACGTTAGGAGTTATTTTGGCCCTTTATCAAAATTTTCTACCATTTTATGTACTTGGAGACTTAGAAAGGATCTTACTGCACTTATAATATCACCATACAAGAAAATAATATCTAATAATCTAAAAGGTCAAATAATAATCATAAGGAGTGATTTTTTTTTATTTTTTAAGCAAATCTACTAATCGAGGTGCCTAGGGCTAATTTTTATTCATAAGGAAGTAATAATTTTAAAAAAAATATATGAAAACTTATAACAAAGTTGGTGCTCTAATTTTCTTATGGTAAATAAAAGGGCTATGCCGGTGAACTAAAAATCAATTGCAACTTGAAGTAAATATCTCGAAAGGAGATTTATTGCATTCTCATACCATACAAGAATATAATATTATATCATATAGCGAATACAAGAAAATTAAAGTTTTTTGATAATTAATCATAATTACAATTTTATTCAATATGTAATGCACTTATGAAAGATAATTTATTTTTATCAACACTCCAGATTGGAGTTTCATTCTTTTATGTCTTGTGTGTGTATCAATTTCTTTCAATAATTCTTTATCAATTGTCTTTTTTTTAAGTGGGGTAAAATGGTAACATAAATGAAAACTCTCAATTAGAGATGGCAACAGATCCTGGACCCGGTCCGGATCCGGTGGATCCAGATCCATTTTATAGGATATGGTTCTTCAAAATTTGGACCCGACGGATCCGGATCGGACCCGGATCCATTTATGAAGGATCGGATCTGGATATGGATCTTGTCTTTGGAATTCGTATCCGGTCCAGATCCGACTCGTGGATCCATTTTTTATTAAATACATTATACATTTATACATCCATAAGTAAGACCAGTCCATAACCTAGAACTTCTTTTATTTTTCTCAGCCAGGCCCAAGTCCTTTAAGGACCGAAGCCCAAATTTATCCGCACTGTCTTTAAGCCAACGAAAGGGCAAAGACCTCCTCATTCATTTCGTTTCCTTCTGTAAGACAAACCCTAGCCGTCGTCTCTACTTGTCGTCCCTACACAACGAAAGGTGAGTTCGATTTTTATTTTTTGGCTCTTTTAACTTCTGTTATTTTCATAATCTACATGCACAAAAAAAAAGAATATAACTAAAAGAAGATTGGTTAACCATTTATTTTAGACGAAGTTGTTTGGTCTACGTTCTGTCATCTCTTTAATACATCAGTATGAACACATTCAAAAGTTAAGTAGTCTTGGTATTGTGATGGTTTATTAAGATTGTCCTGGATACATCTGTTAAAGTTAAGGTTTGTTGAATGTCAAAAAAATTGCTAGAAAAGTGGATTTTAGAAAATTGTAGCTAGTAAAAGTAAAATAAATGGAATATCGTTTGTTGCATGTATTTGCTTGAGAAGAAAAGGAAAGCTTAAAATCAAGAGTAAATCAGTTTTCTAAATTAGTCCTGCAAATACTTAATATGGAGGAAAGTCTATATTAACAGTTTTTCATTTATATAATATTTGATGTTTTGAGATTTTGAAAGATATATTAACAGTCAAACACAAACAGAAAAAGAAAATATGTGTACAATTTTATCAATCCAACAAGAGCAGAGAACAAAGACTAATTTTTGCTTACAAATTTCTGCAGCAAATTGAAGCGTCGATACAATTCATATTTGCACACACATCTATTATTTATGAGAAAAAGAACTTTTCAGTATCTCAATTTTGAAATTGGAAACTGGAAACTGAATGCATTGGATATGAATGTTGTTGTGTTTTGTTAATTCAGTATCTAAATGCACTGGAAATTGAATGCATTGGAGCTTTCCAGTTTGCTAGTTACTGGAAACTGAATGCATTGACTTTAATATTAGATATGAATGTTGTTGTGTTTTGTTGATTCAGTATCGTACTATCCTGAAATTGTTGTATGTTGAATGTTGAAATATTATTCAAGTCAAAAAAATTTACGTGTGGATCCAGGTCCGATCCGTGGACCCTGTGGATCCGATGGATCTGAATTTGAATATGATTTTTATGGATCCGATGGATCTGAATCCGAATTTGGATACATGTATGAAAAACGAATCTGGATCTAGTAGTATCCGATCCAGATCCTATCTGTTGCCATCCCTACTCTCAATGGAAGGGATGCTTCTAAAGGGCTCAGTGAATTCCAAATTGGAATTAGGGAGTCAAAAATTTAAGAGGTGATTTTTAAAATTTTATGAAAGAATATAATCCTTGATTATTTTCATTAATGAATGTGGTATATATACAAGTTACAATCTCCAAATATGGAAAATTATATTCCTACTATACTTCTAATATTCTAATTCTACTTGTACAAGAATTCTACAATTATGGTAATTATTAATTTCATACCTATACACGGTATTCTATCACACCCCCGCAGTCATAGCGGACGGTTGTCGGATGCTGAGATTGTCCCTAAAATCTTCAAATAAAATCGAGGGAAGGCCCTTAGTAAAGATGTCAGCAATTTGGTATCTGGAGGGCACATGTAAAACGCGTATTTGTCCATGAGCTACCTTTTCGCGAACAAAGTGAATATCCATCTCGATATGTTTAGTGCGTTGATGTTGGACCAGATTGTCAGAGAGATAGACTGCACTAACATTATCACAAATCACAATAGACCAAGGTAGCTTTCTGAATTAGAAAGTGTAGTTCTAATAGAAGATTACACATCCAACATGATTCAGACACCACATTAGTCACATCTCGATACTCGGCCTCTGCACTGGATCGCAATAATGTAGCATGACGTTTCGCAGACCACGAGACCAAGTTATCCCCAAGAAACATGCAATAACCAGATGTCGAACGTCTGGTATCATTTTCTAACATTTAATTTACAGAATGATGCACAAACGTGATGAATTAAACCCGCCGTTGAAAATTTGAACTTCCGTTCATGCGTATTTTCAGAATAATTCATATATACTTCAGTTGTTTTTAATGTCACAAAAATTAGTTTTGCTACGTTATTATAATGTGTAAGGTTCAACGACCATACATAAAATTAGTTGTCACATATAGAATGAGAGAATTAAAGAAAAAGTTCAGAATAATAAATAGGCAAAACACATAGTTAATCCCCGGAACTTGAGACTAAATCCCTGTGACACACCGGTGGACCACAGACATCCTTTTACACACCCAACCTTTTCAAACTGTCTCTAAGACAAACCGTATCCGAGCAAGAAACAGAGTAACCAATGATGTAGTTGAGCTTACCATAATGTTGAAGTTCAGTGTAGTGGGGAGGATTTTACCCTGTGGGATAAAACTTTATATACTGAGGGTAAAAGAAAGAGTGACACAAGAATTACATGTCTCACCAAAAAGAAGGTATGTTTTGTTGTCGAAAATGATCCAATAAATTTACCTTTAGATGTGAATATAATTATGTGAAGTAGAAAACAAAACTAGAGAATGCACAAAGCCAGTGATGAAGTCATTCAATACTCAAAGCTGTGAGAAAAAGACAATTGTTTTGTGAGTTACTGCAGTCTAGGCATTAGGCACCGAGAAAAAGTGCCTTATTATTAAGGGAAAAGGTTTAAAAATACCTTTAACGTATCAGAAATAATTCAAAAATGTTCTTCTTCCACCTATTTGAATAAAAAATGTCCTTGATATTAGATTTAAGTTTAAATTGCTCCTCGTTTAAACAAAAGCTGATGTGAAATTCATAAAATTTAGTTTAAAATGTAGCAATATTTTTATTGGTCCACGTATAATTAGATTCAAATTCAACTCATTAACCCAAACTCATTTTTAAGACCCAAGATTCTTCTTCTTCATCCAATATAGGAACTATAGTTCCGTTTCTGTTCTCAATTTCCTTTTGTTGTAAAATGTTTTGCTTTATGGTAATTTAGCAGATTAATATTGAATACACCAAAAAATGTCTCTGGATATAACATTAATTCCTAACCTTCATTTGTTCAGAATGCAATTGAAAGTTCAAAGCAATTGACAAAAGTACGACGACGGATTCTAGTTTACAAATGGTTGACTTTGAGCATTTCAGAATCCAAAATTAACCACCTGTCAATAAATTTGACCATATAGAAGTATAACTATTAATTGCAGTAAATGGAAAAGATGAAACTTGTTTTATCTGCTCTTGATTATCACCGCTCACACTTCCAATGTTCGATGAAGAGGAAGAAATGTTGGGTCTTTTGAAAATGGATTCGGGTTACATGTGGATTAATAAAAATAATGTTACATATTTAATAAAAAATTCATATATTCCACATCAGTTTTTTTTTTAAAAGGGGCAATTTTAAACTTAAATTTAACGTTAAGGGTATTTTTAGGTGAAGAAAGGGCAAATTTGATTCAATAGATGGAAGAAAGACGTTTTAAAACAATTTCTAATACGTTAAAGGACATTTTTGAACCTTTTCTGTAAATTTTTTTCTCTTCAAAATATGAATGTACAACTAGTGCAGAAAGAATTTCTGATCAATCAGAGTTATCAGAACTTTCCCAACTGCGAGAATAAATTGACGTGGAATCACTAAATAGGCATTTGGACATGAGTTGCAGGGTTGTGCATAATTCAGATATATCCTAGAATTTGAATCGATTCACGCTATTTGGATGATTGGACTTTGGATATTAATTTAGTTTGGATATGAGTTATGTTTATTTAAATTTTGGATATATGGATCTGATACGGAATGATACAATTTTAAATCAATCTGACCCAAAATTCGAATTATATGGATACATATAAAATGTTACACTTCTATTTTAGACTATTAAATACTTTAGGATTTGAGTTTACTTTATTGATGATTGCAGTTTATTTTGTTGATAATTTTGTTTAATGAACTTTATTATATATTGATTAATGAAGATTATGAACTAGGTGCTATAAGCATCTTATTAAAGTGTACATTCTGAACTGAAAATCCAAAATGCTTATCCGAACCAAATATCAAAAATTCGATCCGATTCGAAGCTAATTTGAATTGAATTCAGATTGCATTTTACAAAATTCAAAATCTGAAATTATAATTCGAAATATGCTAAATCCGATCCAATTCGACCAACAAACAAGCCTAATGAGTTGGTTGAAATTAAAAAAATTGAAGTATTTAAAGTTAAGTTGAGAAAAAGTATTTACCAAATAAATTTAGCTGTCACATGTTCAATTCCCTATAGAAAAATAACCTGGCAAACAATTGCATCGGTATTGAAATATTGGATTTTGGATTGAAGGGAGTGAATAATTTGAGTGATAAGCTTTGAAAACAAGTTTCAAATCTCAACGGAAGTAATAGTAACAGGTAAACTGGACACCACAGTTTTGAGGGGAGAAAAATTCAAAAAGTTGTTTTGCATGTGTTTTCCCACGAGTATGAGTTGTCAATTAAGACACTATATGAGTTGGAAAAAGACAAGCTTGAGTTAGAAAATTAAAACACGATGATACAAAGTAGCTAAGAAACAATCGTTGAAAACATGGCTACTTTTGGCGAGAGATAAATGATTGCATAGTAGTAACACTAGTTACGTTCTTGAACTTGACCTCATTTTACAACAACAACATCATCCCACGAGTGAAGTCTTGAGAGGGCTTATGTACGCATACCTTATCCATATCTTTGTGGGGTAGAGATGTTATTTTCGATGGATCCTCAACTTTTGGAATCTCATTTTGCTTTTTTATTTTTATTTTTATAATGGTAATGTATGTACCAAATTACGTGTAACTTGACGATTTTACTGAGTACCTGCTAAAGCTACTCGACGAATTATGTATAACTCAACGGTTTATAATTTTTTTCTTACCAACCACCCCTTGCCCTCCCACTCTCAAGGTTTTCTATTTTATATATTTTATTTTACTTCTATAAAAAATTAATAATGAAATTTTTTTTCTTACCCCACGACAACCCCCCCCCCCCCCGCGGCTACCCATCATCCTCAAATTTCTATTTTATTTTTTTACTTTTATTAAAGTTTTATTAAAAATATGACATCTTTTCTTACCCTCCCCCCTCCACACCCCTGCCTTCCCACCCTTGAAATTTTCTACTTTATATATTTTATTTACTTTATAAAAAAATTATAAAAAATGAAAAAAAAAATTCTTACCCCACCACCCAACCCCAATCCACTCCCAAAATTTTCTACTTTATATATTTTATTTTACTTCTACAAAAAATTTATAAATAACGAGAAATTTTTTCATATCCCCCTCCCCTACACCATCCTCAAATTTCTATTTCATTTTTTACTTTTAAAAAAGTTTTATTAAAAATATGATATTTTTTCTTAACCCCTGCCCTCACACCCTCGAAATCTTCTACTTTATATATTTTATTTTATTTTTATAAGAATTTTGTAGAAAATGAGAAAATTTTACATCACCCAGCTCCCCTCCCCCCTCCCCATGCGCAAAAGAACCCTTTTAATATTTATTTGATGAAGTTTGACCTCCTATTATAAGCAACTACTTATTATATAAATTAATTGAAATATATTGATTTTTTTTTAAATTTGAATACAAGGTAAAGCAATAACTAAATCTTATCTTGAAAGTTGCAATGAAAACAATAAGAGAAATTTTAAATATATAAAGCAATTATCAAAACCTATTCACAATTACAAAAAATAAAACAATACAACAAATACTATTCTTATTTTAAAAAAAAATATATGTAAAAATCAAATATCAAACAAAACAAAATAACATCATAAAATGTAAATTTGAAATTTAAAAAGGTAATGGATCAAGTTGCGTAAGTTGGATTATGACCAATCATTTAGCCCATTTTGACCCGCTCATCTAAGCCCAAACAAACTTTGGACAGAATTGAGTATTGACCTTTATTATTTAAGCACGTCTTGACTCGCTCAACTTTTACCTAAACAGCTCATTTGACGCCTATATTCACAAGTAATGAACTGTTGTATATGCTAAAAATAGTCTTAACCCTACTTCTTTCTGGCTTACTTTTTGTTCTTTTTAAAGCTTTATGCATGGAGAATCACAACTCCCATTTCCAACAAAATACAAAAATAAATCAAGCAACGACACCGGACAATAATCCATTCCTCTATATAATTAATAATAATTACATAAGAACATGTACATTTTGAATTGGATAATTGTTAGAACTTAAACATCTTTCCTGCATTTTCTTGAACTCTCAAAAATCGAAAATCATGCAAGACTTCTTTAGGCTTGAGATCAGAATCTTTTTGGAGAACATAAACATGCCTGCATATAAAATCAACCAAAGGTAATAAATAAAAACAGCCATCAAAATAGAAAAAAAAAACAAGAAAAACTCAGATGACAACCCATTTTTAATAAAGGGAAAAAGGTCAAAAATATTTCTTAACTATTTGAAATACGTCAATTTAACTCGTCCAATAAAAAGTTCAGGGGTACTTTTGACCCGTTTCCCTTCATAAATTAATAGAGAAACCATTAAAATTTTATTTTTTCTCAAAAATTGAAAGAAAATTTAAGACACATAACAATAAAGTAGTGAGGGGGAAAAAGATTCATACATTGAAGCAACGTCTTTTTCTCTGATGTCTCTTCAATACTTTATTCAATTTAGCAGCCATTTCTCTATGTGAAAGAATTTCCCCAGCCGGTGAGCCCAAGAACACGTGGCTTCTTTCAATTGGAGGAGACCACAAGCAACTCTTAGAGTAATCAAAATCAAACTCTGTTAAATCAGAAAATTTTGAGAGTAGTCTCTCTGACACTGACTTAGAAACCAATTGAATTTTCAATGGAGAAGATATTGAAGCTTCATGATCTTGCCATGAACATGGAGATGATGAAGATAATGAGATTTCAGACATGGTGGTCATTTCTTGTAATTTTAATAGAAAAATATCCTACGAGAAATTAAAGAAGAAAAATGTTGCTGGAAAAAAAAAGTGAGGGGTAAATAAAAGGAGACAAGATTTCAGAGAAGAATATAAAAAGAAATGCATGATAAGGACGTGTATGGATGTATGTAATAATGGAGAGGGGAAAAGAAGAAAGTGGACGTGGAGTATTTACTCTGTTTCAATCTTTTAAGATTTTTAATTTAAACCCGTTGTATTTTGAAAATTATGAATTTATATCTATTATTTATTATAAATTTAAAAAAAATTACATATAAATTTATGTTTCATGTCAGAAGTTAGGAATTTAATTAAATCTTCACATGTCATGCTACATTCGCCAGGACGTGGGTAGCATGGTTTTATGTTGAGGCTTATATTTGGTGTTACAATATCAATATGGTACATGGTCTCATCCGCAGTGATAGAGTAAAAGTTTTCACTATAAAGACAAAAGAAATTATAAGAAAAAATGCAAATAAAAATTAAAAGGATTCGACTCACCAAAATTCCAACAATGTCACAAAATTTGAGACAAAAAGAAATAATAGATTCAGATGAACTCGTTGCTCTTCCTAGCTTAGTCCCTGGCTCCCTGCTTAAGGTGTTGGTGACTTGGTGGGTGGGTGTTACATTATACATGCATGAACTAGTAGTGACATTTTACTAAAAAAATTAATTTTGAGTTTTGGAAAGGTTAATGATCCTAATTCCTATATATGTCACCTCTTCTTCTAGGTGGAGAAAGTTATAATTTCTCTGTTGTTGATGAACCCTAGGTAGTCATGCTTTGTTTTTGCTTTATCCTAATCGAGGATCATTAAAAAACAACATCTTTACCTCTTAAAATAGGGATAAAATTTACATACACTCTATCTTCTCCAGATCTCACTTATAAATTATACCGGGTATATTGTTGTTGTTGACAATGATGATGAATCCTAGGTAGTATTAATGTATACCAGAGTGGTCCTCATTCATCTTCCCCTCATTAAATACCAATAATTAAAAGGAGATGGAAGTTCTAAGAAGATTATAATCATATCTAATATTGTTCTTTGTTTCTTACTTCTCGTTTAATAAACGTTATTTATCATCCGCACGAAATTAATGTTTATCAGCACCCTTTAATTATATGTATATATGTATACATCAAAGTATGACAAATAGATCCTCTCTCTCTATATATATAATATATTTCTCTTTAGGAACTAGTAAACTTTTGTGGTCATAAAAGACCTTTCACCCAACAATAACATATCTACAATTTGTGCCAAGAAACATTTGGTCTTTTTCCTCATTGCTATATTTATCATAAGTTTTCTATGCATATTGAAAAAGCAGACTCACATAGGAGTTAACAATAGACTAGAAGGACCGTACAATATATACAAAGAATACACATAATTTCAAGCTGGCAGATCCAAGACTAGCAAGTTTTCTACTCTACCTTAAGAGCTGGCTCCTAATTGCAAGTGGCTTGGAGTTTCATGTCTTTTGTATTCATTTGCTATGGGTATAAACCAAAAAACAAAAAAATCTCCATAAAAAAAATATGTATTGATCGAGTATTTGATTATTATTATTAGATTGTTCTATCATGCATCTATCTACTAAATCAGGATTCAGGTAATTCACAAACCTTGCACATGACTCCATATTTTTCTTCCCCATAGTTCATGTGTATGCTAGTGGAAATACTATGTAGCTATTAGCTAGATCAATTCCAACACAAGCTATTAAATGTCTCAAATTCGAACTTTGAGAATTGAGAAATTCCTGAAAGAAAGTATTTTCGGTTTACATGAGCCCTAAGCTACAGAATCTAAATTCATCAACCCATTAAATTTTGAATACCATATGATTAAATAAAAGACCAATTAGCAACCTCATAGCTATGCGCCCATTTCTATATCTTTTGGGATATTATACTGATCTGGGATAGTTTCGCATGTTAGGAATTTTGATAAAAAGCGATCTCTCTATGTCATTTAATGTATTTCTGGGACTTAAAAGGAAATTTATGTTGCAAAAAGTTCACGACTTAAAGCGGGACAAAAAGAAAAGATATTTTGTAGAGACAAAATTATATAATATGACACTTTCGTACACTGACCAAGATTGGCTGTGAGTCAGTGCTATTAATTATGAAGGTTCTATTGATGAGTCAGTGATCTAATAGGGGTAATTTACCGATCTCATCTAGCCCGAAGTCAATTTCCTATACTTTTTCTTATAATGTTTCTTTTTGACGCTGTTAAAAAAATTGATTAAATTATCTCTATAAATCTTTTATATCAATTTAGTACTACAATTCCTTTTATCATATTAATCTCCCCCATATTTATTAGAGTATGAGTAAAGATGAACAAGTAATAATTATATCTTTGATGTTCTAAAATGACAAGTATTTGAAACAATTAATTTAGTAATCATGACGAATAAAATAAACAGAAGAAGTAAAAATAACACACTTTTAAAAAAAATACTTCTACCATTATTCTAAAACCAAGAAAGTTTTAGGTTAGTAAATATATTGCATGTAGTTAAAACTAACTAAATGTTGTTCCTACATGACGACTTTATGCATAATATTACTATGAGATCTCAGATCTGGTCAAGTTTATCATAACAAGAAAATGACAAACATTATAAAATGGAAACATATTCCTTGTTTTTTCATCTCTTAAAACTTGCAAGAAACTTACCTTCCTTTTTTTTTCGTATCCAAAATTTTGTTGTCAACATTAAAATTCAGTAACTTATGTCTCTTTCATGATCTTTTCCCTCTTCTTATTACTAGTCCTCTATTCTGGACTTTTGCACAAGTCTCCGTCTTAGGAATTTTGATTGAAAAATGAGCTTTATGGTAGTCTTCTAGCTGAGAAAAATCATTATATCAAATTCTCTGCTCAAAGAACCAAGATATTGAATCACTACAATTCATAAACTGTGCGACAAGAATTAATGTGAGTAATAGTTAAGAAAATGAAAGCATAATTTTCTCATATTGATCATTGGATTCCACGAAAATCTCGGCCATAAAGTTTTTACACCTTTATGTATTTAGAGGTAAAAAAAAACATCACTATATGCAATTATTAAGAATATATATCTATGTTAGAGTTAAATTCCAATAACTTTTACTTAATGAAAAATTGTCTAAACTTTATGAATAATTAGATAGGTGACAAGGGTATTTTGGTAAATAACATATGGGTATGGTAACCTAGCTACTACACACATTTAGCAGATTAACAAAAGGAATTCGTTTAAACTTTACCAGAATATATCAAGGGAGATTATAATAACAGTGAGAATTTGTCTCTTTGTTCGTCTGGAGGTCATGTAAGCAATTGAAAGGATAAAAGTGGGCTTACATATATGGATTGGTCTGAATTAATTGATGATCTTTCAAGATGAGCCCAATTGAAATTGGAAGTGAGAGTTCCTGCAGCGAAGCCTGCCACATTCGAACTTGACAACAGCCCATTCTGATGGCCCAACATTGTCGGTTTGATAAGTTTGAAATTGTACTTGAGCTCTTCAAAGTTGGTTTGATAATTTTAGATTTAAGGAATGTTAACTGTCTCGTATCTTGCATATATGTTCAGTTAACAGGAGAATTGGTGGTTTCCTAAAGATGAATATATGTCCTAACTATCAACAAATAAATAAGATGTTATTTTAATGAACTTGATCTTTAAATAAATAATTAAATAATATAGTGAAATAATGATGTGAGAAGATGAAACTTGACCAAGAGATTGAAGTAAAAACATGAGAATTTAGAGATAAAGTATTTGTTTATGGACTTTAGAGTGAGATTAGACAACGCAACATGAACTATTATATTTCAAGGGTAGAGAATAAGACCATACTAAATATCTATATCAGGGCAAGAAATTATTCTCTTTCCATTTTTTTTAAATAAATTAAATGATAAGTAGGTGGATTACACTGGGTATGTTGTTATTGCTAATTAAATTGCAAGTAGTAATACATTTTGCAAAGTATCAGGTACATTCTTCCCACCTTTGAGTTAGTTGGTGCAGACCTATGACTTACTTCTCTTTTATGTCAATAGATGCAGGCTTGATTTAAATGTTTATTCATAAAAAGTTTTTTCAACTATACAAATATAGTTTGAATCCAAGTTAGCGAGTATTCAAACACTAATTATTCTAAGTGTATATCCACCATCAATAAGGTTCAATTGAATTTAGCTCAAACTATCAATATAAATTTTCAAGTATTATTACGTTCATCACTTATATAACAACAATAAATTGGACATTATCTTTTCCTTTTCCTACCTTTTTTTGTCACTTCATTTTTGTATAGTAAACCGTACATTACCTAGAGGTGTCAAACGGCCGAATTGGGTTGAATTTGGGCAGATCAAAATGGGATGAGTTAATAAATTGACAGGTTATTGATCTGCTCAAAAGTTACTTAAATGCCGGTCATAACCCAATTTACCCAAATCATACTAAGTTTAAATTGTTTTATTTGAATTTTTTTTAATTATGGCTATATTTATATAATGAATTAAAAAGAAAATATTTAAAAAAAAATATTTTGACAAGATTTCTCATGAGCCACTTTGGACTACATATCAGCCCAATATTTGATGAATTGAAATAAGTTGAGTCAATAAATGGACGGGTCAATAATCACCCCAACCTTGAACGAGTTGGACAAATTATATTTTCATGAGCTCATTTTGTCACCTCTAACATTACCCCTTTTAAAACCTAAATGGGGTGCAATATAATCTTTTCTTCCGTTAAAAAAAAAGGGATTTTAATGATAATTACTTCTATCAAATTAATTGTTGAAAAGTATTAAACGATAGAAATTCACAGTTTCAATTTTTAAACATGCGTAGAGACTTAAACACGCATCACAAAATGTGGGATTCGTAATCACACCAATCTCATAAAAAGACAAAACTACCCTCACATCCACCATAACCTGCATTCCCAGTTTGGCAGTTTCCCACTCTCAATAGGGGCTCTTTTGTCTTTTACTTCACCTTTCGAAAAAGTTACTCTTCCTTTTTCCTTGTCCTATATTTGCTCTTTAGATTTGGAATCCAGAGCCTCGCAGACATACGTCTCCCCAGTTTCCCTCTCCACCAAAAGGGTAAAAAAAGTTGGAAAAAGCAACAAAAAGAGAGAGAGATAGAGAAAAAAAAGGTAAGAAATTTAAAGAAAGATTTGTTGTGCAATAATACAATATAGGGAAAAAGAAAGAAGTTACAGTTGTTGAGTTATTCACAATTGTTCCCAATTGGGGAGTAATGGCTGGGTACAGAACTGAAGATGACTATGACTACCTATTCAAGGTAGTACTGATTGGTGATTCAGGTGTTGGAAAGTCCAATTTGCTTTCAAGATTCACTAGAAATGAGTTTAGCCTTGAGTCCAAGTCTACAATTGGTGTTGAATTTGCTACCAAAAGCTTAACTGTTGATACTAAAGTCATCAAGGCTCAAATTTGGGACACTGCTGGCCAAGAAAGGTACCATTTTTCATACCCTTTTTCCTTGATCTGAGTGTCTTGCATTGAATGTTGGGAAAGAGTTGTGATTATTCTCTGATCTGGTGGAATTTGGGCATGTCTAGTTAGTATATGTGTTTGGATTTGGGAATGAAATGTGCTTTATGTTTCAAGAATTGCAAAGCCCTAATCTGGATTTGTTGGATTTTGTGTAACATCAGATTTTAATGATTGGTTTGCACAATGTGAGTATTACTTATATGCTATCTCTGTGTGGTGTTTTGCTGAATTACATGTAGGAGTTAAGTTTATTAAGGGAGTTTGAGATATAGTTTCTAATAGATCTGATGGGTATTGGTTTCTTGATTTGGGGTGGTGGGGTGTTGTTTGGTGTTTGTTGTTTGCTTTAGATTTGAGTTTCTATTTTAGATCTTCCCTAGATTTATTGTGTGTGCTTCCACATCTTGCTTCATTGTTGTAGTTTCCGACTCAATTTGCTTCCTTTCTAAGGTAAAATGTTCAAGTGCTGGCGTAATTGTTGAACACTCAAAAAGGAAGTCCCAAACTTCTCACCTTTGTGGTAATTTCTTATATGATACACTTCAATGCACTTGCAAATGATGCAAACTTTTTTTGCGTTGGAATTTATCTTGAAATTACTCTTCATTCTATGTGCTCATTTATACATAGTTGGCATCAAGTTAAACTGCAGTGCAATTCTTGCACTCTTGCATTGCAATTATAGGATGTTTATGATGTCTTCATGGAGCAAGTTCGAGACACTACAATTTTCAGGAAAAGTAGTAATAGCTGATTATCTTTCTATTAGATGAATTTCACTTTAGGATCTTAATCTCGTCAGGTACCACGATTTATTAGCGATGTGCAACTGCATTATGATGCTTTGGTATAAGCATGTAAAGATTGTGTCATGCTATTTATTGTGGTTCAAATTGTAGTTTCTCTATTGGTAATGGAAAAAAGGTTGAACATAAATGGACCAGTTGCAACCACGTAGTACAGTTGTGTTCTATGGGAAGAAGAAAGTGTTAGTCTCTCAGAAAGCAGTTTTTTTCTTTGACTATGATTATTTCCAACCATTCTCTACCATTTTAATTTAAAAAAACCTGTCATTTTTAGTACTCTTCATATATTTTGTGAATATGTAAATTTACTTTAAAAAGGGTACAAAGAGTTGACATCCAGATTCACACTGAAAATGGTTGTGACGCAGCCACAAGCCCACAAGTTTATTAGGGAACAAATAATTTGCAGGCGGCTGGCTGTTGTGTTGATGTTGGAGTTATGCGAAGCTGGTTAGTACTTGGTAGTGACTAGCAATGCGAACAATTTAAATTCTAGGAACCAGTGTCGGGGCCAGAATTTTAACTATGGGGGTTCAAAAATATAAAGAAGTAAACAAACAAAGAAACCAAAGGGGTTCAACATCTACTATATATGCATAAAAAATAATTTTAACCTTGTATATACAGTGTAATTTTTTGCTGAAGGGGGCCACCACCTAGCTCCGCCCGTGCTAGGAACCTGCACAAAGTGTGTGCCGTGGCATACTGAATTGGTTGTCAAAGTGTGTGTTAACAAGTTCTGAATGGCGCTTAATCACATTTTTATTTTAGTTGAAGTAGTTAAATGATGTAAAGAGAGTCATATCTGGTGCATATGCTTTGTGTGTCTGGGATCATGCATTGTTTATGCTAGTTGTAGTTATTTTTATTGTCATAAGTTGAAAAATGAACACGTTCATCTGGTGATTTATGATTGGTGTTAACATGAACTCTTGGGCATCTTCTATTTTTGCAATAGTAATGGAAGCCAAAAGTACAAATATGATTCCATATTAGATGGTTAAATTTCAACCTTAAGTGTGGGTCAGAACCCAATTCTTCTTTTTTTTAATTATGTTTTAATTATTATTATTATTGTTAATTTTTTCTTAACTTTTTGGGTGACTTGGTGGCATGTTTGAGATATGGCAAAAGGAATCTAACTTTGCAATCTCCAACTAGATTAGTCTATGGTGTTGCATCATAGACTGATGTAGATATACATATCTGTAATTTTCTGCATATATGCTGTAATTATAAATATTTCATATAGATCAAAGTCTATCAGCAAAGGCAAATTACTAGACGTAGCTTTAGGAGTCAGTATTTCCTTGAGAAAGAGAAGTTCTGATTGGTGAATTTTGTTTATCTTGTATATGGGAATATATTCCTCCTTTGCCATCATTGGAACCGTTTGTCCAAGAACGAGAAAAATAATTTACTTAAGTAGCTTTAAAGTCAATTTCTCACTATTCATTTACTATCATGCATTGGAATGTATGGTAAATAACGCTTTGATAATTTTCTAGAACAAATAAGCACTGTGCCAATATATACACGAAGAACTACTTTGCTTGGGTATAATTATGCTTTTTATCATGTGAAATGTATTCCTCAAATCAACTTTCAAAAGTTCACTTCATTAGAAAAGAAAACACATGTCAAGAATCTAGATAATAGAGTTAATCATTACCACCCTAGGCTAAAAGCAGGAGAATTATGTTATGCAGTTTTTTTTATCTCTGACAATATTTGACTCTTTCCCCTAACCCAACAAACTCATTTGGAAATTTTTTCGTACCTCTCATTTCAATTGTCCTGAAAAGCATAGTGGGCTAGCTCTACATGCTACTTTCATCTTGGTCGATCCTCCTCATCTGCGCCTTGTATAGTGCATGTATTTGTTGGCTCCTGCATACAAATACGTGCCCAGTGATTCCGCATATCCTTTTAGTCACAACATAAAGTGTTCTTTAACCATCTATGACATAAAGAAGAATTGGAGGGTTAAAACAGAGATTGATTCAAAGGATTGTCTAGAGAAACTACTTGTTTGTGATATCAATTTGACATAGTCAGAGTTTTCTACTTTAATGGGGGCTGGTATCTTGGTAGATGTTGTGGTGGCATCATATGTATGGTGGTGGAAGGGTCATATGCAGGATAAGGACATCCTAAAGCTATTCTAATTTTTTTTGCCTGTGTTTAGATGATGAGCTGATAGTCTTTCTATCCTGTTCTTTAGTAATTGATAACCTGATAATAGCAATTACAAGTAATATGGAAGATAAAGTGATATATATTTTTTAAATTTTTACCTGTTCGGATTTCTCCCTTGTGATCAGGGAGGGCGGGGAAATGGACAGAGGTTGTTGGAACTGAAGGATGATAAATTAGATTAAGCAGTACGGAAAGTAACATGAATCGCCATGGTTTCAAGGGCTGCAAGCTACTAATTCTAGTCTTCAGATCTGTCCTTAATTTTGAAGATTTCTAGTTCATTTAAAAATAAATCAATTGTCTAGGTTGGTTGTTGGTTACTTACCGAAGTCAATTAGTTGCAATTTACCTGGCATCAAGAGGACATATGATTCCCTGTAACATTGCTTGAGGTTCAATACATCAGTTATTATCTTGCAATCAACTCATTTCAAAGTTTCATCGTGTCTTTTTATAAGCACACTAAAAATGGATATTTTGGCAAATAAAAAGGCAGACGCTCTGTAAGTTTTTCTGGCTACATTATATTGTTCTTTTTTCATGGATATGCATATTTGCAGGAATCTTTTAACTTTTGTTTCTACACTGTAACCTGGTGGCTCTCTAACTTGTCTGCATATTTACTGCCTTGTTTTACTTTTGGAATAACAATTTTGAGGTCTATTTCTCGCTGAACCTAATAGTAACTCTATACTCTACGTTTCAGCCTACATAGCCAGGAGTTTGAGATCATACTGCGTCTAATCTTCAATTGTGCCAGAACAGCTTCTCTTTATGGAGATGGCTTTATAGGAAATAGAATATGAATGTGATGTTTTGATTACCGTCCCAGATCGATATAATTGGGATGGGGTTCATAGAAATAGAATTTAGAAATGGTTAGACCGACTATGTTGTATGGGCCAGAGTGTTGGCCAGTTAAGATCTCTCACATTCAAAAAATGAAAGTGGCGGAGATGAGAATGTTGCGATGGATGTGTGGGCACACTAGAAGAGACAAGATTAGGAATAAGGCTATCCGGGACAAGGTGGGAGTGGCCTCGGTGGAGGACAATATGCGAGAAGCGAGACTGAGATGGTTTGGGCATGTGAAGAGGAGAGACAGATGCCCCAGTGCGGAGGTGTGAGAGGTTGGCTATGGACGGTTTCAGAAGAGGTAGGCGTAGGCCGAAGAAGTATTGGGGAGAGGTGATTAGACATGACATGTCGCAGTTACAGCTTACCGAGGACATGACCTTAGATAGAAGGTTATGTAGGACTCAGATTAGGGTAGAAGGCTAGTAGGTAGTCTCGCTTATCCTTTCATATTAGTAGTCGCAGTATCGCTTTATAGTTTCTTGTGCTTTGATTTCTGCTACTTTCTGTTATTTCTTGTACTTCGATTATCCTATTTTATTTGTGGTAGCTACTGTCCCTTTTTCAAACTGCTTTATCATGGCTTAGTCGCTTTCGTTATTTTCATTTCCATACTTCTTTGAATTTCTTGTCCTTACCTGACCTCTTTTTATGCTTTCTCTTGAGCCGATGGTCTTTCGGAAACATCCTCCCTACCTTGGTAGGGGTAAGGTCTGCGTATACTCTGACCTCCCCATGTCCCACTTTGTGGGATTTCACTGGATATGTTGTTGTATCTAATGTTTATCCCACTTTGCCAATCCTGATTTCATACTTGCCTTTATGTAATTGGATTTATTCTATGCTACTCTAACCTCTAATTTGTTCACATATTGTGTTTCTCGCATCTCCAATTTTGTTGTGAGCTCATCCAATTCTTTCTAGACGCATAGTTGATTGAGTAATTGTTAGTTATACTCTTCTACCAGTCAAGAAATAAATAGCAATGTGGATGTAATTCCTGTTTTTACATCAAGTCATGATATTTCAGCCTTTTTTTTTGTCATATGGCTACGAGTCGTCATTAGAGATGGACATATACTCTGCTCATTAATACTTTGTTTTAGAACCATTTCGAATGTAAAGCAGTCTATCTGTATTCCATTTCTCCTTTTCTTTTATTTGATAAGGAGCATGGAAGTAGGGGCGAGAGAAGCAATTCTTTTCTTATAAGTTATTGTGGATATGTTAGGGATCGAAGCTATATGAGACGGTGATCAACTTATTTTCTAATGCCTCGAGAAAAAGACAAATAAATATGGCACTAGAATTAATTATGTTTTCATCATTAGTTGCACAATGTGATGCCATCCCGAGGTGATATCATTACACGTTTACTAATAAGCTTTAGTAACTTAGAATAAGTTACATTTGTCTTCTACATCATTTGACAATGTTTCTGTCTCACAGAAATTGTAACGGCTGTATCTTTTCTGTAGGTACCGCGCAATCACCAGTGCCTACTACAGAGGTGCCGTTGGTGCTTTGCTTGTGTATGACGTCACTCGACATTCCACATTTGAAAATGTTGAGAGGTGGCTTAAGGAGCTGAGAGATCATACGGATCCCAACATCGCTGTCATGCTTGTCGGGAACAAATCTGATCTACGACATCTGATTGCAGTGTCGACTGAGGACGGGAAGTCTTTCGCAGAAAAGGAATCACTCTACTTCATGGAAACTTCTGCCCTCGAAGCTACAAATGTTGATAATGCATTTGCTGAAGTTCTCACTCAAATCTACCACGTCGTGAGTAGAAAAGCCATGGAAAATGGTGAGAATGGAAATGGAAATGTCCCTTCCAAAGGAGAAAAGATTGATGTTGGTAAAGAAGTATCTGATGTCAAGAAATCTGGTTGCTGTTCAACCTAAGGGCTAATCTGTTCTGTGGCGTCTGCTTCTAGGTACACCGGTAGTGTAAAATTTTCAAGACTACCTTTGACGCGTTCCTATTTCATAGGAATTACTACCTTTTATTTGTTTTTTTTGGTTGGTAGTAAGGAATATCAATGTTAGAGATCCCTGTCTAATGGAACCCTTGTGTAAACCTGTTATGGCTTAACTATTGAATCATTCTTTCTCTCTTTTCAATTACTTGAATTCTATATATCTTGTGTTTGCTATGGTGTTGGCACTTGAGTGCTTGTGATGAAGTGTAGTTTTAAGACTAGGTGGATTTTGTGATGAAGTGTAGTTTTAAGACTCTCTCTCTCCACCTACTCTTATCATTTTCTCTAACAACAAAACAAGAGATTATATTCTCTTCTCACCTTGTCAACATATTTTCGTCTAAATATTACACTGGATGAGTTAGTAAAAAACTTTACACTATGTTAAATTTCTTTTCTTTCTACTTTTTTACTTTGTTGTTTCACTTAATGAAAATTATTCCTCCGATTATCAAAATTCAAACCATAGGAAACCATTTTTGTCATTTTCTGTATATGCATATCTACGTATTAGAGACTTTTTATGAAATTTGATTCAACAAAAGCTTTATATGAACAGAAAGAGATCAAGTCTAGATCGACTTTTAGCAAGCTTTCACTTTAGTTCATACTTTAATTATTATATTTGGCATTTATCGGGAAAGTTATTTTCATGTGACGCCATGACTTGCACGTGCAACATGTGGGGACACGTATCACTTTAAAAGTTCATTAAAAGTTCTAACACAACTTGATAACATATTTTAAGAGCAAAAATTAAAACCGGCCCTAATCTCTAACCAATACCAATAAATTACAATTTTAAAATCCTAATTATTTAAGAATAATGTAATGGCAATTTGGGTCCCTCATTTAAGCCTCTTCACCTACTCCCTCAATATTTTATTTGTTTTTTTTAATCATGATTAACTAATCCTAAATACCTCCTGTCTTAGCTAGCTAAGATAATGCAATTTGATTCGAAATTTGAGATCATGTGCAACTATCATACAAGGAGCTTGATGGTCATAATCATATGTAAGCAACCAAAATTATTGTTGGACAACCCCATTCAACGTTTACAGCTATCATTGCTTAAAAGATCAAAACTTTGGTTCATTTTGACTTTTAGGGCAGTCAGCTAGTGAAGTTCGTAGTGACTGAATGAGTCACATCAAATTTCAGTGAATTTTGAAATATGATTTTGAGTGTACAATGAATTGAATGTGATTTAAGTCTTCCAAACATAGTACACCAAATTTCTTTTTATTCATCAATTGTCAAAATTTGCAAATTTACATGTATACAATAAGCACATGGATTTTGGGAATAGAGTTGTGCTACTTTGCTTGCATTAGTGGAACTAAAAAAGAAACAATTAATAATAGGATTATTCAATCTGCTTGTTTTTGTCTTCTTGTTCTTTTTCAATTTCAACTAGTGTTGGGTGAGCTCTACTCAATTATTTTTTGCCAGCTTTTTCTTTTCCTTAATTTGTAAGAACGGTCAAGGGATCGGATAACTGAACAAAATTAACTAGTAGTAACATATTTGTTCATTATTATATCATATGTTTTTCCCTATTTTGTATTGCAAAAACCACAATTCTTTAACAAGTTAATGACTACCGGCATGTAAGGCTTAAGCAAAGGTTTTGACACATGGTGCCATCAGCTATGGTGTTTTTAATAGGATCTGATTAGAAGAGTTTTTAATTGACATTCACTTTAGTGGCAGTTGTAATAAATGTATCATCCAAATTCAACAGATCGACAGCTATAATAGGTTGTTATCCACTCAAGATTTGGAACTTGAATGATATATATTCAGGAATTTAAAATTCACTGACTACTCAATAATTCTATAATTGTTAAAACATACATTGAATTATTAAAATCTAGCACTATTTCCCAGTATGACATAATACCATATATGTAATGGTTGATACATATAAACTGAGTAAAAACCTAGCTTTTGCTTGAGGTGAAGGTAGTTATTATCACTAAGACTTGCTCTCCACCCCAATTTATGTCCCAACTAATGTGGAACTTTTCATTTCCAATGGTCAATTTGACTAATCATTGAAGCTAATTAAATTATATTAGATCAACTTAATATTTAGATATTCAAAAACCATATCAAAAATGCTAGAAGTCGCAATCTTTCTCATGTCAATATGATGAAAAAAATATCTTAAAATATTGATAAAATTATTACATAATTTGAATATTAAAAAGCGAAAAGTGTCACATAAATTGAGACAGATGCCAGAGTATAATTTAATGAAATTAGTGGGAGTATCTCACATAATATATATTAGTTCAATTCTCACTATCCCGATTCTTCCTTTCATTTTCTTGATCTCCGTGTACAAAAACCGAACTAGCATTTAAAATTTATGAGTTTTGAATTTGCCGTCAAATTCAAAGCTCATTTTAGTTACGAGAGAAATGATTTTTTGGCCCTTTACAAACTTTATTTAGTTTTATGACCCTTATACAAGAGATCCTTCATTTTTTTTCACACATAAAAATATCTGAAAAGATCATTTTTTTTCTATTCAAATTGTAATAGGACAAGAGATCTCATTTCCTCTTTAATTACTTGATGCATATTTAATGATTCTTTTAATATAAATAAAACCAGTGAGTTCATCCGAATCGTAACTAAAGAAAATAGGAGAAATAGAAGGCGGAGGTGATTGGCAAAATTCGCAAGACAAACAAATGGCATATCTCTTCCTTCTTACTTAAAGTAAAAAGAGGTAACGGAAGAAATTTAGCCGTTGGAAATGAAACGGCCAATGATGCTAATTACAATGAGAATGAGACACAAAGTTTTTATTTTACTATACTACAAAACCTACACTGAAATCTAAGAAAAGTTACAAATATTAAAAGCAAAACCAAATTGCTTTGGTATCTTATGGCGCACGACGCGCAATTTCCTAATGAATTAAAAGAGTTTGATAAGTAAAGACAATGTAGGGATGTCACACGTGTCGAAGGATCTCAGCTCGTGGTCCCACACCAAGGTGTCAAGCTATGTCGCCGGCGTTCCTCGTCTCTCTCCATCATTACACGGCCAAACACCCTTGAACATTCCGGCAACTCTCCGAGATCGGCGAATAGTGAATCGTCTTCCTCTAGCATTGTCAACGTTGATGACATGTCAATATCAGTAACTTCGACTTGGGCCAAAATTGGACTTTCTAGCATGGTTGTCGAAGTACACTCAACTAAATCGGAAAACCATCCAAATTCGCCACTAATTAGGGATGATTCGCCAAGATTGGCAAACTTTTTGTCCGAATTAGGCTCCGATGGGCTGGCGAAATCGCTCATGGATTTTTCTTGCTCAAAGTCTGAAACCGCAATATCAGAAGTATGTATTATTGTTGCTGTTAGTGATGCTATTGTTTTCATCTTCGTCTTTGCATTATTTTTGGTACACGTTGGAGTGGTAGTTGTCCGATGGTTGTGTTGACTATTTCTAGAAGCCGGCCAAGGATGGTTATGTTCACAAGAATACGTCACTACCAACATGTTAGGGTCCGCACGGCTCCTTTCAACTTGTTTTCTTGCTGGACACCCCTTTGAACTACTACATCTATAATATCCCCTGCAATTTCACATATCCAATAATTAAATGCCTAAATTTGTCAATTTCTTATACAATTCAGTCCTAGAAAATTGTCTAATTACGATAATTAAAAGGAAAATTCAATACACTAACCTAGGATAGGGAGAGCCTTTGATGGGCTTTTGTCCATATTTTCTCCATGCCCAAGAATCCGATGGTGGCATGCTTATTTCACCCTTCATCTTTGATCCTTCAACTTCTTTAATTGGCACTGACACCACTCTCTTTTCTATGGATCTTCTGCTGCAAATTTAAAGAATATGTATATTTAGCACCATACCCCTCATGCACACACATGAATAAAATATCAAAACCCTAAAATCTCTTAACTATTTTCTACCAATAAAAGTTAAGTAAAGAAAAAAGTGAAGAAATCCATCAAGATCCTCACGCTCGTGTAAAAATAAGAAGAAGAAAGAGGGCATATATATACAAGAGTTACCTTCTTTTAGGGGACGAAGTAGAAGTAATCATCTTGCTATCACTGAACATGCCGGAACGCGGTGAGTCGGAGCTGTTTTCCGGCGAATTCTCGGAATCCTCTTGCTCTGAAACAAAAAAGTTATTGAATCTTCCATCCATGGTATATCACAAGTATTTTTTTCTCTGTCTCTTTTGTTCCTAATAAAATTTGTAATATAAATAAAGAAGCTGTTAATGATATATAGAAGATAAGATAGTACTTAAAGAGGCTTACGAATGGAGAGAGAGAGAGAGAGATGAGATTTTATGGGAAGAAGAAAATAATGGAGGAATAGTATAAAAAGGGTGTGAAAGGTGACAGATGGGGAGAGAGGTATTGCATTTGTTTATGTTTATGGAGGACGTGCAAGCAAATGTGAAACTAATCCAAATGCCAATTATAATATTATAATTTGAAAATGACCTTAACGTTTGTTTTAATGTTAGTCTAATCCTATTTATTTATTTATGGGCGAAACCATTTTTGGACTATAGCTAATCGGCTAGACGTCTAAATTTCCATAACCTAGTCCTCACCATACCATGCTCTTAATTATTGTAATTTCCTTTTTATTTTTCACAAATTCAAGTGACATGTACCCTTATTGATTAAGGCACACCAGAAACGAAAAGGATTTAAGTTATATATCTTGATAGTGTAATATTTTTTTAATATTATGTGTAATTTAATATGTTATTACAATTTATTAGTCACCAAGCAATGAAAAAATAAAGTTACATGCAATTTTCTTTTAAGTGATACCTGTTAAACGATGCAATATACATGTGATATACACTGAATATACATCAGTGTATATCACATATATATTGAGTCATAAGGCAGAAGAAATTGGCCACCAAATGATGCTCACCCATTCTCCAAATTTCAATGAAGTCATAAGCGGCAAAGACTCGCCACCGTAACTGCCTCATTTGCCCCCGCGGTTTTTGTTATTTTTACGATTATTCTTGCCATTTGTAGACTCCAATTCCCATACTTCTATGCCATTTGACATTATTCATAGCGACTTATGGACATCTCCTGTTCTTAGTTCAATGGGTCATCGATATTATGTTCTCTTTTTAGATGATTATTCTAGATTTTTGTGGACGTTTCCAATTGCGAATAAATCACAAGTGTTTTCCGTCTTCATAAAATTTAGAGCGTTCATTCGTACTCAATTCGAAAGAGAAATAAAAAATATTCAATGTGATAATGGGAAAGAGTATGACAATAGGGAGTTTCGAGATTTTTGTGCTACTCATGGGATAAATTTTCGGTTTTCATGTCCTCACACATCTTCACAAAATGGGAAAGCCGAACGCAAAATTCATTCCATAAATAACATTGTCCAAACTCTCCTACTCCATGCCTCCATAACTCCATATTTTTGGCATCATGCTCTACAAATGGCCACATATCTTCTTAACATACTTCCTTCTAAGGGTCTGACATATTCTTCCCCCCTAAAAATACTATATAATAAGAACCCATCTTATTCTCATCTTCGAATTTTTGGGTGCTTGTGTTATCCGTTATTCCCATCCACCACAATTAACAAACTTCAGGCTCGGTCTACTCCGTGTGTATTTTTGGGTTATCCGTCAAATCATCGTGGTTATAAGTGTTTTGATTTATCCTCCAAGAAAATCATAATCAATCGCCATGTCATTTTCGATGAAACTCAATTTCCATTTACGAAAGTTCATACTCCCGAACCTAAGACATATAATTTTTTGGATGACCAAATATCCCCGTATATTATTCAGAATTTTTCGGACATCTCCCGTACCCAAAATCCTCCAATGGCCCATCGCCCGATGGCCCAACAAGATCGCCACACTGAATATTCCAAATTGAACAGTTCCAAAGAATCGGGCTTCGGCCCAGCCCAGCCTGAACTGGTCCAGGCCGAGTCCAAATTTATTTCGATTTGGGCCAAGACCCATCGTCACGCCACCCGCCCCGAGCCCAGAAAATTTCCAAAATTCCATCAATTCTTCCTCGAGTCATAGACCGGTCACTCGTAGTCAGCGGGGTATTTTTACACCTAAAAGATATTTTAATTTACATTCTGATGTCTCTAAATCCCCCTTGCCCCGCAATCTTGTATCCGCATTAAATGACCCTAATTGGAAAATTGCTATGACTGATGAATATAATGCTCTTATTGATAATAAGACGTGGGAGTTGGTGCCCCGTCCATATGGTATTAATATTATCAGGTCTATGTGGATTTTTGCTCACAAGGAGAATTCAGATGAGTCATTTGCTCGACATAAGGCGCGACTGATTGGTGATAGTAAGACTCAGCAGGTTGGTATTGATTGTGGTGAGACATTTAGTCCGGTGGTCAAACCGGCTACAATTCGCACTGTGCTTAGCCTGGCTCTTTCAAAAACTTGGCCAATCCATCAGTTGGATGTTAAGAATGCTTTTCTACATGGTGATCTCAAAGAAACAGTCTATATGCGTCAGCCGTTGGGTTTTAGGGATCCCAACCGCCCTCATCATGTCTGTTTGTTGAAGAAATCACTATATGGGCTTAAGCAGTCTCCACGGGCCTGGTATACACGATTTGCTGATTTTGTTTCGACTATTGGTTTCACTCACAGCAGGTCAGATAATTCCTTATTCATCTACCGCCGGGTTCGTCATTGGCCTATATTCTGTTATATGTGGATGATATCATCTTGACTGCCTGCTCCGATACTTTGCGCCAGTCTATCATGGCTGTTGACACCCAATTTTGTCCCATCTTTTATGATTTTATTCGTAATTTTTAACATTTTTGACACTTTTAAAACAATTTTAAAATATATATATATATGCATATTATTCTCTTATTATTATTATTATTCGCATTTTTTTACTGTCATTTGCATTTTTTATCACAATCATAAGTTTTATCCAAAAAAATTCTATGTTATTTTATTCTCGCAAAATTGCATCGCATTTCCCTTTTATTTAGCATTAAACATTTCGCAAATATTATATTTTATTATTATCACGTCGTTATGTTATTTTAAATAATTCACATCTTTTACAAAAAATATATATATATATAATATCTTTTAATATTAAACCCCTTTTATATTTTTCAATTCCTAACCCATTTTTATTTCCTAACCCAATACAATTTCTACCCAACCTAAATTAAAACCCATTTTTTCGTCCAAGCCCAATCCCCAAATTAAATTCCCACAAGCCCAATCCCAAAATATTTTCCAAGCCCAATCGGCCAGCCCATCACCCTCACCCCAACTCCCTTTTTTATTTCCCCATCGCCCCAGCCCCCTAACCCGTCGCCCGGCCCAACACCCAAAACCGACCCATCCCTCTCCTCTTTAACCCAAACCCTTACCCCCATTTCACAAAAACAAAAAAACCAAAAAAAAACCTAAAGCTAAAAACCTCAAAGCCGCCGACCCCACACCCCCATACCGGCGACCCCACGTCGCCGGTCACCTCGCCCCTGCCACCACCGACCCCTGACACCACCAACCCCCCTCTGTTACGCCGACACCCACAAAATCCGCGACCCATACCCACAAAATCCGTAATTGTTAGCCCCTTTATTTTGAATTTCAAACTCGATTCTTGGGGGGGAATCCACCTATAAATACCCCATGATTGTTCTTCATTTAGAGAGGAGATTTTCGGAGAAGAAAAAATAGATTTTGGAAGGATTTTCGGAAGATTATTCCATATATACATAAATATTTTGTTGTGTTCTTGAGTTTAAAGCATTTGGCTTCTTTGTTGTTTCAAGAATCAAGTCCGAAAAGGTTTGTTCTCCCATTTTGATTCTCTAATTTTCTTCACTGATTTCGGGTCGGGTCGACCCGACACGGGTCGACCCGGTTCGGGTAACATTTTCAGAATTCTTGCATTTCATATTTATGTATGTTGGTTATCTAAATTTGGTGTTAAAATTTGATTTGGATCACTGATTTGAATTATCGATTCTTGACGGTCGGGTCGACCGATTTGAATTTTCAAATTTCTTGCATTATTCTTTGTTGTTATCATTGGTTATCCAAATTGATGAAATTATTTGATTCCGGGTTGAAACTCCACTGGTCGTCACCGACCGCCGGTCGCCTCAATTTGAATTTCCAAATTTCTTGCATTATTCTTTGTTATTATTATTGGTTATCCAAATTGATGAATTTATTTGATTAGGATTGAAACGCTGATCCGGTCAACATCGACCTGCCTGGGTCGACCAGTTGGGTAACATTTTCAGAATTCTTGCATTTCATATTCTTGTTATTGGTTATCTGAATTGTGTGTTGAAATCTGATCCGGGTTGAAACACTGATCCGGGTCGGGTCACTGATCCTGGTCGGGTCGACCCGATTTGGATATTTCCAGAATTCTTGCATTCCATATTCTTGTTATTGTTTATCTGAATTTGCGTCAATCGATTCGAGTTCGGATCATCGATCCGGTCAGATCATCGACCGGTCGGGCGACCGATTTGAATATTTCCGAATTTCGTAACTCGGGTCGGATATTTTAAAGCGCTCACCGCCGTTTCTTTGGCATCGCTTTGTTTCTTGTTTTATTAATATCGCATTAAAGGCCGAAATTGAATTCGAGGCCGCGCTTTTCTTTCGCTTTCGCTTCTCTGTTTTTAGTATAACTGTTTTAGATATCCGTACAACGGATATATTATTGTTTTATTAAGTTTATCGTTTTAGATTTCTTGCGACGGATATCATTGTTTTATCGTTTTGAACAAATACCGTCTGTTGGGCGCTATTTTCTCGCTTCGCCATCGCTCGGATTCGATTATTGTTCTACTGCTTTTACGCTTTTTCTTGTTTTAAAATAAACACCGCACCTTTCGAGATATTGCTTTCTGTTTCAACATCGCTTCAAAGATTAAAATATCCGATTTCTTGCTTTACTTGTTTTAAACTAAACACCGCGTCTTTTTTGAGCTGTTTTTACGCTCATCGCTCGCTATCTTCTTCTTCTTTCTTTATTTCGTTCGATTTAAAATTTTACTGATTTGAACACGATACTACACGGCCGATGAAAAATATCCGTCGATTTTGAGGCCTCCACGATTGCAAAGACGGAAATATAACTTCACGGGCAATGATGAAGACTTAAACCTTTTTATCCGAGATCAACATGTTTAGTAGGCGAGGTGACTAAAATAACCAACAAGTTATATATTCGCAGCCACGACGTGATTATAGTGATCTTTTCTATTTCACCCGAGAGACCGACACGTTTAGTAGGCGAGGCAATCAAAATAAACTACATTAGTCATATGTTTGCAGCCACGACGTGATTGGAATGTTCTTTTCAAAATTTAAGTCTGAGCCCTCCGCGATCAAAACATTCACTGTTTTGAATACGGATATGAAGTTATTTGTATTTAACTGTTTCTAACCGTTTGTTCTTGACAGCTTGCAGGGACTTAAAGTAAATAAAGGCAATTATTCCTCGGAGTTTATTTATTTTATTTCTTTCTTTAAATTCAGCTTTTATCCCGCTTTGTATTGTAATATTATTTATCGCACTTATGTAACTATTGAAACGCTTAGAATAGGCAAACTTAGGATTAATTCATAGGGTAGTTTAAGATTTGAAACCCGTCGCTAGCTTATTTTATTTGAAGGCTCGGTTAATTTCAAACTTAGAAACCCTTCGCTAGTTATTTATTTTAGGCTCGTCACGCGTATTCAAGATTTTCAAAAAAACAACTTTTGTCATCTTTTATTCGCTTTATTAATCATTCCGAATAAGTTTATCTTTTGTCAATTTACAATTCAATGATTCCCAAAATTTTACTTCTTTGGCATTATAAATAAATTGTTTTACTATCAATTGTCAAATACATATTTTTCCAACTCTACATGTATTTCTCTTTAGATATCATATCAATGCATATTTTGAAAAATCTCTATATTTATCTATCCTTTTAAAATGCATCTCTTTTCATTAATTATTTGCAAACATCTTTTAACTTCATGCTTCAAACATGCATTTTTTCTAGTAATAATTAACCTGAGTTTGACCGGATAACCGCAGGTTAGCGGATCTTAAAGGATGCCTAACCCCTTCCCTTTAGGATAATAAAGAACCCTTACCTAGAATCTCGCTAGTTTCGCAGACCTTAAAATTGGAGTTTACATTGCAGCACTTAGTTTAATATTTAGGTGTCCTAATTCACCGTAAAAATAATTAGGTGGCGACTCCTCAACCCTTTTACCCAGGAATCACCCCGGACACGTCCGCGCTCCGCTTCGACCCGAGCAAGGTCAAAATAGGGCGCGACAATGGCCATGCTCAGTTCTGAATTTGCTATGAAGGACTTGGGGCCGTTGAGTTATTTTTTGGGGATTGCCGTCCAACGTCATTTAGGTGGCTTGTTTCTGTCTCAACGGAAGTATGCTGCTGAGATCATCGAGAGGGCTGTGATGTCATCATGTAAGTCCACTTCCACACCGGTTGATGCAAACCCAAAGCTGAGTGCCGCAGCAGGTGCACCATACGAGGACCCGACCCGCTATCGCAGTCTTGCAGGGGCCCTCCAGTATCTTACCTTTACCAGACCGGATATTACATATGCGGTTCAGCAGGTGTGTTTATTCATGCATGATCCCAGGGTTGAGCACATGAATGCAATCAAACGCATCATTCGGTATATTCAGGGGACACTGGACTATGGGTTGCACTTGTATCCTTCGTCTACATCCACACTTGTCTTTTACACGGATGCTGATTGGGGTGGTTGTCCCGACACCAGACGGTCGACTTCTGGCTACTGTATGTTCCTTGGCAACAACTTGGTCTCATGGTCGGCAAAACGTCAAGCAACTCTGTCACGCTCAAAGGTCAGAGGCGAATATCGAGGGGTAGCGAATGTGGTCTCCGAGTCATGTTGGCTACGTAATTTGCTTTTGGAGCTTCATTGTCCAATTCAGAAGGCAACCTTGGTATATTGCGATAACATTAGTGCCATCTACCTTTCAGGTAACCCAGTTCAACACCAGCGCACCAAGCATATCGAAATGGACATTCACTTTGTCCGTGAAAAGGTTGCAAAGGGTCAAGTTCGCGTATGACATGTCCCGTCTCGTTATCAAATTGCAGACATCTTTACAAAGGGTCTACCGGCGATTCTCTTTGAAGATTTTAGGGACAGTCTCAGCGTTCGAAAACCGCCCGCTATGACTGCGGGGGTGTGTTAAACGACGCAATATACATTTGATATACACTGAATATACATCAGTGTCTATCACATATATATTTAGTCATAAGCAATGCAGCAGCTGGGCCACCAGCGTGCACCCCAGCGATGCTCAGCCCATTCTCCAGCGTTGGCAGCCCAGCAATACTCAGCCCACTCCAGCAGGGCACTGCAATGCACTGCCCATAGCCATTCTCGGCCAGCCCACTGGAATGCAAGCCTCAGCCCATCTCGGCTGAAATGAGTACAAAACAATATTGTATATATGGTATATATATTTGTAGTATATTGTAAGGAAAAGGATACTTTAATTAGTGTTATACACTTACCATAATTGTATAGTTAGAATTATGGTAAAATAAGGATTTAGAAATAGAATAGGAAAAGGATTTCCCTATTATGGAAATATGAACTTGTATATATAGCCTTTCAATTAATGAAAATAATCAAGGGGATTATTTCTTTCAATCTCAATATAATGTGTAAATACTTTTACACGATTACTGCATAGAACTTAAGCCCTATTTAATTTTAGACAGTAAGGGAATAAAAACAAGAAAAAGAGAGAGGAGAAAGTCAAGTTCGAAGTTGAGAAATTAGCATAATTGCACCAATTTACATGCGCCTATCACTTTGCAATCAAGATCTAGTGTAACGAGAGTTAAGTGAAGTCCATATGTTAGTTGATTTGCCAAACAGAGTTTGAATCAAGGGTGGCCAGTGGGCCGGGTTGGTCGGGTCCCGCCTCGACACCGCTCCGGTCTCGCCTTGACCCTGACTTTTTATTTTTAAAAAAATATTTGCTGTATTGGGACTCGAACCAGGACGGGACATGGTCTCGTCCCCGATCCGGCCCGGCCCGGCCCGGCCCAGTCTCGCCAGACCCTTTGGCCTCCCCGTACCCCCTTAATATTTATTTTTAACTCATAAGTTATTATATTTACACTTTAACCCAATTTTCCAATTATAAATACCTCATTTTCTCTTCATCTTTCTCACAAATCTTCCTACAATCTCTCTAAATCTCTCAATCTATCTCTCTACAAGTCTACATTGTCTAATAGATATTGAATTTTATTTATTTATTTGGGAGTGAAGTTGGTAACTAGCTTGAGGATCTTCCATCGAGCAAAGTTTCAATTTTCAACCTCTCGACTAGTATGGGCAACAAAGGCAAGGGTACTTCTTCTAGTCATCATATTTTTAGACATAATCATATTCCTACACATGATGATTTTGTTGATACTGAACATTTTCTTACAATACCATTAGATTTAGACGATGAGCTATTTTCTGGAACTCAAGAAGACTTTAGTTTAGACGATGATCTAGATGATACACCCACTAATGTAGATGACAACACACCCACTAGTGCACCTTCAACTAAAATGCCTCATATTCCCCTTAGTATGAGACGAGGTCCAGTAAAACGACCATTAAAATCAGATGCATTGACATTTTTTGATAGAGACGTAGAGAATCAAGTAGCTAGATGTAAAATTTGTAAAGATGTTTTAAAATTTAAAACTGGAAAAGGTCACGGTGGAACGAGGGTTTAATGAGACACGTAGCAAGGGCTCATCCAGCTAGGTATGCCCAATACGAGGCTTCAAAATCGGGTGCGCAAACGCCCGCTCCATCGGGACAAGGTTCACATATTGTCCAGGACCAAGTACAGGGTCAAATTAACCACACGACATGGGGAATTGTAGGCCCTAATTACAATAAACACAGAGATAGGGAAGCAATAGCAAAATTAGTTGTTGTGGAGGGTTTGCCTTTTTCATTTCCTGGTTTTATTCATTACATTAAAGAAATGTATAATCCTGCTTTTAACGGTTTTCCTAGATCATCTATTAAGAGAGATGTATTTAAATTTGCACATGAATATCAACATTATTTACGTTATTCATTATATCATTTTAATGGCAAAGTGGCTATCACTTCTGATAAAGGTCGTAGTACTAACGACCATGATTATTTAACGGTAACCTGTCATTGGATAGATTGTAAATGGTCTATGCAAAAACGTATCTTAGCATATAGATATATAGATGACAGACACACTGGTACTTTTATTGCAGAAAATATTTATCAAGTGTGCTATTATTACGGAATAACTGATAAAATTATGACTATTACATTAGATAACGCTTCTTCTAACAATTATGATATTAGAATTTTAAAAAATAGTTTAAACTCCATCTTTTTCAGATCATTTTCATATAAAATGTGCGTGCCATATATATAACTTAGTTGTAAAAGATGGTCTATCACTTTTTGAAGACATTCTTAGTAAAATACAATTTGCTGTAAACTTTATTTTAAAAAATAATAGAATACAACAAAAAAAAAGAATATAAAAAAACTTGTCACGATTGCCAACTACCTTATAGAAAAATTTCAGAAGAAGTACCCACTAGGTGGAATTATTTATACGAGCAACTACTTGTTGCTTATGACTATAGAAAACGTATAACTTTATTTTTTAACTCTCATAATCAAAATCCAACTGATATGGTTGTAGATAGCGATTGGGAATTTTTTTTCGAACTTATTGTATTTCTAGAGAATTTTTTCAAGCAACAAAATAATTTTCCGGTATATATTATCCTACTATTTTAACTATGTTGTTTTATATAGCTCTAATATTTTTACTGCTTAATCAATATATGGATAAACCAGCTTATAAGGCAACTATTAAAAAAATGTTTATCAAAATGAAAAATTATTTTATTCCTATTCCCACTATTTATATTATTGGTGTTGTATTAAATTCGACTATTAAAATAGACGGTACTAAATCACTTATTGAAACTATTTATGATTGTAACGCAGTACTACCGCCTCCAAGTCCCAAAAATCCAAATCACCCACCACCTATTGAACAAACTAAAGAAGAAGTGTTGTCTAGCGTAGAAGACGAATGCAAAAAAGTATATAGATTTTACCAACAAGAAAGTGCTAACAACCTACCGGCTTCCATACCATCTTCTTCTTCTTCAACACAAGTACACAACCTCACAAAAGACATGCTGTTTCTGCGGCTAGTATTGAAAGCCTCAGAAATAGAATGTGCGGTCGTACCGCTACTAACCAAATTAGCGAGTTTGATATTTTTGTTTTGCAGGGTTCTGTACCGCACCAAGAAGTTTTCAATGAAGAAGGACGTGAAGACTGGCTGAAATACTGGAGGGGGAATGAGAAGACCTTTCCGACACTTTCAATGATATGCCGAGATGTTTTGAACATTCAAGCGTCATCAACGGCGTGTGAAATCGCTTTTTCTGCCGGCAGATATCAAATAGGAGAGCACATACACTCATTAGCCGAAGACAGCTTGGAGATTGCAGTATTATTCAGAGATTGTATACGAGCGGAGCGGAGAAGGTGCGGTCAACCGGAGATCAACGAAGAAGAAGACGAAAACTACAACGAAATCTTATCCGAAGGTGGTGGAAGAGAAGTGGAGCAATTTGACCAACAAATATCAATTCCAACCGAAGAACCACAGGAAATTATCAAGAAACTAGAACATGTTTTTTTCAAAATGTAATTTTTTAATTGCAATTTTACTATGTAATTTACAACTTTTGAACAACACCACAAAGTTGCAATTTTGACAATTGTATTTGTATTACAAAAAAAAAAACATATGTCTATTAAATAATATAAGAGGCACAAAAACAGATTGGGAATATTTTTATTATACTATCTTGTTCAATTATTGAGTTGTTTATATATGTTATTTTTAAAATTACGTGCAAAAAAAAAACTGTCACGACTCATCCCGCCCCGACCCGATTCCGACGGGATCGGGACGGGACTTCGGCCAATCCCACCTGTCCAGATCCCGCCTGTCCCGCCCGACCGATCCTGCCCCTTTCCGCGTCCCGCTCCGACCCAATCCTGTCAAACCCGCCCCGGTCGTCCCGAACCCGACCCACTGGCCACCCCTGATTTGAATTGTAGTCGAATCCTCCAAGGATTATGATCTTGTTAAAGGCTATTTTTGTTAGCATGCTTAATTGATGCCGTAAGCCCTTGTCTATTTAATTTACTATCTAGAGAATAAAAATTTGGCCCGCAGGCTATTTAAGAATAGGTTAAAGACATATATATATATATATCTAAAGTTACGTTACTGCCATTTTGAGAAATTTTCACTAAAATACATGAAAAGTAGTTCAATGATTTACCATTTCTGAGGTGAAAATTCAGATAATCTTTTAAGGAAATGTTTTTCTCTTGAAATGAAATTAAAGGGTTAATATAGTAATTGGATAATATCTAAATTTTTAGGAGTTCCCAAACCTAGTGTTACCTCAATGGCTCAATCTAGTATATGTACTATCCTATGTCATTACTGTTTTTGAATTTAGAAAAGTAGCGGTCCATATTGGATTAGTTCAAAAGAAATTTCGATGCATTGAAGAGGAAAGAGAAATGACAACATCAAAAGCATTTCTTAATTAAACTAATTATTTTGAATAACTCCTTAAGATACTATATTGTTTAGTTAAATTAATTTGTCCATATTCATGTCGATGTCATGCTTTTTGGATAGCATAAACTATTTACAATAAGTTAAAATATTCATACACGCTATCCTTGATATTTACCAGTTATGTTAAGAAATTTATTAATGTATCACCATCAGGTTACTTATAACTTTAAATCCAATTTCACTTTAGTATAGATTGAGGACAAGGAATCGAAGACAACTCTTACATAGTGTATCCGAAATACAATAAAAGCACATAATAGAGTAATAATTTGAAAGAAGGAAAAGAAAAAAAGATGAACTCTAATATTTTTCTTTATTCCTTTTTAGGAATCATCCAGGTTTCAAAAGGACCTCTCTAATTAAGAAATTTATTGATACTAGTACGTGCATGTTTGGTTTGGATTATGGTTGATACTTTCGTGAAAATGAGCAAAATCTGGGTATTTGGATTTCCTCTCCAAAATCAATTTTCCTTTTTAAAATTAATTTTAGAAGAAACTACAATTTCTAGCTTCTAAGGCAAGTAGAATCAATTTTACATTTATTTCAATTTGAATTTTTACATTTTCCTTCATTACCCTCTTTAATTTTCATTCACCATGATGATTATCATAGATCATCTAACTTGGATAAATCACATGTTTTTAATGTAGCTTCTTCATCAGAGATGGATCACGTTCGAGACTTAGTCCCCAATCAAATTATAGAGTACATGCAAAATTAGTATTGTAATAATATTTAAGTACTATATTTCACTTTAAATTAGTATTGGAATAATATTCTACTAATATTTAAGTACTATATTGCCTTTAAATTCTATTATCTATTTGTAATTTTTATTTACATACTTCATATTTCACTATTATTTTAGTAATTTTTATTTATATGTATTTGACTATGTCCATTTTGATAATTCTACATTCAAAAACAATTTTGATCAAAACTATCCAAACATCATGAATTGATAACAATCACTTTTACATTGTTGCATCCAAACATAAATCAATTATTGTCAAACTCAATTCTGTCAAAATCAATTATTTCAAAATCAATTATGTCCACTGCAGAACCAAACACACACTAAAAGTAGCTAGGGCATACCTTACCATTTACATGTATAAAGAAAATAAAAGCTAGATAAAATCAATTGGCCTAACATGACAGTAGAATTTAATTACAACATACTCTGACATAATATTGCAATATGTTAATATACTAAAAGCTTATAAAAATAAAATTATGAAGAAAGTTGAGTTATATAAAATGCTGGCTTCTTTTACATTTGCTTTGAATAAATTAAAATAAGAAAATTTCCTATATACTTGATCAAAAAAAAATTGTCCTATATATTCTACAATCTTGAAATGTTCTATGTATCTCTTTCCTCTATATTTCGAATCTGTAGATCATGCCTATGGACAGTAGACTCAATAATCTGTGATCACCTTGGTTATGTGGATGAAATAGAGACTCTGATCTATAGTTTAGAATGATAGACTATCGATCACACTGAATATTATTCTTATTTTTTTTAGTTTTCAATCCGGTGTTCGGTGCTATTTTAGGGCTTGACTCATTCGGAGTGCAGGGAAGTCCCACCTTAGGTTAAGAGAGATCCCTGGGCAGATGACTCTATTATGAGATCTCGAACCCCAAACCTCATAGCAATACTAAAAAATATGAATTCGCGATGAACAAATTTTGTAGCTAAACAATGAAATCCATCTCTAATCTAATTTTGTAGCTAAACATGAATTCGCGACGAGCAATTTTGTGATGGATTAGTGACGAAGTTCGCAGCTAATTTCAATTTTTTATTGTTGTGTAATAAAAATGAAAAGATACTTATAACTCCATCACAATCTTTGACGGTAGATTTACGTTTCTTAGAATCTGAACACAAGAGCGAAAGTAATATGCATCAATAATCAGTTTTTCTACGAGGAAATGAGATCTCTTGACCTCTTACAATTTGCATAGAAGAAAATGACTTTTTCATATTTCTTATTTTTTTTTCCAGATGTCTTACGTGTAAAAAATGAAGATCTCTTATAAAAGGATCATAAAACTAAAAAAAAAGTTTGTAAACGCAAAAAAAAAAAAAACATTTCTCCCAATTTATATTTTAAAAGCTGGAATTAGGATCACTCTGCCTCTATCTCCATTTTCACTCGAACAGACTCCAATTCTACATGGAGGACTAAGATTGAGGTTTCATTAGTATATTTAACTGCTGGCACTAAAAAAAGCTGTAATATTTAGAATCACATGGCTTCTTGATCAGCAGAGAGAATCAAAATTTAATGCGTGATCATGAAACCGAAATCAAGAATCTTTTCGGGTTTCTTATTGTCTACTTGTTTTGCACATGACCAATTCACTTTGTTCCCTTATTTTAAAAAGTTTGTTCTTGAGTTTAAAAAATCAAAATTAGCTAACAAATTGTGGTGGAAGAGTAATAAATTAGTAGAAAGAGAGTTTACTGGTCATTTTTCGGTCATGTTTTTGAGAAATAGTCATCGTCATAGAATTTTAACATAGATAACTCTATGGTAGTGACAACGACTATTTTTTAATTACAAAAGTTAAAAAGTAGTGCTATTTATGAATGTTACCCCATAATTTAATCAAAGACGAGTTAACGTCCAATTTCCAGCCAATCCAATCCCTTAATTAGTTGACAAAATTCTGTGTTTATATACATGTAGACATCTAAATTTTGTAGTACTCTATAAGATTATTCCATTTCATCTTCACACTCTAAGTCTGTTATGGTTTCTTGAAGGCTACTCTATCCAAAACTCCAGCTCACATTTATATAAAGGGACACATATTCTCCTGAAAAGACATATCAAAAATCTCACAAATTATGAATATTCACAAAGAGATCAAGACAAGATAGGCATCAAATATTGTTTTTCTTAAAGCCGAAGTGATCAAGTAGAGGTGTTCTTCATCAAGATCAACTCAAAGTGTTGCTCCGACATTCTTGGCGATCAAACACATCGCAAAGAGCTCCAAATCATCCTACGTTCGAGAAATACGCTACTAACATCTCTCAAATCACAGAGAAAAATAGGAGAGAAGAATAAAGGGAATATACATATTTATACTCACAATCTTGATAAATAAAATCACTTCTTTTTATTTATTTTGTGGTTTCAATTTATTTTCAGAACTTGAAATTTTGTTGCAAACAATACTCTAAGTCTATTTCCAAAAAAGAAAAAATACACTTAAGCGTATGTCTTACGCTACGTTTGAACATGATTTGAAATCATGATGATTTGAAGTTGAAGTTTTGTTTGGACATGCAATTTGAATTTATGAAGTTGTATTTTTTCTCATAATCATAAATTTTCCACAAGTTGTGAAAATCATCAAAACTTCTCCAACTCTTATACGATCTTACCAAATGAGCAAATCACAATTAATAACAAAGTTAATACGTTACTAGAAGATCTTTCTAAAAGATATAAACTCTATTGATCGAACTTTAGTTCAATAAAAAAAAATTGAACATGAGTTGTAGAAGTAAATTTAGTTGGTAAATGGGGGTAAGAGTATATTTAGTTATAAATATATTACCAACTTGCATATTTTTTTTATATTTGATATAAATGGTTGATAAACATGGTTAATAAATATATCTATCAATTTATGAATTTTTTTTTACAAAATATAAACTTATGAGTCAAGTTTTACCTTTAGAAAATTTTAAAATCATGATTTGGAATCTTAAATCATGCCTTTTGGAGAATTTTGGAATTTAAAATCATGATATGAAGTTGAAATTAAAATTTTGTGAAAGTTTCATAAACAAACACTAATTTGATATAAAATCGCAGGGCCAACACCTACTTTAATCTACAAAAACTTAGGAAATCTCAGCACCAATTGCCGTAACCTAAATTAAGCAAATTAAAGGGATGAAATATTGCCATCAGATAGTAAGTAGCATTGTTAATTAAACAACTATGACCAAGTATTATGTAAATGTAAAGCATCTAAAGTAATCAAATCAAGGTGCTTTTAATACTAATATTTGCAGACAAAAAGTTACGTAACAATGCCCTATTGGATGACTTTTTCTAATGCTTCTCTTCTGACTTTCTTCATCTCAGCATGTTGCATCCGTTCTTGGCAGTTGATTGAAAGAGTACTCTTTAAAATATAAATAGAGCTACTACTACTTTATTATTATTATTGCTATTGTTATTCAAATAGTATGAAACTTCCTCTTGCTTTCCTTCTCCTTCTTTACGCTAAATCTTTTTTTGACTTGTTAAAGCATCCAATAATATATGAGTCAAACTTTAATAACTATTAATTTATTGTAGCAGCCATGTGTACGTTGGCCAAGTTTTTCCTTATCACACATTAATAATTTGTTCAAAAGCTTGTTTGTCTAACTTTTGGGTGCACAAAGGGAGATAGAATCTCTAATTTTTGGTGTCCAATAAGAGGGACACAATGTCAATTATCAAAGCTTTTAAGGTAAGAATATGATGTCACAGACTCACAGTAATTGAGGGTGAATTTTGCACAATGGGGATGGATATAGCAGATTGTTACCAACAACTTGTTAGAGTTCATTAACTTTTTTGAAGTGAGTTGATGGGATTGACTGCAACTTTTCTTTGTTATATGCCTATTACAGTTAAGTACAAAATTTAAGTGACGTGAAAGGACACAACAAATGAACTTTGGTGCTGGTTGCGAGGATTCAACTAAAACTCATTTATTTTATTTTGCGACCTATATATATATGTATATATATATATATATATAAAGTAAAATGTCACGATATAAGGATGAACTGAACAAACTTCAAATTAATTATATTACCGAAGATAATTCAGCTAGAGCATTAAATATCAAGATCACCACGATATTTATATATACTACTAATACAAAGAGATCAAATGATTATTTATATATGAAACTTTAGGTATGAATTTAGTTACAAATTCTCGTAGTTGTATAGAGGCGTAAAAAACTTGTTACCAATCATTGTACCCTTTCTTAAAAATAAAAATCAATAGACCGTTCTGATTGTCAAAAGCAAAGTCAATGATGATTTAACCGAGTAATGAGGAAAACTTAACTAGGACAAGATCTTTTTAGGAGTATGTAAAGTAGAATAACGTGATCCCTTAATTCAAATACTCCAATAGTAATTGCCTAGTAATGCAAGTCATATTTAGAAAATATTAGTTATGCTATAATTTTCACATTATTTTTTCCTTATAATCTTGATCTAATATGTATGTAAATAAGGGCTGAGGGAAAACTTACATTATGAACACATGCTAATCTATTATTATGCATGTGAGTGGATGATTCAAAATTTATCAGTAGTAATTCCTTTTTTCTTTCCTTCTTCCCTTTTTTTTATGTAAGTAATAAATTAAATAAGAAAAAAACATGTACATATATATAATATATACCACACTTCTATAAGTGGATTACAAATCATTTCTCCCTCTATTATGAGTTTGATGGGTAACATTTATGTATTTCCAGTACGAGTTCTCAAAGGAATATGTACGAGACACTCGAACCCATGACTCAGATGGGATTAATAAAAAAACCACTAATCATGTCTACTAATTTGCTTGATTGAAACTCAACCAAAACGAGGAAAACAAGAAGCAAATTATCTATCATCCAAATTCCTTGGGCTTGGATATATAACAAGATAGATGCATATATTCGTCACCTTGGTTGTGCGTGGATTTTGAAAAAGAATTTCATACTTTAATCTAAGCTTTTTATATTTTTAAAATTAAATAAAACTTACAGAAATTCCTAGTGGCATGTAACAAATGCCGAGGATAATTATGAGTAGTTTATAAAATTTTGTAGATACTTAATTCACTATTGTTCTGAGGGTCTCCCGAAAACAACCGCTCTACCTACCAAGGTGGATATAAGGTCTGTGTACACTCTACCATCTCCAGACCCCATCCGTTATTCGGGCTTGAGACCTACAATATATAGAAACTCGCCGAACAAAGTTAATGATAATCTATAGGAGTCGCAAATTCAAAATTTGAACTTAATAGGTTCAAATTTAGATTTGTACTAGATTTTATTTGATTTATTAAGTTTTAAATCAATCATAACCGACTAGACGAATATGAGTTGAATTTCATGCACGGGCTAGACCAATCATCTCAAAATACTTGAAATAGTTATAAAATTAGAATAATTTTTAAGAATCACATTCGTTTTAAAATATATTTGTCAAACTTTTAATTATATCTCCGTAACAAAGGAAGCTACAAAATCAATTGGAAAATCACACGGGTCATTTGCACTTTTGACCCTCTGTTGTGCTGGTTTTTAATTTTTTCCCTCAAAAGGGAACTTATGCCTTCTTTACAGATCTTTCACAAGTTGTGCTGGTCCCGTAAAGAACTTATGCTCCAGAAGGTCAACCCATTTGAAGGGAAAATCGTGCAATTAAATGAGGTCAATTCCCAAGAATGCCCTTATTTCGGAGTGATCTTTAATTTTTGCCCATCAAATTGAAAATCTTTAATTTTTGTCCTTCACCTAAAAATCTCCGGGTTCTGGGTTCGAATCTCACCTCAGGCAAAAAAAATTAAAAAAATCGCAAGGCATAATTTGGATTCACAAGGCAGAGTTTCAAACTCTATCTAGCGAATTCAAACTCTACCTTGCGATTTTTTTAAATTTTTTTTGAGTGAGCGGGGGTTTGAACCCGGAACCTCGTGGTATTTCTAAGCGAATGACAAAAATTAAAGATCAATAATTTGAGGGGCTATAATTAAAGACCAGTGCTTTTGAAGGGAAATCCACACAAAAAAAAAATGATATTATGACTTTTGTTCTTCAAAGGCACTAGTCTTTAATTTTGCCCCTCAAATTTGGAATCTTTAATTTTTGTTCTTCGCTCAAAAATACCCCGAGGTTCCGGGTTCAAACCCCTGCTCAGCAAAAATAAAAAAAAATTGCAAGGTCGAGTTTGCATTCGTAAGGCAAAGTTTGTCTTATGCCTGAAGGCAAACTCTGCCTTTAAGGTAGAGTTTGCTACTTTAAGGCAAACTATGCCTCAAGGAAGAGTTTGAAACTTTACCTTGAGGCATAGTTTGCAGGCAAAGTCTGCCTTGCGAACTCCAAACTATGCCTTGCGATTTTTTTTTGTTTTTGACCGAGCGGAAGTTCGAACCCAAAACCCAGAGGTTTTAGAAGAATCTATAAAAATTAAAGATTTTCAATTGAGGGGTAAAAATTAAAGACCACGCCAAAATAAAGTATTCCTGTGAATTGCCCATTAAATGAAATCACAAGCATCTCGCCTTTCAACATGGGCCTCTGTAACATCCAAAAAGTTATTTGGGCCAGAACTCACTCATTTTCCCATTATTCTTGTCCCAACCCAATAAGCGAACCTGCAAGACCACTTTTCATAAATTCTGTTTTTTTTTATGAAATTAACTAATCAATTTCTAATAATTGAGAAAAATGAACTAAAGTCTAAAAACCAATTTTTTTAGAAAGAACATGTCTAACTTGCCCCTCAAACTTTTTCAACTCCAATTTGTTTTGAGGGTAAATTTAAAATATGATACCGAAATAATAATTTGTTACATTGATATTACAAAATTGGATCTTGTAACTAGAATATATATGCATATACTTTACCTATATATACAGAAAGTAAATGCCACATTTTGGCAACTAAAAGATAATTTCCGATACAAAACATATCCACAAATTAGTTTAAAAACCTAACTCAACTATTACCCTTTTTAAATCGAAAGTGGTCAGGTCATTCTCACTAAATCTATCATGAATGGACACCTTATATTAAATAATTCATAGGTATTTAATTGGTTCTATGTATTTCCTTTACAGACAACAAATATATGTTGTCGATCCCAAGCTTCCGCGTACATAAAATCAGCTTTTACTTTCCAGTCGTAAAAAATTTCAGCCATGAAAATAAAGTTCTCCCCATTGAGAACATGCCTCAGAATATTCTAATTCATTACACTTAGCTTAGTATTCCAAGTTTCTTCTGTTTGTTAGCTCTATTATAATTCTGTTTTTTCAAGTTTTCCCTTTACGCGCAATTCTCCTGCCGCGTTGATTGCCCTACCAATTCGAAGTTTTTTCCTTTGATTTCCTAGCTTATAATGGTTTTATAATATTGAGTACTTTCATATGATTGTGCACCAATTGTTTTGAAATTTGAATTGTTGCACTCCTTGTCTTATAGGGGCATGTCTCTATTTGTGTTGTACCAGAATAATTGTCCGCTATATTTAGCTTCTCAAGTTCAAAACATATTTTGAAAAGTCTTTTCATCACATTGAAATGTCAAGATCATAGCTATTGTCATATACAACCTTCTCTTGTTTACAAATTTTACTTTCGAAAGTTAACTTGAACTATGAACTAATGCTTTCACTTGAAAATATGATCCAACTGACCATTATAAGAAAAATACAAAAATTAATCGTTATATTTTATATATGTTTTTGTTTTGAGATGAATGAGGTATATATGTTATGCTATTTTAGACTAGTCAGGTTGTCACGACCAAATTGCAGGTAATGAACGGTGCATTGGATGTTACTTGTCACGATCTTTAAAACTGGGGCTCCGTTATTGACACCCTGAGAATAACACAAGTCAGGAGTCCGATATCCCATCATAACACAAGTCAACAAATTCTCCACGATGCCCAACCGTCATGCCATACATGAACATATCAGGATTCATTTGTAGAATCCTTATAGGTCAGAAGACCTTTGTTTGCTAGAACTAGTTTATTTCGGTATTCACCTCTCTTTTCCTGCTTGTTTTATCAACTTTTTGTATTGGAGGTAAGGTTTATCCCCTCCTATTACTTTCTTTGATTAATATACAAGGTAGAGTTCAACCCCTCCCCCACAACGGGAGGTAAAAGTCTAGATGAGTGGATTAATAGAAAAAAATATACACGCAATGATGAGCGAGAATTCATATTAACCTTAGCTTGTAAAATGACCGGAAACCGGAGGAATAAATATTAAATAACGTGTCAATCATAGCGTACAACCAGACTGAAGAAAATTAAGAATTAAATAGAGCCCCTTCAATGATGAGAGAATGCACGTTAACCTTGATTAAAGATTTTTGTTAACCAAATAAATCTTGTCCCTTAAATTGCTAAGAGGATACATTAAAGACATCTAAAGCCCAACACGAGGAAATGGAGAGATGTCTCACTCGAGAGGAACCGCTTCCCGTAAACTTCACATACTAAGTATATTACTTCATAGAATTCTCCAGACGTTTAAATGGAGTCATGGTACTAGTGCTATTATATAGCTTATGATTCATGTGAGAAGGAGCTAAGGTTGGGCAGAGACCAGTGCCGGCGAAATGTCTGAAACTCAGGCTGATGATCTTGTTTTCACCCGCTGAGCCATGGTGGCGTTAGGGTGTTTTGGATCTATTCTGAGCTAAGACGGCCCTGACAGGACTGTTTATATCCGTAAAAATTACCAAATAGTGCTTCTCTGTGCGATCACTGCTTCGTTTTGGTATGGACTGATATAATTAAGACTGCCCAAAAATCTTTGAAGTTGGGTTTTGTCGGTTATAATATCCGGAAATTTTGAAGTGAATTCAATACTTCTATGAATAGGAATAATTTTTCCTTTTTCAATATTATGACACAAAAATCTTACGGTCGTTTGGAAAAGAGTCATATTTGGTTTTGATATGACTAAACTGTTTTGAATGATGATTTTCTTGAATAACTCTAGATGCTTAAAATGAGTTTCAGTATCATTTGAAAATATTAAAATATCATCAATGTAAACTATGATGAAATTGGTATACGGCATAAAAATATCATTCATAATATTTTAAAATTCCGAAGGGGCTTTTGTCACACCGAATGGCATAACATTCCATTCAAATTGTCCCATAGGAACATTAAAAGCAGTTTTGTATCTATCTGCTTCTAGAATCTGGATTTGCCACTAACCAGTTTTTAAATCAAATTTAGAAAATATAATGGCATATTATATGAAAGGCTGAAAAAAGTTCCTACATCCTGGACAGATAGTCATACACAAGCTGTTAAGAGCAATCAAGGTTAAGGTTCATAACCTCCATTGTCTCACTCTTGCAAATTCAACTTGGCAAAAGATTATAGAAACTGATGCATCAGATATTGGTTATGGAAGCATCCTAAAACAGCACTCTCCAGTTAATAAACAAGAGTATTTAATACAGTTTTACTCTGACAAATGGAATCCTAGCCAGAAGAATTACTCTACAGCAGCAAAAGAGATCTTGGCTATTGTAAAAGGTGTTCTAAAATTTCAAGGAGACTTATACAATTAGAAGTTTATTATAAATACGGATTGTCAATCTGCAAAAGTCATGTTTAATAAAGATTGCAAGCATGATGTTTTTAAACAGGTGTTTGCTAGATGGCAAGCTTTATTAGCACCATTTGATTTCGAAATACATTATAAAAAAAGGACAGATAATAGTCTGCCCGATTTCTTAATTAGAGAGTATTTAAATTCTTAAAACTAATGATTTTGTCATACAGGATGATGAGGCCCAACTGGCCAGGTGGCGACTCAAATTATAGAGGACGCGGTGGAAGAGGAAGGGGAACTGGACGCGGTAATACCATTGTCCAGCAAGGTAACAAAAAGCTTATAGCACAAGTAGGGACTTCAGCCCTTGATAAGGAAAGTCCATTATATCAGCAGTTCATGGATTTCATAAAATCCAGAGGAGACGATAATAACCCTCAGCCTTCATCACAACCATCATATGCTGAAATTGCTCATGACGAGCAAGATGATAATGAAGGGTATGAAAAACATGATAAAAAAGATGTCATACTCATTCTCGATAATAAAGATTTGCAACGAAAGGAGGAGCCATGGAAGCTCATGGAAAGATATCTGGAAGCAGGGTCATATCCCATCTTGACTTATAAGTCAAGAATGCATTATGAGACTATTCTCACTACTACGGGATCAGCTGAAATCCAGCACTCTTTTCCTAGACATACAAAAAAAATTTATAACTTTTCCATAAGATTTTTACCCCAGAAGATTGGGGATTTAGTACATCAAAAGAAAGGGAATATTTCCATCATGAACAAAGGATTCATGTCAAATTTAATTATTGGAATTATATAGAAAGTTTTCATAAAACTTTTTTATATGAATATCCAAACAGAAAACATTCTTGGTTTATCAAAATATGTTCCCATGTTTATAAACAGGACATACCAAATTGGTTTTGGCATTGGTGGATTACATATGGTCCATCTGTTAATATCTTGCCACAGACATTTAAAGGTTTATATACCAACTGGGTTGATGTCTCTCCAAAGATCATAGGATTAGGAGAGCAAAATACTATTATAAATAGAATTTCTAATATGAATTTTTTCATCGAATTTTCCATTCCATGGATTATGAAATGGTCAGTCAAAGTGGGTTATACCCCGGAACAAATTCCTTGTTTACAACGAACCTATTATATCAGGTTCTGGAAAAAACTACTGCAAAAAACCAATGAAGGCATCTTGAATGGCCAAGAACTTATAGAGCAGATTACCTCAACAGTGGACGGTTATACCAAATTAAAGGAAGAACAACCCAAGTCGGAAGCTAATAGCCATTTCCAGCATATCGCCAGGAAAATCCAACTTAAAAAGGGAGTAATATCTAAAGCAGAAATTATACCATCCTACATGGCAGAAGTGAAAAAAGATTTAATGAAAAATCTAGATGAGGAATTTCCCTCAGACACTTCTATGGCATCAGTTCATACAGAGGAGGAAGATGTTCAGGACTCCCAAGACCCCTATGATGTTGATTTTGATATTCATGAATAGCTGGCAAAATTCTAAGAAAACATGGAGGCATCCTCCAGCTCGGGAAAAAACAAGGAAAAAGAGAAAGAATAATACACGAACAATAATTGGTGGATCCATCATAAAAAGCCACCGGACAAATAGAATCTACTTTAATAAAGTAGATAAATTATTGTACTAAAGTAGGGCTCATGAGTTTTGGCCGATATTACTTTTCACTTTTTATCATTTAGAATTGTCGGCCACTAGGCGGCGATAATTGTTAGAATCCATTATAAAAGGATTCAGAAGTAAGGAAGAGAGTCAGGCTTTCGCCAACCACTCTCTCTCCGCTTTGTAAAAACTCTACTAAATAAAAGTTTAATTTTCTTTTACATCCTCTCCGGTACAGAGCACAACCTCTTCATCTGAGGTAATTTAAATTTATGTATTTAGTTTTAATTTTAATTTTATATTATTCTGAATTAGCCCATGATCGGCTAATTCCTTAAGTGTTGAACCTATGTTACACTAATCTACTTGGAGTCATGGTACTAGTGCTATTATATAGCTTATGATTCATGTGAGAAGGAGCTAAGGTTGGGCAGAGACCAGTCCAGGCGGAATGTCTGAAACTCAGGCTGAGGATCCTGTTTTAACCCGCTGAGCCATGGTGGCGTTAGGATGTTTTGGATCTGTTCTGAGCTAAGACGGCCCTGAATGGACTGTTTATACCCGTAAAAATTACCAAATAGTGCTTCTCTGTGCGATCACTACTTCATTTTGGTATCAGAGAGAGAGTTGTATAACTCATATTTTAGGTAGAATTATAATCATTTTATAATTAGATTAATTAGTTACCTAATTTGTATCAAAGTAAATCTTCTTGTAACCTTATATATATATATTATAAATTATTCATCAATAAAATCAACATATTCCTTTATGGTATCAGTGACCTAAAACTACAAACCCTACCCTATCCGCCGATACACCTTCTCGGCCGCCACCTTTTTTTTCCACTTCGGAACCCTAGCCGCCGACCTCTCTCCCCCCTTTTTTCCCCATGACGGAACCCTAGTTTTTCCGGCCATTCTCTCTCCATCTTCCTCCTAAATTTCCTCTTCCATGGCTCACAAAACCAAATTCCATCCGGCACTTGCCGTAAACAACATCAAAAATTTCATCCATATGACTCTTGAGATGGAAAATGGTCAATACTCCTCATGGGCGGATCTTTTTAAGATCCATTGTCGTGTTTACGAAGTTATCGACTACATCATCTCTCCCACGCCGAAGTCCACAGACGTACCATCAGCTTTGACTTCTGATGATGCACTCTGGTCTCGTTTGGACGCAGCCGTCCTCCAGTGGATATACGACACGATATCTAATGATACGTTGCACACCATCATTGATACCGATGCCACTGCCCGCCAAACGTGGAAACGTTTGGACAATATTGTCCACGACAACAAAACTCAACGAGCGTTATACCTGAAAATCAGTTCAAGGACTCTCATCAGGACGATTTTCCAAACGTGTCTGCCTATTGTCAAGAACTTAAGATACTTGCCGACAAACTCTCCAACGTCGGCGCACCAGTCACTAATCAACGATTGGTCATGCAACTCATTGCATATTTGAACGAATCATACGACGGTGTTGCCACCATCCTTCAGCAATGCACATCGTTACCTCCATTTTATGAGGCCCGTTCGAAGCTTATCCTAGAGAAAACCCAGAAAATCAAGTGCATCACCACTCGGGCCAGCATTGCCGACGCTGCCCTCACCACCACCGTTGGGCCCTCCGCTGACGGTAGGGCCTCCCGATCTGCCACCAAAACAGTCGATCAGAAGACCCGCAACATTCCACTTCCTCCCTAACAACTGCCGGAGCAAGTATCCCGGCAAGGGCCACAACGAAAGAAATTCCGGCAATAACGGCGTCGTGAAGGGGCAGTCTCCGTCGGCCGAAAACAGCCAACAACGACCGCGGTAGTGGCAGCAGCCTCCGCATTGGGCTGCTTACTCACCGTGGGTCGCTTGGGCCTACCGTCATGGGCCTCCCCTTCTTACCTATATACGACATCCTTGTGGACATCACCTCAGAACCGACAGGCCTAACCTGGCATACTTGGCCAATGTCCACAACAGGCCTACACAACACAAGCCCCCCCGCCATTGACTTATACACCGACTGACATTGAGGTAGCTATGAGCACAATGTCACTCAACACTCCAGACGAAAATTGGTATATGGACACAAGTACCACATCTCACATGACGACATCACAAGGTACGCTCTCGTCTTATTTCAATTTGAGTAATTTAAATCAAAATATTATTGTTGGTAGTGGACAAGACATTCCCATTCTTGGTTATGGTCATTCCTCCATCTCCCCACCACATCCACCACAAATCTTAAAAAATGTCCTCCATACCCCTAAACTCATTAAGAATCTAATCTCTGCGCGACGTTTCACAACTGACAATTGGGTTTCCCTTGACTTTGATCCTTTTGATTTTACTATAAAGGATTTTACGACAGGGAGACGAATAATGAGATGTGACAGCACCAGAGATCTCTACCCTATTTCAAACGCCGTCAACAATCCAGCCTCAATTTCCTCAACATGTGCTGCTCTTTCATCTTCCTTATGACATTCTAGATTAGGACATCCGGAAGACTCTGTTTTACGCTCTCTTAGAAAAAATAATTTTATTAATTGCAACCGTATTTCTAGGACTCCTATATGTGAATCTTGCATTTTTTGAGAAACATGTCAAATTACCACTTTCTACATCCACAAATTGTACTTTAATGCATTTCGATATCATATATAGTGATTTGTAGACATCCCCTATTGTGAGTACGGCTGACCATCGATATTATATGTTGTAAATTTGAGTGATCTTCCAAACAGAAGTACTGTAAACCTTTTTTTGTCTTTTTGTACTCATAGATTATATATAGAATATAGATGTAGTACTCCTACATGATACAAAAAATTGTTTCATCTAGTTTTTTCCTTACATAGTCTTAGTACTTGATCTACTCTTATGATATTACGTCTTTTAGTCGGTTTCTTTTCTTTCTATATTAGTGTGTATATTTTTTGAAACTTAAAATTATATATGTACTTTTATAGCTTTTTTTCCTATTTCAAATGTCAAATTAAAACAAACCGAGAGAAAGGTGGTTAAGTAAAAGGAAACACAATTTGAAACATATGGGATTTATTTTTGCATTTTACTTTCCTTTACTTTTGCGATCCACCGCATTTTCTTCCCCGTTCTTGTCCAATCATCACACTAAATCTATTCTCTACTCCAAAAATAATACATAAATTTGCTCATTTTCCTTAATAACCATTTCAATATTACACACTTTTGGTATAAATTAAAAGAATAAAAATGAAAGAACTCACATCATCCCACGCTTAAAAGATACAGCTTCAAAGGAGATCCTGTAGACTTCTGATTCCGTTTTATTGATAGCTTTTTTCCCATTCGGATAGCCGACAACCACACATTTTCTACTATGCGGAGCGAATTTATTTCCTTTCGCCTTCTGATTGTGAGCAAAGCACAAACACCCAAAAACTTTTAGTTCAACAAAGGTAGGTGGTTTGCCAAAAAGAACTTCATACGGAGTCTTATTTTCAAGCAAGAACAAAGGGGTTCGGTTAATTAAGTACACAGCCGCAAGCACACATTCCCCCCAAAAGTAATTGGTAAATTAGCCTGAAACATCAATGCTCGACCCATATTTAGTATATGTTGATGTTTCCTTTCCACTCGTCCATTTTGTTGAGGGGTACCCACATATGATGTTTGAAAGAGAATTCCATTTGTATTGAAATAGTCTAACATGGATTTAAATTCTGTTCCATTATCACTCCACACAATTTTAATTGTTGTATCAAATTGGCGCTCAACCATTGCAATAAAAGAACAAAAGGTTGTATAAACTTCGGTCTTGTTACGCAATAAATATACCCAAATTGCTCTTGAATAATCATCAACTAATGTCAAGAAGTAGATTGCATCACACGAAGAACGTGTACCATTTGGCCCCCACAAATCACAATGTATTAACTCAAATATTCTACTAGCTTTATTCTCACTAGCAGGAAAGCTATCACGTGTTTGTTTTGATTCAGGGAAAATTACGCATGATTTATTCAAATATTTTCTAGTACTACTAGAGTTAATTGCAGGAACTAACTTGACAACTTTGTCCGAAGAGTGACCCAACCGTCGATGCCACAACTCAAATTCTATCAAACCAGGAACCGACACTACTTGCACTGTAGGAGTCCCTCAGAAAAAGTAGAGTCTGTCCCGACGTTCACCTGCTCCAATCAGGTTCCCCGAATGTTGGTCCTGTATAACACACAAAGAATTAGTGAATAAGACATTATAATTAGAATCATCAATCAATTGTGACACCGATATCAAATTGCAGTTAAATTCACTTTTCCAAGTAGTCCCATAAATATTTGGCGCCGTCATGATAAGGAATAGACATAGCCACTTTAGGATCCATGCTTCGTAATATCCATGAGGCGAGCATGGAATTAACTGTGTCCCAATCAAGAAACTTCTTCTTGTCTGTCAGTTTAGTGACTGCACCGTCAATAAACACAAATTTTCGGCGAGATTTCAAGGCCAACGTCATGGCTCGAGACCACGTGATATAATTGTCGCTAGTAAGAATGACGTGGGTAATCACATTACCCGGTTGATCCCCAGAACTGATAAAGAAGGGAGAGCTTGGGTCGATCTTGTCTTCAATATCCAACATGGTAACGTCGACAAGCTAGGGATGTCGGGCGTCGAAGAGGCTGCCGAAAAAATAATTGTCGTCGGCTGCCGGAAAAGTAGTTCCGATGGCGGTCAATTTTTTTTTTAGGGTTTGCTGTTCGGCTAGCGTTGATACCATAATAGGATTTGAGAAATAGATTTTCCTTGATTTTATTCATTAATAATGTACAATATATATAGTAATAAAAGAATAACTATTTTGCTACAAACTAGGTATCTAATCAACCTAATTACAATAGGAATATAATTCTACACAAAGTAGGAGATATACAAAGATAATCCTAATAATAATTATAGATTTTATTTTATTTTATGAAAAGTTACGTATAAATTTTCTTGACTCTACCAATGTATATATACAAGCCAAAACTCAAGTAAATGGATATGACCGATCATGGTTCAGAAAAAAAATAGGAAATGGCATGAAACGGATTGCAAAATGACTAGCTTGTTTATCAGTTATATCACGACAGAAAAGTAACTATTATTTGACTGTTGATAATTAATTACAGAGATCATGCATGAAAGCCAACTTTATGTACTTTTTTTAACCTTAACTTTATGTACTGATCATGGTTCTAAAAAATCATAATCATGAGTTTCTTCCACGCCAAACTGTTATTCAAAACCTGATTCATACGTATTCGATTTTCTGCATCTCAATCTGAATATGCATGCGTAATATATGTCGATGTTCCTTCACTTGACATTTCATATTATATAATATATAAAAACATATTGATTCCTATTCTAAATTCTCTTACTCTTACTAGCACTACAACTTTTACACGTCGAAGACCTAGGAAAATCTTCACCTCTTCTTTTTTTCTCCCCCTTTTGCATGGTAGCGATTCTTTTTTTATCATGTGTACAACAACAAACAACATATCCAGTGAAATCTCACAATGTAGGGTCTGAAGAGGCTAGAGTGTATGCATACCTTACCCCTACCTTGAGAGGTAGAAAGATTGTTTCCGAAAGACCCTCGGCTCAAGAGAAAGCATAAAAAAGATCAGATAAGTTTTTTTATCATGTGTATCAACCTTATATCAAATTGTTCATGTAAATACCATGAATCATATATTTTAGAGAATGTTTGAGATATTGTATAAAAAATATGTTCTCTATCGGTTTGAGTTTTTAGGTTCTAGGTTCAAATCTCACAATTGCCACAAAATAATGTTACTTTTCACGTGTTTGGCCAATGATGAAAAAATAGGTCCACACGTGATCAGGCGACATGTTGTGACTACGAAGTGTGTTATTTCTAACCGTTTAAGCTTTTTATCTTACTTCTCAATTTTTTTTTCTTATTTAGATTTTCAATCCGGTCAATCCAAGAGAAAAAAAAATAAAGATCACAAAAAAGAAAATAAAAGCACCTTAGAAATCAATGTTTTTGCATTGAATTCCAATTATTTTTGACGCAAGAAAAAAAAGCATAAATTCATTGATCAACTAATAAATCATTATAATTTGACCTAGGAGTCTCATACATGTATATTTATTAATTTGAATACACAAATATTTGTAGGAGGGAAACATAGTACTTTACCTCCTTTAAATTCTAGCATTCATTCCTTTACATTGCAAAGTTATAAGTATATATGAGTATAGTCAATGACTTTTGAGACCCGGTCCACGGGGGCTTGGGCTTGATTTCAAAATGCAACCTGCATGTTTATAGGTTTCTCCGTGGGAAAAGGACACAGGGTACCTATTTATTAGTTATTACAAAATATATAGATAGTTTTTTTTATTTACAAAACATAACATATATTATGAAACATGGCTTCATATTTTTTTCGTTTTTTAAATTTTATTTTAAATTATTTTTAAAAAAATTACAAAACATATTTTAATTTTTTTTACAAAACATATTTTTAAAATTTAAAAAAAAAATTAAAAAAATTATTATTTATTAAAAAATTAAATGTTTTTTTTTGCTCAAGGCTTACAAAGTTAACTCAAGTTTTGTGTATGAAATGTGTATATGTGAGCGAAAATTTTAATATAGTTTTCATACACAAATTGTGAGCGAATTTTTTAAGCCTTGAATATTTTATGGAAGTTGTATACAATGTTGTTGTAGTTGTATTTTATACACAAAAAATGTGAACGAAATTCTAAGTCTTGAGCGAGATATACATTTTTCATATATACAATTTTGAGCGTAATTTTTAAGCCTTGAACAAGATATACACATTTCATACATTTTTCATACACAAAATTTAAGCGAACTTTTTATGCCTCTAGCAAGATATACACATCATACATTTTTCATACACAAATTTTTGAGCGATTATTTTTAATTCTTGAATGTCGTATGAAAGTTGTATACAATGTTGTTATAGTTGTATTAATTTTACAGAAATCTAACATGAACTTTTTACACGAAAATGTGAGCAAAATTCTAAGCCTCGAGTGAGATACAAATTTCATACACAAAATTTTGAGCGATTTTTTAAGCCTTGAACGAGATATACACTTTTCATACACTAAATTTTGATCGAACTTTTTAAGTCTTGAGCGAGATATAAACATTTCATATACAAAAATTTGAGCAAATTATTAAGTCTTTAGCAGAAAAATTAATTTTTATTTTACAAAAAATATTTTTTTTTTAAAAAAAATTAATTAAAATTTTATTTTAAAAAATTAAAGACCGTATTTGTATAGGGTTGGTAATGTTATATTTTGTAAATAAAAAACTATCATCACGTTTAGTAAATACTTTCTCTTAATACGTGTATATATATATACATACTTTGCCCTTTCTCCGGACCCATGACTTGAACTTGATTCTTTGCTCAAATGGTTGCTAGCTAGCTTCAGCAGAAGAGAAAGCAAACCAAAAAAAAAAACAAAAAAAAAAACAAGAACTAAAGCAAATAAAAGCACCTGAGAGTAACTCATTTTCATTTTTTATAGAATTGTAAAGAAAGCTTTAGAGGTGCTTTAAAAACTTAAGCACATTTAATAATTGAAATTTAAATAACTAAGATTTAAATTTTTATTAAGTACAAACAAATATGAGACCTAAGATATTTGATATATTTACAAAAGTACCCCCAATTCTTAGTCTATAAAAAGGCATGGATTCCAAATCAATCTCCCAATTCTCTAACATTATTGTCAAAGCTTTTCCAATTCTTGAAATTGATAAAAAAAAAAAAAAAAAAGCACGAGAAACCCTTCCCTTAAATTTGTTCATTTTTGTTAAATTGTCTTGTTATATAGCAATATCCCTCGAGGCAAGGAAGATGACTTCTCTAGAGGATGTTATAAAAACAGATGACCTTATTCATAAGGGTAATAATAATATTGTTGAAGCTGTTGAATATTACTAAGTAAGAGGAGAGCTTAATGTGGATGGAATGAACCTTCCTTCCTTCCCGATGAAAACTTTTAAGGAATTCTTTCTCTGTGAATAGAACTTATGCTTTTGATGTTCCTTGAGTAATTATTTTTGTTCCAATCTAAGTAAGTACAAGGAGTTTTCTCCTCTGTTCTGTACTTTTGTTTCATATATATGAAAAGGCATCCATTCTTGGAGGTGAGTGAGTTAATTTTTTTTAAAAAAACAGTTGAATCATCATATAATTAATGCTCAGAGTTTCAGATCAGTTCCATCCCTTGGAGGAGGTAATCTTCCAATTACAAGTACTCCATGGAAGATTTGAAGGTGCACACATGTGTTGGGAGGTGGTCATAGAATAATTAAAAACAAAAGCCGAACTTTTAATTGAAAGGGAGAAATTATAATTTTTGGATCCAACATTATCACCACGGTGTAGAAAAATAAATCTTTAGGCTTAGTCCCATTATATGTAATGAATTTGACTCAACACATATTTTTGGAGAAATAAAGGAAAAGGCATTTGATACTCAATTAAATTGAATCTAAGTATTAATATTGCGTAACTATCAACAATCAAATGTGAGATGTGGTAAAGATTTAAATATTTTTATTTAAATAGTTTGATGATGAGTCTTCTCATTAGTCAATTTGAGTGATATTCTTAACACAAATCAATTCAACTTTTCATACGGACTAAATTTGGGGGGTCAATAGCCCTCCCAAACTTGGTCAAAATAGATAGATTGTATTTTCATTGACTATCGTTATTTCATATTTCGCACTTCTATTAGAAATAACGTAGAGTCTTAGAAAATAAATGAGACCTATTATGATAACAGTGCTTTTGCTCTTGTAGGACAAGTATAGAGTTATAGGTGTGGTATACTGACGAACGTTCTGCGTCTACGTGCATTGTTCCAAAATCATATTGCTTGCTCAATAATTAATAGTTTCTTAAATAACGCATTTTTTAGAGAGTGAAGTTTCCGTTTTACATACTTATTTTCTTGTTATATTTACCTATTTTGATTGTAAATGTTAATAAAGTTATATATATACCTCCACCGAGTGAATAGTCCGAAGCTCGTCCCGTTTCACTTATAGATTTGAAACCCTAAAGGATACGATTGAATATCAACAAATGCCTTGATATCACACATCACTTTCAGAAGAAAAACTAAAACAAAAATGAAGTCCGCCAAAAAGGAAAAAATACTCGTGTAATCATGTCATGCTGTTATTGAACGCCCATCTTTTTTCTTTTTTTTTTTGAATTGAACACCCATCTCTTTCTTCTAGTTTCTTTATCCCCACTGTGGTTGGTTGAAGCATTTAATATCCCTTGGTGGTTACAATGATGCAGAAAACGAAAATAAGTAACTGCTAAGTATTACAACAAAATGAAATTACAAGAATCTGAAATTTCAGTAAACTGGAACAAGAAATTGATTGTTGGGTCGAGTGACGACACTCTGTCTTTAATACAAGATTGCCCCGTATATATCTTTTCTACGTTCTAGACAATAGTCTCCCAAGATAAAACAGCAACTCAACAAATGAGCAAAGAAAACTTAAGTGTTACTTTGAAGAACTTTGAGTAAGAAATGATGTTGAAAAGTAGTAGGAAGAATCTGATTTCGTTTGTGTGTTCTGTGTGTCTCAACAATTGTGCAAAGGCTTCATTATATAGTTGAAGGAGGGGACTTACCAACTGCCCATATAATTGCGGTTACTGGCCAAGTAATGACAATTATGGAGGTAGTAATTCAGCCAAAATAAATGACGAATTGATGTGCAACGGATTAGAGCCTTTAGGGAGAGTAATTCAGCCAAAATAAATGACTGAATTGATGTGCATAATAATGTTGGTTAACGTTCCAAAACCCAACAACAAAAGTACAAGTTCTCTGCCCAACTTAACTTACCTGAAACTTCAGGGACCAAACTGTAAATATGAAGTAATTTGGGTCCAAAAAGATAGTATCCCGTGACCCGAGCCGGACGGGCGGTGGCGGCGCGCATGTGGGCTTAGCCTCGAACCAAAGCACATCTAGGTCCTCCCTCCTTCAAACACATGGGTTACCCCTTGGGGTCCCAAACCCCAAGCCAATTTTGAGACTTATAAACTAAACAATTTTTTCTTCCCCCACCGATGAGGGATGATTGGTCTTTACCACATTTTTTCATGCTTCAAACACCTCACTTCGTGAACCAATATCTCTTTCATTTGTCAACGAAATTTGACGATCCTTGGCCCTACAGTCATCTACTTACTTAATAGATTATGCACGTGTAAAGAATCAAAGTCTCAAACATGCGGAACCCTAGTGTTCAAGTCATTAAAGATGGCTGGACGCAACTCCCGTCAAAGACAAATTTCCAACATCCCAATATATCATATTCTAAACGAAATGTCAACAAAAACAGGAGGTACTAAGTAATACTACTGTTTTGACTGTGTGGAAACATGGAATAAGAAAACCCATTACTTTTGTTTTGTTATTAGTTTTGCAACAAAACGGAATCATAATTGCCTAAGCTTCCCTCGATGGTTTCTCTCCACATATCACACGCGTACCTTATATATTTTATTATTAACAATCGTTTTATATATTTCCACATGGAATTGATGGAAAGCATGTATCATCTAAAGTGCTTAAAATTTCGCGTAAAACTTTTCTTACTTGTTGTAGTTGAAATTTACAGAATTACTATGAGAATGCTGAATGTATAGCGGACATGTAGAGCGCCACAGTTCCGTTTAATTTTTGTTAGGGTAAATTTCATGTTAAAACCTCAAACTTGGCTGATGGCAATGGTGTTTCATGTGGTGGGGGTGGGGGGGGGGGAGGAATATCCTATTTACCATAAATTTTTTAAATCGTTCATAAGTTGGTGAATAAATTTATATCCGATAATTAAATAAATCTTCTTTACCTCTGTGACCTTTTAAATCTAGGGAACTTGCTCCTCGATTATGCCTTGCTCAGTGTTAAATAAAGTGTCTCACATCATCTAAAACACTGCTATAAAATACGACTAAGAGTGAAAAAATAGAGCATAACATAATATGACGTAGTCGAGAGGATGGCAAGAAGAAAAATAGAAAAGAGATCCTCTAGTAAAATAAGGAAATAGTTGTGTGTGAAGTCATTTAACAGTCAGTCCTTCGCCTATTTCATCAATTAATTAATTTCACGAATTGCTCACTCCCATCTGTCGGCCCTTCCCCTCTTTGTATTTCTCTATTTTATTTGTTCATACCTTCGAGTTAGTTGAAAACATTTAGCAGAAAAAAATAATCACTTCCAAGTCTTCAAGCGCCACATATCAGTTCCTTTTAATTATTTTATGAACACGAGGAGGCAGTGACATTAGAAAAGAAGATTAAGTCAAATAAAAGAATTAATAATGAATTAAAACAACTAAAGATAAACTCAAGCTCCAATTATTTATTTAAAATCATTTTATGATACAATATTAATGACCGAAAGTTAACTGATAAAATTGTTGTCATGTAATACAGGAGATCATAGGTTCAAGCCGTGGAAATAACCTCTTGCAGAAATGCAAATTAAAGCTGCGTACAATAGATTCTTATGATCCGATCTTTCTCCGAACCAGCATATAATGGAAGCTTAATGTATCGGCTACCCTTTTATTAATCACAGGAAGTAGGTATGCCATTGAGTGAGTGGGAACATAAAATCATGTTTTAACTCATTTTTACGTGGCAAAATTGTATAGTAAAGCACGTGCATTTTGTGGCCTGGCACGTGAGTTTTGGGGTAGTCGACTTCCCACGAACACGATTCCATTCCAAGTTCTTTTTGTTGCATTCTTCCAAGTTCAAAGATCCCGCGTACGAATGTTTGTGTATTAGGTGTTTTGAATTTACTGTACTACCCTTCATATGGTCATTATTTAAAGGGAGGAAAAGGAACAATCAATTTCCTATTTCAGCAGTAAATAACATACCATATGCCAAATTGACAGTTTAAACTATTATTAACGAGTGAAAAATGTCAAAAGACAAAAATGAACCTCTTGCTCAAACTCAATTTCAAAAACTAATCAATATGGTAAATATTGTTCATTGACATATAAAGAGATCAAACTACACCTTCCACATTGATGCGGAACTTAACACCCCTCCCTCCCTCACTTCTCTCAAACCTAGAACGGAATATCTTTAGTAATGATAATATAATATGGGAGCCTAACATCGGGTAAATTAAAAATTGGATGGGTACGTCTGACTCCGACATAAGCATGATAAGAAAATAAATTTTGAACGTAACTCAACTCAAAAGCTAGTTCATGTGGTAAAAATTGTCCAATATCATATAAAGAGACTAAATTACACATATATACACTATAAAAATTGTATTTAGCTACGAACTTCGCCTTTAAATTGCTTGTAGCTAACATGATTTTTTTATAATCCATTGTTAGTATGTCGCTAAATAGGATTACCACCGAATTGTATTGTTTAGCTTCAAAAAATTTCCGTCGCTAATTCATTTTTTTTTTTGTATAGTGATAGGTGTACTAATCTAGAAGTGAGTAAAATGGTACCTATATCAAAGTCGTTATCCGTTAATTACCTAGAGATTAGATCTTAGGTATGCCAAACTTAACAGAATTAGGGGATGCTTAGGAATATAATCAATCAATGGTACTCTATGATTGATTCTTGATTAGAATTCCGTAAAGAATATAATCTTGAAATAAAGAGTGAAATTTGACCCTCCTTTTAGTTGGATTGATGCAATGAACGTTATTGAGTAGTAAGATAGCAAGAAAACCCATCATTTCATTTACGTACTATGTTATGTTGTCATTTCACAACATGATGATTTTGAGTTTGGTGCTTCCCTTATCTCCTTGGTCATGTCACACTCCAATTAATACCTAAGGCTTTAATTATTTATATTTTTCCATGTTGTAGCATATAACTTTCGTAAAAAGAGGGCATCTTAATGAGATGGACAAAAAGTCATTTTTCATACCACACGCAATTATTCACTCTCCCTTTCGGGAAAGGGAATAGGACAATAAATAGAGCTTCGGCTCAGAATTAAGGCCACATCATCACCCTCCATATTCCATTGTCTTACTATTTCCAATTAAGAAATGATACAACTGATAAAATCCTCTTCGTAAATTTAACTAGTCATATAAATTTAAATTAAAAATGTTGTCCATTTAATATCGTGATCAAATCTTACCAATTGGAATTACCAAACCGTCTTTACACAAAAACGTCTCAAGTTTATTTACACAAAAAACTTCAGACATGCATATTTAAAGTTTATAACTTCATATTCAAATTATTTAATTTCAATCTTATATGTCTAAAGTTATTCTTGAACAAAAAAATCTCAAGTTTATTTACACAAAAAACTTCAGATCAACATGCATATTTAAAGTGTTGGAGTACATTTTATTATTAAAATAAATTATTCATTTCTCATATTTGTTAATGGCCATAAAAATTAGAAGATGGTCATAACATTAACTCCCACTCTCCCCACTACTTCACGATGTCAAATGTGGTTATTACTCTCATTAATCACATTTTATGTTCTTCCTCACTTAATTATGCTCATTGATTCATCCTCATCTTTTTGAACTATGGCATATTGTATGTCATTGAATGACTTTATATACATTCTCATTATGAGAAGGGGTCATTAGGGTATATCTAAATAGATATTATGTTTACATATGGATCCCTATATCGTTACATTCCATTTAGGATTAGAAATACGTGTAATTGGACCTGCTTTTTACATGTCCAATACTCTCTATATTTACTATATGGATAATTTTTACACCTATATATAGAGGTGTTTCTTCCATGAGTTGATATAAAAAAAATATTGTATTGTGTATGAGATGTGTGAAAAATATTGTGCGTATAGTGAGGTTGGAGAAGTGAAAAAAATGAGTTGAGAGAAAGAAAATATTCTAAGTCTCCAACTTAGTTTCTATAAAATAGAGTAATTTTATGTTGAAAGAATATGTTCTTATTGGTGGAGCTTTGGACTCTTCAACTAGCCCGAAGTTGTTGGAACTTTGAAGGTTTTCAGTTGTAATTTCACCAATATAAAGTTTATAACTTCATATTCAAATTTATTTAATTTCAATCTCATATGTCTAAAGTTATTTTTGAAAAGTATAATTACCAACAAAAAATATATTTTAATTAGCTATTCTTTAAATAGCGGTCCTTTAAGCGGTGGTTATATGTGCATTTCAGCCGTTATTACAAGTGACTATTTATTTATCAAATTATTTTATATTTTCAACTCCAAATTTGAAAAATGGTTTTAGAAATTTTCACTAACAAAACATTAACTTTATTTTATGTTTAAACATACCTTCAACTTTTTTTTTTTTTTACAGATCTCAACTAGATCATGCTTGGACGTTGTACTTGAATCACCTAAAATAGTTGGATGAAATATAAGAGGGCATAAGTGTAACTAAACGAAGTCTGGCTCGTTCAGAATGTGGGATATAATAAGGGATAACAATTCCATTAATTTTCTCGTATAAAAAGTTGAATAGCTATTTTCATAATATAACCCAACCCATAAAATATCTCATTCAGTACCATCTGAGAGAGTTTAGGTCTTTTGTCAGCTACTCCATAATCAAAAGTCTTTGGTAAGACCACTTTGATAAGTACAACAACATATTCTAAATAAAATAATAGCGCACACTAGAAAACGTGTAAACAATCAAAGTTGAAGCATTTTGGTATTATAAGCAACAAGGAAGGGCAATTTGGTGAACAGGATCAATATATAGCCAAATCCTCTTCTCTAAGCAACTGTCCAAAAACCTTGTGTTTAATACTTTCCAAGTTTCTTTCAATCTCCACTAATGGATCTCAAGACTGTTCTTACCCTCTTCGATTCATGTTGGTTCAATCTCGAAATCCTCAAGAAACATTCAAATCCAATTCCTTTATTAAACTTACAGAAAACCCCAGATCAAAAAATTCAAGAAAATTCACCAGAAACTGTATACTATGATTCACCAAAATTAGAAATCCAAATAGAGTCACAAAGTGATAATTTGAGCTACAATTCAGATTCTTTTTCACCAGATTCAGTTCTTCCAGCTACCCATTTTCAACCAGATCAAAAAAAGGCAGTACCCAAAAAAGTAAAAAGTAGAAGAAGAGAAAGAAAAAGAAGAACAAAATCAAGAACCAAAAAGGGTTTTAGCAAGAGCTTATCAGAGCTAGAATATGAAGAGCTAAAAGGGTTTATGGATCTTGGTTTTGAATTCTCACAAGAAGATGTTAATTCTAGTTTGGTTGATATTATTCCAGGATTACATAAACTAGGCAAAAATAGGGGTACTGCTGATCAACAAAAAGTGATATTTTTTGAGTCAAGGGCTAGGCCTTATCTTTCAGAAGCATGGGAAGTTCATGAGAAGAAGAAGAAAATGAATGCATTGATGCAATGGAAAGTACCAGACACAAGAAATGAAATTGACATCAAACATAGTCTTAAATGTTGGGCTCATACAGTTGCTTCCTCCGTTAAACAACAGAGCAAAGGCTAAAACTAAAATCTTAGTGAAATTTTCTCTCCTCTTTTTTTTTTCTTCTCCCACTATAAAATTTCAAAAGGAAGGCAAAGTTAGCATTTTGATCCTGTTTTTTATCTTCTAGCTCACATGGTTGAGCTAGAAGTTGCAATCCCAATAGAGGAGCAAAGTCAACGTAAAATTTGTATTTAGGTAATGGTTTTTGGAATTGGCATTAAACTAGTCGACGCAAGTCGTAATGTGGGTTGATATGAAGTTAGATATCTGTCGAGAAATGGAGAAGAATGAGTCAATCTTTCATACGTGTGTATATATATATATTTGAAATAAATAATCTCCTTCATTATTTTTATTAATGAATGAGTATATATACAACTTACAATTTTCATAATATAGAAAATTCTATTCATATTCTATTCTCAAAACCCTATTCTATTTGTACAAGAATTTTATAATTATGGTAAGTGCACAATGCTAATTATATACAAAAAACTATTACAAAAAGGTGAAAAACCATGATATACACGGTATACTCAAGATAGTATACATCGTGTATATCATGTATGTATGATATGATATACTTGTTGGAAATTAGCCTTTGGCGGGAGTTGCGACCGACCAACTTTAACGGCTTAAACACTAGTGTTACGTATGTTGGAGAATCCGGTTCTTCACACATGCATGATGTACTAAGTACGTAGATAACCGTAGGGCCAAGAATCGTCAAATTTCATTGAGAAATGAAAGAGATATTGGTTCACGAAGTGAGGTGTTTGAAGCATGGAAAGTGTGGTGTTGTGTTCAATTCTCCCTCATCGGTAGAGGAAGAAAGAATTGTTGTGTATATAAGACTCGAAATTGGTTTGGGGTTTGGGACCCCAAGGGGTATCCCATGTGTTTAAAGGAGGGAGGACCTAGATGTGCTTCGGTTCGAGGAAAGACCACGCGCGCGCCGCCGCCGCCCGCCCGTCCGGTCACGGGCTGTGGGCTGTGGGCCTTCTGATATTATCTTTTTGGGCCAGAGAACTTTTCCAGAAGTACAATTTGATCCCAGAAGCTTCAGATGTACAGTTTGGATCAGAATTCTTTCAGATGTACAGTTCGGTCCCTGACGTTTCAAGATGTACATTTTGGTACCTGAAGTTTCAAGATGTACAGTTTGGTCCCTGAAGTTTCCAGAAATTCAGAATTTCGGCAGACAGGAACAGAAACGTCCAACACTCAATTCAGCCATTTATTTTGGTTGAATTACTCCTCCTATAATGGTCAAATCCGTTGGTCTTTCACCCTTTAATTTGGTGCCTTTACTACCTCCATAATTGTCATTATTTGGCCAACAATGGCTGTTATGGAGGCAGCCAAACAGTCCCTTCATCACCTATATAAACACCCCTTACACCATTGTTGAGGCACACTTGATATACACGAAAATATACAACCAAAAAATCAGTTCCTCCTATAACTTCCAAGCATCATTTCTTATTCAATATTCTTCACGGTAGCTCTTGAGTTTCCTTTGCTCAATTGTTCCATTGCTGTTTTATCTTGGGAGACGAATTGTCCGGGACGTATAAAGGATACATACGGGGCAATATTGTCTTAAGGACAGAGTGCCACACTCGACTCAGCAAAAATCAAAGCAGTTTCCGGTCTTCTTGTTCAACAAATATTGTAATTTCAGTTTTATTGTTATATTGTAATTTTCAGTTTCTAGTTGAATTATAATTTCAATTCTTACTTTAGCAGTTACTTGTAATTTCCGTTTCTTGCAATCCTTGTAACCCAACAATACTTTCAATATTTTCCCTCACGAAATCATTGTGCAGGCTAAGGCGAAGTCAGAATGAGTAAAAATATCTAGTTCCCTTCCATCCACTATTTATTTTATAGTATTCCAAAACATTTCTACCAAATATTTTAATGATCCAAATATTATCTTGCTATGAGAAATCCACGCCCCACGAATCCATTTTCCATAAAAGATGCCTTTCGAAAACAAAATGTCAAAATATAGGTATTAAAGATTAATACTTAATTGTATTAGCAAATCTGATGATGCTTCAAAATTCAAATAAGCTTTAACAATAATAATAATAATAGTATTATTGGTTGGAGCAAGTGATATGAAATTAAAAATTGTAAGGGAACTAGCCAGTCTAAAAAATAATTTTCTCGTAAATGAAAGAAATATTTTCCTAAAAATGACTGATAAAATATGCAAAATCGGAGGGGTAAAAACTTACCCGCACTGGGTGTTTACATCAATTGTAGTTAAATTAACTATAGGAGATAACCTAAGGTCTTCTCGGAGTTTTATTTTTAATAAATAAAAATCTTAAAAAGAGACTGGTAGAATCAAAATAACTAACATTACAATGTTGCCATCATCTTCTTTGTTTTATATCCCCCTAATCATCCTCTTAGCATTCTTGGTGCATCTTGTGGCGTAAGTATTATGTACTGAAGTGACTGTAAAGATTCATAATCCTCACCCTCTCTCCCTAATTTTTATTAAGGTTCTAATCCTGTTTATTTGTCAAATATTTGAGCAAAATCTTGCCTTCTTCTGCAATAGTGAAACGAATAAACACAGGAAAGTAAAAAATATAAACTCGAAATTTTTTAATCCTTGGAAATAACTTCTTCTTTTTTTACCAATATTGACTAACTGGCCTAAGGTTAGGTGTATATTCGTTTGGCTAAATTTACTTTAGCTAATTGTTTAAGTTCGGCGGAAGAAGAAATTGAGAAAGATAATTTATTCAAGTGTTTATGCAATTAATTTTATCGTTTTACTACTACTAGAATATCAAAACCATAGAGCCTTTATCCAGTTAAATAATAAAGAAACACTATCGGAATAGCTAGCTTTATTATTAAGTATATTTAATTATTATTTTAGATTATGTGCAAAATAAATAAAAGTTAACTATGATTAAGCACTAACATTGTAGTTAGATTAAGTGACTAGTGTCGTTTAGTTATTTACTTGGTGTAAACTCCTGGTGCGGGTACGTTTTTACCAATGGGAGGGGTGAATTGAGTGTTTCTTGATTTTTCAAATTTTTATTGTGCAATAAACTAATTGTCACAAACTAAAGTTGTTAGAAACTAATTCTAGGAAATACTTTATGCTCACAATAGGAATAAGAATAAGTAAGTAATCACAATCAATATCAAAAATTAAATTTGGAAAGTGAGAGGAAGATGCACACTCAGTTTATATACTCTCGTTCAATAAGCCTACATTTAGTTGTTTTTTTTTTAATTGAAGGGGTTTCATGCAATATGATCAATCTTGTTTTACTCGAGCATAAACAATAAATAATTTTACGCACGCACTACCAACATGTAATTTGAATCATTTGATCACCACAAATTAAACTGTGATTTGCAGCTTGCTTATCACCAACAACATAAGTAGGATAAGTTTTTAGTTAGGAGTAAAACTCAAATTAATACAATAGTACAGTTGAGAATAGAGAGCTTCTAGAGAAGTAGAAGAAGAAAAATGATTTTGAAATGTAGAAATAGGTTAGTGCTCAAGCATGTTTCTTCCTTCTTTATTCTCATTTATATGTAGTTGAATCTTCCAGCCTTGAACAGTCTTCTAATCATTGGAATTTTCCATATCAATTCTAACATTTGTTATTGGCTCTGAAATTATTATATTCAACTGTTGACATACTCTTCAGTCTTCCCTCTGCCGTCCTTTGTTTTTGGCCCTCTAAACTATGCGTAAAGTTTCAATAAGTGGTATGGTATCACAAATTACAATATAATACTGTAAGTTAAAATCAATTCAGAACAAACAAGATCAGATATTACACTACATATTATGAGTAAGAATGGCAAAACCGGCCAAATAGAATTGTGAAGAGGGAGGTAAGAAACGAGATATTAATAATGGAGAAAGAGTGTCATATTATTATCGATCTTTTCTATTAAATTAATTCTATCTCTTGGCCCCTCACCCCTCAGGTTTTGATTTCTCTATTTTTAAATAGTTTTTTCCGTCCGAGTTAGTTGAAACATTTATTTATTTAACAAGAAAAATGAATGAATGTTTCAAACGCCACGTTTCAGTTCATTTTAATTATTTTTTCTACATGAGGAGGCAGTGTTCACTAGAAATAGATAGATGAAGTCATTAAAAACTAATTAAATAATCAATTGAAACTCAAATCATACATTTTATGTTTACAAAGATAATGGTCGGTAAGACCATAGGTTATATCATCGTCATTCCGTGTATGGGAACACGGAATTAATGTTTTAACTTTAATTTAGATTCGTTACGTGGCTAAATCGACACTATACTGTAATTAGTAGCCACGTGCGTTTTGCTATTTGGCACGTGAAATTTTTGGTAGTTGACTACCCCACAATTAGTCGTGTACTAGCAGGTGGTTGCATTTACTGCAGTACCCTTCACATGGCTTGAGATATAATTCTGAAATGGAAATTTTTATGCAAAGAAAAGGAAATTGGAAGTTTCTGATTTCAGCATCAGCATGAACATTCTATATGCATTAACCAAAAAAAAACATTCTATATGCCAAATTAACCAATTTGTACTTTTTCGAGTGAAAAGAGTAAAGAACACTTTTTATATCTTTTGTTTTTTCACTAAGCCAACAAAGTACACAATATTTTTGTTTGTTGGTTGGTTCTTAAGCATACACTTAAAAAACAATTATGCCTTTCATTAGTTAATATTTAGCAATTTAATTAGAAAACACCTCAATTATCTTTTAAAGCATTCTAAAGATGATATTTTTTTCCGTTTTTTAAAAATTCATGCAGAATCCTTTATTTTCTTTCCTTGTTTTACTTTTTTCCTTTTCCTTTCTTTCCAAGCTGACTTTCCCCCTTTTTTCTTATCTAATTCTCTTTTTTCCCCTTGTTTTCTATAGTCTGATTAATTCTTCTTTCTATCCTTGTTTTCTTTACCGCTTTCCTTTTCTTTGAAACCTAATTTATTTTGTAATCGGATTCTTTTTTTTACCTTTTTTCTTCTCCCATCTTTTACAAACAACTCGTATCCTTCTTTTGCACAAGCTTCACTAATATAAGCTTTCAAACTAACCATAACAGTCAATTTTCAAATAGCTGCATGATTGATACCAATTTTACGCTATAGACATCGAACAAAACGTGTAGTTTAATTTAATTAGTTGCAGGATTGCCTCGATATTCATCGCTTGGCATGTTGCTTTGTTCATCAAGGAAGCTACGTAATGCACGTTTTGGAGATTTTGGCATTTAGAGAGTCCACTTGTTTAGAAATGAGTAAACAATACGCAAAAATGTCTTTGGTGCCTGTTGTATCCAAGTTATTAATTATCAATTACCAAGAGATTATGTCCAGATCATTAAGCGAAACATATCTAAATTAACATGATGTACATTTAAGAACTTAATGAAGCTCCATGATTGGTTCTTGATTGGCAGTAAAGAATCAAGATCTAGAAATTATACAAAGTCAAAATTCCTTTTGTATGTAGTTGGATTGATGCCCTGCAATGATTGTCTATGAGTAGTAAAAGAGCATGAAAAAGTCATCATTGAATTTAAGGTGTTATTTCACTAACATGATGGTTTGAGTTTGGTGATTGGCCATGTTACACCCCATTAAGTGAGGCCTCAATTTAGCCATGTTTAAGCATCATCCTCACAACCTTTGTGGAAAGGGCATCTTATTGAAACTGACTTTTTTGTCAGTACCACACGCAATCATTTACTTCCCCTTTTAGGCCACATGCGTCATCCTCTCATATTCCATTGTCTTATCCTTTACTACTATTTAAAAAAAAAAAATTCCTAAAGTCCGAATCAATTTGGACGAACCTCCATTATTTTATTGAATACCTATTACTTTATCCGTTCTAATTTAGCCGATATAGTTTGAGTGGACACAAAAATTTTTTTTTTTTTTTTTGAATCTTGTGGTCTAAAATAAGCTAAAGATATTTGTGTGGTTATAGATCATCCCGTTAAGCGTCAAAGATAACGTTTTACAGTTAAATTGTTGTCAAATAAGAAAATGTGTTATTTTTCGGGACTGTAGTGAATAAAGAGGGTATCTTTTTGGAACGAACTAAAATAGAAAGTGTGTCATGTAAATTGGGACAGAGGGAGTACATCTTATCGCGCATGTATTAGATAGTTCTGCCCTCCATAACTTAGATAAATGAAAGGAAATCGCCTAATATCTTTTACTTCGGTTGAAATATAAACTTGAAACTTCATGAATCTTTCTCTTACTTCCTTGATTACTAGGCTACACACCCTCATAGGCGAATTTAGTAGGTAATTTATGGTGTACGTGAAACCGTGATCTTTTCATAAAATTAGATACTTATTTTATGTATATATTTTCTATAATTGATCTAATATTACATTTGGCACCAATATTAGAAAAAGACTTAGTTGTGTCCTTGGTTTATAGCTAAGTTGTTTACCATACATGGATCAATTTTCACTTGATGCATTTTTTTCTCCTTCCTTTAGTAGTGCATCATTTTTTTAGAAATTTTAGATCCGCCTCTGTTAATACCGTTACGTACGAAAAACTCATGACCTTTTCTTTTTCAATATTAAGTTTTTTTTTGTTGCAAAAACAGATAAAAGAATTTTAGGAAAAAAAGAAAACTATCCAACTTGTTGAACCAAATTCCACTGAACTAGTTAGATGAAGTATGGTGATGATGAGGGTAAACCAACTCCTACTGGTATAATCTGCCTAATTGTTAGGTTGAAAAAGGTCATTTTACCAAGAAAAAACATTAATTCACTTCCAAAAGTTAAAAATCTTATTTGGCCAACAATTTCCCATATTTTTTTTATTTTTTTAATTACAAAGGGGATAGAGGAAGGGGAAACGGGGACGGGATTACAACGTCGAGATTCAAACTCTCACCAATGAGGTGAAAGTTCAGGTAGTCAACCAACTGAATTATAAGATTCCTACAGCAACAATTTCCCCTAGCGTTTATTAGTCAAATAAAAATTTGAACACTGCTATTAGGGGACATATTTAGCTACCTAGCATCTCATAATTGCGATTAATTATCCAGCTAAAAGCCTAAAACTCAGATCAATCTCTACAAAGCTCGTGATGAAAGAATTTACACGTGTCCAATCTTCATTTGTTAAGAAAAATTATTCAACTATAAAAATGAAAACCTAACTCTTAACAAATATTTGATGGCGCTCCTACAAGTAAGTTGTCGTTTTTGCTTTAAATAACTTTAACTTGAAAGAAGATAAATGTGGAACTAAATCTGGAGATCTTACGTATCTTTGTCAACTACAATCTTGTAAAATCACACTTTAAGAACAGTGACATCTTTCTAATTCTAAATAAAATAGTACTGCTACTTCAGCAGACACTGCAAAACGTGTAAACAAACAAAGTTGAAGCATTTTTGAAGGCTATTTTGGTCACCAAGATCAATATATAGTTATATACACACACAGAAAGCTTAGTTTTCCATAAGCATTTACCACAAAAACCTTGTGTTTAATACTTTCCAAGTTTCTTTCAGCCACCATTAATGGACCTCGAGACTGTTCTTATCCTCTTCAATTCATGTCGGTTCAATGTTGAAATCCTCAAGAAACATTCAAATTCAACCCCTTCATCAAATTGACAGAAAAAATCAGATAACAAAATTCACCAAAAAGTGGACATGATTCACCAAAATTAGAAATCCAAATAGAGTCACAGAGTGATGATATGAGCTATAATTCAGATTCCATCTCGCCAGATTCAGTTCTCCCAACAACCCATTTTCAACCCTTTAATAAAAAAGCAGATTCAAAGAAAATAAAGGGTAGAAAAAGCGAAAGGAAAAGAACAAAATCAAGAAGCAAAAAGGGTCTTAACAAGAGCTTATCTGAGCTGGAATATGAAGAGCTAAAAGGGTTTATGGATCTTGGATTTGAATTCTCACAAGAAGATGTAAATTTTGTACGAATTTGTCGGGTTCGTAAGCACATCGGAAGTTTAAAATTTTATTACCCAACAATGATCCTGGCATGGCTTATACGATAATCATGTTTATGTTCAAAACATAACAAAAGAAAACTTACAACTTTTCGACCGCAAGATTCAATACTAAGGTATTCACGCGATTTAAATCTTTGACCGCAAGTTTCAACTCCAGTATATTTCCTTTGCAAGAAAGCTAAGAAATCTTGCTTTAGGAACTAAGAAATTATTTTTTGTAACATTACAATTATGGGGCATGTGTTATTTATATAGGAGTTCAAGACAAAACCTAAGTAGATTTAAAACAGGAAAACCTGACCCATGTTAATGTTCAGTGGACCAACCCAGCTGGTCCACCCCATACATCCATGGTGGACGGCCATACCCCAATTTTGGGCCAGTAATTTCTGGCCCAATTGCTTTCATGTATTTGTCCGAGTACCCATATAATATATCAAACACATTTAATTAAATTCCAAATCCAATTCGACTTAATTAAATAATTTCTATCAAATAGAAACATTTCATAATTATTATAAATTAAATATCTCGACTCTTAATCGAATATTTAATATTTTCTCAATGCACTCTTAGATCGAAGAAACAATCACATATAGTGTGACCCTATAGGCCTTCACATATCAACATTAATCTAATTAAGGTCCATACGAACTCTTAGACTGCGTCGTATGACGAACTCAATATGTGAAGTACGTTTACATGAATCCAGCAAACGTAACCTTTATGCGGAACTATAAATTCCCTTCATTCGCGACACACTCGATTAAGCTTAGGATTTGCCAAGTGTCTATTCAAATAGCTTAATCACTTTATCTCACATTTATAGTTGACAACTAGACCATATTCTAAATATGTCTCTTGCACTGGCCAATGACTTTAGTCAACCTAATAATATTGAGAAGTTGAGTGCTCTCTCGAATTTTCAATCGAGGAATGAATCTTATTCTTGGCTCAACTACCACCTTGATTTACATCCCGATGCACCCAACACAAGCCGTATCTTATCCAGAAGGAATTTAAGCTTAAAACTTGATCAAAGTACATCATTATGTAAACAAGGTGTGTGTTGACCTCAAGTCAAAGGACCTTTATATTCCACACGCCGATAACACTATAGACATGTATACCAAATAGTTTATATGCAGGGTATACCAATACTTCTCCAAAGTATCCATGTGTCCATCACGAGTAACCATTACTCGTAGTTGTGAGACATACTGCATTCTCCAAGAATGTGATGCGGACCACATGTCGACTTATAGCATAATATCTCATTCTCGATGATCATTAGTCGATGCTATTTTGAGAGTTACGTTCTATCATTAATAGCTCACTCTATTAATGACAACGTAAGCTCAAGGAATGCACATATATGAATAATTGCAAATAATCAAATAATAATTAAATAATTATAAAATGCCATAAATATTAATCTCATTAATAATATGAATGTGTTCAAGTACATTTTATCTCTTATAGATTGTCTCTAGGACATACATACTTTCAAATTCAAGTTTGGTTGATATTATTCCAGGATTACATAAACTAGGCAAAAACAGGGTTACTGATGATCAACAAAAAGTGATTTTTTTTTAGTCAAGGGCTAGGCCTTATCTTTCAGAAGCATGGAAAGTTCATGAGAAGAAGAAGAAAATGAATGCATTGATGCAATGGAAAGTACAAGCTACCAGCAATGAAATTGACATTAAACATAGTCTTAAATGGTGGGCTCATACTGTTGCTTCCACAGTTAAATCATAAAGTTTGAATCTTTGTGAATTTTCTCCATTTTTTCCCTCTACAAATGTATGAGAAAGTAAAGTTAGCCTTTTGATCCATTTTTTGGCTGCTTCTTGACTCACATTGTTGAGTTTTGAGTTGCAGTTTTATGTATATTAAACTAGGAACAGGGCAAACTCTTTTTCTTCATAGAGAACTGTATTTTGGTAGTGGGTTTTGGAATTCCAAATGAGATACTCGATTATAGTTCTAATATGGATTCAATTAAATTGAAATAAACAGAGTTACTGCAAAATCAAAAAGTTTGTTTGAAGCTCCAATTTCTTCCTTTTATTTGTTACAGGCTTTTAGGACTTGGTAATCTTTTTACTTTAAGCTACAGGCATATCATTATGATTTTCCAATAAAACGGAAAAGTCGGCCATGATTGTTACTACCTTTATATCGTTGTAACTATTTTTAAAATACATGGATTACTTCTTTTGTATGTTGAGGTCCGTTCTGATTCATTAACTATAGTTTGAGGAAGACATGTCAAATAGAATAAATGGATATCGGCCATGATCATGGAGTTTACTTTGAAGGAAGTTACTAAGGGGAAGACTGATTCTTAAAATTGTAATCAGCCTAGTTTCATTTATAAAGTTATAATGAAACAAATAAAGTCGCAACTATTAAGTGTAGAATCGTAATTGTGAAAGTACAAATGGGAGGTGAGTTGTGATTTCGGTGGACTCAAAAGATAATTTGTGAACATTCCATTCAGGTTCCCTCCCGTTAGAATAATACAATATCATTTATCAATTTAGTGAACTAACTAAAAAAATATGCATCACAAATTCATTTTTGTTCCTACTAGTATTACTTTCGATTGAAAAATACTTATTTCTTGCGTGGATCGAACTAATAATAAGTGCATAAGATTGTGGCCTAATCATAGTTAATATTATCATTTTATCTGTTTTTATTACTTATAAATCATAACATAACTTGGTGTATATATTAGTCTGATACGACATCGTTTTGATGCCCAAACAAAAAAACACACACAAAAGGGTACAAGAAGGGGTTTCTATTACCAGAGTTACAAACAGAGCAAGTAAGAATGGAGGAAGCAAGAAGCTCAAGGGTCACAAAGCAAGCACCACCTGCTGTATCGCCTCCCAAAACTGCCCTGGTGTTATTGCCACGCAGCTGAGGTGCAACCTTTTCCATATTCTATCTCATTTTTTTAAAAAAAAATTTACTTTGATTATTTAGACACCAAGATGAAGTATAGGCCATGGGGGTTCTTTTGACTGCTGAATTATGAATTTTGTTATTAAAAAGATTGAAACTTTATTTGAAGTGCATTGAGTTCGACTGTTGTTTTCAGTTTATTTGATCATTTTTTGGCTAATATTTGTGGGTATATTAGGATGGTTGTGTGTGCTGGTTTGATTTGAGGTGCAAAGATAAAATCTTTACAATGGATGTTGGAAAGGTGACCCTATTTCATCAATGTGTTTCAAGCCAGGTTTGTGCAACTTCATGTTTTTCTCCACTAATCATCTTATTTAGTTAGTATTGTGTACAACTACTACACCTCAGTCCCAAACAAGTCGTGAATGGGTATATGATTCCTCACTACTCCATTTGGTTGATATTGTGTTATTAATAAAAGAATTAGACTGGATCAGGAAGGGTTTATTGCATCTAGAAATACTGTATTGCTCTAGGTTCTCCCACTTGACCTAAGATGCTAGACGGAACAATACAAATCAATGGACTTTTAAGAGCTAAAACATCTTGCAGGGGATAGTGCTTCTCTTAACTTTGCAATTTACCAAATCAATACCTAAATAGAGTCTAATGGATGCAGAGCCTTCATATAAACCACCCCAACTAATCTAGAGCTGAGGTATTGTTGATTGATTCAGCGATATATCCATCTTTGTGTTAATAGTCACCAGTTTCAAATATAATATCCATCTTTGTGTTGGGCATTGCGTACAATGTTTATGATAACATATGTAATGAAGTTGAAGGAGTTTGAATACTATAGATTTAAATAAAAAGTACTTCAAATCTTGTTGGAACAAAATGTCCGTGGAGTGGGGAGGGGAGATAATGCTTGGGAGACAAGTCAGACAACCATATCTTGATTCTCCAGCTAAGTAGTTTGTTGGATGCATACAAAAGTGGATGATAAAAATTCTCAGGAAAAGGGCATAATGCACACAAATAATGTCATATGGATAAATTTAGACTAACAGGCTACAATAAAGGGGCAGCCCGGTGCACAAAGCATCCGCATTAGCAGGGTCCGGGGAAGGCCGCACTCTAATTTCATATATATATATATGTGAAATATGAGAAGAAAAATGTAATGATTTGATAATTTGATGAACAAATGGACACCTATTTATAGGTGTTAAAACACAATTAATATATCGTATTCTTCAATGAGACACAATACCTAACTCAAGAACTTATGGTTCTAATGTTCTAACTCGGGCATTCTAACACTAGCTGTTACGTACCAACTTGCGCCCTCAGACTCAAGGTGGGAAACCAAATTAAGTTTGTCTATTTTGAAAACAAAAAAAAAGAGTTAGTCACCAGTGCATTTTCAGAAAAACATGCCACTGTCAGAAGCTCTACAGAAAATTAATGGAAAATAAGTGGTTGAAACTGGTAGTATTACCTCAATGGTCACCGAAAAGGGCGTGGTGTCACCAAAATAGCCCTGGATAAGAGGTGTGTTTTCACCAGAACAGTAACCGAAAAGGGCGTGGTGTCACCAGTTTTACTGTATTTGAAGGTTACTGCATCGAAACTATTGCATAGTTACAATTACAACAAGGACGAGATAAATCAGGTATGATTGCTATTCTTTTTCTTTTCTTAACCTTAATTTTTCTCCTCTTTACAAAAATCTGGCCTTGTGCTCCTTTTGTTATTTTCCATTAGGCATATTTTCAGGAGTATGCCCGATTATTAGTTCAGTTGGTAATACAATATCTTGATATCTTCAGCATCTTCTTGATTAACCTCTAGCCTCTTATTCAAGCACTTGTTAGTATTTTGGGATTTTGATTCCTAGCACTTCAGCTAAATGTATCAGTTATTTAGTATTCTTATCTCTTAACCTGATCCATTTATTTGTATTTTTTTTAATTTGCTCATGGAGTTTAGCTAGAATCAATTTAGGAGGTTTCCAATGACTATGGCTGCCTGTTCAACATGTAAACTTTATAAATCACTTTGCTTTTCAAACCCAAATAGTGGTACTTGTGGATGTAATTCCAGGACTAGGTGCAGAAACCAGGGGAAAGTGATACGCTACTTATCTCTCCGTCCCATACTGTAAAATGATTATGTTTCAACTACCACACTAATAAGTGATAGCTCTGCAACAAACTGTACCGCATCTCCACATTCACGAATCTAGAGAGAGTTGATAATATTTCATTGTCAAAAAAAGAAATTTGATAAAATTTAATGCTTTGTTTGAGAAACGTCCCTTGTTGCGTTTTAGGCAATTGTGCACCCAATTCTCTGTTTTTAGGCTCTAGTCTAAATGTCATGTTCAAACAGATCCACCTTGCACAGGCTTAAAGTTTAAAATTTAGGATTTACTTGGTATTTGTTCATTCGGGTAAGTAGTAGGCTTTGTCCATTCTTTTATTTGATGTTTTCATATCTTCCCTTTTACATTTTGTTCTCATATGATTTCTCCTATCTAATTAGGTCTTATTTTAGGTACCTCAATTAGATGTACTATATGCTCAAACAGTACCTATTCTAATTCTGCTTGCTTAACCTTTCTGTTTTGTAGATTGCTTGCAACTCAAAGTCATCGTTCCTTGCTGCAGTAGATGATAGTGGTGATGTAAAGGTAGGACAGTTTCTCTGTTTCCACATGTATGTTGGACATCTGTTTCGCTGTTTCCATAAGAGATAAAACTGATGAGTTGTAAAACTTGTAAGAAATAAAACTGTTACCCTGTTTCCATAAGTATGTTGGATATCTGAGTCTTACTTGTGTTGCAGATCATTGACATCCGCCAAAATCGCATGTACAAAACATTGAGAAATGGCCACACAAGTGTATCCTTTTTTATATAATTACTATGACAAATTTTCACTTTAAACATGGTATTTTTTTATGTCGTTCATTTTTAGTTAAAATTTTACTGTTCTACATTCTATTTATTTTGTTGTTGCCCTTGTTGTATTATCTTTTTGGCATGTGAAGTCCTACTTGTATTTTGGCTGTGAAGGTTAGTTCCAGTTTTTCTTCCCCAACTTCACCGAGTGAACTACTTTCTTACTCTGAAGTCTGAACCTATCATCACTTGTGACCTTCACTATCTTATCAGATATGTAGCAGTGCTCAATTCATTCCTTGGAGACCTTGGGAAGGTATTTTTTGAACTAAAATTTTCAGAAGTCCTACATTCCCCTCCCCCCCCCCCCCTTTTCTGTGACACTCATACACGTTGAAGTGAATGGGCCTACATAAATGCATGAGTCGGACACACTTGGAAATTTTTGGCACCATTAAGAAGTATGATAATTTCTTTATCCAAAGTTATTTTAGAGGTATATGATGTCCACTAATACATAGGCTTCAGATTTCTTGGAGAAACTAGTTCTTCCTCTAAGTTGTACTTCGAGTACGCTTTGTAGGTCTTAAGCAGGTAAGTGTCAGAATGTTTGCATTGGCTAGAATTTAACAAATTAGTCATAATCTTGTAAAGAATGATACCATTACAATGACCTACAAGTAATTGCCATCTGCCATTCATGTTGTGTGTTTAGATCATTGAAGTCATTGAAACTGTTTTTTACAGTTGCTGTCTCTCTCTCTCACTGTGTGTGTGAGAGAGACAGAGAGCGAGAGAGACTTCAAAGAGAGATGCAGACACCGAGTATATAACATTCTTTGGCCCTCTAATTTTTACAAGAGAATCTTGATATAGGGTTCATTGTGCAACCTATCACCAGTTTAATCTATATGGGATGGCAACATAAGGTTTCATAAAGCATGCAAGTTGTGGACTTGTGGTACATAAATTTTTCGCAAAACGTGCAAGTTGTGACAGCCTGCTACATATTATTCAATTTCCGGTGGTGTTTGGAGAACAATGTTTACTGTCAATTGCTATGCCGAACTATATATTGTCAGTCTGCTAGCACTCTTGCTAAGTTCAGCCTTCTTGCTAAATTTTCCAGTATTGTTTCTTATCAGCTTGATGACAGTATCTTGTGTTTTTCAAATCATTTTTTGTAATCACTGGGGGTATTGATTTAAAACTTGTGCTATGGGACTTCTCCAACGGATGGTCGCAGAAGATTTGGGACTTTGGTATGTTAAGCCTTCTACTGTGCACTCTTTTGTATTTCTGCAATTTCTAGTATTAATTGCTATGGTAGTATGTACCTTCAAGTTGAAGGCATGCCTTGTTACACCAGAACTGCATATCTGAATTTTAGGCGTGCCTCACTACACCAACTACATATCCACTGAGTTTTAGGCATGCCTACTACACTAGCTGGAAAAGTAAAATCACTAAGTTTTAGAATATCTTGGTAGTTATCTCCCTATGTTTTGATTACAGTGGATTAACATAGAAAACCTAGAGGGTTAGACTAGTTTATACCTTTGTGGAAAACATTTTTTAATTAAACATATCGTCAGCATCAGTGATATTTCAGTTTGTGGTGAGAAAGGGGAATTGGGAGTAGATAGTCGATTATCTTCCTCCCATTTTTACTGATTAGAAAAAGCATCTTCCTTAAATTTTACTTATTTAGAGCTCTTAGCTTGGGTGTGTCATAATTTTTGTAAGAGTGGTTTTCTACACTTCAAGTTTTCCACCTAAGCACGATTGGCTAGAAGTAATTCATGACTATTCTAGTGAAACCTAAAGAAAATGATTACTGTTTCCTGCCAGTGACATGTACTTTTGGTTCTCGTCGCTAATTTTTTCCAGAAGAATTATTCTCAGCCTTTGTATGACATCTATGGTATCCCACTCATCATTTTACCTCAGTTCACCCATCTGGGTCGGACATTGGTATTTCCTGTGCATCCTTCACGATGCATACAAAACCTACAATGGTTTAATGTAGTTTCAGACAGACACACCTGGATCCAATACTCTTAAGCCAAGTTAATGTACTAGAAAATGCCATCTTGATATGTCTAGCTTGATTGAATCGGCAGTTAAAGTTTCTTTGTTTGCTTAGGCACACTTGACACGGGAAATAAAGGTAATACGGGACAACGTTTGAACCCTGCCTTTGTTCATGCTCTGGCTGTTTCTGAAGTTGATGTGGTGGATAAATTTGTGAAGATTTGTGCTGTGGCTAAGGGTGATGGAGTTGTTTCTGTATTAAACGATGAGTCAGAGCTCAACACTGTAAAGTCCAAGAGTTCAGCTAAACCCAAGAAAGGTTCTAAGTCAGCCCCTAAAGTTGGCGGTTCTTCTGCTGATCCTGAAATTGGAAATCAAAATGGAGGAGACCTGCACCTTGATCACTCTTTGGGAGGACACACTGCTGTAATCCTGTGTGTAAGTTTTCTTTATAGCATAGCATGCTAAAATCTACCTCGCCAGCCAGCACTAACTCCGCCGAAATTCTATTAGGACTTTTTCAACATTTGGAGACAGTGGGAAGTTCTTAATTTCAGGTGGAAATGACAAACAAGTAAAAGTATGGGATTCGTTTAAGTTTTTCATTGCTGGTGAAACAAGCACTGGCCCTGATATCCTTCATTCTAGCTTAAGTTTGAGCAGAAAAGTGAGTTCCGCTTCATTGTTTCGTACGCTCTTTCTCTCTCCCACTTTATGCCTCGATTCTTTTGTATATTTGTCTCATGATTGGCTCTCTAACTAAGTAGGTGAATTGGCTTTGCACAACTCCTATTGATTCAGAGAACCTAGTTGTCTGATACATCCAAGGTAGTGAAGGTTTACACCATCGAGTGAAGCAGCACAGATTGACCCGAGACCTGCTACTTGTACATGAATGTGACCCTCGGAGAAAGTTATGCTCCATATATGCCAGTTTACTGTCTTGTGCGCTAATTGGACGTTCCTGGATTCACCAAATCAGGCTGTGACCTAAAAGCTAGGTGCTACTGGCATATGCTTGTGGTTCTGAAAGGTTAAATGTTTAATTTCCAATGTAATTGCAAAAACATGTCTAGGATATCAAGAGCCCGAGCTTGTTTCCATTTTTACTTTTTCTTTTTGCCCCTTGTGGTAGGAGATTGGGTCCTGATACTTTGATTTTGAGATTGCCATTACTTAATTAGATAGTTACTTCAACGGAATGTTGTTTGTATATTATTCTCTTAATTTGTAAGCAGCAATATATATTTTTTAAAAAAGAACTCTCTAAATGAAGATGTCTACTGCATGTGTGCTTGAGTGTGCGTCCAATTGTGAGGTCTACCTATTTGTTACAGACTTCCAGCAGTTGCATTCTTGCATACCTAATTGTCGGCCTCTTCTAGTTCTAACAGTTCTCTTGGTACAGTATGTCGTACATTTGTTCAATACATTGGTATCGAACTTTATGGTGTGAATGTTCAGAGCGTAAGGTTAAGTAACTTTTTCCATTTTCATATTTAACATCTATTTTACATTATCATATGTAAAGTTAACGTGAATTTCACGTTTGATTATCGTGAATTTCAATAGTTTGATATTAATTTTTTTTGGTCCTGTTAATTTGAACTGGATGATTTAGGACAGTAGAAGAAGAGATTTTTTTCCATTTATTGTGATTGTACTTGCATATATTTGGTGAAAGAGAATTATCTTATTGTTGAGATATAAAAATTGACATAATATGTGATTCAGAACAAATATTTACACACATATTTAACTTAGAGAGAGAAGAAAATAGAGGGAGGAAAAGAAGATACTACGTCTGAATCACATCTCATTTCATGTTAGAAGCTTTTATTCTTCCTTGATTTTGACAGTAAATCTATAGATCTTAAGAGAAGTTTTTCCTTGATCAAAAACAAAAAAAAAGGAGATCTTAAGTTGCACGGTGTTATAATTTTTTTAATACACTTAATTACAAGCAAATTTCTGTGATAAGTATTATTTGGTAGTCTAATAAAATGATGACTTACATGTTATTACAAGTTACGTGTATAAAAGATTTTACACTATTAATGTATATAACTTGAATCCAAAGAAAAAACTAAAAGAAAAGAAGACGTGGCTTGACTTGTGTCAAAGGAAGTGTGGAGGGTGGCTCAGCCTTGAAGTTGCAGTCTGACTCAAAGTTTGGTACAATTAGTTGGTTAAGATGTACAAGCTCCAACCATACTCATTCCTTCAAACTCCAGCAAATTTTTAGAAAATCTGTCAACATATTGCTTTCTTCTCTGAAAATATACATTTGACACCAACTTCTCAACCTACAAGGCCTTGTAACCACCCTCCAAACTTTCCTTCACCATTACAATAATGTTTCTCATTCCTTAGCTTTTTCTTCAGTCAGTGAACACTTTCCTTCTTTATATTCTTGCCACTGACAAAGGAGAAAGCATCATTTGTTTGCTAGCTGTAGCGTAGAGTACTCATTATCTTTGTGTGTGACAAGATGATGGAGTCAGGGGTTCCAATATGCAACATTTGCGGCGAACAAGTGGGGTTAGCTAGTACTAATGGTGAAGTCTTTGTGGCTTGTCATGAGTGCAACTATCCTATTTGTAAGAATTGCTTGGATTATGAGATCAAAGAAGGGCGCAACGCGTGTTTACGCTGTGCAACTCCCTATGATGGTAATTTAATCTTGCTTTCTTTTATAATTCCCTGTAAATATCTTAATTTTATCTGATTAATAATACCATGTGATTGTTTGGAAAAAGAAGTACTACTAAGGAAGTCTAACATAGTAATTTGCTTATTATGCAGAAAATGAGCACGAATCGAACCATGCTACAATGGCTTCTCATCTTAATACTGCTGAGGTACTAATTAATGTCTAGTGAAACTTCACATCTTCCTTTCTATGTTTTAGTCTACAAATTGAATTTTAGTTGGTGACAATATTCTGTGATTATTGTTATCAATGTAGGATGTCGGAATTCATGCTAGAACTGTCAGTACTGTTTCAACTGTGGACAGCGGTAAGTAGATCAATCTTTGCTGCACAATATTATTCAGAATAGCTCTTTCGAGTGTAGTTCAATAAAGAACATTATTAACTTATTTGTTCTTTCCTCATGAAGAATATCATGATGATTCTGGGAATCCAATATGGAAGAATAGAGTGGAAAGTTGGAAGGAAAAGAAAAATAAGAAAAAGAAGAACCAAAGTAAGACTGTGGTACAAGAAGCTGAAGTTCCACCTGAGCAGCAGATGGAAGAAAAGCCACAGTAAGTAGGCCTTTGCAAAAGCAACTTAACTAGATACGATAATTAGAGTTTCATAAATTTCGTGAAATTGGAAAGTAACCATATTTTAGATAGTATTGCAGTTTTTGTGTGATGTCATAGTTTTCTTGAAAAGGGGCTGATTTCTTTTGTCTAGATGTCTAAATAACTACCAAGAAAACAAGGACTTTTCTAGTTATAAAAAATTGACGTTTAATCCACCTTCAGTGGTTCTGAATCTTGAATTTGCTCTATTTTCATCATGCATTTATTGATCGCATGTAATATAACTTCTGCAGGCAAACAGATGCTGCAGAGCCACTTTCAAGAATCATTCCTGTGCCGAAATCTCAAATTACTCCATACAGAATCGTGATTATTGTCAGATTGTTAGTTCTCTGCCTTTTCTTCCACTATAGAGTAACACATCCAGTTGAAAGTGCCTATCCCCTTTGGCTTATTTCTGTTATCTGTGAGATCTGGTTTGCTTTCTCTTGGGTTTTGGATCAGTTCCCTAAATGGTCCCCTATTAACCGAGAGACATACATTGACAGGCTATCCGCAAGGTTAGAAATCTTCTGCACAAATATTCATAAATCCAAACTTTGTTGCATTTTTTGCACTTGAGAGTTAACTTTGTTTGAACCTTTCTAGGTTTGAAAGGGAGGGAGAACCTTGTATGCTTGCACCTGTAGATTTCTTTGTCAGTACGGTGGATCCCATGAAAGAACCTCCTTTGATTACTGCCAACACTGTTCTCTCAATCCTTGCGGTTGACTATTCTGTCGAGAAAGTATCCTGCTATGTATCGGATGATGGTGGCTCAATGCTTACATTTGAGTCACTAGCTGAGACTTCTGAGTTCGCAAGGAAATGGGTACCATTCTGCAAGAAATTTTCAATTGAACCGCGTGCACCTGAGTTCTACTTCTCGCAAAAGTTTGATTACTTGAAAGACAAGGTGCAGCCTTCTTTTGTCAAGGAACGCAGAGCAATGAAGGTAAGAGCCTAGTTTTGTAACAGGACTTTGTATGAGATAAGCATCTGGTTCCAGAATTGGGCCACATTGTTTAGATGATTGGTCTTTTATTTGGTATTGCAGAGAGAATATGAAGAGTATAAAGTGAGGGTTAATGCTTTAGTAGCCAAGGCTCAGAAAACACCGGAGGATGGCTGGACCATGGCAGATGGAACTCCTTGGCCAGGAAATAACCCGCGTGATCATCCTGGAATGATTCAGGTTAGTGGTCATTAACAATTGTCAAGAATCTTTTGATGGATTTCAGTCAACTGAAACTAGTGTCTGTCTAACAAGATGATACATACAATTACAATGAAGATTTTGCAACAATTTGCAGTTCTAGTGTTTGTGAAACTTGACTATTCAACAAAAGCATTTTGGATGTTCAGTTAAGCTCCATGATTTTTATTCATCACAGGTTTTCTTGGGACATAGTGGTGCCCATGACATTGAAGGAAATGAACTTCCACGACTCGTTTATGTCTCAAGAGAGAAAAGACCTGGTTATACACACCATAAAAAAGCTGGTGCTGAAAATGCTCTGGTGTGTGTTCAGATGCAATTTATTAGAATTTGATCTCAGATTATTTTTATTTACTTCCTTTCACAAACTTATTTATTTTTCTTTTCAGATACGGGTGTCTGCAATTCTCACAAATGCACCCTATATTCTCAATCTTGACTGTGATCACTATGTCAATAACAGCAAAGCCATTCGTGAGGCTATGTGTTTCTACATGGATCCACAAGTCGGCAGAGACGTCTGTTATGTGCAGTTCCCTCAGAGATTTGATGGGATTGATAAAAGTGACAGATATGCCAACAGAAACATAGTCTTCTTTGATGTAAGTAGAAACTAAAATTAACATCAGAATATTACTTTAAGCCTCTCAAATGAATTTCTTCATCTATTCCAAGATTGAAGAATATTCTTGCTTCATTCAACATTGCACTCTCAATGTCAGTTGTTTAGAGTTGAATCTCTTGATGCTGGAAAATGGATTGAGATGACTTTTAACGCTATTTCAGGTTAACATGAAAGGTTTGGATGGCATCCAAGGACCTGTATATGTCGGTACAGGAACTGTTTTCAATAGGCAAGCACTCTATGGTTATAGCCCTTCAAATCTGCCTACAATACACAAATCTTCTTCATCTTGCTCTTGCTGCTGTCGCCGCAAGAAACCAGCTAAAGAGAAGGATCTTACTGAGGTATATCGTGAGGCAAAAAGAGAAGATCTAAATTCTGCAATCTTCAACCTAAGAGAAATTGAAAGTAAGTTTTCTAGTACAAGATTCCCTTTATTAGTTCCATTGTCTTTGGAACTTTTACCATGAAGCTATCATTTCGGTGTATGCAGATTATGACGAACACGAGAGGTCCTTGCTTATCTCTCAGATGAGTTTTGAGAAAACATTTGGCATGTCATCCGTGTTTATAGAGTCTACATTGATGGAAAATGGAGGAGTACCTGATTCTGCCAATCCATCGACACTGATCAGGGAAGCAATTCATGTTATCGGCTGTGGTTATGAAGAGAAGACAGCATGGGGAAAAGAAGTAAAAAATGAATCTCTCTTTTTCAAGACTCATTTCTCCTGATTTCTGGTGACAGGGCTAACTCTTTCTTTTTGTATGTCCTTTTCAGATTGGTTGGATATATGGTTCAGTGACAGAGGATATATTGACTGGTTTCAAGATGCAGTGTAGGGGATGGAGATCAATATACTGCATGCCATTAAGGCCTGCTTTCAAGGGGTCAGCTCCTATTAACTTGTCAGACAGGTTGCACCAAGTTCTTCGATGGGCTCTTGGATCGGTTGAGATTTTCTTGAGTAGGCATTGCCCTTTGTGGTATGGATTTGGAGGCGGCCGCCTCAAATGGCTCCAAAGACTTGCCTACACCAACACCATTGTCTATCCTTTCACTTCTCTTCCCCTCATCGCGTACTGTATTCTTCCTGCTGTTTGCCTTCTTACAGGAAAATTCATCATCCCTACGGTAAATGCTTCCACTTCCGACTTATTTGCAACTTCCTAAATCCATCATGGAAAATTACATGTTTAAAAAGAAAAGAAGATTGGGATAATTACATTTTTGGACTGCTCAAAAGAATAATAGCTAGCAAATGTATAGGTTTTGTATATTAAATATAAATATGCATATAATATACATGTAGTATACACGTAAATAACATAAATATACATATAGTATACATAATCAGTGTATGGGTTTTGTATCTTGTGCCAATTGGGCGCTGGCACTATAAATTTGACGGCCAAAAATGAAAAAAAACTTTAAAGATTTGAGATTTTGCAAATGAGTGCACATTAGAAGTTGGTATTGAGGCTGCAATTTCTTTAGTTTCTATTACTGAATCAAATTATTGTGGCTTCTATGCAGCTATCGAACATTGCAAGTATACTTTTCCTTGCTCTTTTCATTTCCATCATTGTAACAAGTGTGCTCGAGCTACGATGGAGTGGTATAGGCATAGAGGACTGGTGGCGTAACGAGCAGTTCTGGGTGATTGGGGGTGTTTCTGCACATCTATTTGCAGTATTCCAAGGATTCCTCAAAATGCTTGCTGGAATAGACACAAACTTCACAGTGACAGCCAAAGCAGCAGACGATGGAGAGTTTGGCGATCTCTACCTATTCAAATGGACAACAGTCTTGATCCCCCCAACAACAATTCTCATAGTCAACTTAGTTGGTGTAGTTGCTGGTTTCTCTGATGCACTCAACAAAGGATACGAAGCTTGGGGGCCTTTATTTGGCAAAGTGTTCTTCTCATTTTGGGTGATCCTTCATCTTTATCCATTCCTCAAAGGTCTCATGGGACGCCAAAATCGAACTCCAACCATTGTTGTGCTATGGTCTGTGTTGTTGGCTTCTGTTTTCTCACTAGTTTGGGTCAAGATTAATCCATTTGTCAGCAAAGATGACCCTTCAGCCATGGTTCAAAACTGCATCGACATCGATTGTTGAGCTTGGAACAAGCTTTCTTGAACCATACCACACGTTTGAAAATGTAGCCTTTTTTTTCATGTAATGTAAAAGGCGAAAACCCTCCTATTCTTGCATAGTTTGAGCAGCTTGTATCAGTTTTTCCAGTTAAGATTTTTGAGAAGGAAGGAGAGTAAAGAAGATTTATTTGGAAATGGAATTTTGAACTTTGAATTGGCACTTGTGAAATTACAAAGTTAAAGGAAGTTGAGCTGATAATGAATAGTATTATGGTATCTTTCACTTCAATACACTTGGCTTTGATGGTGTGTCTTGTTCAACTGTAGAACATGAAAATTACAAATTATCATGCTAGATTACATTGTACAAGTCTCTAAAAGAAACAAATTTACACCTTGATCAATTTTTGTGAAATACTAGTAACCTCTGTTATTAAATCGTCGCAAATTGACCGGATTTTTGACGCAAGAATTACAACTTGATCAAATGAAATTACGAGCATGTAGTTCCTAATGCTCCATGTCTTACTATCAGTGAACCAATATTACAACCTGTATTTCATGAAAATATTCAAACTTTATTGATTCACAACGAGTGAGTGATAACACAAGACAGAGTTTAATTATACAGTATGAATATATACCAGAATTTGTTGGGGAGTACTACATATAGGCAAAAATCTTTATTAATGAACATCAAAATCTTTCCATTTTATATTTACAATCCAAACGGAAGATTTAATCACCAAAAATGAAGAAAAAAAAAGATCATTATACTCATAAATTACTACATAGCTTTTCTTTTTGTTGCTACAGTTCAGTTGTCCCGAAGCCATTTGATCAATATAATTTATTTCCCTGAATTTTTTGGAATGAAAGCATATTTGGGACAAAAATATATGCAGCCTACTTGTAGTATATAATCTAAATTAATGCTCCTCTCTCTCTATTTTGGGACACTGTTAGGTTTATATCTCTGAATTCCAGCAGTAGAACTGTTTACAACAACAACAACAATAACATACCCAGTGGAATCCTACAACGTGGGGTCTGGGGAGGGTAGAGTGTACGCACCTCTACCTTGGTAGGTAGAGCGGCTGTTTCCGAGAGACCCTCGGCTCAAGATAAAGCATAAGCACAAGCAAAGCAACAGAAACGGTCAGGCCCGCGCAAAAAAATTAAAGCAGTATGAAAATGCTGGTATCAAAAGCGAATAAGCCATGATAGCGCATTTTGAAAAAAGGAGCAGTAACTAACGCATGTAAATAAGATAGACAAAGTACACTAAAGAACACATAGCAACAGAAATCAAACAATATGGGACTATACAACACTATTGGGCCTGTTATGATAGGCTAAGCGGTCCTACACTAAAAACACTACAACTACTAGTTGGCAAACGTAAGTAGGACTACTCTCGACTACCTACTACCCTTTCTACCATGATCCGTGTCCTCCACAACCCTCTATCTAAGGTCATGTCCTCGGTAAGTTGCATCTGCGCAATATCCCGTCTAATCAGATCTCCCCAATACTTCTTCGGCCTACCTCTACCCCTCCTAAACCCGTCCATAACCAACCTCTCACACCTCCGCACTGGGCCATTTATGTCTCTCCTTTACACATGCCTAAACCATTTACAGTAGAACGTTTACCAGAGAATCAATAATAATTGTAGCTGGACTCATCTATTCATCTGTCAATCAATTTCGTTTATGAAGATTATGATAGTCAGGCATAGTCAGAACTCTTTCATGGACTTCTCTCAAGGCAATGGCTTAAAATTAATCTCCCGCAGTCATCCGCAACTACCGATGCTGAGATGAGGCGTAATAGAATTTCAGGAGCTTTACTAGTCACTATAGTTGTTTTTTTCAGTCTTGACTTTTCTCAAGTTCTAACAGAAGTGGCAAACATTCTTTAGACTCAAAATGTGATATTAATTTTTAATACGAGCCTGTTTAACCTTTTGACTAATGAACCGCTAATAAACGGTGTCAAAAATCAAATTAAAGAGCAAAGTACTTGAAATGAAAGTAAGTATAATGTTTCGCCTTAAAAGGAACAACCTTAATCAATTAGCCCTTTGTTAACAAGACACCTTTTTAAGAGGTCTTAGCAAGTCTTTCAAAGGGGGCAAACTAAATTTTTGGGAAAACCACAATATTCTCAATTTATGTCATAATTAACTATATACTACTCCTACAATACTATTTTTTTTAATTTTCTACACGATGTTTGATACTCTCCTTAGACTCTGACTAATCAGAGGAAAATTCTACTTTTCGAGTGAAACTATCAATTACGACTCCATTCTCGAAACTCGACTCCGAAACTGATATATAAGAATCAAAACTATTTTTAAGTTAACCTTAAAAAGAAGTTATTTGAATTACTTTATTGATTCATGTTTGTCACAAAATCAGGATTTTCCAAGTTGTGTAGACCACAATACTTTAATCCAAAGGATAGAATCTCAAAATAATGAATAAAATAGTATTCCAAGCAAAGAATAATCATGAAAAATGTTGGTTTGGAGATAATGAAATGGGACAAGGACGGTAGGAGGAGAAAAGCATTATAAGAAGAAGTTGGAGTACACCTGGATCCAGCAGAAAGTATTTGGATTCTGATTAAACTACTGTTTATATTATTTTAATGTCCGTTCGTAGTTTCGTACTTAATGTACAAAATAAGCACTGCCATTTATATATATATTTTTAATGTCATTCATTTCGCACTTAATTTACAAAATAAAATACTGCTTGATCGATCTTTGGAAGTCGCAATTTCGACCTTTGACCTTTTCGAAAAAAAATACTCGTACACTTTTTAAATTCTTTTGCATGTGATGGCCAGCATGACTAGCTAATATGTGATGTCTTTATAATAATTTGCTTAAATTAGAGGTAATATTTGAAAATCATTTTGCATGATTGAAGTTGTTCGGCGAGAGCCATTTGAGTTAGCTGATTAAAAATAACAAATTTTAAAATATTTTTATATGAATACAATTAACGAAAAATGGAATAGAGGAGTTAGGAGTTTTATTTCGAGAAGGTATTCATGCATTATAAAAAAAAATAGGGACAAAACAAATAAAAAGCTTGAGCATACTAAAAAGGAGTATAAGCTAAAATGTCATAAATTAGAGTGACCAACTTATGATTGATTTTATCTAATAAGCATTTAGCTTGTAAATATTGTTTACTAAATGTGTATAAGTCACAACATTTATAAGCTAGTTATCTATAATCTTATCAAAATGGTAAATACATACGCGTTTTTTATGTTTACATCAAATTGTATTAATATTTTATCATTAATTGATTTAATGAGGTATAAGAACTAACCATTATTGATAAAAATCTATACAGAAATGTATATCATGTCTTATTGGCTTGATGAAAAATATCTGATATTAGTAAGGTTTTTACCTATTTAAACACCCTTTACAAAACCGTACTTAGTTATAGAATTTCTGTAATAATGCCTCAATTTAAGGTCAACTAATTATATCCACAAATCAGTCACTTTAAATTTGTCCCATCCATACTCTTCTAGGTGCTTTTCTTGTACAAACTCCAACATACTCTCACACTTTCACAAAAAAAGTGTACTCGTTTTCCTTCTCCCAATCTTCCAACTTTCCTTCTTCAACAACAAACAATGGCTCCAAATCCCTCTCATTTTCCCCTCTCATTCACCCTTCTCCTCTTTCTCCTCTCCACAAAATCATCATCATCTCAATCCACTGATCTTGATCCAAACCAACTCAAAGCTCTCAGATCACTAGGTGTTCCAACAGGCAAAGACCCTTGTTCTCCCCTTCACAAATCCACTATTTGTGACTCTTCAACTCCCTTCCACAATCTCATTTCCCTCAAACTTATAAACTGTTCAAATGATGTTACATTATCCCAAACAGCTCTCAAAACTCTCTCCACTCTCCTAGACTTACAATTCATCAACTGTCCTGTTTCTCCTATTCATTTCCCCTCTCAAATTTCCTCCAATCTCAACTCCTTCACTTGTATCAACTCCCTCAAGAAACTCACTAGTCTTTGGCTAATTCGAATGCATAACGTCGTAAATTTAACGGTGTCAAATGTTCCCGTTTCTGCTAGTGGCCCTTCTATTATCTTGAATAGTATCAAGAACTTGCATACTGTTACTATATCTCATGCAAATCTTAAAGGGGTTCTTCCTACTAGGTGGCATATGAATCTAACTTATGTTGATTTATCTGGAAATAAGCTTGAAGGGAAAATACCAAGTTCTTTAACTGAGCTTGAAAATCTTGTGCATTTGAATCTTTCTTCAAATTCACTCAATGGTACTATACCAAATTCATTTGGTAACTTACTTAGTTTGGAAAATGTGTCATTAGCTGAAAATTCGTTGTCTGGAAGTATCCCGAAATCGGTTGCTGCAATTCCTGGATTAGTTCATCTTGATCTTGGATCAAACCAATTAAATGGAACTGTTCCAAAGTTCATTTCAGATATGAAGGGATTGAAATACTTGAATCTTGAGAGGAATAATTTCAAGGGGGTTTTGCCATTCAATGCTTCTTTCATCAAGAAATTAGTTGTGTTCAAGGTTGGAGAAAATTCTAATCTTTGTTACAATCACTCAACATTGTCTTCAAAACTGAAACTTGGGATTGCTCAGTGTGATAAACATGGATTGCCACTGTCTTCGCCGCCACCTAAGGAAGATTTCAGTGATGATACAGAAGATTATGATGATGATGATAGTCCACCACCTAAACATGAACATGGACCAAGCAAGGTTGTTTTAGGTGTGGCCATTGGGTTATCATCCATTGTGTTTTTGATTATTTTCTTGGTTCTATTGGCCAAATGTTGTAAATGATTTGAGTGTAAATTGAGACAAATTCTTGGTCCAGTTAGGTTAGGCAAATCACAGGTGTCCTTATAGGATTTGAAAATATGTTAATTAACTGAATACTTGGATCTTGAGGGAAGAGTATAATGTAAGAGTGGTTATTTACTCAACTAGTGTGTGTGATTCTATTAAGTAGTACTTTTGCTGAAGGAGAAAAGCTCCATCATTTTAGTTGTCTAAATTCTTTTGTGATTTATGTATCATCTTCAATATGCTCTATTCCTGGCATTGTTTGTAATGACTCTTCATGTCTTCATAGCTGAAAACTTTAAATTTATGGTAATATCTGAATTCAAATTAGAGCAGCTAATTGCTTGGTTATTATTGGACTTTTGCCTTTTTCACTTGTTGCAAGTGACATTATAGAAGGGGTCTTAAATCAGTCCATTTGCCTGGCAGTCACCACCATATTGGATTTCTTTACTTTCTCATTGCTGATTTTGTAAAGCTTGTAGTTCAATTAGTTGCTGATATAGTGTCTTTTAGTACATAATGACAATTCGGAATTCCTAATTGTCCTCTAATCAGTCGAATATAGAACAATAACAAACAAATTTTGGTTACTATTTGTCTTGGGAATGGTTTGGCTATCAAACTAATGGGGACTGTACAAGTGAGTACTGTTGCAGTTATTTATTCAAGGTAAGTGACAGCGGCAAGTTGACTAGGTGATGAGCCACGAGATTTTCCTAACCTATGTTGACAAATAACCAACCCGCTCATAATATAAACGAATAGGAGTAGTTAGAAATAGGGGTGGCCAGCGGGGCGGGCTGTGATGGATTCTGGCGGGACGGGAAGAGGTCCCGTCCCGTCCCACATCCCGCCGGAAGAGGGGCCGGGATTTGGGGGGACGGGACGGGATTTACGAGACCAGACATAGTCAAAAGTTGCAAATCACATAGTAAAATTGACATTAAAAAAATTACATTGTTAACCAATATTTTTCTAATTTCCTCACAATGTCTTGATGATCTTCGGTTGGAATTGGAAGTTGTTGGTAAAATTGTTCGACGACGCTTCTTGCTCCCTCAGACAAGATTTCGTTGTAGTTGTAGTCGTCGTCTTCGTTGATCTCCGGTTGACCGCACCTTCTACGCTCCGCTCTAATCCAATCTTTGAATAAAACTGCAATCTCCAAGCTGTCTCCCGCCAATGAGTGTATGTGCACTCCTATTTGAAATCTTCCAACAGAAAAAGCGATTTCAGACGCTGTTGATTACGCTTGAATGTTCAACACATCTCGGGCCATCTTTGATAGTGTCGGAAATGTCTTTGCATTCTCCATCCACCGCAACTAATTTTGCTATATTTTTCCTATCTTTGTGTTTATCATACTTAGGACCTATAATTTCCCCCGTCATCTGGTTATTTCGACACTGTACTTGATCGGGGACACTATGTGAACCTTGTCCCGACTCAGAATGCATTGGCACACCCAATTTTTCAGCCAAGTATTGGTTATACCTTGCTTTGTGATCCTTTTTCACATGTCTCATTACACCTCCCGTCCCACCTTGACCTTTTCCGATTTTAAATTTATAAACTTCTTGACAAATTTTATATCTAGCTAGTTGATTATCAATGTCCCTATAAAAAAATCTCATGCAAGTGATTTTAATTTTCGTTGTTTGGAGTCTCGACTCATACTAGGGGGAATATAAGACATTCCAGTTTCAGTTTCTGAGCCTGAAGTGGAGGTGCACTAGTGGGTGTGTTATCTACATTATCGTCTAATTCATTTTCAAAATTAAAGTCTAGTTCAGATGCACAATATACGTCATGATCTAATTGTGTATTAATATCATTTAAAAAATTAGTTTCATCTATATGAGTGAAATAATCGGGACTAGGAATAGGATTACTAGTAGATGCACCCTTACCCCTGTTACCCCTAGTACCTCTACCAGAAATCAAACGTCCAAGTCGTTCCATTATAATTATGCAAATAAATAATTATAGTAAATGAAATTAAGTACGATAATTAAATTAAGTAACAATAATAATTTAAAGAAGGAACGAAAGTACCAAACGCCGACGTAACGCCGACCTGTAATCGGGGTTGAAAATTGAAACTTTGCTCGATGGATGATCATCAAGCTAGTTGCCAACTCCACTCCATTTTTTGAACTTTGATACAAATAAGCAAATAAAATATAATATTTAGTAGGCAATGTAGACTTGTAGAGAGATAGATTGAGAGATTAGATAGATGGTAGAAAGATTTGTGAGAAAAATGAAGAGAAAAATGAGGTATTTATAGTTGAAAAATAGGGTTAAAATATAAATATACTAACTTAGTGATTAAAAATAAATATTAAGAGGTAGGGGGGTAAAAAATGACCGTTATAACCGTTGCACAACTGCCAAAATCAAAATTTGGTCGTTGTTGCAACGGTTATTTTAGCCCTAGTCCAGTCCCGAGATCGAACCCCGCTACCTACAATTTCATTCCATTTTTTTTGGGCGAGGCGATAATCGGGCCGGGTCGAGATCTGTCCAACCCGGCCCACTGGACAGCCATAGTTAGAAATATTATAATATGTATATGTGACAACCTCTTTTACCCTTCCCTTACCCCAAAAGGACAAAAAAGGAAGAAGCGATGTAAAAGTACCATATGAAGTTATCGAAGGCATGGGTTAATGTTAAACAAAGCAATATACGTGTGATATACACTTAATATACAGCAGTGTATATCACATATATACAAAGCAGTGGACTGGGCAGTGGACTAGGCAGCAGCAGAACAGTGGGCCGCTTGGGCCTCGGCAGTGGGCCTTCGACCCGGCGAAGAAAGCGGTAGGGTCGCTTGGGCCTCAAAGATGGGCCTTCGCCAAGAAACAAGAAGAAGAAACAGAGACTCTCTTAGGGCCTCGGAAGTAGGCCTCTCAGCCCATCTCGGCCAAAATAAGTACAAAACAATATTGTATATATGGTATATATATTTGTAGTATATTGTAAGGAAAAGGATACCTTAATTAGTGTTATACACTTACCATAATTGTATAGTTAGAATTATGGTAGAATAAGGATTTAGAAGTAGAATAGGAAAAGGATTTCCCTATTATGGAAATATGTAACTTGTATATATAGTCTTTCAATTAATGAAAATAATCAAGGGGATTATTTCTTTCATGATATCAAGAGACTAGGTCTAAACAAAAGTTTTCTTCTCTCAAACTTTTGCCTCTTTGGCCGAGAACCCCCCCTCTCTCGGGTTTTCTCTCCAAATATCTCGTCTTCCGCTCTCAAAAAAACCTCTCTTAAATTTAACCTCCTTCCTTGTTCTTTCAAATATGTCTAAGAACAATTTTCACCCTGCCCTCACGGTTTCCAATATCAAGCTCAGTGTCCCTATTGTCCTTGAGATGGAAAACGTTCAATATGCAACGTGGGCGGAGTTGTTTAAAATTCACGCTATCTCTTATCAAGTTCTTCATCACATCATTCCTCCCGCTAGACCCCTTCCTGCGGAGGATCCTGAGGTATGAATTACACTTGATGCTACCGTTCTTCGGTGGATATACGCCACTATTTCAGTGGACCTTCTACGGACGATTATGGAGCTCGATACCACGGCTATGGCTGCATGGAATAGATTGCGTGACATATTCCAAGACAACCAACATTCCCGTATCGTCACACTCGAGCAGGAATTCTCTCTCGTTCGAATGGACGTATTTCCGAACGTTTCTGCATATTGCAAGAAACTAAAGAAATTGGCGGATCAACTCCGTAATGTTGGCGCACCAGTAACAAATAATCGTCTAGTTCTACAGTTGGTTGCCGGGCTTTCGGAGGCCTATAATGGTGTTGGAACTCTCCTTCGCCAAAGCAACCCTCTTCCCGACTTTCATCAAGCCCGCTCCATGCTGACGTTGAAAGAAGCCGGTTTGGCTAAAAAGGCGGCTACCGGAGCAAGCCCAGTTGTCATGGTGGCATCCTCTTCTAGTTCTTCGGATTTTGTTAATAATTCGGGCCAAAACCATAATAATGGTGGCGGCAAGAATAATCGCAAAAGTAACAAAAACCTCGGGGGCAAACGAGGCGGCTCTGGTGGCGGTTTCGGTGAGCAACAAACAGGCGGTGGGTCCCATCAAGGGTACAGTGGGCCACCACCATCGTGGGCCCAAAGAATGGGGCGATGGCGATGGCACCCGCACCCTCCAACGATTTACGCCGGCCGGTGGTGGCCAACGCAGGCCCAATACCCAAAGATTGGCGGCCCAATGGCGATGGCCCGAACGGCACCCACAGCGTAACGGCCCGGTTCGGCCAAAGACGGCCAGAGTCATCGGGCCCGGACCTCCGCAAGCCCATCATACGAGCCCAACTCGCATCGATATCGAGGCCGCGATGCACACGCGTTGGGATTGACTCAACCGGACCCAAATTGGTACATGGACACCCGCCACTACTCATATGACTTCCAGAATCGAGCACTCTCTCATCTTATTACAATTTGAGCACCCCTGGGAATAATTGTGGGTAATGGCGATTCTATTCCAATTCTAGGGTATGGTCGAAAGCGTTATCTCCTCCCAATCCACCTCTCCTCTTGAAAAATACTTTACATGCTCCTAAATTGATTAAAAATTTAGTGTCATCCGAAAGTTCACAAATGACAATTGCTTTACATTGAATTTGATCCTTTTGGTTTCTCTGTGAAGGATTTCAAGACGGGGAGTCATCTCATGAGGTGTGATAGTAGGGGGATCTATATCCTATCATGCCCGGTTTCAGTCCATCGAGTCCAGCCTTGCCATCAGCTTTTGCAGCCATCTCACCATCCATGTGGCATGCTCGTCTGGGTCATCCGGGATCTTCTATTTTATCAGCCTTAGATAAAAATAGCTTTATTTCTTGTAAGGGTACAAGTCGTACTCCAATTTGTCAGTCTTGTTCATTAGGAAAAATTGTTACGTTGCCATTTGTAGACTCCAATTCTCATACTTTTATGCCATTTGACATTATTCATAGCGACTTATGGACATCTCATGTTCTTAGTTCAATGGGTCATCGATATTATGTTCTCTTTTTAGATGATTATTCTAGATTTTTATGGACGTTTCCAATCACGAACAAATCACAAGTGTTTTCCGTCTTCATAAAATTTAGAGCGTTCATTCGTACTCAATTCGAAAGAGAAATAAAAAATATTCAATGTGATAATGGGAAAGAATATGACAATAGGGAGTTTCGAGAATTTTGTGTTACTCATGGGATAAATTTTCGTTTTTCATGTCCTCATACATCTTCACAAAATGGGAAAGCCGAACGCAAAATTCGTTCCATAAATAACATTGTCCGAACTCTCCTAATCCATGCCTCCATACCTCCATATTTTTGGCATCATGCTCTACAAATGGCCACTTACCTTCTTGACATAATTCCGTCTAAAGGTCTGACATATTCTTCCCCTCTCAAAATCTTATATAATAAGAACTCGTCTTATTCTCACCTTCGGATTTTTGGGTGCTTGTGTTATCCGCTATTCCCATCCACCACAATTAACAAACTTCAGGCTCGGTCTACCCCGTGTGTGTTTTTGGGTTATCCGTCAAATCATCGTGGTTATAAGTGTTTTGATTTATCCTCCAAAAAAATCATAATCAATCGCCATGTCATTTTTGATGAAATTCAATTCCCATTTGCGAAAGTTCATACTCCCGAACCTAAGTCGTATAATTTTTTGGATGACCAAATATCCCCGTATATTATTCGGAATTTTTCGGACATCTCCCGTACCCAAAATCCTCCACGCCCATCGCCTACCGGCTCCACAAAGATCGCCACGCCCAGAAAATACAAAGAATCGAATGGGGCTCCAGCTATTGGGCTACCAAATTTAATTCGAACTGGTCCGCCGATTCCAAAGAATTACCGATTTGGGCCAAGAGCCCATCGCTTGTCGATCCGTCCCGAGCCCAGAAAATTCCCAAAATTTCCTTAATTCTTCCTCGAGTCATAGACCGGTCACTCGTAGTCAGCGGGATATTTTTACACCTAAAAGACATTTTAATTTACATTCTGGTGTCTCTAAATCCCCCTTGCCCCGCAATTCTGTGTCCGCATTAAATGACCCTAATTGGAAAATTGCTATGACTGATGAATATAATGCTCTTATTGATAATAAGACGTGGGAGTTGGTGCCCTGTCCATATGGTATTAATATTATCAGGTCTATGTGGATTTTTGCTCATAAGGAGAATTCAGATGGGTCCTTTGCTTGGCATAAGGCGCGACTTGTTGGTGATGGTAAGACTCAGCATGTTGGTATTGATTGTGGTGAGACGTTTAGTCCGGTGGTCAAACCGGCTACCATTCGCACTGTACTTAGCTTGGCTCTTTCAAAGACTTAGCCGATTCATCAGTTAGATGTCAAGAATGCTTTTCTACATGGAGATCTCAAGAAAACAGTCTATATACATCAGCCGTTGGGTTTCAGGGATCCCAACCGCCCTCATCATGTCTGTTTGTTGAAGAAGTCATTATATGGGCTTAAGCAGTCTCCACGTGCCTGGTATACACGATTTGCTGATTTTGTTTCGACTATTGGGTTCACACACAGCAGGTCAGATAATTCTTTGTTCATCTACCGCCGTGGTTCGTCATTGGCCTATATTCTGTTATATGTGGATGATATCATCTTGACTGCCTTCTCCGATGCTTTGCGTCAGTCTATCATGACCATGCTCGATTACGAATTTGCTATGAAGGACTTAGGGCCGTTGAGTTATTTTGGGGATTGCCGTCAAACGCGTCATTCGGTGGCTTGTTTCGCCTCAGCAGTATCTTTCTTGAGATCATCGAGAGGCTGGGATGTCATCCTGTAAGTCCACTTCCACGCCCGATTGATGCAAACTCAAAGCTAAGTGCCACAAAGAGTGCACCATACGAGGACCCGACTCGCTATCGCGATCTGGCAGGGGCCCTCCAAGATCTTACCTTTACCAGGCCGGATATTACATATGCGGTTCGGCAGTGTGTTTATTCATGCATGATCCCGAGTTGAGCACATGAATGCAATCAAACGCATCATTCGGTATATCTGAGGACACTGGACTATGGGTTGCACTTGTATCCTTCATCTACATCCACACTTGTCTCTTACCGGATCTTTGATTGGGATGGTTGTCCCGACACCAGGCACGGTCGACTTAAATCGTATGTTCCTTGGCAACAACTTGGTCTCATGGTCGGCAAAGCGTCAAGCAACTCTGTCACGCTCGGTCAGAGGTAGAATATCGAGGGTAGCGAATGTGGTCTCCGAGTCATGTTGGCTACGTAATTTGCTTTTGAGCTTCATTGTCCCATTCGAAGGCAACCTTGGTATATTGCGATAACATTAGTGTCATATACCTTCAGGTAACCCACCCAACACCAGCACCAAGCATATCGAAATGGACATTCACTTTGTCCGTGAAAAGGTTGCAAAGGGTCAAGTTCGCGTATGCCATGTCCCGTCTCGTTATCAAATTGCGACATCTTTACAAAGGGTCTACCATCGGTTCTCTTTGAAGATTTTAGGGACGATCTCGGCGTTAAAACCGTCCGCTATGGCTGCGGGGTGTGTTAAACAAAGCAATATACATGTGATATACACTTGAATATACAGCAGTTGTATATCACATATATACAAAGCAATGGATCAAGTGGACTAGGCAAAGAAGAGTAACGATGGGCGCTTGGGCCTCGGCGGTGGGCCTTCAACAAGAAACAAGAAGAAAGAAACAGAGGCTCTCTTAGGGCCTCGGAAGTGGGCCTCTCAGCCCATCTCTGCCAAAATAAGTTCAAAACAATATTGTATATATGGTATATATATTTGTAGTATATTGTAAGGAAAAGGATACCTTAATTAGTGTTATACACTTACCATAATTGTATAGTTAGAATTATGGTAGAATAAGGATTTAGAAGTAGAATAGGAAAAGGATTTCCCTATTATGGAAATATGTTACTTGTATATATAGCCTTTCAATTAATGAAAATAATCAAGGGGATTATTTCTTTCAGTTAAATTCTCCAATAAATACTGTTTGAAATGTCTGTACTCTGTACTAGGATTTGTTTTCTGGGTTGTTTAGGTAGTTCGTGCTGCAGCAGATGTTGTTCCCAGCATATATTCCTTTTATGCATTGGAATTCGGGATCAGCACGCAATGCACCACGAATATCTGTAGTGGTTCAAAACTTCAAATGTTCAATGATACAGTACTTTTTAGTTTTTACTGCCTTCATTTTATTGTTTTTAATCATTTAGCCGTAAGGAGAAAAGCCTTTAACCAACGAATTTTGATACTTGTATATGTTGAGTGTATGATCTTAACCTGTGGAGTAAAGAAAATCACATGATGGATGTATCATTATTGGTAATATATCTTAATCTCGTGAACATGTTGTTCCTTTTCAAACTTCCCTTTGTGCATCTTCTCTCTCACAGGCGGATTTAATTAAAGTGTTTTTCTATGATTCTGCACCTATTGTTGTCAGCTCGAATTATATACATAGTGTATACAATTATACAAGTATGTAACGTATTCTAAACTTACTTACTCTAAGTCTAAATTCAGAATTCATCTTTATTAAGCAATACAGTTCCTTAGCTAACCATGCATGTTCTTCTAGCTCTTGTTGACTTTCGCCATGTGGAGCTCTGTTCCTCCTGTGATTCTTCTAGTTCCTAGTTCTTCTTTACTATTCAAAATTATTCCATCTGCTTTAGCAAAGGGTGAATTCGATATTTAATGTGATAGATTCATCTTCTAGATTCTTAATGATGAATTAATTATATTTTTAAAATTATACGTTCAAAATTCAATGTATACTATGCGTTTAATTTTGTGAGCTAGTTGGATTCAATAATGACATAATTCATAAACAGACCCTCAAACTTGGTCTCAGCTGGCAAGTATGCCCTCCAACTTTAGGTGTGCACAAGTAGACACCTCAACTTGTATAAAGTTGAACACTTAAACACAAATGTCGGCGTGGCATTGACATGACATATAAATTTGGAGGTGTCTAGATAATTATTTTATAAATTTGAGTATTCAACTGACAAAGTGGAGACAAATTGAGCTGCACACCAAAAGTTGAAGGGCAAACTTGTCAGTTTAGGTCAAATTTGAGCATTTGTTTATATATTATGCCTTCAATAATTATATCCTACATAGGCCTCTTTCTACTACAAATGTCCGTATCTGCCAAGTGATTCACAAACAAAAGTATGAACTAACTCTGCTCGTCTTATTATTTAATCCAAGCTCAAATTGGCCTCAATTATTTAAATGAATAAGCTTGCGTATTACGTTTGAACTTTAGTTGTTTATGTTTATATTCTCAGAGAATACTTAATACTAGTCTACTCAATCTTATAAGAGATTTGTTTTATCTGTTCCATTTTTTTTAATGAATTATCCATGTGGGCATACAGAGGTATTTGGTACTTGATGATATGAGCTATGAGCTATAAGATGCGATGATTCCAAGGTGCTGACAATCATGGGTTCTCTGTTAGATAGAATAGAATGAAGGAACAATATATGTCAGATTTACTGTTCATGTGTTGGCAAGGTGCATGGTTGGTTTTTAATTCCAATCTTAGTACAAAGGGAACATGCTCCTCCTGATTCTTTAAGATTGTTAATTTGACAAAACATAATGGATCTTTTACTTCACAAAGGGTCAAGAAAAGCTTTAGACTCGTTTAAATGAAACTCATATATCCTTCGTTGAATTTAAAAGGAAAAAAATTGAACTTAATAAAAAATCTACCCAACTTAACTCCAAAAAAACTCATAAAGAAAAGGACCACGAATACTTATTAGCTGACGTATATTTCATAAACTGCTCGACCTTCTACTGTAAAAAATTAACCATCCTAGTCCCAATTTTCTAAATCTCATTAGAGTACACTATCATGAATTACTTTTCTAATTTTAATTTCAAAAGCTAACTCGTAAATTATAAAAGGACCATGAATTAATGTTTATTATTTGCTCATGACAACTTGTAAGCTGCTCAAACTTTTGTACTGTTCGATGTGAGATTGGGCGTGACAATATGGTATCAGATAGCAAGAATGTGACAGTTTATCTTTATCCATATATCAATAGATCCAATCTTTTACACTAGTCCATGATCACTTTCTTTTTTGGAGAAATACACAAATACAACTTTTAAAAAATGTATTTAAAAGAGTTACAATTATTTTAAAAAATTACATAAATATAATTTAATCTAAGTTTTAACTTTTTAATTACACCGTGTACAACTTTTCATATTCTTTAAATGTCTCTATGAAATGCATTAAAATGGAAAACTTGGCTTCTCTAAAACTCTAATTACGTATGAATTACCACTAAAATAGGATCTTAATTAATAATTGACACCCTATTTCATAAAAAATTGACTTCCTCTCTATCATCACATATTTATTAGATATTCAATTTTTTCTCTCTTCCATGAAATAGAAAAATTAACTGAATTGTATTTAAAATTTATATATATTTAATATAGCATACAATATATACCTAATACATATGAATATTATATTGTGCTTCTTTATTATACCTAATATATTTATACAATAATGTATGTACTCAATTATATATATATATATATATATATATATATATATATATATATATATATAATACTTTTGTGTAATATACATAAGAAATAATGATATTATATATAGTATATAATAGTGCAACATACGTAATATAAAAGGACAATAGTATATATACTTTCTCAAAGAATTGAATAATATATATCATATAAATAGAAATATACTTTTTATGGATTAGAATGTTAGCTAAGTATGTTAGATATTTTTAAAAAAGTAATTAATATGTTTTGATATGTATTTAGTTTGACTATCACTAATATATAAAACTCCTTAGTTTTAGCCATTTATTCATAGCTAATATTCTTGAATTATGGTATAAAATCATATATACCCTATATATTATAAATTATATATTATAGATTATGTAATTTAGTTAATAATTATAGATTATAAAATATTTTACTCATTTACTAGTATTTATGTAACTTCCCCTTTCTTTTATCTATACTTTGTTGGATCTCAGTAATAAGTAATAACGCAAACAGAGATCGGTAACTCGAGATCCAGCCACATGTTATTCACAAATTGTTAAACGCTCAAAAAACATAAAATAAAGGGTGATATTCTTTTTATTGTCTTCTTTTCATGCACTACATTTAAAATGACCTTATCATTTTGGTTATTTAAATAGAGGGCACATGATGAATCAACTGACAAGACTTATCTGTCAAAGCTAATACAGTACTAAATTTTTACTAGAGGTGTCAGTATCAAGTATCAATCCAAACTCGCCCAATTCAATCAGCATGTTCGATGTTTCTACTAGTTGAATCATGACCCGTTTGTTGAGTTAACCTAACGAGTTGAAATTAAAAGACTCATTAGTCAATCGATCAAAACCAATCAAAGTGGTGTAACCCAACTAAAAAACAAACAAAGAATATTAGAAAAAAGAAAGCGCTCATTCGAAATTCAATAGAATAATTTTTTTTTTTTTTTTTGCTTTCAATAGAATAGTTTTGACATTACTAAAGTACTAAATTAGTTTGTAACTATAGGATAAAGATGTTAAATCCGTTATACTATTTTGAAACTGCAATCTCTCTTTAATTAAATATTCTATAGGAATTTATATTGCTGTGAATCTGCCAATTATATTTGTCCTCGATGATTTTCTCCCATAATTGTGAAGTGGTACCAAGCAGTGGTTGGTGACTGGCCAAATGGAACTTATGAAAATTCTAAACTTGTGTTGCAATAAGCAGTGCATTAGATAATTTTCATGAATCGTTTTGTGGGAACCTTGACTATGGAAAGTGAACAGTTCAATATCTTGACATTCTATTTCTCAACCAAGAGTCCTGCTATTAATAAAATGACAGGATAATTCCAACGAATGATAGAAAATCACTATTACAAAAAGATACACTTTCATAAGAAAAATCAATAATATAGTAATAGGAGCGAGTTGATTGCAATAACGGTAAAATGTTTAGAAGAGGGGAGAGATTGGGTTATATTGGGCGGGGCGAGTTATGATCATGTGTTTGACCCATCTTGATCCAATCCGTTTTGATCCAAGCAATCTTTGGCCAGATTGGGTCTTGACCCAATAATTAATTTAACCCGTTTTGACTAGCTCGAATTTGATTCAACCCGTCCATTGTCACCCCTAATTTTGAGTATATGTGGCACAAAGTGATTTGTTAGACATTTAGCCTTGGATTCTGCTCATATATATATATGCGGCAGCTAGGTATTGCATGTGGATTGTTGGATGAGGCAACATGCTGATTAAATGACAAAAGAGATCATAGCCCCCTAAAATGTTTTTACTGGAACGGGGACTCAACGGCAGCTTTAATAACACATACATTTTAGGAGTGTAAAGTTCAAATACTCATCAAATATTAGCTCCTTGGATTCATTTTTACTTGTCAAAACAAATATTATATTACATTAAGAAATAATACATGAAGTGCATATTTTATCAACACATATTTATTACATCAATAGACTTAGTAAATGATTTTAAAATAAATAAATAATGCTAATGATAAAACAGCAAAATAAAAGTTTTTTTATGTGGTAGAGTAAATAAAAAATAAAAATTAATTTTAATATAATGAAGAGGTAAAGGTGAACTGCAGAAGTAATCTTTTTCTTTTCCCCTCCTATTTATGTAGATGAGGGGTAAAATATCATGCATTGGAAGTTGGAATACTTCTCTTGCAAGTGTAATAACTTTGCTCGTTCCCCTTTAATCCAACTTTTTTTTAAAACGACTACATCTATATTTCAATTGGTTAGACACAATTACTATTTGAGTAGTCAAAAAGTATCTCTTTTGATTATATATATAATCATATTCAGTGATTTCACTATGAAATATTATAATTTATAACATATATTACATAATTTTTTAATATGTAATATTGGAAAGGTTATTACATAAGAATCATGGGAATTAAATTCATACCTATTATATAGGAGACTCCCATCAATATTACTAGATCGTAAGTTTCGCAATTACAAAAATAAAAGATTTATTAGTAAGAATCATGTCACTAAAATACTACTTAAATCATTACTATGCTAAATTTTTATTACAAGTAGACGTTGAAAATCTCAGCAAAATTGATGTCTAAACATTGATTTGCAAATATTTTTATAATAATTGATTCCCGAGCCTAAATCTGACAAGGGAGAAAATTGTCTGTCGCAACTTTCAAGTGTTTTCAATGAAATTTAGTTCAGTGTCACTTTTATTTTCTTATTCCTTCGAACTGGAAGAAGTTTCGGTCGACAAGTTTGTTGCGAACTCAGAAAGTAACATTTTCCTGAATCTTTTCTTTTTTAAAATCCCTGAAATATGGTAATATAAAGTGGAATGAATGAGTTTTAGACTAAGATGAACGTGGGCTACATAACCTGTTTTCTAGTCTATGTCTGTCATTCAAGTGAAAACACTTGCCTTGAGACAATCATTTAAATCGAAAAATAATAATTTTAGTTTACTTCCTTTATTCCTATTAGATGGACGTTAATAATAAGTTATTCCAAGTGATAATTGATGAGTCCAGAAGAATTATGATTGTCAATAAGTATCTGCACGTGCAGGGGCGTATCAAACATTTTGATGACCCGTTTTAATTCGTAAAAGTGAGTCTTTAATATAAGTGAATATATCATTTCAATAATTTGATTTGAAATTTGAATTTGGGCCTCCATATGCGCGCGCCACTGGAACTGAATCACTTTACTTTGATTGGACTAAGATCTGCGAATTATGGGTCTTTACAGTAAATTTTGGCTAATACTACTTAATAAAAAATGAAAAAAAAAACTCCTAATTTTTTTTATTTTTTAGGGGCTCTGTGCGATAGCACAGCTCGCACGGGCCCAAAAACAACCCGTGGCCACGTGTACATAAAGTGCAATAGATAGCTATTGAAAAGAAGAAGATGTACCTTTCCTTTTGAGTTTTCTTCTCCATAGAAAGTAACAACATGTACTAACAACAAAAAAAGCAAAAGTGATGGACGCTGCTAGTGCTACATCAGGGTGATTTTTTCTTTCCTAAACAATAAGGCGGAATGAAAGAGGACAAAAATAGCACATCTTTCGGTCGAAAGGAAACACATTAGAATAAGATGCAGTTTGGAGTCACCTAACCTTTGTTGTAGGAACGCTCCATAAAAACTTTCATATTGAACGTGTTCCACGTGAATTATTATGTGTCCTTTCCGGATAGACAAATTACTATTCTATAGATACTAGTGTCCGATACTACTATATGCATAAGCATTGCACGAGTAATTAGATGAACGTATATATTCATAGATTTGATCATTTCCGACTTGCCTCGTCTCACATGGTGCAGACAGTTTTACATGTGCACATGGGATGCACGTGTGACACACGAGATGCACATACGGCACACGAGATGCACGTGCAACACACGAGATGCACATACAACATACGCAGAAGCTAATTTTATTGAATATACTTGAGACCTCTTATTAAGATTTGACTTTAGACAACCAATACCGTTGAGCAGCCCTTGCCAACAGTATCTTCATTCCTAAAATCTTTGTCCTTTCTCCCACACTGCAATGGAGTTCTTCTTGCACGCCCATCTGAATACTCATTATCAAACCACGTTGATGCTATTTGCGGTCTAAAATCTTGTAAGCATTCATACAACGGGGAGTCAGTTCGTTCGCGAAATCCAAACTACATGTAGATATATGTTATAATCGTCACGTGGATTATCAGGTCTTGACAACAATAATAGCCAATCCTGATGGTCATCAGACCAAAAAAATAGCTTCGTTACCCCCCTTCAAAATCTATCACAATTCTTGAAATGTCATGTTCACCAAAGACATTGTAAGTAATGTATTCACCATATTCAGCTGTAGCATAACTAAAGTTAAACACATAGTTAGAATAATTTTCTTGAGTTAATGAAGCAAAACATTCCTTCTTTGAATGCTCATGCCAATTTTTAACAACAGACCTATGTTTTTCTTCACACTTGTTATTGATAGTATACGATTTTAAAAAAAAAGTATAAAGTCTTTAACTTTACACAGTAATGTTATTGCTATTGTTATTATTTATATTAGTAAGGATTAATTCAAGTTAATAGGATGTTAACCATGTGTTTGCAATACAATTCATTTGATGTTGTTGTATAAAATTTTATTTATTAATTTGAACAATTGAGTAGTTTAATTCAAAATTTTAAAATATTTCTACCATAAAAAGTATTTCTTTTTTTTTCTTATAAATATTTTTCACTTTTTATTTTTCTACAAATTACAATATTATCTAAGTGAAAATAAAAGCATAACATTCATTATTAATTAAAAAAACGAGGCCTCAAATTTTTGGGACCTAAAGCTAAAGCTTCACTAGCCTCCTCCTTGAGTCATCCCTGCTAAAATTTAAAAAGACAAAAAAAGTCTGTGCCAGTAGCATTTGACATCTCAACCTTTTAGGGGTGGTTTGGTATGATGGGTAAACAAAAATAATTTCGGGATAAAAATTTAGTATCGTCTTATTCTTTGTTTGGGATAAGTTATCTCATGAATAAAAATAGTATCAAGATAAGTTATCCATGTCGGTGAGTCGAATAACAATCTTAAAATTAGTTATCCTAGGATAAAATAATGAAAATGACAAAATAGCCCTGAAGTCTTCAAAGTCTTCTTCTATCCCTTTGTCCAGTTTTACTTGTCACGTCTTTGAAGGAGCCAAAAATAGAATGGAAAATTTATCATATTATTCATAATTATTGCATCTAACTAGAGGTGGCACGTGTGATTATTGACCAAACCCAAAAATGTCCACGTGGTTCTGCTGGTCAGCCTACATACACGTCTACTCTTTTTTGGGGTGTTGAATCTTGAATGTATATAAATATAGGAAGTTTGTTATATACGGAGTTCGGTAAAAGTCGGACCAGAAAGAACAAGAATATTACAAGGCTTCTCGGTAAAGAATGTATCAATAAAGAACATAAGTACTTAATCTATATGTACTCTTCATTTCCTTAAGAATAATTTTCCAAGAAAAAAGATGGGTGCAACAGCAACTGCAGTATTCTCTTCCAATTCCATATCTCACTTGTATGCTTCATGTAAACCCAAGTTGGGAATTCGAATATCCAAAGGTACTTTCTTTTTTAATCAAACTCCTTTATGAAATGAGTTAATTGAGTTGTGCTCGGATGCATTCTTGAAATTATTTTTGGAATTTAATATGAAAATGTTGGGGGTTAATCAGTGCTAGTTTTGTTAAATCTCAAGAATGGTAATGATATGTAGGAGTAGTAACCGACTGCAACAGTAAGTGTGAATCCCTTTGTTCCAAGATTATTTCGCACCTGTGCTTGTGAGCGGTAGCAAGGTGCCAAATAGAAGTAACTTTTGTGGCCTGGCTCCAATTGTTCGAAATCGACCCCCAGTCTTGGCACACTAGTTAATGCTTCCTTACCAGTGAGGTAATAGTCACTTGTGATGGAGAAAAGCTGCGGCTGGTTTCTCCGAATGGTGCTTTTTTAATAGCTAAACTGCTCCAGGGAATTGCTTTTGTAGCTACTTTATGCATTTTGCATCTATTAAGTAGAAGGAAGACTATACTGAGTAACTCATCGTATATGAGCTGAAGTCAATCTGCCGCCGCGATTTTTGTCATTATTTTTCCGATTTTGTCCCTCTTTGCCGCCCCCGTTGTTACGATTTTGGCTCGAATTATTCAAGAATGAGTTAGGGTCATCGGACGTGGCCATCATCATGACGGAATTAGCTCCGGTAGTCGCCTTTTTTGCCAAACCATCCTCTTAAGACATGAGCATGGAAAGGGCCTAGTAGAATGGTGGAAGAGGATTACTTTGACGAAGAAGCGTCCAACCGCCATTATAAGTCTCGGATAGGCCTGCAACCATTTGAAGAACAAGACGATCATTTGTGACGGGCGCACCAACGTTCTTGAGTTGATCCGCTAATTCCTTCAATCTTTTACAATAGGCTGAGACATTCGGAAACTCTTCCATATGGACATGGGAAATTCCTGTTCAAGAGTGACACATAAGAATTTTTGTTATCTTGGAAGATATCACGCACCATATTCCAAGTTTTCATTGTCGTGGCGTCGGGTTCAATAATCGTCTGCAAGAGGTCTGTAGAGATAGTCATCCATAACACAGGGTCATCATCGATGTGATGGAAGACTTGATGCGAGCATGCGTGAACTTTAAATAATTTTGTCCACATCGCGTATTTGACGTTTTCCATCTCAAGAACAATAGGGATGTGGTTCTTGATGTTAGAGATCGTTAGGACATGATGAAAGGTGTTCTTTGAGGTACACATAATGAAATAACAGGAGGAGAATTAGGGAGTTGGAAAAAAAATTGGGAAGAAAACAAAAAATTTCGAAGGGAGTTGTTAGGGTGGTCGATGGCCACTGGTAGGGCAGCGAAAGGTGGAAAAAAATTGGAGAAGGAAAAGTTTACCCTAGACTGCTGATACCATAAAATAGAATAATCTCTTGATTATTTTCATTAATGAAGAGGTTTATATATACAAATATACAATTTCTAAATATGAAAAATAACTCTACCTTTTCCTACTATAATTCTAATAACTTTTTCTAATACAAAACTAATACCATAATTACACTTGTACAAGGATTCTACATAAATGTTAAAATAATATACAACAACCGACATATGATATACACCGTTCCTTTATCAGTCATTAAACTGCTTTGCCCTAAGAGATTCCAGCGGCTTTTGTTCATTACAAGCGCTAACACAATTCTAGAATCATCAGTTCTTTCCTTTCCCTTGGTCCAACAGCCATAACAAACATGGATTCCTTCATAAGTTTTCAGAATTTCTTCAGATTTCAAGGACTACTCTTTCAATTCTCTTCATCTCCTCAACTGGATGGTATAATTTTGTGTAATGGATTATGCAGGAGATGATTGTTTTGATATCTACGAAGATGAGAGTCTTGACACAAGCAGCGTTGAACCAACACCTTACGACCAATTCTTCATCAAAATTGAAGATGAATTTTTGAGGTAACAGGGACAGGAAGAAGATGATGATGAACCCTATATCTCCACTTTGAGAATACTACTAAAAGCAGGAGCGATGTGATCGATTGCCACACAACAATTTACCTGTGGCACACAACTGCAAGAATGTTGGATATAATGGGAGTTCCTGTACATAGACAAACAATGATGTTATGTCAAATATGTTCTTGTGCTGATAGAATTGCCAATGAATCTTATAACAGGAACAAGAAAATACTTCCGATGAAAGTTTATATTAGCGTTCCTGTTACTTACTTCGTAGAAGAAAGTAGTGAGGATTTGGGAACGCTAATATAAACTCTTATCGGGAGTATTTTTTTGTTCCTGTTATAAGGTTCATTGGCAATGCTATAAGCTCAAACACATATTTGACGTAACATAATTTGTTGTCTATGTACATGCACAACCATTATATCCAACATTCTTGTCGTTGTGTGTCACGGTTAATTGTTGTGTGACAATCGATCACATCATTTTTGAAACATTTCTTATAATGCTGCTTGTGTCAAGAATGTCATTTTCGTGGATATCATCTCCTGCATAACTCATTACAATGATGGACTTTTTAAAAAGAAGTTGATTTTGTAAGTTGATATATTGTATAGAAAGTTTTAGAACTATATATAAACTTTTACAACGAGTGGCAGCTACAAGGAATTCTGACCTACTAAGTGTTAAAGTATTAAAAATATTTTATAATAATTAATTTCCTTCTAAGTTTAGTATCTACATTAATGATAAATATATATTTTACTTTTTTAGTTTGAGAATATTCTAGAATATTTACTTTTCTTTTTAGGTTGGGATCTACATTAATAATAATTCTTTCTCTAGTAATCGAGTGTCTACTTGCCCACCCTTTAAAAAAATACTAACTTCTATACAAAAATATGTAATTTGATTAAAATATTTCTAATTAAATAGATATTGATATTTTGTCACATAACACTTAGCAAGGAAAAATATAAAAAAATAAGATTAATTCTTTTTTGATTTAGTAAGTGAATGTTAAGTTAGACACTATTTTTGATGGAGTAACAGATATGCTGACATCCACCATATTGTTATCACGGGACTAGTGTAACTGCACCATCAAATATACATATGAGTGCCGAAAGTTGAAAAATATTAGAAAAAAGCATTTCCGTTGCCGGGACTTGAACCCGGGTCTCTCGGGTGAGAGCCGAGTATCCTAACCAACTAGACTACAACGGATTTGTTATTACTTTGTTATGTTAATTTTAAGGTCACTGTTTCCTTCTTAAGGTCACACTTAAAAATAAATTTAGGGTCGTCATCAAGAAAATTACCACACTTAGATACAGATTTTTCATGTAGATCATGGTGATAATTTTCTTAGGTTGATTTATTTGTGTTATTAACAATTGCTTTAGATTTTACAGCATCTAATTTAGTCTTGCACTTGTATACACTTCCTTCTTTAGTTCAAGAATTCTAACTCTATTAGGCAATGTCTTTAATAGATCAACTTCAATATACACTCGACCTTGTATATTGGCTGCATTAGCTCTAGTATGATATATCCCTCGTAGCTTTATCCAAATGCACAGGCTGGCCTATTACACTCACAATTAAGCATGATGCTTCCTTTGCCAAGAGTTTGTCCGACAAAATTGGAATCACAATCCATACGGGTGTTAAGGATGATTTCTTATAGTTTTATTAAATTACTGAAATTACGTATGTCCTAGAGACAATCATTATTAGGAACAAATGTACTTGAACACATTCATATTATTAATAAGATTAATATATTTATGACATTTGCAATTATTGAATTATTATTTAATTGTTTGTAATTATTCATTAATGAGCATCCCTTGAGCTTACGATGTCAAAAATAGAGTGAGATATTAATGATAGAGCTTAACTCTTAAAAGGCCTCGACTAATGATCATCGAGAATGAGATATTGATGATATGTTATAAGTCGACATGTGGTCTGCATCACATTCTTAGAGAATGTAGTATGTCTCACCTGCTACTAGTGATGGGCACATGGATACTTTTAGACAGTATTGGTATACCCTGATGATAAACTATTTGTTATACAATGTGTAGAGTGTTATCAACGTGTGAGAGATAAAAGTCTTTTGACTTGAGGTCAATACGCACCTTGTTTATAGAGTAATGTACTTTGACCCTGTCCTAAGCTTAAAATCCTTATAGGATAAGATACGGCTTGTGTTGGGTGCATTATGATGTAAACTAAGGTGGTAGTTGAGCCAAGAATATGATTTATTCATCAATTGGATATTCGAGAGAATACTCAACTTCTCACTGATATTAGGTCGACCAAGTCATTGGTCAATGCAAGAGACATATTTAGAATATGGTCTAGTTGTCGAATAATATAGATGACATAAAGTGATCAAGCCATTTGGATAGACACATGGCAAATCCTAAGCTTGATCGAGTGTATCGCGAATGAAAGGAATTTATTATCTCACATAAAGGTTATGTTTGCTGGATTAATGTAAACGTACTTCATATATTGAGTTCGTCGTACGACACATTCTAGGAGTTCCGTATGGACCTTAATTGGATTAGTGTCAATATATGAAGGCCTATAGGGTCACACTATGTCGATTGTCTCTTCGATCTAAGGGTGTATTGAGAAAGTATTAAATATTCGATTTAGAATCGATATATTTAAATTGATAATAATTATGGGATAATTTCTATTAGATGAAAATTATTTAATTAAGTCAAAATTGGATTTTAAATTTAATTAAATGTGTTGAATATATGTTAACGAAAATGAGGAACGTTTTTCTGGACGTAAGGCGTCGCGGCGCCGACCCGGCAGTGGGCCCAGTCGGACTGGCCCACTGCACCTCTGTTTTGGGCCAGGCTTGGAGCCCAATCCTAATCTAATTTGTGACCTAATTTTAACTATAAATACAGCACAATCCTCATTGTTATCAAACACACCAATTCTCATAAACGTTATAGACTTAGAGTTTAGAACAAACTCTCTCAAACCTCTGCCAAGATTTCCTGGCTTTCTTGACAGATCAATACACCATAGCAAGGTGCTTACAATCGAATGGTACAATTGCGTGTCCACCCTTTAGTAAAGATTCCAGATATTACAACCTGTAAGTGTTCTTGTTTTATGTTACAGGTTTTGATTGTCATATAACCATACCAGAAGAAATTGTTGGGGTAAGTTAAACAAAATTTTAAACTTTCGTTGTGCCTACTTACATGCTTTGAACCCAAAAAAACCTACAATTACAATGTCCATCTAAATACCTTGTTTGAATAAGCATCATCTTTGTCCATTTTGATCAATGTGTAGAAGGTTATGCGATGTTTAGTAATGTAAGGGGTTTATTTCACCTTCTATCTCACAAGAAATAATACACAATTTTCTGCATTACTTATGCATGTATTAGTTGTGTTTTCAACCAGAATACCAACTAAGCAATGTATTGCTAATGCTGAATTTTATGCAAGCATCAAATTGAGTAACCAAACATTATATCGTTAATAGTACGAGTTTTGGAGGGTAGGGGTGGGAGTGGGGGTCGAAGGTGGGGTGGGGTGGGGTGGGGTGGGAGGTGGTTGGAGTGTTGGGCGGTGAGAGACAATCAACATGGAGTGTCACTTCTGAAACTTGTTTTTTCTATTTTTACCAAAAAAGTTATTTTCCTGATTTTTACGGGACTTTTATTTTCCGGAAGAAAATATTTGACCAACCAAATATGGAAACAAAAAAGGTTCAAAATTTCCCTTAACATATTAGAAATTGTTCAAAAACGTCCTCCTTCACCCCCCATTGGATCAAATTTGGCCTTCCTTCCATCTAAATGGCTCAAAAATGCCTTTAACGTATTAGAAATGACTCAAAAATGCCCCCATTCCACCTGTTGGACTAAATTTGTCCCTAAAATTATTTTTAGGCTTAAAGTTGTTCCTCCATTAATGATATAATCATATGATAGTTAATTAAATTTTAATTAAAAATGTGATCTTTATTTATTGGTCCACATAAAATTTTAACCCAACACAAAACTCGTTTTAACTTAACGTAGCTAAGCGATAAAATCATCTTTTCACCTCCCGTTTTCAATTGATTTAGCATACTATTCTGTTGTTATAGAAATTTTGATTGAATTTTGATCAACCAAAACAGATAAAAAACTTGCGAGAATTTTGAATTTCACCTCCATTCATGATATAATTATATGATAGTTAATTAAATTTAGCTCATTTATGTCATCGCCGTTATCAAAATGGCTCATCCATGTCATTTTTCATTAACGGCGGTTTTACAATATCATTTTTCATTAGCGCCGACGTTAATGAAAATGGCATGCATGAGCCATTTTGGTAATGGCATAAATGAGCCAAACTATTAACGAGTTGCATAAATAAGCCAAACTAATAACGAGTTGCATAAATGAGGCATTTGAGATAATTCAATGGCATATTTGAGCTTTTACCCTATTAAAATAGATGTTTCTTTTGAAAAATTAAGAGATAATTTATCATTTTATACCTATTTTATCCTTATTATTAAGTACTACTCATTTTCCAACATTCAAATGACTTGTAATAATTAATAGAGGCGGGTCTAGAGAGTATAAGTTATTGAAGAATCAGCTATAGATTTTACTATTTTTACACACATCAAATGTTAAACCACTATTTTACTCTTTCAAAAGTTTGGGTTTTAAGTTGTCAAGACTTATTTGTTAAAAACTGTAACAGAGCCCATGGTTTATTTCTTGTTTTGATGAAAGTGGCTTGTCCATGATGTATGTGTTTCTCAAGGATAGAGGGCTGACTTGGGCTGAGCTTATAAGCCTTAGCTATAAATGGGCTTAAGAATCTTAAAGCAACCCTACCCCAGTAGCGGGCTAGGTTATGCTGACCTCAAGGGTCAAGCCCATTTTGCCGGCTTGTATTCCTGCACAAAAATTTCAACAGTTGCCTATTCTTTTAAAAGTCACATCATTAACTGATAGATGATTACATCTCAAACATCTTGTAATTGACACGTTACTAATCCTCTTTACTCAACTATATCCTCTATTAATTTTTATACATATGAGTTATAACCTCTCCCTCCTCCTGTAACATTACAGATTTCTTTTTCCCTCCGTTTTCCTAAAAAAGTTCAGTTTTTTTGGTTAATTGTGATTCAATATCAGTTCTTTTTTTTCTTCGTCTCCTACTTTCTTTATTTTAGGTAGATTTTGTCTTTCTCATATGTATTTGAGACCCTTTCCGACGTGTTTTTTATATGCATTTGAGACCTTTACTAAAAAGGCTTTACATTAGAACATTATACCAACACTCTATAACAATATTGAGCCAATCGTTTATGTGGAAGATTATTTGCGAAGGAAATGTAGTCACTCTTTAAATTTTTACTGCTCGTTTCTCGGCATTGTAAAGGTCACAATATGACCTCCTTACAAGGTCGCATAATGTATGTAAAACTTGATGAAGTACACTAATCAATTGTATTTTTTGTGCTAGCGGTTGTGCCTTAATCTTTCAATATATGATATAGAGAGGGGGGCGGGGGGGGGATAAAGGGAGGACAAATGGAATTGGGTTTGGCTTATGTTTTCGAGTTGGAAAACAAAGAGCTTGACGGGTTGAAGTGCTTTTTATCTTTACACCTTCATCTTTTCCCTTTCTTAATACAAATTAAAACAATGAAAATTTTTCCAAACCAAAATAATGAAAATTCTCCGTATAAATTGGGTGGATTTTTATGGCAACATATATTTTTTTGACTCTAAAATTATGGAGTTTCTATGAAGACTATTGTAACCCGGCCTCTAATCAATTTAAAATTGTCCAGTGAAAGGAAAAGAGTGATCAACTGGATTTCACCTTCTACAAGTGTTCTAACCTATTATATTGTCTCCATAGCTCTCTGATTCCGAGTATCGATCTCCTTATCCATAACTTTTTTTTCTTTCTCAAAATCTCATGCAAAATGCTCCAAGAAAATAAATCCAATCAATCAATCGACCAAAATGGTCAATGAATAGCAAAGAAATTAACACAAGATTAATTGAACTTGAAGGCATTTAGGGGCCAATATGGGAAGTGAGGAAATAGAGATAGGAAGGTAAAGATCCATACAAATAGTACAAAAAATGGTTTTTTTTCTTTTTGATTTATGAAAGTAGTTTCTATGAAAAGTTCAAGTTTCCTACGTTGGTGTCGACCGATTTGTACTCTACTGCATACATATATAGCTGGTGGTTGAATTGGTTTAACTGGTTTATAGAGTTGACGAAGCAGTAGTTTTTTCAAGTGGCTTCACTTAGGGGTGAGCACGGGCACACGATACCCAGATACCCGATCGGAACCGACACTAACGGGTAGGTTCCGGGTAGATATATTATAATAACGGGTAGGGTTCGGGTATTAAAATTAGGAACCGATCAATGTCGGGTCCGGTTCCGGTTCCGGCAAATAGAGACATGATACCCGGACCCGGAACCGATACCCGGAACTTATAAAATATTAAATATTTTTACTTTTTGAGAAACATTTGGACCACTTTTAACTTTCTCCAAAATTGTTTGTTGCACGCCTGCACATTGATTTTTCCCACTCCAAAACACAAATATTTCAGCTTTTTCACCAATTTATTCTAGAATGTTCTTTGTGCCCTAAGAGAAAACACCCAAAACTCTCTCAATAACAATGACATTTTAGCTACACCATTGAGCTTCATCGTCGTCGTCGCTGAAGATTTCTCTCAGCTACTTTCATCGTTGTCCTCGTTGAAGCTTCACCTTTGCCTCTTTCTCTCCCTTGGTTATGTTCACGTCGTTCATAAAATGCATCTGGTTTCATATCTAACTCTTCAATTTCTTTTTAATATCCTATGCTTCTGTTCTATTTCAGGATATACTCATCTTCAATCTGTATTACTTTTTTATTTGAAATGTAAATTTATTTTTAAAATTTGTGTATATTTTTGTAGCTGTGAAGATGAAATTTAGGGATTTACTAGTATAATAAAGTTTTTCTTTGTATTGAAGAGCTTATGAACACGAAAATAAATTTAATTAAGATATTTTCAAATTTATTTTGAAATCAACATGTTTAATTAATTGAGTGTCAAATTTAGCTTGTAATTTTAGATTTTGGTTACAGAATTAGCTTTTCTATAATAAATAAATTTTCTAAAACTTCTTATAAGGGTACTAAAAACTCCGATTGCAGGCTAAAAAACTACTGGATGAAATTATTTTAGAACTCTTTTTTATTCTCACATGCTAAAAGGGTCAAATATACCTAGTAATTTCTTTTATTAGCTAATTTTAGCGATCATGAACAAAAATAATTCTGTCGTTATCAAATTTTACACCTATATGATAAAAAAAAAAAACCCAAATCAAACTCAATTCTTAATTTCACTTAAAATTCCCCTCTCCTTTGTTTACCCGACCACCAATTAAACACAAACCCCACCCCAAGTATACCCCTCTACTTCTAACATTCTACTTCTTCAACAACGGTTGAAATTTGTGACATTCTTCTTCTTCAACACCGGCTGAAATTCACCCAAAAAAAAAAATTCTGAATCCTTCACCAAATTATCTCAAATTTCAGATATGAACCCTCCAAGATGTTTCCGATATTTTCCAATAATATTCACTCAAAACGAACCTCGTTTGCGACAATCTGATTTTTCTAATTTGAGCTTCCATCGAGCTTCAATGGCGGACTGCCTTCTTCATCAAATTGTTCCTCTCCAAGTCAATGGATAACCACTGAAAATATTAAAGACAATTTTGTCTTTTCAAGAAAAATATGCCTTCAATCTGCAATCTCTCGTCCTCTTCCAAATCTCCATTCGTAAAGAATGGCTGCTCTTCCTCTCCCTTCCCCATTAGAAACACTTATAGCGATGTTGGTCTAATTCCCTTTTCCTAGTCTTCATTTCAAAGAATCCATGGCTTCTATTCTTTTTCTTGTTCTGGGAGAAAACAGAGATAAAATTTCTTCTTTTTGTGAATTTTAAGTGAAAGAACTCTTTACCCATACCACAAAAAGAAAAATAATTAATAGCATTCAACTGGACATCGGTAACATCTGTTTGTTTGGTAAATTTTCAGTACAAATTATTAAATTCAAACATTCCTTTTCCAAACGTCTCACAGATAAAAGAATAGTTATCAATCCTTATGAACCTCAGTTACAAATAATAGCATCAAAGTATCAAGAAATAAAATCTCCACCCTCCATGTTCTTAAACCACAAAATGGGTCAAAATTATGTTTTATTTTTCCAGATTCTGACATTTCTACATATGTATAAATACAAGAACATCACTACAATTTACATGGGTTCAATGGGGCCCTTCAAAATGGGTAATTTTAAGTGAAATTGAGAATTGGTTTTTTATTTGAGATTTTCCATTCAAATATAAGTGTAAAGTTTGGTGACGGCATGAGTATTTTTGTTTGTAATCGCTAAAGGAATATAAAGTTAGCTACTAAAAAAATAGAGAGGTATATTTGACTCTTTTCTCTTTATTAAATAAAAAGATGTGCATCTTCAATTTTAATTTATTTGGCGATGTTTGATTCCATGCAAAAAATTATTTTTGAAATTTATGAGTTTAAACCTGCCATGAAAGGTATACCATTAAAGATAAAATTAAAGTTGATTAACAAAAAATTATTTGATAAAAGCACTACTACATTGCATTGAAGTAAAAACAATTCAGGGAATGTTTTAGCGACTGAAGCTTAAAAAGGATTAGGGAAAAATTGTTCCGGTATATCACATTAAAAACTATATTTCAATTGATGAAGTCAACACAACATCCGAAGGTATTAGGTATTTAATTAACGTTAGATAAACAGTAGAAGAAAGGATGTTGATATTCATTCCATTGGACCATTTGACAATCTTTTTTTATAACATCCCTTCCCCCTCTCCTACCTCCCAAAAGAAAAAATAAATACCACATAACTCACAAGATTTATGTAAAAAACTATGGGAAACTCATAACTGATATTACTCCAATCTCATCTTTACTACTACAATTTGAAAACTAATATTGGACTCCTAACAGAGTACTTTGTCGAAGACCATTTTATGTATCCTTGTGAAATATCCGCTGAAGTTGAACGCTTAAATGTTACTTGATAGGACACCTTCTGGTTTAAAGCTGAGAATTTCAAGATTGTAGGCTTAATACTCAACACGACGCCTTCAACTCCAATAACTTGAACTGTGTACGTCGAATTAGCCTCACCAACATTTGTCACGGTCCTCGTATATGTTTGAGCGCCTGATCCAAGATTAACTGAAAAAGAAGGATAGTTCAACTCTGCTTCAGCTATGCTTGCTGTGCAATGCACCTTCCTTCTCACAATAGTACTAACTTGTTCATCGGTATAGTTTAAGCCGCATAAGTAAGGCACATAATCTTGGGGTTGGATGTCATAAATTAATCCTGGATCATTTGCATTCGATGGGTTCACATGGCCTGATCCAATTGTAAGTGGATCAGCAGGGTTGAGTTTCTCATCCTGAATTGGATTGTTGCCAAGGTTGACAAGATCGGCAGTGGTCATGATTGCAGACTTAATTGCAGCCGGAGACCAATTGGGATGTGCACTCTTTAACAAAGCTGCTACTCCTGCAAGGTGAGGGCAAGATATCGACGTGCCAGAAATAATGTTGAATGCTGATGTAGCAGATGTTAGTACCCCTGCAGGGGTTTTATTCCACGCTGCAATGATATTCACTCCAGGGCCAATAATATCAGGATTTAATATGCCTGTACTTATCGTATATGGTCCCCTAGAAGAGAAGTAAGCAACTACTGGCGCGTGCTTGTCTACAATTCTCGTTCCCTTGAACGATATTGTTGCAACAGGGGCTGAAGTTGATTTTGTATAGTTTATGATCTTTAGTCCGTCAAAGTAACTGACACTTGTTGCAGGAAGGACATGAACATCATCGGATGTTGTATAGCCTATAATTTTTTGGTTCATCAGAATCATGGCGGCGGCACCAGCATTTTTCACTGCTTGTCCTTTTCCAGTTCTAGACAAGTTACCACGGGCATCACACAACACTATTTTACCACTGACCTCAATTCTAGCCAACAACTCACAATTACCGCCATTTACGAGTGGCAGTAATTTACGCGAAATATTTGTTGGTTGAAAGACTGATTCACCCTCATAATCAGCACCATTTCCCAAAACTGCGACCGCACTTATCTTTCTATCTGTTGTACTAGCGCCAACAGTTAGAATCCACGGGGAACCATTAGTTACAGTAGCCGCAAATGGTCCGCTATTTCCTGCTGAGCAACTTACGAAAATCCCCTTCTCAACCGCTCTATACGCTCCAATTGCTATGCTTTCTGTTGGAAATTTGCCTTTGGTGGGGAGGTGCGTCCACCCATATTTAATGACTTAAATACTAGGGTTCCGCATGTTGGAGGCTTTGTCTCTTCACACGTGCATAATCTACTAAGTGAGTAGATGACCGTAGGGCCAAGGATCGTCAAATTTCATTGATAAATGAAAGAGATATTGGTTCACGAAGTAAGGTGTTTGAGGCATGAAAATATGGTGCGGGACAAATCTACCACATCGGTGGGAAAATGAAGAATTGTTTTCTTTATAAGTCTCAAAATTAGCTAAGGGTTTGGGACCCCAAGGGGTAACCCATGTGTTTGAAGGAGGGAGGACCTATGTGTGCTTGGGTTCGAGGCTAAGCCCACACGCGCGCCGTCGCCCGCCCGTCAGGTCCGACCTCTGGCCGTGGGCTTCTTCTGATAGACCCCCAAATTGTTTAATATTTACAGTTTGGTCCCTGGAGTTTCTGGAAAGATGAAATTGGAAACGACGGAAGGCAGAAAGTTTCTGCCTATCGTTTGGTTGGTTTTTGGAACTGATTAACTCCTTCACTAATGGCCATAAACAGTCATTACTTGTCAGTTGAGAAGTCCCTCCCCGTATGCTATATATTGAAGCCTTTTGGCTCAATTGTTGAGACTACAAGACACAATATACTACACAGAGAACAACACAAAATCTGTCCAAAACGTGAGCAGAAACAGTGGACGAAACAGAAAGTTTTCCATTACCTTTTCCATTCTTCAGCAAGTCGTTTCGTGTTTGTTTTCTTCATCATAATCAACCTATTTGCTTTGTAGTGTTGATTAGTTGTTGTTTTATCTTGGGAGACTATTGCCCGTTAACGTAAAAGCATATATACGGGGCAATCTTGTCTTAAAGACAGAAAGCCATCTCTCGACTCAGCCACAGTTGTAACAATCCAGATTTAGTGTTTCTTGATTTCAGGTTATCAAGATTCAAGACTTAACAAGCTTCCGGCCGTTCTGAATATTGGCTATTTGTTTATCCTTTCGAACACTTGTAATATTTATTTACTTCCCGTACTGCTTTACATAACCAACACTTTCTTCATAGGGAGGTACAACCTCTCCTCCAAGGGAAATGGAAAGCACATCCACACCGTCTTCAATGGCAGCATCAAAACCGGCCAAGATATAGGCTTCCTCACAAGCGTCATCACCACAGACTCTGTACATGGCCACATGAGCACGGGGTGCAATGCCAACAGCAGTGCCATTAGCATTACCAAGCAAATTGGCACCATCCACAAAGTTTCCAGCTGCTGTGCTTGAAGTATGTGTCCCGTGTCTAGCATCGTCCAAAGGTGAACTATCTGACTTCACAAAATGTCTTGCTCCAATAAGCTTGTTGTTACAAGCTGTGAAATTGAACTCACATTTGCCTTTCCATTTGGCAGGGGGAGGAGGCATTCCGTTGTCATTGAATGAAGGATGTTTTGGATTTATTCCAGTATCTAATAAACCAATAATCACACCTTCACCATAATTTGAGGCATTCCACAAGCCAACATTATGGTGCAGGCCAAGGAAACTGGGACTGTGTGTGGTATGCAACTGCATTACCCTTTGGGGGCGCTCGCAGATACAAATCCTGGTTTCTTTTCCATCATCTTCACTTCATCTGATGACAATATTGCAGCAAATCCGTTGAACACATGACGATAAGAATAAAGAATGTGCGATGCATGATCAGAGTTTGTGGAAGTAGAAGGCAGAAATGATTGATGCCAAAGATGTAAATCTCTAGGATCAGAAAAAGCTAGATCATCAGGAAACTCAAGTTGTACTATATAAGTTTCAAGATCATTTTGATCAGTAAAATGGTTTGCAAAAGTTGTTGATGAATGAAGCAATATGACAATGAAAAAAAGGGTTGACACGAATTTGAGATCCATGTTTTTTTGGGTGACTATCATATCGAGCAAGATGTGCATAATATAGTGCTTTTTGATGAAGATCAATTCAATATTTGATTTGCACTAATTACGTACGTCCCTTGTTATGGATGTCCCAAACATGTATCAATTGCATTACCTATTGAACTTGTTATTGGGTAAACATTCAAATTTTATTCCTTATATGTGTACTATAATATTAATAATATTCATATGGTATAAAATGAATTGAAAATTAATCAATTAGCAATCAATCAAACATATATGGAAAAAAAGTTAATTAATTAGCACTCAATCAATTTTATATCATCTAAATATATAAGACATTCACGTTAGTGTATACTGCCATATTAATTAGTTCTTAATATCATCATAGGTAATCAAGTAAATAAATTCATTAATTGATATGTGAAATCGAATCATTCTTCATAAAGAGGCTTGGTGAAGCACACTTTTAACTCTTGGCTACTTACTGTAGATAGAGACTTTAGATTTGAAAAGGATTTCAAATATTTAAAAATCGTTAACATATCTAATTTTCCTTTTTAGATAATCAAATTTTAAACTTAAAATATAGATCATTTGAATTTGAACAAGCCACTTTGCGTAATATGAATAAGCTACTTGGCAACAAATTTTGTTTATATTAATTTAGAAAGAAATTAATTGAAGGAAGTATATATATTTCTTTGTAGGATTTTGTATCATGATATTCGCCAAAATGCTATATATCGGGTCATTATTTGCCTTTTATTTTAGTATTTTTAATCGTCTTTTGAGTATTAATTATTGATTGTGCTTAATATATTTTTTATGTCTGTAGAATGTGCGTGGAATGAAAATGGTTGAAAATAAATGATTTGGTGCAAGCTGAGTGAAGATTGAAGGATGGTCGGGCTTGCCTGATCCTTGCAAAGTGAGAGTATAAACGAACCAAGAAACAAGAGACATTTTAGATCTGGCTAGGCTCGTATGTGATCCTCACGAAGTGAGAGTTTACACGAGCCGAGAAACAAGTGAAAATTTAGAGCTGGCTTGGCTCGCTTGTGATCCTCACGAAGTGAGAGTTCATACGAACCAAGAAAACTTTTTCCAACGAATTTGAATTAGTTTATTTGATTCTTACACATTCTAGATCATATAAATACACCCTAAGACACATTATTTTGGGGGATTGGACCTAAGGAGAGCAAGGAGCCGTCGAGGAGCAAGGGAAAGATTCGACAACGAGTTTTTCTTTTCTTCTTCCTATTTTCTATTTTTGGTTATGAATTTTAGTATTGTGTTTTCACATAATTGTATGAATAGCTAGATTTCTTATCTAGGGTTTGATGGAACCTTTTGTCAAATGAATACTTTCTACGCTTTTATGTAATTGAGCTGTTGGATTTTTCTACTTGTTCAACTACGTGCTTATTTCAGCTAATTGAATAGCCATCAATTGATTGTGCTTATTTATTATGTGTTGCTTGAGAGAGAATGCATATTTAGGTAGTTGTTGAACAACGTCACTCTTAAGGTATATGAGAAATTAATACTGCGGGTTTAAAAGCCAGATTAGAGATAACGAAACTTTGACATGGTTATAGGGAGCGATGAGAAATTGTTAGCTAAGGTTAGTTCGAGAGAATAACTCTAGAAAATTCCTACAATTGATCGAGAGATAATTGCTGTAAGTTAAGTGCTCACGATCCTTCGAGATTAAATCGACGAGATTATAAATAACGTAGCGAGAAGGATTCCGCTAATAGAGAAAATCATAATCCTAGACCTCCTTAATTTTGTTTCCAACTTCATCCTCTTTAGTTTATAATTTCTAATGCTTTATTATTTTTTAGTTAATTAGTTAGCAACAAAATTCATAATCTTTATAACTCATAATATTGTTCAAACATGTCTTCTTAGTAATAATGAACAGTCAGGGACGAAGCCTCACATGCCCCACTAGGGGCTATAGACCCAACAAAAAAAAACTATTACTATATTAACAATTGTCAAAAAGCCCCCACCCATAAAAAACATTAGCCCCCAACCTTTTGCTACTCGTTGGAGCTCGCATTATAATACTTTAATTAGATTCATTGGCATGTTTTCATCTATTATTGAAGTACTTGATCTTATAATGGATGATCCGGAGCAAAGAGTTGATGCAAACATGTTTTTAAATGCATTACAATCATTTGAGTTTGCATTCGCTATGCATTTGATGAAAAAGGTATTGGCGATTACCAATGAGTTGTCCTTGGCATTGCAAAAAAAGAGCAAGAGATAGAGAATGTTATGAGATTAGTGGAGATTTCAAAGCAAAGATTGCAATATTTGAGAGACAATGGATGGGATTCTCTAGTTAATGAAGTTTCTTTGTTTTGTTCTAATCATGAGATTGTTGTCCCTAACATGAATGAAAAGTATGTATCTCCTCGACGGTCCAAGCGGAGAACTGAAGAAAAGACTAGCGATACTTATTTTTGCATCGAGTGCTTTTATGGTGTTTTGGACAAACAACTTATGGAGTTAAATAACCGATTTTCTGTGACAAATGCTAAATTGCTTCTTTTTGTTGGATGCCTTAATCCTAAAAATTCATCTTTTCTTTCAACAAGGAAAGTCTCATCAAGTTTGCTCGATTGTATCCTCGGGAGTTTTCTTCACATGATCTAGAGTTACTTGATAATCAACTTGAGACTTATATTCTTGATACGGGTAGTAGCATTGAGTTTTCAGAAATTGTTGGCATTGGAGATCTTGCAAAGAAGATGGTAGAAATAAAAAGACACAGAATCTATCATTTGGTTTACACGCTGTTGACACCCAATTTTGTCCCATCTTTTATGATTTTATTCGTAATTTTTAATATTTTTGACACTTTTAAAATAATTTTAAAATATAGGCATATATGTGTGTATCTTCATATTATTATTATTATTCGCATATTTTATATCATTTGCATTTTTTATAATAATCATAAGTTATCCGAAAATTCTATGTTATTTTATTCTCGCAAAATGGCATCGCATTTCCCCTTTATTAAGCATTAAACATTTCGCAAATATTATATTTTTTCACATCGTTACGTTATAATTCACATCTTTTACAAAACAAAAAAAAATATATACATATATATATATATATATATAAATATGTTTTAATATTAAACCCCTTTTATATTTTTTATCCATAACCCATTTTCATTTTCCCAACCCAAAACAATTTCTACCCAAAAAACAATTCAACTCTCCCTCTTTATTTCGGCCCAACCGGACCAGCCCAAAACTCCCCAATTAAATTCCCTTATACCCAAACCCAAAACAATTAAACCCAACACCACAAGCCCAAACTCCCCAATTAAATCCCCATTTCATCGCCTCACCCAACTCCCGTCGGCCCACTCACCCACCAGAACTCCACCAAACCAAAACTCCTTTTAATTCCCCAAAACCCAAAACAAACCAAAAAATCATCAACACCCTTCTCTCACAAAACCCTTCATCAGCCGACCCACATCCCTATCCCCCAAAACCCGCCGGCCACCATACCCCTACACCACCAAACCCTGACACCACCACACCCCTCCCGTCACTTCACCATACCCATACCCCCAAAATCCGCTTCCAAAATTCAGAATTTTCTTTACCTTTATTTCAAATTTCAAACTCACTCTTGGGGGGGAAATCCACCTATAAATATCCCCCTTGTTCTTCATTTTTGGGGGTCCAAAATCTGTCTTTGAAGGGATTTTTAGAGTTTTGGGGTCGATTTTAAGTCCGAAAATTTATGTTTATGAGTCCTAAATTTTCTTAAAGGTTTTGCTTTGTACTTTGTTTGTGTTCTTCACTATTGGGAAGATTCCTGATTTCAAAAATCCAAATCTACTTAAAAGTGTTTGTTCTTGCATATGTTCTTCAACTTAAAGGTTCAAAATATAGGTCGAAATTATTGGTTTGTGGTGTTAAAAAATCTTGAATTTTTGCTCTTTCCAACTGCTTTTGGTTTGGTCGGGTCACTGGTCGGGTCATTAGATCGGTCGGACATCAAAAAAAGTAACAAGCAAAGATTCCAAAATCGTAAATTCAAGATCCAAAATCGGAATTTGAAATCGCAAAAATCGTAATTCGATATAACGTCTCCGAGCGGATTCGACGATTCAAACACGCCTCGCTTCCCTGAGAAGGTCGATGGCTTCAATTCCTATCAAATTTTATTTTTGTGTGTTTGCTTTTAATTAATCATCATTAGTTACATTTGGTTGGCATCACTGCTGCTTAAGCATGTTACGGCTAATTTAAGTTTATTTTGTTCATTAAGTTGTCAATTAGGTGTATGTTTAATATGATATCTTGAAATAATGCTTGCAACTAGTTCAAGATGGTATTAGTTGTTTGTTAGCTGAAGAATGCTAGTTACTTAACTTGCAACCTGTTTAACCATCTTAGCCGCATTGTCCTTGGCTTTAAAGTGTCATTATGCCTAATGTATAATGTGAACATGGTCCTATGTGTTTAAGATTAACCTAAATGATCCTGCCTATTTAAAATGTTACATTTTGAATGATTATTTGACCATCTCAATGTCTCATATGTTTGCTGAATTGGTCACACTTGCCTTGTTTTGTTTAGATTTTGGAATGCATCCATGTTAGATTTATACACCTCATAAGTCATCTTGTGTCATGCCCTATCTATTGAGTTGTCTAGATGGTGTTTCATTAGCATTTTTTGCACCATTTGAAACTAGCCTGTGCCGTGTTAAGTTATAGCCTTTGTTTGCATTTCATACTTTAACTTATAATATTATTTCATGTAGTAAACATGTATAAGGAATAGTCTGAGGTTAAAACTGCTCAAGTAGAAATGGTTTAATAAGTGATTTGAACATGTCTCACTAAGAAAAAAGAAATGTCCTTGCCTCTTGTTAAGTTGTGCAACCATATCCACAATGTCTACCTATGTGTATGTGTTATTCTCCTTGTTTTGGATCTGTCCATGAGAGAATTCCTATTCTTTTTTTACAAGCTGATTAAGTCCGTGTGTTAGAAATGGTCCACTCCAAATTATGTTGGTCTTCTCCAGTTCCGCTAAATGCTTATTTGCCTCATCCTTTTCATCCTATTAATGCCTACAGAATTAGTCATGCATTTCCCCTATATGATTAGGTGTTAAGTGCCTCCATAGCATCATGAAAAGTCTTTTAAGTTATCTTATATCCTGCTATATTTACTAAGTTCTTTGAATGATATCTGTATTAACATATTGTGCGTATTTGAACTAGTTTGTGGCGTGTTATATTACGCCCATGTCTGCATTCTATGTTATGGCCGAATGTTTTCTTTCATAGTTGCCTTGTCGAATCGTCCTATTATCTTGTTATGCCGGGTTGAAAGCGAAGACAAGCTTCGGGTTGGGTTTAGCCTTCTTCGATAGATCGCCATGCCTAAGGTTCAAGAAGCCTTTTGAATCTTGTTCGCGGCATCGGAAATGAATGGTGGTAGCCCTCTTTGTCTTCTTATCTTTCAAATTTGAAGTTTAGAGTGACTGGTCTTTAAGTTTACCTTCCCTTTATGTCTTTGTTGTGCTACCAATAGTTGTGGTATCCACCGCACCTTGAGATTCTGGATATATGTCATCTTTAAATAATTCTAGTTATGGGTTTTGTTGCATTTTGGTCATTGATTCCGAGATCGCCAGCTGCCGCAATACTGGGCCGACATCGCACTTTTGAGCCATTATTCTTGAGCCATTATTCTGGCGATGCGTTTGTCGCGCACACCGCCGTAATCTGGACCATTTACACTTCTTTTCTAAACATTTTATTGCATTTTGAGCCCATTTGATGTCTTATCAACTGCTGTGTTTTTAACACAATTCTTCTTTGTTTTCTTGGTTAAAAGCACGCTACTTTAGGTCGCTTTGGACAGCCCATCGCTTCGTTTCTAACCCACTCATCGCGTTATTTTTAAACCCAATTCTTTCTTTGTTTTCTCGGTGAAACAATTTGGTTTCACTTGCTTTGGACAACCGCAATATTTCGACTTTCTTGTTTTTCTTGTTTTGAATAAATACCGCGTCTGTTGGTATTTGTTTTCTGTTCAGTTTGCTCCCGTTTGATTCATCGTTTCTTGTTTTTATCATTTCTTGTTTTAAATGAACACCGCGCTTTCAAACATTGCTTTCTGTTCGATCCACTTTGTTTGACATTCAAATTACCGTTCTAATGTTTCTTGTTTTAAACTAGACACCGCGTCATTTTCGAAATTGTTTTTTTCCTCTGCCTCTGTTTTTACGCTCACTCACTGCTCGCTTCTGCTGTTTACATTTACATTCGATTTAAAATTTTACCGATTTGAACACGATACTACACCTCGCCGATGAAAAATATCCGTCGATTTTGAGGCCTCCACAGTTGCAAAGACGGAAATATAACTTCTGGGCAATGATGAAGACTTAAACCTTTTATCCGAGATCAACATGTTTAGTAGGCGAGGTGACTAAAATAACCAACAAGTTATATATTCGCAGCCACGACGTGATTATAGTGATCTTTTCTATTTCACCCGAGAGACCGACACGTTTAGTAGGCGAGGCAATCAAAATAAACTACATTAGTCATATGTTTGCAGCCACGACATGATTGGGATGTTCCTTTCAAAATTTAAGTCTGAGCCCTCCGTGATCAAAACATTCACTGTTTTGAATACGGATATGAAGTTATATGTATTTAACTGTCTCTAACCGTTTGTTCTTGACAGCTTGCAGGGATCAAAGTAAATAAAGGCGATATTCCTCGGAGTTTACTTTATTTTGTTTACTTTCTTTAATTCGGCTTTTATCCCGCTTTGTATTGTAATATTATTTATCGCACTTATGTAACTATTGAAATGCTTAGAATAGGCAAACTTAGGATTAATTCATAGGTTAGTTTAAGATTTGAAACCTGTCGCTAGCTTATTTATTTATAGGCTCGGTTAAATTCAAACTTAGAAACCCTCCGCTAGTTATTTATTTTAGGCTCGTCACGCTTATTCAAGATTTTTAAAAATAACTTTTGTCATCTTTATTTGCTTCAATTAATTATACAAATAAGTTTATCTTTTTATCATTATTTTTTGCAACTTGTTGATTTTCGAAAGATTCGCTTCTTTGGCATTATAAATAATTTATTGTCACAAATGCATGTTTTCTAAAAACTTTACATGTATCTTTCTTTTATGTCATCCGAATACGTACTTGTATAAAATACATCATATTTACTTGTATAAAATGCATCATATTTGCAAACATCTTTTAACTTCATGCTTTAAACATGCATCTTTTCTAAACAATAATTAACCTGAGTTTGACCGGATAACCGCAAGTTAGCGGATCTTAAAGGATGCCTAACCCCTTCCCTTTAGGATAATAAAGAACCATTACCTAGAATCTCACTAGTTTCGCAGACCTTAAAAACGGAGTTTACATTGCAGCATTTAGTTTAATATTTCGGTGTCCTAATTCACCGTAAAAAATAATTAGGTGGCGACTCCTCAACCCTCTTTTACCCAGGAATCACCCCGAACACGTCCGCGCTCCGCTTTGACCCGAGCAAGGTCAAAATCGGGCGCGACAGCATGGCCCGGATAACCGCAAGTTAGCGGATCTTAAAGGATGCCTAACCCCTTCCCTTTAGGATAATAAAGAACCCTTACCTAGAATCTCACTAGTTTCGCATACCTTAAAATTGGAGTTACATTGCAGCACTTAGTTTAATATTTAGGTGTCCTAATTCACCGTAAAAATAATTAGGTGGCGACTCCTCAATCATTTTACCCATCAACCCCTGAACACGTCCGTGCTCCGCTTTGACCCGAGCAAGGTCGAAAAACGGGCGCGACACACGCTTCTTACCCTAGCATTAACTTTGTCAGTTGATACTGCAAGTGTAGAGAGCCTTTTCTGCTATGAGCATCATCAAAGATCAACTGCGAAATCGAATATCGGACGATTAGCTTAATGATTTATTAGTACCTTATATTGAGAACGAAATTTTGTATGAGATCAGTAACGAAGCCGTTATGCAACGGTTTCAGACTATGAAATCTCGTCGAGAAAAATTGTGATTATATTTTCATTATTCTTGAACGATTTGTATTTATGTTATTTAGAATTTAAAATTATTACCTACTTTTTAAAATTTGTATAATATAGTACTAGCCCCTCGGAAAAAATTGGTTGGTTTCGTTCCTGCTTGTAGCTAACGTTAGTTCCTTGTGGATTCGACTCCAGACTTTAGACCTGATTATATTTGCAGCGACCGCTTATCCTTTTTAGGACAAGTTTTGAGCATGATCACATCTCTTTCAAACTTTGGTACTAATATTTCTATTTGGCTAGCTAGAAGCTTATAACTCAATTAATCGAAATGGATATTTTTATATATTTAGATATTAGATGTAAAATATTAACTCAATATTAGTAACTTTACACTTCACGTTGTCATTATAATTTTTTTAGGAAGTACTATAGGGCCAATGTTTTCAATCTAAAATCTCTGAACATAAAAAAAATCAATTTTAAATTTGAGTTATTTGATAAATCTTTGAAAATCATGATTTTTCTGTTTTGTTTTAAATAGATCACAAAAATAACAATAATTAAGTCTTCATAAATCACAATAAAGCATTCGGAAATTTATGTTAGATATGATTCATTCATTTGAGCTAGCTAAATGGGAATAACATTTGCCATTTTCAAAATTTTCTATTTAATTTTAATTTTAGAATTTCATATAACTCAACATATCGCCTGATAAAATAACGTGATTATTTTTTAAATTATGTAAATTGATGCGTACTCAATTGTAATTTCTTTATTTTCATAATATTTATTTAGAACTAGTTATTTAATTATTTTCCTAAAATTTAGGACTTCAAGAACAACTAGATTTTGTATATTAAGTCCATTAAAGTTCACGTAAAAAAATTCTTATCAGTAAGATCGTATATTTAGTACTTTTAATGGAGTTTGAAATCAATAAATAATAGATTTCTCATAACTACGTAATTGAATTTGAGATTCTAATGCCATGCTAATACCACTTGAACTGTAAGCCTAAGAAAAAGAGACTTAAACAAATCAAGATTGAAAGAAATGATGAGGTTATTTGGGGTTTCGAAAATCCAAGGGTTGATGCATGTAAACGGTCTTCTTAAATCACCATGTAAGAAATCATTCTTCACATTTTTATGCCTTTGAAACAGCCAGACTGAGAACAATGCGAATGGTAGCCAGTTTGACCACCAGACTAAACGTCTCACCACAATCCACGCCAACCTGCTGAGTCTTACCATCATCTACAAGACGAACCTTATGCCTCGCAAAAGAACCATCAGAATTATATTTATGAGTAAAAATCCACATATACCGAATAATATTAACACCAGAAGGACGGGGCACCAACTCCCACGTTTTATTTTCAATAAGAGCATCGTATTCGTCGTTCATGGTCAATTTTCAATTCGGGTCATTTAACGCAGACATTGGGTTACAGGGTAGGGGGGATTTAAAAACATTAAATTTTAGATTAAAATGTCTCATTGGTTTAAAAATACCCCGTTGACTACGAGTGACCGGTCTATGACTCGGAGGAGAATTGGGTGGATTTTGGGGAAAATTCGGATGGGTGACTGACTGGCCAACATGCAATGGGCCTGCTGGCCCAACACTGGACTCGGGCCCGATGTTGGAAACATAAGCAGGGGCAGAACTGGGCTAGATAGGCGGCCTAGTTGTTGGACCCGTGACAGGATGATGCGACAGGACATGAGGTCCAGCGGGCAGTGGGCCCGCTGGTGGATTTTGGGTGCGGGACCGATAAATGGTGGATAATATACGGGGAGATCTCGTCATCTAAAAAATTATACGAACTAGGCCTGGGACTACTTACTCTAGCAAACGGAAATTGAGTTTTATCAAAAATAATATGGTGACTAATTATGATTTTATTAGATGATAAATCAAAATATTTGTAACCACGATGATTAGATGGATAACCCAAAAACACACAAGCGGTAGAACGAGCTTGAAGTTTGTTAATAGTAGTTGACGGAAATAATGGATAATATAAGCACCCAAAGATCCTAAGATGTGAATATGAAGGATCCTTATTATAGAGGATTTTAAGAGGGGATGAATATGTCAATCATTTGTTAGGAAGTATGTTAAGGAGATAAGTAGCCATTTGTATAGCATGATGCCAAAAGGAAGGGAGTACGAAAATATGGACCAATAAAATGCGGACAATATTATTAATGGTACGAATTTTGCGTTCGGCTTTCCCATTTTGTGAGGATGTATGAGGACAAGAGAAACAAAAATTTATGCCATTAGTATCACAAAAATTCCGAAACAACCAATTATCATATTCTTTACCATTATCACATTTAATATTTTTGATTTCTCATTTGAATTGGGTACGGATGAATGTTCTAAATTTTAAGAAAGTGAAAAAAACTTAAAAATTTTTCGCTAACGGAAAGGTCCATAAAAATTAGAATAATCATTCAAAAATAGAACATAATAACGATGGCCCACAGAACTGAGAACGGGAGAGGTCCATAAATCGCTATGAATAATATTAAAAGACATCAAAGTACGAGAAGTAGAGGCTACAAATGGTAATCGAGCATATTTTTCTAACGGACAGGAATGACAAATGGGAGTACTACGCTTACCCTTACCAAAAGTAAAATTATTTTATGCAAAGAAGAAACAATGGATGACACAGGGTGACCCAAACGTGCGTGACATAAGGAAGGAGCTAGAGCTGCAAAAGTAGATGGCAAAGCATGACTCGAGAGACTGGATGCAGGCGTGATAGGATAAAGATCCCCCCCCCCCACTATTACATCCCATTCTCATGAGATATATCCCCGTCTTGAAATCCTTCACAGAAAACCCAAAAGGATTAAAATCCATAGAAACCCAATTATTAGTGGTAAATTTACGGATAGACACCAAATTTTTAATTAAGTTAGGGGCATGAAGGGAATTTTTCAAGACAAGAGGTGGATGGGGGGGGGGAGACAAAGTTTTATGACAGTAACCACGAATTGGAATGGAGTTGTCATTACCAACAATTATGTCACAAATTTTACTCAAATTGGAATAAGACGAGAGAGTACTTTGGTCGGACATCATGTGAGAAGTGGTGTCGGTGTCCATGTACCAATTCGTGTTTGGAGGATTCAATCCAAGTGTATGCATGTCGGCTTCAATATCTGTAGGTGTCGAAATCGAATTAGGCCCCGTAGCATGGAAAGCCTCTGGGGGCTGAGGCCCAAGCAGGCCCCTTTGCTGTCCAGGCCCAGAACTGTGTCGGAACCCACTGGATTAATGAGAAAAATTAGGCCTGAAGGGCTGATGGGCGGCCCACTGACCATGGACTGGAGAAGCTGAAAAATAAGGGTCGTTGGGCCACTGGCCACCGGCCCAGCCCCACTGCCAAGGGGACCATGGTTGGGACCAGTTGGCATGCGGCCCACTGCCACCGTATCGGGGCCCACTGCCACTGTTTTGGCCTCCACCACCATCGCCGGAACCACCACGATTGCCACCGCAATTTTTGCCATTATTTTTTCAATTTTTCTTTCCTCCACCGTGAGCACGGTTTTGGCCTGAATTATAAACAAAACCTTGAGAATTATCGGATGAAGTCATCATGACCAAAAGACTAGCGTCGGTAGCTGCCTTTTTGGCCAAACCGGCTTCTTCTAACGTGAGCATCGAATAAGTTTGATAAAAACGTAGAAGTTAATTACTGTGACGGAGGAGAGTCACCACGCCACTATAGGCCTCAGATAGGTCTGCAACCATTTGTAGAATAAGACGATTATTGGTAACGAGCGATCCAACGTTACGGAGTTGGTCCGCCAATTCCATGAACCGCTGCCGAAACATTCGGGAAAACGTCCATGCGGACTTGGGAAAATTTCTGCTCAAGGGTGACAACGCGGGAATGTTAATTGTCCTGGAATATATCACACAATCTATTCCAGGTAGCCATAGCCTTAGTGTCTGGTTCAATGATCGTCTGTAAAAGGTTGGTAGAAATAGTGGAGTAAACACACTGAAGGACGGTAGCATCAAGAGTGATCCATAACTGAGGATCCTCGCAGGAGGAGGGATAACAGGAGAAATTATGTGATGGAGGACTTGATGTGAGATACCATTAATTTTAAACAACTCTGCCCACGTCGCATATTAGACGTTTTCCATCTCAAGAACAATAGGAATGTTGTTCTTGATGTTAGAAACCGTAAGGGCATGATGAAACATGCTCTCTAACGTTGACATAACGAAAGACCAAAGGGTGATTGTGGGATTTGGAAGAAAATTTGGGAAGAGATGAGGTAAAAACTGGCTCGAAAATTGAGGAAGGGGCTCGGAATTTAACACGGCCAAGAGAAGCGGAAGGTTTTGGAGAAGGAGGTATGTGAGACCTAGACTTCTAATACCATGAAAGAAATAACCCCCTTGATTATTTTCATTAATGAAAGAGTATATATACAAAATACAATTTTCATAATATGGAAAATTATATTCATATTCTACTCCCTAAACCTTATTCTAGTTGTACAAGAATCCTACAATTATGGTAAGTGTACAAAGGGATTAGCTAACCCTAGGACTTGCCCATATATCCTTAATTAAACTTGAGAGAGGAAATTATGATTTGGGATAGATTGATTATCACGATTTGGGGCTTTAAACCTCATCTAATGGGTTTAATCTAGAGATAGGAAAAACCCCAGTGTAGTCTAAAATTGGAATGTGATTAATGCTCCTTAGTTTGATTCGAGAAAATAAGCTAAGATAGACCCACTAAATAGTCGAGATGCATTAGTGGGTAATTGAGATCCCTAAGCTAATTTACTAGACCCATGATTAATTAGTGGTAGATAATTATTTGCAATTGATCATTATTGAGTTTAAAATTAAATTACTATGGTCCAAAGCCCCAATGTTTCGACTATTGGGTTCTCTCATAGCAAGTCTGATAATTCATTGTTCATCTATCGTCATGGTTCCTCCTTGGCGTATATATTTTTATATGTAGATGATATTATCTTGACTGCCTCTTCTAATACATTGCGCTAGTCTATCATGACAATGTTCAGTTTTGAGTTTACTATGAAAGACTTGGAGCCCTTGAGTTACTTTTTGGGGATTGCCATCACTCGTCATGCATGTGAGTTATTCTTATCTCAGAGGAAATATGCAACTAAGATCATTGATAGGGCTGAGATGTCATCCTATAAGTCCACTTCCACTCCGGTTGATACTAAACCCAAGTTGGGTGTTGCGGCTGGCTCACCATATGAGGATCCGACCCGCTATAGCAGTCTTGCAGGGGCTCTTCAGTATCTTACCTTCACGAGACCTGATATTATATATGTCGTACAACATGTGTGTTTGTTTATGCATGATCCCAGGGTTGAGCACATGAATACACTCAAACGCATTCTTCGATACATCCAGGGGACACTTGACTATGGCTTGCATTTGTATCCTTCATCGACGTCTATACTTGTCTCGTATACAGATGTTGATTGGGGTGGCTGTCCAGACACCAGACGGTCTACGTCTGGCTATTGTGTGTTTCTTGGTAATAACTTGGTCTCCTGGTCTGCAAAGCGTCAGTCAACTTTATCACGCTCTAGTGCAGAGGCCGAGTATCGAGGGGTAGTTAATGTGGGTCTCTGAATCCTGTGGGTTACGTAATCTTTTTTTAGAGTTGCATTGTCTTATTCAGAAAGTTACCTTTGTTTATTGTGATAATGTTAGTGTCATCTACCTTTCTGGTAATCCGGTTCAGCACCAGCGCACTAAACTTATCGAGATGGACATTCACTTTGTTAGCGAAAAGGTAGCTCGTGGACAAGTACGCGTCTGTCATGTTCCTTCCAGAATTGCAGACATCTTTACAAAGGGTCTTCCCTCGGTCCTTTTTGAAGATTTTAGGGACAGTCTCAGCGTACGAAGACCGCCTGCTATGATTGCGGGGGTGTGTTAAATATCACGGTACGTACCCGTGATATACACGTTCCATACAAAGTGTATATCACGGGTTATTGGATGAATTTAGGACAATATTTAGTGTAAATATTTGTATTGTACACTTACCTTAATTATAGGAGTCTTGTACTACTCGAATATGGTTTTGGGTTTAGAATAGGAATATGTTTTCTATTATGGTAAATTGTAAATTGTATATATACTCTATCATTAATGAAAATAATCAAGGGATTATTTCTTTTATTTCAGATTTTGGCATTTTGAGTTATGCACTGTCTAATTGCCAGAATTTGAAGCTGCTTAATTTCTCTTCAAATAAGCTAGCTACGACTGCCACTTTAGTTGCGGCGGTGCTAAGGACCACCACGTGTACGATGACGCCGGAGTCGAGGGAGAAGAGAGAGGGAATAGGGAGAGAGGCGAGGGTCAATACTTGATACAATCCAGTAACTGTATGCATTTGATATAACTATAATATGTAAATTGAAAATCTATTATAGCTCCAAAAAGTAATTAAATTAAATAGTATTTACTAACCATAAATATCTCTTAGAGTTAGATATGTCATATAAAATTTTCGTAAGAAAAATATTACTTGGACTGAGATGGACTGAGTTAAGATGAGCTAAACAATGAGTCATATATCTCAACCCGTCCAACTCTTATCATGCTTTCTTTATTTATTTTCTTATAATTTATTTAATTATCTAATATAATAATTTTTATCTTTATTATGTCTATTTATAACATATAAAAAAGTCTTTTTAAAGGTATTTTGACAATGTTTCTCATGGACTAATTCGATTCAACATCACCCCAACTTTTTGATAAACTAAATTGAACGGTTAAAATAGATTGAGTTAATTAATAAATGAATGGGTCACTATCAAACTTGGGAGTATTAGACAAATCATATTTTTATGTACCAATTTTGGCATCCCTATTTTCCTCCCTTGTTAAAGAGTGTCTTTCCCGGTGAATACTTACCACATGAGACATAGTAACCTTGTAGCCTGAGTAATCGAAAGCTTATAGCAATAGCATGAAGGTCATTGGCATCTACTTCACCAATCCATTCTTCATAACGGGTAGAGGTAACTCAATGAATACTCGACCTCACATTCAAAATGATAATCTACTCCGTGACATGCATCTAACTAATATATAATGAGTTGTGTTTTTACCCTTAGACCATAATCCATAAAGGAAAAAGTTTCATTAACTTACTATTACTAGAATTATTGTTAAATATACATCAGATATACATAATATACATGTGTATATCAGATGTATATTTGGTCTAGGAGTCTCGGTTGTGTACTGTGGGAAGCCCACGGTTTGGGCATTGTTTTAGTAAATATTGTTGTAGTATTTAAGGGTAAATATTATATTACTTAGTGTTGTACACTTATCATAAGTATGAGAGTCTTGTACTACTAGAATAGAGTTTTGGTATTAGAATAGGAATGAGTTTCCTATTATGGAAAATTGTATATATTTTCTTTCATTAATCAAAATAATAAAGGGATTATTTCTTTCATGGTATAAAGAGACTAGGTCTAAATTGCTTCCGCCTTTGTCCTCCAAATACTGCTCTCGGGTTTTTGTGCACTTTCTCGGCCAGAACCTGCATCGATTTTCGTACCCCTTCACCGGATTTCGTGTTAAATTTTACCTCCACTCTTCCAAAATTTTCCCTCCAATCCCTCTATTCTTTCGTTATGTCTAAGAACACATTTCATCCTGCCCTCACTATTTCTAACATCAAGAACAACATCCCTATTGTTCTTGAGATGGAAACCGTCTAATATGCGACGTGGGCAAAATTATTTAAGATTCACGCTATCTCCCATCAAGTACTCCATCATATAATTCCTCCCGCTGCCCCTATTCCCGCGGAGGATCCTCAGTTATGGATTACTCTTGATGCTACCGTTCTCCAGTGGATTTACTCCACTATTTCTGTCGACCTCTTATAGATGATCATTGAGCCGGACACTACGACTATGGCTACCTGGAATAGATTGCGTGATATATTCCAAGATAACCAACATTCACGTGTTGTCACCCTCGAGCAAGAATTCTCCTAAGTCAGCATAGAAGAATTTCTGAAAGTTTCTGCATATTGCAAGAGACTCAAGGAGTTGGCGGACCAACTCCGTAACGTTGGCGCACCTGTGACAAATAATCGTTTGGTTCTACAATTGGCTGCCGACCTTTTTGAGGCCTATAATGGCGTTGGGACTCTCCTTCGTCAAAGTAATCCGCTTCCCCCTTTTTATCAAGCCCGCTCCATGCTTACCTTGGAAGAAGTCGGTTTGGCTAAGAAGGCGGCTACCAGTGCTAGCCCCATAGTCATGATGACGTCCTCCACAAATTCTTCGGATTTTGTTGATAATTCGGGCCAAAACCGTGCTCACGGTGGCGACAAAAATAATCATAAAAATAACAAAAAAAAATATGGCGGCGAACACGGTGGTTCCGGTGGAGTTAACGGCGACAGCGGGTCCAACTCCAACAGTAGTGGGCCACGACCCAACTGGTCCCAACCTTGGGCCAACTGGATGTGGGCCTAGACCAGTGGGCAGTGGCCCAACATCCATTGGTCCCCAGTTCCGCCATGTCCAATTAATGGCTGACCATCTCTCGGCCCAACATGCAGTGGCCATATTTCGGTAACCCCTCTGGGCCGAGGCAGCAAGCATGGGTGCTTGGGCCTCAGCCTCCGCAGGCCCATCATGCAGCAGGCCCCACTCCTACCGACATTGTAGCCGCGATGCACACATTTGGATTGAATCCTCCGGACCCGAACTGGTACGTAGACACCAGCGTCACTACACACATGACATCCGACCAAGGTACTCTCTCGTCTTATTCCAATTGAGCAGTACTCGTGGTATAATTGTTGGTAATGGTAATTCAATTCCAATTTGTGGTTATGGTCATACAACTTTGTCCCATCCACCCCTTGTCTTGAAAAATACCCTTCATGCCCCTAAATTGATTAAAAATTTGGTGTCTGTCCGTAAATTCACCACTGATAACTCCATTTTGATTGAATTTGGTCCGTTTGGATTTTCTGTGAAGGATTTCAAGACGGGGAGCCCTCTCGTGAGGTGTGATAGTAGGGGTTCTAATGAATGCTCTAGTTAATTTATTATGAACAAAAATGCTAAGCTACTTTTGTACAAAATTACACTGTTATTTGAATTGATCTCAATAAAAGAAAATGGGACATACCTTAAATTGATCTTGGCTCAAGGTTGCAAATTAAAGTTTTCTTCAAGTTACGAATACATTGAAGCGCATGACTTGATTCCTATTTATAATGCTTTAGAACAAGTGGAAGTACCGGTGATGATTTACAGGTTTGTGATATCATGTCACAAATTGTCATTATACCGCAGGTCACTGTCTGAAGTTTCCAACTTGTGGTCCCCCCTCCCCTCCCATCCCATCCCATCCCAACTTGTTTAGGTATAGCCTTATCTTTGTGAAAGGAAAAGTTCCGAAGGCGAAACCCCCACTGCACTCTGGCGTATGGCGGGTATAATGTAAATCGAGGAATATCTTGTAGTGGCTTGAGAGAGGACCAACGGGACACTAACCCAAAGAACAACCCTTGCAATATTTCAAAGAAAGACTGCCATCACCACAGTTGATTCGAACCATGACGTCGGAGTGGTTGTCTTACGTCAGCTCTTCACTTATCAACTCCCCTTGAAGCTAGGTATATCCTTATCTCTCTCTCTCTCTCTCTCTATATATATATATATATATATATATATATATATATATGAGAGCCTTGGAGTAACCAGTAAAGTTGCTGTTATGTGACCAGAAAGTCATGAGTTTAAGCCGTGGAAACAACCTCTCGCAGAAATGTGAGGTAAAATTGCGTATAATAGATTCTTGTGGTTCAGCCCTTCCCCGGATCCCGCGCATAGCGGGAGCTTAGTGCACCATGCTGCCTTTTTTTATTTTTATAAAAAATTAATGTTTGTAATGTGGTTAAGCCATATGATAAATTACTACAAATCCACCTCACAATTTTAGGATAACATCTGTAGTATTAGTATGTAATAAATCTAATTTGAATTTAAAGTTAAGGTTTAAAATTTAAAAGATAAAATCATTAAATTTGAAATTGTAAGTCAACATTTTAAATTAAAACATGTGCTTAAATTAAACATGTGTTAATTCCAATTATGAATTTGAATTGAAAGATTAAAATATTTTTGAAACTAATAAAAGCCAAGGGGGATCCATTTATTCCTTTTTTCCACACTGCAACTGATTTATTAAATTAAAACATGTGCTTCTTCAATTTTAATTTATGTGGTAATGTTTGATTCGATTCAAAATTTATTTTTGAAATTTATAATTTTAAACATGCCATGAAAAGTATACCATTAAAGATAAAATTAGAGTTGATTAACACAATATTATTTGATAAAAGCTAGTACTACGTTGCATGAAAATAAAAATAATTCAGGGAATGTTTGTTTTAGCGACTGAAGCTTAAATAATGATTAGGAAAAAAATGTTACTGTACATTAAAACCCTTTTGTAAAAAGAAAATAAAAAAGGAGACAAATTAAAAAGAAGGACATACCTTAAAATCCTTTTTTAACCCAACATAGCATAACTCATCTATGTCACTTTTCGTTAACAATTCAAATAATTAGTTTTAAAAATTTGATATGTGGCCTCTAATTAAAAGTCCACGCCGCCAAATTAAACCAACTCAAATATTTGGGACGGTTATTAATTTTATTTGCGTTAGTTTAATTTCGCGATCAAATTTAATTTTACAAAAATCAGTGATTTGAGTTGTTAACGGAAAGTAACATAGATGAGCAATTTCGGTTCCAACAAAAACATAAATAAATCAAATTATTAATGAGTTATTTGAATATAATTTTATTTTGTAAAAATAAATAAAGCATAAACCAAAAAAAGAAGAATAGGGGAATTAAAAAAGTGAAAGTGTTTGGTGGAGTAGGGCCTTAGGTTGAACATTAGGTTGTGGGGTCTTGTTTTACGAGTCAAATTCGGGTTTCCAGTCCACCTTCAATGACCCCACCACCTCCTCATCTTTTTCTTCCTCCATAAATATTTTGACAGAAATTAATAGGGAAAAACCATAATTACCTAGAAATCTAGGGGGCTATACCGAAAATTCTCAAAGAGGAGAGAGAGAGGAATAGCTGTATTCACATGGATGTTTTACTAATGGGTCCTCTCTCTCTCTTCACCTAACCGACAATTATGATCTTTGAATCTTAAAGCTTAAACAAAGGAGAGAAAACTCAACAAAAATAATTCTTCTTCCAATTTTCACTTTTTTTGCATTAATTTTGAGCTGGAGAAGTTATGGCTGATGATAAGGTATGCATTTCGGAATGTGGGTTTTTATTGTGTACATAAAAAGTTCATTTCTTTACTTGTATAAAGCTGTTTTCTTTTTCTCTTGTTTTGTTTTAGAAATTATACTGTGATGTTTGGGGATTCTTTAATTTTTGTAATCAGTGTGTATTTTGTGTGGAAAGATCATTTCTTTATAGCCAATCTGAGTTCAGGTTGTAGCCCTATGCAAATCTATTTTTTATTTATTATTAAGTATAAATCTGGGTTTAGATATGGGGTATTTAAAAGGAAGATAATGGTTCTTTGTTGCATGCTTTTGTTCATGTTATTCTCGAAATAAAAATGAAATCTTTGTATAGTATACCTGGGCTTGAAATTAATGATTTGGACCCTTAAATTAGTTTGGGTTTTAAATATTTGATCTTTTTATGTTCAGGGTGCTTTATTTGTTCAGGAGCTGGTCGTTTTTGTTTATTTACCTTGATGGGGTTTTTGTTTTGAAGAATTTTTGGTGATAGAAATGTCTTGAGTCTATTTGGATGTGTTGTTATAGATCTGATCTTAGCTGTCCACGATCTGTTATTAAGTTCTTGATCGAGCCTTCCGGTTTCGCTTAGCATATATCTTCCTCATCAGATAGTTTTACAAAATATATCCAGTAAAATGATAGTGCTAAGTTTGTTTGCATGATTTGTGGGGGAGGGGAAGGGGGGTTGTAATCTTCCTTGTTTTTGTTTATTATGCTGTATCTTTAGTTATTGAAAATGCTGGTCTGAGATCTATGTTTGATGTGGACTGTAGGAGATGTCAGCTCCTGTCATGGATGTGAACGATGCGGTGACTGGTCATATAATTTCCACAACCATTGGGGGAAAGAATGGCGAGCCAAAGCAGGTAGACGTGATGTATTTATCAGAATCATAAGTTTATTTGTTAGACATAGTTTTTGTCTTTTTGATATGTAATGCTTTCTTCACTCTAAGAATGATCAAAATAGTTCTGGCATATTACACACTTTATAAATTGACACAAAATAATTTATTCTTTCCATATTTGCATGTTTCGTAGTGAATCATGAGCATGTATAATCTGATTTATTACATGAAATTGAAAATTTGTTTGTCTTCCAATATAATTTGGTGCAGACAGTCAGTTACATGGCTGAACGTGTTGTGGGGACTGGATCATTTGGAATTGTCTTTCAGGTATATGAATGTGTATCTTCTTGTTTTGCTAATCTTTCTTCTTTTTTTTTTTTAGAAACTTTTTGTTTGATGTATGCTTCTCTTGTGAAGGCAAAATGCCTGGAAAACGGGGAGACTGTGGCAATAAAGAAGGTTCTGCAAGACCGTAGATACAAGAATCGTGAGCTGCAGCTAATGCGCACTATGGATCATTCAAATGTTGTTTGTCTAAAGCACTGTTTCTATTCAACTACAAGTAAAAATGAGCTTTTTCTCAATTTAGTCATGGAATATGTTCCGGAAACTATGTATAGAGTGCTAAAGCATTATAGCAATATGAACCAGAGAATGCCGCTCATCTATGTTAAGCTTTACACATATCAAGTGAGTGAAGTGCTTTCCTGAGTGGCATTTTTGTTTCCTAAGTTTGAGCAGTACTAAGTGGTAGTATTGTTTCCTAAGCTTTGAGCCATGCTAAGATTTAGATGTGTTCAGGTATTTAGAGGGCTGGCTTACATGCATACTGTTGCTGGCGTATGCCACAGGGACTTGAAGCCTCAGAATGTTTTGGTAATGCTTCTTTCAGGATGCTAAATTTGTGTAGCAAATTATGGCCTTCTTTTTCCTTATTTCATTGTTTGCTTTCACAGGTAGACCCTCTTACTCACCAAGTAAAGATTTGTGATTTTGGAAGCGCAAAAGTGCTGGTAAGTGTAAATCATAGGAGTTTATTTCTGTAGCTGTTCTCATTTTTTTACTGAAGAAATATGGATTTGTTCCTTGTCTTCGCAAGAAGAGCACAGTGCTGTTAATTCAATTTTGGTCGATAATAATTCTGACTTAAGTAGGTGGGTCTTTTGGCCTGATTGTATTCATTAATGTTAGTGTCAACAACTGTAAATTGATCCTTTCTAGATGTACAGGATATGTTGACCCTTTGTATATTTGTCTTTGGACACTTGATAACGCATGTATTAAAGCACTTATTGTTGAAATATACTTGATAACGCATGTATTAAAGCACTTATTGTTGAAATATTTCTGAGACATGCTAATTCTTTTGGGAGAAGATCCTGTTAATCATAATTACGTGATTGGTCAGTTTCTGTAGATTCACTTGTTGGTTTGATGTTGTTGCTTCTTTCAGGTGTTGTGTTTTATTACAAGTTGAGTCTGACCATGTTGGAGTTAGTTGACGTTTGCTATTTAATCATGGTGCAGTGCTATAATTCTAAGTTACCTTCCTTAGCATCTCGCATGAATTCACAACTTCATAATGTGATGCTTTCTTCTTTTTTCTTGGGAGCGGCAGAATGGGGGCTATAGTAACATGAGGAAATTTATAGTCCTGCCGTGAAATACCTTTGATGGGGTTTTCACCTTTTCAGTGGCTTTAAATAAAAACAGCATTAGTTTCCCACTGACTGTGAATTCATTAGCTTAAAGTAACTTTTGCAATCTTATGGCGTAGACTACGTCATTCAGCGAGCTACTTGACTTTGTGTGAAAATTACTTGATTTTGAGGTTGGGAAGTACCATATTTTATCAGGTTAAAGGAGAAGCAAACATCTCATACATCTGCTCGCGGTTTTATCGGGCTCCTGAACTCATATTTGGTGCAACAGAGTATACCTCATCAATTGATATCTGGTCAGCTGGCTGTGTCCTTGCTGAGCTTCTCCTGGGCCAGGTTTGTCGTGATTTAGACTTCTATAGATTACATATTATCCGTGAAATCTCTGTGGTATCTGCTGGTGCACTATTCTAATTTCTAACCAATTTTGGCAATCATCTTCTTGCAGCCATTGTTCCCCGGAGAAAATGCCGTGGATCAGCTCGTTGAGATAATCAAGGTGCTGTGTGATTAATTCTTATAAATTGATTCAAATGTTGTAGTGAAATGTGGTTTCATTTGCTTCAATTTTATAGGTACTTGGGACACCGACAAGGGAGGAAATTCGCTGTATGAATCCAAACTATACTGATTTTAGGTTTCCACAAATCAAAGCACATCCTTGGCATAAGGTATGCTTTCACTTGATTATAGTCGTACCTAGCGGAGCAACAATTTGGTGTTTTGCTGCTTGCTGTGTAATCATTCCTGTTGAACTTTTTCACTTATCATTACTCCCTAAACATTTTGGATTCAAAAGCTAAGAATCTCAAGTCTTTAATCCTTAGAAGAATCTGCTTTTCCATTAATTAGAGACCAAGGCGTTATACAGGTTACTACCCCAACAAATACCAGACACGAGGTATTTCTTGAGTTTGTTCATACTTTTGAGTATAAAAATAGTCTTGATTAATAAGATTGTGCTGAAGCAGATATAAGCCTATAACATAAGATTGACTTCCCTGAAGAGTACTTATTATGCTAAGAAGCATATCCATTGAATACCATGGAAACAATATCTGGAAAGCTCAAGTAAATCTAAGAAAAGTAATAGATACTGAAAACCAATACCAAGTGAATTTGGGTTTTCAGTGGATTTGAACTCCGGGTCCTGATGTCTGTATTTTATTCTTACAAAACAGCATTAATGGAAAAAATGCAAATAAATTCTTTTGTTGTTTCCTAGCTCATGTATATCATGTTCTATCTGCTGCTAACTTACTATATTATGCCTCGTCTCAGGTTTTCCACAAACGGATGCCTCCTGAAGCAATTGACCTTGCTTCTCGGCTACTGCAGTACTCACCAAGTCTACGTTGCACTGCAGTAAGTTCAATTTAGTTCTTTTCTTTTTTCTCTAATGGGATTGTCATTCATTAAAACAATTCCTGTAGCACGATTGGCATATCTCCATTGGGGGTGGCCATTTCTGTGGTCCTTTTTATGCTCCCACATCTCCTTGTGCTGTTTTTACTGACTTGTTACAAGTGCTCAGCTCGAATATTGTTTCTTCTTTGTTTATTGAACAATGAATTCCTAAATCTATTAAATTAGTACGCTTCTCATTTTGCAGCTTGAAGCATGTGCTCATCCTTTCTTTGATGAACTTCGTGAACCAAATGCACGCCTTCCCAATGGTCGCCCACTGCCGCCTCTCTTCAATTTTAAGCAGGAGGTATGGCTTTCACGTGTTTATTCTTAAATTAAAGGTTCTACTATCTGTGCTTCATTCTTCCTGATCTCAGCTGAAGGGCACTCCAGGGTAGGCACAGTAGGCATCTCATGTGATTAAATTCTTCAGATTATCCAAAGGCCAGACTAGAAGTAATTTTGGCAATTAGCAAAGATTAGAACGATTGATTTCATGAACCCACTGGAAGGCAGATACTGTTTTCTGATACCTTGTGGCTGGTGGTAAGAGTTGATCATTGATCCATGTCCATAGTATACACTGGAGAATGAATGCGAGCACATTCTTATTCTGGAGCATGGATGCGTTATGCAACGACTCACCTATTAAACAGACCTCATGTTTAAAGTTGATGTTTTGGAATGTGTTATGCAATGACTCACCTATTATACAGACCTCATGTTTCAAGTTGATGTTTTGGAATGGCAAGCTTGAAGAGCGTAATGCAATCTTGCATGTAGTAAGTTATGCTACTTGGAGGTACTGCTGACAACTGGTGTTGAAACAACATGATGACATGGGACTCATTCTGGATTTGGCAAAATATGAGGTTTCCCTGACCAAGTAAGGGCAAAAGTGAGAGGACGAAGAAGATGGAGATGAGACAGAAAACTTTAGGGAGAAATGGAGAAGAAACAAGAAGGCAGAAACTCACACGCATCCTTTACGTCTGAAGATTGATCAAAGATCTGTAGCCTTTCGTCTAACCCAAAGGACAGGAGGTCCATTGGTTTTCTTTGTTTCTTTTTTTGTTAGTAGCTGGGGTAGACTAGGCTTCTAAGAAATGGACTGAACCTATACTTATTTGGCCAAGAATAAGTTGGGCTACTTGAAATAACTCTATAAATTAAGGTTTATACAATACCACTGGATTAAATGGCCTAATGGTGGTCCTTCCGTATTGTTCTTTGAGACGAGCCTTTGAGGTTCTTAATTCTTATGGCTCTGTAAGAAAGCTATGTCAGAGGTTGGGTGAAAATCTTTCTAGCTAAAGAAGTTCTGATGATCCAATTAGTGTCGATACTGAAAACAAGTTTAGAAGTCCAGTGGTGAGAAACATCTCTGGTGTAGAGTGTCAAGTATTTATTGGAGTGGAGTGATCTTGAGGTGTTTGAGATGTTACACTTGAATAATGGGAATACCCTTGCCCTTTTGTCCCATACTGTGATGTCAGATGACAGCCTCTAAGTGAGGTATATTGGTACAGTATTGAGTGTAAAGAAGCTATGCACTGTTACTGAATCTTAATTAAAGAAAGACCTTGTAAGTTTCAGGAGAAAGAAGCTAAAATAGGTGTCCATAAAGCAGAAACCTCATTCTTCGATGATCTACTGAGGAGATGTTAGTCACAACAGCATTTCAGTTCTAAAGATGCGCAAAATTGTTAAAAGCATGTATTTCTACTAGCATAAATTAACTGTACATATCTTTATATTGTATAACTATAATACTATCAGAGTTACGCATTTTGTACTTGCCTATTTTAAGTTAACTCCATTGCTTATCCAACTATATTTTCCTGGTTTCAGTTATCTGGCGCCTCTCCAGACCTTGTGAATAGGTTGATACCAGACCATATAAAAAGACAGATGGGCCTAAATATTTTTGCATCCCACGGTGACATGACGTAAAGTATATGCTTAGAAAAGTATACTAGTCACTGATCTAATATGAAGGGATCCAAGTTACATCCCTTCCAGAGAAGTCCAGTAGGACAAGTGACAGGTCGATAAGGACAATGTAATGGGCTGCAGTGCATTTTAGTTATCTGTACTTGATATTATCTTTTCTGTTCCACTCTTCAAGATCTCCCTCTCTTAGCAGCCAACTAGTGGAAAAGGAAATATGTTTTTGTACATGTTTGTTTTTGTACATGTTTGTTAGTAGTAAATTGACCAGAAAGCTTCCAGGGACACGATTGAATGACATGTATGGACAAGTTGCAAGGCTTCAAAAGGATTTCCAGGACTTGAAGGGGCAGTGTTTTTCTTCTTAAGTTGATCTCTCACTTCAGTTTGTATTTAGCATTATTCTTCTACTTTGAAAAGAGTTGCAAGCAAATTGTGTTACAGTTGCTCTATGTGATTGTGATTAATGGAACATATCTATTGTATTGCCTTTCTTGATTTGCTCTCATTTTTGTTGCTTCCTGCTTTTTATTTCATCTTTTGTGAGGCCGACGCCTTTTGGTTTGGACCTATTCTATCCATGCAGGTCAATAATTACGTTTCACCGTTGTGTTATGGTAAAAATATAGACATCAATTTGTTAGCAATATTGGCCTATAGTTGGTGTAAAAATTGTAGCGAGCCTCGTTAAATCTCACTGAAAGACTCATTTCTCAAATTTGTTTTCTTTTCCTCGCGAGTTTCTTAGTACAAAAAAGAGCATTAGCAAAAGAGTTTGCTTCATACTGCTCTATGAGTTTCTTATTGTTTATTTATTTTTTAAATTAGTCTGATGTAAATGCCCCTAGTTTTATGGGTCTACTATTATACATTTGAGAATTAACTCTTTCATATGCAAAAACTTTTAATCTAGCCTGGTGAAAATGGTAAGTCACTGGACCAGGTGGTAATCCAAAATGCCCCTGAAAGATTCTCATTTGCTCAGATGATTAAGGTGGAGATGGAGAAGGTATCTCTATTTCTTCTCTTTGGGTTTCTAGACTTAATTTAGAGTTCTTCCTAAATTCTAAAGCTGCGCTTTGAAACCGTTCTTTGACAGTTTTACTTAAACTGATATTTGACTAACTAAAACATCTATAGGTAAGCTTGTAAACGAAAGCAATTAGGAATGTGTTAAAGAGTAATTGGATCGTTTGTTGATTGATTTGATGATGTCCTTCTACAAGTAGTTGCTTATTTTAAGAATTTAAAAATCACAGTTTAGCTTAACTTATCATCAGAACTTTATTTTCTTTCTGCCTAGAAAATTACACTGTGCACAAAAAAAAGAAAAAAACGGTTCATGCATTCAATGAAAAAAGTAGAAAGAAAAATAAAGCTTTTCGGTATCCATAGAAAAATCTTTAATCCATATTTTGTAATTTCACCAAACAAATAAAAGTAATTATATGAGTTTTGCATGTTCTAACACATATCTATTTTGAAATTTCTAAGTACTCCACCAGTGATTATTTTTTGTTGTCTTTATGGGGTTCTGGACTAATTGTCTGTTTCATTTCGTAAGAGTCAAACTACTCACACAGCAAGCGCCAATAACGAGCACTTTAAAGCCGCGCAAAATTTTCATAACTTTTATAAAATGATTCACTGCTTTTGCACTTGTACTTCCCCCACAATATATTCTCTGATGATTGGTTGAAATAAAGTCTAGCCAATGAATGCAATCTATTACTATTCTTATGGTGTTGCTTATCACACTGGATCTCATAGGAAATGTACTATTGCTGTCCTCTTACTGAACAAGGGAACATCCCCCAAATCTCAAGATTTAATTTTCTTTTTCCATCCTCTTAAAATTACTAGTACTAGTAGTAAAACAATTTGCTTGCATTAGAAAGAGTAACATTTTATTTTTATTTCCCCCAAAAGTTTCTTTTTCAAGAAAATATTTTATTAGAAAGTATTTTTTATTTAACCATCCATATCCAGTTCTCACATATTAACTAATTCAGATTTACACCATGTCAATTCATACTTCTTATTTCAGAAGCTCAAACTCGAGAAGTTCATAAATACTATTCATCCCATTCACCCTTTGACAATGGTGGAACTAGCATTCTACTTACGGATTCGACAAAACTTAATAATTTTGACGTAAATTTTATATTTATATTAAATAATTTATATAATAAATATAAAAAATTTATCAAGAACTCAATAATTATTTTTTCTATTTAAAATTTATAAATTCAAAATTCTAATTGTATTTAAATTAAAAAAATTATATATATGAAGCATAAATAATTTATCAAAAATTCAATAATTATTTTTTTTAAATTTAAAATTTATAAATTCAAAATCATAATGAACAGAGATGCTAAAAAGTGTCTCTTGCTGCAATGATTTCGTGGGGTTTCCAATTTGGGTTGTGGAGGTACTTTTAATTCAGTGGACTATTAATGACAATAAAGAGAATAAGAGTACACATTTACATCTCTTTGCAGGATGAATCTGATTAGTTTTATAGTTACAAAAATTAGTACTACTATAGTTCATTGTAATTAGCGACAACTTACAATGAACTCAAAAGAAGTTGGTGGAAATTAGTACTAGTACTTCGGATTCCCTTGTCTTAATTAAAAAACAAAAACCAAACAGGACTTTAATCACCCATTTATAAGTTCGAGGGAAATATTTTATAGTGCTACTCTAGTACTGCTGCTGCACAATGATGAATGCTAAAAAGGACCTTTTTCTGAAAGCTCTGTACCAAAATCTTTCTTTGGTTAGTTAGCTTTTGAGATCCAAATGGTAACTTTAGTAGTACTACTCATTTTCTCAATCTTTCTCTTTTGGGTGGCCATTACTCCAGCTTCTATGAGTCTTCTTTCACCTAAAGGTGTCAACTATGAAGGTAAAGATTAAAACTTTACTATACCCTTAACATGTATTTCTTGAAACTTTGTTGCTTAGCACTATTTATAAGCATTTTTAATTTGTTTTCATAGTTTAGAGTGGTAAAGATTAAATCTTTACTATACCCTTAACATGTATTTCTTGAAACTTTGTTGCTTAGCACTATTTATAAGCATTTTTTATTTGATTTCATAGTTTAGAGTGGTAAAGATTAGAACTTTAATTACATATTTGTTGAATTTATTGCGGGGTAAGCAGTGGCAGCATTGATGTCTATGAAGAATAAAATGAGAGATGAATACCATGTGTTAGATGGATGGGATATAAATTCTGTTGATCCTTGTACTTGGTACATGGTTGGTTGCTCTTCAGAAGGCTATGTTGTTTCTCTGTGAGTATTCTTGCTTTCTGTTACATCTTGTCCATTTTGTTCTTCTGAAGAGATTTTCCTTTTTTTTTGTTATTTTTTTATGTTTGGTTGTTTCTTTAGATTAGTGTGGTGACCATTTGGGATGAGCTTTTTGTTAATTCTTGGCAGTGAAATGGCGAGTATGGGGTTATCTGGCACACTTTCGCCTAGTATTGGGAATTTAACTTATCTTCGAACACTGTGAGTAGAATGAATCTGACATGAATTTCCTACTCTTTTTTTCTTGTTTTTGGAGGAGATGTGATGCTGCTCAAATGTTTCTTGAACATATGCCAATATATGTGGTGCTTGAAGTTGAAATTGCATACTTAGTTTAATACTTTTAAGAGTGAAAATTTAGCGCTCAAATTGCAAGATATTTGGAAATTATCTTTTACTATGATCTGTTTATGTCTTTTTTGCATTGATTTTTGTTGTAGGTTGTTGCAGAATAATCAGTTATCTGGTCCAATTCCTGCTGAGATTGGGAAGCTATCTGAATTACAGACTCTTGATTTGTCTGGTAATCAGTTTGAGGGAGAAATTCCTAGGGCGTTGGGTCGCCTGATTCGTTTAGGTTACTTGTGAGTGTGGGCTAAACTCTTGATTTTGTTCTATCTTTATTGCTCATATGTTACAGTTTCCTTGTTGGCTTTGTATGTAATCCTTTGGTGTGTCAAATTTTCAGGAGGCTTAGCAGGAACAGATTGTCTGGACAAATTCCTAAACCTGTGGCATACCTTTCAGGTCTTTCATTCTTGTATGTCTTCCATCCACGACATTTGTATGTCCAATACAAGGGCTAGATGAAAGTTAAATAAACTGTGAATGGTGTTGTGTAGGGACTTATCATTCAATAACCTTAGCGGCCCAACTCCGAAAATTTTGGCCAAAGACTACAGGTAACGATTCAGGGCAAGGTGATTCTATCTACCTCTATGTTTGGTCCTCAATGTTATCAGTTTTCTGAGGTCTCTAGTTTGATGGATCAATGGATTCAAGGTTTACACTTTTACTACGAGGAGGATGATATATCCCACACTACTGTGCAAGATATCGTATTCACTGGCGGAGTTCAAGATATACACCTAGATCTTGTAAATTCAAATGCGAGAAACAAATGCTTGATACAATGATGCATCTGCGACAGACATGCCATATGGCGCAATGCCATACATAATGTCTCTATCGTAGTAAAGTTACATTTTCTATAGTTTTAGTAACTGTCATCTTGCATTAGATGACCCTGCGCATAGCGCGAGCTTAGTGCACTGGGCTGCCGTTTTAGTAACTGTCATCTTGCATTACTTCCAAATGTTAGTTGTTGTGGTTTGTCCCTTCACTAAAAACCAACAGTCACTTCTTACAGACCTGAAAGTAATATCCCAAATCTTATCGTTTGAAGTATTATCTTTTTTTACCTGGTCTAATAGAACCTACACGATGTTCTTATTTGTGTATACTTCCTATACTGCTAATCTTCTAGAATCGAGCAGAATATTTTTCTTGATATAATATCTGATGTTATAGAAGGTTCCTTTCCTACTTGCAATGCTTATCTTTTTAGCTCCTCCTTGGCATCATTCTTGCAACCTTCCATGTTCTTTTGTATTCTATTTTCAGCTTATATTTTTGGTTGTTGCCTTAGTATTGCAGGAAACAGCTTTATTTGCCCTGCATTGCACATGCCAAATTGCGGGGGTGTGCCAAGACCAGAAAATGGTATTGTTGAAATTTTACCACAACTTATCTATGATATTGAGGGTGAAGCTTTTTGATCGAACTCTAGAACTTTACCATGCAGAAACAAATTCAGACAGGAAGATTAGCAATCATCATCGATGGGTTGTTTCTGTTATCATTGGGGTCAGCTGCACATTCATACTTATGGTCATGCTGCTTGTTTGTTGGGTGCATTGGTACAGGTCTCGTTTCCTCACAGGATATGGTAACTAATAAATTAGTAACACACATCTGATATCCTGCACATTAAGCCTAGACACATTATGAGTCTTTGATCTTTTGATAAACAGTGCAACACGATTGCGAGTTTGCCGTTGGCCACCTGAAGAGGTTTTCATTCCGTGAACTGCAAATTGCCACCGGAAATTTCAGCTCTAAAAACATAGTAGGACAAGGTGGATTTGGAGTTGTTTACAAGGGATGCCTTCCAAATAGGACAGTAGTGGCTGTCAAAAGATTGAGAGATCCAAGTTTCACTGGAGAAGTGCAGTTCCAAACAGAAGTAGAGATGATAGGCTTGGCTGTGCATAGGAACCTTCTACGTCTGTATGGATTCTGTATGACTCCCGAGGAAAGATTACTTATTTACCCTTATATGCCAAATGGGAGTGTTGCCGACTGCTTAAGAGGTTTGCTTTGAAGTATATCTGCTTGGAGATTTTGCTGAACCAATTCTTTTTTCTTGTCACAATTGATTTCTTAAACTGATCAAGTTTCACCTATGAATTTCAATTATTCCTAGTGCTTTCAATGTTAATCTGGCAAAAATTCTTGAAAGGTCATGAACTCATGGTTTGTGGAAATTGAGGACTTTGTGCAATAATATTACTGTTCTATGTCTGATGACCCAGGGACCTATGATGAAAACGACTTTTGATTGATTAGTTTAAATTGGAGTTACCATTGTCAATGTTTCTTGTGCAAGTGGAATGAAATCTATGTATCAAAAAATCAATCAACTATGCATCAAACCCAGACTATCTGGGATCGACTATATGATTTCTCCATATCCATTACTATTAAGGCCCTTGATGTAGCGTGTACTTAGGTAGGCACGTTCTCTAGCAATCTACTGGAATCTTCTTTCTTTTTTGTGGTTTTTGACCGGTAAGCTTTTTATACCTCACATAATGTAGGGATAATGTCTGCGTACATCCTACCCTACTTCAGACCTCACTTGTGGGATTACACTGGGTATGTTGTTGTTGTACATAAGTGAAGTTGGAATGATAACAATATATCAATAGTAATTGCTATAATGGTTAACGTGCCATCTGGTTACGTGCTAATGATTTCTACATTAGTCCGTTTATGTGCATGGGTTATACTACTGTCTTATCATTATTTTTTCACCTTTTGCTGAAAGTTCTCCTAAACTCATGCATTGTTAAGCTTAAAATTTTACGTGCTAAAGTTTCTATCCATCTTCTGAAACTCTACATATCATTTATGGTATCGACTTACATCATCCACGATCAAATGAGTTGTTATTTGGCAGTAGGTAACAGTCGCAATGTCAGTAATTTTTGACATGACCAAATTTATAGTCAACTTGTAGGTATATATGACAAGGAATTTATATTGGGATGTAGATGGATTAGCTTGATGTTGTGACTGTGTCATCTTTTGCTCTATTCTCACATAAGCTTTGTTTCTCTACCAGACAATGGCCGGGATAAACCATTTTTGGATTGGACTAAGCGCATGCATATAGCTCTCGGAGCTGCCAGAGGGATTCTGTATTTGCATGAACAGTGTAATCCTAAAATAATTCACAGAGATGTTAAGGCAGCTAATATTCTGCTTGATGAAAGTTTTGATGCCGTTGTTGGTGATTTTGGTCTTGCTAAGCTTTTAGACTGTAAAGATTCACATGTTACAACCGCTGTTCGTGGTACTATAGGTCATATAGCCCCAGAGTATCTATCAACTGGCCAATCATCTGAGAAGACAGACGTGTTTGGATATGGGATACTACTTTTGGAACTCATTACAGGACACAAGGCATTAGACTCAGGCAATGGTCAGGGTCAGAAAGGAACTATCCTTGACCGGGTGTGTAGATTCTAACCCTCCTACTATTTGAAGCTTTATAAATTTGTGTGTGTATAAATTATAACTTCCTCTTTGATTAACGCGTTAATAGCTAATCTTCATGCAGGATTTTGTTTGGGTCATAATCAAAACCACTATTTGACTTGAAATTAACGCAATAACTAGTGTCAGACGCAGAATCTCTCCACATCTTATGAGAGAAGTACATTCCAAAATTCTGAAACATTGCTCGATAACTTGTTCTTTTGCTGACTGCATAGTCTGGTTCATGATCTGTGGGGCTTGTGGTCGTGGACAACCTTATTCAAGGGTTGTTGAATATCACTTACTGACCAATGTGGTCTTCAATGAACAAAAATATTGCTGTGTATTACCTTACTCTTGCATACTTTAAGACCATAAATAAATTATTTGGTTGATATTTATCACGTGATAATGATAACATTTGCATACTTTAAGCCCTTGAGTAATTTATTTGGTTGATATTATCACATTATCATGTAAGTCTGAACAACCATGTATTATGCTAGAATAGTTGTGGGGAAAAAGGTGCTAGTTCTATGCTTCTTCAGTTGCGATTTTTCTTCCCTTTCAGTCTGTTTTACGTGGAGTAGAGATTTTCAGAACATGATAAAGCTCAGACTTTGTCTATTATTCAGTTCCATTCATTCTGACAATCTGTCCAATTTACAGGTCCGGAATTTATTCGAGGAAAAGAAAGTGGAAATGCTTGTGGATAGGGATCTAAGAGGATGTTTTAACGCAGAGGAGCTAGAGAAAACAGTTGAAGTGGCTCTACAGTGTACTCTATCTAACCCCAATAAACGGCCTAAAATGTCGGAAGTTTTGAGAATCCTGGAAATAGGGCATGTGGACGAATCACAAGGTGGAAGCAACATATGTGAACCAAGGGCTTTCAGTTTCTCTAGGAATTTTAGCGATACTCATGAAGAATCCTCATTTACCTTTGAGCCAATTGAGCTTTCAGGACCCAGATAACAAAAGTAGCCAGCACTAGCCTCATCATAATAAGCATGCAAGCTGGATATATCTAGTTCAGCCATACATGTGCCCACATTGTTGCTTTAAGTGTATCTCCTAGTAGTTTGTAAGTTGCTGTAATTTATAAATTTTGTTGCAAAATATTCATTACTTAGTTCTTGATAGTTCACAACCTGTGTGTTAGAACTAACTATACTAACTTCATTTTGAAACATCATTCTTTGGTAATGACAAACTCCGTGTCATATGCTATACTAGTTCTACTGTGTTTGTTGAATGTAAGTTATGGGTTTCAGAAACTTGATTCTTACTAGTAATATTTTGTAGTGAGATAAACAAGAATATAGTTGAAGGATATGCTCCTCGTGTTTTGAGAGGATGTTGTTGGAGTGTTTATTATGGAGTTGCCTGTGGAGTTAAGAAAATGCAGCTTATTTCCATAATGAATTTCTAAAGATGCTTAAAACAAACCTATTCAACTATTAACTCTCATTACACTAATAGTTGAAGCAATCCAACTAAGTAGCTGCTAGGAAAAACTGATGAGAGGAATACAGAAATTACAGTTGATGTATAGAATAGTGTGGAGTTGCTTTTAGAGCTTCCTTATGGTTCCAAGGTAACTACTATTGGACTACTAACAAAGTGCTTGGATGAGGTCCATTTCAAAAATCCTTGAACAAATGTGGCATTAATGCTTGAAATTGATCGGTTAAAGGTTACTTGATACGTTATCTTCTGGTACATATCTGAGAAGTGTAAGGTGGAAGGCTCAGCTTTCACATCAACTCCTTCGGGTGGAAGAATCTCCAGAGTATAAGATGAGACAGGCTTGCCAACATTGGTCACGGTCCTTGTGTATACTTGAAAATCAGATCCAAGTCTAATTGAAAAGGATGGATAGTTTAGTTCTGCTTCAGGAATGGTTGATGAGCAATTTACATCTTGCAAAACAATCAAACTAACACCTCTACTTGCGTACAACCCTCATAAATAAGGTATGTAATCATTGGGTTGGATGTCATAAATCAGCCCCGGATCATTTGCTCTTAATGGGTTAACGTGGCCTGCACCAGTAGCAAAGAAGTCAGGACGGAGGCCCCTTTCGTCTTCAATGGGATTGTTTCCAAGGTTTACCAGATCAGCAGTTGTCATGATTGCAGACTTGATAGCAGCTGGAGACCATTCTGGATGCGCACTTTTGATTGTGTCACAACTCTCGAAAGGTGAGGACAGGACATTGATGTGCCAGACAGTGTGTCAAATGTAGACTGTGTTGGTATTGCTCTCCACAGATGTTGGCCACGCTGCAAGGATGCTAATACCAGGACCAATAACATCAGGTTTCAATATGTCAGGGCTTTCTGGAAAAGGGCCTCTAGATGAAAAGGCTGTAACTGCTGGAGCATGATCATCTCCAAAGTCCCTTTAAACAAAAATGAAGCCACAGGGGTCGACGTTGAATTTATGTAGGCTTTGATTTTCAGGCCATCAAGAAAACTGATATGTGCTGGTGGAAGAACATGAGGTTCAGCTTGTATAGTGGAGCCTTGTGGCTCCTCATTCATGAGTATCATTCCAGCACCCTCAGCATCCTCACAAATGTCCTTTATCAAGTCTTTCTATCTTACCACCAGCTTCACAAAAAACATTTTTTCTCTTCACATCAACATTTTTCAAAGACTCAGCAGTGCAAAATGGGGCCATCAAATCACTAGTTTTCATTCCAGAGTAAACTAATGGAAGCAGAGTTTGAGAGAAGTCTTCAGGTTGGAAAGCTGATTCACCGTCAATTTCATCACCATTTCTGAGCAGTACTATTGCCCTTAGTTTTCTGTCAGTGGTTCTAGCACCAACAGTAAGAAGCCATGGAGCTCCATTTGCTACTGTGCCATGTTCTGGACCTGTATTACCAGCTGTGGTGCTCACAAGAATGCCATTTTGAATTGCAGTAAATGAACTGAGTGAAATAGAGTCTTTCCAGAAAGGTATCGTCAATGGAAATTGAAATTACATCAACGCCATCTTCGATTGCAGCATCCATAGCAGCTAATGTGTCACTCTCAGAACAAGCAGCGCTAGCATCACAGACTTTATACATGGAAACATGAGCAAGGGGGCCACACCAGATGCAGTTCCATTAGCAAGGTCACAAACATTGGCACCATGGACAAAGTTTCCAGCAGCCATGCTTGAAACATGTGTGCCATGCCCGTTCTCATCCAATGGCTTCCCATTTCCAAACTCCTGGAAATATCTAGCTCGAATGAGCTTGTTGTTGCAGGCCGTGGTAAAGTTGAATTCACACTTGCCCTTCCACTTCGCCGGTGAAGGAGGCACTCCTTTGTCATGGAATGATGGATGATCGGGTGTTATCTCAGTGTCTAAAAATCCAATAATCATACCTTTACCATAATTTATACTTTTCCAGAAGCCTAAATTCTGATGCAGCCCCATGAAATGGGTACTATGGGTGGGTCGTGCATGCAACAATCTTTGTGGCCGGACTGATATGATCCCTTCTCTCCCCTGCAATAGCTCTGCTTCGTCTGGTGTTAGTCTAGCGGAAAAACCATTAAAGACACTGCGATAAGAGTAAATAATGCGCGAGGATGAGGAATCATTTGGGCTTGTTTTCTTTGGGGGTAGAAATGAATGGTGCCACTTTTGTAAATTATCCAAGTCAGAGAAAAGTTCGCCATGAAAAGATTCAAGATGGACAATGTAAATATCTGAGTTGCTCTGCTGATTGGTATTACTGGCATGTATGACTGAAGAATTAAGACAGAGAGTAAAGATAGCACTTAGAAAAAGTGTCAAAGCCATTTTTATAAGTGCAAATTAATGAGCAACATTTCTTGTAAGCCTGATATATATAGTTATAAGTTCTTCCAGTTGCTTTTGTTATCATTTCTTTAACAGTATCTTCAGTATTGAAGTAATCGAAAGAATTTGAGTGACACTGAAGTTTTGAGAAGGAAGTGATTGGTTATGTATTCTCCAATTGGCTTGAAATGCAATCTATGTTTGAACTAAGAAATTAAAGCCAAAGACAAGCCATTTGGAGCTTGCTTTGGTGGTTATTGCAATAAGAAAAATCTTTTCTACTAGGCGGCTGCAAACTAATTGGATTATCTAACATGTTTAACTTGGGAATTACAATGATTTGCAGGCTGAAGTTATTGCAGGAAGGATCTATTCTTATGGAAATAAATCCAAGGACTTCCTTACAAGCATTGTAGATAAATTCAAGAATCACTTCTTTGCTACAAGGTTAGAGTAAAGTATTTGTGGGGTTTGCTCAGTTTCAACAAAGGATTTGGAATTTTGAGCATAATTAAGTATTAGTGGGATTACTCCAATATGATAGACAAATTTATCTTAATATCACACTTGGACTCTTGATCAATTATCCTCAAAGATGTTTGCTTTCCTAGCTGATATGCATATAAAAAACACCCGATCGAAGAGTAAACATCTGATAGGTTTGTATTTGTTTGCTGGCCATGTTACTTTTTAAGATTTACATTTTGTTATGAATGATAAGTTCATATGTCGCTCCGTGAATGCACAATGATTAGAGGTAATAAAACTCCTAAAACATGAAATCTCGAAAAAGTAAGCACTAAGGAAGATTTCACAAGCAACAACAACAACAACAACATACCCAGTGTAATCACATACAGTGGGGCCTGGAGAGGGTAAGATGTATGCAGATCTTACCTCTACATTTGTGGGGTAGAGAGGTTGTTTCCGATAGACCCTCGGCTAAAAGGACGTAGTCAATGCAGGAATTCAAGGAAAATAAGACAACAAGGTATTACACTGCAAAACAAATAAAGCAGCACATAAGAATACACACATAGGAGTATGAGTCTATGTGAAACCTAAATAATACTACAAAGAAAAAAAGAAGAGGAGATGAAGAGGCTAGCCCCACATAACTGAACTAGCGACTAACCTTATATCCTAATCCTCGACCTCCAAATCTTCCTATATAGGGTCAATGTCCTCAGTCAGCTGAAGTTGTACCATGTCCTGTTTAATCACCTCTCTCACAGCTCCAATTGACGCATCCTCACACCTCCTCTTCACATGCCCGACCCACCTCAGTCTCGCTTCTCTCATTTTGTCTGCCACGGAGGCCACTGCAACCTTATCACGTATAACTTCACCTCTAATCATATCTCTTCTAGTATGACCACACATCCATTTGAGTATCTTCATCTCCGCTACTTTCATCTTCTGGACGTGAATATTCTTGATAGGCCAGCATTCTGCCTCATACAACAATGCTAGTCTAACCATCGCTCTATAGAACTTACCTTACAGCTTAGGCGACAACTTCTTATCACAAAGACCCCGGAGGCGAGCCTCCATTTCATCCACTCTGCTCCAATACGGTGTGCGACATCATCGTCAATCTCCCCGTCTCCTTGTATTATGGACCCAAGAAAATTTCACAAGTAACTTTTGTTAAAACTTGAATCGTTCCATTTCAATTAATATTTTTACATTCTTCTGGGAAGTTTTTGCAATTAAAATTAGCATATTCTTATGCACAGTGTTTAGAGGCGTCATTAATAATTACAGACTAGACGTTGACAAACTCATTGTCAACAAATTACCCGGGCTGGAAAATATTTAGAAAAAGATCTAGTGTCGGGACAACTCACAACTAGTCCGTGAATTATAAATGTTCATATTATCAAGAAACTGTGTACGACATACCTATGAATTGGGAATTACTATGTATTGGTTTTAAAATTGGCCAGCTTTGAATAACTGTTACTATTAGTGTAGTTTAACTAGTAAAACTACGTTACAATTCATTTTTAAGGTTACAGAGTTTACATGTATAGTTGTTATCCTTCTAGTGAATTGATTATGTAATATTCTTAAAACATTTGAGTAAAATTTAAGGAAAAGATATTCATTTTCAATATGCATTCAAAGAAACCTAGAATAGATGGACAAGTAAAACTTGAAACCAAATTGAGTAGCTTCTCAAAGTACATTAAGGAAAATCTTACAGAAATGCAAGGTAAGGCTGCGTATAATAGACCATTGTGGTCCGGTCTTTCCCCAGACCCCGCGCATAGTGGGAGCTTAGGGCACCGGGCTGCCCTTTTTTTGTCACATACTAACTAGATAAAGATTACTCTAGGGCTTGAAAGTAAGATATCCCTATTGTTGCATGGAAAATCGTTATAAAAAATGCATATTGATCAATGCATGAAAAGTTTCCTCACTACTCCAGTTTAACGACAATTGGGCTCCTAACGAAGTGCTTGGATGAAGTCCATCTCAAGTATCCTTGAACAAAAGTGGCATTGATGGTTGAAGTTCAAGAGAGGAGGGTCAACTTTCACATCAACTCCTTGCGGTGGCACAATCTCCATAACATAGGACGAGACAGCTTCACCAACATTAGTCACGGTCCTCATATATGTTTGAGCTTCTAATCCAAGTCCAATTGAAAAAGAAGGATAATTTTGTTCTGCTTAAAGAATTTTCAATGAGCAGTTCACTTTTCTCGATACAAACATACTAACTGCTCTGTTTGAGTAGTTTAAACCACATAAGTAAGGAACATAATCCTCGGGTTGAATGTCATAGATTAATCCTGGATCACTTGCTCTTAATGTATTAACATGGCCTGCACCAGTGGCGAATAAGTCAGCGGGAACACCCCTTTCATCCTCAATTGGTTTGCCACCAAGGTTCACGATATCAGCAGTCATCATGATTGCTGATTTGATAGCAGCTGGAGACCAGTCTGGATGTGCACCTTTCACTAATGTTGCAATTCCAGATACGTGAGGACAAGGCATTGAGGTGCCAGATGAAATGTTAAAAGTAGACTTCGTATCCGTATTGTTCTCAATGGAAGTTGGCCATGCAGCAAGAATATTAACACCAGGACCAGTAATATCTGGTTTCAAGATGCCGGGACTTGCCAAGTTTGGGCCTCTGCCTGAAAAGCCAGCAACTGCTGGAGCATGATCATCTCCAAATATGGTTCCTTTGAATAAAAACGTGGCCAGAGGATTTGATGTTGAATCGATGTAGGATTTGATCTTTAGTCCATCTGCATAGCTGACATGTGCTGCTGGAAGAACTTGTGGATCGGCTAAGATAGTGAACCCTTGTGATTCACTATTCATGAGTATCATTTCAGCACCACCAGCATCCTTCACAAAATGGCCCTTATCAATTCTAGTAATCTTACCACCAGATATACACAACACAGTTTTTCCTTTGACATCAATGTTCTTCAGTGACTCCGCACTGCAACATGCAGCAGCTTGATCACTAATATTTGATCGAGGAAAAATCAGGGGTAACGTCTCGGAGAAGTCTTTGGGCTGAAAGACTGATTCGCCATCAAGTTCATTTCCATCTCCAAGGCGTATTGTGGCTCTTAATTTTCTGTCAGTGGTGCTTGCACCAACAGTGAGAAGCCATGGAGCTCCATTAACCACAGAGCCTGGTAGTGGACCTGCATTGCCAGCTGAGCAGCTGACCAGAGTACACTTTTGCGTAGCGGTAAATCCACATAGTGCAACAACCTCTGACCAAAAATTCGTAATATTTATTCCAATGGAAAAAGATATTACATCGACCCCATCTTCAATTGCTGCATCAATCGCAGCCAACATATCACTTTCAGAACAGGTAAGAGTAGCATTGCAGACTTTATACATGGCAACGTGTGCAAGCGGTGCCATACCAGATGCTTTGCCATTATCCATGCCTAAAAAGTTGGCCCCATTCACAAAATTTCCAGCAGCAGTGCTTGAAGTATGTGTACCGTGACCATTTTCATCTAGTGGCATCCCATTACCAAATTCATGGAAATATCTTGCTCCAATGAGTTTGTTGTTACAGGCCGGAAAGTTGAATTCACACTTGCCTTTCCACCTAGTGGGTGGAGGGGGCACTCCTTCATCGTGGAAGGATGGATGATCCGGCATAATTCCACTGTGGGCTGCGTACCCACCGTGGGCAGCGTGGGGCCAGCAAGCTTGGGCTGCTCCACCTTGCCCCTACCCGACGTCTTCCTGGGCCCAACCTCCGGCTCGACAGCCCCATCCCGGAATTCTCAGAGTGCGTCCACAGCAAGCATACAATGCACATGTTTCTCCTCCATCAACCTACGCACCAACGGATATTGAGGCGGCAATGCACACGATGTCTCTCAACGTTCCAGCTGAAAATTGGTACATGGATACTGGTGCGACATCTCATATGACGGCATCCCAAGGTACTCGCTCATCTTATTTCAATATGAGCAATTTAAACCGTAATATTATTGTTGGTAGTGGAAAATGTATTCCCATTCGAGGTTATGGACAATCATCCCACTCCCCAACAAATGTGGGACTCTAACCCACTCTAACACCCCCTTCACGCCTGTGGATCGGGAGTCCAAACGGCTCTAGGAGCCCAAACGGGAATGAACCTGGCTCTGATACCACGTAAAGATATGGCACATGGACCTAACTCAACCCAAAAAACTAGCTCATGAGGGGAGGATTGTTCAAGTCCATATAAGCAAACCACTAGTCCACTCCCCAACAAATGTGGGTATCTAACCCACTCTAACAGTATGTTCCAATTGGATTGATTTGAAAACCCCTTGTTGGACTATGAAATAAACACCGCAGGCGTGGGCATTTGGAGCTTTTTTGGTTGTTAGGCCGAATACATATTACTCCTATTTATTTTTGTAAAAAGCAATCACTCGCAGGTTGAAGACTTTGTCAAACAAATGCATATTTTCCCATATGGCCAATCATCTCTACGTTATCTTTAATTATAGACTAAACATCTCTATTTCTGATGGAAAGAGAACCAAACGTTTGCTAACATTAACAAAGCTTGTTGTAAAACTTAACAATCAAGTTTCTGAGAGTACCTTATTTTCTAGAAAACATACTCCAGAAAATGACTCATATCATACCAAATACATGTATATTCTAGGGAACAACCCAAAATGACATTGGAGCTATACTACGTCATACATGGAGAAAAAGATATTAAGCGCAAAGAAGTCGCATACTTAAAGCATCTTTAGGTCCAAAAAATTATTTCTGAAACTTCGATTAGGTAATGGAAAAAAATCGACAAGGTTTAAATTGTATTAGAATCAGAAATGATAATTTTTCCTTAAAGAAGGAAGTGAAACAACGAGTGATTTGGTCTAAGATATCACATCATGTATTTGAAGAAACTGCACGTTTCGCCCTTCAAATCAGCAGCTCTTTAATGGAGTATTAATTTTTGCCCTTCCAATGGGTTGGCTTTAATTTTTGTCTTTAGCAATGCGGGACATACGATCTTTAATGGGAAAAGTCATGCAGGGCATAATTTGTGGGACCTACTGATGCTAAAATATAAACTTATGCTCCGCGAAAAAAGTTATTTGTTGTGAGGGGCAAAAACTAAGCAACTTATTATGCGTGTTTTACAATATTAAAGCCAACGTTTTATGAAAAATGACATGGATGAGCCATTTTGGTAACAACGATGTCATGAACCAAACTATTAACGAGTGACATAAACTAGCAATTTTCGGTAGTTTGATGATATATTTGAGCTTTTTCCCTTTGTAAAATAGCCTATAAATGATCAGGAGACTAACTACTAGTCAACTAGGAGCCTTGTTATGATCATGAGATATTCATTGACCTATTTCTGCTTGCACTTACTTTTTCTATATTTTTTTCAAATTATTTTTTCTGCAGTTAATTGGACTTGTCTTCAAGTACACCCTTTATTTAATGCACAAAAGGAAAATGTGTTACAAAGTCAAGTTCAAATCTCAAGGGAGATATACATAATAATCCTAGAATTTATTGATCTATACCGAAGAAGCCTGATGTGCTTTCACTACTCCAAAATAACTGCAATGGGACTTCGAACAGAGTGCTTATCAGATGACCATTTCAAATATCCTTGCACAAAGTTCGTGTTGCTGCCAGTGCCTGATGCTGAACGCGTAAACGTCACTTGATAGGCCATCCTCTCCTTCAATGCAGAAAAATACAAACTGCTAGGACTCACAGTTACCTCAACACCTTCAGGTGGTATAATCTCCACATTGTAAGTTGAATTAGCCTCACCAACATTAGTCACAGCCCTTGTATATTCCTGAGTCTCTGAACCAAGTTTGATAGAAAATGAAGGATAGTTTAGCTCTGCCTGAGGTATACTAATTGTACACTGCACCTTCTTTTGCAAGATTTCGCTAACTTGTTTATCTGAGTAGTTTAAACCGCATAAATAAGGCACGTAATCCTGAGGTTGGATGTCATAGATTAGACCAGGATAATTTGCTCTTGATGGGTTCACATGTCCTGCTCCAATTGTAAATATGTTAGCTGGTAAATGTCTTTCATCCTCAATCAGATTGTTGCCGAGATTAACCAGATCAGCAGTGGTCATAATCGCGGACTTAATAGCAGCAGGAGACCAATCTGGATGAGCACTTGTAAGCAAAGCTGCAACTCCAGCAAGGTGAGGACAAGCCATTGAGGTGCCAGAAATCATGTTGAATGTCAAGTTTGTATGAGTATTATTTTCAATAGAAGTTGGCCAAGCTGCAAGGATATTGAATCCAGGGCCAATAATATCTGGTTTTAATATGCCTGGACTTGCTCTGCTTGGGCCTCTAGATGAAAAGAAAGCTACTGTAGGAGCATGTTTATCTCCAGTTACAGTACCCTTAAATAAAATACTGGCCATAGGGGTTGATGTTGAGTTTATATAGGCTATGAGATTTTGTGCATCTGCATAGCTAATACGTGTTGCTGGAAGAACATAATCGTGTCCAGGTATACTGTAACCTTCAATCTCTTCATTCATTAGATTCATACCAGCAGCACCAGCATCTTTCACTGGCTGTCCTTTTGCAATTGCTGTTGCACCACCTGTTCCACACAACACTAATTTTCCATCGATCGTTTGTAAGTGACTCTGGGGTACAAGCAAAAGCACCAAAATAACTGCCGTTCAGTGCTGGGTAAACTATTGGTACCAATGTTGGCGGGAACTCATTTGGTTGTGCATTTGATTCACCATCATATTCTACACCGTTTCCAAGTGATACGGTTGCCTTCATTTGTCTATCGGTTGTGCTAGCACCAACAGTAAGAATCCAAGGGGCTTCATTAGATAGGGTAGCATTATATGGACCTTCAGTTCCAGCTGAGCAACTTACGAAAATTCCCTTTTCCATAGAACTAAATGCACCAAGTGCAATATTGTCATCCCAAAAAGGGCTAGAAATTCCACCAATAGAAATTGATATGACATCAACACCATCTTCAATTGCAGCATCCATCACAGCCAACATGTCACTCTCGGCAAACTTTGTACATAGCCAAGTGAGCACGGGGTGCAATGCTAGCTGCCGTGCCATTAGCACTGCCAAACACATTCGTGCAGTCAACGAAATTTCCAGCAGCAGTGCTTGAAGTATGCGTACCATGTCCATTTTCATCTAACGGCGTCCCACCTTCAAACACCGAAAGTCTCTTGCTCCGATCAGCTTGTTGTTACATGCTGTGAAATTAAACTCGCACTTTCCTTTCCACTTAGCAGGCGGAGGAGGCATTCCTTCATCGTCAAACGAAGGATGTTGCGGATAAATTCCAGTGTCCAACAGACCAATAATCACACCTTCACCATAGTTAGATGTATTACAGAAGCCTAAATTTTTGTGTAATCCTAAGAAGCTTGGACATTGAGTTGTTTGTACTCGCAATACCTGTTGAGGTCTTATGGAAATAAATCCATCCTTCGTTTCCAATTCCTTCACTTCGTTTGGTGATAATATAGCTGCAAAACCATTGAAGACATTTCGATATTACGCGTGAGGACGCATCAGATAATAATGAATACTGGTGCCAGGCATAATTTTCAGGTGACTCAACGTGAACAATATAGATTTCTGAATTACTTTGCTGAGAAAGCTGATGACTGGCTAATATGATCGATAAATGAGAACTTACAATGAACAAGAACAGGGAAAACCATCAAAGCCATGTGGTTGGAATGGAGTCAAAATTCCTATGTTGAACTATGCTTTTATATTGTTTTTTTCAGCTGATATAACTATGTTCTACTTTAGTTTTATTCGTCATATACTTAAAGAACTTATTGATAGAACATTGGTAACTTCGGTAGCTTTGGATTAAAACTCATATTTTCATTGTATAGAAATACAGCTTTCCTAGTAAATAGCAATCCAAGTCTTGTTTAGACATTTTTAAGAATTTATGTTTATATGAGTTTTAAAGATGATCAGCACATCTATTTCCTGCACCTAGCATACTACTGAGGAATTCATTTCTGCAGAAGCTGATATTTACAGCTATGGTGTCATGCAGATTTCGAAGTAAAAAATTTCGCTGGGGAGACGAATCAAAAGAAATGGGTAAATGACTCATTATGTGATTCAACAAATTATCTACTTATGCCAGATAAGGAACAATTTGGTTAAACAAATAGAAACTAGCAATACTTTGTAGAGTAGACTCACCTCAATCCTGAATGATCAATGCAGCCCGGTGCACTAAGCTCCCGCTATGCGCGGGGTCCGGGGAAGGACGACCACAAGGGTCTATTCTACGCAGTCTTACCTTGCACATATTAAAATAAGTGGCTGGACTCAAGAAAATTAGGAGTGTATTCCAAGCAAACACCTATAGCATATCGAAGATCAAACCTTATCACTCCAGTACTATTTTTGTTTCTCTGTTTTCTTCAAACTCAAGTTCTTTTCTGGAAAGATATTTTCTTATTGACACTTATTTACAGTGGCTATTAATGGTAATGTTGTTTCACTCAAGTTCTCCTTCATCTTAAAGGCCATATGAAGGTAAAACCATGACTTATCTAGTTAGATCAGTAATAAGAAGGAACTCATGTCAAACCATGAATTTTGCAGGGCTCTACATTCTGTCACTGTTTAGCTGCTGCCTTCATAGTCGCATGATGGAAAATCTGGACAAGTTATGTGTCTGTCTATATCCTTTTTTCTTTAGATAACTTACATGCCATATTCATTTGTATGTTCAATTGGTAGGCTACTCAGAAACGTTAGGCAATGGAAAGGCTCTCTTCGTCGCTACATGAGATACAAAGTATATTAGCATATTAGAATGGTATCGGACGAGGTAAAGGAAAAGTTCTTTAGCTATGGTTATGCATAAAATTGGAGGATGAAGTTTAAATTCTTAAAACAAATATGAATCGTCAAGCAAAAGAACAAGGTACACAAGCTATCAGTGGCTTTTTATAACAAAGTATCCAAACTTGCAGTAACCTCTTGTAATATGAATAAAGAGCATCTATCTTCTTAACTTCCAATAGTCATGCACACCATCTCCTTCAATAACATGCGACAGACAACTACTGATGGTTAAATGCCACTGAGCTTTATAGCTTATTTTTTCAAAACGGATATGGAAGTACCTGATGTTATGTCATTAGGCCGTTCAATAACAGGAAGAAAGCTTCTGTTTGATCTTTTCCAATGCTGCTACAACATCAGTCATGTTCATCCTTTCAACTGGAATTGTAGCTGCACAATTCATGGCTAACTCCATGATGGATGCCACACATTGAATCTTTTGACTTAAGTTTTGTTCATCTAGTGTTAGTAAGTCAGCATAAACGCTCATAATGCATTATTAATCCATAACCTTATGAGCTGCGTTAGCTTTGCAATTGTTAGAGTGGGTTAGAGTCCCACATTGGTTGGGGAATGGACAAGTAGTTTGCTTATATGGACTTGAGAAATCTTCCCCTCATGAGCTAGCTTTTGGGATTGAGTTAGGTCCATGTGCCATGTCTTTACAGCAATTAACATAGAAAAGAGCAAAAGAAAAAAAAACCATAACCTTTTTGCGAGTAAAGGATTCACCTGGAGCAATGTAACCTATTGTGGCAAAGGTTGCAGTTTGAGCAATAGATTCTTCCTTCGTTAAAAGTTTCGCAATGACAAAGTCAGTTAGGTGTCCCACCATGTCGTTGTCAAGCAACACGTTGCTAGGCTTTAGATCACAATGAATAGCCGGTACTGAGTAACCATGATGGAGATATTCCAGAGCAGACGCAACATCGACCATGATATTCAATCTTTGCATTATATTTAGAGAGTAATCCCGAGAACATAGCAACTTGTCTAAGCTCTCATTCGGCATGTACTCAAGTATCAATGCTTTAAAATCCAAGTTACAACAGCTGCTAATGATCTTGGTGAGATTTCTGTGACGAAGATTCCACAAGATTTCACATTCTCTATCAAAGGGTTGAAATGTACCTTCCAGTTGCACATTGAAAACTTTAACAGCTACTATCATCATCCCATCTGTTAATGTCCCTTTGTAAACAGAACCAAAACTCCTACTACCTATCAAATTATTCATGCTAGAATCGTTGAAGAACTCACCTGGTTCTTGAGGCTTGAGACTTGTTCTCTCTGCCTTTAGGGTGATATTTCGAGTCTTAGGAGTTGGGGGATTAATCCCATGTTTAAGTATAAATTACAACAAACAACAACAACAATATATCTAGTAAGATCCCACAAAGTGGGGTCTGGGGAGGGTAGAGTGTACACAGACCTTACCTCTAACTTGGTAGGTAGAGTGGTTGTTTCCGGGTGACCCTCGGCTCAAGACAAAGTATAATCACAATCAAAGAAAGCATTGCATAGCAAGAGAAACGGTCAGAGACAAGAAATTAAAGTTGTATGAACATGCTGATAACAAAATCGAATATGCCATGGTAGCGCATTCTGACAAAAGGAAGCAGTAGCTAACGCAGATAAATAATATAAACAAAGTACATAGGGAACACATAGCAGCAGAAATCAAACTACAGGGACTATAAAGCAATATTGCGCCTATAAGTGTGATGGGCTAATCGGGCCTACAGTAATAACACTACAACTATCATTTTGTGAGCGTAAGTAGGACTACGCTCGACTACCTACTACCCTTCAACCCTAATCTATGTCCTCCACAACCCCCTATCTAAGGTCATGTCCTCAGTAAGTTGCACCTGCGCCATATCCTGTTTAATCACCTCTCCCCAATACTTCTTCGGCCTACCTCTACCCCTTCTGAACTCGTCCATAGCCAACCTCTCACACCTCCGCACTGGGGCATTTGTGTCTCTCCTCTGCATAGGCTCGAACCATCTCAACATCGCTTCCCGCATCTCATCTTCCACCGAGGCCAGTCCCACTCAGTTGGATATCATCATTTCTAATCATATCTCTCCTTGTATGCCCACACATCCATCTCAACATTCTCATCTCTGCAACTTTCATCTTTTTGATGTGCAAAGTCTTGACTGGCCAACACTCCGCCGCAAACAACATAGTCGGTCTGACGACCGCCCTATAAAACTTGCCTTTAAGTTTTGGTGACACTTTTTTGTCGCACAAGACTTCAGATGCGAGCCTCCATTTCAACCACCCTGCCCCCAATACGATGTGTGACATCGTCATCAATCTCTCCATTCCCTTGAATAATAGACTCGAGGTACTTGAAGCTTTCTTTCTTTGGGATGACCTGAGTCCCAAGCCTCGCCTCCACGCCTGTCTTAGGGTCTCTCCCATTGCTGAACTTGCACTCCAAATATTCTGTCTTGGTCCTACTCAACTTGAACCCTTTAGACTCTAGAGTCTGTCTCCAAACCTTCAGCTTGGCGTTCACTCCGCTACGAGTCTCATCAATCAGGACTATGTCTTTTGCGAATAACATACACCATGGCACATCCCCTTGGATTTGTCGCGTCAGTCCATCACCAAGGCAAATAGGAATGGGCTAAGAGTTGATCCCTGGTGCAGCCCCATCGTCACTGGAAAGTGCTCCGAGTCTCCTCCTACTGTCTGTACCCTAGTCTTGGCTCTATCATACATATCCTTGATCGCCCTAGTGTATGCCATAGGTACACCTCTAACCTCTAAACATCTCCATAGAACCTCTCTAGGGACTTTGTCGTATGCCTTCTCGAGGTCGATGAAAATTATATGTAAGTCCCTCTTCCTCTCCTATACTGCTCCACCAACCTCCTAATAAGATGAATGGCTTCAGTAGTCAAACGCCCCGGTATGAATCCAAATTGGTTCTCGGAAATAGACACGCCTCTCCTTACCCTCATCTCCACGACCCTTTTCCAAACTTTCATAGTGTGGCTTAGCAGCTTGATACCCCTATAGTTGTTGCAACTCTGGATATCACCTTTTTTCTTGTACAACGGGATCATTGTACTCCACCTCCATTCTTCAGGCATTCTTGCCGTCTTAAAAATGATGTTAAAGAACTCAGTCAGCCACTCCAAACATATCATGACTACGCTCTTCCAAAATTCAACTGGGATCTCGTTAGGCCCGGTCACTCTTCCCCTGCGCATCCTGTGAACAACGCCCTTAACCTCCTCAACCTTAATCCTTCTACAATACCCAAAATCCCGATACCTACCAGATTGCTCCAGATCTCCCAACACGATGTCACTATCTCCTTTTTCGTTCAAGAGTTTATGGAAGTAAGACTGCCACCTCCGCCTAATATGCGCATCCTCCACCCGTACTTTGCCATCCTCGTCCTTGATACACCTTACGTGATCCAAGTCACGGTCCCTCCTCTTCCTCGCCTTGGCTAGTCTGTACAACTTCCTATCCCCGCCTTTCTCCTCTAATTCCACATACAGGCGTTCAAAAGTCGCCGTTTTTGCCGCCGTAACCGCAAGCTTTGCCTCCTTCCTCGCCATCTTATACAGTTCCCTATTCGTCCACTTTTCCACATCATCCTTGCTTTCTACCAGTTTCGCATACGCCGATTTCTTCGCTTCCACCTTCCCTTGAACTACACCATTCCACCACCAGTCCCCTCGATGCCTACCACCGTTTAAGTATAAGTTAAAGCACGAAAATCCGACTTTTGATCAAAAACCCGAACTTTCCATCGCGGGGCATCTGCAGGTCGAGATTCAGAGAGAGATTTTGGGCGATCAACCCGCTACGCGGGCGTGGCCATCGCGGATGGTCCTGCTCCGGCAGCATTTTTGCGATGCTCGTATCTTGTTTCCTCGATTTCTGATTGGCCTAATCCTTATATGCCTAGAAAGATATTTCCACGTACTACAACTTTCATTAAAGGAGCTTTCCCAAATTCTCAACTAATCGAGGGGTTATGGCTTCCTGAAGTAGGCCCCTCGGTCACTTTCGCAAACACGTGAAACCTTCTTAACTTCATTTTTCTTTCTCAAAACGAGCCGAACCTTAGCCGGAAGGCCCCAGATGTTACAATAATTCTAGCAATTGTTGACTTCGTTAATTGTGCAAGTCTTCATGCTAGAAAGTAAAAAAAAAAAAGGGTTGAGAAAATAGTCAGATCTGGTAGTAAATGCTAACACATGAAACAGCAGCCAGCAATCTTACATCCAATGAATTATTTGCCAATTGACATGTGCGCGTGCTATTATTTAGGAACTTCATTTAAAATTCAATCAGTTAGAGGAAAAGATACCGTCTAGCATTAGCATATATAGGCAAGTGCATGAAACAAATAATAAGTTGTTAATAGATCATCTCTTGCTGGTACATTAGAGCTGAGAAGTTAAGAGGTTAACCAAAAAATTAATTAGTTCTTTCGAGAAATCAGCTTTCATTATGTTTCAGTTAGCTGATAACAGACTAAAAGGTACAATCCCTATCATTTGGTTATCTTGATCGATAAGCTTGGAGTTTCTGGATCTTTTTGGTGAAGTTCTGAAAGGACTAAACAGCCTAACTTTGGGGACTATCGGAATATTGGAAGTTAGACGCTGCAGGGTATTGTGGGTTGGATATTGTTGGAAGATCTACCATTGGGTGCTGCTCTTCGATATACCAGAACAGAGAACACGATTTTTTTCTGCTGGAAAAAAAATCCGACAACCATAATCTGGTAAAGATTTGATGGCTTCTCATCAATCTGGTGGATGTAGGATAGGAGTTTAAGCGTTTCTTTATTTTGTGATACAGATTTCAAGACTCTTTTCTGTAAGTACTATAAAATAGGAGCTGACTTTGAATAAAACCTCCTTTCAAGTGAAAACTTTGAGAAAGGAGCAGGGAGGTGTAGTGTAACATAAAGCAGCTATGATGCTTCATAAGAATTAACATATCAGTAAGGCGGATCTAGGATTTGAATATTATGATTTTCCAAATTTACTTGTCCTGTTAAAATAGTGGATTATTTCATTATCATTCACTGAGTCAGTAGATTTGCACCACGTCTTTATCTATTCAAACTGTTGAGCACTCAAAATTTATCCAAAGTGTTTCTGCAGCCATATTTTATCATTTTTATTTAAAGTTATGTTTTTATTAGCTTAAAAAGATGATAAGTGCCTCTGTTTCCTGAACAGAGTATACTGCTGAATGATTAAGTTCTGCAAAAGTTGATATCTACAGCTATGGTGACGTACTGATTGAAACACAGATTTTCACTGGGAGAGAAGACTAAAACGATGGGTAAATGACTCATCGCAATTCAACAATGTCACTTGTTGGTCGATCATTTACATAGGCCAGATGAGGAACACTTTGCTTAATATTAAGCACTGCATTTTGTTGATCCTTAAAGTAGCAGTACATTGTACAGAAGACTCATCTCAGCAAAGGGCAATTACAATAGCCACACAAAATTAAAATGCTAGTGAAATTTACAACTTCCCTTTTACCTCCCAAAGGGGATATGGAAAGTACCTGATGTCATGTCGTTAGGTCGTTCGATCGATAACGGGAAGAAAGCTGCCGCTTGATCTTTTCCAATGCTGCTACAACATCAGTCATGTTCATCCTTTCAACAGGAGATTTAGCTGTGCAATTCATGGCTAACTCCATGATTGATGACACACACTGCAGTTTTTGAGTTAAGTTTTCTTCGTCTACTGTTAGTAAGCCAGCATCTATGATTTCATCCAGCTTATCAGGAAGTGAACTATGCACCCAGCTTCTCAAATCCAAATCTCCCATGAACATTTCATCAGTAGGTTTCTTCTTTGTAAAAGTTTCCAGCAACATGATACCATAACTATAAACATCAGATCTCTTGGATGTAAGGCCTTCCAATCCATATTCTAGAAAAGAAAAATTAAAATATGTCAGCAACTAAACTTATAAGACGTTAATCAAAAACTTTGTTACAACTTAAATAAATAATTCACCTGGGGCAATGTAACCAATAGTGGCAAAGGTTTTCGTATGAGCAATAGATTCCTCTTTTGTTAAAAGTTTTGCAATGCCAAAGTCAGTCAGGTGTCCTACCATGTCTTTGTCAAGTAA